>CM068375.1:119987895-121285395 GCA_034769895.1 Magicicada septendecula | reverse complement strand
ACGTTTTTGTGGAATGACCCCCAGCCTAAAAGCATTATCATGTTAAAAAATAATATACACGCAGAAAACAATTGACAGAGAAGTTTTTCGGGCAAAAGTGTTGAAAATGGAGGGAGTTCAGGGTAGGAGAGATAAAAACGCAGGTTAAAGTGGACTGAAGACAGGAAGAAGAGACACAGTGAGAAGATGAAAGAATATTGGAAAAAAGAGTAAACAATTGAAATTGGTATGTGGTCCTTAGATGGGCGATACGGAAAAAACTACAATTACTACCCTTGCATGTAGCCTACTAATGCTGGTTATTGAACAGACGATACGAGGACTGCATACAAGCTGCGGAGACGCGCTTCCGTTATTCGGTAAATTGTTATAGACTTACAGATATACTGTAGATTGAAAAATAACAGCAATCAAGGAATGTTGAATGTAATAAAACGAATTACAAATAAAATGACACTCTGCTGAAAATCTGGACGGGACGAGCAATGAGCACATATGTGGAAAACCGAATATACAACTGGATAACCGCAGCAGAGTCGCGGAATGTCTTGCTCTTGAATTGCTATTATGATATCCAGCTCTCGGGCCAATGAGCTCAATGATCTCACTAAACTGCGCGGTCGAGTACTAAGCCGTTTACAGGTATATTCAGGAGGAGGTTCAGCCTACTACGACACTGTGTACTGAGGAAGGTGTGGAGTTTTCACTCCACCACTGCGAGATCTCACGTCTAAAACAACGGACCCGTAGACTCGTCGCCTGTGGCCGACAAGACATGGGCACTCGTGAAGCAGAGACAGTTGACGTGGTTGCGGCTACCAAAAGAATAATAGGTACAATCCTTCTGAAAACACGGGTCCGGTCGACAGCAGTGCACGACGCGGTGTTTTTCTTGCCAGATGGCGGGAGAAGATTGGAGGTTACCGACGAGGCGCTGCTAGATACTGTAACATCCAATTCGTCTGATACGTTACGAATCTTAGTAGGAAACAATGAAGACTTAATGACAACAATAAACTGGAAAGTTTACAAACTCCAAGTAGGCTATATTCGAATTATCCTTGATTGCCATAAGAAACATTACACACAAGTTACAAAGACGGTATAAAATTAAACGCAATACTTCGTTCACTGTTCTGCCGCTGAAGCGTGAGTAGACCTAATAAAATAAGAACCGGATGCTTGTAACACTGTAATAAAATAAAAGTTATATTTCTGTAGAGGTCTTTATTTCCCTGCCGAGCGTAAAGTTATAATTGTATTAAAGTGAACAAAAAAACGCGTTCGAGAGACAGTAAGACAAAACCCTCGGGCGTTACCGTGATGCAGACTCGTGCCTAACTGACGCAAACATAATTAGCCAACTTCAACACGATACAGGTTATTGTTACAAACGCGTTGATTTTACTGCAGTTTAAAAAAAAAATGCGCTCAGGTGATTAAAAAAAGGGAACGCTAAACCACTTCGTTCTGTTTTCCTCAACGTTTCTTTAGTAACGTTTAATTTAAATAAATTTACGGCAGCTTATTCTTTCTTTTGTTTTTTCCTCTATTTCAATGATTGATATTCTTTTCTTGTCTCGTCTAATTTCTTCTTGGTTTTGTGATTTTCCTATTTTCACTCTTGTCTTCCACGTTGAAAACAAGTAGTAATTTACTCAGATTCTTTTTTAGTTTCTTATTTTCATAGACTATCCTTATTTTACCTCTTCCATTACGCTCTTCCTCCCTTTCTCTATCATACTTAATTTGTCTGATTGCTATCTATCTGAGGCATCAAAGAGGGGCTGGAAATAAATGAGGGTTAAACTAAGTATATGGAAGTCCAAAGAAACGCTACAAATAAATAACAGAGAGAGAGAGAGAGAGAGAGAGAGAGAGAGAGAGAGAGAGAGAGAGAGAGAGAGAGAGAGAGAGAGAGACAGAGAGAGAGAGAGACAGACAGACAGACAGACAGACAGGCAGACAGACAGACAGACACACAGAAGGAAACAGAGACAGAGAGAGACTAAGAAGACAGACACGTGCGTTAGGTCGGATAAGGATTATCGTATTGCCAGTTTGATGTCAGAATACTTCACTCCGTCAATTTTTAATAAACTTTCTAGTAACTCCAATTAGACTGCAAGAATTTAGTGAAAACATGTTTCAGTGGGTTTTTACGTGGATAAAAATGTCTTTACCTATATAGATGTGTGAAAAAAATACGGCGAACGTCCAACTTTTAACATAAAAAGTAACAATTCTCAGCACCCTTCGAGGTAGTCACATTCGATTTGTCCTGATCTCCTCACTGATTATCCTTGCAAAAATTTATCACCGAAGAGTCCAAAATTTGCTTTCCCAGTGATGGCCAGAGTTTTGCCAGTTCGGAGGAGCGTTATAGGTTTTTATGTACGTCTTGTGTTTTTGCCCCTGTAACCTCGAAACTGCTGAGTGGATTCTGTTGTAGGACATGGTAATCGATTAGTTCTGATGATTCATGTGGCTATCTTAGAAAACTATAAATGACGGACACTGAATGGCACACTGTACAAATTTAAAATAAAGCATCTTAATTAATTTCTTTCATATATCTTTCTTTCATATTTCTTTCATATAGGTTTTTTTTAAGATGTTCAAAATACAATATTAAACGATTTATTCTGTAGTTAGTCTTCAAACATTTTTCTTCCTGTAACAATACATAGTAATTTCATATTTATATTTACAAATATTACACGTATATACTATACATATAATTTATATGTACCTCTTACATGTACGTATTACCTATGTACATACCTCTTACATAATCATGCATATTTTTCTATTTATGTTTTTTTTTATAATTATATTTTATAATTACTTTACCGATAAGGTGTTTACAAGTACTAACCGGAATTTCTACTTTGATAATTACAACTTTCTGAAGTTACACAAGTACAGTTCCATTACAATAATTATATAATTTTGGTGTTTAAAGATCGTATAAAACAGACTTGAATCTTCCATGATCAATACAATTATCTAACTATTCAATTTAAATGCATCTCACACCCTGATGCGACGTAAGTCACTGAGCGTGATCAGTAACACTCAATACACTGTTCGTTTTTTTAATGAGTACTGCTGAAAAGTTAGTTTTACGATAGATTGTGTGTGTGTGTGTGTGTGTGTGTGTGTGTGTGTGTGTGTGTGTGTGTGTGTGTGTGTGTGTGTGTGTGTGTGTGTGTGTGTGTGTGTGTGTGTGTGTGTGTGTGTGTGTGTGTGTGTGTGTGTGTGTGTGTGTGTGTGTGTGTGTGTGTGTGTGTGTGTGTGTGTGTGTGTGTGTGTGTGTGTGTGTGTGTGTACGCAACTTTCTACACAAGTGTTGTTATATTTTGTTGTTTTAACATTGATTTTCTTTTGTTTAATTAAGCCCTGATGTTTACAACTGATTTACGTTACGGTACGGACGTATGTACTCAGTGAAACATGATTTTATACTACTTCGTTAAATCTCAGTGTTTAAACGAAGTTAAAACATTAATTATATTTATTGTTTATTCGATTGAATAAGGTGAATGCATTTATCAAAGTTGTAGACTATAATTAAGATTATAATAGTTAATCGTAACAAAAAGTTTACACTATTTGACTCCTCTCTCTCTCTCTCTCTCTCTCTCTCTCTCTCTCTCTCTCTCTCTCTCTCTCTCTCTCTCTCTCTCTCTCTCTCTCTCTCTTTCTCTTTGCTTTTATACATATAAAAATAGATTAATACTATTTCTTTGAGTGCCATTTGAGTATATCGATAAACATTTACTCGATAACAAAATACTTTATTCGTCTTCTGCGTTTTAAGATTTACCGTTAAGTCACATTAATTTATCATCTGTAATAATTCCACTAACCTCTATTCTTTGACGGTCTATAATTTACAATGCGATAAGACAAGTCCAAGTCCAATTTTGTTTTGTCTACATTCCACTTCCAGTTACTCCCATCATCATCGTCGTCGTCGTCGTCGTCGTCACCACGAGAACTATCCAAATTATCAGCAGTGCTGGAGGTAGATCTGATATTATTTTTTTTTTCATTTATAAACGAAAGTTAACAAATTTTTCCTACATCGATAGTACAGACCTATTTCAAATGAATATATACTGATTTATATTTGTTTAATGTGATAGTCAGTTTAAATATATGTGATTGTGTTGTGTTGTTATTTATAAGTTGTGAACGGCAAGTAATTAAATTAACGTAAACGTTAACAGAGATATGAGTTATACTTACAGATTTATTCAAGTTACAGTACACAACTACATCCAAGTGTGTAATTGTGTGTTTTGTGATTTCACTCAAATAAAACACAAGACAAGAACTATAATTGTCAGTCGAAATGATATACGTCTATTAAATGATAAAAACTATGCTATAATATTAATTAAAATTATAGTTACAATCCTATGTGAGACACAGAGTCTTTTCTCCCAATGTACCTGATTGTGTCTTACACAAAACAGACAATAAGCATTTGATGATCTATAAAACTAAAAAAGATTATACAAACTTCGTATAATATAGAGATGTTTGAGGTGACGCTGTATACAGTGCCCACCCAGAGTCGATCGAACACACGCTGTTTCACCTTAAACAATCGTTGAAACCGCGTCGATCCAATGGCGACGCTACAAGAAGTTAAAGCCCTCTAGAACGAGATGGTAAAGAAACTATACGTACGAAGAGCGAGATTCATGCAAACGGATCAGCAAAGAGATTCATAGTACTGATTTGAAATCTTGTGAACTTGTCAGTAACAGGCTTCTTGCACCTTCACTCCGGATACTCATGGGTGGTAGTATTCAGAACTCATAGCTCTTAATGCTGAACATTTTCTTAAAATTATTGTATCGTTTAACGCCCGTTTCAGCAACATTTACATGATACAAAGATTCTTCCAGCCATTCCAATTTCTCATATGAATATTTCCGTTTTTGACAATAAACAAACAGTTATTGTGTTTATTTAAGTCCCAGTGCCTGAGCCATCCATACTTCCACCAGATAAGAAATCTCTACAGTTTTTATTTCTTACTTATTGTCATCTGCTTAAATAACAGAATAAGCTCTGATTAACTCTTTGTCTCTCTGTTTCCACCTCACATCGTAAGTATACTTGGACACACGGAAATCAGTTATATAATGTCGTAGAAACTGGAATGGGTGGAAAACGCTTGAAACCAAGCCAAGAGTAAGGAGTGTAAAACGTGATAAAACCAAGTAGCAAGTCTTGAGAAACAGAGCACCACTTGTGTAAGGAGACAAACGCAGGTAATGGCGCGTGCACTGAAACTATAGCGGTAAAGATAAAACGTGTAAATAATTCACGTATTATCCGTTTTGTAGTCGATAGTGTTACACTAATATTGCTGAGACAAAATTCAGAATTAATAATAAACACAGTGCTAGTTTAGCCACATTGCGTTATCGCAGTACAAAAACACGTATGTACTTAACAATAAATCTTCAGCACTATGCGCTTGTTTTGTTTTATATTACAAGTAACATAAAGACTGACCATTAAATTTTACAAATTTGGATAAGTTCTTAAGTCGGTAGGTTACCCAACGATATTAAAGTAACTAATAGGCTATGGTTTTGTTCAATTAATCTTCCGTTCAGTTCCTACATACCAAACAGCCTGAGGATATCCTCACCATTAACGTATTGAAGTAAAAATCTTCATGCTTACCGTAAAATTTTTAAAATTCGTACAAAATATTTGACACTATCCGTACACCGTTTAACACTAAACACTATCCTGTCTGTAGAAAGTGAGAGAGAATTTGAGACAGTTTACTGATATTGTTTATTTTATTTATATTGTAATGTTAGTCCCCATGCTTATTGTTTATGACTTTTAGATAGTTTATGTTTCTACACTTACTTTCGAAACTACAACAAAACAAATACGAGGGTCATTCAATAAGTAAACAAATAAACAGCTGTGGAGCAAAAACTTTTTATTCAATCAATATAATTTTTTTTTTACTTTTCAACGTAATCTCCAGCAACGTCTGGAGGTCCACTTGTCCCACCTCTTTACAATCTTTTTTATTCCCTCAGCAAAGAATTCTTTACCTTGATGTCGAAGCCAGTTTTGGACTTTTTCCTTCACTTCTTCATTGCTGTTGAACTTGACACCATGCAAAGTTTCCTTGAGTGGGCCAAACAAGAAAAAGTCAGATGGGGCAAGGTCAGGGCTATAAGGAAGATGAGGCAGGAGCTCCCAACCTACACTTTTTTATTGTTTCGAGCGTCAGTTTTGCCATGTGTGGGCGAGCATTATCGTGAAGAAAAATCACACCTTTCCTCTGCCGTCCCGGACATTTCTTCTTCAATGCAGGCTTAACTTTGTTCACAATCATGTCAGAATAGTACTGACTATTGATGGTACGCTGGTCTTGTAGGTAATCACAGAAACCTGGGCCTTGGGAACTCCAAAAGATGGTTAACATCACTTTACCAGCCGATGGCTGGGTTTTGAATTTCTTTTTGGCGAGTAAACTGGGATGCTTCCACTCCATGCTTTGTCGCTTTGACTCAGGTTCAAAATAGTGAATCCAAGTTAGTAGTTATAGTGGTTATAGTGGTTCCAAATCCAAAAATCTTATAACAGAACGCTGTTCTTCGAAAGTACTGTCCTCAAGAGGACACGCCA
The DNA here is from genome assembly GCA_034769895.1 of Magicicada septendecula. NCBI lineage: Eukaryota > Metazoa > Arthropoda > Insecta > Hemiptera > Cicadidae > Magicicada > Magicicada septendecula. Next base: position 121,278,714 of record CM068375.1, on the reverse strand, counting down.
TCGTAAATAAAACTGTATTGGTTATGTTTATGTAATATATTATTGAACAGCTGATCAAAACTCACAACGACGTTGCCAGGTAACACTCCTGAAAGTTTTAATCAGCTGCTACAATTAATTTCTTTTCTACAACTGTTTGTCTGTTTACATATTGAATGACCCTCGTAGCAAATAGCAAACTTTTGCCATATTTTTTTTTTATTTTTGTAATTTAATTCAGGAATAATCTAAAACTTCTAAGAAGCAACTCTGGAAAGAACTCCAGGCTGTGCCCATGCAGAAAAGTTACGTGTTTTGAGAAATTAAATGATACGGAATGTATGGTGAATAATATTTGTATCGGGGTTAAGAATCACGTTTTATGTAGCCGTGTCACGTTAAGTCAATTTTTTATCTGCTTTAGCTCCTTGACGTCGCAAATTGCTTGACGTTCTTAAGTTTCTTTGTAAATTCTAGTAGATGCGTTGTGGTCTGATTTTTAAGGAAGCTCTAAAAAATGTGGGCGTTATATAAAAGAAACATGGAAGCGTGTGACATACAAATTAAATAGCGTATGTAGAAATTAGCTTGTTTCTTGCAACTGTGATTTTCGCTTTTAGAACGGTTTAGTTTATTTATCGGATCGGATTGAGAGTCAACTTATCCGATCTATATGAGCTAATCCCAATCTGATTATGAGCTAAATAGCTCGAAAACGGTCATAGGTAGTCACTGGACTGATGGAAAGCAAAAAACTCCTTTCTTCATATGAGTCTCCACATTTATCTGTTATATGATATATGTAAACTTAAAGCAATTTAAAGTGGGTAGCGCGTGATCTCTATAACTATTTTAGACCTCATTGACTCTTTACCATCCATTTTTTTTCAAAAAGATATTTTTAGAGCATATCGCAGGTTTGTAAAACGATTTATTAAGTGTAGTGTAATAAAGGCAAAATCGTAGATGGCGGTAATTTTTTCCGCACTCGGACAATTTACAGACATCGGGCAGTTACATTTTTCCGATAACACTCGCTCTACTGTCCGCATTGACGTCAGCATTCCGTATCAATTCAGCTTTCTCGATTGATTTTTCGTATCGACCGACACATAGTGATTAGACTCGTGCAAACATCGGAACCACCCAATTGCTGCTCGACTGCGGACGGCGATGGAGTAATTTCCATCGTTGTCGAAGACAAACAATAATTACGAGAGCATTTGTATAATGACAAACACGCGCGCGTGCACACACACACACACACACACATGATGCGCAAACTCGATTGTTGTTTCTGTTTGCTCTGTACAACGATTATTATGGCAGTGTTTGTTTCTGGCCTTAATATAATTCTGTCCAATGCATTATGAAATATCGGGTCCATAATTATGTTTGTGACGTACGAGTAAATTTAGAGCTAATTTATTTATTCATTTAGGTATTACATAAATTCATCACTTTACTACACTGTACAATTTTAAATACAATTATAAACATACATGCGCCAGGGGGTCTATGTGTTTATTTCCAAATATTGATCATGCATAATGCAGTACAGCTTCGATTATCTGACAGTGAATTAAACCAAACGTGAATTATCCGATCGAAGAAACGTTTAGCAGTCGAATTGCATAACAAGTTTCGTAAAAACTTAGTGCATAGTAGGACCCAATACCATGTGAAATTTCGAAGAATTTCTAAAACGTTCGCCCTTAAATTTGAATTTAATTGTGTAACTGTGACATCAGTTCTGTGTAATTACACAACTGTGTAATTGCATTTAATCACTTCTGTAAATTGAACATCATTTCAAACAAACATTTTTATAATCACTGTTTTACACTCTGTCTTATTCTTCTTCCTTATGCATGTGATGTGTTTTGATCCGTTGCAGTGTTCTGTAGTGTCGCTGCTCAACTGTGACTCCACAATTTGATCTCTTTGACCTCTTCTAATTTTCCCAAACCTCAGTGTTACCCCTCTTATTTAAAATATCTCAGTTCCCAGAAATTTAATTCGGATATTGTTATGTTATGTACACGTGGGAGCGCGTGTTGTATGCCTTTGTATTTACTAGAATGATGATATAGCCTATATTTAGAATGGGGAGATGCATTTCACGGATATGATGAAACAACTATACTGTCAACGACAGGAGTTGGTTTTCCTTTCCAAGCTTCCTGTCTCGAACTCCTCCCGGATTGCAGCGTTTTCTTTTGCCGTTTCTAATTTTTTCCGCTACTGATCTTAAAATGTTATTTCTGCTCTTTGCATCCTTCCACTAGATGCTTCTTTTACTGTTCAACTCTTGTTACCACAAGAAAGGGATGGGCAACGCTAATTTGTAGAATTCCGTCTGCAATTTTGGCCGAGATTTATTGGTCTCCGTACGCCTAATAATTCATTGAAATTCATTTATTTCACTAATTACTTTACTATCTACTTAACGCTACTTTAGTTTACTATCTACTTTACTTTACTTTACTTTTCTACAACTTTAGTTAATCGTCTACTTTACTTTATGTCTTTACTCTACTTTTCTTTACTATCCACTTTGATTTAGTTCACTATCTACTTTACTTTATATTTTACTTTATCTACTTTACTTTACTCTACTTTTCTTTACTATCCACTTTGCTTTAGTTTACTCTACTTCACTTTACTATCTACTTTACATTGCTTCCTATTTTACTTTACTATCCACTTTGCTTTAGTTTACTCTACTTCACTTTACTATCTACTTTACATTGCTTCATTTTTTACTTTACTATCCACCTTACTTTACTCTACTTTTCTGTGATATCTACTTTACTTTACTTTCTTTTTTACTTTACTATCCACTTTACTTTACTCTACTTTTCTGTACTATCTACTTCACTTTACTTTCTATTTTACTTTACTTTCCACTTTACTTTACTCTACTCTTCTGTACCATCTACTTTACTTTACTTTCTACTTTACTATCCACTTAACCTTTTTACCTACATTACTCTACTTCACTTTATTATTTACTTCATTATCCTTTACTTTAATATCCACTTTACATTAGTATCTACTTTATGTCACTGTCTTCTTTACTCTACTTTTCTTTACTATCCACTTTAATTTACTTCACTCTAATTAAATTTACTATCTACTTTATATTACTATCTACCTTACTCTATTTTACTTTAATATCCACGTTAATTTACTTTCTACTTTACTCTACTACCAACTTAGCATTAATCTATTTTATTCTGCTCTACTACTTTTATACTTTACTCTTCTTTACTTTACTATCCACTTTACATTACTACTTACTTAACTCTATTTTACACTACTATCTACTTTACTTTATACAACTTTAGACTACTATACTCTAGTTTACATTTATGTACACTTTACAGCACTACTTTCTTTTACTCTACTTTAGTATACACTTCACATTACAACCTACGTTTTCTCTACTGTCTACTTTACTCGATTTTACAGTACTTTCTACTTTGAATTCCTAGCCACTTAACATTTTTACCTACTTTACTCTACTTTACGTTAGTAATAACTACTTCACTTCGCTTTACTGTACTTTCCTTTACTTTACTATCTGGTTTACTTTATTTTAAATTACTTTGTTTACAGCCCTCTTTACTTTACTAGAAAAAAACAGAAAATATTAGCTACTAATGCTAAGAAAATGCGTATTTATTTTAGATAACTTGTATGTAAAATAGACACCGTGTTTGGGCTCGTATAATTCTCATATTATTGCCACATCAAATAATTCTAGTGTTTTGCCACATGAAATAGGACAATGGTTTCTCTCTTTCTTGATCTTGAGTAAATCTGGAAATCGTGCAGCTTTTTACAGTGCGGATGTTTGGTATAATTATTTGCAGTATACGTTTACCATTAACGTTGATCATTCCGGGTAACCAACTCTCTGTTGTATGCATGTTTAAGTCTGCACACTACTATTTACAGACTATTTACAAATAACGTAGAAATGTTCTTTCCACTTTGAGCTTGTTATCTTTAGCCAGTTCAAATAGTGTACTAAACTAACTTTAAATCACACGCTTGACGAAAAAATCGCTTCCTTTCCGTAGAGCAGTGACCGATAAATTCATTTTATTAGTTCTGACCGACAAAAACGCAATCTCATTTTCCAACAACACTTAAAATTACGTGTCCTTTTATAGTAAGGACTGTTGGAGTAAACGTGTTTGTCTAGTTTAAAGCTCGGACGAGTGGAGGACGCGATTAATACGGACAGTACTACAGTATCTATAACGAATAAAGTAGCAATCAAGAGGGTGTAAGTGTTTTTATATGGGTCACCACACTAGAGACGAAGAAGCAGCGTCAATATTGTGCTGGCCGGATCGACCCCGCGGCCGGTATAAATAAAACACACGGCCTACTCAATAATCGTGAATACTGTAGTTTAAAATTGTTGCAGATTTCTCTGTAATTTCCCATCAATTACATTGAAAAATCAAATTAAACACTTTAGTAAAAAAAACCAGGAGATATTAGCCAGTAATGCTAATGAAATCCATACTGCTGTAAATGTATTAATAATAAACAAATATATACTTTCAATACCGAAATATAAATATCTTAATAGAAACATTATATATAGTCTACAAAAACAAATTTTTAAATTAAAATGAATATAAATATTGTGTGTGTGTGTGTGTGTGTGTGTGTGTGTGTGTGTGTGTGTGTGTGTGTGTGTGTGTGTGTGTGTGTGTGTGTGTGTGTGTGTGTGTGTGTGTGTGTGTGTGTGTGTGTGTGTGTGTGTGTGTGTGTGTGTGTGTGTGTGTGTGTGTGTGTGTGTGTGTGTGTGTGTGTGTGTGTGTGTGTGTGTGTGTGTTCACAAAATACGTGCTTGTAAATGTATCTAAATTAGTTCATTAATCGTTTTGTTAGCTTTGAACTGTTATTTTGATAATTGTTTTGTTAATCATTAGTGTTTTGTTAACCTTCCAATATCTGCGGCCTTTTTATCACTATAGTTAGTCCAAACTTTTGTAAACAGTATTCAAAAAAATATTAACTAAGCGTAAATGTTTGTTGTATAAAATTGGAACTGTTCATTTAGTGCACTGTACACAGGTAAGCAGTATTGCAAGCGGTATGTTTCTGTATTTAAAACTGTCGTGTTTGTCCGTATGATTTTGCAGCTGGATAAACAGTTGTAAACCAACCTGAACACATAACTAAAACTGTAAACCAATATGTCCTAACAAACCAGCATGTTGAGAACAGTGGCGTACCTATAATTTGGCTTGGGGGGGTCCGGGGTCGGGTCGGCATCACAAAAAAGAAAAAACAAGTTAAGACTAATCAATATTACTATCTTTAAAGTGAGTGATATTCATAAAGGATAAAGGCCACCAGACGGAAAAGAAAAAAGGTAAAACTATTTTACTCTTTAAAGTGGTTGAAATAATTCCTGTGTTAAAGTAAACAGTAATAACAATAAAAATATGCGTTCTTGAAACATTGTTTACATTATACATATTGACTGAACTGATTTTCCTATATTACATATTTCAAGGGTATATGTTAATGGTGTGTAATAAACCTGTTTGTATATTTAAAAAAGAGTTACTACTATATTAGAGTACACAGCTGAAAAAGTAATTAAGCAGCCTCAAAATTAAGAGATTAACAAAATGCGTCATCTTTTTCGACCCACTTTCGACCCCGCCGTAAATACTCCAATGGAGTATGGAAATTCAAGTCAAGCCAAGTAAAGATGATATGCTTGTTTCTGAGTATATTGTTACGACGGTCTAACTGATCGTCGTATGGTACAGTGGAAAACAAAATACACGACACCAATTACGTCACTAATCACGAGCTTTAATTATCACAATTAAACAGTGTGTAATTAAACAAGATAGTCTATTACAACAAATCAAATTAAAAGTGTTCACACACAATAAAAATGTCCACTAACAGAGTACCGGTACCGCCACAATTATGAAACACATAATACTTCGCCACATTACTTCGAACCGCACTGTTTAAATCTCCACTTAAACGCACTGCGTAATCGCCCGACAGTAACTAACTTGACCGTCGTTGAATGGCTGTATTTATACCCCGCTGATTGCCAGAATAATCTGTCACTTTGTTAAACAAACAGGCGCTCTCGAGAATCCACTAGAAACAGTGTCCTTGAACACACTACGCTGACCGGTATGGTCAGGTAGAGACTCGATAGTTGACGCGTAAATTGTCTTTCACCGCAAAGTAACAGTATTATGCACACACACACACACACACACACATTACAACTAGAATATTCGAGATACTTATAAAACGTTTCGTATTACGTAACACTTTTCCGCATTACGTAACATATGATTTCTCTAAATCAAATCGAGGCGATAAAATGTAATAAATCTGATGACAGCCAATCCTGTGTAAACCTAAATGTTATTTACGGTATGCATGTAAGTGAATGAAGAGAGAATAATGAAACAGTTACAGGTCAGGTCAATCTCACACACACACACACACACACTGTTCGAGTGCAATACGGTGTCACAGGTATCGCCGTACTGTAAGTGGATGTCGGATTACAGGAAATGAAGTCTGTTGACACAGTTCCGTTCACTTCAATATGCGCTCGGATTTATTCGTGCTGTGTGTGTGTGTGTGTGTGTGTGTGTGTGTGTGTGTGTGTGTGTGTGTGTGTGTGTGTGTGTGTGTGTGTGTGTGTGTGTGCCTGCAGTAAGTTACTTGGTTATGCGCGAACACCGACGGCAACGTACGCCTACTTTCAGTTTTGTTTGACCTTTCATCTGACTTTCGTCTGATAGAGATCGTGGTGTATTTTATTTTCATCGTATTCTTTATTTCAATGAATTCCGTTTAAAGTGACGCACAACCGAATTATATACGATTTGTAGAATTAGCACAATCGGGTGGAATTGGGATGCATGAAGATGATACGCTGCTATGTTGAAAGCAAGAGATTAAGGATTGTGGCATGATGAATGACTAGTACTGATGACTTGTATATTTTAGCGAATACTTGGTACATACATGAATGTACTGGATAGGTCTTATTGCTAGTTTATGTATTCAGATTTCAGTGCTCCTGTCTTGTATCTAACGTGCTACGTTATGCAAACAATGGTAAGCAACTACATTATCTTGTTTTATTACGTAGCGTTCGGTGTATGGTCCTACACATCAGCTGACGACTGTGAAATTTATTAGAGATGTCAGTCTCGATCTCATAACTGGCATCACTTTCTGTAAAGCTAAAATCTAACACCTATAGGTTACCGTCGATCACTATCATTGGTCACTTTCCTCTAAAAGCCATGACCTTTGAAAGCCACATGATGACCTATGATTGTCAGACGTGGACATTGCGGAAACAAAATACTGAGCTTACAAATGGCTGAAAAGAAGTTCATACAAGGGTCGAGTTCGAGATATACAGCAGGAACGATAGGATTAGGCTTTGCTCGTTGCAATAGAAACATCGTATTCGACGAGCGATAACAGTTTAATAAAATAGATACCGTAATAAATTATAGACCCAAGGAAGAAGAATACGATGTAGGCCTAAATGAATATGGCAGGGCAGAAGACGAAATAGGTTGTGAGCCTATACCCTGAGGTGCAGAAGAAGAAAAAGAAGATTATCCTTATCTCCAAGGATTAAGCCAAGTTTGATCTGTTACGGTCTCAGGTAGGCAAAGTGTAGACCCGGTCACTCAAGCGCTTATTCGGACGTCCAAAACCTCTCCCTTCTTTCGGCTTATAATTCCCGAGTTACGGCAGCTATCCAATAGGTAAAAATACTCCAAATAATTTAAATCATAGGAGGTATACTTAATTTAACTCTAGTAGGCTATACTCATAGCATATAGTTCGCGCTATATTCCTTCTATGATCGGCCAGACAGTACATTCGGCCACATGCGTGATATATCTTATTTAAGCCTCTATAATACGACTGTCTTTGCCTTTCGACAAAGTCAAAGTCTCAGACTTATAAATAAGTGTGGGAAGAGCCATCGTATTTATACCTAGGCAGTCCCATTAAATATGCAAAACTATTTTGAGAAAAACAGTTTAGTTATTACAGTAGGGTGTTAGTCTGATTCAGAGTACTCCCCTTGAGACATCGTGTGTACTTATCTTAGTGTCTCTTCCGCGTTGTGAAACAGTGTGCAGAGTCCTCTTTGCTCTTATAGAATCAACACCCTGAAAGCCAATTACCTTGTACCTCCCTGTGGATATTTCCAATCCAAATTTCTTTCAAATTCTATTACGCAAAGTTATAAAAATAATATACTCTGTAATATTAAAAATAACAATATAATATATTATATAATATATAATATTTAATATATATTATAATACTGTTTATATATGTAATACGTAATATTAATATGTGAATATTAATCTTTACACACACACATATAATATAGTATTCATATTTACTCACATTATTCTTGTTCTTCTAATTTATAATCAATAATAATACTTTCATTGTTTTTCTTTATAGCGTTTCGACAGTTTTTTAATTTACTGTCATCATCAGAAGTATAAGAAGTATAATTTGTAAATTATAAATTAAAAGTATACACATTTAAAATTAATTATATACATATTGTTGTAGAACAGATAATAGATATGAATATGTTGTGTTACAAGTTAGATACTGAAGTCGAGTATGTGATGTTATTGTTTATAATTATTATTGGATATGATTATTAAAATTGAATTAATGTTCACGTTTGAAAGTTTGTGGTTTAAAAGAGTATTTATCACTTCACTGTGTCAACCTCCCCACTTACCATATGTGGATGTCTTCACTATTCTCGATGGCGACTTCTTTTACTGTAAAAACACTTGACATACATACATAGATATTCCTTTTGAATATCACAAAGAATGCACATAAACAATAATACAAATTAAATGTTCAATTGCACTTTGAATGATATCAGTCATTCAAATACTACCGCCACCTTATGAGAGAACTGTTCATAAAAAAATTAAACTACTTCATCTATTGTATAGAAATCAAAACTCTGTTTCCACTGATAAATAACTGAGGATTTATTGACAATTATTAAATTCAATAAACTCTTTTAAAAACAATTAATAATATCTTTTTACAAACAATAACCAATTTAAACAAATACTGAGATCTCTGTATCTCAAGGCTGGTAACACTGTTGTAAGGTACTGTATAATTGTGAACGAGGTTAGGTTCACTCTAGTTGATTATATTACCAAATTAGTGAGTTCTTTGAAGATACATGATACCAGATTACAAGATATGAGTTTAATTAACAATATTTAATTATCTATTACTATGAAAAAGAACAAAATTTAAAATTATAAAACTCGGTACCATAACCGATAATATCGTACTATCGTACGTTATGCAAAAGTATATAGCAGTTGAGGTCAACACGTGCTCTGAGATTTGCACTGTTAAAAATATTATTATTATTGACTCATTAGCTATTAGAACCATGTACTGGAAACAGAAAAAAATCTAGAGAAAAAACTCTTCTTATAGCTTTCATTTCAGTAAAATTATTCAAGAACAGAATTGTTTCTTTGTGACAAAATTATATTCTTCGGTTCTAGGTTAGTTTACCTAGTAACATGTAAGTGGCTATTTAGAATAAGTTATGTTATTTATAAAAGTCTTAATGATATGATTACAAACATTTTATTTATAATTCGTGTGATGTGTAATTATCATTCATTAAAATATTCGAACAAGAAAATAATTATTTGTTAATTCAAAAGTCGTATTCAAGTAAGCGACTATATATTATATATATTGATGAGCGGTATCTAAGTTAATTCCGCCTTTCTCAATTATTCTTTAACTGTAAAATAATTATTTTTGAATTAATTATTGACATTAAACCGTGCTACAATTTATTTATTAAGTTCTGATAATTGTCCATCATAGTTTAAGCACTCAAGCGTTATGACTAGTGCAGTCCAAAACAATATTTTTCGTTCATCAACGAAAATTATTATTTTCATTAATTTCTTTAAAATAATTAAAACATTGTACTCCCTGATTGAATACACAAAACATGACCATTATTATACACTGGTCGTGTTAATTCACTGTTCACTTAATTCACTGGACACTCGGTAATATGTTGTGGTGTATAGGTTAATGTCTGTTTACGTATTACTGTAGCTGACGCGCACATTTCAAAAATATCTTGCTGACTTTTTCGGCATAGACCTCTCGTCGTGAGTGATGCAGAACGAATGATACATTTCGCTAAAGCGTCTCTTTCTCCTCTGGTCATTTTAAGCTATTTGATTGGTTCAAAAGGTCAAACTCTCAACCCCAAAACACTTTGGTCAAATAAGACTTTTAATTTTTGACAACTCTAAGCGTGGGTTCGAGATTATATGTGACGTATGCATGGATACTCAAAATGATTGAAAAACTTATAATTGTCATAACTTTATCTTTTGTCGTATAGTCGGTTGGGTAGTGGCATTAAATCGCGGACACTTGTGGCTTTATTTTAAGTCTAAACAAGCACTAAATCCGTTCATTATTAATTCACTTGGCCATCTCAAAAACTCATATGGTTTTTCTTAATATAAATAAGTCTGTTTCACCATATTTCGTTATAATTACACTGTAATACTTATTACTAAACATCTCGAGTCCATTTCTCCTTTATGTTAGTACATAAAATAGTTATATTTACAGTTTAAACAATATCTGTTAATGGCGTCCATACCGACCATGTTCGATTGTTTATATTTACATGTAACGCTATTATTCCTTATCCTATTACATATGTTTGACATCCTAACACTAATATGTACATTTATTTACATTTGTTCACATTTTATTTTGCAAAAAATATTATTTTTTATATACTTATAGTATGATCAAAATACTTTCTGTTCTCATTTCTCCATTTTGTCACTTATGTAATTATTTTATTACACAATAATTATTTTATTTTAATAATGTTATTAATTAAAATAGTGTACAATTGTTGTACCTTGTTGGTTCAATGTATTAAATAACTTTTCGTTATCTGAAAGCTCTCCAAGTTATAGTATAGTGTTTATTTACATCTGGTTTTACAATTGCAGTTAGTTTATAATATTTCAATTACTAAACTACTAGTATTACATTTGTGAGGTGTTCTCATAGCAGTATTAGACATTTCTCTAACTACTGGCAACATTTGTCACAATCTTTTGATAAGTTTTGATATTGCTTTTTGACTAACTACCTTGTCACATTGGGGTTCTGTCCATTTAACTTTATGATATCATATTCAATCTGATTCATTTGCTGTGTCCTTCAGTACATATGGTATTTATTGGTTTGCATTATTATTCTTAACTAGTCTTTGTTTGAAACAATTGTGGATAGTTGCTTGGTTTAACTAATGTACATGATTTTATGTTATAGGTTCACTTTCTGTGAGGTTATGTGTCAGTTGTCTGACAACAATGTGCAACATATTCTTATGCAGTATTTGACTCAACTATTTCCATCTCATTATGGCATTCTACTACAATGGTTTATTATTAAGTTATACACATTTTTACACTATTTGTTGAAACAATAACACAAGTATTCTTAGTCTAACAATATTACATTTCTTGGTGGGTTGCACCTAGTTTTTGGTACATTGATTGTTTTATACCTAACAAACTAGCTTATTTGCTACTGTTTGTTCTGGAATTCATTTGTATTTTGTCCTGTCTTGCTATGGCATTCAGGCACATTTCATATTAAGGCTTACAAAGCTTTTATTATTAGTCCCTATGAACAATTAATTTACTGTTCTGTCTCATATTTCTTTTGGTGGTCTTAATGATTATCTATGTGATGTTACAATCTTGATTAAACTTGTCACACTAATTGTCTGTGTATTTTAACTAGTTAATCTTGGATTCTTTCACTTATAATGGTTAATCATTTTTCTCCGTTATAAACATTTTCACTTGTATTGTTTGTGGTGTTTATTTGGGGTAAAATGGTTATCATATCGCAGGTTGTTACATTTATATCAAGTTTTCACTGTTATTGTTCGTGATCACTCAATGATGCTAAATACTGGTTTCTTTGTCATTGATCTTCGAATAATCATTACACTTCTTCCGGTCACTATATTAATTTTAATTCCATGTATATCTTGTGAATGTTGATGTCTTGTACTGTTCATACATTATCTTCATTCTTCATGGTATGTTTCCTTTCCTCTTCTTCTTCTTTTCTTCTTCTGGTTAGTTGTTGCTCACTATTGGTGTTCCCCTGGGTTATACATTATTTGTGATAATCAATGTTCCCTTAGTCTTGTCATATTCTTCCATATTTTTATTCGTGGTTATGGTAATCATTGTTCCATATTATTTCACACTAATAAACAAATTCGTTTGTTTTATCACCATTGTGGTTGTACTTGATTCGTATCCTTTTTATTTTAGTAATTATTTTCGTCATATGCCTCACTATTTTGGATCTATTGAGCCTGGATGCTAACATATTATATTGGCGCGTTGTTATTTTCTCTCTCTTTTATACTCGATGATATCCTTATTGCTCTTCCTTCTTCTTTGTTGTGTTGTTTCAATAATATCCGTTCGTATATACACACTTTGTTTATATTCTCCTGTTACTTCTTTTATGCACGTTGAAATATTTTCATGATATCTTTTTATTTGACGTATTAGATAGTTATCTTATGTAACTGCCAATTTGGTACGTTACAATATATTAAAATAAATAAATTTAAATTATATATATACACATTATAATTGTACATTTAGATAGAGCGCTATACTCTATATTAGTGAAACGTGAATCTCGGGGAGAAGGAGAAACCCCGGCTGAGGCAGTGGAATTGTGGATGTACAGGCAGATAATAAAGTCAAGTTAGATATATAGAAAAACAAATGTTAAAGTTTTAAGAGAACTTAAAGAGATAATAAAACATCTAGAAGTAGTGGACAACTTTGGACAATGTGCAGATAATGATCAGGACTGGATAGTATAATGCACACAAACGTATGGTGAAGAACAGACATTATTAGTTACTACAACCAGGTCTGGGCTTTACAGGTCAACGAAAGACAAGAATACTTCTACAAATGACACTGAGAAGCTAGTGTCTGGAATACTCTATACGAAGCCGTAGACACTATATACTTGTTTATATATTTGTGTGTGTGTGTGTGTGTGTGTGTGTGTGTGTGTGTGTGTGGGTGGGTGGGTGGGTTGTTGTGTGCTAACACACACGTACATACGAGCATTACACAAATGGATGGCGACGAGCTTCTATCCCGCTGAGCTGCGCTTTTAAAGTCGCTGTATCAGAAGAAAACATAAAAGGGTTGGTCGGATACAATACAAATTCAGTGCACTTAAGTATAAAAAGATGTATTATAACAGTTGTTAACAGTGGTACGGGTAGAGAGCAACTAGCTTAAGTGCGCGATGATTCATTGAAAGAGAATGCAAGAAGAACCCCGTTTACGGCGGTGACTCGTGCGTGTGTGTGAGTGTGTGTGTGTGCACGCGCGCGCGTGTGACTAATGCAGTAAACATGTACGCAAAACGCTGAAACGATTGTGATTATTTATTTTGTCCGTACAATTTCTGTCTCAATTTGCGTCTGTCAAACCGTAAAACGTACACTGAGGGCCAACGAGGTCCAGACTCATATAAGCTTATTATTATAACCAGAGCGTGGAAGGAAAAACTCGATGTGAAAGCAAGGCTTTCACGGTCCGTGTCTTATGTAGCAGGTTTTTGGGTGCATTATTGTATGAAACTTTGAGGGTACCGACGTTTCGTTCTGTAATGCCGGAACATTTTCAACGCGTACTGATCTTGGTTTAGCTATGGAGCGCGTTATACATCTTACTTCTCTTGCCGCAGAAGGGTTCGAGCGTTGGGGTAAGTGTGTTGTGGCCGTCTGTTATATGTTATTCTGAGAACTGTCAGTAAGGGATTTCCAAGCTGTCGCTAATTTACTATATTTACTTCTTTTGTTGTTCTTTGTGTCGATAAGAACAGGCAGTGCAGCGGTTCGGAAGATTATAATTCAGTCATTATATTCTGTAGATGACAGTTAACATACTGTCAAAGCATTGTAATTATATAAAAAAAATAAGAAATTATATTATTTATAATAAAATAATATTTATTTATTATTACAAAAACTATATTCTTCTATAAAAGAAAATATATTATTACTTATTAATTAAATTTCTGCGCGCGCGCGCGCGCGTGTGTGTGTGTCACAGTTTCTGATGATGCAGAATAATTCTGCAAAACATACGTAAAGTAGAACATTAGAATACACGTTCAGAAGTAATTTGATTTTGAGTGTGTTAATATTATACAGACTCTGCAAGAAACCATAGTAGCACAAATATGGTAGCACAAATAATTTTTTTTACCAAATAGGAATATTCTAGTTTTGTCTAGAAAATGTCCACCGTGTAATATTTTGAGATAAATAGCTTTCTTAGTACAGTGGGGTGTTAGTGTGCTTCAGAGTACTAGGACCTCATAAAGTTATCCTAGCGTCTCTTCTGCGTTTCGAAACAGTCTGCAAAGTCCTTTTTTGTCATCAGCTTCTCGTTGCATTCTACTGAATCTGGTCCACCGTTTGAGATCTTCCTTTCAGTGCGGGTTTTGCTCTCGAAAGAGCCAGAATTCAAAGGAAGCCAAAAAGAGCTGAGCAACACTCGTGTGCGTGCGCGCGCGCGCGTGTGGTGTTATTGTTGTTGTTTTGCTAAGAAACCATTTACCAGGCGCGAAACATGTGTAGATGCATCGTCATGATGAAGTGCCAGTTCCCATTTACCACACTGCTGCCGTTTTCTCCTCGCTGCTTCCACGAGTCTGAGTAGATGTTTTCTGCAGAACTGCTTAGTTATTCTCTGACATGAAGGAGCGCACTGATGATGGACCACGTCTTTATGGTCAGCATGACCTTGATGTTGCTTCCAAAATGCGGAATCCCATCTACGGGTTCCCGGCTATCTTGAAAGCGTCAATTACCAAACTCAGAGCATCACTTATGAAATCCTGTCCGAAGGCCCCGTTAATTACGCAAATCGTTTTCGTGGATAAATGTCCAAGTTGATGAAATAAACTCGCTGATCTGCTCGCTCAGTCACTGTGAATACGACAGTCACACAAAACACAAACTTAATGGTATTTCAGAACTGGATGTAGAGTTAGACGGAATCCTGACTGTTCATGCATGCATGGATTCACAGTTTCGAAAAGGTAACATGGCACGTTATCAAGATATTTAAAATAGTCGGATACTGTGACGATTTAAAGGGAATTTAAATAGCACAAAATAATTTTTATTCAAAATAACACGTGAGAAAATAATCCACCCTCCCCTCTGTACCTATATACCTGTACCAACTTGTAAAAGGCTAGTACGGACATGCAAATTATACTGTTATGAAGCGAATACTAATAATCATTCTAATTAAATAAAAAGACGTGATAATAATAAATGAAATACCTAACTCAATAAAGAAAAGGTAGGATTATTAATATTAGTTAATTAGTGTAAAAATAATAATAATAAAAGTACGAACTACTTTTCTCTCGGCGTGTGAACTGCGCCCGCTTCCCTACTCACCACCGCAAAATCAACCCCAGTCGACCGAGAATCTCTGACAAGTTAACAGCTTTACCATGTGTCGTGAAGGTGAACGTGTGTATATATTGCAAAACGATGTAACAGAAAGTAAGTGTTTCGTGGTTACATACTCCACATGTAGTTGAAACGAAGTGAAACGTAAAACAAGTAAAGTAGTTTAAATGTAGAGAAAGAATTAAAAATAACTAAGATAGCCGACACATCTCTTTATGAAAATGTTTAACTTGTAAGGTATGTTCCATACCATATAAAAAGGTAACATTAGTGCAGTCAAAACTAAAATGCGAAAAGTGAACACCAACGTCAGGAGTGAAGCAACGACGACAACATTACGAGCTCCAGGTAGCAGAATCCTAGCGTCATCACTTTGATCACAACTTAGAACCAACAAACTAAATGGAGGAACCCAAACGACAAAGAAGAACATCCAGGAAAACCTACTGAAGAGAATCAGCAAGAGAACCAGCTGCAGATCTACATTATACCCAGGTGACACTAAAGCGTAACTTCTGTGCTTATATTGTTTTCTAACAACCACAACAAAAACAGTACAGTTTTTGTAAAGACTCATTCAAATCATGTAAATCTTAACATAGTAATGTTTGTAGTTACTGTAACGAAGTAATAGTAATCTGATGATGGTTAAAGGTAAATATTAATTCGAAATTTTATCAAACTATTCTTCTAATAGTCTGCATAATGTTGAAGTATTTTAGAATATTATAAAATTAAAACCCGGATCCGTGGTATTCAATGTAATATACAACTGTATGGTTTGAGCTCATCAGAGTAACATTTTAAAGAGTATAAGAGCATTTGATGCAGAATCTATCAGTAGTTTATTTTTAAACGTAAAAATAAAAAGATAACCATTAAAGGTATTATTTTTTAAATCATTATTTAAGAAGCCATAATAAAGAGATGTTTTTGCTAAAATCCAGAGAGTGAGTAAATTTACGTACCCTTAGACAAATTCCTGATCTATATATTTTCCCAATTTGTTGGTAAGTAATTTGTACTAACAACGGCAGCCGGTTTAATTGAAAGCAACCAATTAAACTGGTTCCCTGTGTTATAATGTCTTAACAGGAGAGACGTTATAATACTTTCCGGACAGACTTCGTACACAACGGTATTTCTACTGCAGGTTTTATAGTTTGCTGTACCGGTAGCGTCACTCATCTTCATTTTCCTGAACGTCTTCTTTAATTCTCTTCTACTCATGTCTTTATATATTCATAGAGACGTCACAAAAAGGATATATCCTTTCTAAGAGAAAAAACAATTAAATCGGTTATTCTGAGAGCAAAACTAAACACGGTGGCTCTCTTACAGGCAAAACAGCTCCACCGATCGTTTTCCAAACATTTTCAGATGTTTCTAAGCCTTTTTCCAACGCTGCAGTAAATGATGCCAAATTGCTAAGTGCTTTGCAATCGACGAGGCCTTTTGGTGTCTCCATTTTTATGAAGTTCTAGTGGTTGAGACGCCAAATGGTACTTATAAAAATAAGCTCACTAATACAACAATTTCCCAATGTTAATGTAGTATGTTCGGGCCATTTAGGCAACAAACAAAAAACAGTCACCACAATAATACCGCGTACGCATTACCGAGTCAATGTATCAACGCATCAATATAGTCATCGAGTAAGTAAATTTACAGCTCCTCAGTTACAACAAATAGACAATTTGGCAACACTCGATAAACACGTTACATATTAACGTTGTAAAACCGCGCGTTCCTGGTATTAAATACGAGCTCGCAGACGTAATTAAACCGGAAGCTGACAGGCTTGAACGTCAAATTGTCTATAACGTTACGGTCTCCATTCTAGACTACACTAGAATTGAAGTTTACATCGTTTGGGTTCACGCTTACATTGTTGTTATGTGATGAGTCATTTTTTCTAATTAAAGTAATTAATATGACTGATTGAGTGATCGTGTGTTTCCGACATGACGTTTCAGAAAGGCAATAGTAATCATGTACAGCCGTGTGCAATTTGAAACTTCTGCGCAACGTAATCAAAGGGTGGTAATTGCACTGTGAACAACAGCAACGTGTGCGTTCACATGAAACTTGGGTTGTTTCTGTCGCGGACAGACGTGCCACCCCGAGGCGGTACCACGACCGATTGCGTTCGACTGCCCTGCCGGTGCTAAACAGTATCGCTAAACAAGGCAATACTTTGTCTTCTCTTTTGATGGTGCTGAATCATATTTGCTAAAGCATATTATTTTATTTTACTTTTCTGTTGGAGTATATTCTATTACATCTTGTAAGTTGGTCAGCTCCTCTTTTTTCCTCCAGCTTTCTCTGTTATGGGACAGATTCCCCCAGCTAACATGCAATCCGACCATATTTAACTTTCCACATTTTTTCATTTACCTCTTTTATATTTTAAGATCAGCCATATTTCTTCCATATTTTGTCGTCCAGCCTTGTGTACCGTTCTACAGTATTCAATTACGCTTCAACTACCTTTTTTGGAGTCTTACATTTTGTACTTACCACTCATTTCCCTTTTATCTTTTTAGCTTACTTACATTGTTTGACTCTTCTCGACTTCAGTGTTTTGTCGCTTTTATTAAACTATAATGTTTATTTTACAGTTTTTACATGTGTAACTTATATGTTAATACCAAAAAACGTGTTAACGAAATATTTCTTGACGCTTGTAGATAGACAATCCTTTGTCATCATGATTTCCAGCGTAAATCGTCCACTGTTAGACCTTAGCTATCCTCAATTGTGGATATCTATTCCTGTCTTGTAAGTCCAGTATCCAGTTCTCCATATTCTCCTTCGTCGAACCACCTTGTTGGAGGTCTACCTTTACTCCTCCACACGTCCTGCCCTGAACTTCACTTTATTGTCCGGTTCATACACATTTCGCTCGTTAATCGTATCGACACGATAACAGCCCAGTTACACTTCAAACTGATAATCATGATAACTAACTTATATAGTCATCATGAACTCTTCTCCTAGTGATAGTGTTCAGAATTATTGTCAGGATTGATAGTCCACTGTAGATTTGTTTCCTTTCTACGTAGAGTGTCAGCGTTACCATCATGGACAGTGGTCAGTTGTTTCCTCTCTACCAGCGTTCTCTTGGATTCTCATAAATGATCCCAGGTACACTTTCCGCCTCCAACATTTGTCCTACGTGTATACTACCTACTTGAGTCTATTGTTTTTATTAAACTTAAAATACATGCATTTTATACAACGATTTAAATGATTCCTTTCTTCTTGTCCTGCTAGAATTGCCCTGCCCGACAGCACTAAACTTTAGAAATAGAACTGTATTTTTACATTGGCACAGAGATTCCTTACATCCTTTTAATAATATCCACGTTTCTGAATCCTAAAAGTAGTTGTTTATAAAGAAATTTTAATTTCTCACTTCAGTTTTTTGAGAACTAAATATTTTCTACTGTGTCAGCTTTTCTTACATTTATTTCTTCCTGTATATTACTACCTTCAGTTATTAGTGAGCACAAGTGTTTAAAGCTCAATGCTCGTAGGTGATGCTGTTACTTCTTGTATATTACTACCGCCAGAGGTGTCTACGCAACTTTAAAACAAATACATTGTTTACCTGTAACTGTAATACTTATTGTTTTCAGTGTCGCCTTATCAATACTTACACCACGTCCTTCAGCTGTTTAATGAAAACAGCTGATAGTCTATGTTAAACCGAATAATCTATTCCAAGGCGGCGCGGCGGTTGGGCGGATCGGTGAACTGATTGAAGGAAGAAGGGCTATCAAAATCCAAAATAAGTTTACATTACAACATTCAAGTGCTACGTCACATCTGGAAACTGATGTTTAATACTTTTATTCAGAGTTATTTCATATATTCTCTTTGCATTATTATGATACAGAATAACGTTTGATGTTACTCTTGTTCCGAAGAAAAGAAAAACTTCTTGGCATTGAATGGAATACCGCTGCAGCGCTCCTTTTCTAAACTTTCGTCTTTACTTTCAAACGTACTTCCTTCTTGTTTAAAAAGAAAGTAATATAAATATATAAAATAAAAATAAAAGCGTCATGTCGCTTTCGAAACGAATGCAGTGTTAAACTGGCGTGCTCTAGTTTCTCGCAGCCCGACTGTCGTGTGCCAGCCCGGTTAATGATGCCCGTTGTTGTTAGCTCCACTACTTAAGCAAGGGGGGAGCGACTTTTCCTGTTTTTAAGTGCAACTTTAGAGCAAAAAGGAAGATGTTCCGTCCTCCCTCTCACTGTCTCGCTCTCTCTCTTTCCCTTCTCTTCCTCACTCCCGCACACCTGAGTGCCTTCTTCTCTAGACTTATGAACGTAATGTTTGCTTTTTATACCGACCGTTTAAAGTGCATAACATTTCTAAGTGGTGTGTAACTAAATTATTGCTTGTTTACCGGAAGCGGTATTGATTTTGTTCCTTGTTGTCGTTAACGTCTGCCAACGTTGCATTCATTGGGAAAAAATATTCAAAATAAATCTCAGCGATAGTATCTTACAACACCACCCACTCGACCATACTCATTAGGCGCACACGCATATAGGCCTACGTATATACATACGCGCGCTCGTATTTGTGTCTCTGTGCAAACATAAACTTACTTTTATTCTTGGAGCTCGTCTTGTTATTATTTATTTACTTTTTTAAATAAATAAAAACTTTGCACACTAATATTTATATTAAAATTGTACTGTATTTCGATAGATTTCAAGATTATTGTTTAAACAATAAGATACAATTTATTTCAATTGAAAAACATACACTCTTGTTTAAAATCTTCTGTTTATTCTACATAAAATATTTTACGTAATCATTTAATGAAGATAGATTCCCCATAAGAATATTATGTAATTATTAAAAACTAACAGGCTTATGACTTTAGTTATCATTATCAGAAATCAAAAATCAAAATGAAATTATCAGAGATCAATAATCATTATCATAGTTATCATTAAAACGAAATAATAATAATTGGTTAAAAATTATCGGAACACCCATGGTTTTTAGAAGTGTTTATACTTGATTTTTGAAAAATAACACAAAACATGATTTATTTTAAATGTGTGTTTTATTTATTTATATAAACTATATTTGTGTGTGTGTGTGTGTGTGTGTTTTACTTACTTGTTACTGTTCTTTTAAAATTTCTTGCAGTTTTACCAACATTGTTTCAAGAATACTTCATCAAGGAAACATTTTTTGCTAAGGAACCTTTCACAGACTACACCTGTATCGTCATAAATTTAATAAGCCATTAAATGGTTGATTTTTGTTTTAAATGAAATAGTTTAAACAGTCATGTAAACGGATTGTTTGTTTATTACTGAGGGTTTGATAAACCTGTGAAACATCCGTTTGTGATGTGTACGCGTTTGTTAAACTGTAACTTCCAAGTTTCTTGATTTATGTTATATTTATAAAAGAAATAATTATTTTCATAGAGGAAGGTCAAAATTATATTTTTTGTCACCTATCGCTCGTACATAACGAGATGCTATACATAACCATGAAGAAACACGAAGAGATGGTTCACTAATGACCTTGACTGCGGGTGACCTGTAGACGGTCGCAGGTCAGCAGTTAGTTAACGAACAGTTAATTACTTTGAAGACGTCTAATTTGTCCTTTGTAACTGCTAGGAGGCGGTATTCATTGTTTACCTACGATTCAGTAGATTTGATTATTTTATTGGTTATTATTATAAACAGATTCAGAGTTCTGTAGTGATTTGCAAGTAGATTGATTAAGGTATGTTTTGGAAAACTAGTTTAATAAAACTTAAATTTACACAACCTGGTTTCCAAGGCTACTGTTGGAATTGTCAGTTGTTGGTTGAGACTACCGTATAATGCAACCAACCAATCTATGCCGGCTAGATTTGTTATCGACTTTCTCTGGTCTAGATCCGTCGTGTTCTGTTATAGGACCATCTCTAAAAGGTAGTGGCTCTTCATCACCCACGACGGTCTTGAGTAGGTAGTCTTGGTCCAAACGGCTCATGCTCCCCATATCCTACGCATGGATATGAAAACATCTTAAGGTCCCAAATAAAATCCACCGAAATAGAAGCTTGAAAACTATTCTCTTTGCGGATGACCAAACATTCTCCAGCGAGCAATAGACATTTTACATAAAATAGAAAAAGAATATAACTGTGACATATCTGAATCAAAGACAAAAGTAATGGCCTTTATAGGAGATGAACCGGTTCGGACCAAAATATGCATAGACAACACATACATAGAACAAGTAAGACATTTCAACCATCTTGGACATGTCATTACTTATGATCAAGATAAGATATAGAAAATAAAGTGACGAATTTCGCAACAATGTGTGGAACGATTTGGATAACGTTGAGAAAATAAATGTAGAAAAGAAACCCAAATAAAATTTTATAAATTAATGGCAGTACCTACACTATTGTATGGATCTGAAACTTGGGTCATAAAGAGAAAAATATGAAGAGAAGATACAACCAGCAGAAATGAAATTAAAGGTGTAATATACGAAATCATATTAGAAATGCGGCTATAAGAAGTGATTTAGATATTTTTGCAGTTAATGAAAGGTAAAGAATACAGAAGAAAGTGGATTCAACACTTAGAATGGAAGAAAGTAGAATACCGAAGATAACGAAAGATTACAACCCTAGTGGCAGAAGAAAAGTTGGTAGGCATAAGAAAAAGTGGACTGTGGAATAGGAACAGGCCGCTAAAGCCGTTAAGAAGATGATGATGAAATTTACACAACTTGCTATATGCTAATGATATGTTATGTACAGAAGACACCGGAAAAAGACGCAACAACTAATACATAAGGACTGAAAAGATAATCAAGTTCAAGATAAAAGTTAGTACCAAGAGAACCAAGGCAATGACAATAAACAGGCAGTACACTGGGAACAATAGCATCGGTTTTCACTTTGGCGAATAGATAATAGAAAAGGCCTCAGTGATTAAAGAATCGTGTAAAAATATCGGAAGAAGTAGCTATCATAGGGAAATACTCAACTCTATACACTGTACACTATATTGAAGGGTTTCTGTAAACAAAATAACCCAAGTACCGAAACCTCGATACATAACAAAATTACTGTACTTGAAAATCTGTATGGTAATGAAACCTGGACTTTACAACGGCTTCAGTAGATCAAATCAATAGGGATAATCAAACGTATTAGAAAAGTAGATGATAAGATAAAATGGGATTGTGTCAAGAACGAGGTTATGAAAACCGTGATTAATGAGAAATCAATTGTTAATAAATTATAAAATAGACAAATGGAATAGTGCGAACATGTTACCAGTATTATCATAATATATTCTGAAGACCATGCTGTAAATGGAAACACCTAGAAATGATGGAAAATTAAAAAGTAAATGATGGATATGGAGGAAAAATGAGGGAAACAATGGATAAATTCAGAGATGACAGGTGATAGAAAGAAGGAATTCATCATACAAAATAATCAGGAGATTAGAGGAGAAAGAAGTTTAATCAATTTTGTAAATATTTTACTTTCTCTGGTGGCAATTTAATTCATCCATACAAAAATTGTCGTCTACTCAACTATAGTGTATGACATGTTTCCACTTACGACTGCTGTAAATCGTCACAGGTACACTTTAAAATTATACTATTGTGCATATATGTGTAACGTGCGTAGCAGTTTGAAAAGTGTAACACAAAAGCAGAATGGAACAAGCAGCACAATAATAGCACTTTGACAAGCGTTAACGTGTTAATAATATATTGTACATTTATACGTGTACGGAACTATTGTTTGTAATGTTTGCATCACGCACGGATTACTAACGTACGAGAAAGACAACGTTATAGCACAAAACGCTCTCGTCGGTAGTTAACAGGTTGGGATTATTATTATTCTCTTTGTTGGATTTTTTCTTTGTAGAATATTCCCTTTCTCGTCGTTGTTTCCATACAAACTATGCAAACTGGCGAGGTTAACTGTACAAAACAAAATGTTTTGTGCTTGTTTGTTTGTGGGGGGGGGGTGAGGATGAATAGTGTAACATAAATTGCTCTAGCGCCGGGTTTGAAAGTTTTACTTAAGAACTCTAAAAAACATTTCAACACCAATTAATCTGTATCGAAGATGTACAGGTGACAAACTGTGTAGATGCGATTAGTGTCTTATTGGAGGACTCCTCAGAGTAATTTTGGAGATGGCAAAGAGTACAAATAAAATCGTTTAAACTCCCTCTAACCAGGTAATCGGTTATCCTAAATATAATAATGTAGTAGCATTACGCATGTTACATGGACCCCGATCTTTGAGGGAAAAACTTAAATCACTTTATACGCTACAGTTTAGACAAAGGTTGCTTCAGAAACTAGAGTCGATGATATTGGAAACAACGCTACACTCCAAACAAAGAAACCACAAGCACTAGTGGCAAAGACAACGAACGAGATACTGACAAAGGAACCAACCACTATCAAGAGAGTAGCACACCGCTAACTTTGTTAAATAGTTACACCGCTTCTAGAAAACTCACACGGTACACAAGACGGTACCACATCACATCGCATAGAGTCTATCTACAAGTACAAAAGTGGATGTTTAATGATTTACCTGCAGAAGATTGGGGATGGAAATGGGGACAAATCCTTACCCCAATTCGAATATCCAAACCAGCAGCCCCAAAAAACTTAATTAGAAAGATATTTTATAACTGTAAAAAAGATTGCACATCAAAACAGTGTTCCTGCAAAACTACTGGGCTTTTATGTACGGACGTTTGTAGTGGTTGCACAAGTGAAAAATGCAAACATTTCGAAAATAATTGTGTAATTGAAAACGAAGCAGAAGACAATATTGTGAGTCCATCATTGCCAGAGGAAATAAGCGCTGAAGATGAGAATGAAAATACAAACCTAGATATTGAATCTGATGACAACGAACTTTCAGAGGAAGAATTCTTGCTATAATTATAAAATAAATTTAATTACTTTAATGTATAACGAAACAAGTATTGGGTGTTGTTTAAAATGTGAAAGTGTTGTAAACTGTGTCGGGCGTTACCTCCGCGCACTTTTGTTACTTACTCTGTTGACTGGATCCTCTGCAGTCCTGTAACACAACTTAAAACTATGCTTTTTGTGGGCGCCACTTGGAAACGTTTGTTCCAAGAAAAAATTAAATGTGATTGATAAAATTTTTAAATCTACGAAAAAATTTAAACAAGTCAGTTTAGCTTTGAAAAATCAGTTAAGTTTAATAATTCTTTAACAACAACAAACAAATCGTCTGAAGGACTATCATTCATAAAAATTATAAAATTGCAGAGAAAAAATTTTACAAGTTATTATTATTGACAATTTTATATATGTCCAATCAAGTATCGGCTAGTATTTCAGATTTTGACTCAGTTGACAAGCATGAGTTTAATATATGAAAAAACTTTAATCTCAGGACGTGACTCCTTTGAACTACCAAGACATATCAATTAGATGCCTTACAAGAAAAAAACTAAGTGATTTGAAGGTGTATGTGTGGCGTGTAAAGTACAACTGTATGATAAATTGTAACCAGGTAACAAAGATTTTAATTTTGGTAAACTCACGTTCCAATGGTCGTTTATTCTCTCACTGGACACTTCCTTCGGGTAGTTTCTCGATCTCGCCTCTTGTTGTGTACACTGAATCTATTTAAAGTCAATTTTTTCGATCGTTACTTTTTCCGCACTTTTTGTCAAAACGTTTGGCAGTAAAATCTCGTTCAAACGCCGCCACTACGAATCATCTGCTTAGCGTTGATTCAGAAATCTGCCACCGCAGCGCTGATCCCCATGCAGTTTTGAGGAAGGCTTAGATGTATTGTTTTGTTTACGTTCGGGGGAATTATTTGTCACGTTAGTCAGTCAATGCGAGCACAGCAGAATTCGTTCTCTATTAAATGTTGGGACCCTCCTGGGCCGTCGACGTTCTGGCTGCGTGCTTTCTATTAGAATTTGCCGTATCGCTGCTCTATTTCAGCGATACTTTTTGGCGTATACTCTCGTTGAGGTTAAGTCAGTCGGTTATGTCTATGTACGGGAAAAGCCTTCCTGCCGTGTCTTGTCGATTTCTCGCCTCTTCTGGTGTCGCCTTAGCTGCGTTGATCAGTGTTGTGTGAGATGCATCAGTTCTGGCGTTCAGTTTTCAAGTGTTGTTCTGGTCAAATTTTGTCTCGCTTTTATACTAAATCGGGATGACTGTTTTCGTCGACTTCCGGTATATTTGTGTAAAATTCTTTCTAGATTGTTCGAGAATAAACGAAATGGAATGTCATAGAACAATTTTCACTTCCGTAGAAGCTTTTAGAACGAATTTCTTATTCTTCATACAATGGATATTTCAAAATTTACACTGGTATTTATCAAACAGTTTCACATTAGTACTTACAATTTGTATGCCATTAATGTATTTAGATTCCTTGTTTTTTACTGAATCTAGCGATACTAAATATGATTGGTATCCAATTAACTTAAGTCTAAAAAACATTACAATATACAACCCTCACCTTGAGTTGTAGTCATTAAAAACTCAATATTAATAATAAAAATTGTTGTGGAGTTATAAAGTTCCCTTCACAAGCTGGACATCTACTACTACTACTCTCCTACAACAAAATAAACAAATTTTAACATCAATAAAACACAAATAAATACAATTTTATATGGCCTCTGCTCATGGCCTAGGTTCTTGCCAGTTTTCTAATACAATGATTAGTCTGTTTCCTTAATATATGTGTTATTTCACCACTATACACACAGAGTTTATTATTTTGTCTATCTTTTGTGATACCTGGTTACTTTGTACATATTTTATATTTATCACAAGATGACATAGCATTATTGATTGTCTTGAGATGTCATTTTTTATGGTGTGACAAATCTCACTCTAAATAGTTAAATTCTTTTAGAATTGACTTTACTTTCAACTGAGTTTATTTCTTATTAAGGTATTTTGATGTACTGTACCTTTCTATCTTATTTTTGTTAGTATTATGTAAGTATTTTAGCCAGATATGATTCTTTTGTACTGGATAATTGGCTTCAGCCATACATGGTATTAGTAAATATTTTTCTGACTTGACTATTACAATGTTAAAGTTGGTCAGGTGTATTAGTATAGTTGCTTTATATCATATTACAGCTTTCTAATACAGTTTGGTTGCATTTTGGCAACATTAAATTCATAAATTATACAATATTAGATGCCTATTACATGTTTTTAGTTAACACTGTTTTTGGCTATTTTGGCTGCTTTTTATTCATTTGACAGCTTCCTTTATTTACGATAAATTGTTCACTATTGTCTGCTTGACAATCACATATAGTTTTTATTTAAATTTGATAATAATTAATTTTTTCATGAAATCTTGGTGTATGGTCTCAAATCCAACACATTAATATTTTTTTGTCATTGCAAATATACAATTTTTATTTTAACTTAAACTCTTTCTAATAATGTATTTAAGTCATTTAATACATTTATTTTATTTACATCACATAATATAATGATGGATCTTGTCCATTTATTCACAAAAAATAGTTTTTAATACTATATTCATAGTTATAAAACTTAATAATTATTGACTTTATTCTGGTAGATTCTGACATTATTTCTCTCTCTTATAGTGTCTTATGGTTTTTTCACTCTTATTCACTTTAATAATATATATGGGGTTTTGTCTTAGTCATAGTTTGGTCGTTTTTTCAAGTTGATAGAAATAATTATTACAAAATTACACAATTTTTTGGGACTACTTGGGTTCGATACTGTTCACTTCACTTTCCTCCTATGCTAACTTACTATATAAATGATTTCTTTTTATGGAACGTTCTGTGACGCTACATATGCCTCACCGTTAAAGTTGATAATTTTGGAAAAACATATCTTTGGTTTTGATGAAATTATCATCTCTATAATAACCCTTTATTAGCTTCTTTATATCTCATTCTTTTATCTTATAATTAAATTCCTGTACTACTCCTTTAATATATTAATCCAACTCAATATTCCTAGTTCGTTCTTTGTCGTATCACCTATTCCTTTCCTTTTTACCTTGATGTTTTATAATTAATCTTTGATATAAATCCCTATCAATTCCCTAACTTACATAGAGGGTTGGGAGTCAGAGTGGCTCGCTATGGCATACATTCTCTGTCCCTTCCTGTCTATAACTACTGAAATCAGAGGCAACACATCCCTGTTCAGAAAATAATAATTGCACCTTTGCAACAAATAATAATAATAATAAAAAAAAAATACAATATTCAAAGATCATAGGCTCCTACACATAAATTCCCTTTCTTAAACTCTTCTGATTAATTCACAATTATATTAATATATCGTTCTCCGCAGGTTAAATTATCGTTTAAAATCATTCAATGTTAATAGCTATATTCATATTCATCATTACCTCCTTATGTAACACACTGTTTTCCCTTTTTTTTTTCATTTTTTATTTATCATTTCCATTTAGTATCAAATATATGACAGTATTTCTCCCTCTTTTCTCCTTTACTAAGTGTCCTTCTTGTAGTATTTATTAATAATAATCATAATACAATAATATTTATATTTATTTAAAAATCTCTACCTCCTTTCTAATTATGGCTAAGTTAAAAAATTCACGTTGACATGTTTAGTCAAGGTACCAAGTGGTCAGAGCTGTTGGGTTGCGCGTCGTGAGACGACCCATTCTACTTCCTGCGATTGAAACGACAAGAACAGAATTCCTAACCTCAAAATCCTCTTCCTGACCTAGCCATTGGGCTAAAAATCGGATTAGTTCGAGTGGGCCAGAATTTCGGCCAGTTCGCGAGAAGTCTCGTGTGCGGGCTATTGCTCCTACTTTGTGCGCGGTGTTCTGTGCCGGAGTGTGGTGAGTGCCAGTGACAAAGTGCTAGTGCGGTTCGGAACGGGAGTTTGCTCTCTCCCCCGCCCAAGAGCGTACCCGACACCCGTTGGCGACGGCGATGTCGGGACGAGACCAAGGGGAGCCCCTGTCCGCGGAGAGTTGTGGTCCTAATAAGGGCCATAATAAATCCGAGGGCAGGGTAGCCCCCTTGCTGAAGCCATCTGTGCTGCGAAGCATAATGCTAAGCTCCACAGATGGCCCAATGGTAAGAATCCCTGCAGTCCGCGGCGATAGTCCCATCCAAGACCCAGCATCTACTGAAGTTTCGCGGGTTCAGCCTTCTGCTGGTCCCGCTCCAAATTCTGAACCTGTCCGCGGCGAAGGTCCCTCTAAGGCCCGCCGAGCATCTGGTGATTCTTCGCGGGACCAACCTTCAGTTGGTCCTGCTAAGGACCACCAACCAACTCCAGCTTTGCAGGCCCGGCGTAATTCCGATCCTGCAGAGTGCCATAAAGCATCAGACCATCCCGCGGGGGATCAGCCTTGTGCTGGTCCTTCTAAGGGTCGCCAATCCTCTGTTCCTTCGCAGGCCCAGCCTTCTGCTGTTTCTGCTAAGGAGCATGAAACATCTGTCCCTCCCGTGAGGGATCAGCCTTGTGTTGGTCCTTCCCAGGACCCACTATCCATTGCCTATGCCGCAGCCCTTGGCGCTACGTTGTCGTCGGACTCCGAGATGGAGACGGAGGACGGCTTCCAGCCCGTGCGTAGCCGGAAACGGCGAGGTAGCGGTGGAAGCAGGCCGACTTCCCCAAAACGGACTGTCCCGGCGAAGCGAGGCGTGGCTGCAGAGTCGGCAGGTCGCAAGTCACCTTCCCCTGGTAACATAGTACCGGAACCAGAAACCCCACCTAAGCAACCCAAGATTCCGCCGATTGTCGTGCCTCAGTGCACCGATTGGCACACCCTCCTACGGGAGCTGAATTTAGTAGTGCCGTCTGGGCGAGTTGAGGCCAAAAGCCAAGGCTCGTCCATTCGATTGCTTCCGAAGTCGATCCAGGACTTTCGGGCTTGCCAGAAATTCCTGGCCGACTCCGGTCGCGCTTTTCACACCTTCCCCCTCCCTGAGGAGAGGGAACTCAAGATTGTGGTGTCCGGGATTCCCCACGACACACCGATCTTGTGGATCTGGGAGGATCTGGCGGAGAAGGGTTTCTACCCTACCTCCGTTGTCCCTCTCCTATCCGGTGATCGGAAAAGGAAAAGTAATTCCTTCTACATCAGAATCCAGAAGGTTGGTTCCTTCGCAGAAGTCTATAACCTGGAAACCATTCTGTGCCTCAGGGTACAGATTAGGGCATTTAGTAGTAAGCCTGGGCCTTCCCAGTGCTTTCAATGCCAGCGATTCGGCCACTCATCGGCCTTTTGTAAGATGCCGCCGCGTTGTGTACGCTGCGGCGAGGCCCACAACGAGAATTGTACCGTTGTGAAGCCTCAACCCGCGACGTGCTGCAACTGCGGAGGTAGCCACCCGGCTAACTTTAGGGGTTGTAATCATTTTAAGAAGGCCCTAAAGAAACAGCAGCGGGAGCAAAACCGTCAGGTTGAACCTCCTCGCCCAGCTCCTAGACCCTCGAAGCGGGCGGCAGTCCAACCACCCGCCTCAGCATCTACGGCTCTTCCTGCGGCTCCTGCCGCTGGAGGAACCATAACATACGCTGCAGCGGTCGCTACGGCGCCCACTGTGGCCCCCAGAACCTCAGCACCTGCCGGAGTGCCTTCTCCTCAAGCGGCAACGCCCGCAGTACCCCCCTCACAGACCCAGCCGCCTAAGAAACGGCGCGCTAAGCGCAAGAATCGAAAACCACTTGTGGCAAAACAACTATACCCGGAGGCTAACATCGCCCCTCCGGCTGCCCAGCAACTACCCGGCCAGGAGCCTGCTCCTGTTGCCCAGGCCCCTGCGATTTCCATGGAAATCTCGCCAGCCCCCGAGCAGCCAGCTCCAATTGCCCACCCTCCCCTGGAGGCGGCATCTGCACCTTCCGCGGCCCCAGAGCCGGCTAGTCAGGCCCCTGAGGCCGGTGGATCACCACTGGTCACTGAGGCTCAGCTGATGGCCTGGGTCAGCGGCATTGTTCCGAAAATTCTTGCTGCTCGGGATGTCCCGACAATACTCATGGCGATCCTAACATCGCTGATCGCCCTGATCGTCCCCTCATCTAACCATGGCTAGACAGTTCCGGTTCGTCGCGTGGAATGCAGATGGCATTCCGGCGCGTCGGGCCGAACTGGCAGCTTTCCTTGTCGAGTACGACGCAGATGTCGTACTCGTCTCCGAAACTCATCTTGCCCCTAACCGGCGATTTTCCCTGCCAGCCTATGCTTGCTACAGGAAAGACAGGAATGGTCCCGATCGCCACCGAGCATCTGGCGGAGTGGCGATCTTAGTCCACAGGCGACACTCTCATAGAGAACTCCCTGCCCCTGAAACTACCCTCATCGAAGCATGTGCTGTGGCGCTGGATGTAGCCGGCCTGGAGGTGCGCTTTGTTTCTGCGTACCTCCCGCCCGGCCATCGAGCTCCACCGCATGAGGAGTGGGACGCCCTCCTGGACAGCGATCTCCCAACCATCGTAGCCGGAGACCTTAATGCCAAGCATCCCTCTTGGAACAGCAGAACGTCAAACCCCTACGGCAATTCTCTCCGTAGGGCTGTCGAAGATGATCCCAGCGTCCTCATCATCGGCCCGTCCGAACCGACACACTTTCCCACTGCGGGTTATCCGCCGGATGTCCTTGATATCGTAATTGTCAAGGCCATCCCCTTTCATCTACAAGTCAGCGCGGTGTCGGACCTATCGTCCGATCACGACCCCCTACTTGTAACTGTCTTGCTGCCGTCGGTCTCACCCCGACTTCCCGATCATCCTGTTAGGAGAGTCAATTGGCGATCCTACCACGATGATCTGGCCAGGCAGTTGCCATCTGTCCCTCCGGACCCACTCGTCTCTTGTGACGATGTGGATCTCCGGGTACATCAGCTCCAGGACCTTGTCCAGTCTGCAATGGATAAAAACACCTACACTGTTCCGGTGAGTAATAAACGCTCCGACCTTCCTGCGGAAGTTCTCCAAGCCATCCGCTTACGGCGCCAGCTCCGCCGCAGATGGCACCATACCCGTGATCCTGCCGCTAGACGGCGCTTTCGAGCCCAGTCGGAACACGTCTCGCAGCTTCTGCTTGACGTAAACGCGAATCGATGGGACTCCTATTTGGAGTCCTTGGAAGTCGACCACGCCTCCGTATGGAGAGCCGCTGGTAGACTAAAAGGCGAAAAGAGGACTCGCCATCCCTTGAATACCCCGGACGGCACTGTATCCTCTGCAGAAGGCAAGGCGGAGGTCTTCGCCGACTGCATTGAGGACCAGTTCACCGTCCATAGAGGCATCTCTGACCCGGCTCATGTGGCCGTCGTCAGGGATTTCCTATCTGGATACTTTTCTGCTCCCCCCATTGATCCTCCTATTTCGGTCGACGAGGATGACCTTGCGTCTGTCCTAAGCCGACTGAAGAAGAGAAAGGCCCCTGGCCCCGATCGCATCGGCGCCGCTGCGTTGCAGAATCTCCCGCCTTCGGCAGTTGACGTTCTTCTTGAGCTGTTCAACTCCTGTCTCCGGCTGAGTTACTTCCCTCGCCTGTGGAAAACTGCCAACGTCATCATGATCCAGAAATCTAAAAAGCCGCCCACGCTACCTGGAAGCTACCGCCCAATATCACTATTGCCAGTAATCTCGAAGGTATTCGAGCGTCTTCTCCTGGCCCGTATTCGGCCCCTGGTGGATGGCTTCATCCGCGAGGAGCAGTTTGGGTTTAGGCCGAGGCACTCGACTACTCTTCAGCTAGTACGGGTTGTCACCTATCTAGCCGACGCTGCCAACAATCATCAGGCAACAGGCGCTGTCCTGTTGGATGTGAGCAAAGCCTTCGATAAAGTCTGGCACGAAGGCCTGCTCTACAAACTGGCGCATTCGCCAATCCCGACATCTATCGTCCACTTGCTCCGATCCTATCTGACGGATCGCACCTTCAGGATCAGCGTAGATGGGGCGTTCTCTCGGGTTCGCCCTGTCTCCGCCGGCGTCCCACAAGGATCTGTCCTCGGCCCCGTTCTGTATGTACTATACACGAACGATCTGCCTGTTTATCCCGGGGTCACGTTATCTCTATTTGCCGACGACGCGATGTTTCATTTTAGCTCGCTTTCGCCTTGGCGGACGAGCGTAATGTTACAACGCCAGTTGGATATGCTTCCGGACTGGCTAAGGAAATGGCGGGTAGCGATCAATACGGAGAAATCCGAGGCGATCTGCTTTACGCATAAGTCCATTTCCCGATGCCAATCCCTCTCCTTAGAGGGGAGACCCATCAACTGGACCGAGACGGTGAAGTACCTAGGTGTTCGGCTTGATCGGCACTTAAACTTCAACGCTCACGTGACCTCAACCCTCAACTTGGCTCGTGGCGTCAGAGCCAAACTATCACCTATGCTTTCGCGGAACAGCTGCCTGGCTGTCCGTACTAAACTGACATTGTATCTACTGTTCCTCCGAACAGTACTCACTTATGCGGCACCCGCCTGGTGGCCTCTCCTGTCGGCCACCAACAGGCATAGGCTGACTACATTTCAGAACTGGACCCTACGCTCCCTCACGGGGTCCCCGTGGTATGTGCGAAATACCGCCATACATCGGGGTCTCCGTGTTCCCACCTTAGAGGTCTTCGTCTGGTCCCTGGCAACGAATTTGTTCGCCAAGGCAGGCGAGTCCTCTTACCCGCACCTCCGAAGGCTTAACAGCATGGAGAATGCTCCGCCTCCTCGCCGCGTCAGGCGCCCTAGGGCGCTGCTAGACGACCCCCCCTAAGTTCATCACATGAACCCCCAGCAACGAATCCCCCCAACCTTCTGGAAATCTGAACCGATCACCATCGATCACCACCTGCGCCTGCCGAAACTGTAGTCAATCATGCTGCGGCGGATTGAATGGATAGATTTATTGCCAGCATCGGCTTTGCCGATTCGGCAGGGCCTCGATCCGGGACATGGGATCTCGCGAGGTTGTGCAAATGCCTCCTTGCGAAAGCCGACTGCCCCGGTGACAAGTTCCGCCGACTCGGCCGCTGCCTTCGGGCGGACGAGCCTCTTGTATTCGCCGGCGCGTTTCTGAGTTTCCGTGGGCTATGTCCCGGCGACCAATGAGACGCGACCAGGCGTTGCGATTGGCTGAAGCCTTGATCACGATTAAGTTCCCCGCCAGCACCTGCTTTGTTGATTTGGTAAGGTAATGACCTGAGACATGAGCTCCCGCGAGGTTGTGCAAGTGCCTTCCTTGCGAAAGCTGGCTGTCTCGGTGACATTACCCACCATTTCGGCCGACGCCCTAGGGCGCTCGAGCTTCTTGTCCTCGCCAGTGTGTCACCACGTTCCCAAAGGCTAGCCTGAGGGGACCATGGTGTCGCGCCTTGGCCGGACAAGTGGCTGAAGCTAAGCACTAGCTTGCCACCGTGGTGGCCATGTTAATTCATCATGGACCCGCGGACTGCATCTTAACATCCTTGAGCAGAGCAAACGACCGCGCTGAACTGTTGGCACCTGGCGTTCATCAGGCTTAGGCCTGGACAACGCACACAAATTAGGGCGCAAGACGCCCGTGCACCTATCCATCCATCCATCCGTGAGACGACCCAATGGTATCCTAGTACCGAGCCTCCTATGAGGGGCTCCTGCCTAGTGGTCCTGTCCAGACGGAATATTGATTATTTAATTTTTATTGGTCGTTACAACGACATGCTCGTACTAGGTCGACTAGTACAGTATTTGTCGAGGCCGTTTCCAAGATTCACCTGGACGTATTCGGTACTTGCCAAGGCCAGCTATGAGAGGGTTTGTCT
This sequence comes from Magicicada septendecula, assembly GCA_034769895.1. Lineage (NCBI taxonomy): Eukaryota > Metazoa > Arthropoda > Insecta > Hemiptera > Cicadidae > Magicicada > Magicicada septendecula. The sequence continues at coordinate 121,244,224 of CM068375.1, read as the reverse complement.
GGGTCCTCGCAGCTCGGACGTAAAATTTACGTGCAAGTCGCCTTGCGGTGTCATCCAAGGAGCGGACACCGAGTCCTCTTCTCAGGAGACGAGAAGAAAACCGATAGGGGACTTTGGCCGCTAGCCGAAGCCCTCTATCGAGAACGCTTTGCAGACGGGAAGAGCGTAGGTAATGATCGGCAACAGATACGCGTTGACAATCAACTTACCCAGCTTGCGGGTCATAGCCTTGTTGGCAAGTATCGGAAACAGTTGCGCGAGACGAGCGGACGCTTTCCTTCGCATCGTCTCAGCGTGGGTACGCCAGGTGAGCCGACGATCGAGGTGGACACCGAGGTACTTAACTTCCCTCGACCAGGGCAGGTACGTTCTACCGAGTCTCACTCGGCCTCGTGGTTCTTTCCGGCGCTTTGTGAATAGCACCGCGGAGCTCTTGGTTTCGTTGACGGCAACTTTCCAGCTTTCCGTCCACGTCGAATACGCATCGAGTGCGCGCTGAAGTCGTGGGATAGCAAAGTCTGCGTTCCGATCGGCGGTATAGACCGCCGTGTCGTCGGCAAACAAAGCCATCTGGACTCCAGGCTCTCTGGGTGCGTCGTTGACATACACTGAGAACAGGAGAGGCCCTAGCACGCTACCTTGAGGTACCCCGGCTGTGATACGTCTCTCGGAAGAGACGTGGTCGTCTATTCGCACGCAGAAAGTCCTCTCCGTCAGAAAGCTAGCAATCAAGCGAAGGTAGCAATCTGGGAGCTGGATTTCCCGGAGCTTGAACAAGAGCCCGTCGTGCCAGACACTATCAAAGGCCTTTTCCACATCTAGGAAACAGGCGACAGTCTGCTCTTTCCGACACCCGGCGTCCGTGATGTATTCCACCAGTCTCATCAGTTGATGAGTGGTGGAATGCCCCACACGGAAGCCGAACTGTTCGGGGACCAGTACATCGAAATTTCGTAGATGATCTAGTACTCTCCGTTGTACGAGACGTTCGAGGACCTTTGACGTGGCTGACAGTAGACTAATTGGCCGGAGGTTGCCGGGACGGGAAGCGTCCTTTCCCTGCTTCGGGATCACTATAACCGTCGCCTTACGCCATTTCTGGGGAAAATAGGCCAGTCTAAGACACGCGTTGAACAGCGCGACCAAGAAAAGTACTCCTCGCTCCGGGAGTCGAGTAAGAGCGGCGTTCGAGACGCCGTCCGGGCCAGGAGCTTTTCTTGGCACGAGTTCAACGAGCCGATCTGTGACCTCTTCCCTAGTAATGGGTTCGGGCTCCGTAGTGATCGGAAGAGACAGAAAGTCTTCCACTTCGTTCTCGACTTCTTCGTCGAAGTCCCAGTCCATGGGCGGGTTAGGTGCGAACTGTCGCTCAAAACACGCGCCCAAGTACTCGGCCTTCGCCTCCGGGCGAGCCAGGATTTGACCGAAAGGTCCAGCAATGGCCGGGATGCGAGGCCGGCGCCTCTTCCCTACCAACGCCGAAGGTATCCGGTAAGGGCTACTTTCGTCCGATCCGTCCCCTGCCTGGGCCACGGCGAGTTCCCAACAGCGTCTCCGGTAGGCCTGCATTTCACGACGTAAAATGCCGGTCGCCCGGTTGTACGCTGCCTTGTCGGCCGGATCACGGGTCCGCTGCCAGCGTCTCCGGAGGCGATTTCTCTCGCAAGCGAGAGCACTCGTCTCCTCTGGGATCCGCTGCCAGTGGGGCGTGACGCCAGGCTTCATTCTGGAAGACGCGTCGATCGCAGATACGACTGCCTCGTCAAACGCGGCAACTGCCTCGTCGACTTGGCGGAAGGTTTCGAGTGGTCCCGCGTCTGGCAATCGGCGACTTAACGCCGGGCCATAGCGATCCCATTCTACCACCTTCCTGACATCTCTGCGTACGACGTGCTGGGTAGCGACGTGTATCAGGATGGGGAGATGATCGGACGATAGTTCCGTTAGCGCGGACACATGGACCGGACAGTCAATTCCTTGAATCACCGCTATGTCCAAGACATCGGGAGCCGCGTTGCGTTGTGAGGGGTAGAACGTAGGTTGGGTAGGCCCAATCACTTGTATCCTGCGAGAATCGGCAAACCTGCGTAAACGTTTCCCGTTTGGGGCAGTCAAGCGACTGTTCCAATCGCGATGTTTACAGTTCAGATCGCCGGCCATGATGACCCTCCTGTGTGCATCGAACGCGACAGCTAGATCGGGGTGAAGGAGCTCTTTTTGCGGCGGTTTATACGCCGCTACCATCTGTACACCGCCTAGAGTGTTTAACAACTCCACAGCGGTGCCTTCGAGGTGAGTCATTGCAGGCAAGACGACTCGGTGATGCTCGAGAGTGAGCCTCACCGCGACGGCAGTACCGCCACCAGCAGTGCCCGGTCTGTCGTTTCGATAGCACACATAGTTGGCCAGTCGTAACCGACTCGCAGGAGTCAAGTGGGTCTCATTGAGAAGCACTACATCGGGTTTGAGTCGGGCCAGTAATTCTTGGAGTTCCTGGATCTTGTTGGACAACCCGTTGGCGTTCCAGGAAAGAATCGAGAGATCTCGTTTGAGGACCCGACTCATAGAAGACCTACACAAGTGGCGGCTTCCACCAAGAGCATGAATCTCTCAGTTATGTCAGCAGTCTCCAAGCGGGAGCGGATGGACCTGAAGGTCTGGGCGACTTTGCTGAGATCGAACTCAGCAAGGAAGTCTTTGACGACCTGGTAGTCGTCAGGAACGGTTCTTGAGGCAGATTGCCCGGAGACTGCGTGCGCATAAGAGCGCCGAGGCTTATCAATCGGGGGATTGGTGGAAGCCAGGGGTTTCTTGGGGCCAGGTGTAGCACCTCGAGCGGAGGTGCTAGGAAGAGGGACAGATGCGATTGCGTCGGACTTCGCGCGCTGTGCAGGCTGTCTGGACTGTGCGGCCGGGTTGGCAGGAGCCCGGGATCTAGCGCCACGGGGCTTTCTATGCCGCTTCTTTTTGCCTGCGTTGGGAAACCGCGGGGGCGGGAGGTCAGGCGAGGCTGCTTCTAAAGCAGGGGCAGGATTCTCCGTTGCTGGGGAGGATTGAGAAGTCTCAGGCTCCACAACCGAGATGTTTTCTGTTGGCTGGATGGTCTCACTTTTAGATGCCACGAGGTTACGGCGCTTTTTCGCCTGAGGCGGGACAGGGGCCTGTGAAGGAGCCTGAGATGGAGTTGCCTGTGCTACAGGTGTTTGCTTCGGGCCTTTAGATCGCTTTTGTTGCCTGTTTGAAGCTGGGGCGGAAGACACGGCAGCCGTAGCAGGAGGCGCAGGGCCTGGCTGCTCGGTTGCAGGTCTGGAACCAGCTACCGGATGCCTCGGTGGTGGCAGGCGCCCTTTCGGCTTTCGCCTCTCGAGCTCCTGCTGAAACACCGGACATGCCCGGTAGTTGGCGGGGTGACTCCCGCCGCAGTTGATGCATCGTTTGAATGCAGGTGCATCGCAAAGTTTGGAGGCGTGAGGGAGAGAACACCTCACGCACGCCGGAGCGTTAGAGCAAGAGTCGGAGTGGTGCCCGAAGCGTTGGCACCTGTGACACTGAGGCAGAACCCCGGGAGCGCGGCTTCTTTCCACTTTTACGCGGAAACCAAAAAGCCGCGTAAGTGAGAGTAGGCTAGTGCCTGCCTCGCTATTCTCCACCAGGATGCGGACCAGAGGAATTGGACGCCTTGGTCCGGCAGGAGTAAACACCCGATGGACCGCGCGAACAGGATAGCCCAGCTCGCGCAGCTCATCGAGTATTTCCTCTAGAGGGGATTCCACGTCCAAGCCTCTGAGGACAAGCGACAGAGGCTTCACGTGTTTAGGCGAGAAGGTATGGTACTGGAATTGCTGGGATTCCACGTACGCCAAGACACTGCGGTACACGTCCATTCCGCGGACAACGATCTTGACTGTGTCGCCCCCAAGGAGCTTCAGGTCAACGTTGGCCGGGGAAAGTCCGGGTGCCACTATCAATCGCCGGTAAAAACCGGTGACGTTGTTCACGCCGTGAACGTATACGGGCGGGATGCGACCAGAGGCCGGCGGTGCTTGGGCACCGCCGGACACAGTCGGCCCCGGGCCGGATTCGCCATCGGCGGGGACAACTTCCATGGCGGACGCCGAGGAAGAGGTTGAGGACGATCGATTCCGCCTCGGTTTCTTAACCGGCCGCCCCCGTGGCCCAACCGCCACGAAAGCGTCGGTCTCGTCACCGGGCAGCGGAACCGACCGGGGATCGACTTGGTCCGCTTCCATAAGCGGAGAACACGGCGAGTCGCTCGTGTGGGGCGGGGCAGTGGCGAGCGACTGCGAGCTCGATGACGCGCCCGAAGCGGGCATTTCCGCCATCGAGCGGGAGGTTCGCCGACCAGAGGCAGCCAGGCTGCCTCCGGCGGTAACCAGGGACCTAGGGTCCGGCCCGAGCCGGATCGCTTGAGGGATTTCTGGAACGCTCAGGCTTACTACGAGCTGGGCAAATGACCGGCTTCGTTAGATACCTCTCCTTACCAAGAGAGGTGTCCACCGGCCTCTTTACCTAGGCGATATCCAAGCTCGCTTACCACTAGTCAAGGTACCTGGATGGATGGATGGATAGGTGCACGGGCGTCTTGCGCCCTAATTTGTGTGCGTTGTCCAGGCCTAAGCCTGATGAACGCCAGGTGCCAACAGTTCAGCGCGGTCGTTTGCTCTGCTCAAGGATGTTAAGGTGCAGTCCGCGGGTCCATGATGAATTAACATGGCCACCACGGTGGCAAGCTAGTGCTTAGCTTCAGCCACTTGTCCGGCCAAGGCGCGACACCATGGTCCCCTCAGGCTAGCCTTTGGGAACGTGGTGACACACTGGCGAGGACAAGAAGCTCGAGCGCCCTAGGGCGTCGGCCGAAATGGTGGGTAATGTCACCGAGACAGCCAGCTTTCGCAAGGAAGGCACTTGCACAACCTCGCGGGAGCTCATGTCTCAGGTCATTACCTTACCAAATCAACAAAGCAGGTGCTGGCGGGGAACTTAATCGTGATCAAGGCTTCAGCCAATCGCTACGCCTGGTCGCGTCTCATTGGTCGCCGGGACATAGCCCACGGAAACTCAGAAACGCGCCGGCGAATACAAGAGGCTCGTCCGCCCGAAGGCAGCGGCCGAGTCGGCGGAACTTGTCACCGGGGCAGTCGGCTTTCGCAAGGAGGCATTTGCACAACCTCGCGAGATCCCATGTCCCGGATCGAGGCCCTGCCGAATCGGCAAAGCCGATGCTGGCAATAAATCTATCCATTCAATCCGCCGCAGCATGATTGACTACAGTTTCGGCAGGCGCAGGTGGTGATCGATGGTGATCGGTTCAGATTTCCAGAAGGTTGGGGGGATTCGTTGCTGGGGGTTCATGTGATGAACTTAGGGGGGGTCGTCTAGCAGCGCCCTAGGGCGCCTGACGCGGCGAGGAGGCGGAGCATTCTCCATGCTGTTAAGCCTTCGGAGGTGCGGGTAAGAGGACTCGCCTGCCTTGGCGAACAAATTCGTTGCCAGGGACCAGACGAAGACCTCTAAGGTGGGAACACGGAGACCCCGATGTATGGCGGTATTTCGCACATACCACGGGGACCCCGTGAGGGAGCGTAGGGTCCAGTTCTGAAATGTAGTCAGCCTATGCCTGTTGGTGGCCGACAGGAGAGGCCACCAGGCGGGTGCCGCATAAGTGAGTACTGTTCGGAGGAACAGTAGATACAATGTCAGTTTAGTACGGACAGCCAGGCAGCTGTTCCGCGAAAGCATAGGTGATAGTTTGGCTCTGACGCCACGAGCCAAGTTGAGGGTTGAGGTCACGTGAGCGTTGAAGTTTAAGTGCCGATCAAGCCGAACACCTAGGTACTTCACCGTCTCGGTCCAGTTGATGGGTCTCCCCTCTAAGGAGAGGGATTGGCATCGGGAAATGGACTTATGCGTAAAGCAGATCGCCTCGGATTTCTCCGTATTGATCGCTACCCGCCATTTCCTTAGCCAGTCCGGAAGCATATCCAACTGGCGTTGTAACATTACGCTCGTCCGCCAAGGCGAAAGCGAGCTAAAATGAAACATCGCGTCGTCGGCAAATAGAGATAACGTGACCCCGGGATAAACAGGCAGATCGTTCGTGTACAGTACATACAGAACGGGGCCGAGGACAGATCCTTGTGGGACGCCGGCGGAGACAGGGCGAACCCGAGAGAACGCCCCATCTACGCTGATCCTGAAGGTGCGATCCGTCAGATAGGATCGGAGCAAGTGGACGATAGATGTCGGGATTGGCGAATGCGCCAGTTTGTAGAGCAGGCCTTCGTGCCAGACTTTATCGAAGGCTTTGCTCACATCCAACAGGACAGCGCCTGTTGCCTGATGATTGTTGGCAGCGTCGGCTAGATAGGTGACAACCCGTACTAGCTGAAGAGTAGTCGAGTGCCTCGGCCTAAACCCAAACTGCTCCTCGCGGATGAAACCATCCACCAGGGGCCGAATACGGGCCAGGAGAAGACGCTCGAATACCTTCGAGATTACTGGCAATAGTGATATTGGGCGGTAGCTTCCAGGTAGCGTGGGCGGCTTTTTAGATTTCTGGATCATGATGACGTTGGCAGTTTTCCACAGGCGAGGGAAGTAACTCAGCCGGAGACAGGAGTTGAACAGCTCAAGAAGAACGTCAACTGCCGAAGGCGGGAGATTCTGCAACGCAGCGGCGCCGATGCGATCGGGGCCAGGGGCCTTTCTCTTCTTCAGTCGGCTTAGGACAGACGCAAGGTCATCCTCGTCGACCGAAATAGGAGGATCAATGGGGGGAGCAGAAAAGTATCCAGATAGGAAATCCCTGACGACGGCCACATGAGCCGGGTCAGAGATGCCTCTATGGACGGTGAACTGGTCCTCAATGCAGTCGGCGAAGACCTCCGCCTTGCCTTCTGCAGAGGATACAGTGCCGTCCGGGGTATTCAAGGGATGGCGAGTCCTCTTTTCGCCTTTTAGTCTACCAGCGGCTCTCCATACGGAGGCGTGGTCGACTTCCAAGGACTCCAAATAGGAGTCCCATCGATTCGCGTTTACGTCAAGCAGAAGCTGCGAGACGTGTTCCGACTGGGCTCGAAAGCGCCGTCTAGCGGCAGGATCACGGGTATGGTGCCATCTGCGGCGGAGCTGGCGCCGTAAGCGGATGGCTTGGAGAACTTCCGCAGGAAGGTCGGAGCGTTTATTACTCACCGGAACAGTGTAGGTGTTTTTATCCATTGCAGACTGGACAAGGTCCTGGAGCTGATGTACCCGGAGATCCACATCGTCACAAGAGACGAGTGGGTCCGGAGGGACAGATGGCAACTGCCTGGCCAGATCATCGTGGTAGGATCGCCAATTGACTCTCCTAACAGGATGATCGGGAAGTCGGGGTGAGACCGACGGCAGCAAGACAGTTACAAGTAGGGGGTCGTGATCGGACGATAGGTCCGACACCGCGCTGACTTGTAGATGAAAGGGGATGGCCTTGACAATTACGATATCAAGGACATCCGGCGGATAACCCGCAGTGGGAAAGTGTGTCGGTTCGGTCGGGCCGATGATGAGGACGCTGGGATCATCTTCGACAGCCCTACGGAGAGAATTGCCGTAGGGGTTTGACGTTCTGCTGTTCCAAGAGGGATGCTTGGCATTAAGGTCTCCGGCTACGATGGTTGGGAGATCGCTGTCCAGGAGGGCGTCCCACTCCTCATGCGGTGGAGCTCGATGGCCGGGCGGGAGGTACGCAGAAACAAAGCGCACCTCCAGGCCGGCTACATCCAGCGCCACAGCACATGCTTCGATGAGGGTAGTTTCAGGGGCAGGGAGTTCTCTATGAGAGTGTCGCCTGTGGACTAAGATCGCCACTCCGCCAGATGCTCGGTGGCGATCGGGACCATTCCTGTCTTTCCTGTAGCAAGCATAGGCTGGCAGGGAAAATCGCCGGTTAGGGGCAAGATGAGTTTCGGAGACGAGTACGACATCTGCGTCGTACTCGACAAGGAAAGCTGCCAGTTCGGCCCGACGCGCCGGAATGCCATCTGCATTCCACGCGACGAACCGGAACTGTCTAGCCATGGTTAGATGAGGGGACGATCAGGGCGATCAGCGATGTTAGGATCGCCATGAGTATTGTCGGGACATCCCGAGCAGCAAGAATTTTCGGAACAATGCCGCTGACCCAGGCCATCAGCTGAGCCTCAGTGACCAGTGGTGATCCACCGGCCTCAGGGGCCTGACTAGCCGGCTCTGGGGCCGCGGAAGGTGCAGATGCCGCCTCCAGGGGAGGGTGGGCAATTGGAGCTGGCTGCTCGGGGGCTGGCGAGATTTCCATGGAAATCGCAGGGGCCTGGGCAACAGGAGCAGGCTCCTGGCCGGGTAGTTGCTGGGCAGCCGGAGGGGCGTTGTTAGCCTCCGGGTATAGTTGTTTTGCCACAAGTGGTTTTCGATTCTTGCGCTTAGCGCGCCGTTTCTTAGGCGGCTGGGTCTGTGAGGGGGGTACTGCGGGCGTTGCCGCTTGTCAAGGTACCTTCTCTATGATGCTGTATTTGACTTGAGTCTTTGGTCATGGTACTAGGTTACTGATTGAGTATTTCACTCGCGATTTTTTAATCATGGTACTTTTTTAATGAAGTCTGGTTATACGTTCCTTTTACCTTGTTCCGAATTGTCAAGGCCATCCCCTTTCATCTACAAGTCAGCGCGGTGTCGGACCTATCGTCCGATCACGACCCCCTACTTGTAACTGTCTTGCTGCCGTCGGTCTCACCCCGACTTCCCGATCATCCTGTTAGGAGAGTCAATTGGCGATCCTACCACGATGATCTGGCCAGGCAGTTGCCATCTGTCCCTCCGGACCCACTCGTCTCTTGTGACGATGTGGATCTCCGGGTACATCAGCTCCAGGACCTTGTCCAGTCTGCAATGGATAAAAACACCTACACTGTTCCGGTGAGTAATAAACGCTCCGACCTTCCTGCGGAAGTTCTCCAAGCCATCCGATTACGGCGCCAGCTCCGCCGCAGATGGCACCATACCCGTGATCCTGCCGCTAGACGGCGCTTTCGAGCCCAGTCGGAACACGTCTCGCAGCTTCTGCTTGACGTAAACGCGAATCGATGGGACTCCTATTTGGAGTCCTTGGAAGTCGACCACGCCTCCGTATGGAGAGCCGCTGGTAGACTAAAAGGCGAAAAGAGGACTCGCCATCCCTTGAATACCCCGGACGGCACTGTATCCTCTGCAGAAGGCAAGGCGGAGGTCTTCGCCGACTGCATTGAGGACCAGTTCACCGTCCATCTCTGACCCGGCTCATGTGGCCGTCGTCAGGGATTTCCTATCTGGATACTTTTCTGCTCCCCCCATTGATCCTCCTATTTCGGTCGACGAGGATGACCTTGCGTCTGTCCTAAGCCGACTGAAGAAGAGAAAGGCCCCTGGCCCCGATCGCATCGGCGCCGCTGCGTTGCAGAATCTCCCGCCTTCGGCAGTTGACGTTCTTCTTGAGCTGTTCAACTCCTGTCTCCGGCTGAGTTACTTCCCTCGCCTGTGGAAAACTGCCAACGTCATCATGATCCAGAAATATAAAAAGCCGCCCACGCTACCTGGAAGCTACCGCCCAATATCACTATTGCCAGTAATCTCGAAGGTATTCGAGCGTCTTCTCCTGGCCCGTATTCGGCCCCTGGTGGATGGTTTCATCCGCGAGGAGCAGTTTGGGTTTAGGCCGAGGCACTCGACTACTCTTCAGCTAGTACGGGTTGTCACCTATCTAGCCGACGCTGCCAACCATCATCAGGCAACAGGCGCTGTCCTGTTGGATGTGAGCAAAGCCTTCGATAAAGTCTGGCACGAAGGCCTGCTCTACAAACTGGCGCATTCGCCAATCCCGACATCTATCGTCCACTTGCTCCGATCCTATCTGACGGATCGCACCTTCAGGATCAGCGTAGATGGGGCGTTCTCTCGGGTTCGCCCTGTCTCCGCCGGCGTCCCACAAGGATCTGTCCTCGGCCCCGTTCTGTATGTACTGTACACGAACGATCTGCCTGTTTATCCCGGGGTCACGTTATCTCTATTTGCCGACGACGCGATGTTTCATTTTAGCTCGCTTTCGCCTTGGCGGACGAGCGTAATGTTACAACGCCAGTTGGATATGCTTCCGGACTGGCTAAGGAAATGGCGGGTAGCGATCAATACGGAGAAATCCGAGGCGATCTGCTTTACGCATAAGTCCATTTCCCGATGCCAATCCCTCTCCTTAGAGGGGAGACCCATCAACTGGATCGAGACGGTGAAGTACCTAGGTGTTCGGCTTGATCGGCACTTAAACTTCAACGCCCACGTGACCTCAACCCTCAACTTGGCTCGTGGCGTCAGAGCCAAACTATCACCTATGCTTTCGCGGAACAGCTGCCTGGCTGTCCGTACCAAACTTACATTGTATCTACTGTTCCTCCGAACAGTACTCACTTATGCGGCACCCGCCTGGTGGCCTCTCCTGTCGGCCACCAACAGGCATAGGCTGACTACATTTCAGAACTGGACCCTACGCTCCCTCACGGGGTCCCCGTGGTATGTGCGAAATACCGCCATACATCGGGGTCTCCGTGTTCCCACCTTAGAGGTCTTCGTCTGGTCCCTGGCAACGAATTTGTTCGCCAAGGCAGGCGAGTCCTCTTACCCGCACCTCCGAAGGCTTAACAGCATGGAGAATGCTCCGCCTCCTCGCCGCGTCAGGCGCCCTAGGGCGCTGCTAGACGACCCCCCCTAAGTTCATCACATGAACCCCCAGAAACGAATCCCCCCAACCTTCTGGAAATCTGAACCGATCACCATCAATCACCACCTGCGCCTGCCGAAACTGTAGTCAATCATGCTGCGGCGGATTGAATGGATAGATTTATTGCCAGCATCGGCTTTGCCGATTCGGCAGGGCCTCGATCCGGGACATGGGATCTCGCGAGGTTGTGCAAATGCCTCCTTGCGAAAGCCGACTGCCCCGGTGACAAGTTCCGCCGACTCGGCCGCTGCCTTCGGGCGGACGAGCCTCTTGTATTCGCCGGCGCGTTTCTGAGTTTCCGTGGGCTATGTCCCGGCGACCAATGAGACGCGACCAGGCGTTGCGATTGGCTGAAGCCTTGATCATGATTAAGTTCCCCGCCAGCACCTGCTTTGTTGATTTGGTAAGGTAATGACCTGAGACATGAGCTCCCGCGAGGTTGTGCAAGTGCCTTCCTTGCGAAAGCTGGCTGTCTCGGTGACATTACCCACCATTTCGGCCGACGCCCTAGGGCGCTCGAGCTTCTTGTCCTCGCCAGTGTGTCACCCCGTTCCCAAAGGTTAGCCTGAGGGGACCATGGTGTCGCGCCTTGGCCGGACAATTGGCTGAAGCAAAGCACTAGCTTGCCACCGTGGTGGCCATGTTAATTTATCATGGACCCGCGGACTGCACCTTAACATCCTTGAGCAGAGCAAACGACCGCGCTGAACTGTTGGCACCTGGCGTTCATCAGGCTTAGGCCTGGACAACGCACACAAATTAGGGCGCAAGACGCCCGTGCATCCATCCATCCATCCACCTTGTTCCTGATTGTGTCATTTACCTCGTAGGTATTGTTTTTATTATCTCTGGTTATCGTGAAAGGCCCTGTATATAAGAGTAGCAATTTCCTCGTTATGCCTTGTATAGCACTGGGCAATTCTCTATTTTTAACTAACACCTTTTCACCTACCTCATATTTAATTGCCTTAGGCTGTGATTTGATATATTTTTTCCGCTGCTGTTCCGTTTTTTCTAGCACCTTATTATAAAATTTTGCCCTTTCAAATTGGTATGCGGGTTCGTCGGGAAAATTAATAATTTCTTTTATCTCCCGTGGTGGGGGTCTTTCGAACATAACCGTGTATGGCGACATCTCGATGGTATTGTGATGCGAGAAATTGAGAAAATCCTCGGTAGAGGCTACATATTCATGCCATCTTTTCTGCTCGTTATGGCAGTATGTTCTTAGTAACCGTCCTACCTCCCTTAACACTCTCTCGGCTGGGTTACTATTCGGGTGATATACGGACGTCTTGTACGTTTTTATTCCGTGTTCTCCCAAGCTTTCCTTCCAAAGTTTTCCCCTAAACTGAGTACCGTGGTCCGTAATTATAGAATACGGTCGGCCCACTTCCATTATATAACGCTTGATTATTATGTCTATTATTTTCCTGGTCGTTGCCCTAGTTATTGGGTATAGCTTTGTATACTTGCTAAAGTGGTCGAAAATGATTATGATAAATTTATATCGGTGTCTCCCACCGCTGCGTGGAAAGGGTCCGCAGATATCGAGAAATACCTTTTCCAATTTTTCGGTAGATAATATGGGTATCATGACCCCTTCCTTCCTCTCGTTATCACACTTTACTTTTTGACAAATATCGCACGACCGTATCGCCAGTTGCACCTTCTTATTCATCCCCTTGATGTATGTTTGCTCTTCCAATGCCTTCCTTACTTTAAGGGCACCCATATGTCCGTACCTCTCGTGATAGTCGATTATTAGCGGTCTCTCTATCGCTGGTGGAATCACTAATTTCCAACTCTCCTGGTGCGGGGTATTCCTAATAAACAAAGTGTCATCGTGTATACAATAAAATCTGTTTATGACCTCATCGCCTTCCTGTACCCTTTTTCTAATATCTCCTAATTTCGGATCGGCCTCTTGTTGTGACTTTATTTCGTGCAAAATATTTTTTAAATCCTCCCTGCTCTTAATAATGTGATAAACCTTGGCTAATTGTTCCTTTTCGCCGTCAAAGGTTTGGTCTGGTATATTGACGCGAGATAAGACGTCGGCGGCTACGTTCTGTTTGCCGGGTATATATTCCCATGTGATATTGTACTCTTGCAAGGCCAAAACCCATCTAGTCAGCCTTCCATGGTTCAGTTTACAATGCTTTAAAAATGATATAGATTTGTGGTCGCTTCTAACTGTTATGGGGTACCCTAATATATATGTCCTGAATTTACCGCATGCGAAAACTACACTCAACAGTTCTTTTTCGGTAGTATTGTAGTTTCTTTCGCAACTGTTCAGCACGCGGCTAGCAAAGCTAATTACTAAATGGTTACCGTCCTGATCTTCCTGATAGAGGGCTGTTCCTAAACTCACGTTACTGGCATCGCAGTTTAGAAAAAATGGTTTTGTAAAGTCGGGATGATGCAACATTACTGTTTCTAAAAACTTTTCCTTTATGATATTGAGCACTCCATCTTGCTCTGGTCCCCAGGTCCATTTGTCTTTAGCTGATAACTGCTTTTGGAACCTGGCAGTTAGTTCTGAGTAATTGGACCGAAACTTTCTGTAATAGTTGCAGATTCCTAAAAATGACTGCAGCTGTTTCCTATTCTTTGGGGTGGGGAACTTCCGTATGGCTTCTACCTTTTCTTTGGATGGAGTAATCCCTTGTTCTGTTAAATTAAATCCTAAAAATTTCACCTCATTTGCTATGAATTGGGACTTGTCTAATTTGAGGGTGATATTATTCTCCGATAATTTCTGTAGCACCTGTTCAACCCTATTACAATGGTCGTCCCAATTCGCTGAAGTCACCAGTAGGTCGTCGACGTACACTGTCGTAAACTTCAGTACTTCCTGCCCCAATATTCTGTCCATTATCTTTACAAACACCGCCACAGAATTTATTAAGCCAAAAGGTAACCGCTTAAACTGATAGTTTCTGCCCTCGAATATGAATGCCATATATTTCCTACTATCAGGGTGGAGTTCTATCTGCCAGTATCCGCATACCGTATCCCATGAGCTTATATATCTGATTCCGTGGAACTTTTTTAATATCTCCTCTATCTCCCCAGGTGATGTGCGGTCGTTAACAATCATTTTGTTAATCTCCCTAGCATCGAGACATATACGTACCTTTCCGTTCTTTTTTGGCACCGCTATGATTGGGCTGGTAAAGGGCGAATGACTATACTCAATTATGTCGTCCTCTATCATCCTGTTCAATTCTTCCCTGACTTCGTTCTTTAGCGAGTATGCGATCGGGTACGATTTCCTGTTAAATTCCACAGGAGTTTTAAATTTTATGGTGCACTGATAATCTCTGGCTTTGCCTGGAGCGTTCGAGAATATATGTTTATAACGGTTGTATACCTCGACCAATTGTTCCGCCTGTTTTTCGCTGACCAGACCCCTTGCTTTCGTCCTTTGGAAGTCCCGTATTTCTTCTAACTTTTCTAACCACAACTCTGGGTTTTCCTCCTGATATAATGGCATATTGATCGGACGATCGGTACAATAATAATGGTTCACTATCGCTTGATAAGGTGTATTGTCTGTACCACTTCCTTGGACATCGATCAAATTATTGGTCCAAATCCCCTTGTTAGTCTTAAAAGTTATCACCTTACTGTCCAAATCTATCACAGCATTGTATGGCCTAAGTATATCGCAGCCTATTAGTATACTCATGGGTAAATTACTCGCCACTAATAACCCTATCGGTATTGTTACCCCATTACTAGTCATTTCTAATGACACCTGTTTCTTTATTGACTTATTTTGCCTCCCCGTTGCTCCGACTAAAACAATATTATTTATCGGTAGAGTGGGTATTGGTAAATCACTATTTTGTTTAATCCGCTCTAACTCAATGCTATCAATAAGTGACACATTTGACCCCGTGTCAATGAGTAGTATCGCTTCTATGCCATTGATATATGCTTTAATCTGCACGATACTATAGTTCCCTTGGTTGCTATTTTTAATGATATCGTCACCTTCTTCTAATAACTCCTCTCTAATATCCTTAAGGTAATTATTTATTCTTAATATAGTCCCGTCTTCGTCCTGTCTATGTTCGTCGTTTGTCACCCCATAATATTGGTTCAGTGAAGGGCGGTTTTCCTTTTTCACTGCCGCGTTTAGTTTAAATGAGCCACTGTCTCATTGGCCCGGTCTCCCGGAACATTGGGTTGCTGACCCGTCTCTGTTTCCTGCCTGACCTCGGGATTACCGTTAATAGGTTGGCTATTCGCCGTGTTACCCTGGCTACCTGACGCCTGTTGTGGGTAAAACATGTAAGTGGGTACATTAGGTGGATATGGCCGTCGGTTATTGGCTATTGTATAATTTACCTGGGGCCTGTACTCATTTTGGTTTCTCCTATCGCTTCCTCCTTGGTTTCCCCCGTTGCGATAACCATTACGCTGACCATAATTACTTCCTCTATAATTATTCCCGCGATAACCGTTTCCCTGGTGGAAGTTCCTACCGTAGTTATTCCCGGTGTAATTATCTCTGTTTGGTCCCGGATAGTTGCGGTTAATTGGGCCCTGAGTGGTATCATTTCGGCCATTTGGTGGGATATTATTATTCTGATTATTGGTGCTTAGATTATTACCGTTCCCACCTCCATTCCGGTTTGGTCCGTTATTATTGTTGTTGTACTCTACCTTACGATTGGGGGGTTGGTAATCCTGGAACCTTCCTGTGGATTCGCAATTTTCCAATAATTTGGCCAGATCGGCTATTTTGCTAATCTGTTGGTATAATTGGGCATCCTTGATCCCATAGCTGTAATGTCCAGCTAACTGCCTTACCAAACATTCTTCTGGGATCGGCGGTATCAACTTCCGTGCTAAACATACCTTTCCCAGGAAATAAGACGTCGGGGACTGTCCATAGGACGCGTCGTATTTGCCATAGAAAATGTCCATTCTTACCCTGTTTTGTGCGGTCTCTGACCAATACTTTTCCTTAAACTGGCGTTTAAATTCTGCTAAATTCGTTATTTCGGGTCGTACCGCTATCCACCAGTTATCCTTAGTATTTTTAAACGTCTCGTCAAGCATCTCTCTTATCCTGTCCCACCTTGTTTCTCTACTTCTCCCAATAACCTCCTCCATTCTTTCCAAAAATTCCATTGGGTTTCGTCGGTAGTCCTGGAAGTTGATTACTTCCCTGTTTTCACCATGACACGTATGAGTGTTTAGTATTGGTGTGTCTCTCAGCGCCTCTAATCTTTCCTGCAGGTTTTTCTCTCTCTGGTCTATTTCCAGTATACTATTTAGATTTTATTTGTTCGTCCAGCCTGTTAGCGATATCATATGTTTCCTGCCTCCTTTCGCTAACGTCTTTCTGGACTTCTCCCACCTCCTGCATGATGGCGTCATGGTTCTGCCTTACCTTGTTTTCAAGATTTCTAACATCTTGTTTGGTCTCTACTGTCTGTTCCTCTATTTTTTCGAAACGTGTATTGTTTCCCTCCCGTAACCTTTCCAATTGTTTCTCCATGTTTTCGACCTTCCTGTCACTATCGATCTTATTATCATCGATCCTTTTGTTTACTATTTCGTATTTTATGCTAATTTCTTTTTTCAGGGACTCTATGCTTCCTTTTATTTCCTCCTTATCTTCCTGTCTGTTTTTATTCAGGGATTCTATATTTTTGTTCATACCCTCCTTTAAAGATTCTATGCTTCCTTTTATTTCCGCCTTATCTTCCCGTCTATTTTTATTCATATTTTCTTCCATTTTTTGGAACATTTGCTCATTACTTTTTTTATTATTTTCGTTCATATCTTCCATTTTTTGGAGCATCATCATTAATATATTCGCGTCAGCACTCCCTGTTGTTTTTTCTGGTTCGGGTTTCTCTGTCTGATCTACCATTTGTATGGGTTCTTCTCCCGTTTGTTCTTCTAATTCCTCTGCGTTTGTACCGGTCTTTCCATTTCTAGTGTGGGCGGTTCTAATTCTGTTTCCTCGACCTGTACTGCCTCTCCGTCTTCCACACTTAACTCGGGTTCCACAGTCTTCTTCACCTTTTTTCCCTTTGGTTGCGGCATTTTAATATGTTGGTAGTTGCCGGGCTTGTTCCGTCTTTTTCAAGCCTCACTAGTTGGGCTGCCAATTTATAACGAAACAAGTATTGGGTGTTGTTTAAAATGTGAAAGTGTTGTAAACTGTGTCGGGCGTTACCTCCGCGCACTTTTGTTACTTACTCTGTTGACTGGATCCTCTGCAGTGATGTAGTCCTGTAACACAACTTAAAACTATGCTTTTTGTGGGCGCCACTTGGAAACGTTTGTTCCAAGAAAAAATTAAATGTGATTGATAAAATTTTTAAATCTACGAAAAAATTTAAACAAGTCAGTTTAGCTTTGAAAAATCAGTTAAGTTTAATAATTCTTTAACAACAACAAACAAATCGTCTGAAGGACTATCATTCATAAAAATTATAAAATTGCAGAGAAAAAATTTTACAAGTTATTATTATTGACAATTTTATATATGTCCAATCAAGTATCGGCTAGTATTTCAGATTTTGACTCAGTTGACAAGCATGAGTTTAATATATGAAAAAACTTTAATCTCAGGACGTGACTCCTTTGAACTACCAAGACATATCAATTAGATGCCTTACAAGAAAAAAACTAAGTGATTTGAAGGTGTATGTGTGGCGTGTAAAGTACAACTGTGTGATAAATTGTAACCAGGTAACAAAGATTTTAATTTTGGTAAACTCACGTTCCAATGGTCGTTTATTCTCTCACTGGACACTTCCTTCGGGTAGTTTCTCGATCTCGCCTCTTGTTGTGTACACTGAATCTATTTAAAGTCAATTTTTTCGATCGTTACTTTTTCCGCACTTTTTGTCAAAACGTTTGGCAGTAAAATCTCGTTCAAACGCCGCCACTA
The DNA here is from genome assembly GCA_034769895.1 of Magicicada septendecula. Classification (NCBI taxonomy): domain Eukaryota; kingdom Metazoa; phylum Arthropoda; class Insecta; order Hemiptera; family Cicadidae; genus Magicicada; species Magicicada septendecula. Next base: position 121,226,513 of record CM068375.1, on the reverse strand, counting down.
CGAATCATCTGCTTAGCGTTGATTCAGAAATCTGCCACCGCAGCGCTGATCCCCATGCAGTTTTGAGGAAGGCTTAGATGTATTGTTTTGTTTACGTTCGGGGGAATTATTTGTCACGTTAGTCAGTCAATGCGAGCACAGCAGAATTCGTTCTCCATTAAATGTTGGGACCCTCCTGGGCCGTCGACGTTCTGGCTGCGTGCTTTCTATTAGAATTTGCCGTATCGCTGCTCTATTTCAGCGATACTTTTTGGCGTATACTCTCGTTGAGGTTGTCAGTCGGTTATGTCTATGTACGGGAAAAGCCTTCCTGCCGTGTCTTGTCGATTTCTCGCCTCTTCTGGTGTCGCCTTAGCTGCGTTGATCAGTGTTGTGTGAGATGCATCAGTTCTGGCGTTCAGTTTTCAAGTGTTGTTCTGGTCAAATTTTGTCTCGCTTTTATACTAAATCGGGATGACTGTTTTCGTCGACTTCCGGTATATTTGTGTAAAATTCTTTCTAGATTGTTCGAGAATAAACGAAATGGAATGTCATAGAACAATTTTCACTTCCGTAGAAGCTTTTAGAACGAATTTCTTATTCTTCATACAATGGATATTTCAAAATTTACACTGGTATTTATCAAACAGTTTCACATTAGTACTTACAATTTGTATGCCATTAATGTATTTAGATTCCTTGTTTTTTACTGAATCTAGCGATACTAAATATGATTGGTATCTAATTAACTTAAGTCTAAAAAACATTACGATATACAACCCTCACCTTGAGTTGTAGTCATTAAAAACTCAATATTAATAATAAAAATTGTTGTGGAGTTATAAAGTTCCCTTCACAAGCTGGACATCTACTACTACTACTCTCCTACAACAAAATAAACAAATTTTAACATCAATAAAACACAAATAAATACAATTTTATATGGCCTCTGCTCATGGCCTAGGTTCTTGCCAGTTTTCTAATACAATGATTAGTCTGTTTCCTTAATATATGTGTTATTTCACCACTATACACACAGAGTTTATTATTTTGTCTATCTTTTGTGATACCTGGTTACTTTGTACATATTTTATATTTATCACAAGATGACATAGCATTATTGATTGTCTTGAGATGTCATTTTTTATGGTGTGACAAATCTCACTCTAAATAGTTAAATTCTTTTAGAATTGACTTTACTTTCAACTGAGTTTATTTCTTATTAAGGTATTTTGATGTACTGTACCTTTCTATCTTATTTTTGTTAGTATTATGTAAGTATTTTAGCCAGATATGATTCTTTTGTACTGGATAATTGGCTTCAGCCATACATGGTATTAGTAAATATTTTTCTGACTTGACTATTACAATGTTAAAGTTGGTCAGGTGTATTAGTATAGTTGCTTTATATCATATTACAGCTTTCTAATACAGTTTGGTTGCATTTTGGCAACATTAAATTCATAAATTATACAATATTAGATGCCTATTACATGTTTTTAGTTAACACTGTTTTTGGCTATTTTGGCTGCTTTTTATTCATTTGACAGCTTCCTTTATTTACGATAAATTGTTCACTATTGTCTGCTTGACAATTACATATAGTTTTTATTTAAATTTGATAATAATTAATTTTTTCATGAAATCTTGGTGTATGGTCTCAAATCCAACACATTAATATTTTTTTGTCATTGCAAATATACAATTTTTATTTTAACTTAAACTCTTTCTAATAATGTATTTAAGTCATTTAATACATTTATTTTATTTACATCACATAATATAATGATGGATCTTGTCCATTTATTCACAAAAAATAGTTTTTAATACTATATTCATAGTTATAAAACTTAATAATTATTGACTTTATTCTGGTAGATTCTGACATTATTTCTCTCTCTTATAGTGTCTTATGGTTTTTTCACTCTTATTCACTTTAATAATATATATGGGGTTTTGTCTTAGTCATAGTTTGGTCGTTTTTTCAAGTTGATAGAAATAATTATTACAAAATTACACAATTTTTTGGGACTACTTGGGTTCGATACTGTTCACTTCACTTTCCTCCTATGCTAACTTACTATATAAATGATTTCTTTTTATGGAACGTTCTGTGACGCTACAAATGATTAAATAAAAATGTTTTTGTAGACTTTAATTGATAGTTAATAAGATTCAAAAGGTTTCAAATCCAAAGATTTAATATTTTTTCAAAAAAAATTCCCAAAGATACCCTTCATTTTCGCTTTTAATGTTCGTATTTTCTAGCCTGGACAGTTGTGCCCTCTATAATTTTACATTTTATTTTACGGTTCTATTAACCTTTCATTACTTTAAAATAATCATTCAAGAAATTAAAATTAAATTTGTCGATTAAATTAACATTACACTTGTTTAAAAAAAACGACAAAAAACGTTATTTTTTATATTCGCCATTTTTTTTACGTTCGATATGTATGACAGGAGTGAACTTATTTTTTTATTGTAGGAGGACATGTAGGGATGATATCCTCCAATTTTCAGCCGTCTACTATTTGTTTTTTATCTAAGGCTTATTTTCGAGCTAATTTGACTGGACTATAGCACGAAACCAGAAGACAGTGGATGCTGACGTTGACTATTACATAGTTTATATGTCGACACCGATTTAATTCATACCGATAATTACCGTGTTATGCAAAGTTTAATATGTACATTGAGGAGGCTACTGAAACCATTAGCAAAATCTCAAATGTCATCAGGCCAATGGTATGGTGATTACACTGTCATTAGGCTTGTGGGTGACATTGCATTACCAGCAAATTTTGTACAAAATGAATAGAATAGTAGCAATGATTTCTGAAAATCCTAATACACTAACTAGTTAGTTATATAACAGACCCGGAATGAAGTCAAAGCAATTATTAGTGTCGACAATAAATATATAGCAATTATTTTGGTTAACAGAAAGTTTAATTACTGGAGACAACATATGTTAATTAGAAATTAAAAGAAGAATAGAGGATAACTTTGACATTACATACATCTGCAGATAGAAAATATTCGTGTTGTTGTGCCCAGCACATTCCACGTTATGATTTTATATATAATTGTAAATGAGGATTCTACTCATACTCAAACTACTCAATGTCAAATTGTCCTCTCGTGTGACCTGATAAGTTTCGAGACACGTGCAGATTCCAGTTCTGATTGGCTGAATTTTGGGCGTTAACTCATAGAGACTTTTTGCGTCACGCAGGGTATAAAACTGACGAGAGCACTGGGAAGTACAAACTCTCTTTTTTCACTTGTTCACTTTTTGGCGTCCTTGCGCACTCTCCGTATATCGTAGATGTACATCTTCTGTCTACGATGGAGCCACATCAAAAGCGTAATTACAACTTTGTTTTGTTTTACTTAGTTCAAACTTAAAGCATTAATCGATTTTGGATAATGAATTATTTATACTCAGAAGTGCTCAGTAGTGTTCTAAATTTGTTAAGGAATATGTATAATTGACATCTTAATCATTTATGCCTAATTTAAAGTGGTAACATATCAAATTCACAAATATAGTTAGTAAAGCTTTTATAATGTTTTAATAAAGAATAGTCAGTATATAAAGAATGTTTTTTTTCTTTTATTATGTCTTAATGAAAACACTCAATAGAATTATTGTAACGAGAGTATGTCACTTCAATTATTGTTATTTTGTTCATTTGAATTGTCATTATTGTCATTTGTTCATCAAGATAAAACTTGTTAACGAATGTAGTTACTCTAATGAATTAAAGAAATATTATTAATCTAAGTAAATGCCTTATTTAATAACAAGCCATTCCCACAGCTATCCTGTCCGCACGACTGGCGCTTTCACTTTGTGAGGCCCCAGCCCTAGGCGTTACAACAGTGTTAGCTATCAAATAAGTCTTCATAGACGTAAGAAACGTTTCTGTAAAATAATTGGTATGGTTGCGTATTGTTTTACGTAAGTAAAAATTTGACACCGAGAACCAGACAGTCATTTCTGACTCTGACATTGAAGAATCGGAAATGTGAAAGGAAAGTAGCATAAACTAGTTGGACTTAAAGAAAAATAAACTAACATGTTATTTGAAAGCTCATCAGTGTAGTTTTGGAAATGACAAAGTCCTTAGATAAAATCGTATTGCGTATGTCTCTCTAAACATTGGTTAATTGGGTATCTTACGTAATATTGTAATAGAATTAAACATCCTACATGGTCACTGATCTTTAAGCTGAAAACTTAAGTCACTTTAATACACTACACTTTAGATAAAGATTGCTTCAGAAACTAGAGTCATGAGACTGGAAGCAACGCTACGCTCCAAACAGAGAAACCGCAAGCAGAGGAACATACATTAGGTATAAACATAATGTCTTTTATGAACGTTCTATAAGGCGGACAAGGAGTATATACATGAAGGACGTCAAGATATGAATGTGATGCTACTTCTTGTTAAAAGAGAAGCGGCCTTTCAGAAATGAGTGATCGCAGGGAATGATCATGCCGACGACAATTATTGTAGTTATCATGAGACATGTCTGATTACCTGGGTTTTGGGTTCTAGCGAGGCGCCAAAAGAGCCTGAAAATAATTAATTAAACGATTCTAAAATGTGAAATTGACTGTTTCAACGTGACGAATGTCACCGGGTCGTGCTTGTAATTTATTCTCGACAAACTGTAGCCTATAATCCGTAGAGCTCCAAGCCCCCGTCGCCCATTTCCGCCGCCCATTTCCAACTGTTAGTGCGTTTGTAAGCGGATCGCATACGGTCACAGTGACCTTAATCTAGTTTTGTCATACAACGTCTATGTACATAAACGGTACAAGTTTCGGCTCACCCACTAGGTTGTGTATCACACGGGCTTCAAGACCTCTTTAAATTTGTTACAGAGAGACGGTTCAGATTTTGCGCCCTGTCAGACAGCACGTAGCTTCGTATTTCTATCTTGGCTCTTCAGCATTTTCTAACTTAATGTTTCGAACGCGTCTTGCTAGATGTAAAGTTCTAGATGGAAAATATATTAAGCATGTAAGTCATCGGAGAACTACCTAACCTAGCACAGAATAATTAGGTGTCTAACTGTATATAACATCAACATAGTCGACAGTACTAAAATACTAAGCTATTTACCAGTGGAACATTCCGCTAATAACAGTGACTAGTAAAATGACTGATATACGCGCCAGTAAACATATTCATACTAACTTGTAAGATATGTCTTGGCGCTAGTTTGTACCCCCATTCGCGGCGACGGGGACGGTCAAGTTTCGTTTGTTGAAGTAACTTTGTCTTGGTTGTAATTTACCGGTAACTAGATGAAAACTGTATGTAGGTTGTGGAGTTTAAACGTCTTTGCACACACAAAAACAATGACACAGGAAATATTGCCAAGGAAAGTTATGGAATGGACCCCACCAGGAAGAAGGAAAAGAGGAAGACCACCTATCACCTGCATAGAAGAAATTCAGACTATATTGAGGGAAAGATAAACTGAAGAACATCTTTGGATGGACAAGTAGCAGTGGAAGATGAGAACTGAATCAATTCTGTAACCTTCGGTTCCAGAAAATGTGTAAACATTGTTTACCCGGAATGATGAATGAACGATTGAAATTTTGTATTTGCATTTTCATATTTGAGTGTTTTAAATACCATGTCGTGGTTTGCATTTATTTCAGAATACTCGGGCTTGTATACAAACGTTTTGTATGTAGTACTCATACGAATGTGGTTTTGCCCAAACGTTGATCAGTGTGCCTGCACGTGTCATACTAGCGTCATATTTATTACCAATGTCGGCGAATTCATAATTCTTATTCATAGCGTGTGCTCAGAAATTAGTTCGCAGATCACAAAAATGAATTGTAACAAGTTAAAAGAAGGAAAGGTTACAAATGCTATCTGTAAAGATGATTGTTTAAAAATAAATTACGACAGTGTACAAAATAGCATTATTCAAAGTAATGCTGTTTACGAACGGTTGGTTGTTGAGCGTCCCACTCGTCCGATTTAACGAGTTTTTGTTAGTCATCTTATTCAGCCTTTTTCTTGTATTTGAACTATTTTTATTTAAGATTTTAACAAAAAGTCACGTTCTAATTTTCCAGTGGCATGTGATGACGTCTACATAATTCAACTTCTTTGCCCTACATCAGAAAAACCAGGCTAGGATAATGTTTGCACGTTGCGGCTTGTGGTTGGCAATAGGATTAGCCCTATGTTATAAAGCTTGTGTGATTTTAAGCTGAAACAAATAAAAGTCAGACTACAACAACAAACAACAATGTTGCGCGCTACCCTGCATCTGTGTGTACGCGAAATTTCAAGTAAAAAAAAATAAATGTTATTTATTTAAATCGGCCCTTTCTAGATTTTATAATCTGACGCGTTCTTACAGACAGCAGCTCCAATCACTTGTTTTGAAATTTTTTAATACGATACACATTTTAAATTATTCGAACGAGTAAAGATCCTTATTTGCTACACACATACGTGCACATACGCGCGCGGGAAAACACACTAACACACGTACATAGCATGTTTTACAATTTAGTTCAATTAAAATATGAAAAAATTAAGATACAATCATCTGAAGCAGCAGTAGAAATGAGATTACAAAATATCGGTTAATCCTTGTAGATCTATAAGTAGCTTGTCTACACGAGTCGTCGCTTTTCCTTCCTTTCAACAATGTTTTCGCCAATCTGTTCCCCTTCTTATCACCATCCTGAAAGTTCCATTCTTCCATAGTTTCCGAGATTTTCAAAGTTTGCACCTTCACTTTTTTTTCCGGATTCCAACTCGTTGCTCTTGATCATGCCAGCTCGTTACTCTCGTTCCTCCCATTCAGCTTGTTCATGCCAGGTATCCGTACTCCTTTCTCTGACGCTGCTATCTTGTGTTTCTTCGCTCTTCTTCTTCTCCTACTCGTTTTCCATGTCTCTGAAACTCGTTCTGAAGAAGTTCATTTTAATTGTACTAGTTTTCTTTTAGTCTTATCATCTAACACCAAGGAGTTGGTTTAATACGTCATTACATTGCATGGTCTTGTATGCTTTTAGTATTTCTAGGAATATGCTTGTTTGATAGAATTAGATGCAAATGTTTAATTTAATTATAGCATTTACTAATCTGTTACTGCTTTCTTTTTTGGTTTCTCCTTCACAATACGAAAGTGAACTCAACATATTTAAATGCATGTATTCGTTTGACCTGTTTCTCTTCAATTACCGCTTCATTTGGTTCCTCTAAAATATGAGATCCCCTCAAGCCATGCTAAATTTCTAATGCCAGTGTTTTAAGAATTAAAACCCTGTCTAACAGTAAAGTTTTATAACAAAATAAAAAAAATCAATATTGAATCAGACGTAAACACTGTGTAGTTTTAATAAACACGAAGCTTACTAGAAGTCTGTTACCTTTCTCAGGTGTATAAAAACAATAAAGATTCTAACATCTGTTAAAACTACAAATACAAATATCTTCGGCAAATACAGAAGCAAATTTTGATTTAAAAATTACGTTATTTAAAATAATCAAATTAGACCATATTATAAATGAAAATTCACACAAACAAAAAGTATATGCTTTCATACAAATGTTTAAATATACCTAACGTTTTTATGTTTACTTAAAACTTTATATTACATTACTCAATCTCTATTCTATTTCCAAAAATTCTTACGTTACCTAATTACAAAATTACGTACATTATTTAAAATTATTTATTTTAAATTATTGTCTCCTTTCTCTTTTACTTTTTATGAATCACTAAATGGATCAGCACCACCTGATGCTGTTGATCGCTTTTTACCATGGTGTGTGTATCCTCTCTAGCCCTCCAGAAGATTGCATGGCTTTTGTATACTTATAATATCGTTAGAGTAAATTTTATACAATCGTTCAAATTAAAAACACAAACATTTCGCAAATACAGAAACATATTTCTGATTAAAACGACTGAAGGAAAAACTGATTATTAGTAAATGTTAAATTAAATAAATACAAATAACAATAAAAATTATATATGTTGACTTATCCTTGTCACTCTGCTGAGCGGGGTCGACAAGTATCAAACACTACACTTAACCGAAAACTATTAAAAAATGGCTTTTCTGTTACAGAAGCGAATCATCACGGCAAATACAACATCAACCAAAAAACTAATGAGCTAAAACAGAATTAATTAAATAAAAAATAAACCAAACCTAAATATTAAAGCCTTTACTACTCTTAAGACAGTGCACCGAGCAGAAACAGTTAACGCTAAGATTCTATCACTCACCATTAAATCTCACAATCTACAGACTATCCATATTTATAGCATCCCAAACATTGTGTTTACTAACGTTTTTCTTCTTCTCCTCAACCCACAGGTTAAAGGGTTTGCAATTCCTTCCCTTCCAAAGACAGTCTCTTAATAACTACACACTTCCTCCCTCATTTTGTTTCACCCATATACTTCAGTCTGGACCTTTCCCTTCCACTACACCCCTCAAATATTCCATATGTCAGGGCGGTGAACCAGTTTGAATGGCGTAGTAGGTGACAAACCATATTGATTCTCCTTTTCGCAATAGTTTTAAACAGAAGTCTTCTTTCACGCTCTCTCTTCAGTATTTTACCACTGGTGACTCTTTCCTCCAGCTCCTCGTCTCAAAAGTTTCTAGGTAGCTTATTTCAAATTTCATTAGGTTTCAGGGAGCCATATGTGCATATGTTATAAACGAAACTTTTAATGAAATTCCTCCTGGTTTCCAGGTACACGTTTCTGGACACCAGAGGAGATTTTTCTTGAAAAATGTGCCATTGTGCCATTCTATTTTTTACGTCACTGATGCATCTCCTAAGATATTTCAATGTATCAACTTGCACTCGCTTCCTACAATTCATAAATATATCAGCTTTCTGTTTTCCATTTCTGGAACATTTTATGACTTTTGTGTTTTCCTTGTTGATTGTCCTGTCGCATTTATTTTTTTAGAATCTTGTTCATTTAGTGAAGGACATTCCGCAGTCTTTCTCTTTGTTTCGAAAAAGTGCAATGCCGTCTGCAAAACGGATAGGATTCACTATTAATTATTATTTAATTTTTCTCATTCATACTTTTAACTGCAATTTCCTTTTCAGTACAGTTTTACAATACGTTATATTGACAAAACCTCCCCTTTTTCTTTCTATATCCAACGCAAACAACAACTTAGGTAAACGCTCTTTTCGTCCCTTCCTATCACCGCCTACTATGTGCACAGTCACTCACCCTTATTTCAAAACATCCATATATGCAATTAAATTTGTTTTCATTATAAAATGAAGAAATATTTTATTTCATTATAAGTAACTTTAAGTTCATTATAATTAAATTATAATGAAGAAATATTTTATTATTTAATTAAGAAGTAAAAGATAGAGGGGGATAGATAACATTAAAAAACAAATTTAATTGCATATATGGATGTTTTGAAATCAGAGTGAGTGACCGCGCCCATAGGTGGTGATAGGAAGGGACGAAAAGAGCGTTTACCTAAGTTGTTGTTTGTGTTGAATATAGAAAGAAAAAGGGAAGGTTTTGTCAATATAACGCATTGTAAAACTGTACCGAAAAGGAAATTGCGGTTAAAAGTATTACTTAATTGTTACTAGCTCCCGTGAACTCCTTCATCGCGTAGTCTACATACACGTTGAACAGTAGTAGGGATAACATACAACTTTAACATCTTTTGCTTTGAGTCGATCTCAGCTTGTGGGAGCTCTCTAGTTTTTCTAGAGTTTCAAGACTATATAACGTTATATAACTGTTAACGTCTCTTTCAACATTGTACATTACGATAAACACCATAAAAAATTAAGTTTAAAGGTTTAAGAAATTACAAATTTAAAAACGATAACAAATTTTCTTATCGTTCATTAAGCTATAATTAATCAAATTTTAGTATAATTTATGATTTTTTAACAATTTTGTTACATATGTCTTTTTTAAAAAAAAAAAGAAAATAATATTTTAATGTTGTTATTTTTGTGCAAACACGTGTTGTACATTTGAACACATTTGTATAACTGACCGTAAGCATTTTTTGTATTTCTTCGTATGATGTAAGAGATTGCCTCATTTTCCTTAATAGTTTACGAAACAAATAGAAACATTTTGTTAAAAGTACTTTTTTACAGGCTTTTCGAGACCATATCTTGTAAAAATATTTTGGTATAAAATCTCGTCGTTTCGTTTGACTTAATCTTCCTTGTACAAAGACTGGACGAAAAGTAACAATAAAGGCCGAGTTTGTTAACCGTTAATGAAGTATGCGTCTTTTTTTACTCCTAAGCGTTACATACAGTGCTAACATTGTAAATAAAGAAAAACTGTGGCCTGTTGTACTCGCAGGTAATGAAACATTTGTAAGATACAGTATAAAAAACTTAGGCATAAATTTGATATTCAGCTGCCGAATTCTACTCGCAAAAACATGGCGAGAATGGCTTTCTCCACCAGCAACGTGTTGTTTCGTTTTTCACGTTCTCCCCTTCACGTCACACCGACTTAATAATTCAGAGACCGCGTATCGATTTTGCCACAATCGTTACTATTCTCGACACTCACCGGAATGTCCAGTTTTATGTCGCTTTTAATGTTGACGCTCTCGCTTATTTCATTTTAAAGAAAAATTTATACGCAGCGGTCAACACAAATTGTACGCTGGGCTATGCAATTTTTATGTCGAATAACTATTTTTTATATGGTTTCGACACTGCGGAATTAAACTTGAAGTTTATTTTATTCAATTAGAAATGAAGAAAATATTTTTTCAAATATCTGAAAATAATATCCAACAAAACAAAAGTTATCTAAACACGTTCAAAATGCTTGCTTACAAACAATTTTTTTATACATTACATTTCTTAAAACTAGCTTTGCGACACCACTTGAAACAAAATATAAGATTTACTTACGCCCTGATGGAGTTTCTTAAAAGTGAAAGTTCTCCTCTGCGTAAGAATGTCTTTGTCATTTTACTACTTGTTAATTACTGCTTACTTCAAACATGTATTGCATCTACGAAAAGAAATTTTATTTTTATCTATAGATCCCTAACTGTTGAATAATTTTTTTTGTCACTAGTGACAGTCTTTCGTGACTCCGTTTCCGTTTCTCCACTTATTTTAAACATACTTCTCCTTCTTTTTTGGAATAGTGTTGAATATTATTCAGACCACACACAAAATCGTGTTAATTGAAACATAAATTTCATTTATTTTTATGTAGCAATAAATACGTATGGCAAAATACAGTAGAATAATAGTTTGAGACTGAAATGACTTCAATGACTGTGAATGCGGTTGGGCAAAAAAATTGATACTTGTGACTTCAACAACAAATCTAGTGCCGCTGTTATTAATTTTCTGAAGTGTCGTATAATGCCTATTATCATCATCATAGTCATAATTATTGGAATGAAACTGCCAGGAATATGGAAGCAACTTTCTGACTATGAATTCACACAGAAAACATACACATAATGTTCGTCCTTACGTGGAAAAGCCAGAAAGCTGAAACTTAGTCAACATTAATTAATTCTTCATGGATTCACCTTGCAGCAGAGACCAATCGAATGAAATTTCCGTCAACAGGTATTGAAAAATTGTAAATTATCGTATAGACAAGATTGCGTCCAGCGTCTTTCATAAAAAGTTTAAGCTACTATATGTCAAACTGTTGACCCTATTTTCTTGAAGTCGTTACAGATGTTTTAGAAATACTAGTTACAATACAATCGTTCATAGTAAACAAACACATCACCCGTTCCTTGTGTAGTCGGGTAACAACAGTTTATCAAAGTTAAGTTAGCGTGGTTCAGTGGATGCTCCGTAGTTCATCGGTAGGTTTGTAGTCTCTGATACGGAGTTGGCTTACTCTAGTAAGTAAGAGCCAACTGTTTGTAATGATCGCTTTTCGCATAGGTGTCCGTCATCTGCTGACAGTATGTTGCTTGCGTGCAGGTGACTTGCGACATGTCAACCGTAAACGCCTTCCCCTGGTACAGGAAGCGAGTCAACTCGAAGCGTCGCACCTTATGCGTGGAACTACGCGAACTTAAATTTGATTTGAGTAGTTCACGTAGATTCTGAAGCGCGGGCTAGACGCGAGTGGGAGTATCTGATACATTCCCGTTGTTGCTGACTGCATAAAGAAATTAAAGGAAGGACGTAGGAGAGCTATAACCCGAGTAATTGCTCAAAATGTCAGCATTGTAATAAGGAGTTGTCAGCGGCATTACACCACAGTATGGCAACTTCCACGTTCAAATCAATCCATTGTTTTTCAGAGCTGTATTCCATAAAACTAAGCCACGACACACAATACTTTTACAGAGATGTGACTTAAGTTTGTTCTCAAACTCAGCAGTTCCAACTTTTTGTATCGCTATTTTTAAAAACAAGGGAGTTCATGTTTTCAGATTACACATTTCGTAAAGGGTATACAGTTTTGTCGTATATTTGAATGCGAAACTAAGCAGTTATTTAATTTTAAAAGCATTTGCAAACGTCTTATTGCTACGCTTTTTGACCAATTAGGAATTTTTGACCAATTACAAAAAGGAAAATTTATAGGACATGCTTAAAGCGTTGTATATGTGAAATATAGTTTTGTCAATACAACGCAGTTATTATTAAACTAAATGACAGCAACAACACACGTATACTATCGATTTATGGGAAGGCGACTGATGTTTGTTCTCTATGTCAGTATTTCCACATATTTGTGGCATCCTGTTGAAAGAAAAAAATAATGTTTCAGTGTATAAATTTCATAGGCGGTATACACTTTCTTGTCTCTTTATTATTGAAACAAAGCAATATTTCAATAATTTGAACATTTTACGTATTAAAAGCATCAAGTATTGGTATGATTTATAATAACAAATATAAATTCGTGACATATAATTTATATACTGTGCACAAAATATACCGTCAGTGATAGCAAACGTTTATTGTCAAATTATATATTAGCAAAATACATTTGTAGAAACTATAAGTCTTACTTCTTCATATAATCTCTATCAGACCGTGCGATAATATTGAATGTAATAGGGAAATGGTGGGCGAGTTTGCTCAGACAGCGCTGAGAGGAGCGCAATAAAGTGAGGCGTAGTGAATGTTTAGAGGTCAAACGGAGGTCAGACGCAACATTGCACCAGCAGATTGCAGACGTCTTTACGTCGTTCTCATCATCAAACGCTACCGACTTTGCGGCAGTAAACAGCGTTCGCAGCCATAGCAGTAAGATTACACTGGAAGCTTACTTCTAAACAGTTGCCTTAATTTAATATCACCTCTTGCACCTTAGGGTAGATAAAAGTGTGGGACTTTACAATATTGTTTATTGGAGTAAATATAATATATACTTTGATTCCAGCGAGGAGGTGTTTTGTAATAAAATCATACTGCCCTACTGAGGAAAACTGCTCTATGACCCTATAAACCCTACTTCCCTATGAGACTATAGTGTCCGACGATAAAGCATTAAACTGTAGAAAGTATTATTTCGTTCTGCGTTTAATAACAAAGTCACGTGACCGATTCAAGGCCAAATTCATTCTTTTCGATTAAGAAAGTTGTGTTAGTGGTTATAATCACAAACAGAATTATCACTGCTGCACACCACTATAGAAAAATTATTCCAGTTAGCGCTTTCAAGAATCACAGCTCATCGTCAGATCTCCGATCAAATCTGATCGGATGAGCTGTGAAGCTTGAAAGCGCAAATCGGAATAACTTGTCTATAGTGGTGTGCAACAGTGATAATTCTGTTTGAAAATTCATTCTATTGTTAAATCACGTGCCTCGAAAGAAAAAAACAATATTCTCACATTCGAGTAAAAATGCGCATACACTGCTTTTCAGCATATCTTATGAATATGAAATTTTGCAAAATTATCAAGAATACGAACGTAAATGTGAAGTCATTTCTAAAAATTCGAAATTTATTACATTTGTTTTTGACGACAATAAAACGACATATAAATTTTAAGAGTTACACCTTCTTATAAGAAGGCTCTAAAAGAAGCCGATCATATTAAGCTATTATGTTTAACGCTGATTCACTCAAATCCTGAAAGAAGCACACACCTAGTTATTTATATATTTAATGAATATTCGATTCTCTTTAAGTTGAAATTTGTTGTAAGGTAAAAATTAGGCTAATTATTGGTAAAATACTTCAAAAAGTTAATTATTAGAGAATTATGTTGAAGTACATTACCTACAGCGTATAATAAATGTGAATACTAAAAAAGCAATTACATATATTTTGTTGTTAAACGTGTTAATGCTCACACGAATTTTTTGAGACATTAAATCTCTTCTTTGGCTTATTTTACTTCTCTTAGTCTCTTTAAAATTATCGTATACTAAAATTTGCAAACTCACATAAAGAGTACTTTTTACTAGCTTTAGTTAAGATATCTTTTCCATTATCCATACAAACCTTAATATTTCATCAAAATATCAAAGTTTTTGAGAAATTGATGGCTTTTAAATATGTTTTTCGTAATTATGACAATTCTCATCAATGCTGATATTGCGGTGATATATTTTTTTTCTATTCTTCTATGTTATATAAACACGAGAAAAATAATTTTAAACGGCGGTCAAACCTATTTACGGAGAAAAAAAATTAAATTATTACTCCCATAAGAACGCATGCAATGGTGAATGAACGCCATAGACGGTGTAGACGGTGAGAAATGACATAATTACCCACTTTTTCCTTAATGTAATTCAATTGCCTACAACGCAAAGCATTACATTTCGGACTCGTGGGTGGCCGGCTCATCAGTTTCCTACAGTATCCACCGCTGAGAATGATTTTGTGTAGCCGGCTCACCGCACATGCTTTAGTCTCCGGCGCCTTCGAGGTTACTAATAATAAACTCGCGGTGGGCTCAACGCAAAGCTTTAAACCGCCGTTTGGGCTCAACGGAATTTTGAACATGTAAGAATCATGTAAATTTTGTTTTGAAAAAGCGTCATGCGTCAACAACGGCTGGACCTATGTCATTTCTCACCGTCTACACAGTCAATATGGCGCTCATTTACCATTGCATGCGTTCTTATGGGAGTAATAATTTAATTTTTTCCCCCGTTAATAGGTTCGACAGCCGTTTAAAATTATTTTTCTCGTGTTTATATAACATAGAAGAATAGAAAAAAAAATATATCACCACAATATCAGCACTGATGAGAATTGTCATAATTACCCTTTTGTGAAATGATTTACTGTATAAAATTTGTGTGTTTGAGAAAACTGAATATGTGACACATGTTTTTGTCAAAAATTCAACGAAAACATATTTACTTTAAAACTACGTATTTAAGTGTTCATTATGCAACGCTAATAAAAATTTACAAATCCAGAATTTTATTACGTGCTACGTTTCAAATTAATGAAAATTAAGTAAAATTTGAACTTCGTGAAAAACTTTTACGTAGGACTCATGCTCATAAAAATATTTATGAAAAACCTTACAAAAAAAATTATATTTTAATTTTTATTTCAAACGTTGTTATGCAACTTAAACTTACCAACGCTCAAATTATTCGAACTCTTGTCGAAGCTTATATTATTCGATATAAGGATTATTCCTATATAAGGATTCTGTTCACAAGCATTTTTCACTAAGGATAAACGTTACTACTAACATGACGATTTCTATTACCATTATTATTACCACCATTAATATATTGTATTTTAAAAACATATGAAACAGCCATTGGAATTACCGGTATGTCAGATGAACCAACTGGTAGGAAAATGACTTCCACTTGAAGTGGCGATACGTGAAGCTCGAAGGGGAATAGAGTCGACCAACGTGACGGGCGACTTTGAGGGTAGTACGGTGTAGGGGAGGGGGATTTGGTAAAGTAATAAACTGGAAGAATAAATAGTTACACTTTACGGTACGTCGGTGGCGCTAAATTAAATTGCACTCGTACAATCTCGTGTGTGCCGTTAACGGAATTCATGTGACTGTAAACATGTCGAGGGACTTAACGTGTGACACCACACGTGGCCATTAAAGTCTCGAGAAAGCTATCTTACAGCATCGGTTATAAAAATTATAGTTAATTTATGGATTTTATATTTAAAATATTTTTATTTCCTTCTTCTTCCATTAATTTTGATATAAATTCGAGTAGTATGACGAATAAAGGTTGCCCTTAATCACATTTATTTTTTAATATTTGGTCTTAAAAACGTATACGTGTATTTTTTAACATATATATTTAACACATTACATCTTCTTATAATAAATGGGTTAGCAATTTTTTTATACAATTAAACGTGTTACGGTTATTTTTAATGTTCATTTGTATTTGCATTTGTAATTAACAATTAATGATAATATTAATTTTTTTAAATAATAATTACTGAAACCAAACAAAACGATTTATTTATATTCTTAAATAATATTGGTTCTTTAAGCAGGGAAATATCAATTGTTTCAAAATAATTAGGCTGGATAATGCAGAGGGTGATTGTGTGAAACGTGCGACAGGCTACGTTAAACATAAAAGAAAATACTTCAATAAGAAAATAATAATAATTACTACTATTTTACACATTTATACACACACTTTTTAATTTATTTGTAGTGTATTATGTGTTCCGTTAATTAGTTCATAGAAAATTAATAAATTTTTGTTTTGAAAGTATGGTTGTTCTACTCAACGATTTAAAAAATTTCTAAAAATAAGATTTTAGAATTTGAAACACCTTGGAGGAAAACATCTTGAAATGTTACTTGAAACCTTGGAAAATAACTTTAATTATTTGGCATTTCATTATTTTACGCCATCACGTTACGGTTCAGATACGTGGGTGTGTTTGACAGTATCTACGCAGGATGTATTGGAAGGCGAACTCCTACTGATTGATTACCACAAACTAGTAATCTTTTTCATGTATTTTTGTCACTGTAAGGATTTCTAGGAAATGAATTTTTTGTTGAAAACAGGTTTGAAACATTTACGAGACAGTATTAAACAAGAAGTTCACAAACCCAATAATAGTAAAATAAATGTGCCTTCCATTTGTTAAATGGGTAGCCAGTCATGGTGTACTGAACATTGCGGTATAACTTATGCATATTTATTTCTGTTAAATATTTTTGTTAATGATTTCTTCCTTCCTTATTATCTCCATTTTTTTATCTTAAATTTAGCTATCGTACTTTTGGTATATATCTTATACTTGAAACATTCTATTTATCAACATGATTAATATAATTCTATTATTGGGATACTATAATATATTATTTAATATTATAATTTCTACAACTTTTCTTCTATAATCTTCTCATTTTTTTAAAGTATTGCTGTTTTTTATGTATTAATTATTGTGAATTTTGTAAGCGTTGCTTCGATTAACAAATCCTCAGAACAAAAAGTTGACATTGATTTTTAAAATCTAAATATTTCTGCTGAATTATGTTTGTTTTCTCTGTCAGATAGTTACCGTTATTGATCATGTATAGCCATGATAACTTATTTATATATTGTAATATGTCTTATCTGTATTATTCCATTAAATAACTAGTAAATGTGTAGTTAATATCTAACAATTTCTTAAACAGTAAACAAACATGTGTCAGATCGATACACAAATGTTAATTACATATTATGTGTGCATTATACTGTGGTTATCCCCCGCGATATGCACGCTATCGATGTGAAAGTCGGTCGAAGAAGTTACTACGCTAAGAAATAAGATTGCACAGTGTATTGAGGTATGAATCAGAATACAACAAAAAGACTTGTGTGTGTACCATTAAGACGCCGATCTACACTGCGTCTGGAGGGAATGTTACAGTAAACACTCCCTTCGTTCTTTCATTCACAAAACCTTAACTGTGGCAACGATATTCTTCGGTTGAGTTTTAATCAACGTGCCAACGTCAGCCATAAGACGTAGCATCTTATGAATTAGGTACAGTTCGTGTTTTCGTAATTAAACCATTCCCTTTTATTCAGCAGAGTTTATTTTCTTCCTTATTTGCGGTGTCGGAGTACAGTGGGTTTTGTAACCACCTTTCCTTGTATCGGTTCAACGGAGCATAGTCTCCTCATCTCAGTGCGGTTACTGTTTCTCCAACATTTCTCGAATGCAATACGTTAAACTATAATCTTGTTCCGTTTAAATTAATCTATTATTATTATTAATATAATTAATGTGAACTATTTTAACATAATTTACATATTAAATAAAATATTTTGTTGAATAAAGTGGTTGCTTAAAAACAAAATAAAAATAATTACTCAATAAAATAAAAACTTAAGTAAATAAATGGTATAAAGTAAACGAGTGAAACGAACTGAAGAAGAATAATTTAGTTTAATGTCGATAAGCGAACGTCAAAAATCCAAGCAGTTAATAATTATTCCTACGACAAGACTTTTAAGGAACTTATTCGCAATTAAAATTGTTGTTCCATTAACTTGCCAGGATTAAACTCATAACTTGCGTACTATTAATATGCACTTCCACTTGACCACTATTTGAAGATACACTCTGGCAGACGGCTGTTAGATCCAATCTGTTAAATGTTATACTCCTCCTTTCTCTTCTCCTTATTCTCTTTTTTTTCTTCTTCTTCTTCTTCTTCTTCTTCTTATTATTATTATTATCATTATTATTATTATTATTATTCACTTAAAGGATTAGGCCCATCAGCCCTATCCTGGTACCCAGAGTTTCTTCGGGCTACCTACATCTCTTCTTCCTTGCGGTTTATGTTATATTTGAGTGCTGTCACTAGTTTATTAAGCAACAATTCTTCGCAGATGATTACAATAATTCCTTTTATTTTTCTTAATTGTTTCGTTCTGAGATGTTGTATTTAATTCTTTCCTTATATCAGCATTCTTTCTCTTATCTGAAAGCGTGGACGTGAGGTGTGTGTGTGTGTGTGAGTGAGGGGGATATAGAGAGTACTCCGAAAGCAATAAACGTTCGTTTGTTAAATATTCAAGCAGCGCCGGGCCGTTAAGTTTATATTTCCAGCTTGAGAGCTTCTGTTTTTTCCGCGGACGTGGCCGGCTTTACAGGCCTTTAAAATATTCACTAAACCCCGGACAAGCTGCCGGCCGATTTATGTATACATATAAACTGGGAATCTGGATTGTGGCGCGTCGTAATTGCGGAGTAAATAGGCTGTCGTTTATGTTATTTCTCGAACAATTATCAGTTGCGTGCAGCGTGTCGTTTATAATGCTTCGAATCGATCTGTGCATATCTTGACGTTCAATCTGTCACAATATTTATGAGGCTAATGCACTGACAGATTCTGTCGTGGATAGGTGATACGCCACGAACGGTTGTGTACGTGCATACTGAAACGGAGGATTTATTATTTCCAACCAGCGATGCGGTGGTCGCCTGTAATTTTCTTGTGTATACACGATTACGAGTTTCACTGTCATAAAACTCCTCGCCATTCTAGGTGGACAGTGATAACCACCGACCACATGTGTCTTTATAAAACTGAGCAACCGCCCGAAAATTTGTGTAATTTATGTATGACAAGAACTATGACAAATTTGGCATCTTGTGTACGGAATCAAATTTTCCGTATTAAATTATTATCGGTACTGTTTTTAAACGGTAACTTTTCAAATAACAAACTAAATAATTATTTACAAAAATTTAGCACTCAATTTTTATTCTAATTTTTAGTGTCTAAAACAAGTAAAGGGACTCGACTAAAATGTTATAAGGTAATGGCTGTGCCAGTGTTATTGTATGGCTCTGAAACGTTCCGGAGAAAAAGCATCTCAGTAGAAGAGAGAAGTATCGGAGATGAAATTCTTGCGATATGTTAAAGACTGAAAACGAAGGGATAGACTCTACGATGAAGACATTCGTACAGAGTTGAACGCTTTTGTTATCCAAGATCGTATTGCAGAGAACAAAGAGAGATAGATTGCTCATCTGAATAGGATACCAGACAGCAGATTGCCTAAGGAAGATTGACAATTCGAGCGTCTATCATCTGGGAAGATCTAGGAAGTGTTGGTGAACTGTAAATATTCCTTTAGGACCGGAACAAGTGATTCCCCCCGTCCCTGATAGAAGAAGAAAAAAAGCAAGACTGTTTTACTGTCTGTTTACCATTGGAAGTAGGAAAGTCACCAGCCCTGTGTCCCGGACACCATCGCCGCGCCGTCTCAATTCGTAGGCCTCTATGAAGTTAACTCTGTTTATTGTAATGATAAAGATATAACGATTTCAGTTGTGACGATGCGTTGCGCCTCACGTTGTGGACGCCTTTTATGTATTATTGAATACTGGTTAATGAACTGATTGAGTTTCACTGTTGCCTCACGTTGTTTGCGCCAAATATGTAACGATATAAACAAATTTGGAGTATAGACTTGTAGATACTTGTTACGCCTCACTTTTGAGCGCCAATATATATAATAGTAAAAATTCTATAATCGTAAATTGGAATATGCTTAAATTTCTACCTGTACTTGTATGTATATAACTATATTTTTCTAATTTTTTGTTATTTTTTTATGAATAATTAATAATTAACGTCTTGATTAATTAAAATTCTTTAATTTAGATTAATTACTTCCCTTATTTTATTTTAATTCACTTACTTATTTAACTCATTTAAATAGTACGTGGCATACAAAAAAAGGTAGTGCCAACTTATTCTTCAGATGGTTATGAAACTCTAATATTCGTAAACTAACAAAAATGTTAAGTATTAAAAATAATTATTCATACACAATTAATTCCCTTCAATATTCTTTTATTTTTTTTTTAAATTCTGTTCTTTTCTTCTTAAATTAAAATGAATAACATTTTTCTTAATTTTAATTGTCCAGGCCTGTTAAATTTATAGTTCAGCGGTTGGTACGATGATCTTCTTAAAACTCAGACCTAGTTTAATGGTTACGTTATGTAAATATAACCTCGGGTTCTTGTGACTACAATAATTAATTATGAAAATGTCCTTTGTGAAGTACAAAACATCACAATACAAAGTTGACTATAATATAACAAAACAATATCTTATATCTAAAATAACGAATAGTTCGTATGTGCCGAACGGTGTCTATTTTGAGGTTAACCAAGTCTTAATAGGTTATACTGCTTTAAACATTAAACATAAAGAAATAATAGTTTAAACGTGAAAAAATTACAATAGTGTTAATGTTTTTGTTCAGTGGTAGTGGAATAAATAGTTCACAAGTGTACATAAAGTGTTGCAGTTTGTATTATTATAATTAGTTACAAGCCGTTTAAAATTTTAAGTATTAACACTATGCTTTCCTTTCCTTTGCACACACTTTCTTATTCACTGTTAATATTATTAATTCACTATAACTCCTTTCTGATTAAGTAAACAATTCACAACACTTTTCTTCACTTTTTGGTTATGTTATGGTAATCACTCTTCACCTAACCTAACCGGGGTTTGATTCTGATGGTACTTTCGTGGCTATAGGTGTCGCAGAGGAGCTGTTCTTTACTGTACGAATTCCAACAATATACTCACTCGCTTGGCTTCACTTTTTTTGGTCGCTAAACGCAAAATGTGAAAAATTCCCATTGGTTGAAATCTCAAACATTGTTATGGATGACGTCGTTTTTCTGAGATCAAAATTACCAAAAATTCTTAAATTTAACATTTTTCCCTTATGCTATGTACAATTGTAAAGATATTATTAACAATGAAATACTTTTTTTCTCCCGATCATTTTAAGATCTCACAACATATGTTTCTATACAGTAATTCCAAAAATAAAATTTTTAAAGTTTGGCCTAGTCTAACAAATTATGTTTAAAAGTTATCTTTTTTGTTACATAACTAGTTTTCTTGGCTGTACATATGATTTTATGTTAATAACATCTATTTTAATACTAGTGATTACTACTATGAACATTAACTTTTTATAAAAACACTGGCTTGCATAATAGGCCTAATAATGTTTCGAGTACTTTGGACTATTATTTGTTTCTTTAAGTAAAATTGCTTAATTCTAATACAAGTTAACATTTATTCTTAATTCATTATAAACTACATGATCTATTACTAGACATATCATGATCTCATATAACCTTTATACATTGTAATGTCCCTGTCTACCTTCTAAAGTAGATGTAGGTTTTTTGTCCAAGTTAACATCTTGTTAATTACATTATTACTTGTCCATTACAAACATTAGATTACCTATACCTTAATCTAATAAAATACACTATTTCTTATTATATATGGCATTGTCTAGCATAATTTTTATACACAAAATTGTCTCCTTTTACCTACCAAGTAGATGCAGGTTTTGTGTAACATTAATCTCTTACTAACTACAGTGGAACTTGGTTATAACGTCATTGAAGGGACCAAAAAAATAATGACGTTATGTCCGAGTGACGTTATAAAAGAGTCGTTATAAAAGACCCTTTTTAATCACTATTAAGGAAGGAGAAATAAAAAAAAAGATCTTTGCATTATTAACATTATTCGTGATATTTATTCTAAAGTTTACAAACT
Source organism: Magicicada septendecula (assembly GCA_034769895.1). Taxonomy (NCBI): domain Eukaryota; kingdom Metazoa; phylum Arthropoda; class Insecta; order Hemiptera; family Cicadidae; genus Magicicada; species Magicicada septendecula. The sequence goes on along the minus strand of CM068375.1, from coordinate 121,203,964 downwards.
TCATTTCATTTATACAAACAGCATGAAGAATATTTTGAAAGATCAAAAAGAAAGTACATGTAACTTACATTTAGGCTTACTGTCGAAAGTAATCCGTAATTTTCTTTTGAACGCTCCTTTCTGAAAAATAAATTCTTTCTGTTGTGCTGTGGAGATGCTGCGCTGCATTGAACGTGTCGTCAGACGTCTCTCTAAAGCAGTAAAATCGTGAAAGAGTTTCGGCGGCTCTCATTGCTTCCTGTACTGTCGGACAAACGATGTTGGCATCCTCCTCTTGCTCAGCATCTTCTTCAACACTATCTTCTGCTTCTATGTTTTTTACTTCCGCGATAATTTCTGCGTCACTCAACACTTGGAATGTTTCTACTTGGTCATCCACTGATGCATAGGAATCAAGTTCATTTCCAAATTCATTTACGTCGAATTTCTTGATCCACTCCCAGAGCGACAAGTCGTCGTCTTCGTCATCATCGGGTAAATTTTCATGTACGAGTTGTGCTTTACTAAAGCATTTTGCTATCGTCTTCTGTGTTACACTCTTCCAAGAGTCGTTTAGGAATTGTATTGCATCTAAAAGTGAAATTGTGGCAGGTTGCGCCGTGTCCATACAGAACATAATTTTTTTTTAAAGTTGCTTGCGGTAGTGACACTTTGGGCTTCTAATGACGCCTTGGTCCATAGGTTGCAGGACACTCGTACAGTTGGCCGGTAAGAAGACCAGATTAATGTTTGTCAAATTTAACTTTGGATGGGGTGCACAGTTGTCAACTAGAAGTAGAATTTTTCTGTTTTTCGATGACAGTTCTTTATCCCACTTTCTTAGTTCATCTTCAAAAATACTAGAAGTCATCCACGCTTTTTTGTTTGCAGTGTAACTTACAGAAAGTTTTTGATGTTTTTAAAACATCTAGGATGCAAACTTTTCCCGATAACTAAAAGTTTCCTTTTTTCGGTTCCCGTCATGTTCGCACAAACAAAAACTGTAACTCTTTGTTTAGAGAACTTCCCACCAACGCACTTTTCATTTTTAAATTTGAAAGTCTTATCTGGAGTTAATTTATAAAAAATTCCGGCTTCATCTCCATTAAAGATGTCTTCATCTTTATTTGATCGTCTAATTTCTGGCCAAGTGTTACGCACCCAATCGCCTGTAACGTTCAGATCTACGCATTTTGCCTCACCACAAATTTTTGCAAAGGAAATCGAGTGTCGGGCCTTAAATCGATCTAGCCATCCGTTGGAGCATGTAAAATCAATACCAAACAATTTTCCGAATTCTGTAGCTTTCTCTTTCAGAATTGGTCCACTCACAGGAATATCTGAACATCGACACTGTTTGAACCATTTCAATAATGCTGCATCCACATCACCATGTTCGCATTTCCTAATTTTTTTAATTTTTTCTCCATCTTCCTCAAATTTTTTTAAAATTTTGTCCTTGTTTTTTAAAATTGAACCTACAGTAGAATTCACTAAACCAAACTCACGGCATATATCAGCTATTTTACGTCCGCTTTCATATGATCTAATTACACGTACTTTCTCTTGAATAGACAGAACCTTTCTTTTTGCACTAGAACTTGCCATGATTACTGTATAAAAATGTAGACCTACGTATAAAATTCTATAAACAGTGGTTATAGTGCTGTTACAGTGCTTATCGCTTGCATACAATGTATGTCTGTAGCCATGGGCGTAGCGCGCGCACATATATACGTTTATATGAAATTTAGAGTAAAATATCTGAGAAATTTTTGACGCTATAACAGAGTAGTACAATATTTAGTGACGTTAAAACCGGGAATTTTTATAATGTTAAAGATATCAGTTTGACCGGACTTATGACAAAATAACGCTACACCCGAGTTGACGTAACAGCCGAGGCCGTAATAACGAAGTTCCACTGTACATTATTAACTTGTCCATAACAAACAATAGTTATTTCTTATTTCATAATCTACTAGTCAGCTTATCTGTTACACTTTCTATTACTAAATTATTTACATCACATTCTTCTTTACATCTTTAGCATTCTTTTAACATACCATAGTAGTTCTTCTTTCCTACCACAAATTATAACATTTTTATACAAAAATGAAACTTTTATCACCCATTTATATCATAATAATCTCTATCTAAATTGTCTATGTGCCCGTCAGTCACAATCAGATATAACTACTTAATCTAGTTTTATAGTTTTAAGTTAAATTTTATTTAGGTTATGTTATCATGGTTCCAGTTACTGGTTATCCAGCTAGCCTCTCCATTATAGGTTTTTACCTATACTGTACATTATTTCTTATGCAGCCTTATTCTACCTTATGTTTTCTTATTCTACCTTACAATGGTCTTAGATTTACTTGTTAATACCTATCTCTCATGACATAAGGTTTATTACTTTATTATTATTTTGTACTTCAGTATATTTATATGGCAATCTTTATGTTGAGGGAAACATCACTTTACAATATGCTATAAATTTCCGCGGGCGTGGTATTATGTGTCATTTTATCAGGCTGAGTTCAACGATGTGTTTTGCTATTTTCCGCAATGTTTCGATTTACCTCTACCGTTTTCAGGTACATTCATCTTCAATGGCTTAAGGCAAAATGATTTATATAATATTTTCTACTCTCATTCTGCGGTAGTTTTAATCACACTTTCTAAGTGCAATTTACAATATGTAACATGTCTGAGTCACGTTTATATTTAACCAAATTTTCTGTTACACGTAATATTGAATATGAAAAAGCCTGTATTTTGGCTTTGAAAAAAATGGTTATGTTTAGTGTTGTTGGTGTATAGAATTTGTAGCTGTGGGGTATTTCTGGTGCAAACAAAGGCTCTTGGAAGGATATAACACAAATCCCCGAAAGGAGGTAATAGAATTGCTACGTTCCGTCAAGGATGACATGGTTCGATTATGTACAGAACTCATGGAACTCTGGAACTATGCATGAAATTAAAAGAACACATAGGCTTAATTACCACAAGGAAATACAGTATTTAAAAATTGGCTTTAATTAGCTTGTTCATAGGACCAAAATATTTGACACTTACTTGATAAAGCACAACCAAATTTAACAGCCGAATTGCTTACCTGAAATTCTCATATAGTAGTCAAAATGAAACAAAATAATAATAATTTAAACAAAGACAATGTAGATAAAGCAAAAATAGCAATTTATAGCATAAATTATCAAACTTACTTCAATTACATATTATATTAAATAATAATTCACAATGAAATCTTTAGAACTAATTCAGTTAAAATAAAAACAATCAAAAAAAGTTTTTTAAAATTATGAATGGAAATATTTAATATTCTTAGAATTCAGTCGGGTCCCTGGTAGAAAAATATTATGAAATCTGGAGAGTAATTTTTATTTTTGATTTCTTTTAATTTATCTCATTGTTTTGGTTTCTCGCATCCTCTTACAGGGGTTTACACAACATTGAACACGATTATTTACACCTAATATAACCTAGGTTATAGCTATACATTTTATTGTAAAACTTACGTAGTTGTTGTATGATATACTTATATCTTTTCTATATTACATTTTTCCTATGACAGCAGTCTTTACTGTGGTATAGTTGTATTGCACATTGGAAACAGGAAACAAACACAAGGTTTATTCAAAATTTCTTATCAAAATCACACTTAAAACATACCGTACTTCTTCTCAAATATTTCTATTGGTTCCTGACTAACAATCATCTTTTACGCACTATTCACAATTACAAATTACAATGATTTCTTTTTCTTCTTTCTGTGGTATGGCATTCGCTTATTGGACATGTCGCTTATGTCTGACATGTTTTACTACAGAACAAGGCATCCGGTCGGTGGTAGAAAGGTTTACAAAGAAGGGCATGTATCACTCGATAAGCAATCGACCACGGCTTCTTCATAGCCTTCGTAATAGGGATATTGTATAAATTCTGAGTTTATCAAATTTTTACTAAATTTAAAGGTGAAAACCTAATTAAAATAATTACTTTTTAGATAATTTATAAAACCACACTCTGTGTTGCCTGCCTGATGAACTTGTAAGTTACGAATCATAGAAGTGACATACTTCTGTTTATACTTTTTCTGACATATAAGCTAACATTACCAAACAACAATACTCTTTTGGTTTAAAAATATTTTTCGGGGGGAGGAGGTACATAGCGTAAAATTCTCGCCCCTTAAACTATTCAGAGACATTATCTTCAGTGATTCGTCGTGAACGTTTGTTAATAAAACTTAACTTTGTGTTAGCGAAACTTAACTTCATTTGCAACGGAAACATCAAATTTCAGAAGTAAGATCTTTTACCGAATGCGGTAAATGTGATAAGTCAAAAACTTTATTTCAGACTGCATTTTTATTTCATTGGAGTAAACGTGAGGCAAATTAAAAGATGTTATTTGATGCTTTATAAAACAGATATTTTAATTTTTTTATTTTTTTTTTGCATAATTTTAATAAATTACAAGATATCTTTATAAATTGTCATTGACGCATATACGTCAATTATTATATCTCAATATGAGCACCCATAATTTTTAGCCTCCAATCTTACCTGATACCTGGTCGATATCCATTTACATCTGTATATTATGTCATACTCTCTATAGATCCGTATTATCGTTTAATACTACATCCTGTTTCGTCGTTCAAATAATCTAATCTTTCAAACTATTTTCTCTTGCACGGTATATTGTAATAAAATTTTCATTCTGTATTGACAATATTCCTCTCTAGTTGCCTTACATCTTCTTATGTATCACAAATCTTTCACATTTTAAATTTTACCTGTCAGCATATCTACACAACAATAATGTGTTACGCCTATCTTTCATATATGTATTTGTAACTCACAATTTCTTAGATTTATACGATTTTAAAGTTTTTTTTTTTTAATAAGTTGTAACTTACATTATTAGGTGATGTATTTCGCTGTTAAAAACTTTCTGTCTGATTTTATGAAAACTCTGATTTTGTTAATTACGGGTTTCCTTTACTAGACTACTGAAGAGTATTATAATTTATTAATAAGAACATTTTTGTTTTCAAGTACTATAACGCTGCTTAGGTTTCTTCCCTGTCCTCTACGTCTGTTTTAGTCTTCCCTCCCATATGTTTGTAGTTTACAGATTTAGTAGAAACCTCTGTGTGTGTGTGTGTGTGTGTGTGTGTGTGTGTGTGTGTGTGTGTGTGTGTGTGTGTGTGTGTGGCTCGCGCGTCACAGACGTACGGCGAAAGAGGGTGAGAATCGTATCGACTACAGACGTAACCATTATATGTATAGGACAGGACTCTCTGTTTCCTGATTTTTTATTGCCTACGAAATTGATATAATCCGTCTAGTATGTCAAATTTCTATTATCTGAAACTTTTAAATTCTAAGTTTTATCTACAGTGGGGTGCTGGATATAAGAAAAAAAGCTATTAACTTTACTCCCTTTTCCCTCCCTTTTCTCTCTTATTTCCCCTTTTTCCAACATATTCCTTCTTTCTTCCTTATATACCCTATTCACCGTTACTGTAAACCTTTGGGTGTTCCGTAGTGAAGTTTAGTATAAGCATACTTAGCTTAGTGAAGTTCATATTCAGCATGCACAGTAGTTAAAGAATTATTCATAGCTGAAGAAAAAACTCATAATAAAGAACAAACTAATTTAGTTTTTGCCGAAAAACACATCTTTTTGTCTTTGTTTTTGTTGCAGTAATTGTGTTGTTGTTGTTGTTGTTGTTGTTGTTGTTGTTTGTTGTTGTTTCTTCTTCTTCTTCTTCTTCTTCTTTTCTTCTTCTTCTTCTTCTTCTTCTTCGTTTTCTTATTCTTCTTCCTCTTTTTCTCCTTTCACTTCTTTCTCTGCACCACTGACTTGACAAACTTGACTTAGTCTTTGTTCCCCTTTTCTTCCATAAATCTCGCTACACCCAATCGGGTCTCTTCAGCCCATCTCGACCACTGTTTTTTATATGATCCCTGTAATACACAGTTTCTCATCGATTAGTTATTCTCGCTGCTCACAATATTATTACCATTCGTTTAACATCGTACATCAGTACCAACTATGACGCACCGTATCATTCTTCTCCTTTTATATATTTCTGTTATTTTGTCTTCAGGAGTTACCTGAAGGCTTTTTTCATATAATCAACCTGATTTCACAGTTTTTATTTTATCGTTTTGTTTCTAGGAAGTCCTGCTTCATATGTCTCTATTTCGCAAGATACGGTTGTATAATAGTGTTAGTTATTTACCTGTGTATTTATATTTAAATAGGTAAATTATTTACACGCATAAGGTTAAAAATACTTCTGCTTTAAACAAACACAGGACACAGTAACATGTATGGAAGAAATTAATTTTAAAAGTAATTTAATAACAATTGCCTGTACATCACAAGTTACGTATTTCTGTGTAATACAGCAATATGTGTATACGCAAGAAATGTGAAACATGTAGGCCTATAAGTCGATGTACAAAATAGCAAGTAATACGTAGTACGAATACAAAAAAATGTTCAGAATTGCTGCTGTATAAGAAGGGTTGAGTAATAGCTTTTTATAAAAGCAGCAGGGAGTCATGGAATCAGAACACAACAGAGATGACAGGCAGAGAGAAAGACGATAGCCAATGTCTGAATTAAACTAAATAGTAAGAAAGGAAAATTTAAAGAGACAGAGAAGGATTCGACATAAACAGTAACCAATTTCCTCTTCTTCATTGTGTGTGTGTGTGTGTGAGCGAGAGAGAGAGCGAGAGAGAGAGAGAGAGGAGAGAGAGAGAGAGAGAGAGAGAGAGAGAGAGAGAGAGAGAGAGAGAGAGAGAGAGAGAGAGAGAGAGAGAGAGAGAGAGAGAGAGAGAGAGAGAGAGAGTTCCAACTCCCGCACGGCAAACGACCGCAATTCAATTTAGCTGGAAAGAATCAAAAATTGTTTAAGCATCATCCATTTTCTGGAAACTGAAACAAAGCATCTGACCGCTTGAAATATTGGAAAAATACGATATATAGGCTATACGAAATATATATTAAAACGATTAGTTCAGTGTGTACATAGTCTAGCTACTGATCTGGTGCAAGGAATACAACCCCGTATATCGATAAATACAGATCACTGGTTGGAAGGTAACAATCGATTTCGGATAAGTAGGTTACGAGCAAATTTACCGTGAGCAACAACGGCAAGGGACAACATATTTTGATTTTGTTTCCTCACTGGCGCCGAAGCGTAGTAACAGACGTATGTGTAAATTTAAATCTTTATTCTTTAAAGTCATCAACGAATCTTTATGAATTCTGACCGATGTAAAAAATTTGAGAATAGCCATACAAGAAAATACATATTACAATTCCAGTGATCGTTCGCCCGAATTCCAATAATTTTTTTTCGCTAAATACACAAAAGATTTGTCAAAAACTTTGACGTGTAAGTTTGTTTCACCACCAATCAATTGTTGACTTCCGATGCCATGAAAATATTTATAGTATAAATTCTAGTCATACAGGCAAAAGCAAAAAATGTATCTTCAAAAGCAATTTGCCAAAATACTTTAGTTGTATTAAATTGGATAGTATTACTTTATATATCTGATGGGAAAGACGACATTTAGTTGACCAAAATGAAATTGAAGCAAAAGATGACAAGGTCGGCGAAATTTAACTGATTCATTACCTATTGGATACGAAAATCTTTCTGATTTTAAAAGTAACACTTTTGCAACGTTTGCTGACATCATTGCGATATTGGCTGGAGATAGGCTACCTATAACAAATAGGGAAAAATATTAAATTACGGAAATACTGACGTACAAAAATTTTTTTAAAATTAACTAAAAATGTGTCTTATTAAAATAAAAAATAAATTCAAGACCATTGAAATGAAATTTCTCAGATACGATAAGAAAAACGGAATGATAATATATTCAAAAACAAACTAGAATATTAGTCACAGAATATAACAAAATAAAGGTAAGGGAAAACTACTTGTAGAACACTTATAGACACCGAATAGACGAGTAGACGCTTATAGAAGCCGAATAGACAAAATTTTTAATCCCTATAGTAGAAATGAAAATGAGGTAAATTCTAACATAACAACATGACCACACAACTCTTACAAACAAAATTAAACACTAGTGGATTAGAATGTTTAAATTGATCATTGTCAGTCCTATAGCAAATATTATTTTTTGATACACGATATAAAAAGAAAACAGGTTTTGGTGTACTGAAATTTGAATTAGAAAAAATTAAGTGAAGCTAATAAGTGACTGGCCAATGCATCGTTTCATTATGGGAAAACAATCTATAACAAAATATCAGATGTCGACAAAATCATCATAGAAAAATGAAGACATACAAAACAAAATAAGGAAAAAGCTCATTCATTAAATAGTAAGAAAGCGGGTAAATACAGTTACCGAAGTGTTATAAAAACCTGGAGTCGTCAAATCTTCAATAACAAAAATGTTGGCACGACAAAATTTTTTACTTACAAAAAAAATTAAATTAAAACATGAGGGATGTCAGAGGAAGAAAGATTTTAAAAACCAAGTACAATATTAGTCACAGAATATAAAACAAAATAAACATAACGGAAAATTAGTTGTAGAACGCTTAGAGGAAACAAGACTACACAAAAACTCAAAATTCAAAACTAACGCGAAAGAGACCTTTAGGTACACAAAGAAGATTTTACATTTTAAATTGTAGATTTTTGATAATAAAGATATTTACAACTTATTAAACAAATTACAAAAAGAGAAGTAAAAATACAAAGAAGCAAGTAAGGTTGTGAAAATGGTTCGCTTCTTGGATTATACACATTAAAATGATTCCAGAAAGGACCGCAAATGTAAAAGAAATGTTTGTTTTATAAATAACGAAGATGTTTGCGAAGGCACCTACTGTGACAAAGCAACATGCTAAAGGGAGAAGTTTTGAAACGTAAGTAACGGACGCCTTTAGCCAGATCACTATAAACCAACTTCTCTACTGATAACCACTCCTGATGTTGTTACGTCTTCCACTTCTTTCTCCTCTCTTGTGTCATGTAAGCAGGTCGTACCAATCGTTTTCCAGTAGTCTTCTGTTTTTCATTATTTTTTTTAAAACAAAATATCAGAATCGCCTCGGACGCCCTTTTTTCTTCCTTTGGCAACATCTGGCCTTCTATTCCCTGCGATTGGCCACAGTATATAAGTTGTTTTTGTGCAAACTCTACAAGTATTATCTTTTTGTCTTCCTCAGGCATTCTTTTTATCCGCGTAATTCCTTGGTTTCCCAAATGTCTCGGTTGTTCGATGTGTTTAAAGATTACAAAATGTATGCCGATCTTTTTCCAATAGACCTTTATTGCGTTAATTAACTACCAAACTTCGCAGATGAAAATAGAAAGGCATTAATTAAGTGTGCCAACATACGCGACCGTTCACTAATTATGGGATACCTTGGTCACAAGCAAATGTTTTATTGATTCTCGTTTGTTTTAATGACCGCACAATATATCGTTTCCTCCAAGGCGTGTAATTCTTATAGTCTTCAATAGCCTGGATGGGTCCATTCTGTCGATATGTTGTTTTATTTATATTCAATTATTCTCCCACTGACGTTAAGACTGTCAATGCCAAGGTCTGCTCTTATTTGTTCATTTTTATTCTATATCGTCTAGTCTGACCCGAACCTCCGAAAAAATGGCTTTATTGATTAACAGCCTTATTAAAAACCGGGGTACTTCACTCCCTCGTTATCAAGTTATAATACACAGTGGGTATATGCGTTGTGCGGGTGGGGAGGGGGGCGTTTCCAGCGCTGTCACACAGATGAGTGATAGGGGCTGGCAGCGGTCAGTTAGCCTACTCTGTACGCACAAAGTCTGGAAGCCCCTACGTGATGAATATTCATAAATATAGACACTACAAGTACGCGCCGCTATCCCCCTCTCACACCCACCCACACACATAAACACCCCATTCTCCTCCGCTGTCTTTTATCTCGTGAGACTCACTCTGATGATACTGTGATGTTTTATTTAATCTTTTTAAAACCGGTCTATCCTGGCTGTCACGCTTCAGAGTGTTAGTGTTCCGTCGGCTCGTTAAGGTTATCCGCCTATATCGTTGGAAATATAATTCAACACTCCCGCGAAACCTAAAGGTCACGTATGTATCTTTTCACACGACAGCCCAGTATGGAAGAAACTGGCGCTCATTGGGCTGTGATGTGTACAGCGCGCATAACCTCGGGTGCTAAGATATCCCGAAACCCATCTGTCAGCTCCTTCCGTTTTATGTATTACTACTACATTTTCTTATTTGGCCTGTTTCTTGCCTATGCGTACGAAGTAGTTTGTTTAAGCTGATTTGGTAAGTTATTTTCCATATGTATCTGGAACATGGAATAATAAAGTTTTCAATTAAATGATTGTATTGAAAAGCTAACTCAATACGGGGAAGACCTTGTTAGGAAACCCATTATAGAAGGGAATTTAGGAAGAGATTGAAAAACACCTACGAAGAAGGGGATGGAAAAGAAGAAGAAGGAACAGGAGATTTCTTAATTTAAAGGTCATAGTTTAGAGCTTTTGATTCTGTTTTAATTTGTCTATTTCAAGTTACAAATTCTGAAAAATAGGCTGATACTGGAAATATCAAAGTATCAAACAGGGTGCTTTAGTTACATTTAAACTAGCTTTATCTTTCGATACTTTTCTCAGTTTTGTTCACTCTGTTCCGTTTATAGCTAAACATAATTCAATGTCCGCATTGCAGAGAAAATCGATAGATATCAGTACACCTGCATTAACAAATTTGTTTACTACTTTGTACTTTGTCAGCTGATTGTTATTGATTAAAATTATTAAAACGACAAAACTGTCATGAATATTGTCTAACTATATTGCTGTTTCTTTTAGTCTTTTTATCTACAGTGATAAACAATATGTCGTATACGTATTTGAGATTATAATGGTTCCTTTCCCCTCACTGCAGACTTAAAAAAACTTGAAACTCAGGTTTCATAAAATTTAGAATTAGATATAGTAAAAGAAAATAATGTAATAAGAAAAAGTGTCTTGGGCATTTAAAGTCAAGTAAAAATGGATTGCAAAACCGAAAATTGTTCCTTTTTTAAGGCAAGCTTTTACTATGACAAACTTCTAACTTCGGTAATAATAACATGGTTAGTGTCCATACGGAAACAGTTATGCTACTAAACTCATTCCATTGTAACTTTTATTTTTGGGGGTTATCAGTAGTTATTCGCATTTATTCGCCGTAATGTATTAATTTTTTACGTCCTGCTACTGTTTCACTGGATTTTGTATTAATAACTTTCATACCGGTACTAACAGTTATAAATACTGTCCTTTGTTTGTATTATTCTTTTTTTTTTTATATTTGTTTGGGGGCTTGAAAACTAAGGTCTTTAGGCCAACGACGTTGATCAGGAGTGTTGCTCATGGTTTTGGTCGTTTCACACCTACATTGTAGCTAATCGATGAAAATAGAAACCTAATAGCACGTTAAACCTAATAGCAGGTACGAAGACGTTAAGTTCGCAGTCTGTTGATGCAAACTTGTTCGCGACGACTGCGATTACCTGCTGCTTGCCATTTACGGACGATCTGCTTCACGGAAGAAAGTTGCTGTGCCGTGAGTTCTACATCTGGTGTTTGTATCCTTTGCGTCGTCAGGTCGTATGGCAACTCCATCGACTTCTCGGCTGTCTGCCGCGTGTCATGCTGCAGCATCAGCTTCTTAATTACCTTCAATAATTTTGCCCAGAGGCAACACCTTAAGCAATGAGAAGTACTTACTACTACTGCTACTTGAAAACGTTTATTATTATTATTATTATTACTGGGTGATATTCCCACACACCGGAGGAAGCATGGCCTCCTCTGACGGTGCATAAAGCATTTCCCCCTCTATAAAAAAATGTATTATTATTATTACTATTATTAAAATTATCTTGTGCTTTTAAGCATTAAAACTAATGCCTGTTTAGGTTAGTATTCTGCAGTTCTCATGCACCAATATTCCATTCCAAGCTTTGTTCAGGCACTTCCACTGTTCTGCTGTTTTTCTAAACATTATCCGTCCACATTTTTCACAGTACTTCTTTTGTTTTGTGGCCCTATGTCACTCCACTACTCAACTCTTTTGCTCTTGTATATTTATCCATTAATTCTTTGCCTGTTCTGTTCTCTGTACATTGATAAATGTCACCAATGGATGCAGATTACATGGGGTCTACAGTTTGCATTACAAATTAAGTCCGTCCTAAATTAACGGGTCCTGGGGCAGTGTGTGTCTTGCGTCTGGTTACTAACTTGCAAGTTGGCCGGCCGGGCTAGACTACCTTGGGTTTTGCTGTTTAATTATAAGCAAGTCGGGTTGTATTTATTCGGCCTTGACCAAATCTACAATTATTATAGTTATTGCGTGTATATTACATTAACTGCATTTAGAACATAACAATAATAGTAATATTGATGATAGATACTAGAAATTTTTATACCATCAAAAGTACTACGTAATGTGAACCAACACTATTATCTGTAATTTGCTGAAGATTTTAACTGAGAACGACAACTGTATAGATTTTTTAATTATAATTTATTGCTACTTTATAATCTGTTTGTCATGCGAAAACTAAACAAATCGAATGATATAAACATAAATCAATCAAAGAGTTGTTTCCTGACAGCTCTTCGTATTGTTGTCTACAGAATACACACGCGCACACACAAACTAAAATAAAATGTCTAAACGTCTGAACAGCTAAACAAAATAACACTTATACTTAATGTTGACATGAACATATATAATACAGATAATACACACAGTTAACACGTTATCCATTGAATCTGTAGAGTACATCTAACAATTTATGCCTTTTTAGTCTATAAGTGTCTTAACTATTATCCAACTAGTAGCTACAGGGTTAGGATTATATTCTAATTTATGTATGTGTTTCCTGCAGAGGTGCACAATATTTTCTTTCACAGTAGGAGCTTTTAGGTCTCGGTGATAGAGTTGTTGGAAATAAACGGTGGATTATCGACTATTGATTTAAGAGTTTTGGACTGAAAGTTCTGTAGAATCTCTATGTTATTAGTATTAGCATTAGTAGTTGATTGTTATAAGTCCATACCGGTTTAAGAATTGCTTTGTATATGAAAAGTAGGTGATGAGACTTAACTCCGATTTCCTACTATCAGCCAGTAGGTATTTCTGACCTTGAGGCTTACTTCAGTCTGCTTGGAAGTTATATGTTATTCCACGTCAGTCTCCTGTCCAAATGCATCCCAAGGTATTTAGCACTTTCACCTTGGTATATTGGTTGACCATTAATAGTTATTGGAGGGCTGTTAGCCTTTAGTGTGGTCAATGTAATGTGTACTGTCTTTGATGAATTGATTTTTATGTTCCACTTAGTAATTCTTGTAGCATAAGAGACGCCATTGAGGGGTCAGAATGTGCCGCTGTGTCAACGGCGTAGATAGCAACAGTGGTGTCTCGTCCTAACGGTAAGTCCGAGGAGAACAGGAGGTATGGAGGTGTAATAGTGGACACAGGACGAAGTAGCATCCGAGGACAGTTACTTGAAACAGTCTACCCGCTGAATAAGAATGTAGAATATAGTAAAAATTATGTGGCAGCTTTTTCTTTATTTTGTAAACTATATGGATAAGATACATTTCATGAAAGTTAATTAGCTTAGGACCAAAACAATAGGAGTAATAATAATAATAATCGAGTTGACTACTCTTCTTCTAGTTATCAGTCTTCTTACTGGTTTTATGCTTTCCACCAATCTCACTATTCCAGGAAAGTCTCAAAGTCTCTTCGCTTCAATGTAACTTGATATAATGCACCTTGATTTAATTAAGCACATTAAAATTGTCCACATAAAATAAGAGTAGAATTGGAATTTCAAATCTAAAAGTTGAGAAAACGGCTCTGACTTTGTGGGACATGATATTGAGGAAACGCCCATCAATTGAAGACAAATATTGGACAGACGGAAAAAACTGTAAGTTGGTATACAAGAATTCCCAAGCCAAACGATGTAATACTACTCGCATAAATAGTACATAGTATAGTTATTTTTTAACATACGGATATTTATTAGTAGCAGGCATCTTTGGTCTGAATGTTCAGTTTCAATTACCAGTGAGTTACCTCGTTCGGTACAAGGCTGCTCTGTGCCTTCGACATTATCAAAGTTTCAGTTTTTTCATTACAGAATGGGACAGAATTGTAAAAACACAATAATTCCTTGCCCATAAGAAAGCAATTAATATATCGGCAAGCATAAAGTAACAACATTTTATTCGAAGTATGTTTTATTCTAAGTATCGCGCGGATCGTTAGTTTTCGAACAGTGGAAACAAAGTAATTGAACACAAAAGGAATCATTAATTACAACTGTAATGGCACTTTACATTAATCAAAACTCTCGTATACAAGAATTTTTCAAGTTTACGATTGTCCAAAACACACACACACACACACACACACACACATTCTAATGTAACAAACTATAAATATCACTCAATTTACACTGTCGAAATAAGAATCACTAAAATCACTAACTACAGAGGTCCACAAACAATAATACTAAATTTTCACTTTACACAAAATACCACTGTCTGATAACGCACTCTGAATCGCAAATTCACAACCACCTGCAACTCCTTATCTCTCTCCGCTTCCCAATCTCAGACTGCCTAGCCTGCGATATGTGTTGGAACAGGTGCCAATTGCTGATAGCCAGCAGGACCAGCTAGGAGGCTCTCAGAGAGTTCCCCAATATTTTAGATACCAGGAGAATAATCGGACCATCTCTTTCCTGCTGCTCATACAGTGCGTGAAAGCGTCATGTGAGTCAAGCATGTTTACTAATATTTATAATATGAAATCAGTTGATTTTTGTACGAGGAATAGGCTAAAAATAGTCATCCAACATTATAAGCAGCCAGTACGTAAAACGAATTCGTTCTCAGCGTGATTCCATTTAGCAAACCGACTTCCTGTTGCCCAAATCGTTTAGCATTCGCTTCGTTTCAATTGCAAATTTTTCCCTTCTTTACGTTGTCTGATAAGGTATATTTGACTTCTCTCGCCACTTAACGAGCTAACAACGCTACTACAGACTATCTCTGCATAACTAAGTGAACGTATATTACAAATGAGCGTCGCCGTTCTACCGTCTTTATCAAGCCCTTTAGAGCGAACAAATAAACTAGTGAAAATTCACTTACAAAACGGGCTGAATACTGAAACATATAATTTATTAAATGTATTATTATATTTGCAGAATGCCGAACGGCGTCCCGTGATTGATTGAGGAAGTGGCGACGCCGTAGCAAAAATTCTCGCAAGAATTCATTTACGACTAAAGGAGGAAGCGGGGCGTTAGCGTTAGTATTATTTACACGCAGAGACACGGAAACAGTCTCATTAATATTGCTGCATTTCCTGCGTGCCGGCTGCAGCGATTTTATCTTACGTACTGTCTGTTCTGTTTCACCTTAGACGTACAACACAACGTTTACAAATATAGTCGCTTCGTCCTTAATTACATAACCACAGAATTTATCTGCGCTGTTTATTTATTAAATACAGTATGCGAGTGGTGCATGATTACGTCCCTTTTATGTGTGCGCGTGCGAGCGTGTGTATTTGGGGAATGCATAAATATTGTTACGACGATATAACACGAATCGTGATTTTTACGTAGTGGACTAAATGGCCCAGTGCCAAAGAAATTACAGTATTAGCCATAATTCTTTGTTATATGCACTAATTTTTATAACACATGTAAGACACATTTATCAAAACTAAGTTGTTTCAATCCTTGTTACCTCAAATACGTCTAAAGAAACGAGATTCGTTACACGTAAGTCAGTCACCTTGCCGTCCTTTCAAGGCCCAGTCGAACACAACAATTCCATTAACCGATTTAGCAGCCGCCTTCAGTTTGGGAGAAGGTCACAAAGGACGTGTTTACCAACAGATTCAATTAAATTTTTACTACGGAGTAGCGTGGTGTGGTGTTTGCCTATCGAGGTGGGCGGAGTTGTCCTTTGGGCTGGATAACTGCCAGCCCTCTTGCCGGTCTTGTATTTTATAAATCAAGTGCACAACGAATTTTTTTATTCGTAGAAAACGACACAAAAATGACGCGCTCGTCTCTTAATTACCAGCACAGTGCAAAGAGATTTTTTTACGGCCTAGTGGTAAGAAGTGCTGAGCTTCCGGGGAGTATGAACTGGGTATTATTAATAGTTCCGATTTGTAACAGCGCGTCTTGTGATTCAGTGAACATTAAATGTATCAGACCGATTATAATTATTACTGTAATCGCGTAATGGCCGATCAATACGTGTACGTATGTAACGAATTTAGTCATTTATTTAAATGTGTATTTCATTTCATTGTTATTGGTGAAATATTTTTCTGGCTTTAAATTCTAACAGACTTAAGTAGCTAGCAGAGAGTTGATAAGTCTGCCATATATATTTCTTGTTATGTGGTTATCGACTTATAACAATAAGATCTATACATTTTGTCTGAAAAAAAGGTAGAGAAGTTAAATAATGTGTGTTGGACAAAATTCCCCCATCGTTACTGTGGATTTCGACAGTCAGTTCACCCAGTAACTTTGTTTATCAGTGAGTTCTGAAATGACGAGGTATTTATTTTAGATTCTTCAGTATTGTTCCTCACAATTGTCTATTGCGAAAACATCATTAGGCCTATGCTTTTGCTAAACCTATGGAAAGATTTTCCATAATGTTTTAACTTTATTAAATTTAAAATTTTAGTAATTTTATTATTGTTTTTTATAAACATCTGAAAATATAACTCAAACTGAAAATGAAAATGAGGTTGTATTTCCATTCGTCACAGAATGTCTCGAGTATAATTATTAGGTCTGTTACCTGTTCCTCGGACAGGGATATTTATGGAATGTTTAGGTCCATACGTTTCAATCTGGTGTATTTTATGATAGAAAACTGAATCAGAAACTCTTTAGAATCCTGACTGTAGAATTTTCGAGTGAGGAACGTATAATAGAATTCCTTATTAATAAAAAATTTTAGATTTTTATGGCTTATGATTTAAAAACTTCAAGTATTATCTGGATAGGGCTGTACTCCACTCGATGGTGTATAATACGCAAGATTTGTATGTTTCAAATATTGATTTGATATATACTAAAAAAACAAAAAAATAATATTTTGTCCACAGTGCAACAATCTCATCAATTCTTTAAATTATAACTTGTAAACTGCCTTTCAAGCAGTTAATGACCATTAAAATTCTTTAAAAACCTAACAAATTAACAACTAATTTCTAAAATCTTATAGGTTTAATTATTAAGATATTTTATATTTTCTTTAATTGCACTGCTACTGAAACACCTAAATTAAATGTTAACAATTTACTAATATAACATTTGAATAAATGTATAGAAATATACAAAAATACTGTATGTCCTGCCCCGTTGTTACTGTAATAAAAAGTTAGAGAATGGTTATCTTTCCTTCATCCTCTAACGCAGTGGTAGGTAATGCCCGCAATAATTAGCTAATTCCATTTTTAACATGATTGAGCGTTTTTGTTATCATTTCTGATTTCAAAATTGTTGAACTTTGCTCCTATAAAATATATGATTTCAATTTAAACCCCTCGGTTACATGATAAGGATATCAGTGACTTAATTTTAGGTTATAACCGTTTCAACCTCGTTTGGGGCTAAAGTTACAGCTTCCTTAGTGAGCATATGCGATTTAAGAGAAGCCTTTCTACCACCTTATATGTCGATAGCTTTAGTTGTTCAAGAGACACCAAAATGGTTTGAGCAAATGTAATTCAGATGATATATATATATATATATATATGCCTTCTAAAGTAATTTTTGTTCAAACACAGAGTCACCTAACACGGTGACCTTGATATAATCGGTACTCGACGTACCCAGGCGCCGCGTTTGACAAACGTACTCCTTCAACAGCGTTGTTGTACTGGAACAAAAACATGCTGTTTTACGATCAAGAGCACGGAACAGGATTTACTGGTTAATCAAGTTAAGTAATGGTCGCGCTTCGGATTATCTGTTTGACCTAAAAAGAAAAGGTCATTACCTGCCGAACGTATAAACCGCCAAGTACATAAACAATATAACAGTGCTTTGATATATTAAAATTGTGTTTACGAGATAATCATGCACGTGTATAGAGTAATTGTGTTTCATTGGAAATTTTTTTTGTATCGGCCATCTAAGGACCACATGCCAATTTCAACTCTTTTCTCTTTGTTCTTTTCTTTTTCTCCAATATTCTATCATCTTTACACCGTGTCCCTTCTTCCTGTCTTCAGTCTACTTTGAGCCTGCGTTTTTTTCTCTCCAACCCTGGACTCTTTCCATTTTTAACACTTTTTCCCGAAAAATTACCTTTTAATTACTTCTTCTGCGTGTATATTATTTTTTCTAACTACTTTTGGACTTCTTTAATCCAACGTGATGTTGACTTCTTCCCCCACAGATATCTGAAGATCTGCTTTGTTAACCTATTGTCATCCATTCTATATAAATGTTCAAAAAATAATAGTCGTCTTTTTTTCATTGTTTCTGTTATATTTTCTATACTTTGACATATTTCGTCATTACTTCTTAATTTCCAACTTTCTGAAGTTTTTCGTTGACCTAATATTTTCCTAATAATTCGTCTTTCCAATATTTTTAGTTTATCTAAATTATAACTCAACATTGGAAATTTTATTATATTAAAAAATCAGAACGGCAAGTATTTCTAAACATTAAGATTCTCGAATGCATTTAGAGCAAAACATAAAGTTCTATTACTAATATACCACTCTAAATCAGTAATTAGTAAAGTTCAGTAATGTTTGCTCATATTGGTACCTTCGGTGCCTTGGTTCATTCATAATAGTGGTAGCACGAAAAGCAGGAGATTACGCGCGCATCAGAATCAAATTGGCTGGTAGTGAATAAAATGTGACAGATAGTCTATAGAGTTAATTGGCTGGTAGTGAATAAAATGTGACAGATAGTCTATACAGTTAATTGGCTGGTAGTGAATAAAATGTGACAGATAGTCTATACAGTTAATTGGCTGGTAGTGAATAAAATGTGACAGATAGTCTATAGAGTTAATTGGCTGGTAGTGAATAAAATGTGACAGATAGTCTATATAGTTAATTGGCTGGTAGTGAATACAATGTGACAGATAGTCTAAAGAGTTAATTGGCTGGTAGTGAATACAATGTGACAGATAGTCTATAGAGTTAACTGGCTGGTAGTGAATACAATGTTACAGATAGTCTATAGAGTTAATTAATATTGTTACGACAGTCGCACGGATAGTAGTGTTTGAACAATGGAAACAGAATAACTGACACCAGGTGAATTTGCAATTAGGACTTTAATTACAATTTAAAATAAACAAAGTGACTCATGTACAACAATTCTCCAAGCTAAAAATTGTCCAACACACACTAACGTAACAAACAATAAATTTCATCTTATTAACAATGTCGCACTGAATAATGAAAGTCATTAATTACATATGCCCGTACAAAATAATTCACAAACCGAAATTACACTGTTGCACACCACCATTAGAAAAAAATTCCCCACACAGCTCATCATCAGTCGGAAATATACAATAATAAAAGGAGACAATTCCTTTATACTTCTACTTGCCCAATACGATGTACAGATTTTCGTAAACAAGCCCTGAGGTAAACTCTCGTACCTTCAGCTTGCTAACGCACATGAAGGGTTCAGTCACCCGTCTCAGTTCTTTTACATTTACTTCTTGTATATTCTCTGCGCGCGCGCGTTAGTGTGTAAAAGTGCGCATCCCTTTCTATTCTGTGTGCATCATTCATTTACTTTTTAACTATGTTATATCTATGTTTAACTTCCTTTTCACCATAGGTTGGTATTAATTATATTAATAATGCGCGTTAGAAACCTGGTGGTAAGAATAGCGGAATAGCGTTTACCTCAGGACTTGTTTAAGAAAATGTTTACGCCCTGTTTAGTAAGTACAGGTATAAAGGAATTCTCTCGTTCCATTATTGTATATTTCCGATCTGATGATGAGCTGTGAAGTTTGAAAGCGCTGATCGGGAATCGTCTTCTACAGCGGTGTGCAACAGTGTACTTTCTGTTTGTGATTACAACCACTAACACAAGTCACAACTCACAACAACTCCGAAAATCGTAGATCCAACACTGACTTGACCGGCCGCTGGCCGCTTATAAATATACATCCCGACGATGTTCGAGAAGAATCTGTCGCTTTTTACACTATGCCTGGATAATAAGAACCTTGTTGAAGTTGTTGAAGTCGCCTGGAAAACACTGGAAGATGCCTCCGATCGTGTATGCGTCCGTATGACGCACCCGCCACCGATCTTGCCTAACTCGGTATGTGTATATTATATTACATACTATTATAATATACATTATGTAAAATATGCAAATCTTGGCTTGGGTTTTACAGTGTCAGTGCTAGGATAGATATAAGTCGAGGTGGAAGGAACACAACGGTAACCTTCCAGACTACGGCAGATTATAAAGAAACCACGAGAGAAACAAGATGTTGGACGATCAAGAAAAGATGGTCTTTAAGAAGGCGGAAACGGTAGTGCCTTGAACTAAGAGAAAGGCAAAAAGAAGATTTATTATAACCTACCGAGCGCTGCTAGCTTATAAGTATTATTGCTTCTGTGGCCTCGGAGGTGAAGTTAAACTACGGAACTGGACTTTCCTGCTTTGAAGAGTATTTATGATTGTTTGACTTTGACCTCTTACAGAATAGTATAACTTTTCTTATAAGTCGTCTTACTTTACACAACTTCTTAAATTGAATTACTTTTAATTATTTCAATTACTTCTTAATTTATTTCAATTACTTTAAACGTACAATGACCTAAAATTATTGGTACTTATTCACAAAAATAAAACTACATATGGCTACTCTTCTTCTTCTTCTTCTTCTTCTTCTTCTTCTTCTTCTTCTTCTTCTTATTATTATTATTATTATTATTATTATTATTATTATTATTATTATTATTATTATTATTATTATTATTCACGGCTTAGGCTGTTTAGTCTGTTCCGGCTCCAAACTGGTCTGACTATCTCTTCTTAGGTCTTCCCAAGCTTCGGTTCCCTTTCTGCTGATACAGTAAGGCTACCTTGGGGAATCTGTCACTGCCCATTCTGCTAATGTGTTGTTTCCAGATTTCTCTGTACTTATTGATGATTCCGTTTACTTCTTCAACTTTCAGCTCCTCTCTTATCTGATTGCTGGTTACTCTTCAAAATAAAAACAAAACTAAAACTGAGAATTACTGGTTAGATAGGGTATCTCATAACATACTATAAATAAGGTCAAACGTCAAATCAAAAGTGAGGCAGACGTTAGCTCTCTAAGAACATGCACGATTGGATCTGCCTCCTGCTGACTAAAGGGTGGGTCGCACCCATATTATACCATTCTGGAACTGTTCTCTTCCATTATTTTTAAAACGTTAACAGTGATAGGCTGAAACTGGCTTGAGCGAGGGAAATATCTTTAATTTCTTGCTGAGGCCTACCGCTATTCATGATTAAGTATATTATGTGACTCAGAGTCACAGATCTTAGTGGGATTACTTTTCAAGTGGTTTTTACGCAAATAGATGATCCACGTCTGTCAGTTTTGCTTATAGCTAATGTAGATAACGTTTATGTACAATTGACAATTACAATACCATTTTTTTTACAATGGTTACAATTCATTACAATTACCATTTCTTACAATTCATTACAATTACCATTTCTTACAATTCATTCCTTATTATTTTCATACTATATGATGTATTATTATTATTATTATTATTATTATTATTACTATCGTTGTTGTTGTTGTTGTTGTTGTTGTTGTTGTGCTACTTTTTGCATACTTTTAATATTACTATTAACCGCTTAAGCATTTTTAATTGCCTTGGATTCGTTCATTGTATTATACGTTTTTTTTAGTAGCGGTTTAAGCAAGCAGAAGCATAGCAGAGTTGCATAATAAAATTAATTAAAATCGGCGTCGAAAGTTCGAAAGTTAATTTAGACAGACGATAAATCCTGTCTAATGATGATCATGTCATTCAATAATAAATAAACATAATAAAATAAGTAATAGTAATCTCTGGTACAGCAATAATAAATTAATTTGTGTAGCAGTGTAAGTTGCCACCTAGTACGGTATGCAAGCAATGCTGTAAGTTATTTTCTCCATTTGTTATTAACGTACTCATATTTACAGGCTAAAACTACCTAACAGCTGAAAAAACATTTGATTTTATGGAGATGACAACTGTCGATCTCAGGGGCACTAAATTTGGAAATAGGTAAATTGTGTCCATTTGACCAGTGACAGATAAAATTTTCTACAAATGTATAAATATTCACGTTTTGGCAGTCACATACTCCAGGAAATATTTCAACTATATGCCATCCGAATGACTTTTTAATTCGACAAACGTAAATATTTTCATTGAAAATTTGAATTTTCTATTTCTTCTATGGCGTTACAGTTCGGAGTCGAACCTCCATAATCATCCGCCTCCATATTTCCCTGTTCTTTGATGATAGAATTTTCTAATTACTCAAATTTAATCGCTAGCTACTTCTCAAAACCTGAATGCTGCATTTCAGAAAAATAGACGCCAAAACGAACAACTGCATGAATTTACCTAATAACACATATTTAATAATAAGTATTCCGGTGATAAGCCATTTTGAGCCAAAAATAATAAAATGAGTTTTTTTTCTTATTTTGATCTTTAGAACACATGATTAGAATATTACCATGAAAATTATAATTACACTGTGTGTGTGTGTGTGTGTGTGTGTGTGTGTGTGTGTGTGTGTGTGTGTGTGTGTGTGTGTGTGTGTGTGTGTGTGTGTGTGTGTGTGTGTGTGTGTGTGTGTGTGTGTGTGTGTGTGTGTGTGTTTACTTATTTATTTGTACAATTATGATTATATTATTGCAATAATGATGTTAATAACGTTCTTCTGCAAGTATACAATTTTTTATATCGTTAACAATTTTTTATGATTGTTTATAAATTGTACGTGACCGTGAGGCAAAGAAGACATCAACCGTCGACACGTTATTAATATAGGCCTATTGATACTTTACTGATATTCTATTGATAAAAAGTATCTATGTTGTTAAAACTCCTTTCCCATAGTACATACTGTTACGACGGTCTAAGTGATCGCCGTATGGTACAGTGGAAAACAAAATACAAGACACCAATTAAGTCTCTAATCACCAGCTTTAATTATCACAGTTAAACAGTTCGTAATTAACAACACAGTCTCTTACACAAATCAAATAAAAATTGTTCACACGCAATAAAATATCAACTAATATAAAACACAACTGTATTACAATTATGCCGCCCGATTATAAAACACAACACATCGCCACAATAACCACTTGAACGCACAGAGTAATCACTTGTAATCGCCCGACAATAAACTCGAACCGCACTGTAATATATCGCAACTGAAACTGAACGTCGGTGAGTACTGGTATTTCCTCCCCCCCCCCGAAATACTAGATTATTCCATACTGCACGTTAGCTCTACCTACGACGTAATTGATTGCGGCCTTGACACAGTGCGTGCGACCGCGCGAATTCTGTCACAGTCTAGCAAATGCGCTGAGAATCACGTACGCCACAACATCCAGCTAGATTCGTCTGGAACATTTGATAAACACGTAGATTGTTCTGTAATATCGCAACAATACCATATCCGTATTGCACTTTACCTTGATCATCTTTACACACCTTTACAATTTATTCCTTCTTCTTTGTTTCTGTTTTTATTCTCTTATTTCCTTATATGTTTTTTATGTTATACGAACTGAAATATCACAAGCGTGTATACAAACTGGACATTTTCAATAAGGATACATCCTGTATACAAACTTATACTGAAAATAAAACCAATATATTTTATTGGTAACATTTGAAGTACACAGATGTACGTTGTAACACTAAGTCGTGCGAGTTGTGTGGTACTGGATTATTCAAGCAAAAGCAAATTAACTGCGAAATAACAAAATTAAAAGCCAACAAATTACACGTTTTCGCTGCCGTAATTTAATCATTAGCTAATTGTACTCATTTAAAATACCCGCTAGAATAATTTCGCATTGCGCTGTTTATTCTCTAACCCGCACACGGTTTCATCCACGTACAATGAAGTCATCAACAACTACAATTGACCATTCTACTCAACTAGATAACTGAAATTAGAACATGGGTAAATTAGTGCCGTCATAACAGACACAGACTCTGTGTAAAATTATTTTGCCTTATCAGTGTTCTCTAATTGTTCAAATTATTTTGTATCATAATAGACATAGGCCTATACAACTGTTAAATACCTGGCCGATGAAATATGTGTCCAACTGAAGTGTCGGGTGTTCTCGTTTCGGCCCTTAAAAGGTTGGTGCCTTAGTCTCTCTCTCTCTCTCTCTCTCTCTCTCTCTCTCTCTCTCTCTCTCTCTCTCCCTCCTTCTGAACTTGTAAACGTGTGGTCGTTCTGCTCGAGTCTAGACGATTGGCCTACGAAAGTGTACGAACACAAGCCCGAAAGTGTATTTAGTTGATTATTCTCTTACTCTAGGTTAGCAGCCCATAGTCGGCAGCAGCTCACCATTCTTCATGCTTCTCTGCTTTTCTTTTCAACTCACAATATGATGTGCAGTTCATATCGACCATAAGCTGTTTCATGTAGTCTAAACGGGGTCGTCCTCTGTGATTCTTCCCTGCAGTTGTTCCTTCTATTACTGTCTTAACCAACCCACTGTGTCGTAGTATATGCCCTATAAACTTAGCTCTTCTGCCTTTTAAATTTCGTAGAAAGCTTTTCTCCTCTTGGGCTCTTCTAAAAACTTCCTTATTCGTTATCTTCTCCCTCCAGCTTATCTTGAATATTCTTCTATAGCACCAAGTCTCAAATGCTTGGAATCTTTTCTTGTCACTTTCTCCAATTGTCCAAGATTCACTCCTGTATAGGGCAACACTCCACACGTATGTCTTTATTACATTCTTCCTTATTTTTAGGCTGCTTTACATTCCATTTGATTATTAAATATTGCTAATCCGGTAAAGTACAAGATTGTCGGGATAGGAATTATAAAAGGCACTTGAAGTTTGCTGGTTCATTGTGTACACTTAATACACAAAATAAATTACGATTAAAAGTAATTAACTGCAATTCATAGAAGTGCCTAAGCCGAGAACGACTCCGAACGCCAAACAATAGGAGGAGATCGCAGCGGTATCCTGAAACTATCGATACTTACACCTGTCTGCCAGACTGGGTCATCAGCATCGTGATCGTCAGTGATGATGTAAAGGGGAATGATTTCGTTGTGTTATAAACTTAAAAAAAAAACACTTATAAACAAAAAAGGCAAAAGAAGTCATAAAAAATTTAATGTATTAGGTTATAAGAGAAAAATTATTTTAATTTTGTAAAAAGGTCAACAGAGACAGTACAATTAGTTCGATTGTTTTGTAATAAACAAATTTAAATCATATAGTGCAATTTGAAATTAGCAATAATAAATCCGAAACGTTCCAACATACGATTCAACCGACTACTTATTCTATTCGACCACTGTACATCGCATAGAATTTGCAACACAATAAGGAGATGGAAACACAATACCTTATTTCCTTTTTTATCTCCTTTTATCTCCTTTTTTTAATAAGGAGATTGTTGTTACCTTCGCCTTAGAAGGGTTAAACATTTGTTTCAGCCTCTGAAGTGCACTCCTGCTGGCTTTTAATTTTTAAAAGTCTGTTGCGATGTTTCAATACTGTCCTCGTTAACCAACTGGGGCTTTGCAATCCCACGTAAGCTCATATTACTGTATGGTATGACCGAGCGCGCGCGGAGGAAGAGCAGACAATGAATTGTCGACGACGGTGATTGTGGTGGTGTTGGTGGTGGTGGTAATGATGATGATGAGTCCCAATTCTTTTAGAATAATTTTAGACTCAGACTGAACAAATGAACGCAGGTATTAAACGAGTCTATCAAGTAGTCACGTGGAACACGCACCACACGTAAACGTCTGTGTGTGCGCGCGCGCGCGTGTTGCTGTGTGTACGTGACTGTTTTGGCTTAATATTCAGTTAGTTTCAATGAATGAATAGAGCGGTCCACGGTGGCGTTTTTGTCTAGGGTAGGCAGTCAAAACGTTTGTATGGTTATTGTGATACAACTCGGCCTTGGCATAGCTCCACGATAGTAAATGTTAATATTAGAACCCGCCCCGATAGATTTATGTGCATGACCGACCAAGTGCTTAACTAATTTCATACTTCTCTCTTCGTGTTTATTGCACTTCGTCGTGCATATAACAATCATAAATTATTATTACAGTTGCTACAGCAACTTACATAAATTTCTTTCGTTATGTAGTGTTCGTCTTTACTTTTTCTTTCACACTTCTCGAGTTCGTCGTTTTCATTGTCTGAAACTTGGTTCTGCAACGACAGAGATACACAATATATATAGAAACAGTTAATTGAAGAAAAGACGTTCATTTTCTTTTTCTTATTTTTATTTTTCTCCCTGCCTTTCAAGTCGGGGACGTATGACTACTACGGATTTCAGCTTCACTATAGTAGAGGGAATTGACATCTTGCAGATCAACGAACGTTCTTTTGCCTTGCATCGACAAAATGTGAACATGCCTTTGTCTCAAACAAGTGTAGTGGCGATGGAATCGGGAATCGATTGAACCGTGGAGCAGTTGTCGCATTGACTGATAACGGCATAATTCATTGCTCAGTCCGTATGCTGTCGATGTTAACGAGAGACTAACGACTTTTCGTCGTTAAATTTAAAGGAAGACGCGTGAGATTGACGTGAATCTGATGTAGGCTACAAGATGGAGGACTTCAGAACAATCAGAAAAACATCTGAGTACTGGCTGAAGTTACTAAAACACTGTATCTACTGTTATGAGAGATATAGAGAAAGAGGGAGAGAGAGAGGGAGAGAGAGAGAGAGAGAGAGAGAGAGAGAGAGAGAGAGAGAGAGAGAGAGAGAGACGAAAAAGTCATGTTAACGTCCATGTTTAGGCATGATTGTTGCTTTAACAAAATTTAATAAATAATTTAACATCTCAATTATTCCCAGCATAGTGACCAGATACAGTCAAACACTTGCCTATAGCGCTACCAGATTTTGTGCCAGAACAAAGAATTATTATACTTAACAAGTAAACCAATTTTTAAATCTCGTATTCATTTTATTGTTACTGTAAAACTTGATTTCACGTAATTTTTGGGGTACCAACAAAAATAAGTCTTTTGCGACGAAGTATGGACCAATAAGGCAGACCAACGCAAGAAACTCGTAGCCTAATTTTTCAGTGGCTTCAAAGCAAATGAGCATTATCCTGATTGAGAAACAGTCATTCCTAAAGGAAACGTGAAACTTCTTTTCAATCGTTGAGCGTCACGAAACCCGAACTGCAACTTCGTTAGTGACGGAAGTGACGCATAACGAGGAGGGGAAAACATGAACCATCCGCTAATTTTCTTCTTCATTGACAAGTACAAATATTACAAATAAAAATTAAAATTATAAAACTAGCTTGATGACTATAAAAAACATTATTTAAAAGTGAAGAAATAATTGGATTGTTAAAAAAAGAATATACTTGGAGCAGTAAAGAAGGTTAAATTAAAAGTCAAGCCAAAGTGACGTAACTGAAACTATACCTCCATAAGCCCATATAACTGAAACTATGTTCCACAAGACCAAAGACACAGTTTAGATTACAAAGTAATAACAAAATAAATGAACGAAATAGTTAAAGTAAGATTGACTAGAAGATTGTAAAACTTTTAACTAATAAAAGGAGCTTAAAATAATCTCGCTTACATAATAAGTCGAAATTGCATAACGTGTTGGTAAAATTGTCTAGTAGCAGCATCGTAATACCAAACATGCAGTTGATCTACATGTCTACATGTTGATAAGTAATAAACATAAATGAACCCTGGTCTTCATCGAAAAACGATATGCTTGATTAATTGAAGTACAAACGGAAATTGTAACCATAGTGTATACTCGACCTGTAAAAGGATTTCTACGACACCTGAGGAACAATCCCGTGAATATCGTGCGCGAAAGAAACAAATTTAAATGTACAAACTGCGCAAGGAAAGCGTGGAAACATGGAACCACCACCAACCGACCACCAGGGTGCAGAATACGCAAGTGTCACAGCACAACAATGGCTTGTGAGCAGATTACAGTAGTTATACTTAGAGAATACGCAAGTGTCACAGCACAACAATGGCTTGTGAGCAGATTACAGTAGTTATACTTAGAGAATACGCAAGTGTCACAGCACAACAATGGCTTGTGAGCAGATTACAGTAGTTATACTTAGAGAATACGCAAGTGTCACAGCACAACAATGGCTTGTGAGCAGATTACAGTAGTTATACTTAGAACATACGGATTCTCAAAGCTACCACGTGTGTTTTTTTTTTGACTGAAAAATTATGAGCCTTTCTATCAATGGTTTGCTCACAATAAAGTAACTGGGTCTTTTCACAAGTCACACGCATGTGCGGGCCTGTGCTTGTTTCGTTTATGTTTTACGATTTACTTCTTTGCAAACTCCTGCAAACATTTTCTTCAGATTTTTTAAAACATTACTTATTAAATACTGTTACAACAAATACAATTAAAAATTCTACAATAGGCCTATTGTATCGCCTATAGATTTCTCTGAAGAAGTAAAACAATCAAATACACTCAACAATCAATCGTGTGTGTGTGTGTGTGTGGGGGGGGAGGGTAAGTGTATTAAGTTATTCAAAATATTAATCTTTTATATTTGAGACATATACGTATTGACAACTGTGAATGAATAGGCCTAAATACTTGTAAAAGTAAAAACAACTTTGTAAATGGGAAAATGTTTACATTATATTGCAACAATACATATACGAGTAATTTACATATTTTGCCATGGTAATATTTTTATAAATAATTAATATAGAAATTGTTACAAATAATTTTAAGTAGTCAACAGGAACGCGCAGGCGATTAACAAGCAATAAGCTATCGGGGATCGATTTTAAGCTCTGTGTGTGTGTTTGTGTGTGTGTAGGTTACGTGTATTAAGTTATTCAAAATATTAATCTTTTATATTTGGGGGCGTGTACGTATTGATAAAATGTATGTTTTATAGACTCCTGAACCTCTTGCGGACCTTTGCAGGACGAAAACCCCGAATACACAGATAAATCATGAGCAAAGGAAATGTTGGCGAGCTGGCATGTGTATGAGTGAGTGAGTGTGTGTTCGTAAGACATAAATATAACGTGGAGTAATAATTTCCCCGAAAAGACGAAGTAGAAGAAGATATTATCGACTCTGAAGGAAGCAGAGAGGCAGTACTGGTCCGCTATGTGTGTGTGTGTGTGTGCGTGTGTGCGGCCGGCAGTTTAGATCAATATTTGGCAAACAGCAGCAACAGTGCCGAGACCCCACAACGACTTCTGCACAACGCTGTCGTCTGACGCTAAAACCCAAACACTTTTTTACAGAACATACTTTGCCGTTGCAATTCGCTGCCGATCAAATTTAGACA
The DNA here is from genome assembly GCA_034769895.1 of Magicicada septendecula. NCBI lineage: Eukaryota > Metazoa > Arthropoda > Insecta > Hemiptera > Cicadidae > Magicicada > Magicicada septendecula. Next base: position 121,174,221 of record CM068375.1, on the reverse strand, counting down.
TAAATGTTTGTTTATGTCTTTAAAAGATTAAAATATATAATTTAAGCTATGGAAAACATCTCTTTATCTCTCTTCCCTTTCCTTTAACTCCTCCTACTTTTTCTCTTCCTCCTATATACCTTCCTCTACTTGCCCTCCTCCTGCTCCTCCTCCTCCTCCTTCTCCTTAACGTCCTTTTACTCATCGTTTTCATTCACTCCTTCTTTCCTTTTCTTCATCGGTCTCCTGGTGTAGTTCGTTCAGAATGAATTTTGTACAATATGATGACTTATTTGTTTCAATTTATCGTTTAATTACTAAATATAGCTTTAAGTAATTTCCGTTTGCTTCTGTTTTGGTTCTTGTAAAAGACAACACCTTATTTTGGTCATTGAAAGGGACCCCGTGCTTATTTCTTTCCTCAGAAATAGTGAAGAGGAACGCACGATTATAAATCCGAAGGTATAGAAGTGAACGACATGGAAACTTCGCATCAGCCCTAATGAAGGCTAAAATATGTCTTTTGTGACCAAAAACGGTCCTTCCAAGCTCAAGAACAACATTGCCGCTATTATGAGAATTAAAACAAGTACTGAACTCTTCTATGTGTTAAAACACCTCCGGCCTTCTAAGGACAATAACCGTTGCACTAGAGAAACAACCTAAATTACCAAGAAACCAAATCATCAACAAAATGACGAAACGAATTTATGAAACAAAGGTGCCGTTTATTTGAAACTGTGTTATACTTTCTCCTCGTATTCTTTATCTCTTTTTTGTCTTTCCTCCATTCTGTTAGTGACATGAGAATTAGTTTATCTTATATTATCATTAATAGCTTTACTATTGTCATCATAGATATTAAACCCTAACGTTAGTTCTCAATTAATTACAATGATTTAGTTATTTTGTTTACGCGAGCCACCGATAAATACGAACAAAGTAGCCAAGTAAAATCGTGCGACATAGTGTAACGGACGAAACAGTAGAGTGTCATTAACAGTAACATTGGTGGCATTGACCATTAGTGACAACAGCAAGAACCGACAAAATGGATCACCGGCGACTGAAACAATAGTACGCCAATAACAATAGTAATGACCAAACACAGTGTATAGTGAATACCATATTCGCAACAATACTATATTGTCACGTTACTAGGAATCATGGTGTTGTTTTTGTTTTAGGAGTAGTCATTATAGTAGGTAGCAACAGCTGAAGGTTTGGCATCGTAGGAGCGGTCCTTGTGTAGTAGGCAGTAACTTCTCACGGTTTGCAATTGTTGCCCGCCACGAGTAGAGTAACCGGCAGCTCAAAAGGCAACCCGCGCTACTAATCATTTCGCACGCTTTTTGTATATACTAGCCTAGCCTGAAAACGTTGGATTAGTGCTTTGTATTCCTCGAAACATAAATTACAAACCTGTTGCCAACGTATTCGACGTTCTACGTTTTAAACAAAATTTCAAACCCACAATGATGTTTTATGTCAAGAAACACTATCATCACAGATGGCTGAAAAGCGATCTTATCTAAAAATATTTTTAGAACTGACCGTTGGGACAATACTCAAAGTTATTTACCGTGTGTCACCGACGGCTCGACCTCTGACTTGCAGTTTAAATTGGACTCTCTGGTAAGGTAAGGAATTGGTGAACCAGCAAGCAACATTCCATAAAACCTCTCTATTTACGTAGCCGGTAGCCGGCTGTACATGCCTTACGATGAGTGTACAGAAAGCTAAACTAGCCTTCCTTTAATAAGAAAGCGGTATTTCGACGAAGGGATTTTTATTTTTAATTGTGTTGTAGTAGGACACTTCTAAAATTAAATAAACTGACAAAGAAAAAAGAAAAACTCTTTGAAAAAGAAAAACAAATTATCATAATCATAATCATAATTATTATCATAATCATACCCCTCACTTTAGGGATTAGGTAACCTGCCTTTCTCGCCTTCGTTCATTCAGCCATATTTCCCTCGGTTTCGTAAGGATCTTCTTCCTAGTCTTCTTCGTTCAGCCATGGTATTTAGGCAATTGTGCTGACGGCGTTCTATATTTTTCAATTTTGTTGTCCTTTAAGTGTTCCAGTATTAAATAATACCTAATTCACTACTTCCGACATAGGAACACTAAATCTTAGTTTTAAATAAGATTTTTCCTTTGTCTCAGCTAGCTTTCTTTTTTTGTAAGCTTCAGCAGAGGCACAGTGAAACTCACGTGGCCCCTGATGGAGTAAACAGAAAACGAAGGCAAAGTTAAAATTGTATTAAAAAGTTCATTTTTAAATTAGTGTTGTTTGAACGGAATGAATGCCTTATGTAGGATTTGTAGTTCTCGCCACACCTCTCTATAAGATTTCATGTTCTCATTTAGACAGTAAATAAGCATTCATCCGTTATATGCAGGTTTCCTACGTAATAAAAATTTGTGAGCCATTTGACTTGTCAAACAAGCTTCATTTATAACGTCAGTACTCAAAAAAAGAAATTTTTAGATAGAATATTGTTATACGCAGAACACGTTTAGAACACAAACGTGTTCATAACACGCAGGATATGCTTTGATCTAAATACAGTCAGTTCACACAGTTACAAAAGAGCAGAGGAGAGAATAAACGTAGAGAGAGATAACAAATAAAAAACATAAAGAAGACTGCTGTTAACAGTGGAATTTAGAACGTGTACAGATAATGTAAAGCTTTTCAGGGAACAGATGAGGTATAGAGTTTGCTTTATACTAAACTACATACTTATGAAGAAACAAGAGGAAAAAACATTAAGATTAAACAAGCTCGCATGTCAACATTGGAAAATTGTTAATGCATAGTCAGCCGTACACAAACTGTAATTTGAATTGGTAATGAAAAGCGATTGTTAGTGTTTTCTGCATAATAATAAGTATAATACTAAATATACGTCAGCTGCGGTTTATTTTCATACTCTGAATGCTACATATTACTGACAGGTAAATTAAAAAATTAGACCAAATTTGGAGGGCGCATCAGATTACAGAAAGCACATAGAAACTTTCCGTTTTAACCAAAATGTTTTCTTTATATTATTGCTCATCCTCTCAAAGAAAATTTGCCCTAATTTTTTTAACTAAGAATTTCCTTCTGTCATTGAATTGTCAATCTAATATTTGTTTTGGAAGTACAGTATATTATTGATCATTCGTTGAACGTATGCATTTAAAGTTAATAGGTTATCAGTGACATTGTATGTAAAAATTAACATACTTTTTCCTAACAAACCCCTATTGTCTTTGAGATTGCTCCCACAAAATAGAAGGCGTAACGCAAAATATGAGGAGACAAATGTTTTTGGAAATTTGCAAAAGTCCCACGTGGGATATCAAAGTAAAGACAACTTTAAAGAATATCTGAATCTAGTGCTCAGTTCTTTTTTTAAAAGTTAAGATACTTAAGGCTGACAAAGGGATCCCAAATTTTGGAAAATTTTAAAAATTAATTCCGGCTGTTAGCCTAAAGGGAATTCTAACCCAATTTCAAATGTAGTGTTCACTTTGAATTTTTTTCAATTTATGGGCCATAACTTTTTTAACCACTGGCCATAAGTGAATGTAAAAGTTGAAAAAAATTTTAGAAATCTACGTATGAAATCACGTTATGAGAAATCGTATTTGAAAGACAAAATCGGTGTCTTTAATAGTTTGCCAGTACTCACATCTCTCAAAACACCTAGCAAATTCTGGACCATCTTCAAAAATTTGTCAGCCATGTTTGCAAAAAAAAACATTGCATATTATTGTAAGTTATGAATGTTTATAAAAAGTATTAGGTGTAGGTCTGTAGGTATTTGTGGAAACGTACATAAACTTGTTATTAAGGCATTATGATTATACATTTTTTTAAACTGATATTTCAGTTAAAATTTTAGTGTTCATTGTTTTTATATTAACAAAAAAGTAATAATAATTTTATGCTTTACATAAATATATTTTGTTTAAAATAATAAGCGATTTCTGCAGTTCAGGAAGCTTATTCGCTCGGTGTTATAAGTGTAACAACAGTACTTTCTCTCATTAACCCTGTTTTGTGTTCTGTCTGTTTTGCTCGTCTCTCAAAATTTAATTCAGTTACTTTGTTTACGTTATTGTTTGTATCATTCCATACAAATTTGTTATTGTTTAATACAATTATGTTTGTATATGTTGTCATTCAACAGCTATACTTTGGCATATGAAACACTATACTTCTTACTAGTCTTGTAATTTTTCTCTATACTAGTTTTATCACATCAGAAAACAGTTATTGTACCGAATTCTTTTTTAGTATGGCAATAACTTTGCTCCCCGGCTGTTTTCATTTGACTGTCAAACTTTCACGCCCAAATATTCTTTGCTCTCCTTTATTTTTCTCCATGTTAAGTTATTTTTTACGCTTACTTCCCCCCATGCAATAATATTTGATTCTTAATATCTTCGTGAAAATCGTAAAGTTTTATACCATTTATGAAGCAAGTTGAAAATGTATCTGTTTTTTTTTTTAGACTAGCTATAAAAACCAACAAAGACCAAAGGAATTCAACCACATCGTTTTGTAAATTGTTGCTTACGTGATTAATTATTCATGACTTGTAATTAACGTAATAATGGTTATTATTCGCGTCAAGTTTAATTATGTGTTCCCGTTTACCGTTAAGGCGGATACTACAGCAGCAGGCACTCGTCTGTCGGGATACAAAACGTTCAGTCGAGTGCACATGTAGTAGACAAGGACATAAACATATATGAATATGCATAACAGAGTGCGTGTGTGCTGCCATCTACACGTGTGACAGCCCAATCTGCATTTGCATGCGTGTTCTGCGTCTCCTTCCCCTCAGAATGACTATTATTCTGCACCGCTAATTCGGCACCGTTTAACAATCTTTGCACAAGGGTTAAAACTGGTTGGAAACGATAATTTTTCCGATGTCTTTCAGTCCATTCTTCATAAAATACAGTCGACTTCGCAACAAGAACGGTCAGAATCACACCGTTTCCCTTGTATTTGTTAAATTGTTTTGGTTTTGATGACACCATGATTTTTATAATTGAAATCTTCCCTGAGTATTTTTTTTTATCTCAGAGTATATAAAACATAACAGGTAAAAGTCTGAAGACTACAAGAAGATAGTAAAATACGAAACTGAGTGACTCTTGTACTGAGGAAAAGAGAATGCCAATTTAAAGAAAAGTGTTGTTGGTATTACAACATCAAAATTAGTAAAGAAGAAATTCGTCATCAATTACAACATTTTATAGCCTCTTTTTACTTGGTGTATTTAAAACATTTTATATAGTTTAGTTTGCATTCGATGTAAGAGTGTGTGTATATTTACTTAGTAAATTATTATTTCAACCATATTCGTGGTTTCAATTATTAACTCTCTCTCTCTCTCTCTCTATATATATATATATATATATATATTATATATATATATAGAGAGAGAGACAGAGAGAGAGAGATTCACTTTATATATATATATATAAAGTTAATATAAAATCCAGTAGTTTATTGATAACAACCCATGTTCTAGAGACGCGTGTTGGCTCTCTTAGGCAGATGAAATAAATGCATAGTGGCGAAAATCAATTATTTACTTTAGTTTTTTAAATAATTAAAAATTATTGTGGAACCCGATATGTTTTGTCTCCATTTCCCTGCTGCTTCATTATTTCGTATTCTCCTCCATTGTGTTTTCAAATCTAGTAGACCTACATATGACTTACAGCTTTAAGAGACAAAGCGGCATTTAATATCTTTAAGCGATCTGTGACATGATTTGAAAGATATAACAAATTAAGTCAGTAAAAAAAAAACACAAGGAAGAATAACACCTAACATTCTCTGCATTAGACTGCTGCTGAGTAAAAATCCTGATAGTAAAACCAACGATGTTTTTTGAAGATTTTTCGGAGATTAGATAAACACTCTGTTACCTAAAGATTATCTGCTACAATCTCATAAATTGCATTCCGAATCTGACATATTGTAAACTACTAAAGAACGAATTGGAGAAAAAAATATTGGTATTAGTCCGCCACAGACTGTTGCTAAGTTTATAAGTCTACTTGAATTGATCTTCAATGAAGAAGATGGTAAAAATAGAAATAGAGCGCATTCCACACTGTAATTGTGAGAAGTGCTATATGACAAAACATGTGGCTTCTTATGAATTAAAAAATGGATAATTTCCAACTAGGGACTACTGACTACTTTACATGAGGACGTGGTAAAAAGTTATTCTTGAGGATAATATAGAACTGTAGAAATATAAAGAAAACTGAAAGTGACCATAATCACTAACCAGGAGGTCCAACATGTCTCGAAATAAAACGGTAGCTACTATTTTTGTAGCTCAGTTGCTAGCCGGCTACGTTTATTCAACACTGAACAAATGACAGTCTGTGAATGGAGTTTAACAATCTGTGGAACAATGTACGATAATTTACCGGAGAAGCGGTTTTGTCGAAAGTAAAAGCAATTTTTTTCTGATACTTAAAGCAGGATGCATATTAAAAAACTATCAATTAAGGTTTCACTAATGTATGAATACAGTCAAAGAGTTCTACATTTACGAACCCACCTAATAATTTGACCAAATATTTAGTTATACTCAGCACTTCGTGGTGTCTACTTATAAACTCGGCCAACTAATTTGTTTATACTATACCTTAAGCAATGCACAGCACTTACCACGCTGCCTGCCGTTTCTTATGGGTTCATAAGGACCATTTATGGTCTCTGAAATGAGAAGACTTGATAGTTTGTGACCGATTTTCAGTGACTGTTGTTTACACTGATAAAGGTTTTTACTTATTTAGACATAAAATTAATCAACTGTTTTGCCTCTTGTGTAGGTTTCAAATAAAATATTACCTATTCTTAACCAGTATGTTACGTAACCACGCAGAAGCTGACTAAATAACAGATTTGAAGATTTGTTAGAAATTCGAAACCTCTTACCGGTAGTCGTGTAAAACAGAGATTAAAAACACATATATATTTATTTGATATATATATATATATATATATATATATATTGTAATGTACTACTAATACGATTAGTGTTTATGTTTAAAATAATATTTGAAATATTAAAGGCTGTAGTTGTCGAAAATTGAAAGCTACTAATTTTATAAAGTAATTTAAAATGTAACATTCGAGGTTACTCAAAGTGTGTTTACAATTGCAGAATTATAATTGTCTGAAAAGAATTCCCTTAGATAAAAAAAATAAAATAGTTGCGTTAATATTATTTAAACAATAAAGTTACTTAAATTTTAAAATAAAGTGTACTAGCTGGTCGCTTGCTGTTGGTGACCGTCTTGATGATACTAGCTGCGAAACTCCTCCTCCAGGTTGGTAGTCGTCTAAGTACGTAAAGTCTAGTAATGTCTGGACAATAGAATAAATATAATACACTTTCACGTACCTGTTCGTGTTTTCTGGAAGTTCAATAAGCTGCCAAGACGGTTTACAAAACCAACTCACTTTATCTACAAGGTTAGGTTACCTTGTTTAATAATGGGCGCCACACAGGTTTATTTTGGGAAAATCCCGTGGAAAACCCAGTAATTGAATCAAATAATAATTTTGAAAAGTTAAAATTGTGTTTGTTGCCCTTATGGCCATGCAATTCCACAATATTTAATCTCAACAGAAGGTTGTTCTGATTCTTCATGTTATTGATGAATTATTCAGTTACTTTTTAGAAATAAATTAAGTCGAGTTATGCTGTTAATAATGGGGTTTTATTCATACCCTTGATAGAGAATTCAAACAAATATAATTAAAAGGATACAATGATGTACAATTGCAAATATCTTGTTACGTACCCGATACAACTGGCTCACAGCATACATAATAATTCTGGTTAAGTCCAGATACTCTTTACTTTAAGCATTAATATTATTTAAATCTCAGGTGTAAGTTCTTTGAAACACAAAAAAGAATGCTCATGCCTACACAATAGCTAATGATTTTCTGATATAATATAGACTAGTAATGCCTTTGAGGTTACTAATATAAAATAAAAATAAAAATAACCTATTTTATAGGTTATGCGTTCGTAACGCTTGATTCATGATTTACAAAGTTATATTTTGAGATCACTTATGACTAACATCCAACTTAACTAGTATTGACAAATCCATTAAATAAATTTAGACATGGTGTAGTACAGAAAAATGTTTCAGTGTTATGCGTCAGTACAGATCTGTTTATCAAAACATACAGGTTATGGCGCTCGGAGTAATGAATAAATTGTTACGCTGTTACCTTTGTGTTTTAATCTTTCTATTAAAATTCAATTACACATCAATGATCGGATTATAATGATCATTGTTATTCACTACACTCGCACATGAACAGAGAAAATTGGTTCGCTTCTAACTAAAAGAACCATTTATGACATTATTTAATTATTTCTTCTGTTCGTTATTTTTCCCGCACTAAATGAAATAATACTGCACTTAAACGCACTGGTTCCTTGTAGAATATCTTGAAGTTATCTTTGGTTATTGCCGAAATGTTTCCATCGTTGCACTATTGTAATGACGCTATCAGTTAGTAAAAATTTTGATGAGACCAGCGCACCTTCCACGCTGAATGAAATTAAAAAGTGTCTGGCGGTAATCCGCTGCAGTTCCTTATATACCCGATCGTTTGATCAGCTCTAGGCGATTGTATTAATTACTAAGCTATTTTTTGATTGGCTTAGCCAGGTGTGATGACAGTGACGTATCGTTTTTCCAACCGTCATTAACGGTTTTCTAACCGACGTTCGCCGGAATGATTGACAGTTGTCGTTGTTGTTAGTGTTGATAACCAGACTTCTTATGCATTTTTTGCAAATGATGCTAACGCCTTTCACGCACTTATTATAGTTGCGATTGGGGTCGTATCACTATCAAATTAAAGGATATTTTGTCCTCTTTAATTTGATATAGTTTGACACTGGTTTATTTACACTTTTACTGACATTGTTTAATAAACAATGTTCAGGTACTCGGCTTCACACTGTCGTCTGCTAATCGAAACCGACGATTACTTTCTCTTATCAATATTGTTTGTGTTCCACATCGCGTTTTTTCACTTAAACGTTTATGTTAGAACACTATTATATCTGTACTGATATTTAATTACTGAGTATTATGATTAAACCTTAACTTATACATTGCTATTAACTATCCTTACTCACTATGATGTTTTGTTTCACATTATTTTGCTCCGTTCTATTAACTAACAATTGAACTATTAATTATATCATATTAATAATGCTTATCGCTATGTTTGGGTATACAGATTGATCAGTGTATACGATTTACACTTCTAGTACTGTCTACTAATCACCTTACCGATGATGGTTTGTTTTAGGCATTGCTGAGGCATACCGTTTGCATCGGATTTCTGCCTTACTAACATGTATTAGTTCACAATTCGGTACTTTGATGAGGTAGCTTATTTGTATAAGGTTCCCTCTTACAAACATGTTTACTTGTCATAAGCATATTTGAAACTATAATATAGCTTCGTTCTCATATTGTTGCCATATCTAATCTTAGTTTTTTGGCATTAATAATTACTAGTCACAGTTGATCAATTCTCAGCCAAATGCTGATTCTGATATCACATTATTCAGATTCTTATTTAATCATTTTTATTAACATGTCATATCCTATTTGAGTTATTCACTGACTCGCTTGACAGCTTAAAGTGAATTTAATTTGTCCATTAGTTTGTGTCAGTTATAGTATGGTTGTAGTGTCAAGCAGTATCTAGGTTTACTGCTTCTTGTGGCACTTCTTCTTCTTTCTTCTTCAATGGTTCCTCTCTTCTTGGTTACTCTTATCATTACATTATCTATTTACATTATCGTTATGTATTTATTAAATCTGATAGTATATGTCTAGGTTATGTAACATCTGGTTATGTTACATATACTCCCCCCTCAAAATTGATAATTGGAGAGAAAATTTGATTTTTGATAAAATTATCATTTCATTTCAATTTTTAGTATACTACTACTGTTTTTTGTTTCGTACTCTTTACATTGACCTTTAACATACTATTAGTGTGTTACACTAGTTTGAGTTCTTGTCTAGTGATATAATTCTTAGCTTACTAGTATTTTTTCAAGTTTCTCACATTTTAAGTCATTTAATTACAATCTTAAATACACTTCTTAAATTAACAATTTCCTGTCTTATCATATTACATTTTTCTTTCGCATTACATATCTTTATTTTTGTGATTATCTCAATGGTTCTTTCATTTTTTACCTCACAGATTCTTTAATAATAGTCCTTGATACATTACTATATAACTCCCTAACTTTTGTAGTGGGTTCGGAATCAGAGTGGCTCACTGTGGCATACATTCTCCGCCGTTCCTCATTACACATACTCAGATTCAGAGGCATCCTCATCTCTGTCTGAGAAAAAATAAAAATTGCACCTGGCAATAGTTGCACTATCACAACACATAAAATATAACATATCATCTTTCAATAATCTAATATATTCAATATAATATTCAAGGTATCAGAGGGTTCATTTGTATCACATTTCCTTCTTTTATACTTTCTAACATACTTCCTTTTCACAGGTAATTATTTCTTTTCAGACTTGACATTCTCGGCCATGCTTTTTATTAGCCGTATTGTTACCTTTTTATACTAGTTGACAATTGGTTTTGGTTTACTTGAGTATTCTTAAAATTACACACTTACATTGATCATCATATACTTATGCAGTTGTTTCTTACGTATAGAGTTTACAGTATTTTATTCTCACAATAGTTCACAAGTTTTTTTTTCGTTAATAATTTATACTTATCCTGAATTATCAGGGTTTACAGTATTCATATACTAAATGTTTTTGTTAGATGTTCTCTGACATATCTTGTCACATAAAATATTTGGTAATTAATTAACATTTTTCTTTCTCTTCGTTCCACAATAATAATAGCCATCTTTATAATTAACTCTCTTTGTTATTCTGCCTCTCTACTCCTTCAAGTGTCTGATAATTTACACTTATTCTGGATGATTTTATTTCTTGTTTATGGAGTATACAATATTTGATAATTACAATACAATGTGATAATATAATAACAACATATTAATATCTGATTTTATAGACATTCTTGAGGTTACATGGTTCATTCAAGAAACATTTTTCTCTCTCTCTACTTTCCATAATAATATCCTTCTTTCATGTTACTCTCCTTCATGTCACTGTCAAAAGGCATAGAACAATACCAAAGAGATTTATGATCGTGGGATCGGACATACTGAAGCAAAGGGTAGCTGAACCCAAAGTAAGAAATTGGTGGGAACAGAAATCGCCTATCAGAAAACAGCTTGGAATATAGGCGGGTTTCCTGAAGGGAAGTTCTTGGAAAACCAGAACGTAAAACCAATGAACATGGAGCAGAGTAACTTGTGAGAGTACTAGGAGGGAATTTTCTTAGAAAATATAGAGAAGAACCAACGGAAACGAAGCAGGAGGACGAAAAAGGACTTAAGTGGAGAAAATGTAAGAAAGTAGTGGGAAAAAGAAGAGTAGGTAATAAATACACAGAACGAAGGTGAGATCGAGAGTCTTTGCTAAAATTTCGGGAGTCGATGACTAAAGTTTCGGAGAGTCAGCAGAGTCCGTTATAATGGTTACGGAGTCGTGACTTAAACACTTAGGAGTCTTTACAAATTTTCGAGAGAATCGGAGGTGGAGTTCGTAGCGTATTATTTTAAAAGAGAATTGTTAATTTTACAAAAGTATGAAAGTTTTCGAGAGTCTAGAGTCGAGTCGAGACGTAGTCTAACTTAAACTTCGTGGAGTCGAGATTAAGTGTTATGGAAATTCGATGTTAAAAGTTCGGAGAGCTTTACTTAAAAATCACCTAAGATTATCATGAATAACAATCTGTGAAGTGAGAACTGGAGTTTATTAGTTAATAACTCGTCAAAATAAAAGACCGTATCTTATCATGTATCACGAACGATATAGCTGTTGAAACGGAATGAGTCGTTACGAGATATCAGTGAACGTAACCGAAGTAAATAGTAAACAATAATTACACTAAATTTAAAAGTGGGAATTACCGGTTATCAATAGAAGGAGTGAAATAATGAAAGTGTATATGTGCCAGATACTACAAGAAAGAGTCACATTGTTATGCACGCAAATGAGCCTGTGTTCAACGCAGTCGACGGAGCATCTACATCTCCAAATGCTGATTTAAGGAACCAAAAGGAGATAACATCATGATGACGCGCCGTAGAATGGATATTTCATACCAATAGTAACAAATTTATGTATTAATTTTATTTTACGAAATCACCTGTCTGTCACTCTAAAAGAATTCACGTAGAGAATTTTACAAGATAGGATGTCCTCATTCAAAACTTACGTATAAATTTTAAAGTCAAAGTGTTAGAATATAAAGAGAATTAAGTACATTTCGTATTTAAATGAATCCATTTAAAATTATATGTCGTAGTGAAATAAGTAATTAGGTGTAAGAATTAATTCGTATTTTAATAACACTCAAAAGAATATTGAGATATTAAGAGATACTGAGATATGAAGAGATATTGAGAAATTAGTTTTATAATTGTTAATTGATAGAAATCATGTACTAAAATAATTATTGATAATCATTTGTTATGCAGAATAGAAATATGATACTAATGACAGTAATCGTTAAACGTAATAAATTGAATGGTAGACAGATAAACACGTCTTGTTTGTTTATTGAAGATAAACCCTATGAAATTAATCACTAGAAGTAGTTTTCAACACCTTCCGAGTAAATATTGAATACTAGAGTCGCATAACATTTCATTGGATAACTGCTAATTTATAAATTATTACCAATAAAAAAAAAGAGATCGTAAGCATAACAAAACAGTTTAAAGTTATATTTGGCACCACAACTTGGGGCTATTAGAGTTATAAATGCGAAGACGACTCGAGCAAGCTGTAAAAAACTAGCCGGATTAAGTAGTGTTTAATAGCACCGAAGTAGACGAACAAAGAAAACACAAAGAGTTGAGACAAAAAAAAAAGAAAACCAGCAGGATGGACAGTAGGGGCTGGCTGTTCTTGGCAAGTGAGTTGTGGACAGCCTCATTTCCGACGAATAACGTCCTAACTTCCCCCATCCGAGATAGTCATTGTGTACTGTAATATTTTCAAACAACAGCGGAAGACGCAATCTTATACCTCTTCACTCGAGTGCTCCTTCACAGGAAACTCTTCACTATTACACTTTAGCGAAAATAATTATAGTAGAAAGGTATGTATATATATAAAATAGTTGTTTAGACATTTAGACAGTTCAATGATCAGGTCTCAATACCGTATCTGTTAACACAAATTGACTTAATGTGACGTAGTGTTTTAAATTAAGAAGTCATCATACAGACATATGACAAGAGGTTAAGCAAAGTTCGGCTAATTAGTAAATGATATTTTAAATATTTGTATCGGCATTTTGATAAAATCATCATTTTCAGAGAAATTATAACGCAAGTCACTGTGACACCCGCATGGGAATTCCATGTAGCCGGTATGGAAACATGTCATAATTGTCTAGAACAGTTGTTCCTAAAGTGGGGTCCGCGACAATGTTTCAGGGGGTTCCGCTGACACTTTTAAGAAAAAATAGAATATAACGTAATTTTCTCCGATTTTTTATAATCTAAAATCTAAATTTTAGAATCTTAAAACAATTAGTAGTAAATTCTAGAATTTTGTGTGTGGTTCAAACTAACTTTAATTGTAAAAGTAATTTAAAACTAATGGCTTTAATAATGTCTTTAAATCGTGTAGTCTAGCAGATCTGTTTGTCAGATGAATTGACTAGAGCGCCGCATCAACGCAGAACTGGTCGCGCTGTTTTAGTCCACGTACAAGGATTGTATCTCGCTTATAAGCACTGTATCTAAGCATAACGTTTTTCCGTTAAACTGGTTTTACGGCTAAGTAGTTGGATTTCGAATCGTGTGGCCTGGAAAGATAGGCCAAATGAGTTGGTTCACGCGACGGGATGTATCGTCCTGGTACAATCACATGTGGTTCAGATCCATACCGTCTAACTGCAGCCACAGAACCTCCGGTATCGTGTTGCAGTAGTGTTCGCCTTTACTGTTACCAAATTCCAGCCTCGGTTTCAAAATAATACACTTCACAACTCTGTCAACACAAAAACTGCACCAACAGTGGCTCGTTGTAGATGCAAAGGCTTCTCGAGGGTTTTATATGCCCCAAATCTGATTGTTTTGTTTGTTGACGTACCCATTCAACGTCTTTCTCTATAGAAATGATAACCCGTTCCACACGCATTCCCTGAAAATTTTCCTCATCGATAAAAATTATTTTCTTCAAAAACGCTACTCACTTCTTGGTTCTGCAGCACTCAGTTGACAAATTATCAACGGTTCAAATGGTCTGTTTAGCTTGGGTTCTTGCCACAGAATCTTGCTTCACTCATTTCTTTATCTGAACTTGTACTCTAAAGATATCGATATACATTTTCTCATTATTCGATTTATTACTTTAAAAAGTACATCACAACTTTAAAATATATTAAAAAATAAACACGCATATGTAAATACATTTAATTAATTAAATAGATTTATGAAACATCCGTCATTATAAAATATACGTTGCCATGTCATCCTTCTGATCATAGTCCCCATTGTATTACAGTAACAAAAGTGGGAAATATATTGTAAATTTTATAGTATTCAAATGGTTAATAATAAAATAAGAGTAATGAAAATCGTTTTTAAAAACTGTAAAAACATTTATAGATAAAGTGAATTAATAGTAATAATAATAATCGTATTTAACCATTATTATTATTATTGTTAAATTATTATTAAATTGTAATAATTATTTATTATTAGTAATATTATTTATTTTTAAGTATCGTCATTTCTCTAACGAATCAAAAGCTGATAGTCCACGATCGGTAAAAAAATATGTCTTTTTTTTCGAAGCATATTACCTTGATTCCATTCTCTTCCTTTAGATTCAAACTCCAAGGAGAAAGGTTTGCTTTCACATATTAAAATTATTTTCCGTTTCTGGAAGATCTTATTTGATCTTTGGAACATCAGATGGTTCAGTGTCGAATACGTACATACGAACTTCCCCTTTCCTTTGAACTATTTACCTACATTTCGTTATCAGCGTCAACAAAAATGTGTTTCTTTTTTGACAAGACATAATCAAAAAAGGGAATTTTTTTTATTTCATCATACTGGGTTAAATATGATTATTATATATCGGTCTATAACTTTCTTGGACATTTTTCCCAATATCAGTCTTCCTCGCATGTTCGGTAAGCCATCCTCAAGTCCCTCCAGCAATTTCTTGGTCTAACTGGTTTCCTTAGGTTGCCAATTCAATACTTGTTTCGAAAACCTCGGTTATGTCATTTATCTGGAGTGGCCATAACAAATCATCTGTTTCTTTCTCATTTCATCTACAATCGAATGTATAATTTCCCTAAATTCTCTTATCCGACCATTTGTTGTTCTGTCGCTTTTGGATTTTTCGATTGCCCTCTCCAAAACCCGCTACGTTCTTTTAATGATTTTGTGTGTTATTTTCTACCCACGCAGTATGCACTGTTAAGCTTTTTACTTAAACTGGTATTATAAACTTTTTTTTATTTTTTATTAAAATAGTAAAGCAGCTAAAAAAAAATATTTTTAAATCAGACGTTAGGAAGTACCTTGAGAACGGGTAAACTACCTGGAGCGGCTTAAAATAACGAAGACGAAAAGAACAATACGAACGAAAATACCGCTTCATGTTTGTATTGTGTGTGTGCAAGCGCGCGCATGGCTGCGACGCGTCTTGGGTTATTGATTTAAAACTAGTGGCGGGTACATACGTCGGTTAACGGAGCTGGCAGCTCTAAAGGAAGGCTTTGTTTCTAATGTAAACTAGTTTCTTATCTGATAGAAGCCATCTCAACGTCATTATCACGTTTTGTAAGCACCTCGCCTTGCCTTTGCCAGTCCCCGCGAGGCCTTTCTATCCACGTCGCCCGCTCAATAAACTCAGACGTCTACATAATTAACGAACGGACGAAAAGAGAAGAAGTACACACAGGGAACAAAAAATTAAAGAACACTCAGGCACGTGAAGTTCCAACACATATTCATTAACTTTACATACACACACACACACACACACACACATTCGTGTGTGTGTGTGTGTGTGTGTACATGCGCGTCTCTGAGTGTTTTCAGGTTAAGATATCTGCGTAAATTTGTACTGATATTAAACACTGAATAATGTCTTCTACTGTTTAAATAAATATTGTGGATTTCGGTTGTTTCAGATTATTGCGGTTTGTCTCAATTAAGCACGAGTGACACATATATAAAGAGAATATATAGTGTAGTTGTGAAAAAAGGCAAAGTAATTTTGAATGACAGCGAAGGCTTATTCTGACAATAAATCTTTGCTAAATGTTTAATATAAAGAATAATATAATATAATATAATATAAGGAATATTACAGTAAATATTTTAAATATTCCTGTATCTATTCTTCACTTTTTTATATATTGTGTGTGTGTGTGTGTGTGTGCGTGTGTGTGTGAGCAGAAAGTAAGTATACAATTCTACTCGATTAATAACGGAGAAATTAAAAAGCAAAGTAAATAATAGTCATATTATATAATTATTAAGATTGATAAGATTTTGAAATGTAAAAAAATTGAGAAACTCACATGTCATCGTTTGGAATGTGTTGAATATATATAGTGAACATTGTTAAGAATAAGATTGTAAAAATATATATATCTGAACGTCTGGAGCTAATGAAGCGACAATGGGTTAATGGGTATGCTTGTCCCAAAAATATAAGGTGAACTCTCTCCTCGGACTGCCTCCGTCATAATGTTGTTAAACTTGACGGTTTCATCTCCAGAATCTGGGATCGTCCCCAGAAGCTGTGAGTGGGGTTGAAAGACGACACATACCTAACTCTAAAGACTCACCAGGCAGACAGATCCACGTGGTGTTCCCCCAACGAATTCCTATTTCCCTGTTCCACCAATTGCTCAGCGCCAGGATCTTACTACGAGGCAAGATCGTGTACTACCCTAATCATAAGAATATTCAGAAGCAGGAGGGAGCGCAGAAAGGCGCTAATTTTATGGTTCCACTTTGACAGCCCATACATTTGGATAGAGCCGCGCTGGAGGAGACCCCAGGTCGCGGCCGCTTATTCTGGTTCGTCCAGAAGATTAGGGCGAACCGATTATCGTAATAGACATTCCGTCTAACGCACAAAGCGAACAAGAAGATGAAGGAAGGATTTTGTAGAAAAATCATCCACGAATAACTGGATCAAACTGAGAATCCGACTCAAGGCATTGCGGAAGTGTAGTTCAAGAGAACAATCTGAGCCGGTATTGTCTCGAACGGAAACACGAAATAAGCAACAAAAGACAAAGTGATTGAAAGAACGGTTGCATTTAAATAAATCGAGTCGTTTCAGCATTGAAGAAACGTCAGCGTGCTTCTTAACAAACAATAAAACTTCTCTCTCGTGTTAGATAATATGTACATGATGCACAGCAGTTGAATCGGTGCCAAACTAAATTTCAGTTCTCTCTCTCACTCTCTCTCTCTCTCTCTCTCTCTCTCTCTCTCTCTCTCTCTCTCTCTCTCTCTCTCTCTCTCTCTCTCTCTCTCTCTCTCTCTCTGTCCGTCTTACACACCCACACACACACACACGCACACACAGTAGTACAGCTGATTATCAAATAAAAGAAATCCGCTACACACATTTCAGTTTTACGTACACAGTTACTCTGAAATTGTACTACGAAAACTTAGTATAACAAACGCGTGCCACCGAAAATAAATAATACATGAAATTACAAAAGAAGGGAAAAGAGAAGGCAAAACAGAAGCGAAGTCGCCCGCTCGGACAGCCATGCGGGCAAGAGAGCCTCTCTTTTTTTATTCCATTTACACTGTACTAAGTTATTGTAATTCAGTATTCAAAAGTGGTAGCGGTACGCAATGTGTTTTTTTTTCTTCTTTTTGCTGTATCCGATCCGAGTTGTGTTTATTTTTTTAAATGTCGCAATTTTTGAGAGCGTGCATGTGTGGGAATCTTTCCTTAGAAAGGAAAACATGAAAAAGAAAAGCAAGGGAAAAATAGTCTGTTTACACTCTTACATACGAAGGGGTATAATTTTTAAAGAGTTGGACACTCGCCAGTGGTCGGTCGGTTTTGTATAATATATATTTTTTTTTACTTACAGTATCTTTTCCTCCCATCCCCGTTCTTTATCTATCTGCTCCACTGTATTCTACTACTTTATATGGCAATAACATAAATTATTTTTAATAAAAAAAGACTGAGTTTTTTTTGTACAGATCCTAGCAAATCGTCAACTAAACGCAGACACTCAGTATACGAATATATTTATTCACAAGCATTCACAAAACCCAGACAAAATTGTTATGATGATACTAATTCTGAAGACAAAATTTTAAAAATGCGTTTCAGAATATTACCATCTTCATATTCACCATAATGCAGGTCCCAGACATCTTCATTTGTTCCCATCCCGGACTGATTCAAAAATATTTGTTGACAAACTTACTTGCAGCCGTACGTAAGTGGATCCAATACTACAAGTACAAAATGCCTTCAGTTCCTCTATCTCATCGTTCGTTTCTCTTTAGTATCCTCCTGTAAACAATTCGTTGTAAACAATTCGTTTGTCATTTTTGCGATGACCCCCCCCTCCCAAACCAGTTCAACCATCTCCTCATGTGCATAAGAATCAGCTGTTTCCAAACCAACGTGTCCAAACGGGTTTTTTTTAATCTTATGGCAGGCGTGTGTATTTAGAAATACTTCTGTAACTGAATCCCTGCTTAAATGTTACGTTTATTAAGAAGTTTTTTACAAGGAATAGGCGGAGTTCCGACATCTTGTCCGTGGGGGACACCTTCAGAGCTTCCAGGTTTTCTGTATTTGTTTTGAAGAACATGTTTTACAGCGTGAAAACACATACCACATTTGCAAGTTATCACAATTCATAAAACTATAATGGTGGTTTAAGATTCATTCTTTGTCAATAGATAAATACCAATTTATCCGTCTTATAGTTTTGCCTTTGTGTTGGTTGTATTTGTATGTCTCGAGACAACTTCCTCTTGCTCAGAATATTAAAATTTTATCGGCCCGTCGGAGAGCTATACAACATTAAATTCCAAAACGTGTGCATATAAAATATGCATAAATAACTCATGAATTCCTTGAAGGCGCGTAACACCGTAGGTTCGAATCACAACATTACGCGTTTATTCATTTTAGAATTAACATATCCGAAAGAGTGATAAGATTCTAAAATTATGAAATTGAGACACATTGTTCTTTAGAAGTTAATACGAACAATGCATACGTAAGTCACAAGAAATATATATTTGAGATTGTTTTTGTATCGGCCATCTAAGGATACTGTAATATTATCTACATTATGAATAGAAAAATCAACCACCGTCTGGAAGGAGCGGAAAGAGTGAGAACGTGTGAGAGCGTTAAGTTATACTGGTACTAACACAACGCGGTGCAAACTGTTAACTGTCCTCTCAGTACTGTACAGCAGCGTACACTATGCAGTAATGTTTGTGTATAAGCCTCCTTCACAATGTCGCATCGAAACATTTTAACGTTCAACACGAATTGGCAATGGCCTTCTTCTTCTTTTTTTTTCTTTTTTGTATCGCCAGTCTAAGGATCATATGCCAAATTTCTGTTCTTTATTCTTTGCTCTTTTCTATCTTTTCACTGTATCTCTTCTTCCTGTCTTCAGTTCACTTTGAACCTGCATTTTTCTCTCTCCTACCCTGGACTCCTTCCATTTTTAACATTTTTTTCACCCGAAAAACATCTCTTTCAATTGCTTCTTCTGCGTTTATATTACTGAAGATCTGCTTTATTAACCTATTGTCGACCATTCTATAGTCTAACCTAAATGTCCAAAAAACAATAGTCTTCTTTTTCTCATTGTTTCTGTTATATTTTCTATACTTTGATATATTTCATCATTTCTTCTTAATTTCCAACTTTCTTAAGTTTTTCGTGGGCCTAATATTTTCCTAATAATTCGTCTTTCCAATATTTCTAGTTTGTCTAAATTATAATTCAATGCTGGACATTCACTTGCATATAGGCATTCTGGCTTCACTACTGTACTTTAATGCCTTATTTTCGCATTTTAAGATATACACTTTTTATTGTAAATATCTTTAGTTATACCATATGCTCTTTTATTATTTACCATATTTGAGGTTTTATTTTATTGATAGACCAATTCTCGTAAGTACGTATCGTATGTACATTCTGTGTAGAAGAATAATACTACACATGTTCAGCGGTTACTTCAGAGCTTCTTTTGAAACAGCACATAGTTACATTAAATAAAGTTATCGTACGTTCAATAAATAAACCCATAAAGAACCATATAATTACTAACAACAACAATGATAAAAATATAACGTTTTACACAGTAAAATTAGGTACATCACGAACGACAGGCGTGTTTATTTATTTATTGGCGCGATGGCGCTAGGTTGCGCAGAGGGATTGGTGAACTGTTCCCTGGACACTGTCGGCCGGATCAAAACTGGATTAGTCCGGTTGGTTCGATTATTCTTCGTGTTCTACAACGCCTGTGCGACAGGACACTGTTAATACTTTATTGTTCATCCGGGAGGCTCAACGTCTTCTTGTCTGTGGTGTTACTAACGTATCTGTTCGTTTATTACAAATGAACTTTGTCGTTACAAAATCAATGGACCCACGATGCTTTGCATGCATTAACGCAAATATCTGCCATTAACCCAAACATAACTTACGTTTTTCCTCTGTGTTATTACTGTACATATGAGTGCGTGTCTCTCATGTTTGTCAAAATATTTATGTACGTGTTAAGTCAGACATACTCGTGTGAGAAGTAACAGTTATAAATTTTAAAAAAGGCAGCAACGATTTAGGTTTTAACAAGCGTTTTATTTTTTCTAAACACCAGGACTTTTTGTCTGTTCCATTATGAAACAGCATCAGTGGCTCCAGTAGAATAACAAAAACAAAAGGTGTACTATTAAAGAGTAATGGAATATGGAATAAAAAATGTAACAGAAACAATGACAAAAAGAAGACTATCATTTTTTTGGACACGTATATAGAATAGACTACAATAGGTTAACAAAGCAGATCTTCAGATATCTGTGGGGGAAGAAGTCAACATCAAGTTGGATTAAAGAAGTCCAAAAGGATTAGAAAAAATAATACACACGCAGAAGAAGCAATTGAAAGAGAAGTTTTTCGGGCAAAAGTGTTAAAAATCGAAGAAGTCCAGGGTAGGAGAGAGAAAAACGCAGGTTCAAAGTGGGCTGAAGACAGGAAGAAGAGACACAGTGAAATAATGAAAGAATATTGGAGAATAAGAAAAGAACAAAGAATAAAGAATTGAAATTG
The DNA here is from genome assembly GCA_034769895.1 of Magicicada septendecula. Taxonomy (NCBI): domain Eukaryota; kingdom Metazoa; phylum Arthropoda; class Insecta; order Hemiptera; family Cicadidae; genus Magicicada; species Magicicada septendecula. The sequence continues at coordinate 121,152,696 of CM068375.1, read as the reverse complement.
GCATGTGGTCCTTACATGGTCTATACAAAAAAAAAGAGTAATAGAGACGATGTACCGCCGCGCGGGCGCGTGTGTGGTGTGTGTGTGTGTGTGTGTGTGTGTGTGTGTGTGTTAAACATATCTGTAATACATTTACATATCCAAACAGGTCTTGGGATTTGAGCGTATCTGAGTTACGATCACACATTACATCACATATGAAGATTAATTTTGTAGAGATTATCGTGAGTTAAAATAATTAAAAAAGTAAATAAAATTACGTTTTATTTAAAAACAAAACTCAAAGTTGAAAAAAGTGTATGTGTTATAATCATTGTATGTAAGAATCATTAAAAACTTACACCTATAATTATATACCTCGTATTGATATACCATAAAAATAAAATGAATTGTAACATGCCTCCTGATAGACATTAAGGTATCACTAATAATTAATAACAAGCAATTTAACTAAGTTGAATTTAATCAGTTAAAGGAATTTGTAAGGACACTTTACAACCAAAAGGTCGTTTTTTACGACCTATAGAAGCTGCACGCCAGGCAACATTTTATTAAATTAACGTAGTAGTACCTTATTTCAGTTCCGTCTTGTGACTTATTCTAGTAGCTTTGTGACGTTTTCTGAACGATAGTTCCATCTTCAGACATAGGCTAATATCTCTCATACGAAATCGTCAAACAGTAAAATTTTAATTAAACTGAAACACATATCAGCAATAAAAACTGATTCACGTACTCGAACTGTGTACACGGGTGCCTTTGGCATCTAAATATTTTTATCTTATTCGTTTAAATGCTGCTGAGTTATACTTACTAGAAAATGTGGATATTCCAGTAATATACATAAAAATTCACGTTGAAATTACAATGTGTAAACAACCGTTTGTCACTGAGGGTAACAGTGCCTGTCGCAAAAAATGATCACTCTTTACATTAATATGCCGCATTATAAATTCAAAGTGATATGTCGCTGAGCGAGCGGCCCGTGGCAGTCGGCCAGGTCGAAAGTAATTTTAATCAGATTATAGATATGCTACACAAAACATTAAAACACTTCATTGTACTATATTGGTAAATTTTCCTACTTATTTTGCCCAGAAAACGATTTATGGAATAAATACGAAATAATTTGCTTTTTACAAAATAAAACATAAATTTAGAAATTAATTTTCATACTAAATGACCACGAGATTTATCTGTTTGATGTATCGTTGTCTGAGGAAGTCAAAATTCCTGTTCCCGAGGTTAAACATGCTCTGAAAATCGTGAAAAACGAACGGGCACCGGGTCCAGATGGACTCCGTATAAGCTCTTAAAAAAATGGAACAGACCTATTTTTGTACCTTTTGGCATATGTCTTCAATTACTTTTTAAAATATGAAGATCTCCCTCTTGAGTGGAAGACTGCGTATATTTCCAACCTCCACAAAAAAAGGCAGCAGAAAGATATTACCAAATTACAGAGGAGTAAGTGCAACCAACGCCATCTCAAGGTTATATGTAAAACTTATCACAGAAAGAAGTGAAAGCCAATATGATGGTACTCAGGAGCAGAATGGGTTTCGTGCAGGCCAATATTGTATAGATAATATATCTTCACACTGAAACAACTTCTTGAAAAAAGAATGACAAAAATGTAGAAACTTGTTAGGTATTTATACACCTCAAGAAACCATATGACAGTGTTCCACCGATTAAGCTATGGCGGTGTTATTAAAACGTTGTGTAGGCCTATATATTTGAGCTGTGGAAGTGCTATACACCAACATTACTAGCAGCATAAATATAGGCTCAAGACGATCTGATGAATTTCCAGCCGCCAAGGGATTGTGACAAGCTTGTGCTATAGCACCCACTTTATTTTAAGATATGCTTGAATTCAGTTTTAGAACGTTGGAGTCGCACCTGTTGCAACAATGACGAATAGGAATTGACATCAATAACGAAAAGCTCTTTACTTTTCATTTCGCAGAGCCATGGTTACAAACGACAGCACAATTGTAGTAGAAATAAAAAATCGTATAGGACAAGGGGAACAAGTTACGAGAAGGTGTGTATTCGACTTTATGGAGCACTCAACGAAAATCCGAAAGAAAAATCAAAAAAATATAATATTGTAAAGTGCTGTAACATATGGACCTGAAGTATGGGAAACTACGGGACGTAGATTATTATAAACTGAGATTATTGTTTTGATTGCAAGTTTTTATAGAGTGTTTTCTATTGTATGACTGAAACTAACAATATACTAAAGTAATTGTAAGAAATTTGTGTGTTTTAACTTATAACTTCGAATAATTCCATATTGCACATCCAACGCTAAAATTGCTAATTTTTGAATCTAACCACAGCGTATATACTAATTTCCGAGTTTATTAGTTTGTATGCAACCACGAAAATAACAGCATAATAAATTATACAAGAGCGACCCTCTTTTCTTTTCACATCTGGCTTAGAGCAAGCAGAACCATCGCGTAGCACATACACAATCTATTGTGCAAACCCTTGGTAAGGACCCACTGACCGCCGCCAGTAGGCCTACCTTGTGGAACTCCATCGCAACAGCAAGCGTTCCCGAGCATGCGCTCAACGTCCACCAGTGACAATCTAGTCTCAAAGGGAATAATATAGGCTGCTGGAAGATCTAATTCCAAAGGAGACTTGGGTTTATATGGGCCTGGCTTTCCATTCCTCGAATAATAATTAAGTAGCCTTAGATCTGTCAGGGATTGTTAGAACAAGTTTGCCGTCACTTTCACAATACGAAAAATATTTGCTTATTTTCATCACCTGTGGAATGCTTTCGGCAAATACAACACTTATTTTTGATTGGCGACATTTTGCGCTTTAAGGTAGTGTGTTTATTGCTTGATTAACGGAGTAAAAATCAAATTTAAATTTAATTATCCGTCCACTCTTATTTGAATCTTAATTTCTTAAAGCAAACTCTCTCTTACTTCAAACACAACGAGCAGCCTTTTACACGTTGAATCAGTTCACTCGCCATTCGCCACTGAAGTTCTCACTTCTGGCGTCTGTCCCAAAACACCCAATTTGTTTTACACTTCCACGTTACGCAGTAAATCACATATCTAACGCCACCAGTTGTTCTGTTACGTTGTCTGCGTTCAAGGGACAGCATCTGATTCTCTTATTACCCCATTAACATTCTTTCCATTTGCTGACTGGGAAACCTCTATCATCCATGATAGACGTAAAAATTACAAGCGACGTGTGAAATATCTGGGCTAACTTGATTTATCTGAGCGTCAAAGTTTTTAGCAAAATCAGTTTTCCCGTTAACCAGAGAGGGGTGGGGGGGGCGTGTACGACACTGTTCTGTTCCCGTAATTACATTTATCTGCTTTATATTCTCACCGGCGGTGGTTTAATCAACGTACATGACAACTTGTCGCTCAACGCCCAGTCCGTGCGCTCGCGCGCGCGCAACTCTGCACTGCCGTGTATTACTCCGCATCCACCGCCGCCGTTATTATTTTCCTGACGCTCCCGTAAACTCTTACGCGTATATTGTCCTTAAACTTTTATTATGCATTTCTAACGGCACACTTTGCATATTTACCTGAAAAGATGTTCCGCCGCGAAAAAATAGAGAAAAAACATTCTGGGCACCCCTATTGAGAAAAAATAGTTGTTTCCCGATAAGCATCGTTATGGTGTTAAATTGTTCAAAAATAAGCAAATTGAATGGCTGCACCATTTTTCTTGCATAATTATTTTATGAATAAGTGTTACATTGACACGAAAACGTGTAGTTGTTTCTTACTTTTAGGTGGGTCTACAGAAATTCCTTCCGTGCGCACGTATTATGCGCATGTATTATACATTCCACTCGGAACAACAGCAATTCGCTTTAAAAAATGATAGGGTCACTGTCGCGCAGTAACATCCGCTTTCCAGTTTGTTTTAATTTCATTTTAAAAATCGGCACCGAGAATCCCTCGTCTACCCAACTAAACATAGCCTTTGCACAGTTATTTCACTTTTTTTAGATTTGTCTTTCTTTCAAATTAATTTATACATTATCTGTTTATGTAGCTTTATTGTTCTGTTTTTGTAAAACGCATGTAATAATACCTTCACACGACTAAGACATTTTATATGTGCCACATGCCAACAAAACATTTTATACAATTTCCTTTAGAGCAGATTTACAGAACTGTTTTAGCGAAATCTTTCAAGATCTTGACATGAGCATTTCTATTATTGTAGTATTGCTCTGAGACAGTGACAATAGCTATATGTCATTACAAAACAAAAGGTTTTCTATGTAAATAAGTCATTATTATTGAAACAAAAACAACAATCTCTCCTCCAGAAAAAGCTCTCGTACATTGTAGCAGTACGAAAAGCATTTATCAAGAACAATAGTAGATTAATTATTTGCTTCTGCTTTAAATGCAATAATAAAATACATTATTTAACATTAATTATAAATCAATAATTCAATGTTTGCTTCATTGAAATTAAGTTGTACCGAACAAATAGACTTTCAAATAAACGTATTTTCATTAAAAATGCAATACGGTCGAGTGTCGGTGTAAAATCAAGAGTGATGAAATCGGTTTAGATGAGCTAATGCCACACGATTATTTTTCTTTCAAATTAATTTATACATTATCTGTTTATGTAGCTTTATTGTTCTGTTTTTGTAAAACGCATGTAATAATGCCTTCACACGACTAAGACATTTTATATGTGCCACATGCCAACAAAACATTTTATACAATTTCCTTTAGAGCAGATTTACAGAACTGTTTTAGCGAAATCTTTCAAGATCTTGACATGAGCATTTCTATTATTGTAGTATTGCTCTGAGATAGTGACAATAGCTATATGTCATTACAAAACAAAAGGTTTTCTATGTAAATAAGTCATTATTATTGAAACAAAAACAACAATCTCTACTCCAGAAAAAGCTCTCGTACATTGTAGCAGTACGAAAAGCATTTATCAAGAACAATAGTAGATTAATTATTTGCTTCTGCTTTAAATGCAATAATAAAATACATTATTTAACATTAATTATAAATCAATAATTCAATGTTTGCTTCATTGAAATTAAGTTGTACCGAACAAATAGATTTTCAAATAAACGTATTTTCATTAAAAATGCAATACGGTCGAGTGTCGGTGTAAAATCAAGAGTGATGAAATCGGTTTAGATGAGATAATGTCGCACGATTCGTCTTTTTTTTAGAATAGTCCTAGAATAAGTAAATCCAAAAATACAAATAACGGACCATGCATTAAAAGTTACAGTTTAGGTGTAACATCGACATACTGGTGCGTCCATAGGTTTCCACGTAGTTAATCATAAGTCATTGTATTTATTTGAATTACCAAATATGGTGTGTCATTCTTAGGTTTTTCAGCTGCGTTATCAATTTTATTACTCAAAACGCCGCTGTTTTCCAGTATATTGCCACACAGATCATCATCACCGACGGATATAACCAAGCTAAATTTATCGCTCAGTTCAACATCCACAACCTAGGGTATATTCGCTAATTAAAAATGAAAGAGATAATTAGCTACAACAGGCAAGCAGTGTGTACTGTATATGGGAACCAGAGATTGCTCCAGCTTGGGCTAATTGCAAATAATTTAACATCTTCTCTCCGAACACCAGTGATCAATTTGATTTCGGTCTGGCTCAAGTATGAATCTATCTATAACAGTGTGTATGGTGGGAGGGGGGCGTGAGCGTATGTGTTCTGTACACATACATGAACGAGAACGCGTAGACCACTGTACACGCATACTGCATTAACGTCAGTCTAAAACGGTAAAACCTTAAATTTAAATTCAGTGCTCGAGATTGATCTAATGGAACAGTTCGAAGGATGCTAACATGCGGAGCATATTACCTTTGAAATGTTGTGACGAGAGCAATAAAGTGCTGACGGATTTTAAATGCGACTGTCGGCAAGAAACATGTTATTGTTACATGATACAGCTTACAGAAGTTTCTCAGATCCTCCTTTGCGACAAGACACATAAGTTATTGTTTTACAGCACGTTTAATGGTTATGTATGGTTAAAAGTACTCGGCAATCTTCACCGAGATAAAAGTTCGCAGCCTATGATGGCTGCGCACGTGAAGAGGATGGGGAATCAACGAGTACCGAAAGAAGTGATGAGCACGAAGCCGTTCTGTAGGATGGCCTTGGCTGCGATGGCTGGACGTGTCGAGGCCGACTTGTGTAAGTTGGGGACCCGAAACTGGAGCCGTCTGGCGGCATCGAGAGACGAATGGCGGAGATAAGCACCTGGCTCTCAACGGGCTCTAGCATCAATTTAAATTCAAATTTGCCTTAAGTACAATCTTATATCAAGAAATATTGGCTACAGCAACGTTGCCAGCTATATAGACTAGATATTTACACGATAAAAAAGTCTTACTGGTACTAAACACCCGAACGTATTGACAAACAGGTTTTAACGCTTACCATGCTTGTCTTTCCTGGAATACAGAATCATATTACTTTGTACCAAGATGTCAGTCAAGACATATTTTTCCTTATGTATATACTCTGCACTGTAATCCAGTATGAGTCATATAACGAGTCCAGTACAGCCTCAGTTTTACAATACATTTGTGCACTTAACCAACTGTGTCATTGCAGCAGTATTTGTTAGGATTTAAAAAAATTATTGGTTAAAAAAAATGTAAAGTATCGATGATAATGATGACGACGACGACAACGATGACACTGCTCCCAACACAGTCTGATGCTTTCGTGACTGTTTCAAGTCCTTGCCAACATTTTCTCGATTCCATCATGAAGACAGAATTAAAAAATAAAGATTGTCTATTATGGATACCAACTTCGAGACCTCATCTCTTCAAGCTACGTTCCTTCATTGATTTGAATATTTTTATCTTGCATGGCCGTTTTTTGTAGTACCTTTCTTTCCTGGAAACTGGAACGTTTCGGTGGGACATTAAAAGTACAACAGCCATTATTTTGTAAAACGTCTGTTATAATCTCCGTTGTGTGTGTTATTGTTTACTATTCTTTTAAACGACGGCAAAATCAGTAAATTGTGGAAGTACTGTTAGCACAGAAGGGATGAAAACGCCAAGACAGCTGTACAGACAGTCTACTGACAGAGAAACTGATACTTGATGGCGATAGGCCGGGCAACATGATGGGTTATGGGGTTGTCAGATCCTGACATTGTTGTATAATGTAAATCACGCGCGCGCGCGCCCATGTGTGTTTTACACAAAGTGTACTGTATTTACAGCGTTATTGATCGTCGGCAGGACTGGTGTGTCTGTTTCAGGATAGGTCGGAACCGCGTTAAGTGGTATTTTATGCGCCGATAAGCAATAATAATGGTCGGCTTGTCATGTTTGGACAGTTCAACCACAGTCAGCGCATCACTGCCCACGTAATCCCCTCTCTCACGTGCTACGTGACGGATTTATCCCACAATACTGTTTTTCGTTATGATGTACAACGATTCGCTACAAGAATCTGTTGTTTCAATCGAAAACATTTAAAACTCGATTGAAAATATTAAAAACATGATTTAAAATTCGGAATTAATACCGCACCTAAGTTGCTTTTCGACGAAAAGAAATTTTATAATGTAATGGTAGCTCAAGTGTTCTTTCATGGCATCGAAATCTAAGTCACAGATCAATAATCTAGTAATCTAGGTAAACAAAATTAGAATGTTTACAGAGAATCAATGGATATACATGAACTGACTTAGTCAGTTGAGGAAGAAAGACGTTAGTAGAAAATTGAGAACCTGAACATAAGTAACAGAATAAATGGAAATAAACAAAACTGAAAACACCATATAGGGCAAAGAGTAAACATCATGCTGATTTAATGAAACTGATCAGCACCTTTCAGCGAGGAGCAATATGACGCTTTCCTCAATGATACTAGCATTCTTATTTCCAGTTATTATAAACTTACGATAACGTATTGACAATACGTAAGCTGTATTACGACATCCTGTGTTGATGTTTTGAAAAGATAAATTTTTTTATTCCCTGTATACTGAAAAATAAATAAAATTCTCTTAAAGACAACTGCGTTTTCATTGCGCTTGTAAAGTCACGTTTGATGCTTATAACCCTGTATTCCTACATGCTTCTAACAGAAAGTTTAAATTGTTATTACCCCTCGACATAGTTTGGAACTATCTCTACAAGTATTACGTGTATGTGATTAATAGATGGCTGTGTTATTACAGCTGTTTGTTTTTGATTGACTAAAGCACCGCTGTAAACTGGATGCTTTTTCGTGTAACGCCTCGCCGCAAGTTAAAGTTATTTACTCTTACTGATTACGTTAGGGTGCCTCTGTGTTCAGCGAACCAATAAAGCTCCTTATGTATAAGACGGTGCAGCATATATGCTTACCGAGTAAGACAGTTATATAAATACCCGGCCCTACGTAAGTACTAAGACTTCACGATACTGCTACAAATTTTGTCTATTACAACACATTTCGCTTTTCACGGGTTTCTTGTATGTGTGCGTGTGTGAACGCGCGCACGCGCAACGATGTAGGTATGTTAGACATGTTAGATAATGGTATTCGCAAACTCCTGTTTACCAATCAAATAAAAGAAAATTTTTTTGTTACAGTAACCGAAAACTTTTCACGAGAAAAAATTCGAACTTCTTAAATCATATTATTTTCTCTCTCAACACTTTTTTTTCAATCAGTCAATAAAAAAGTTTGCATGCAGACAAGGAAAGACTAAAATCTTGTCAGACATATTATAGGTTTGAGACTGTGTAATTAACATTATATTTGTTTTTATAACTAATAATCATGATAATAGTTAACAAAGTGAAATAAAAGTTATTATCTTCAGGTCATTCATACACAATTTCTGAAGATTCTGTGATCCTATTTGTGCGATGAATCACACAGAAGTTTCGTGATTTTTTTATTATTACACATTCTTATGTCTCTTTCCTGCCGGAACTATCATGTTCCTTTCCCTGTACGTTATCTGTTATCGCTCCAATTTCCAGTATCAGTTCTCACTCGGTCTTTTCGTGACCTTTCTTATCATCGTCATCATCGCCTTTTCACTCGGGTGTTCAAACTTTCTTAGTCTCTATCTCTTTGTATATCTTGCTATATTCTCTGCTTGATCATATCTTGCAATTCTTCATTTTGTTAATCCCAAGACTCTCTATTGGTTGTTTTCTTTAGATTTGTTATCACTTTGTATCCCTCTATTGAATTTCCTCAACTTATATTCATCATTACTTGTAAAGCACATAGTTTTAGTAGTACTTCTCGTATTTTCTCTTTCACCATTTCGTGTTTATTTATTTATCTATTTACTTTTAGTTATAGTATAACAGTAAAATAACTGTTTAAAATCTCCAAGTATTTACCCAAGCCTTTTTACTGAAACTTGTCAAACGTCATTTTCGTTAGATTGGTACAATCGTTTTACATAATAAATAATATAATATATTTTATTTTTGTTATTGTTGTTGAAAATATTATGGAATACAAACTTAGATAAGTTTGAAGGAGGGCTGACCTCGTTACTGCTACTCTTCAACATGTTAACTGACACTGAACAGACGATAAATCTTGTCAACAAAGAGAATCTAAAGAAGTAAAAATAAGAGATGATCAATAAACTAATGATCATGTTTAGCTCTACATATAACGTAGATATTCCTGCAGAAAGTGAGTTTCCTTCAGGGTAATCAGTTTATTATGAAAACGAAATTTCTGAAAAATGATCGACTCCATGACGACATAAAACGAGATTCTGCGGCTGTCAGGGTTATTGCTGACAAGTAGATGCACAGTCGTCAACTCCTCAGTTCTCCCTAATAATATTCGCGCTAACGATGTCAACAAAATTCCTGTACCTCGAATGCTACAATTTTAATACTGTCATACGAAAATAACATTTTAATATTTATTCTATTGCTAATTGGCATTTTTTTATTACTAACACTAATATTAAAACATGTTTTCATAATGTCGTGCGGTGTTTAAGAAACGGCATCAGTAATAGAAATTTAACACCCAAAAAGTCGGTATAAAGTTGATATACATTTATCAGTCATTAAATTTAAATTTATCTCTAATTTGTTGCTCTAGAACGACTCAAGCTTTTTACTATTTAGTACCGGCTATCAGGACTTACGTATTCGTTGTGCATAGTGAGTGTTCCCCTTAAACATAGAGAGTATCCCCTTATTCCCTCCGTGTCTTTGACATGCTGCATTTAAAACGAGTTTCTCTTCTACCTCCGCATTACCGATTTGCTTATTTCTTGGGTTACACAGCTTCTAAAATGTGGTGGCCTTCTTATCGTGTTGGTGGGTACAGAGACTAGCTGCACCACATCGTCTTGAGGTCTCCAAGGATGCCTGACTTTGCGATTTGCGATTACGAAGTGATATTCTTCACTTCTTTCGGCATCATTTACTACTTCTTACTTTTACTGAACGGTTCCTTCTCCTTCCAGACATTCACTCCTGTAAATAATTGTATCTCGTTGTCTATTCGTCTTTCTATCGCTCACCCTCTCTCTAATTTCCGCCTTTCACTTGGCACCTCTATTTCCTCTCAGTCGTTAAACCAGTAATTTGTTTCTAAGCAATATGTACTTACTTATACCATAGCTTATAGCCCATAAAGAATATTGACTTTCTTTAGGATTTCTAAGTCTTTAGTTTAGCGGATTACAGTGACTAGCTGTACCACAAAAATACCCGGGGTCTTCAAGAGCAATGGTCTGGTACAATTCTTTCTCTTGTTAACCATTAGTTTATCATTTTTCCTATATTCTACTTTCCTTCCGGTTCGTCACTCCCAGCTTCTCAAAATCATGTTAGTAATCTACCGTTTTCTTGGCCACCTACTCGCTCACCTCCTATCTAATTTACTTTTTACAACTACGTTAGTACTTCTACTTTCAGTAGCTTGCTGAGCATGTCTCAACGAAATTACCTTTTAGAGTTTGATCTCTTTTGTTATGTTTTGTCTGTTACACATGTTTATTATTTCCTAGTTTGTTCTTATGTTCCATGTGTCTCTGTCCTGCCTGAGCCTCATCTAAATACAATATGGATTCATTTTTGTCATGCCTTCGCTGCATATTTAACTACTGTCGGAACACACAGCGATGTAGAGCTCACAAAACAACAATTTTTTAGTTTGATGAGACTTGTATTTAGTACTTGTTTAATGCGAACAGATATTTATGTGTTATCATAACTCTAAAGTTTACATCCTCGAAATCTCAACGTCTTCTGAAATAAGGTGACACAACAATTTACACCGATCTACACTCTAAAAAATTTGTACGTTACTGAGTTGCGTTAAAAATAACCATTGCATTGTCATTCGGTTTACTGAATAAGGCAGTTTTATTAATTGATAACGTCCTTCTCCACCCATTATAATCAGATCTATTATTTATTGGATGATGATGAAATAAAAGCTGTTTTTAAATTCAATTTTCTTTAGTTTTTGTGAGTCCTTGAACCAGGGTGTAATTGCGGCATTGAAAAATTATTACCGTTTTAATTTAATGGAAAAGCTCGTAGTGTTTTTGTGATTTTTATAAGTTTCATTTTCTCTGTACACGTGTTTTTAGAATATTCTTTTCTTGCATACGTAATATTTTTCCTGCACACTTTAATTTTAACAAAATTACACATCACATAAATCGAAATAAAGTATATTTTATCAGTTTACGTCTCTTTTCATTATTTACAATACCGGTACCTATTTGTTCTCATCCTCACAAATATTTTTGTTCAAAATTAATACCCGTTCGGCCAGTACGTGTAAATTATGCACGCAAGTATGCGGTGGATATGTGTACACATGTTGATCAGTTCCGATCCTATAGTGGACGCAATTATGCTGATCGTTACAATTTCCGGGAGCCACAACGACACATGGAAGGATCAGTGGATTAACCGTGTTTTCTGACAACCGTGCTTTGCACATTCCGAATTAAAACGGGTAATGGATGTTTTGCTGTAGGCTATTTGTTAAGAAATCCTATATATTAAACAAAATCTCAAATTATTCATAAATATGTATAAACATCTAACTGAATAACACAGTCGCCGCTGCGGCCGCTTACACAGCCGTCAAGTTTGTTAACGGACATGGTGGGGGTGAGAGCCTTCTCCGCCAAGCCAGCGCATGAGCACTGGAACTATTTTTTGTCTGTGGTACCCCTATAACTATAGTAGTTCGCAATTAGCTTTACTCTACTTCCAATACCGTTTGATAGATTATTGTACTTCCTACGCTTCAATAAATACAGATGGATAAACAATTGCGCAAAGAAACTCACATTGGAACTCAATACATGTTTGTGAACGACAAGGTGCAGGCAAGACGAACAGATTCAATTTGTAACGTAGGTAACGTGAATTAGTAATGCAGAAAATTATTGAAATAAGGAAGAGGGAAAAAATTTATAAAAGTGTAATAGTTGAGAAAAATAGAGAGGGGAGAAACTGATGTATATTGACGGGCACAACTTATAATTAGCAGGAACGAAAGACTAACGAAAATTATTAACAGTTTTATTAATACAACGCATATATAAATGGCCTGAGCTCCAAAACTACATTAATTAAACATTTATTTAATTGGTGGCTATTAACAAAATTATTTCTAATATACAAGATTTAACAGAGAGTAAATAGAAAGGATAATTTAGAGGTATATAGACTGATAATTAAAGTGGTAAGACAAAACCCGAACCGGAACCAATCTGTGTTATGCAATCGCGAAAGAATGTTTAACAAAAAAAAGATGTTAAATGAAAGTGTCCATATTGAACCTGATAGTAAGTTTGTATGATAACGAATGAGAATTTGTATTTTATTTTGATTCTGGATTTGGATTTGATTCTTGAATTCCAATTGCGGTAATAAAGAAACGCCAATACGCACATGATTTCTTTCTCTTTTCTTTCTGGACCGTTTTTCGGAGAACTCCTCCGAAGATCTACTACTTTATAATTTTGACAGCGTCAGATTTATATAGTTTTAAGAACAGAGATTTTAGAATTGAAAGGAAGCATTTCATGTTTCTTGTTGTTACTATGAGTGTATTACCAATCCTACAAACAAACGATTTTCTGAAATGACATCAACAACCTATTTTTTTTTTTTGTCCCCCAAAATTGAAAGTGCTTTACATTTTACATTTATTGTCGCATTCTTAACTGCAAAGTAGAAACGTCCCGAAACAGAAGACATAAAAGTTTAGGTGTCTTCCACCTGATCGACTTTGACCCTCTAAAATATTAAAGTGGTAACTTTTTTCTTAGCGGAGATAGTAGCCGTTCTAGATTAATAATTAACTAACTAATAAAAGAAAAGTTTTAAAGATACTTCATCCAAACTGGTTAACTTAAAAACAATCAATTAAATTGTTAAGTAAACGAAGATTTGTGATGCTCTTTACTTTTTAAGAAATACACAAGCCTAGAAATTGCCTTTCTTACATGATTCATAATTTTTAACGTACAACATGAAGTTTTCTCGATTCAGTATTAATGTATACGTAACAGGTTGGGTACGTACCCCGGCCGTGTTGTCGCAATCCTTTCAAACTGCAGACGGTAGTGAGCGCTATCGAAAAAGCTGTACTAAATATTAATAAACACCATTGTCTAACTTTTGTAAACTTTGTATTTTTAAAAACTAAATTCATTGCAATAGTTATAGTACTATACATTGTCTACTGTAGGATGTGTGTATCATTCATAAATTTTTGTATTTTTACCCGATTGTACTCAGATAAAGAGGATACAAACAAGCGTGTTCGCAGACAGTGAACGGATGGACCGGTTTTGATGAATAAAGAATCAAACGATTCAATGTTCTTTTCTCAATATCACTGCTTATGGGACAAAAAAATGTATCCAACTGCGCATGAGCAACGAGGGTATGTTTTACGGACATGGAAAGTTTGTCTCATTCTCTGCATCTTCGGAACCACTTGATGAATTTTAATGAAACAATTTTAGGCTAACCGTGCTAACTAATACAACATACAAAATATTTTGGAAAATAACAAAATGGTTAATTTAGAACGCCAGATTTATAGTCTTTATTATGTGACGTCAAAAGAAGAATTTTTAATTCTTGGTCCGCCGTTTTCAATTTTCTTGAATTTACTTATGCTAAAACAAATTTCAAATAAATTATGATGAATCACACGGCGTTTGATTCAACGAAATCGGTCCAGCTATTCTTATACTACAACCATTCTATCACAATCATACTGAACCTTTATTTAAGATATCTATACGTTGAGACTAAAATGTGTGTCTACGTGACGCTTTGCACGCATTGTGTGGGCGGTAGTATTACGCAATTGTCACCCACTTCTCGGCCTTTCCAGACGCATTTTTCAGATTACTGTCGATTATTCTACCGACTGACAGGACATTTTTATTACACACTGCGCTACATAACTGGTATATAACACAGGATTCAGAAGCGGGGTTAATCAGTTAATGCAGTACTGCTATTCAAACTGCGTTAGATGGAGTATAGCGATAAGTGCGAATTATTGTGTGTGTGCTTGTATCATTTAGTGTAACACTATTAAATAGTGACATTATTGTGTGTTACAGTAATGAGAGTTGGACAATCGTAAGCTGGAAGAAATGTCTTATATTAGTATCTTTGTTTATTTAAACTATAATTCAAATTCTGAATAGCGATAATTCTGAGTTCAATTGTCTTTTTCCATTGCTCAAACATGACGATCCGTGACAGTCGTAATCGTAACAATATACTTCAACTTTTGTAACTTCGGAACTATGAAATACAATTTAAAGAAGAGATAGGAGGTAAGAAAATAAATTACTTAGATTTAAACATAGAAATTAAAGATAATGAGAAACTACAGTTTGGGATATTTAGGAAATAATCGTACTCTGATATAATTATACCAAGAGAGTCTTACCACCCTTATAGATATAAAATGGCGGCAATCAACTCATTTTGTTGTAGTGCTCAGAAGTGTTTAAAAGAGACCGAATCAAAAGATAGGGAGTTAAAAACGATAAAGGGAATTGTAAGGAATAATAATTATAACACCAACATAGTGGATAAAGTTATGAAAAGGGTTAACATACAAAAAGCTAAAATAGAACCAGAACAAAAGAATTATGCAGGGTCATTGACATACATAGGTTCACATACTAGAAAAATTATAAAATGTTTTAATAAATACGGAGTAGATATAGCTATTAAAAAATGTGAAACGGTATTTGATAAGATAAGGAATAAAAATATGGAAAAAATACCAGTATTACAGAAAAGCGGAATTTATAAGTTAAAATGTAGAGACTGCAACAAAGTGTACCTAGGTGAGACAGGACGAAAATTCGTATGCAGGTTGTCTGACCACAAACGTGGAGAAGGAAAATAGAACAACGAATTCGTTATATGCAAGACATTTCATAGAAGACAACCATAGTTTGTTAATCCTTTGGAAGACTACGAAATTGTAAAAGTAGTAAATAACACAGTTGAAAGGAAGCTTAGGGAGAAGTTAGAAATATTGAAAGAAAGAGAAAAAGGGTTAGACAATTTAATTAATACTAAAATTAAATTTGATAATGAAGAAATATTTTATAACATAATTAAGAAGTAAATGTAGAGGACAGATAGATAAGATTAAGAATTAAATTGCTTAGGACTAATTAGGTGTTTTTAAAATAAGGGTGTGTGACTGGCACACATGTTTGGATGAGAAAGACTAGGTTTAAAAGGGATGCACACACACACACACACACACAACACTGAAACACAAGGAATTTGCTAGAAAAATATGTAACTGTCAAGATGGTGGGACAGGGCTGAGGGTGGGGAAGGGACATTCAATTATAGCTTGTTGTGTGTGAGTAGGGTGGGGTGAGATGTGAGTGAAGGGTTTTTTCAGATATTTGGTTTAATTCCGATCTGACGATGAGCTGTGAAGCTTGAAAGCGCTAATCGGGATAATTTTACATAGTGGTGTGCAACAGTGATCATTCTGTTTGTGATTTCAACCACTAACACAACTTTCTCCATTATATAAATAATTTACTTTTGGTATGTATCCATACTAGGCGGCGCGTCTATGAAGGACTCCTATCTCTCTTGCTCTTTGGAATGGTTGACAATCTGGCGGTCACCTCCATTGCTGGTTTGCTGTTCACTTTTCACTATCACAAAATTCTCACTCCGATGTCGATCCTCTTTTAAATCACACCCGTAAAACTTATTGTTTCCTAGTTTCTCCGACTCACTTTCTCACACTTTCGGTGGTCCTGTTCCTGGTACGACACATCTGTTGCACAGCCTGCTGGCCTGGTCCGCAAACATGCCTCCTGCTGTTTCATCCTTTCTTGTTCTATTCATGTAATGTCCGTACGAGTCCTTGCCTTTGTCAGTGATGTACACCCTAGTCTTGTTGCAAAGCTCCCATGTGTGTCCAGACAATACTAGTGTCGCGTTCATCTCCGCTTTCTTGGTAATTCGTCTTTGTAAGGGTTTTTGTTTTGTTTTTCTGGTACAGCAGTGCGTTCCCACGTACGCCCTTACGCATAGACGTCTGTTATTACTGAGGTATTGTCTTTCCAAGTTGAGCGCCTTCCTGTCGCCAAGTGGACGCCCCAGTTGTTGTTTGAATGGCAGAGTACAATCGTATTACTTTATGGTGGCTGGTTCATTGCTGTGCAAAAAGTGGGGAGCTCAACGTGCTCAGCCCTAAACTTCGATTTCAAAAATATCTGTTTTCCTATTTCTATAGCCGTTACTATTCAGAATTACTTAGTAAGAATTCGGATTTTACACGTTGAAATTTACCAGCATATGTCACTTTTGACAGCAGCACACTTGTCGCCGCTCCCTTCATTGCAACACCCAAAAAAAATTCTTAAAAACAATTACGCTATAATGTGAATACTATCTGGTTTCCTTCAAGACTTAAGAAACTATCAAATTCATTAGTGTACTAGACAGTTGAAAAAGTCATGCTTGCTAATCCATAATCATTATTGTTGATTAAAAGACTGGAGAAGAGAAGTTTAAACTGTGCAAGCTAACAAAATTTTCCATTTATGTTGCCCATTTCTATGATTCATTTGATAGCCTGTAATCAGTGAGGTATCGAAAATTCTACATTTCTTTTATGAGGCCACAGGTTAGTTAGCACTTGATCTATAGTTTTGAACTTAATTTTGTTTTCAACTGACTTTACGGTTTTCATACAAATGTTACAGGCCCGATATCAGGAGGCCTCATAAAACATCATTTCAATATACGTGTTCCTTATGACAAAGCTATGTAAATATGAAGATTCAATAATTTGATTATTCCATTCCCAATTCAGCTATCTGTAAATACAACTAATTACAGTTAAAAGTAAAATACATACAATCAAAAATTTTCCCACGCGTCCTGAAACGTTTGACTGTGTTAGAATCGTAAAGAAATAGGCTTTACGTGAAAATCATTTGTTTAGATACATGACATGGAATGACCCGAATTTATTATTTATGCACACGCTGCACCATTGATGCGGAGGTACAAAGATTAGCTCGACCGCATTTTCTTGGTAAGTCTGCCGCAGTGGTACACAGTTGTAAAGAAACAATCAGTCATCACTCCGTTTGTTGACATTCGTTTGGCAGCATTTCATCTCGGCTCAGCCGCCGCAACAGCTGTGCACATCATCTACGCGCCGTGCTCTCCACATAGAACATAGAACTGCAGCAATACGCTGTATCCGCTCTCGCTCTCTCTCTCTCTCTCTCTCTCTCTCTCTCTCTCTCTCTCTCTCTCACGCTCCCATTCTTTCTCTTCCGCTCTTATTAATCTCGACACTATTTCCTCCGTAATATAAGAAGTACGTCTATATAATGTGTGTGTGTGTGTGTGTGTGTTTTGAAATAAAACAAAATAAAGTTTTCTATACATACGCAGTACTCCTTTCTTATATCTGTAATATTAAACATGACACTGTTACAATTCGTAGTCGCTGTATGACAACCAAGAGATCTGTCTGTTGCGAATTCCTACTCGGCAAAAGTTTGCAAATTTTTATTTTATATATATATATATATATATATATATATATTTTTTTTATAAGAGGGGAAAATACTTTATGCATCGTCAGAAGAGGCTTGTGCTTCCTCTGGTGTGTAAGACTCTCACCCACTAAAAAACCCACCTCCAATTCAGGCATTTATATCCATCCTGGGACTACTTAGCGCATGACTTCAGGATGGAGCCTATTGCGCCCTTATCGGGCTCCTTCTAGATGTTCCCCTCTTCTACTGCCCGTTGGGTGCAAGTTGGGCTGCTTTTTTTCCAGTAGGACCCACTGAACAAATTCATTGATGCGGTATCTGTACATATTAATTTTATGTATTAATAATAATACTACTAATAATAATACTACTAATAATAATAACACTGGTCAACAGTGATTTTGTTAAATGCTCAATTTTTGCTAATTCTTATGTATTTTTGGGTGCTGGTTCTGAATATGTAGTCAGAATTCCTCTATCAGCCTGTTTTTTTGTAACTTCCCTTTTTATTTTTCAGTAAGTACCATGCATGAACTCCATATGCATAGAATTTTGTGAACTTAAATAATATCAACCAAATAGCTTTGGTTTATTTATTATAGCAACTAAATTGATCAGTCAGATATAATTGATTGGGTTACTGAACAGTTATAATTATGTATTTACTATAGTTACTTACACACTAATCAAAACAAACAAGAGTGTATGATTCATCTCTCCTATGTTCTTCTTAAGATTTCCTATTTTCTTCCAAGACCCAGATTTTTTGGAAAATACATATACTGAACCTCACTTAATTAATCAGTCAGAATTAAATGACCTCGTTCGTGATCTAAATTTATCAAAGAGTTAAGCAGAAATACTGGCATCAAGATTGAAAGGATGGAATCTTTTACAGCAGAATACTAAAATAAGTGTTTTCCGTGACAGGCAGTCCGAATTTGAACATTTCTTCTCCCAGTACGAGGACTTAGTGTACTGCAGTGACGTG
Organism: Magicicada septendecula; assembly: GCA_034769895.1. Taxonomy (NCBI): domain Eukaryota; kingdom Metazoa; phylum Arthropoda; class Insecta; order Hemiptera; family Cicadidae; genus Magicicada; species Magicicada septendecula. The sequence continues at coordinate 121,133,603 of CM068375.1, read as the reverse complement.
GATTCTGTACTGGAAGCTTTGGGACATATGCACCAGCCTGAAGAAGGCGTCTATTTATAGACTCTTCAAAGCTTAGTTTGAAAGCAGTCCTACTTCACACTGGAAATAAATACCCATCAATCCCTTTAGATTATGCTGCTCACATGAAGGAGTCATACAAAAAAATGAAACTTGTATTGAGCAGGATTCAGTATGAGAAATATTCATGGCATATTTGTGGAGATCTGAAAGTGATAGCACTTTTACTTGGATTCCAACTTGGGTGCACTAAATTCTGTTGCTTATTGTGTGAGTGGGACAGCAGGGATAGGAAGAATCATTATATAAAGAAGCAGTGGCCAAAGAGAGAGGCACTAACTGTAGGAGAGAAGAATGTTGTAAATCAAGCACTAGTAAAACCTGAAAAAGTTTATCTTCCGTCACTACACATTAAGCTCGGTTTAATGAAAAAATTTTGTTAAAGCAATGGATCGTAGTGGTGCAGGATTTCAGTTTCTAAAAAACAAGTTCCCTAATATAAGTGATGCTTAGATTAAGGAAGGTATATTTGTAGGACCACAAATAAGAAAACTAATGAATGATCCTGCATTTGAAGAAAGTTTGAATGAATCTGAGGTTGCTGCATGGAAATCATTTCAAAATGTGGTTAACAACTTCCTGGGAAACCATAAGGCGGATAACTACAGACAACTTGTAACTGAGCTTCTTCAAAACTACAGAGAACTTGGATGTAATATGTCACTCAAAATTCATTTCTTAGATTCACATTTGGATTTTTTCCCTAACAATCTTGGCGCCGTGAGTGACGAACATGGTGAACACTTTCACCAGGACATATCCACCATGGAAACACGTTACCAGGGAAAATGTAACCCAAAAATGCTAGCTGAGTACTGCTGGATTCTAAAGAGGGATCTACCTATAGCAAATTACAGCAGAAAATCCAAAAGAAGTAGATTTTAGGTACGTACAAAGTGCATATAACATATTGATACATTGCAAAAGAAAATGTTAATTACTAAAAAATTATGCCCGATACGAAAAAACTGTTAACATATTTGAAATCATCACTAAAAATACTATAAGAATCAATTATTACCTTTTATTTAACAAAAAAAAAATTAAATTTTGTTGACCAGTGTAATACGAAGAAGAAGAAGAAGAAGAAGAAGAAGAATAAGAAGAAGAAGAAGAAGAAGAAGAAGAAGAAGAAGAAGAAGAAGAAGAAGAAGAAGAAGAAGAAGAAGAAGAAGAAGAAGAAGAAGAAGAAGAAGAAGAAGAAGAAAAGTACAAAACTATATATAATAATAATAAAGGGGTCTCTTTTACAAAAAAAAATGGTTTGTACAGTATGCGGCATTCACGAAGATAGTGTGGCTAGGACTACGCTACAGTCGACCATTATTTTCTTGGATGTTACAAGGGCTTAGTCGACCATGGAGCTGAAAACGCACCGTGCTTTTTATACGTAGTAATGGGCGTATTTGAATCCGGGTCGTTTAAATAAGTGACTAGGTACCGTGCCCACTAACTACTGAGGTTTCTGATGATGATGATGATGATGATGATGATGATGATGATGATGATGATGATGATGATGATGATGATGATGATGATGATGATGATGATGATGATGATGATGATGATGATGCTTATTATTATTATTATTATTATTATAATGATGAAGGTGGTAGACGTTGTTCTGGTGGTCTTGATAATGCTTAATCATTTTGTTGTTATTATTATTATTATTATTATTATTATTATTATTATTATTATTATTATTATTATTATTATTATTGTTAGTGGGAATGGCGAATGGTAACCTCAAACTTTTAGTTTAGCATTTCAATATAGGCCTAGGTCACACATGTAAGCATGCAAGACATAAATATAGTGGGTATAATAAATAGATAGGCTTGCTGCTCCCTACACCTGTCATGTAATAATGAAGATCAAGATCTACAACTCGCATTTCATTTTCCCATATAAATCCAGAAATATAAACCAATTTGTAATCTGCCACCAAACGAATTTGTTATTGCTTTAATCTAGACTTAGTTATTTTTTTTGTTTTTACATTTCTTCCTTTTTGTGATTCCAAGATCTATCAGAACTAAAAGTTTATTACTGACCTGTGTACTGGCCGACCTGTAATCAGTTACTCAGATTATTATTGGCTCTTTATGTTATAGAGAATCTTTGTTTACAGTCAGTCTACAAGCTCAGAACAATGTTTCCCATTGAAGTCATTACTCGCAATTAATCTGCTACCCAGTATTTGAGAATAGTGTTTATACTGATCCTTTTTTTATTACCATAACTGGGAAAACTGATTTCTGTTGACACTTTTAGTGCGTAAAAATCTCTCGTTTCTTCTCTTCGCTTGTTTTCTCTTTTCTTCTTTGAACTTTTCAAACTAGTTTATACCAGTTTTGTCTAGTCTTATTTTTTTCACCTTTCCTTCTCACATTTGCCTTAATAGTCTTGCCTCTTCCCTTTGCTGTATAAGCGATTCCGTTAACTCAAGTCGCGTACTTTTATACATTAACTGTACCAGATTAATACTCTTCACTAATGTTTATAAATGTTTACATTGATCTCATTTTCGTGCAGAGTTCTTTGTGCTTTCTTAATTGTCAGTTTAGTTCTACCGTTTGCCTTTTATAAAGACGTTCAATATTATAAATAATATATTTGGGAATTTTTATATAGTTTATGTTGGTAGAGTGTTTTAGCTATAACTATATTTAAATATCATATAATTATCACAATTTTATTTTTAATCTGTTAGCTACGTTTGCTCAACTCACTGGCATTTCTAATAGCCAACATGAATTGTCTACAACATTTTATTTAATTTGTTAGCTAAGTTTGTTCAACTCACTGGCATTTCTAACAACCAACATGAATTGTCTACTACACTTTATTTAATCTGTTAGCTAAGTTTGTTCAACTCACTGGCATTTCTAATAGCCAACATGAATTGTCTACAACATTTTATTTAATCTGTTAGCTACGTTTGCTCAACTCACTGGCATTTCTAATAGCCAACATGAATTGTCTACAACATTTTATTTAATCTGTTAGCTAAGTATGTTCAACTCGCTGGCATTTCTAACAGTCAACATGAATTGTCTACAACATTTTATTTAATCTGTTAGCTAAGTTTGTTCAACTCACTGGCATTTCTAATAGCCAACATGAATTGTCTACAACATTTTATTTAATTAATAAGGCCGTTTTAGTTTCTGCATTTTGCTAACTTTTGAAACGCGTTAAAATACTTAATTATCAACTACTTTTCACAACAGAGTATACTGTTTTGTCCTAGGAATCAATATTGTTCAGTACACAGTGTTTAAATATGTCGTTGTTATTTAAAAAATGTTATTTAATTAACTGGGAGTCATAGTTTCCGTGTTGCTATAGTGTTTGATTAGCAGAGAGGCAAGTTATGTTTGTCATTGATAATTATTGTTACTCCTCAGCAGAATTAATTAATTAAAATAGTTAGAACAGACAAAGAGCTGCGAGCGGTTTTATTAAAATAAAACTTGTAAAATCTACTTCTGTTATTAATAATGTCTAACTTGACTTTGTACTGACGTTCTGCGTTTGCAGGTAAATAGTTATCGCAGAGAAAGTGTATAAAGCAGATTTATTTCCTAGTTGTACTTGTAACTTTTAACCAGTTACCTTTAATTTTATTGTTAGAACCAATTCATTACATAATTTGAAGCGGCTAAACGAAATTGTTGTAATTATTATTATTATTATTATTATTATTATTATTATTATTATTATTATTATTATTATTATTATTATTATTATTATTATTGTTATTGTTGTAACAAAAGTAACAACCATAATAATATAATAATAGTAATAATAATGAGAATGAGGTAGTATGATCATCGTTAAAAACCCAAAGTCAATTTGGCTACGGATGGTGAGTTATAAGGCCCCTATGTGCTACCCCATGGTCTCGGAACCAGGAGAGAAAGTATTTCCGGTAGAGTACGGGTTAGAGGGCGAAAGAGCCTAGAGGAGTAATCCCCACCACCCAATAAAAAAAACAGAATATCCATGTTAGGGACGGTTGTTCTTTTACAACTCCAGGTTTGACAACCCCTGTAAGTTTATTCATTTAGGTTGTTTCGACAGTTTGTGGTTTATACTTGAAATTCATTAACGGTTCCTTTTTGGCCAAATCGTCTCTGAATCGTATAGCACTATAACTCAATTAAGGCTTTTTTTTGTTTCACAAATAAACAAAACTGATAATATACCAAAACCATATCAAATTATAAACTTAAAATGAAGGAGAAAGCTATCGATTCGACAGGAAACGTTTCCTCAATGTTCACGAACCGGAACGAATGAAATTTGATTCAAGTTTTATTCCAAGTTAATGGCCCCGGACCAGTAGGTCGCAGGAAACACACAGTTAGTCGAAAGACGCGTACCATGACGAGAACGATACTAGGGGATGGGGTTGTTGATGTAATTACCGCCGGGTCTGTGCGTGTGTGAAATCAATAGGAGGGGTGGACAACTACGGCGAGTGTCGCTTTCCATTCCGGTCACAACCGTCATAAAATCGTCAACTACAACCCTCTCCCCCTTCCAAAGTATCCAACCCTAACCGTGTACTTGTCGAGACCTGCGCCGGATACCTGTAACACTGAATTGTTGTCTTGTTACGGAAACTGTACGAACTGAAATTGCAGCTAACGTAAGTCGTATTTGCAGACTCACGTAGTCAAAACGATTACCTTTACGGAGTTTTCATATTTCAATTATATTTTGTTCTCAGCATCTCCAGTAGTTTCATTCTATCTAGATCCCAGAGATTTTCTCTTTTATCTTTTATTTTATCTTTGCCCCCAGAGATGTCGACGTTCACATTCACATGCTCTATCTCTTGTCAGCAGGCCATCTTAGAAACCTTCGTCCAGTCTGTTTAGTTTGAATATCACAAATAAGTATAACTAAATATATAAAGTGGCTTATCGAGGGGGACGGAGAGATGGTTAATACTTGTCAGCCAATCCAACAGCAAGGTATTTACTGCAAAATTTCAGATAAAATAAAATTCTATAAAATATAAAAAAATAAAATTATAATTTTATTATAATAAAATAAAATTAAATTAAAATTTAAAAATAAATTTTATAAAATAAAATTTATAATAAAATAAAATTTTAGATATTCGTCTACAGTAGCCAAAGTCGTAATGCTTCACTTTGTGTTTCTGATTTAATAATTGCTTTCTTCTGGCCGATGTCTCCACCAATCTAAAATTTTGCAACAAATTTGCAATTCCGAAATAAGCGACAAGGTATGTACCCAGACAGATCGTCCTACAAGCGATGATATCAGGGAATAACTTGGGGTAGTTTTAGTTATACGCAGAATAAAAAAAAAGAATTTAAAGATCTAAGAGGAACAACTGACAGATAAGTACGAGCTGCTTCATTCTTAAATTAGTTCTGAGGTAATACTAGCTAGTTAAGAGTGGTCGTGGTGTGCTGAAGAAACCACGATCCGATACTGTATGAATTAGGAACGGGCTGAAGGCCAGTTAGAGACGAAGAAGGTACGAATATTGATAAAGTCTGTTGTGAGAGACGACTGGAATGGAAACACTGAACATCCGTTCTGTACGTTAAACCGGTCTAGCAGAATACGTAGAGACCACATACACGCACACTCAAGTGTACCGAGTGCATGATGTATCCTTATGCGCAGCAATTTGCATTCTACTACAAACCCGTGAACTATGAAATATGTTCCGACGGTCGAGCACAAACAAGCTACTGTAATTGCTGTACGGTGCTTCCACAAAATGTGTGGGACTAGTTGTAACCATTAATGGCCGGCATATGTAATGAGTAAGAATGTCATTTACGTGTGTATAAAATAACTATACTTAATTAATACCGTTGTGTTGGTAAGAGATCTGATGACGCGCTGTGCAGCTAGAAAGCGATAATCGGGAATTCTTGTATACTGTACAGTGGTGTGCAACAGTGTAATTTTTCTTACCGAACAATCGTTACGGGTCTTACGAATATCTGTTTATTTATTTTTATTTATTTTTTTTACTTTTAGAAAATCTTCAGCTTCTGCCAATTTTATATCTGATGTAAAGTTTTTTGGCTTATAATCATCGAGGTCTTTTGTTTAAGACAAGGGACCAAAAGAAGATTAATTTAATAAAATAAAATTAGCTATTAACATCGCGTCTTCCGATCATTAATTCAGTAGTTAGGTTGTCGGTAAGTTTTAAAATAAAACTATGGCGCTATTTATTTTGTGTTTCGACAGGATTTTAGTATACAATATTATTATTTTAAAAGATAATTTTTCTTTCGAATACGCCTGGTAAAATAAATGTAACAGGTATGACCAAACAAATTAAGTATGAGATTTTAATTAATTTTTACTAACAGAAATTAAACTGTTGCACACTACTATATATAGGCAGTTCCCGATTAGGGCTTTTCGAGTCTTTCATCTTATCAGCAAATCGGAAACATACAAACATCCGATTCAAAAAAATATGGATTTTTATACAAAAGGCTACTTGAATTTAATGTAATAAATGCAACACTGCAACCGGCCTACCCTGTTGGTTTGCAGGGTTCTGTCCGTTTCTATCATAGACTTTACTTTTTGTATCGATGCCATAAATTCTGTTGCCTGTTTTGTATGCTTATATAACTCGATGTTTTACATTATTCCTGATCCGGATTTTTCTGTTTTTAACCCTGTTACATTTATTACAAACTAATATCGTCTGTATACGGTATTCTTTGCTATTGCATTTGACCTTTATTGACATTTCATGACATACTTGTAATTAACTCTTCTTCCGCGGTGTTCTTAAAGCGCTTCTCCTGCATTATTCTATCCTTTTATCTGACTTGTTCATTTACTATGTTAGACACGCACACACACACACACACACACACACTCTTAAGTAGTTGGATCAACCGCTCTTAGCCACTCTGTTTAAAAGAGACATGATACTACCATTGCTTTCTCTGGCTTGAATCGTCCTTTGTTTCCGCTCCTGTTTAATCGCCCTTGTCACATAGTCTTTATTCTTTTCTTTTTTTAAAGTTCTAATAATTAAGTCGTCCTTTAAGATTTTATCGTTCATCTAGAGGGAGAGAGACAGACAATTTAAACACGAAAGAAGACTATCTACCGCCTTATCTCCTCCTCTACCGGAATAGTAAAATAAAAGGAACGACGCATCTTCGAATTTAAAATAATAATAATTATTATTATTATTACATTATTAAAAATATAATTCTAATTTATAATAATGTATTATTATTGTATTTCGTCAAGATCCAAAACTACAATTTTACAAAGTTATGGCGGTCCCTGTATTGTCATATGGGTGCGAGTTATGAACAACAACCAAGAAGCAAGACAATAAAATACAGGCCTCGGAAATCCCGTTTTTAAGAGGAGTTTAAACGTGTGTGTAAAACTTGTCCGTATAAAGAATGAGGCCATAAGGGAAGAGTTACAATTTTTTAACTTGTATTAGAAATTAAAAGACTACAAACAATGGTGGAAAGGAGAATTAGGAAGAATTAGAAATAATATTGGCCAAACAAGTCTGGAAATAGAAACATAAAGGACACAGCTGTGTGGGTAAATCAGGAAGAGATGGCTGGAGAATCTTCTTTGAAGGAGGAACAGGCAGCACATTGCCTATGCCGTGTTGTGTAGATGAATAATAATAATAATAATAATGGCTGCTTTTTTTTACTACTAACGTTTGGCATACAGAGAAGGTATCGTGGTCACCGCTACAATTCAGCAGCAGCATGATGTTATCCAAAGTAGTAATTTCTACAGGACCAGTCGACCAGCTGAAAAACGTTTTTTGATTTAATGGTACACCCATAAAACGAACCTGGGACCTATAGATTAGTAGCCAGGTGTCATATACACTACTTTACTAAGCTTATTACTTATCACTGTTGTTATTACATTTTTACGCACATTAATATTAATAATTTTATTATTGATTCCGTTTTACATAAACTCTATCTCCTTCTTCTTCTCCTCTTCAAGGATTAGGTTATATAAACCTGTTCCGGTACCCACCTCATCCTCGGACGACTCGCGTCTCTTCTATGAATGGCTTTATAGTTCAGTGCCGCTTTCGGCAATCGATCCTCTGTCATCCTTTGCAGATTATCCTACCATTGTCTTCTGTAAATTGAAATAATTTCGTTTATGATCTTTACTTTGAGTGCTGCTCTAATTTCCTCATTCCTTGTTCTATCTTGCAACGTATAATTTAACGTATTTCGAATAAACTGCATTTCAGCACTCTAAATCTTACCGCATTCCTTTTTTGTCATGACCCACGGCTCAATCGTATAAATCAATATGAGTATTGAAATCGTCTTATAAAGTTTAATCCTTGTGCTGTTCTTATTTTATTTCTAAGTTTCTACGAATCGTACTACAAATATTCCTAAATTTATTTATCTTCTCTCTTATATCATATTCAGATTCACAGCTTACTGCACAGCCGAGATATTTGAAACGGCTCACTTGTTTTAAAGTGCTGTTGTTTATAACTATCTTATAAACTCTATTTTTTTTATAATAAGCATTTATAATAATAATAATAATAACAGCAACATCAACATCAACAATAATGATAAGAAGAATAAAGTTTCTGCTCAATTACAGATCTGTCTCCCTTCATAAAAAACAATTTCTCCTTAAATGAACCAACGTGAATAATTATCCCACTTAATAAATAAACAAAATATTAATTTAATTCAATATGTAGTGGCTTATTTCCCAAACTGTAAACCAAATATCTATTATTTACTATTTACATAAGTCTAATACATAATTATTTATCGATTATAATGGTTGCAAGAATATTATTCTACTTGAAATTTGGAAAGAAGAATAATTATAACAGACGTTTTTCAGAAATATAATGGTTACAGATAATTATATAGATATTGTTGTGGTTCCGCCTGATGTCTCTTTTAGCGTGCTTCGATGTAACATTAAATATTAGTTTGTCGCTGCCTGAATCGCGTTATTTTTAACTCCTCGTTGCCGTGACTCCGTAAACTGTCCTTGTTTTTAAATATTTTACCAGTTACTGAAGCATGCCCTGTCCTTGCTGCTACTACAATTATCGCAAAACCGGATTATCGAACATACAATTATCGTATTTACCGACTGAAAAAATTAAGACGAAATACCGGAAAAATTCACACAGACACAGTAGATAAGTGACAACGTGTTTGTATATGGTACAAATATATAACGAATATAGATATAACCTAAAAAATTAATTACCTATGTACAAATACGTATAAGAACTGGAAGGCCCCTCGTTCGCATAGATTTATGGATTAAGCTCACCAATAATTGATAGACATTCCGAAGAAGAAAAACTGACCTACTGAAAAAGATGGCGCTTGGGTCGTACATGAGGCCGTAGAACCCATACAAAAGTAAAATAGTAAAATTAGTTTTAGTTCCGAGTTTTAAGTCCGTGAGTCAGTATTGAATGGTAACAGCCGGAATAATCCTTCTTCAAAACCTGTCTTGATTTTCTGATCAACCATAGTGAAGTCGCTAGCTTCAGGTAGTTGCTTACATCTTTTTGCCGCCTTGTAGCATTTTTTTTTTAATTCATAATATTCTCTACCAATACTGTGACACGTTGTATGTAACCTGCAGAATGGTTTTTGCTGGCTCCTGTAACACATGCAGCTTCTGTCTTCTCCACAGCGCCCTACAAGTTTTTGGTGATCTCTGTTACTGTTTCTACTCCAATCTCCCTTTCGATATGTTAATAATTATATTCTTTTCGTATATTTTCTGCATCAAGTTCTGAAAGCAACAATGCGTGCCATATTTAAGAAATATTACTAAAAACGTTTTGAAGTAAGATAACATGGAAATCACGAATCAATGTTCTGTCTGATCCACTTCGCTCTCTTCCCTCTCTCACACACAAACACACGCGCGCGCATACACATGCATACATACACGATCCAGCTGTTCATTTTGGAGTGCCTCGTTTTACATAAGTGGGAACTGGACCTTTGGCAAGAAAATGTAACCCCTGATAGAGCCAGTATATAAATGAATTCAGAAAAAACGTTAAATACAAAATAGATGTCAAGAAAAATAAAATTCTGAAATTTTAAAAGAAATAAAAGGTGAACAAAATCTTTTTTAAGCAACGGAAAGTTGCCACTTTAAACTTATATCTTTAATGTGATTAATTTGTTAATATTTTATGCCTTGTAAACAACCACAATGGATTTATTGTAAAAAACTATTTAGAAAAACATCGCTGTAGAGTGAGAGAGAGAGAGAGAGAGAGAGAGAGAGAGAGAGAGAGAGAGAGAGAGAGAGAGAGAGAGAGAGAGAGAGAGAGAGAGAGAGAGAGAGAGAGAGAGAGAGAGAGAGAGAGACAGAGACAGAGACAGACAGACAGACAGAGATAGACAGACACAGATGGAAAGACAAGAGAGTGAGATTCAGTCAGACAGACATAGCTGAGTTCTAGAAGTTGTAGTAGATGTTCTGGTTACTCACAATGCTCACTACTCAACAGTAAATAAGATGGTATTGTTGACACAGTTCGTATGGCAAAACAAGACAAGAAGGCAAAATGCAAGAAGAAACAAATTTATTTATCCGCATAAAAGTTAATGTTTCCTTTTCGCACTAAATCTGTTATAATATGCTCTTATTTTCACTGAAAAAACCAAATTTAAATTTGTCTGATCTCAATTCCTATCTGGTAATGTTAGTCTCAACTTTAACTGTTACAATAGAGTTCACGATTTTATGTTCACAGTCATATAATACGTAATTTATTTCTGACGCAAATTAGTATTTTAACAAACAGATCAAACAGTTTTACAGTTGGGATCTGATGCGTCTCAACAAGGTACCACACTATTGTAAGTATTTTATAGCTTTTGCCGCCATAATCATGATTCGGTACTAGTATAAATTCCTAAGTTCACCTCGCATATTGTAAAGGCGACCTGTCTTACATAAGAAATTTCACATAACCCATACTTGTTCTCTAAAATTCTTATCAGGTTCCATTTGAATTGTTTGAAAACTCAAGTGACGTAATAATCATGTTTACCAACTGAGAACGTTTCTAAAACTTATTTCCAGCCTATCTTTCATTACCACGCCTTACGCAACATCCGTTTCCAGCGAGTGTATTACGGTCTCAAACGAGATCTGTGGTCGTGTTCTGAAGCGCGGTCGGATTTTTCTGAAACAGGATTAATCGCAGAGTATGACGCAATAGAGTACTGTATTAAACAGTAGTTACATTTGTGAGCATGTTCAAAGCTATTTTCTAAATGACTCCTTAGTTCGTCCAGTACAGAAAACTGCTTCCTTTACTTTTCTGCTTCCTCTGAAAGTGTTCCAACTCGTCCAAAACTGTAACTACCGCGGCTGCAAACTTTCTGCAAACTTATCTTTAGAACTTTTTAAAATTCGCGCAGCCCCCTTCCCCCATTATCAGTGCTAATTATGGGTAAATTTACATAGCATAAAACGAAAACAAAGCAACCAGCGTTTAACCCAAAATGTGACATAATTTGCATTAAATTATAGTGCAGATAAATGCGTTGTAAATATTACATTTTGGCTTCCAGCAATATCTGCAGCACTCGTTCCTTTCACTCATATTTCTTTCGGTCATTAAGCATCTTAAATAGGGGTTTCCACATTTACAGTATTAGTAATAAGCCGTGTGTATATGTGTGCGTGGGCGGGCGAGTGCTTTCTTTTTCAATTTTCTTAGCGTTGGGTCGTTAATTAATCTCATTGTTATTCTTCGGTATGCTCACACTTTTAATGCCATGAAATTTTGACACTCGTCTTCTAGAGTATTAACATTTTACGTCCACTTGCCATAAGCGAACAAACGTAACATTTTAAAGACCTTAGATTGGACGGACAGATAGAAGTCAACAGACTTAGTAGGCTATTAGAGTACTTCTCGCCTGCGTGTCTGTAATCCAATTCTGCTATTTCCATACGTATTGTGGATCACCGTAGTAATGCGTGCGAATTAAAGACACGAAATAAACAGGACAGACAACCATTTAATGGTCTTTAAACCTGAATTTTAATGGTATGTAATTTCTATCAGAAGAGTTTTTTTTAAACCGTTAAGAAAACCGAGAAGAAATATTATTATCGGTTTTTTAAATTTTAATTATACAACGTTAGAACACTGACAATCTGCTGTTGTCTTTACATGTAAACAATATAATCTAATAACTTAAAAATAAAAATAATTTAGTAATGACAGTTCTATAGGATCTTGAAGAGAACGGATTGCAATAGAACTAATAAACGGATTGCAACGGACTAATAAAATCTTTAATATAATTGATCAGAGGGCTAAAACAAGCTTGAAATGTTTCCAAGGGACTACGAGGGATATGCAGTTAATGAACATTAACCAAGACACAATAATGGGCCGAGAATTATTAGAGACTCAATATTTAACTTCATAGACAAGGTTCTAAGACAAGGTTTCTAAGGAGAGGCTGCAAGACAAAGAATGCTCCAATACTAGCAGAGCAAGAAGTCCGATCATCAAGTGACTTTATATGGTCCTAATACAGCCTTAAACAAACAAACAAAGTTAAAGAAAACCATAATAATTCATAATCAGAAGAAAACCTTAATCAAAAGAATGACCACAACTGTTAAATGTTCATACAACGAACGTCATCGAAGAATTGCTGTGCTTTTCGGTACTGTTCAGCGGACTTCGAAGAAAAGTAGTTTTCTTCTTTCGTTTTACAAATTTTGTTTTGTTTTGTTCTATTTCTGTTTTATAGTTTGTTTTATACGACTATTTGTTTTTGACGTTTTTGATGTTGTTTTAAAATATGTTGTTAATTTTTAAATTATTAAATTAAGTCTTTGTTATTCTTGAACACAACCGCAGATTATTAGTGGTTGAAACGTCGCCTCCGCGTCCTCCTCCACCTCCCCCTCCCCCTTCTCCTTCTTCTACTTCATCATCATCATCTTCTTCTTCTTCTTCTTCTTCTTCTTCTTCTTCTTCTTCTTCTTCTTCTTCTTCTTCTTCTTCTTCTTTGTCTTTTTCTTCTTCCTCACTCCATGGATTGGGCTATAGCGCGTTCTTACATTGTTTCCAGAGTTCATCTTCTACAGTACAAGATGGCCTACACTTCAGCGGTTATTTAGCAATTTGCGTCTCTACAATATGTTCCACATATGATTTCCAATCTTGCATGTATTACTTTATTCTGTCACTAACTGATGGTACCTTGAAATCCTTCCTTATGCGGCTTCAAACCGTTACCATCAACGAGAATTCTTGTTCTTACAGGATTCTTTTCTAGAAAGGATATTGGTTTTGTTTTAATACGAGATATTTTAAAATTGTATTTCTGACACATTGTACTCTCTTCTTCTTCCGGAGCTTTACAGGCCGGGACTTCCGCCACCACTCGCATCCAGTTCTCTCACTCTGTTGCAACGTTCCTCCAGTTTTGTACGCCCATTTTTCTACAGACTTCCTCCACCTCATCCATTCATCCATCGCCTTCTGAGTCCGCCCCTTCTTCTTATTCGTTTCATGTTTCTATTCGACACTTTCTTGGGCAGTCTCTCCTGCGGCATTCTCTTTACATGTCCCAGCCAGCTTGTTCGCCTTGTCTTCCCGAAGCGCACTATGTCTTCCCGCTGCAATATTTCATCAATTTCGGCATTTCGAAGGCATCTCCACTCTCCTGCTTCCATTATTGGGCCGTATATCTTTCTCGTTATTTTCCTTTAAAATAGTCTCGACTAACTTATTGATACAGCCGTGAGTGGCCAAGCTTCAGCTCCGTAAGTCGCGACTGGTCTGATCAAGCTTTTGTAGATTTTCATTTTGACACATTGTACTCAGTGTACAAATAAACCTTTGTAATTCATTTTCACTTCTTGCTATAATTACCTGTTCATATAATAATGTGTTATTTGAGCCCTTCTCTGAAATTCGTACACTAGCTATATAATGGTAATTATATAAAAAATAATCAGGCTGGTCGAAACGATGTATATTAAAATTTGAACGATTAACTCTTGTAAACTCTTGAGATAAACGTTTTATGGTATCGGAGATAAAGTTTATTTGAAAATATGTTCTAGAGTATAGAAGAAAAAGGAGCTGATAATATTAAATATTTAACGAAACCTAATGTGTAGTACATCCTCTAATCAGTAATATACTTACATACGTAAGTATTCTACGATGTTCGTCTGTTACTCAAAACTCCGATATCATGGTAATGTACACTGTGTACTAATTGAGTTGTGTGTTTCGATCCAACGCTGTAGCCTGCTGCGAAAAGTGTTACGTGAATATTGATCAACATTCACAGAAATTTTTTTATGAGAATAACTTGATTGTGTTTTTCATTTTACCACTTTGTCGTAATTTCAACTGTTTGCAAAAGTATAACAGTGAGGTGTAACAATTAAGAGATTGTAAAATTTTGCTGGGAAAATTTTTTTATTTGTTTTGAAAAATAAATATATATTTCTCAACTAAACGCCAGTTAGCTGTGTGTCGTAATAATTAAAACAGCCAGCTAGGTTGCTTCCTATTGGCCTGTAGGCTTTTGTGAGACCAACCAATAACGCTCCCCCGTCCCGCACAGCAAATTGTCAATATTTCCTTCGTATTTTCAGCTGCTGGAAACCGTTAACGTTTTATCATTTATCAAACAGAAATTAATTTTCCTTTATTATGTCAGACACGGTTGACACTTTTTGCCAAAACTTCCTGTTAAACGCGACATTCCTACGTTCTGGAAACAACCGTAAAAGTAGAACCTTTTGCTAATTTTTACTTCAAGTAAAAATTTTATATATCTCAACGACAGTTATTTTATTTATATCTATCTGGTAGAAATTTTTTAATTGGTAAACAAATTGTATTCTTACTTGTTTTCATTGAGACTGTATCGTAGACATCACATCAGCTATAGCCAGATTAGTAAGAATAAATCTAAAAAAACAATAAAGGAAGATGAACTTATTTTAAAGTCTGTAAAAGAAATATAGGCCTAATAGGAATTATGATATTGATGTAAGGTTAGGAAAGTTCCTGACGATCTGTAGGACAATCAATCGTGATTTTAGAAACAAGGTACGTCGAGATACAAAACAGTGTGTGGCTGGAAGAGAAGAGAAGGATCCCAGGAAGAGATGGCTGGAGGATCTTCGAAGGCGGAAAAGGCAGCACCTTGCCTATGCCGTGTTGTAAAGATGATGATCATGATAAATAAATGCTAATATTTCGATTTTTATAGTGTATCTGAATCTCCAAAGTCGAAACGGCAGATCGCAAGAAAAGAAAACTTTTAAATGTCGATTGGCGGACGATTCTCAGATTGTCAACTCGTAAAGAATGCCTTAGTATTAGAAGAACTATAGTTTTAAATAGATTACTAAAACACATTAATAAGTCATGCCGAAAATGTTTTAATATATGACGAGACAGACAGATGAAACACTAAACTGTAGTAGAAGATTACGGCAGGACAGAAAGTTCTGGATGGGGCAAACGGATGTTAGCGCTTGAAATTATTGACAACTCTCTCTCATAAGGGTAAACGTTTGAGTACAGTTTACGGTAAAAATTTAAATGTATGTACTTCGTTCTTACGGTTTAATATCATGTGTATATAGTTTTCACTGTGTGATTAGTTAAGCGTTAGGTAAAATTGTGATTATACGTCTCTTAGGTTTGGGTAGTTTAAAAATTGAACAAAAACAATCAAATAATTTACAGAATATACGTGAATAGCGATATTTAATGTGGGAGAATTAAATTGACAAACATGCACAAAAACGGTTAAACGGTTCATTAAACAATTTTATCTGAAGATTTATTTATTTAATTTTACAATCTATTACTGGTTACAACTACTGTTACAACAACTATTACAACTACCAGTGATTCCCAAATGATAACCGGGGAAACTGTGAAATTATAACGAAGTACCACAAAATTGTAAGTAGATATATTAAAATGAAAATATAAATAAAATAGTTTCTAGTATTTTTATACATTATTGTGTAGGCTTTTATGCAAATTTTTATTAATTTCTATACAATACAATTATTTCAAACACTTTCCTTTATGAAGCTAAGTATATTACTAAATATGGAGGAAAATGATAAAATGTTTGTCATAAAAATAAAAATGCTTTAATAAGATTATATTCTAAATTTTTTTAAAGATAGGAGTAGTTTTTTAAATCAATTCTAGGCTACTTGTTTTCTTCATTCGAGGGACGCAGATCAATCGCTAGTGGATGCATTTTTTCTATGTCGTCTTTTATCACTTGAGGAATGTTTGTGCCAACTTTCATAACTGTACTAAGAAATAATTTAAAACTGCAGTACGATATATATCGTGGACTATTAACGGGAAACGACAATTATAGAACGAATGGAGGTAACAACGTTACCCAAATAAGAGTAACGTCAATTACACGAAGGAGAGCCTAATCGCTGAAGAAGAAAATAGAATAATATTCCGATTAATATACATTCCTGCAACTTGTATTATTTTCATTTTCCAGTAATCAAGAATATTACCTGATAGTTATAATCAAAAATGTGTAATTTAAAATGTTCATACTTACTCATCCGACTCACTAGTGTATTGTTCTAAAGATTATTCGGTAGAGTCATTATACTCTATTCTATACTAAGATATATTTTTTACAGGTTCATATACCAGACATGTCAAACTAAATTTATTGTTTATTTTTTATTGGTTTTTACTTTGTTGTTTTACAGAGTTTTTAATTTTTTGAAAAAGATTTTTCTTCTGTAGCCGGTGTTTTTTTACTACCCTATTTTATTCACCGCTGTTAGTTTAAATTTTTCGGTGTCGAGACTGATGTCTACTTTAGCCTGACGTTTCGGACTGCGTATGCGGTAGAGTGTTGTCTGCTGAAGAAGTAGCCTACTACCGCAAATAGAGCCAAAACGACTGGTTTTAGAATACAAAAATAGACCCCAGCCCAAAAATACAACATCCGGAGACCAAAAATACAATTGGGCATTCTTTATTATCGTTTGAAACTTTATTTAAAATTTGTATACGTCTGGCTTCGATTTTTTGATTTCGTCCGGTTTTAGGTATGTGAAAAATACTGTGGCACTTTCTCAGACACATAAACATATTTGTTGTTTACTTTGATTCCATCAAACGTATTGAATCTTCCAGGTGTCGCGGTTACCAGAGGTGAATTCAACTGCTGATGGAGCCAACTCTAACTTCAGGGAGAAGATTATGTTCGCAGCTGATAGTGTTCAGCCAATCACGGGGTATTATGTACGGGTTTTGTAGTGTCGTTTCGTGTCGGTAGTGACTGCGTAGAGAATGTTTAGACTCAAATAAGCAGTATTCTGATCAATTATTAATTTTAAGGGAATAAATAAAATTGTTAAAATACTAGTTTAACTTGAATTTATTTTTATAAAGCAAATTGATAGTCTTTAATCGACGCGCAATGGAATCGATAAAGAGAGGTTCAAATTCTGCCCCCAATTCACCGTCGACCTCGCCTCCGCCACAGCAGAATATCGACATTATACTGGGAGATTACATGGACAGGCTAGGGACACGTTTGGGAATTTTGGAAACTGAACTAAGGTACGCGTGGCGAGCGCTGGACCTGTTGTCGCAGGAGTACGTGAAAATGTGGGAAAGACTAGAAAAACTTGAGGTGCTCCTGTACGAACAGCAAAGTGTGATTTCTCAGTTAATAGAATTTTATACGGCGGTGGAAAGTAGCGACAACGATCCTAGCGGTGATTTTTCGACGTCCAGAGGCTTGGAAGGGTATTCAGCGGTCGTAGTAGGTGATAGAACGAATGTTATACAGAACTCGGCTGCAGCTATTATATCCGAATTAAAACTGGATATGGGACTTGACGAAGGAAATCTGCCCGATGAAGCTTTCTACAGAAGTCTAAACAACGCTTATAGAAACGATTTAGTATGTCCAAATAGTTCAGGAGGAGGGTCAGGAGCGTCACAGTTGGGAATGATATGGGAGGAATCCGAAGAAGATAGTAATGGAAACGGTAAACGTGAACCGGATAAACAGTTAGCGGTGTCAAGCGGCGACGTTGGCGAACCTCAAGAGATATTTAGTGCACTGGATTACAAGGACTACAGAGGAACGTCACCGTGCGTCAGCGATCAGGATATCGTACATCTGTCACAGCTGTCTACGATGGATCAAGTAGCTTTGGAAAAACTTAAAGAGCTCGATCGATTAACGACCAAGTTGCAAAAAGACTCTCAGAATTTGAAAGAACTCCAAGATCGTTTATTGCAAGATTCCCCCAAGCACATTTATGATAAGGACACCACAGATGTTTCGGACATTATTGTGAGAGAGACGGAAACTAATGAAATTGACGAACAGCTGAGACGTATGTACGCAGAAAGCGAACTAGATAGGTGGGAATACAGTACAGTTACCACAAGCTCTATTGCTGACATGTTGATTTTGTCAGGAGTGCCGACAACGGTTATATCTTCTATTACAAGGTCGCCCCATTTGGGCGCTGACGATTCCGCACAGGACCAATCGGTCACAGGGTACACCATACAGTCTACGCCGACTTCTCCTAGGAGATACCTCCCGGATCCCAAAGCTAGCATTTACTCATCGACTGCGTCTAGACTAGGTATAACTGACCTGACACCGCACAGAACTTTACCATTGTCACCTAAAGGAGAGAGATACGACACCAGACTGTATAGTAAGTCGGACACTAACGATGTTTTGAGTTCTGTCACTTACACCAGTTCCGCTGTACTGGAATCGAATATATTTTCCGCTTCTAGTGAACGTATTCCTTCGCCGACTGCGTCGTTAATTCGAACCCGACAGGACGGGTACATTGGCCAAGTAGATTTAACGGACACTGGTTCTTCTTTAATTCAATCCCCAAGTAGTCCGCCTCCGCCCGCCCCTAAGGACTCAAATAACTTATACCTTATGCCTACTGACCACACCGAAGGCATACATAGGAAGAGTCCCGTAGGTATGTACAGCATACAGCAGACGAGTCCCAGCGTTTCCGAGCAACAACCGCAACAACAACCGGAGAGACTGAGTCCGAGAACTCCTCATTCGCCAAAGTCTCCGAGAACGTCGCCTAAACACATCGTCAAATCTTCTTCGACTAACATAGTGACAGCGAAATCGGATTCAGGACTGTCATCTATGAGCGGTTGGTCAAGCTTAGAGAAGTCGCCCGGCTCGCCGCCCAAAATCAACTACCAGCAAAACTCGAAAACGCCCATTTCGTACGCTTCGGAAAATCTGGTCCACATCGGCAGGATATCGCAGCAGCATCCTCTGAATCCTCCGAGCAAATATCCGTCGCCGTCAGGGAGCCAGCAGATGACGGCGGCAGTTTATCCCGACGTCCAGGAGTACGGTTACAACGAGACTCGTAACATCGATTACGTGACTAACAACGTAGCGACAACGTCGGTGACGATTCACCGTACACTACCGTACGCTCCCACGTGTAATGCGTCGGTCATCAGTGATTCGTCTAGTTTTGTGCCACCGCCAGCACCGGAAGCCGTCAGCAAACAGCGTAGGACCAACCGGTACGATTATGTCTGCCAGCCCCAACAAGAGTATGCATATAACGAGCAACCGACAATATACTCCGTGGCTGGAAGTCATCGTCAGACATACACTACAGTCTATACGAGTGGAGCTGTCAACTACATTCCGAGTACAACGGTGTCAAGTTACCCAGACCTAATCGGACCGTACGCGACTCATGATCAAGTCAGTTCGGTGGGTCCTCACGTCCACAGAGCGGCCTTAGGGCGAGACCAACAACGCAGTTATTCAATCAGTTCCTATCCAAC
The DNA here is from genome assembly GCA_034769895.1 of Magicicada septendecula. NCBI lineage: Eukaryota > Metazoa > Arthropoda > Insecta > Hemiptera > Cicadidae > Magicicada > Magicicada septendecula. The sequence goes on along the minus strand of CM068375.1, from coordinate 121,113,592 downwards.
AGTAGCGACAGCGTCCATAACAACGGCAATAGCGACAGCAACACCAACTCATTCAAGCAAGCGAGGTCTGACCAGAGTTTACTCAACAGGGTCCGTCCCAAGCTCGAGTGGAGGTGTAGCCAATATGGAAGGTTACAAGACAGCCATGTATAGAACCATGTTCCCTACTGGTAATATAACCGACGCTCTCACGTATTATCCAACCAACGTCACTTACGACAGTAGGGAAGCGGTGCCAAGACCCGACTATCCGTCGTCAGCGTCGTGGACGACAGACGAAATGCCGTCTAGATTAGTCAGAGACACGACGGCGAGTACTATCAGGTCCGGAAGTACGAACGAGATGTACGACGCTTCACGATATTACCAGCAAGTACCTCCTGAACGCTTAAAACAACGAAACGATAACGGATACGGAGAAATGGATGTAAGAAACAAAACGCCTCCTGAGCTGTTATCGGATGAGCAACCGGAAATGCAGTATTACGACGCAAGCGGCGTGATTGTTTCTCAGTCGGGATATATATCAATATCGGCCAATATAAAAGAGAGCAGTGACGACAAAAAGAAAAGCAAAAGACCGGGAAGTTTAAAGTCTGCCATGAGTTCGGTAAGTCAGTGGTTCCCTGATATACATTTACCAAAACGTCACAGGTCTTATTCGCTTCCGACGGGTGTAAGAAGAGAGGATTTGGATTTATCTAAAGAAGTGTCAGAGCGTCCACTGACAACGCAGAAACCTAAACAAACTTCTAGAAAAAAGAAAAAGAACCCTCTCGTGTCTACGATGTCAGGTATTTTACAGAAAGCAAAAAGACGAACACAACATCAGTCTATGTCTGACCCCGAACAATCTGAGACAGAATGGAGCAGTCGACAGAGCGGCATCTCCGAAGACAGCGAAGACAGCGTTTTCTCTGATGCAGCTCAAGAAGGAAACGTTTTCGCCAAAGTGTCTAGTAAAACGAAAGTTCAGAGATCAAACACTTTCCAAGCATCGTCTCAAGATTACATAACTCAGCAGCCACAACAACAGCAGCAACAGTATCAACAACAACAGAATGTTGTCGTCAATGAGCCAAGCGAAAGTCTCGAACCAAAAATAGACCTATTTGAAGACGACGGTAGAGCTACGTCTCTGTTTCCTACAGTCGGAGAAGCGAAGAAGTCCTCGGTATCTAGTGACGAACATGGAGAAAGCATTCAATTACCTCCTGTACCCCTTGGAGGAGCTTCGAGAGAATTTGCAGTGTCAAGAGCTTTAGGTAAATATAGACGGAGACAATCGACTTCAACTTACGAGGAACAAGTGTCCGACGAGGCCCCACCCAGACAGGAAGAACCATTAACTATAATAACACAAGACGAAGAGGAAGAGGAAATGAGAAGAAATGAAATTTTTGAACGGATAAACGCGGAAGAAAGCAGTAAAAGTGCTCAGCTAGCGGAAGAGCAACTTCAGTTACAGTACGACGAAAGTCCGATCAACGCAAGAACACACACAACACCAAGACATCATCCACCGAGACATCAAGCTAGTCTGGAAATACCATGGGGAAGCAGAGGTTCGGGTGACACCGACGACGACAACCGCAGCACTCATTCGTGGCGAAGCACGTCTCGAGTGTCCTCGCGGAGACAGAGCACGGAAGACAGTATCGATAGCGAAGATGAATGGTACTGGTACGAATTACGTAAACTAGAAGAACTTGAACGGCAGTCCAACCTAGAGGCTGAAATACCGATGGAAGAAGAACAAGAATTATACGGGCCTGAGGAAGACGTGAAAGAGAAGATGTCTTTTGTATTGAGAGAACTAAGACTTAAAGTTAAGAGAAGTGATGAAACAGAAGACAGAATGCACATGCAAAGACGCGACAGTAGAGAATATAAACTCGAGCCAAAGGAATTAACAGTTAGATCTGACAGAAGAGGAAGTTATGAAAAAATAGATGACAGACCTAGAGACAGACGAGGCAGCTATGAAAGAATAGACGATAGACCAAAAGACAGAAGAAGTAGTTATGAAAGAATAGATGACAGACCAAGAGATAGAAGAGGAAGTTATGAAAGGATAGACGATACACCAAGATCGAGGCGAGGTAGTTATGAAAGAATAGACGACAGACCTCGAGACAGAAGAGGAAGTTATGACAGGACAGACGACAGACCTCAAGATATATATGAAAGAGAAGCTCGAAGGGGAAGCTACGACAGAACTGTTGACAGAAGAAGAAGTGATGTAAATGAAAGAGATCGGAGTAGACTAAGAGAAGAAAGAACGGAAAAGGAAATGTTAGAAGATTACGGGCAACATGATGAAATGTACGATAGAGCTGGAAAGGATACTAGGAGATCAAGTTACGACCGACATGAAAACGATAATAAAGCACATTATGACAGAAGTTACGAGCACATTAGTAGACGAGGAAGTTACGATAAGGAGTATATCGAAAAAGGCGAAATCGACCAGCAAAGAGACAAAGAACGAGATATTGGCAAATACGAGGAAGTCGGAGAAGGCTCTTCCGGAGAAACAAGTGGACCGGACAGTCCACATAAAAGTATGGAAGATTTAGATGTAGAACAAGAAGCTGTAGAAGAAGAATTAGCGTTAATGAGAAGAAGCTCGAGTGGGTCAACAATGAAACAAGGCGACCGTCATTATCACCCAGGCTCTGGATCGCTTAGCAGAGAAGGTTCATTGAGTGTCCCGCCGAGCGAGATGTCCGTCAGCATGCCGGAGGGTTGGGACTCCGAAGAAACGGCTACACTTCGCGACGGCTCGGTCAGTATTACCGTGAGTGATGAAACTAGTGGGGTCGGGATCGACTTAGGGCCCGGTACGCCATCGTTACCACGGTTCAAACCGGAAAACGATGTGTTGGTGTCCAACAAAGAGGAAACGGTCGGACCAACCGTGAAAGACGGAGGTCCCATGGGAAGCAAGTGGAAACTGTTGAAGGCCTTGAAGGAAAGGAAAGCGGAGAAGAAGAGTCAGGACGCAGCCAAAACCGAAACGACCACAACAGCCGCCACTGTAAGTGTTCACTATTTCAATTTTTGTCTTTTGTTGTGAATTTTGTGAATTTAATGGTTTAAATGTTAAGCTTATTGTTCCTAATGCTTTCCTTTATAAGTATTTGACAAACCTCAACAGTTCTGTTGAGTTCAAATGGATTTGTGAAGTATGAATGTTCCCATTGTTAAAGCGAGGAGCCGAGTAGGGACCATATTTCTTTTTCATATGTTTATTTCGGTTTACAATATACTCAACGTTAGAAAGTAATAAGCTGAATTAACATTGACAGCTTACACGTAAGTATCATCCAGTAATGATAACAATGATCACGTCCTCTAGACACATTTATTTAATGCCCTTTCTTTCAGTGACTGTTAAAAAGTGTTCAATAAGTTTGTACACTGAAACGAGTATCCTTTCACTGCTATATTTTTACTGTGTCATATGTTGCAATTCCTGTTCTGACTGCATGATGCTGTCCTAAATATTTTACCTTTAGGGCCATTAGGGCCATATTGATTTGAATGTTCATTATACGTAATTAGTTTGTTATTCAGAGATAGTAATCAGTCTATCAGATGATAGTCCTCAGCCTATCATCCAGTAAATCAGTCTAACTTTCCCGTTCGGTTTTTTTTTTTTTTTTTCAATTTCGATTCGCACAAGTTAATTTTACGTGAAATAAAACTAGCAGCTGCTACGTTTCCTAGAGAATGCTATAATTGCCCAATGAACTCGATGTCTAATATAAACAAATAAACGCATTTCATGTCTAAATATTTCAGTGAAATTGACTTTTTAAAGACAATAAATTTATGAAATTTGCTATTGTTCTTTTATACACTTTTCGGTTAACTCAATTTATATTGTTTGTACATAGTCTAAGACGCTTATAACTTTCGATGTTATGCTGAGTTCCTTTCTTTTCACAAGAATTTAAACTTTGACAGTCCTTGACTAGTACATTCATTTCTTATGTTGTCCATTCCCAGTCGTCTTTTGGCCTTCCTTCTTTTTTTGCATTCCAGTTTCTCATATTTCTGAACTGTTGCCTTTTTCTTTCTTTTCACATGCTCTCAATAAGTCTGCTGTTTCTATTTATAACTGGAATACAGTTCTAGTGTTGATACATATTATGTATCTGTTCTTTTTTTGTCTCTCATGGTCAATCCTTTTGGTTTACATAATTATTCACTTCAAGTGTCTGTAGTGATCTTTACCCTTTATAATAAGATCAAAGACTCGCATCCATGTGTAAGGACGATCTTTATAAAACGTTAAATATCATCTTAGTTCTTTTGGACTCTTTATCCTTCCTGTATATTCGTTCTTGATATCTTGGAGTACTTTTGTATCTATTTTTATGGATTCCTTCGCCTACAACTATCCTTTGACTTCTGCTTGTTTCTATCCCGTTACCCATACGCGTCAGAACTGAATCCCGTGGACTTTTTGCTTTTCACTTGGTTAATTTTTAGATGTGTGTCGGTAATCTGGAGTTCCATTGTCTGTATCATTACTGTATTTCTTCTGAAATGATTTTTATTCAATACTTGATGATTTTAAACATTTTATGTTTTAATAATTTTAAGAAAAATATATCAGTATTTTATTTTACATCTAGTCTTGACAACCACAATCACTATTTTTTTGTTGATACCGGAGCAAAACTTTTTTTGTTTACCTGTGCGTAAAAATTACTGAAGAGGTTTCCAGCCTACCCCTTTGGGCATTGAATATGTTATCCTAGTAAATGTGACTACAATAAATGATCACACTAGGTCATATTCCCTCAGCCTCTTAATTATTCGGTAATTAAGCGCGTTCATAGGTAGTTCATTTGCTAAATACTTAACCGATTCTAATAGCCCACCACATTCCTCAGTGTTTGTTAACAATTTCAAACTTTGCGAACGAGTTAAGGTTTATACTGAAATCGCTTATTCAAACAACGCGTATCCTGTTACTGTGAGTTACAGACATTTTCGTGGTCAGCAAATTCTGCTTCATCATTTCTTGCAGAAAGAGCAATATGGCAAATCAGAAATATGCGATAAACTTGTATTTCGGAAGGTGTATTTGCTCAATCAAAGTCAGTCGTTAATTCTAATTGTACGGTCTCTAGAGGCGTCTGGACTTCCTCTTCAGTATGTTTTCAATTCACCATTTTAGTACGTTTTAATACACCTTCGTATAAATATATTATTTATTTACATTTGATTTACCTAATAATAATTATTTAAGTAGTTAAAATAAAAGTTTTTATTAATTTTTTGTTGTATATCTTACATTAAAACATTTTCTTCTGCTAATTCGAACGGATTTGGGATTTTACAAGAAGCTTTTATCATATTAATTAATAGTTTTCCTGAAGCAGCCTCGCGAATCGACGATATGTAAACGGTTTTGTATTATAATTTCGTAAACAGTCATTAGCCATCATTGAATAAAATCTTAAAAAAAAAGGTTTCAGCTACAAAAAAGTAGTAGCTACCTTCAGGCTAAACTGGCAGTAAAACATAAGAAATAAAGACAACGTATAAAACAATAGTTTTATCTCCATTGACGGAGATTCGAATATCATGTGACAGAATATACATATTATTATGCAGAATCCTGCTGTCAGGATACGAAATTAGCAATATACCTTAATCTAAAACATAAAAACACTTAATGGACAGTGAGCAAGAAACAGAAAAGGATCCTAACCCCTGACACTGTGCAGAATTATACTGAGATATAATTATATAATTTCACCAACCCGAGTTGAAATGAAGAATCTTTTGAATTATTTCTGGTGTTAGAATTGATGAATTGATAACGTTCTAATCCAGTCAGTGTTAAGACAGAGGTCTGACAGAATTTCAACCATCATTAATGATTTTGTACAGTGGCTTTCAGTCGCTCAGTACAGTAGACAAGCCTATATGCAAACCAGCCTTTGAATTAACAGAATCAACAAATATGATCTTCATATGTCGTTACGGGTTCCGTGAACAGCAGTATTGATAATAAGTAAGTTAATTAATTAAATATTGATAATTAACTCATAGTTAATTCAATTTTTCGTCCTCGAAAAGCCAGGGACAGTGTAAAATTCAAAATTCGAATTTATCCCCAAGTACTAGTTTTTCCTTATCTCGGTAACGCCACTTTAACTTATGATTGAAGGAGACTTCGTGATTTTATTTATTTATTATCAAAATACCCTTATACCATATTGGTGTCGGGTAAAGAGACTTCGTGATATAAACCTTAAATATGATGTACTCCCATAAACAAGCGAAATGTGTAAATGCGCGCGCGCGCGTGTGTTTTGGGGGAGGACATCCGTTATATAATATTGAAAGAAAAATTCTAGTTTTATTGTAAATTATACACGTATGCGTGTACATAAAAGTACGTATAGCATTAAGAAGTACGTTACTGCGTTGGCGAAGTCACATATCGCAGACGGCAAGTTACTGTTATTGCTGAAACGTTACTAGGTTAGAGCGGGGTGGGAATCTGGATTTGTGAGTAACATTATGCCCGCTCCAGGTGCCCGGTTCATTGGCTTATTTATCACGACCAATGTAGCTTATGCCCCTGCGGTCCAGTCGGCTTCCCAGTGTACATACTGATGATATCAATACAGTACAGTGCATACAGAACAGTAATTGTACTTACCTATGGTTAGTACGTGTCTCCTCTGAGCTTTATAAGTGATTCACGTTGGCTGTATGACTGTAGCTGCAGTTCTGTTGGTATAATTTACACTGACTGTCCTCAGGCTTGACCAATACACAAGGGTTATTCGACGGCTAGGAGTATGACAAATTATGATTCTATTATTTTCAAATTTGAAAAATAGTATACAATAATACTATATACTTCTATATACTTGCTAATACTATATTTCACCCATACACAGATAAATATAAATTATTTTGTACACAAGCTTCCATAACCTTTCAAACATAAACTATTTAATATGGTATACATAAAATGAAAATACATATTTTATTTTACTTTTTAATTTTATTATATATCATTTTAATTTATGTATTTTATTTTATAAATATTTTTAATTTTGTTATTTTATTTTTATCGGTTTTGTTATAAATGCAACAATGCATCACTTGCTACGCATTTAACACTTTAACCATTTATATATTTGAAAATGTGTATGAATGAAACATTCACGTTGTGTGTGTGTGTGTGTGCGCGCGCGCGTGCGTGTGTGCGTGCGTGCGTGCGTGCGCGTGCGCGTGCGTGCGTGCGTGCGCGCGCGCGCGCGCGCGTGTGTGTGTGTGTGTGTGTGTGTGTGTGTGTGTGTGTGTGTGTGTGTGTGTGTGTGTGTGTGTGTGTGTGTGTGTGTGTGTGTGTGTGTGTGTGTGTGTGTGTGTGTGTGTGTGTGTGTGTGTGTGTGTGTGTGTGTGTGTGTGTGTGTGTGTGTGTGTGTGTGTGTGTGTGTGTGTGTGTGTGTGTGTGTGTGTGTGTGTGTGTGTGTGTGTGTGTGTGTGTGTGTGTGTGTGTGTGTGTGTGTGTGTGTGTGTGTGTGAGCGCCCGCGCTCAAAAGACTTTATGTCAAGGGTAACGACGAAATTGTTAGTTTGCGTTACGCCATTTCTATCCTTTCGTTTAGTAATTGTAGTAATTAGCGAGTTTAAAAATAACTTGATGTATTGTTTCTGTTCCTACGGGTTTCTTTTACAAAACTTATTAAAAACTTAACGTAAGTTGTGTTTACCTATCAGAAACGTAATATCGCTTCCTAACAAGCCCATAAGAAGTATTTTTTAATGTTACCGCTGTGAAATATGATGTAACAAACAAATTTCAGTCATATCGTTCTCTAAACGTCCCCAAATATAATTGACGTTAAAATGAAAACAAACTCAATTCCCACGCGTTGTAGCATGTTTTTAGCACAGTGAGATTTTTTTAGAAATTCGTTTTGTAGGTACAGGACAACTTAGCATACAGTAACTCAAAACCAGATTGAGCAGTAACTTTAAAGTCTCTTTTACAGCAAGAGAGTATATGAGGAGGAGAGAATGACGGAGATCGGTGAATAGACAGAAAGATGGAAAGAGAAAAATTTGGAGAAGGAATGTGTAGTGTATGTGTGGAGGGGGTAATACATACCATATACATACATGACCATTAGTAGTTTTGACTGCTTTTTAACAACTATAAACATTCTAAAATAACTAAATTACCTTAAATTGTCCGCCTGGTGTCTTCTTGTAATTTTTCACTATGACGCGTTTCAGACCTTATGCTCCATCATCAGATATTGACTAAAATAAAACTATCACTCTTGCCGAGGTCGTTACATAATATAAAATGTCAAAATTGGCATATGAACTGCACGCGGAGTAGGGTGCGCACCCGTTCAAGTTCAATTTCCCACTGAGCGGTCGCTACCTTATCATAGTCCCGGCTAGCAGCTTCAAGGCCGTATCGTACAAGTGGTTTGAAGCAAAGTTTAGTTGATCATTCAACATGCAATTCCGACTGCTTGGGTCGGCGTATGCACTATAAATTTTGAACTCCTCCAAGGCATTCATGAACCGACCCTTCTTACATACATGTAACGGAATTAAGTTGGAATTGAAGTCCGTATAGTTGTGATTATGTGAAGTTAGGTGTCGGTCGTAGTTAGATTTAATGCTGTTAATATACTTATTTTCGGTATATGTTCTCGAAAACGCTTAAAGAAACTTCTCCCTGTCTATAACCCACGAATAAAGCTATTAATAGCCAGAAAACTCTAAAAATCTGTTAACAAATTATACAATTTGTTAAGATATTTCTTATACCACGCTGTCTTAGAAAAATACGAAGTTTCCCTTTTGAAGACTAAAATCTTTCCTCAGGGTATGAGAGTGAACAAAACGAAAGTTGACGGTAAAAGAATCAACCGACATTGTCATATTCATGTTTTCCAAACAAAACTAGCTTCCATTTTAAGGTGTTTCATTATTAGGCCTACTATTGTCCCGACGTATAGGGAGAAAACTCCGATTCAGCAGAGCTCCAGCCGAAATCGGTTTTCTCTAGCTTATGTCATTGCAACTTCAACCCTACTTCGATATATATCGTTACAACAGAATCTTTTGCAGTATAAACAGATTCGATGGCCAAAACTGTGGAAGACAAGCAATCAGTTCTTTAGATGCTGAGTATTACTGAATTTTATATCAGAAACTGAAAACGTCCTAGAGATGAGTTTTATATACAGTAAGATGTGGTAGAAATAGTAAATAATGAGCTATGGGTATAGACTATTGGGCTTTGTACTCTAGCTGTTATGTAGCTTGATATAAATTTAGAGGTACTTGATTATTGTCTCGGTCAGTTCTATAAAATCATGTGACTTATTTCAGCCACCATTTTTCTCAGTCTTCGGGAATGAGTATAGGCTGTCAAAATTATGATCGCATAAGGTGAAATGCTTGGAGACGACTGCTCCTGTAGTAGGGGAAGATAGAAGACGTTTGCGCTAGGGGTTGACATGCGCGCTCGCTACCACGCAAGAAAAATTGCTGCCTACAGATGACGTAGGCGTATGCTGCAAACAGAGAACTCTCCAAACAGTGGCCTCTCACTAGAATAAACCAAGTCCACTATCTGCGATTGCGTACCCGCCCAACAATTAGCCACACCCACTCGACCACGCTAACTTAACTTTCACAACTGGTACCTGGGATATTATCGTGCAGTAATAATGGGCGGTTGGCAACACTAGCTTCCTTGTATGCCTAACGGCTCATATAGAGACTAGACAATCCGTCTCTCATAAGATATTTCAATGATACAAAAGTATCTATTATTATAAGAAGAGAAGAACCTTTGCACTTGCAATTTTTAAAATAAACGTTAATTGGCTTGACTACAGTTGCAATTTAGACTGCAGAAACTTTCTATTAAAGCTCTAATTATGGTTATGCCCAATGTCCCTACTCTCACAGAAAGTAATCGCGGACTGCTTCATTTTGAAATCTTAATATAGGGAAGCTATTCTGTAAACATCCATACCGTGATTGGAGTAATTTCTAATTTTTGTGAAAAATTTCAATTATTGTGTCTTGTTTCATTCACAGTAGCCAGGTACAGACGTGAAACCACTGACTCAGTCAGGATATAATTCATCGTGGCGCCTTCCGTGACTTTCCATTTAACTGTACCCCGTGGGGAACGCACCCCAGTTGCCGATCTCCCGTAGCGATTTCACTCTCTGTTCTCGTGGTGGGAGGCACTTCTTCCCCGAACGTCTAGCTAAAATTCCACGTTTCCCTACCATAACCACCGCCTACGAAAAATGAGGTTTTCATGTCTACCAAGTAAACGTGTGAAAAATCAGATTCAAATTTGTATACATTTTTCCATGTTTTTCTCAATCGTTGAATCGTTTGTGGATGTGGATATGATTTGATAATGTTATGATAATTTGATAATGTTGATTTTATGGTAATGTTGAGTTGATAAAATACCATGTGTCGTAGCATAACTATATTTTATTTAAGAAATACTTTCAGGATATTTAAAGGTTACCCTCAGCGCCTATGCTTACGTAAGAAATTGTATACACTACACAGAGAGTCGCAAACGTTACTTGAGAAAGAGGATAAAGAAGTTAAAGATATTTATAAAAAGTAAATAAATTCGTTTAAATTAACCGCAGTATAACAATTTTTGCTAGCAATATTGATACCACAATAGCAATAGTTTTGTATTGACAGGTTGGTATTTTATTATTTATTTAGTGAAAATCTAAATGATATTTATGAACAGTGTTCAAACTATTCAGAGTGGCATTTTCCTCACACGATATTGACAAAAAACGACAGAAGTGACATAACTTCCTTTTAGGAACTTTTTACTGCAAAGTGTGCTGTTGTTTTTAATAAATGGAAAAATAATTTTAAATTCAAATCCATCATCCCGACAAACGTTGTACAACTTAACAAACAAATCGGAAAAACGTGGTTCTATAATGGATACACTTGAAGATGAGCATAAACGTTTTGCACATAAAAAACAATAAATAATTTAACAACAATAATCGTTTTAAAAAATCGTCAACAAATAATTTTTATTATTATGGTTATAATAAAACAATATTTGTTGTATAGTTTTTTTATTCAAGTGTCAAGTATTTTTGCACTACCTGTACATTAAATGCGTTATAGAATGCGCAACTACAAAAAAATCGTTGAATGTCCTTGCTGTCTTGCTACGTCTATAGGCTATGTATTACGACGGCCTCGCGAGTCGTCGTGTTTAAAGGGAGGGACTCAAATAACCGAGTACAGAGAGATCGCTATTTAGAGTTTTACTGATAATTTAATTAAAAAAACGACAATAAACACTCGTATGCAACTTGGTCTTCAAGCTTACGATTATCCAACATACACACACACACACACACACAAATATAACATACAATAAATACTAGGACTGTCACTGACACAAATGGGCGGAGCATTTGATATTCGTAATAATTTATTTATCAATATTTTTACAATGAATCGTCTTTGGTCCGTTAGGTAAATAGATTCGTAATAATTTATTTATCAATATTCTTACAATCAACAAAATATATACACTTTTTATGATACAGACTTTTTATTGAATACACTACATTATGGTATACAATATACATTAATTGTCATTAGAAATATTCCACAACCTTTGCAATTCATCTCTACGATCAACCATTGATGGACTTCTATTAATTTTTAGCAGTCTATCAAAATTAAACGCCGGTTGTAATAATAATCCTTCTAATGTTTTCACTCTTGAAAGAGCAACATACGTTAATCCAACCTGAAATTCATTGTCTCCTAAATTAACCTTAATTAAATTAAATTAAATTGCCTTATCTAATGTCATCCCTTGCGATCTATGTATACTAACAGCATGTGTTAACATTAACGGAAATTGTTAGCGAGTACAAGAAATTTCATTTTTTTTTTAATGATGCCACTACTGGTACAATGGGTATTGAATTCTCGTACAGAACTTGTCCTGTATATTTTCCGAAAGATACAAGTATAATACATATTAGCAGGTGATTGTCATAATTTTCGCATTCAACTGCCGGGTAATAAATAATATCAGTTACTGTCCCAACTAAACTGTTGGCTAGTCCTTTTGTGACCCAAAGATTTTTTCTAAGGATAACTCAAGCACCTTTACTTAAACGTAATTGGGCAAATAATCCCTGAGCATCGTCAGATTTTGCTAGATTTTGCATCGTCGGCTTCTGGGCAATTGTAGATTGCATTGATTAGAGCCACGGGTTGTTTCTTTCTTTCTAGTTTTTCATAATTAAAGCGTTCGATTTCAGCATTTTTCACATTATACAGACAGTATCTTTGAAATTGTCCCCGATATTGTTTACATAAAATCTTTTAGATAAGAGCCGATAATCTTGTTCAGTCATTGTTCCATTTGCGACTCTATTTAAAGTCTCTCTGAAATTGTTTTGATCTTCACCTTGCTGTCTCATAATCTCCGTTAAAAAGAAAACTTTTTTGAACTGTTTATATAAAAGATTCGATTGAATGGTCTGAACATTATTACCAATATTGTAAAGACTCCTGTCACAAACCGGTGGAAGTTGGGACCAATGACCGACTAAATACACGCAAAGGCCACCAAAAGGAACAGCTGAAAAACGCTGCTTTGCTTGTTTGAGTCGCATATCCACTTTGAAAAACAAATTCAAACCCAACATACTGGCTTCATCAATAATAACGAACCCCACATTTTTTAATTCTTCTTCAAAAGCAATTTTGGATTCATCTTCTAAATCTTTGAAAGTTCCTCCCCTTCTCTTTGAAGTATTCATTCTAAAGAGCTCAATAAATAGTTTGTCCAGCAATATTGTTAGCTGTCACACCAATAGGAGCCATTAAAAGAGTTGCATCGCAGCCAATGGGGGCAAGAAACTAACAATCTCCGTTGTAGTTTGACCAATATTTATAATATTTCCCTTATAAGCATATTGACCGAGAAAGCCTCTCGATTTCACCCAATACACACGCATCACTGGTTATACTCTTGCTATCAAGAGTTGTTCTACATAAGTGAGATCCATCAGTTCTATAGGTACATCTTTAGGATCCATACGATTAACTGCAGTAAACTTATTTGGGTTTCGCTTACACTGCGGACACATATCAAAAAATGTTTGCTGCATCAACACTCGAGAACAATTTACACATTCATAGAATTCTAGAGGTCGTAAATTGTCTTCAAATTTATTCTGAAGATTCCTATATCCTGTGTTGTTTTGATCATATAACACATGATTCATGTTATGTTCTGCAGGGCCTTCAACAGTTCCTGCAGCAACATTTTGGCGCTGTCTCATCCGTCTTTGATTTGTAGTTAAACTACCTTTTCTCCGTTGAGGCATACTATAAATAATACGTATATATAGATTGATGAATAAGAATGTATAGAATATGCGTATAACAGAAAAAGTACTTAAATAAAAAGTACAAAATTGAATAAGAAGTATAAAAATAATAATTTTAATAGAATTTGGATTAAAATTTACCTGAACTGTGACTCGTTGCAATATGTAATGGAAAGTTGCAGTTGCATCAGCAATTATATAGATTCTCGTCTAAAAATTGACACTTGTTCAACACTTAAGTCCAATCCGTACATATGGCTACACCATAGAACAATGCTCTACTACTGTTTGAATTAAACATGTGTGAGACACGAATACAAAGTGTATAGGTACAGCAAAATCTTATCGAGCGACAGCCAGCGCGGGCGGCGGGAAGCACACACGCACACGCACCGGCATTTGTGATACAGCAAAATCTTATCTTATCGGGCGACAGCCAGCGCGGGCGGCGGAAGCCGCTCACGCACACGCACCGGCACGCGAGCGCCGAAATCGGCCGGTGACCGGTGAGTCTTCTAACGCCCCGTAAGTGCGAGTGAGACAAAGCGCCGTAGCTGGGCCATGATATCTCCATCTCTCTTCCTCTCACACGTTTAAGCTAAGATTTTTAAAAAATCGTAATGTCTTTTGAACCAAATAATTTAGAAAAATAAAATAATTCCATGTGTGCACTCTACAATACAGTTTGGATATGTATGCAAAATTTTATAACATTCGGTTGAGTAGTTTCGGAGGAGTTCCCGGTCTAAGTTGTGCACCGAGTCGTGGATAGAGGGCTATGCCTTTTTTCGCTACGCTCATCAGGCTCCGCCCAATAACTTCATTAAAGATGTTACACTATGTCGCCAATTAACATGCATTGAAGTTTGTTTTCAAATAATTTTTTGTGTATTGTATTTATACACCGGTAGTACAGGTATTTTTGGAATAAATGATGATAATGATGATTTATACTAGTTAACATAACTTCCTATTCATTTTGTGTTATATACCTATAATGTAATTTAATACGGTGTCGCATGAAACGAAATAAAGAAACATAAATCAGCAGTATTTAATAACATACAGACTTGATATTGATTACGCAAAGTAACGTGCTTATGTGTCAACTATGAATTGTTAAGGCCTATCTATAAATAACTCAGTCCAGAAAATTATGGTAGAGCAATCCATGTTCCTCTCAGTTGTTTTGTAGCATTATTTTGTTCATTTTAATTCGAAAGACAAGACTTTAAACGTTCATTGCCGGTTTAGTAATATGAATGGCTTCAGTGACTGCTAAACAGTGGTAACGAGATACCGCTGTATATATGGCAAGAAGTGGTGAATCAAGTGGGATAATCAACGCCATCGGAAAATTGCATCACCTAATTGCTGAATTGAATTTTACCTCAAAGGTCGCCATTGACGTAACGGTGTATACATTACTAATTGAAGACGTTATAGTTTTCTAATTGTCACTGACACAAAACTTTTTATAGTTATCTTTGCTACGTCTATGTAATTACTGGTAAATGTAAATAATAGGAGTAAATATATTAACGAAAATAAACTTCATTGCTCATACATTTGCTTTCATGATTGGTTCGTCATCATCACCACTCCAAGGATTAAACCCTACATCTGTTCCGGAACCCATCTCCCCCATGGTCTACCGACATCTCTCTTCCCAGTAGGGTGGTAACCCAAGGCAGTCACGGGTAGACAGTTATCAGGCATGCGGTTCACGTGTTCACACAATATCCTTCTGTGGGCTTCAATCTTCTTGTGTAACGATAGCAATGTTTAATTCACGTCTAATATCATCGTTCCTTTTCCGAGCCAGAAGAGAACAACCTTGCGTCCCTCTTAGAAATTTCATTTCAGCTGGCTGACTACTCTGTATGTCCTTTCTCACTAGCATACAGGAATGTAGGCACAGTCACAGTTTGTAAAATTTCATTCGGGTATCCTTCCGTGTTTTATTTTTCAGGCACGGTCTGTGAATCATTCCACAGATGCGTCTAAATTTCATTAGCTTACTATCCCAATCAATATCGATTCCATATGAGATATCACAACCCAGGTGATTAAAATGACTAATCTGATCCAAAATCTGTTTATTATTCACGACCATCTTAGTGCTTATAGGATGCTTGTCCTTAAATGCTATCTAGTTTATTTATTCATTGACTTTAGAAAAGTACTTTAAAAAAATTGTTTACTTAAAAACCATAAGCTTTTGTTTTCAATACATTTATATTTCTCAGTTCTCAATCTAACGATCAGTTACATTCATGTCTTGTTCACAAACACTTACTGTATATGGTAGCGAAACCCGGGCGTTAATAAAACCAAAAGCAGACATGCTAGACGGACTAATGCTATAGAAGCCCTATAGAACTAATATAATGGTATAGTGTCAAAATTTAATAAAGTAATATGAAATCGAAGATAGAGTGAAGAATTCATGCTGTTTTTGAAGGTCTTAACCTTACCGGTTGCAGCAGAAAAAATAGACTGAAAGGGCTGTGCAATGTATGTGAACATCAGAATTGTAAAGACGTTGTACAAAGACACAGCAGGATTAGATTAATAGCCGATAAAAAGTTAAGAGTTTCAGATGATCTTAAGCAGCTAAGGTACTGTATCCTCTTTCTAGAGATCTGTCATATATTGACGTCAATTGTGGAAAACAGCTGCATTCCCCTGTTGCGCCAATTCAGAAGAAATGTTTAATTTAAATTGCATAAAAGTAAATTTATAATTGCATAAGAAATTAATCTTGACGTAAACAGAACTGTTGGCTATTATAAAAATGTGTAGGTAAATCTTTGTCGTCTCAGGGAGCTAACGTTTTTGAAACGGCATTTACTTTTGTTGTTGGCATGGGAACACAAAACATTTTCCCCTGTCCCATGGGACCAACGTGACTTATTATTCGCACTAAGTAGTAGAACTTTGATCTGTCCCTGCGAACATTAGGGTCTCAGAGACTTGAGACTCTGTTTAATTTTTTTTACCAGGTCTTGCCATGTCTGTAATAAAAAATAAGAAATGAAGAAATTTTGTGTTCAGTGATGAAGGAAATTATTTTGCCTTGTAATCTTTGATGCACATGGTTAAATATTCTACCTCAGAACTAGTCATCGATAAAGTCACTTGTAATAAAAACTCAATGAATGACGCTTTAAATTACAGAGCTGAAAATTTTAAGTTACCAAGCTTTTACTCTCAAAACACGAATTCTTTTCAAGTAATACAACAACATTTTTTTAATGTATTAATAATACTACAAACTAAGCGCCACAGCATGTCTAGCAACTTACATTAGACACTGTGTCTGGAGTACCACTAATGATGAACTTTGACTTGTTAAAAATTTTGTTCGTATGGATCTACAGAAGATCAGACAGCTTCTTTCATTTTTAAGCGTGAAACTTCAGTATTATCAGGACACAAAACGTTTCGAAATTATGGTGCTGAGAAAGTCTACATTCATGGTTCACTGCATACTTCTTAGTTCCTTCTATGACGCTGTCCATTTTTAGATTGCGATGAATAGTTTGTTAACTATTTGTTAACCACAATTTACAAAACATAATTCTGAAACGTTTGGATGAGTTTGATGTTACTGTTCATCGTACGGTCCCATAACTGCATTACACAAGTTCCAGAAATTCTCCTCAAAAGAGTAGCTTATTAAATGAAGCGTGAAAGCGAAACCAGAAATTCCTCTCTAGCGGTCGGTAGAGTTTAATATTTAGTTCATTTTTTCACATGCTTCTTCTATCTATGCTTAGTGTCAAGCGTTATCCCAAACACTTAGCAATGTCGCGTAAAAACACGATTTACATCACAAACGTAACACAAACAAACATCACGAACGATTTACACCACAACAAACCCGAACACACCACACTACACAAATAAACCAACTGATTAACGTCATATCTAATAGAAAAATTACAATACTATTAAAAAACACACAAAAATTAGTAGGCCCGTTACCAGTTACGTCAACACAACAGATAGCATAACCCCTTTAGGGATTGTTGCCCGTGCCCTACGAAAACAACAACCAAATACCTGTATTAACAGACTCCGATCTGTGGACTTAAACATGTTAGCAACTAACTAAAGAAGTTAGTTCGTAATAACATGGTTAGTATGGTAAACTAACGTGGTTAAAACTAACTAATTACGTAATACCTAATGACACGGTGTATGTTTTCTTACCCAGCTGCCGATGTCTGTTCGTTTTTAACACGTTGCACCCTGTATTCACATACAAGTTTCTGATAGCCGAGAGACTAGGAATAAAGAATCTCTCTCTAAATCTTTTTTCTTCTTCTATGGCGTCACAGTTCGGAGTCAAACCACCTTAGCCTCCATAATCATCCGCCTCCATTTTTCAATGTCCTTGGCGATCGATATTCATCGTTTTATTTTAAGTAAACCATCAGCATCCCTCGCCACTGCGTCAACCCAGCGTTTCTTGGGTATTCCGACAGGCCTTCTACCCTCGATTTGACTAAACAGTACCTTCCTAGGTATTCAGTTGCCTCCCATCCTAATGAAGTGTCCGGCACATTGCAGTCTATGCAGTCGGATTTTGGTGGCTAGATCATTGTCTTTATACAGCTTGTATAGTTCCTCATTGTGACGCATTCTCCATATCCCATTCACTTGGATTGGTCAATATATTCTCCTCAAAATTCTCCTTTCAAAAGTATTGGCTATTTTAGCGGCTTGTTTGTCCAGAGTCCAAGTCTCACTCCCGTATGTTATCACCGATGTAATCATAACTTTATATAATGTGACCTTGGACTGATGGTGGATATTCCTTGCCTTGAATAGCCTATAGTTGTCAACGAAGCATATGCTCTATTTGCGGTCTATCTTTTTCCTTATTTCATTTATTTCTTCATTATCTTCTGCCATCCAAGATCCTAAATATTTAAACTGATTAACTATTTCCAGGTTTAGTGGTTTTAATTTCAAAATCTTCGATCGTCTCTCTAAATAGTGTTAACGATTTCCTTTGAGGACAGACGTGCGGGTTACGGTACAGAGGCTCGTCTTCTCTTTGCGGTATTTCCCATCGCCCGTAGGGCAGCTAAACCCTAAATTGGTCTATGTCGTATAGTAGAAAAAGGTGTGGGAAACTATTTACGAAAGACGTGTGTTTGAAAACAGACAGGTCACAAGATATGTGTAACCCCACAGATCACCTAACCCAACAGACTGATTTTATGCTCAGGAAACTTTTAATTATACTAGGATCCTGCGCGTGTACGTCTGTGTATGTGTTCGTGTGCGGGCGTGTGTTAAAAATTGTAAATCGAGGGAACAATAAACGTAGGTAGACAGGCATCCTTTTTTGGGCGGTCTATTAAAAAGGACAGAACAAATAAACTCGCCTAATTCCTGAAATGAAGACTAAGTAGTTGGTTGAATTACAGCTCAAAGTTCACGACAAATATACGCTCTACTGTAATTTAGGGAGTATTAAGTTTTCCACTGCAGTTCAAAACAAAATGTAATGTAGGCCACAAAACTATTATTTTTATTTTCTTTATAATATAAGCAGAAACTGGTATTTTCAATATGGCATTCCTGTCAAACAGTCGCTTAATTCAGTTATCCTATTGTCACATGCCTAATGAACGTTCTCGGTCGATTACACACAGCGGTGTGTCGTGATCATTTTATAACGCAATTTATCAGCAAACAAAGGTTATACAAGATAAGTGAATATAATTCTTTTATACCATAAGCTGTGTTTTATCGTCATCATCAACACGCAACGTGATATGTTTCGCCGCATTGTCGGTGGCAATATATATTGCATGCTCAGTGAATATCACGTTTCACCGGTAAAGGCAATTAAACTTCGTTTCACACTCATAACAATACATACATTAGGCCTGTATAAAAATCGTGTACTCTATTCGAAACAACAATTTTTATAATGAATTTTGGTGATGCGTGCTCTTAATTTCTCACGACCGAGGTTTAATCTAGTGTGTGTGTGTGTGTGTGTGTGTGTGTGTGTGTGTGTGTGCGTGCGTGCGTGCGTGCGTGCGTGTGTGTGTGTGTGTGTGTGCGCGTGTGTGTGGGTGTGTGTGTGTGTGTGTGTGTGTGTGTGTGTGTGTGTGTGTGTGTGTGTGTGTGTGTGTGTGTGTGTGTGTGTGTGTGTGTGTGTGTGTGTGTGTGTGTGTGTGTGTGTGTGTGTGTGTGTGTGTGTGTGTGTGTGTGTGTGTGTGTGTGTGTGTGTGTGTGTGTGTGTGTGTGTGTGTGTGTGTGTGTGTGTGTGTGTGTGTGTGTGTGTGTGTGTGTGTGTGTGTGTGTGTGTGTGTGTGTGTGTGTGTGTGTGTGTGTGTGTGTGTGTGTGTGTGTGTGTGTGTGTGTGTGTGTGTGTGTGTGTGTGTGTGTGTGTGTGTGTGTGTGTGTGTGTGTGTGTGTGATTTCTTGGTAGTAACTCTTAAGTTTCTTTTCTCAATAATATATTATATTTTATTTTTCAAACTTATGTCAAATTTAATTATAATTATGATAGAATAATAATGACTATCATAATAATATGACAATAATATACAACAATAATAATGTTCAACGTTGTATTCAATAATATAGGATAGAATACTAATAGAATACAGTTTGTTTCTTCAAAACATGCATGAACCAAACCAACAGATACACTTGCAGAGGAAATCTGATACTGTAAACAAGACAATACGATATGAATGAGTGTGTGTGTGTGTGTGTGTGTGAGTGAGTGAGCTAAATGTTTTAAGAACTTACTTTAATTAATTTTGCAAAGCGCTCTCGAAGACTGTCTTATCCTCTTCGTCAGTGATTGAAAATTGCAGATCTTTAAGAGTCTTTGCAGAATACAACAAAAGATTTTCTAAATAAGTAATTTATTAAATCAATATAATAATTAATATAAAAAAATATTGCAAAATTGTACTTAAAATTGTAGTGTGACTGTATGTGTGTTTTTGAAGCTAAATTGTTACGATAATAATGAATGGAATTAAATAAATGACGCATCTGTAAAACTGGTCTGAAAAAATTAATAAAATAAAATTATGGCCTGGTGTTTCAAAATAAACAATAAAGTTTAGGTTCAGTATAAATCTGTTGTATTTCATTTACAGAATAAAGTTTCTAACTTAAATTTCAAGTTAATCAACAGGGATTGTGTAAAGGAATTCTTCCAGTGCGCTATAAGTTCTTGTAATTTGAAGCCCACAGAGTAAACAAGCAGTAAACACGGAAGAAAATTGTAGATAACACTGTTGGGGTACTGGGACTGATCAAAATATGGGAGGGTAGAGAATGGCCCCCTAGTCCCTGGAGCGACGCGTTTCCCAACGTTTTATTGGTGCGTCAAATGTTATTGGATCGATTTCTAATAATTCAGAATTACGTATTTTTAATCAACCCGAGTCCGACTGCGTCTGTACTCCACTATAACTCATTACGTCGAGTGGTCTGTGCTGCCATTAGGTCCATCAGTTATTGACAATCACATTACAAGTAACGTAACTCACGCACCTATGACGCAACGAAACTATGGCATTGCATGTTCATAAACATTGTTTTTTACTCATTAGGAAAGCAATTTTGTGTGTGTAGGGGATTTGTTTTGTCAACATTAACACTGCACTAATGTCTCCCTCATTATTAATACTAATGACCGTCATGTATAGTGTGTCATCTTTTATACGACAGCCCAAGTCGAGTCTCGCTTCCCTTGCGCCATATTGTCCGGACATTCCGATTGTTTTCTTGTAATCCTGCGACTGACGTTTCTTTATCAACGTTTCACGATCTTCTTGTACGTCCTCTTTTACTCTTTGTTCGTGTATTCACCTCCAGAGTCTACTTTGCAGCTTTTGGTCGTTCAGTCGATGTAGCTTACCATACAATATACGTTGGTATTGGTCTGTATAATCTAAGACTTCTCTTCGACCTTCGTGAACTCTCTAGTCCAAGCAGTTGGAGTTTGATTTGCAACCAATAGAATAGAATATTTTATTACTTGAGTACTTTAAAAATTAATTAATTTAACACGTCATAATGTAGGACATAAAAGTCCTGTATCAACACTCAAATTAAGGACTGAATGAGCAGAAATCAATTTTATAAAAATATCTTCAAAAATATTAAATTTAAAAAAAGTTTATAAAGAATAAGAATTTAAAGATAAGATGATTTACTCTTTTGTAATTATAGAAATCTCATGTTTAACGTGAATAACGATTGACAAAAACAGAGATTTTTAAAAATCGTAGCTTTTTCCCAAAATCGATAAACGATCATGGTGCTCCTGCCTAAATTCAGAAGAAGTAAACGAGTATTCTACGTTTGAAACAGAAAATGTGAAATTATTACGACTTATAAGAATAAAAACGTACTCTCATCATACAGTATCACAAAGAATTTTCAGCATTTGTTAATTTTTTATATTCGCAGTGAAATATCAATTGTATATTTATTTAACTTTTTAATTTATAACTGTGTGTATTTTGATACAAAAAATATTACAACTTATGGTTTTTGATAATTACAATTGTTACAAACAAAAGATGATGAATTTCAGTGTAATGACGTATTCCAAAATAATTAACTATTTCAAGTACTTGAGCCCATAACTTGTCCAACTGTATCCTACAAACAGTAAATAATTTATTTTTGTTCACAATATTTTTACGGCTAATATGACTAATAGTTGTTGATAAAATCGATGTCAGATACAATCGCAGAATAAAAGAATAATTTTAAAAACATTATCCTTAGGTCATTGTTATAGAAATTAAACATAATTATCAAATTTTTTATGTAGTTTTTGAAGTGCACGTTACATTCTTGACAAAGTTTTTGACATACTTGTTTCTGAAGATATTGTTAAAAACCCAGTTTTTACCGTTCACACCCTAATTTGAGAGTATTGTTTTAATAACCTTTAGTACTTGTTGAAGTAAACTACTTTCCGCGTATTTGGTTCTATTTCTTTCAAATTAAGCACACACACTTTTAATGTACTTGGGCTATCTTGGTCTATTCGACCAAAAACCGGCAGATATTTTCAGACAGACCTATAAGAACTATATTTTCAGACGTCCGAACAACCGAAATTTAGTTCCTGCGGTTATACCGTTAAAGATTATAAGCGAACAGAGAGAAAAATATTCAGTGTGCCTTGGTATACATTCTATTCAGGATAAAATCTGTGAAAATACATGTAAATGGAAAAACCGTCCGTTTAACATGCCGGATGACAGGATCCCTGAGGTAATTCATAGACCCAAAGGTAGAAGAATTGGCGGATGACGAAGAAAGCAGTGGAAATAATTGAAACCGAAAAGGTCGACATGCCTGTTATCCTTGATGATAAACAAAAAAAAAGAAGAAAATGTTATACAACTTTCAAAATTCACATTCGTTAATACGGTTACGACAGTCGCATGGATCGCCCTCTTGGAACAGTGGAATAAGTAACTTAATACCAGATAAATACTTAATCACGCGTTTAAGAATAGCTTGAATAAACATATACACTGGTATACGAAACATTTTCCAAATCTACAATTGTCCAATACATCACATAGCAACAAGTAAATAAAATCACCAGTTTAGGATCTTCGCACACAGTAATTACATTTGACACCTTACACAAAAGCACTGTCAAATAACACACACTGAATTCCAAGTCGCAGCAACTAACATCACGTCTTATCGCTTCGATTCGCAATATGCAACTGAGCCTATGTTCATCTTTTATTTGCTGACAGAAACTGCTCATTACGAAAACGTAATCTTAGTTGTAGATGGTCGCACGGCAACCATAGAGTAGAAGGTCTGAGAATGTGCGAAAGCTTTTCGTCGTCCTGCTGCTTACACTTCATATAAGCCATGCAAGTTGTCTATACCCTCACAGCAACAATACATACACTTTCATCGGAAACTTTCAATTCTAATGCATCTTTCCCGTATGCGCTCCTTATTAACTTAATCGTTATTTGCTTATATCGGTTATGTTTCGTAAATTCAGTGTTATCACTGTACAAAAAATATACACGGTGTATTACGCTGAAAGAAACTAATAACTTATTTGTATAGCGGTATGAAAAACATGTGTTCGATTGTATCGGTAATATTGAAAACGTGTTTATGCCACCCCCCCCCCCTTGTAAGGGATAAGGTTTACGCGATATCAACGGAGCGGTATGTGTGCATCGATCCCAAACCAATAAATCGATTCTCGGATCGCTGCCGGTGCTGCATTTTAAAACGCTCCGTCTGTAATGTGTTTAAAATGTCTGAATAAGTTGAACTGTTCTCTCATTCGTTTTTGTCTGGATAAAGTTTTTTACTTAAAGTGGTGCACTCAAGCACTTACAGCAGAAACGGAGACAGACGGTAAGTGCTCTCTTTGACCTACACTTAAGCCCCCTCCCCCAACGCACTAAAACATAATTACATGCTTCATCTTTCGTTATTGCGTACGCTGCCTAAAGAACGAACTGACTCAGGTACCTCTCTGTTATGTCGTATATGGTCTACACGCACCGGTCACTATGTCTAACATAAAAATATAAATATCGCTATTATTTGTGTTTTTATATACAACTCCTCATGTGTAGTATACAAACACACACACACACATTCATATACGTATATATTGTATCATGCTGCTGTAAATTCTTAAAGTACGTACATAAACCTTGTCAAAATAATTGAAAATTGTTGAAGTCTGTAACAAGGTTAGATTAGAGAGAGGCACAAAGGCTTTCAGCTCTATAGTGGGTGAACTGTCAAATTATATAATAGAATTAGAAAGTATGATAAATGACTTAAAATAAAAATTAAAATGTAATATTAAATAATGTATATACAAATATGGAAATAATTAATAATAAGCAAAACTCAATCATAACGTATAAAATGTTGAAGCATTTTGCAAAAAACATCAATTAAAATAATAGTTAGACATGATCAAGTAAACACAAGCATTATGTGAAGCTAGTACTATAACGAATCTTATAAATTATAAAGTTCTATAAAATGTCAACAAAGTATAAATTACATAAAAATAAGTATATGTAAATAATATAATTAATACAAAAAGCCATGTTACGGACAAAACTATGAACTTAAAAACATTATAGTATTCAACTAAACCAAAGGCCGTATAAGGAAGCGGTTTCTAACGATGTGTATTCTAGAAAATAGACGCCGAGTCACTCTTGTTTAAGCGTCTGATCATTTAACATCAAAGCCGGATTACGGTATAGTTAATCAGAGTCAGTCCCGTAGTTCAAAATAAATAAGAATTCAGAGTGAATAATAGGCCTAATAGTGTTTAAAAGGCGAAAAGAAAGCAAATTGCAACAAAAAATATTATTAACACCATACGAAGAGGATAATATTTCAAGAAAAACTTTAACTATCAACATTCAATGGAAAGCCTATTGAGAAATAAATAACCCAGTGATATTACGTACATATTATACAACATATGTACCAGGTAAAGTAGTATTATATTTAAAACATATTCATTCGATATAACGAGATAACCTTAATTGCATTACAAACACAACACTTCTTGCACTCTGATATTTCGTCTCCATAACTAAGTGATTAAACAAAACATTCGAGCACTATATTATTGAGTGACATTAACAGTGTTGATTCCCAAATAGTACACATTAAACTCAACCGTATAAAACAAACATTCAAGATTAAACTTTAGTTAGAGCGATTATTTGTTGGTGTTAGTTATTGCCATCGCTGGTGGGAGTTTGACGTAACCAAATGGCGGCTCTGCTTGGCTGCTTTCAAAATATTTTGAATAAACTGAACATTAATAATTTGTAATAGTAATTTAAACAAACATAAAAAAATCGATTTGTACTAACAGTTTGTTTTTACTAATTTGTTGTAGACCTATTACATGTGATATAGGCCATTCTGCATTGGGAATCCATTCTGCATGCTTTAAAATGATTAATAATTAATAATTGAGCATCATGTTCGATTTCAGTCAACAGTAGTTCCAAAAGTGGCACTGTATGTATGTAAATACAAACACACAGATGAATATTAATAACAAATAATGTTTTATACAAGAATATATTTCTAAGGAATGTTTCGACAGTTATAAGTCTGATCATAATATATTACGTTTTATAATATCTGAAAATGACTGTACAAAAAACTATCTGGACACTGTTAAATAAATAAGTAATAGGCCTAATAAATATAAATTATATAATTTTGTAAAAGATATATATTTATTAATAAACAAGAGAGACAGTGAGAGACAGTCAGATAGACAGACAGACAGACAAAACAGAGACAGAAATTGTGTGTGTGTGTGTGCGTGTGCGTGTGCGTGTGCGTGTGCGTGTGCGTGTGCGTGTGCGTGCGTGCGTGCGTGCGTGCGTGCGTGCGTGCGTGCGTGCGTGTGTGTGTGTGTGTGTGTGTGTGTGTGTGTGTGTGTGTGTGTGTGTGTGTGTGTGTGTGTGTGTGTGTGTGTGTGTGTGTGTGTGTGTGTGTGTGTGTGTGTGTGTGTGTGTGTGTGTGTGTGTGTGTGTGTGTGTGTGTGTGTGTGTGTGTGAATCGATTTGAACCTTCCCTCCCATTTCTATCCGCCGAATGTAAACTGGTTTTCTCATATAGTCCTGAACGAGCTTAATTAAATCGACCGCTTCAAAGAACAGAAAGCCGGTTTCTTCAACAAACGGTTCGGACTGCCTTAACGGAATGAACCGTTTCTCCATTGACTGCTCGGGCTCAAATTAGACAAATAAATGTTCACAGTACAGTATAACGTAACGGTGCAGTGTGTATGTGTGGTTGCCCGCTTGGGTACTGTCAGACGGCAGCTAACACGTTCCTGGCGCTGCGCCAACCGGTAAATTGCTCTACAGTGTGTAATTCTTTGTCCAAACTAACTGTTTTACTCATCCGCCGTACTACCCATGAATAATTAAATTCTCCGCTAGCTCCACATGTTTCCAAGTTTACTGCACACGTGTGGTACACAAGAATTCTATAACCGACGATAGTCATCTATTTGAAAACATACGGTATGGGCACGCAGTATATCGGTAAATTCGTGTCCAGGCTAACGTAAGAAACTTTAGCTAAAACTAAAACGTGATGAATGATGAAACATAAACAACATACCAATGGTACATAGTGGAGCGGACAAAACTCACATAAAATAACTAATTCAATGTAGCTGTGCGTACTAGTTATTACTTTATATTACTATTATTATTTTATTATTATTATTATTATTATTATTATTATTATTATTATTATTATTATTATTATTACTACTACTACTACTACTACTACTACTACTACTACTACTACTACTACTACTACTACTATTATCATATTATTTTTTAAGTATCAACTGAATAATGAATAGTTATTCCTAAAATTATACGTAATAGCATTTAACCGTGTCAAAACAATTAGATTCTGAAGCTACGTTCTGAAGATGAGCACTACTCTAATTCAAACGTCCCAGAAGTCGAGTTTTATGTTTCCAATTATACGACGTAACGTGTGCCACAGAAATTGTATTAACTATGTAACGAACGTTTTCTTTAACCGTTTTTTGCCTCGTGAGGTTACATCACTGTACATTATACTCTTCAAATCCCGCTCAGAGCAAGAAATCACAGCTGTCGGATCTGACGACTTTACAAGCCACAAATGTCATCAACACATCTGGCACGTTTGGAAACACCAGGTTATCTGCATCTATTGATCACCTAGATGTGTGACTAGTTGATCCATTCTTTTCAAAACACTTACATATTTGGACTGACTGGTTACTGTGCTCGTTGATCGTTCGGACGCATTGCTGTAGGGCGGCGATAAGTGAATCCTTTTTATCTTCCACAAAGAAATATAACCAATTATTTTAAAGAACGCTATTTCACACAATACCCGTAACTTCAGCACTGTGTAACAGTTTATGATTATTTCGAGGGGGTTGGTTGTTGCCCGAAACCCAATGTTTTTTTTGTTTACGTATCCGTTCAGACAGAGATTGTGACTGTCCATCATTAGGCCTAAAATTTATGATAGTGAAGACTTGCACGACTATAATTTTGTTTGGCTGCATATTTCAATTCTTACGGACAATCCTTTGGACAAAGGTATCCGACAAGGCAAGTGAAACTGTATGATTTGGGACAGATCGTTCTGGGCTGCGCAGCTCGTGAATCGGCAGTTTTCAAACACACAAACAATTCTATGGTTACTTAGAAGTTTCTTTCTCAAGGCACAACCAGCTGCTTCAAACTTATGGTGCCGACACCTTGCAACGGAGATTACAGTGGCATCAAAACAACCGTTGCCAACGGCAACATAACAACTACTGTACAGCGTGCAAAGTACCAAGCCCGTGTACACGTGTTCCCCAGTTACAAGTATCGAACGCGTGCTTTCTAAATAATGAAAATAATTATTCCACGAAGTAGATTACAAAGTGCCACAGAAAGATGTGAGCGTATTGAAAGATGCGCATACCACATCGTTATATGTAGTTCTGTGTGGCGGATGCCTGCTTATTCTAGTGAGTAAGGATCGAAAACGAATCTTAATGACGGACTTGTTTAATACTTCCTCTCTGTGCGTGTGTCTGAACAACACACTGTTCGTAAAGCTGTATGGAAAACCGTTAACTCCTCGACAGTAGAGTCACAATACAACAAATCCTATACGTTATGTACCTGCAGACTCCCTTGCGTCTCGACTTGGCCTTGCTTACTACAAATTAACCTCGCAATTGCGATCCTTTATGGGTCCGTCCCTAGACACGTTTACCACAAACAGGTTTAATCCTATTATTCCTTTTGCTTCTTTTCCCCATTTATGGATTAAATAAAGTTGCCTATTTTGCTTTTCAAGATTTAACCACGATTTATACATCGACTTTCTGTCCTTCCCGATTGGTTTCCTTCTGTGCCCATGTTCTACCCACTTGTGGGCAATCATATACTGTAGTTACTAACGTACAAATATTACAGGTTTTTCTGTTGTCCCCATTTTGAAGGCGATCTTCTCTTATAATCCATTTGAATATTGAATTGATTCATTTTTTCCTTTATTTGTTCATTTCAGTACTGAATTGGTTTTCATTTTTGCTATTTGAGTTCAGCTGAAGAGATACTATTTTGATATTTCATAAAGTAACGGCAGTGCCATGCGGCCTTCATGGCAGTTAGACTTGGACACTGAACTCAAAGACCCAAAGCCGGATACAGGGTAGTGAAATGAGATTTTTACGATCAATACTAGGAGCATCACGGAGGGACCTGCTAAGAAATGATGATATACGGAACATCCTTGAAATATACAACCTATTTATTTATTTATTTATTATCAAAATACCCTTATACAATATTGGTGTCTGGTTACATCAATGTATGATAAGTACATCAACTACACTCTATATACAATTTTTTTTCATCTTACTCTATCCATTGACAATGTCTTCGCTTCCCTCCAACCCAAGCCTCTTTCTCTCAAAATGTTTCCCATCATTCCATCCCAAGTCAGTCGCGGTCTTCCTCTCTTCTTTCTCCCCCCTGATTTTGCCTCCCAAACCTGTTTTACCATTCTATCACTACCCATTCTCTGCATGTGTCCCCACCAGCATAGTTGTCTCTGTTCAATAAAATCCAGAATCGATATCACTTCCAGATCCTCTCTTATTTGTGTATTCCTAACTCTGCTCTTCCTTGTTACTCCTACTATTCTCCTAAGATATTTCGTTTCTGCCGCCTGGATTTTACTTTTTTGGCTTTTGGATAGCACCCACGTCTCACAGCCGTATGTTAATACTGTTTTATACACACTCATTTTCGTTTTTCTTGATATCTCCTTCTTATTTATAAATCTATTGTTTAATGCATAGTATACTTTTATTGCCTTTTCAATTCTTTCATTTAATGCGGCTTCTTGTTTCCCATTACTGTCTATTACAACCCCTAGATATTTGAATTGTTTGACTTGTTCTATCTTCACTCCTCCAATCTCTATATTTATTATTTTCTCCCCCATTACCATTACCTTTGTTTTCGTCTTATTTATTTTCATCCCTTTTTCCTGGAGAACTTCATTCCATACATTCAAATTACCCTGTAACGCCCTTTCACTTGTAGCCATTAGCACTACATCATCCGCAAAAGCCCCTTCTGCTACTTCTATACTTCGCAAGTTCCTGTATCCAACATGCATTTTCTTAACTTTCAGTGAACACTTCTTAATAATGTCGTCCATATACAAGTTGAATAATGTCGGACTCAGTCCAACTCCTTGTCTTAATCCATAGTTTGTTGTAAATCCTAACGACCTCATATTTTTACCAATTACATAACATTATTTTTGTATAACCTCTGTACTACCTTAATTATTTTACTCCTTATTCCTCTATTTTTTAAGCTTTCCCATATGTTTGCTCTAGGCACACTATCAAAAGCCTTCTCAAGATCAATAAAAGCCAAACATGCCAATTTATCTTGTTGTATCGACTTCTCAGCTATCTGTTGCAGAGTAAATGTGATCCTGCACACTTCTCCCTGATCTAAAGCCACTCTGCGATTCCTCCAAACTATTTTCTAAAATTGGGAACAATTTATTATTAATTATCTGCTCATAAACCTTAACAATTGTATTTAACAGATTGATACCCCTATAATTATTACAATCTCTTGCGCGTTACCTTTCTTAAAAATAGGAACTATCAATGCTTCCTCCCATTCTCTTGGTGTGTCTACACTTGTCCACGCTTTACTGATTATTTCTAAAAGTATTTCTTTCCTCTTTTTCCCCATATTCTTTATCATTTCTGCTGTAATTTTATCTGTTCCAGGTGATCTCCCACTTTTAAGTCCTTTAATCACTACTTCTAATTCATGCATCGTTATTTTTTCTTCTGCAACTTCACCATCCTCTCTATCTTCTTCTTCATTAATATTGACGTTATAATCATCTTTGTTGATTTTCTTACCACCTAGTAATCCTTGAAAGTATTCTTTCCATCTATTCATTATATCGTTTCTTTCTATCAGTATTTTCCCATTAGCATTATATATACATATATCATTCTCAGTTTTTTTCTTTTCTAAAAGAATATACAACCTAAACAAAGAATAAAACAATCAGACAGAATTGGACAGACTTTATTGAAAGGATGCATAAGAACAGGATACCAAAACAAATTTTGGTTTATAATCCGAAAGGACGGCGGAATACTGGAACACCAAAGAAAAGATGGTCGGACCAAGTAGTGCGCAACGGATCGTAAGGTCCACAAGAAGAAGAAGAAGAAGAAGACGAAGAAGAAGAAGAAGACGTTCACCTAACATCGTCGTGACCTACTTCAGAAGAATCAGTATCCGCTTTCAGAATCATTTTAAAACTATTAAACTTTTTTGACTGTGACTGTATTTATGGTAAGTGAGAATGCAAAAGTACACACACACACATGCGCGCGCGCGCGCGTAGAGAGAGAGAGAGAGAGGCAGATAGACAGACAGAGAGGCTTGATTACAGTACTTAATATAGGTTAAAATACTAATGAAGAGAAACGCATAATTATGTCTCGCAGGTAGGGAAAAGTTTTCTTTTAAATGCGGTAACGGTGCAGAGACTTCACGGCACATCATTAACATCCTCGCCGGCTACGCTCAAACAATGTAACATAATTAAAAGTTCGCAGTTACCGTAGATTCTGCAAATGTAAATGCTTTCATCTTTTCCTCTGTTGGAAATACAAATGAGGACATAACAATGGTTTCAGAACCATGGTAACCGGAGATATCGATTCTTTTATGTTATCAACACTATTACCATCGACACAGCAAAATATTGTCAGGTAGTGTAAAGGTAAGGTTTGTTAAAATCATGTTTTACCTTCACGTTCCCCGGAAAACACGTATTAGATACATAGTATTTCTAAGCAGTTTTAATTTGTACATTCGGATCGATAAACAAAGCCTGCTGTAAAAAGTTTCTCGGAACAGCTCATTATGACTGGTTTACAAGAACCCAGCGACAGTTTGCGTATACAATACTGACAGCGCGTGTGCAATTTTCGTTATACACAGGACGCAAAGGATGTTATTTTTGTACGGGATCTATGGTTTAGTAAGATCCATTAGCAATCGCTAACGATATAAGAGAAATACCCCGCCTTAAAAATTAAGAACCTTGTTGAACATATTTTATTCCTTTCCTATAATTAATTGTAGGAAACAAACTCACTTAATTGTGTCAAAGGTGAGAGAATGACAGCAGCAAACGTGAACGCAAACACTGGGCCAATAGGGAATACTTGTATAGGAAGGTGACAGCGGAACAAACATCTTTCTTTACACCCTTGTTCTCGCCTCTCGCCATAGGTACATAGCTGTCCGAGCTGTCAGAGTTGTGTGTCATTGTGCCGAAGAGAAGTTTTAAATTTGATTCTTTACTTCATGAATGTGAACGAATGCAAGTGTAGCATTTGGTTATTTAACTCTCGTTATCGCATTGTGTCTGCTATTCCTCTTATACACGTAAACATGTTTACGTTATTACAGGCTAGATACAAACTGTTTTTCCGGCTGTTTCTCAATATTCTTGTTTCCCCAGTTTTCAGATATGGTTGCTTTTGATTTAGTTTGTTGCATGTCTAAAATGCAGATAATTATTGGTTCTACTATAGTATACTTACACACAACAAGTTTGACATTTCTTTATTTCTCTGTCTCCTGTTATTCTAGCATCAGCCTAACCTACTGATCTTCTCTGTCTTGATTTCTCGCTTCTTTCTGTACGGTTCCAAAAATTAAATTAAATAATTCAAACGTATTTATTAGCACTGTCTGGTCTTTAACGATTTCCTCCTACCTCCAACGAACCTATAACATTTAGCTATTTCCATGTTCTTTTTTTTTGTAACAAAGCCATATTAAATACCGTTACTTTCTTAATGACTTTACCAAGTAACACTATAGCCTACTTCATTGCACAATTCGGAAGAAAGGAAGAGGATCCGGAAGACAAGTTAGCAGCCTGCCTACCTTTAAAAAAACATTATACAGCTTAAAGACCCGAGACGGGACTCTTAACATGACTTATATAAAGTTAACGAAAAGTAAAAACCTTGAATATTAATGTTCCTGAGACTAAAGTAAAAGTCACTTAAAGAACTATTAACGTGTGGTGATGATTACGTAGTCAGACATGACAAGGTGGCAACCAACAATGCGATTCTTAACGAGCTATAAATGGCATAGAACATTCCTAAACATTTAGTAAAAATTGTAATAGAGTTTTTGGTTGTTTTATGAGTCACTGATGACTTAGCTGCGATCTATATAAAACGGAGGCATACTTAAAGTCTAGCTAACTACCTTTGTTGTTTTCTAGCAGTTAGTAATGCGGCATGATCCGCCGAAAGTGACAGTAAGTGTTCAGTTTTTTACAACCGCGGTTTAACAAATTCAAGCACTTTAGTAATTGTTATACGTTTATCGTGTACAGATCATATTGTGTTAGTTCGTTTGTGTTCGCTTAATAACAAAAACAATAAATAAAGCTGATGATTGTTTTACCGTCTCTGCTTTTGTTATAGTTGTACCACACCAAATATCCCTACTAACAAACAATAGGCCTATACTTAAATTTATTATTACCGAAAATACGACCCGGATGTGATCCACATTTTTTCTATACTTATAGTTGGCTGCCGATAAAAAAAAAAAAAAAATACTTCTATCAAGTGTTGGTTTAATAAGATTTACACGTTAACGAAAACGCAAGTTTCCAACGGTTACTTGCCGATACTTAGGCTATGATAAACATAATTTAATTAGCATGTTTAAGTGAGAGATACCTTTAGACGGAGACAGGCTATATGAATTAGCAAAGTCACTGACGACTCGCCTATACGTATTCACGAAACCCAATGAAAACCAACCAGCCAACTTTGCTTTCCCCCTTTGTTATGCGTCCAGTCACCTCAGAACCAATCGTGGCTGAATTTATATTGTTTTTGGTTTCACAACTTTTCAGACGTGACTAACATATCGCTGTTATTCTCGTCTCAGTTGCCAGTTCACTGACCTTACGCCGAACACAGACGTTACTCCTGCTAAATCTCACCTATACTTAAAATGCAAAAAGAACTATATTCTAATCGATTGTTATGCTCTGGTTTTATTAACATTCTACCTTTTTGCATTTAGTGTTTTTACTAAACTTTAACATTTTTCAACACAGCCTATAACAGAACACGCTCTGGGCACTCGAAATATCATTCTTCGTTAACTTCGGAGATGATTGCAATACTTTTAATTCCAAATCATATTTAATCAGATAGGCCTACAACAGACAATTACAATTAAATTATGAAATTCGAGTCGTTAAAATTTAAAATTTTAATCGTTAAATTTTAAGTCGTTAGACTTAAAATTATGGAAATAATAACGATAAAATTTTGACAACTGCAACCAAAGGAAACGATTTGTAAATAAATTAGTATAATAAGAGACGCAATCACAGACATAAAAATTATGTTGTTCCACCAGTAAGCATATAATTTTTATCTTTATCCATGTGTTAATAAAAGTTAAGGATTTAGCTCACTTGCGTGAAAAATTATTATGGTCAGCGTTCAAAACCATCTAACGTTGGTTACACGCCCTTTGTTAGCACAAAGATCTCTAACAATTCTTGACTAACCAACTAAGGAAATTGTAGAGACTATAGATGCAATGCAATAACGAGAACATTGTACAACTGCAAATAGAGACAAGTGTCTGAACAGAATTCAATGTAGCACAAAAGTGTTAGTGCAACAAATGTCACAAAGCTGAGAAATTATGATCTGCTAAATAAATTTATGTAATCATGTTCACCGAAATCTAAGGACTAATCTAAAGGTTCTCAATATGTTACGCATAAAACGAACAAAAGGAAAAAATAACCTCAGGAAAAATATGTTATTAAATAAAATTAATAAAGCATTCTTAGGTTAGCTTAAGCAAAATAACAAGCGAAATGGGAAACGTTTTATACTTTTTTTGATGTATACATTATAAGAAGCCTACTGGTAGGTTTTCAATAAGACTGGAGAATAGACTTACAAAAGCAACGACGAAATAAACAAGACATTTATTATACAAAGTAATGTAGTTATATTTGGATAGATATTTCTAGAAAGAATAATTACATACTAAACAGTAATAGTACCACCAAACCCCACAACAGTTAAAGGCATAGGAGGTGTAGTTAAGTGACGTTCTCCTACTTGTACGTGCGTCAAATATAATAAATATAGTGTACATTGGCCCTAAAGTATGGAGAGTGTGTAACAGCATTAGCTTTAACATTAAATTTTATCTTTATGAGACTTGACTACATTAGACACGATCACCATCTTTTGCTTAGCACAATTATCATTATGACTGTGTGCACGTGATGTGATGTAAAACTTATCACAATAACAGTCTGAACACTTATGGATATTTTAAATATGGATCGAAATAGAACTGTTCTAGAATCCATCTTGCATCGCTTTCTTTCGCTGTTTATACAACAAATAAAACACTGTAGTTCGTTCGTTTAATACGCAAAGAAACACATACGATAGGGCCTCATATGTGACCGCATCGCCCTTGAACGCGCATAACAATTTCAGACACGTTTCGTACGGGCGCAGTTGTATCCGAAGGTAACGGTAAGGTTAGCAGACTTTGAGCGTGTTTGTAATACTGTCACGAGCACTATTCTTTCCTGTTTAAGCTCTTCTGTGGAGAAAAAGTATAGACAAGGTAACGTAAGAAACATCGAGACCCAGCGTCACAGTTCTTACCTCGCTCCGTGTGAACCGAACACTAACGCGCTGCTGCAGCTGTATATACATATTGCTACCCGTGAACATCGACTATTTACTGTAGCTATAAGTCAATACTAAATAATATTAAAATAATTAATTATTTTTTATTTACCTAGATCGTAAAGAGAATTACTTAATTCAACATTCTACACAAATTTAGTAATCGATTACGCACAATTCCCAGTAAACGGTGAAAGACAGTTAAGGACCTAAACTAAACATTAAAACATAAAAAAAAAATAGTACTTCAGACTAATTGCAACGCAAAAATTAATCGCAATAAAATCACTCAATTGCTCCTTCCCGTCTTCTATATATTTAAACAATTCTCAATAAGAATCCTAGTCATGTACGAGAGAATTCGGAAGCCACCAGAGATCTCCTGATTCTTTTAGAACGTTCTGGAGTGATTTTTTTTTAGTTTCCAGTCCTTTATTCGTTTATGCTTTATAAGGGTGTTGTCACGTCGATCGCGTGGATCACGACCTTTGAATAGTTAAATAAAGTATTGAGCACCAGAGAAATCTCTACTCACAATTTATTTACTTTTTCCAATAACAGTAACAACAACACTCGTATTTCCACAACAACAACAACAACAACAGTCGTAACAGTACGCACTACACAAACAATAATAAATGTCAGAAAAATTTCAAAGTAGACCTTGGACAAGCAACAATCAACACTTGTCACTTTATTTTGCACCGCCATCTAATATTGCACTGATTAAAGATTGAACTGTTCGCTCCCGTGCCGTCATTTCAATTTTCTGAACTCCCCGGAACACAACTGACTGAATTGCCGACGCACGCCTTCGGGTTAACTGTTGCATAACGTTGTAACAAGGAGGTTCCAGATGCAGAGAGAAAAGTCTAGCACATAACCACCCAGAAGGCGTAGAACTTTCGGGATTGCGTCGTCCAGTCGTCATTACAGTATATGAACAGCGTCACGTAGCTCTAGGACTGTTCCCTGCTCGCTATTACGTATAATACAAGCGTATATTACGTATACTACGTAAGCGTATTGTGTATATTACGTATTACTTGTTGTGTATCGCTGTTAATGCGATATACAAGCTGTTAAATAAATCTGAGATATTAGAAGTTAAGCGGCTAGAAGTCTCGCATCAGATTCCGCGGTTTAGAGGCTTCGATTAGAGATTTGGCAAGTTTTTTCCAGCTTAAAACGAAAATGTGGAGATCTTAGAAGTCTCGCGGAAGGAGGCATCTTGTACACCGCAGCTGGCAAATAAATGTTTAATAGCACAAAACTGTCATTATTAATAAATAAATAAAGTACTATAACGCACATCTGAGGTTCTCTCGCGTTAACGAATCAGCGAGATTACAAGTTTAACGTACGCCTACATACTAGACGCCGCGTATTCGCTGTTAGAGCGTACTCAGAGATGAAAGGGGGTAACGTCTATTAGCTCGTATGAATAAAACTACCATAAGTTTACGTGGATGCCACGTTTAAGGGCAAGAGTTGGCAGCCTCTGTCAGAGATTAAATAAATTGTTTTGTTTTAACTACTCTATGTATATTACTTTCTTTTAAGCAATAAAAACGCTCAGTGTTATTAGCTGTTTTATTTAGTTTTTTGCGTCACCGTGACAATATGTTCATCTCCCTGTACAATATGATAAGGTTTTTTGAATTTAAACCAAAGACATACGTACGTACATTGTACTTTCAATGTGTTCAAATATATGTGTGTGTGCGTTGTTTAATAATAATAATTATTATTAAATTTCTTCGCGTTCCTGTCTGTAGGCTTATTGAAGTACACATTAATGCTGATTTCTTACACTTATGTTACATAATCACTTTTACTTTTACTGAAATCGAGAAACAAACACGACTGGTACAAACAGGCGTAAAAGAGATGAGGAGAAGTATAGGAAAGATAGTAGATATAACAAACGCAAGACTTCAAACAGTTTAATAGTACTTCAAAAACAGAATTATATGTATTAATAATTTATAATTCGACTTTTTCAATTTAAGTTTCCAATTATTTCAATCATTCCGTAGGTCATCCTTGAGGTCCTCGCTCTCCCATTCTTATCCGTACCTTTTCTCTAACTATCCCTCCGCCGTTCTGACTTCCTTGCGGCTGGCTTTTCAATTCACTCCTTAGTATTCTGGTACTTTATGTTTGACCATTCGTTGTACATTTCCATACCAAAATTAACTACTTACTCCTGTTTAACGAATTACTGGTGACTGGATCGAGCCAGACTTTCACTGTAAGTCTAGCGTTATATACCATCAGGAAGAAGAAGTCTTGGAAGGCCAAGAAAGATTTGTATATCGTAACAGGTAATCTGTGCCCAATATTTGAAGTGCGCGTTAACATTTCTGATAAACAAGTATGTGATCCCCGAGATTTCGTTATTTCTTGTCTCTTGTTACTCTTTCGAGCTTACCGTCTACTTAATTCCAAAAAACTATATCTCGGTCACCGTCGGTGCTTTCTTGTGTTACCTCTAATATCCACTTAACGGAATTGTGAGGTTGTAACACTTTATGATGTGGTATTAAAAAAGTGCCTTTGTGAGATTTCAGAACCTGTTTCAGAAACTAGAAAAGTCAATATACCTACGTAATAGGTTGGTTTAGAAAATTTGTAAATTACAAATATGTAATCTCACATATATGGGGAAAATATCTAATATAACTTATACAGAAATTTGATTTAGTTGAATCTATGAAAGGATTGTATTAAGATTCTGGAATTTATGTATTCACGGAATCACTGAATTAATGTGTGTGTGTGTTATTTTAGGTAACGAAAGATTTGTTATATTTATATATATAGTCTACTCACCAAAACGAACACCGAGCCGTAACTAGCTTTTGATAGTTCATTGCATTAATACAATTTACGCATTCTCTTCTTGTATCCTCACTCCAAAGGTTTGTGGGCGGCCGCATGGTGAGATCATCTGATTTCCAGGTTGACTTCTTCTTAAAACATGTCTATCCTCTCAACGTCTTCACCTAGAAATTCTGCAATTAATTTTTCTATCTAGTATCCTAATCATACAGCTATTTAATGATATATCACAACTTGAATTAAAGCTACCATGCAGTAAACCAAACACGGTGGATTAATTCATTAATAAAGTAAATTCTTGGTTTTAATTATCTGTTTTTATTAAATAATTGTAATTCAAAATGCCTCCGCGTTTCTACTGTCTCCAACGGTTTAAGGTAGGCCTGACTGTGTTTTTTATAATTTTTTATACGTGTCGTTTTGCGAAAATATTAAAAGTTTCAGTTATGCGAAAACATGTTTATTCTCAGCACGTGAAATATTCCAATGTCATCATTGAATGGAAACGGCTTCCGACAAACTGTGGGAACAATTGTCATTCAGTTGACTGGCAAAACTGTGTCATATGACGGGCCGTACACAATCATCCCCTGCCCTGAATTTTACTGCCATTTCCTGTACGACGACATAAAATACTAAATACCCGCTCTCTCTCTCTCTCTCTCTCTCTCTCTCTCTCTCTCTCTCTCTCTCTCTCTCTCTCTCTCTCTCTCTCTCTCTCTCTCTGTCTCTCTTTCTCTGTCGATATAGATGTTCAT
Organism: Magicicada septendecula; assembly: GCA_034769895.1. Lineage (NCBI taxonomy): Eukaryota > Metazoa > Arthropoda > Insecta > Hemiptera > Cicadidae > Magicicada > Magicicada septendecula. The sequence continues at coordinate 121,074,644 of CM068375.1, read as the reverse complement.
AAAATACAATACACAATATAGTAGGCATACGGTTGCAAACGTTTTCCACTCCATATAACACGCTCACGTCAGGCAAGATAGTTTATTATATCCCCAACTGAAGCGCAAACTCACACTATGGCTGTGGTTTTTGTGTTTGCTTTATTCCAACGTGATAAAAAAAAGGTTTCTATCATAAAATCGTTGCGAATTGAAGTTTACTCATAAAAGTGCGGAACGACCGTCATAAACGTTCTCGTCGACGTAACGGGACGAGTTTCGTGATGCGTAAGCAACAGCTAAGCGAGTTTCAGTCGACTGGACGGTTTCGTCCCTGTCGCTGAATCGTTTAACCAAGCGTGGATTGTGGAATTTGTGTATTCCGGCGAGACTGGTTGGGGTCAGGTCGGCAACTGTGTCGTTATCTTGAAGGCAGTCATTATCTTCGTCGCCTTTATAGGGAGCCGCTTAACAGTCGCTGTTCGGAAACCTCGTACACAGCTCGATATGCCCTAATTGGGTATGTCTTTAATCCATCATTGAGTCATTTTTCAGTCTATCATTATATTCAATTGTGACTAGCCAAAACGTTAGGTATTCATAATTTAGAAATGGAGAAAGAAGTAAGACGATTAGGTAGATTAGGTTAGGTTTGATTAGATTAGACAGATAATCTCTACGACAAAGAGGGAGGGGGAAGTGACAGGTCACGTAAGACAAAGAAGAAGTTATAGATAAGTAGTAGGTAGTGCTGAGTAGGCTGTTGATTGTTGTGTAGATTACTGTAGACTGTTGTAGACTGGCTTGTAGCTCAGTAAACTGTTGTGTAGTCTGGCTAATGTAAGTTAATGATTTTAAAGATAACGAGTGACAGCTAAAAGGTTTAAATTGTTTCTAAACCTTTACTCATTTATATTTGCTATGATCGTTTTAGAATTACTATTAGGTATGTAATCTTTGCTCATCAACTGAACTAGGACAATTAAATCCAAACTAGCTACAGTAAAGAAAAAACGTCTAACTTAATTTAACATCTTCTTTCATGGAAAGTCACCAATAAAGTTGATGGATGGCCACAGTCAAAACAGTTAGTTTGTTTTCCTCTCTTTAAAATTCCTGAACGTATATTTTCAAACCAGTGTCTGTAGGCAGTAGATCCGAAAACTTCCTTAGCCTTCTTGTGGCATCCATCACTGCAGCCATTCAGCTATTGACTAACTACCACTCTCATCGAATTCCGTCTATTGAGGTTTTACAAAAACGTTTATTCTGCACACAATCATTTTAATCTGAGGTATTCTTTGCATTTTATGTGAACTGTATTTACCGGTAAGTTTACAATCTCAATGTAACTTTTAATACATATGAAACAAATTGTTTCAGTCACTTTTGGAATATTAGATACATGCCTACTTTTGTATTCATTTTATATAAAGATTTACGCTACTCATTTAAAATTCATTATCCACGAGAATTAGCTAAACTATGTCAGCTGTCTGATCCTTACTCAAAATCATACACCTTAGTTGAAAGCCTACAGGAATACAAGAGGAAATAGTTTTAAAGAATAGTTTCATCATCTCTGACATGTTTTATTTGAACCGAGTTGTACCGTTATGTATAGCTATTAATGTTTTAACCCTCCGCATTTAATGTCGAATAAACATTAGTATGTTCCATATCACCTTATACCAGCGGTTTCCAAACATTTCTTGGTTGTTTTTTCTATAAACAATACTCCTGTTTTTAAAACCGTTTTTAATTCATACATTTACATTCACTCATTCATATTTTTTGACATATACTGTAGACAAAGCAATGCTGTATAATTGAAAGGAAATTTTAATTTACTTCACGTCAAAAACTGGAATTGGTAATATCCAAGGTTAGGCATCCCAATTTTAAAATAAATCCCTATTAGCCCCTTTTTATGAATTACTTACGAGTCTCCTGGATATGATTCTGACCCATGTATATATTATTTATCTGCCACTACTAACTTCTCTTCGCGTACTGCTGAATGGCCAACCGCATACGTGTAATATGGTTGAGAACCATACTGCCTAGATTAACGACTTTGAGGTTGATAGGTCGGGAGACATTTTTTATAAAGTCTGTAAAACGTTAATCAAGAATTTTAACTGTCAACTGAACTACAACTAAATACGGAGGTAACTTCTTTTATACAAATCAACGACAAAAGCAATCTGAATAAACGGAGAACCAAACCCATTGAATTACAACAGAGTTTACAGAAAAGACAATACAAATCCTATAGAAAAAAAAACAAGAATGTCATCTGATTCTGCATGGTATATTAGCAACCACACACTCTACGTGACGCGGGCACGCCCTTTTGTAGAAGGCGAAAGCAAAAGAAACACCAAAGACTACCTAGTAGGGCTAAAAGAACATCAAATTTAAAGGCCGTTCTTCAGTGTAATCAGAAAACTGAAAAGCCAGTGAGCAAAAGACAGAGTAACTATATGAGTGTAAAACTACATTACGTAACTAAATTCAGAGTACTGTCACTGGACACTATTTCTTCTCGAATCTAACATTCAAAGCATATACTTGTAGCTTTATTTAAAGTAGTTTAAAGTGTACAAATTTAAATTTGTAAATTTTCTTTGACAGTCAACAAGTCTCTAGTCGATATTCACCGTAGAAAAGTGTACATCAGTTTTTTTTTACGTGGAGAAAGCAAAAGACATAGATACGGCATTAAGAAGCGTACGAAAGAAGTATTGTTACGACGATGTCACTGACCGTTGTATGGTACAGTGGAAAACAAAATAGAAGACACCGATGAAATCACTAATTACCAGCTTTAATTAATCAAAATTTACAATTCGTAATCAACTTGTACAATAATTCCAGTAAGATTTGTCCACACGTAAAAATAATGTCAAATAATGGAGTTCCACACAATTTATAACACGATAACACTTCACGAAATACTTCGACAAACAGTCGATCCGCGCTAAGGAAAATCGCTCACGTAACTGACTGAACTAAGCCAGATGCTCTTGCTTTTATAGGTCGCGCAGAGGTCCAGTATAGCTTTCCCTCCTTACTGCATGCAGGCTTAATGCGTATCTCAAGTGTTCTCGAACACCTAGAACCTACTTGTGGACGGCCTTGACTAAGGCTACGCCTGCCAGACTAGGGGGGGTGGAAGGACGCGCTCGGTTGTTCGAGAGGGTTCTCGTTAGAGTAGGCCTATATTGGTAGGTTTTGATGCGTAAATCAAATAGACAGACAACGACATATAGGTAGTACGATACAGTGTAAACATGAAACGGTAACACGAAAATTGTGCAAGAGACTTGTGGGGGGGGGGACGTTAAAAATTCAACAACGGTTCAACAACCAAAACAAACAAAGAGTGTGTTACGTGAAAAGGGGAGTATAAACTTGAAACAAGAGATAAACGAGGAGCGAGAGAGAAAGGGAAGGGGAGAAGAGAGCGTGGTGTGTGTGTGTGTGTGTGTGTGTGTGTGTGTGTGTGTGTGTGTGTGTGTGTGTGTGTGTGTGTGTGTGTGTGTGTGTGTGTGTGTGTGTGTGTGTGTGTGTGTGTGTGTGTGTGTGTGTGTGTGTGTGTGTGTGTGTGTGTGTGTGTGTGTGTGTGTGTGTGAAGCAGATAAAGCTAGATGGGGAATATGAAGCGAGCGGGAATGGTGAAGGAGAGTCTGTAACATAACTGTGGAGCAGTGTGTTGTTGGCCCAACTAACCAAACATCAATCTTGACGATTTATTGATCCCACTTTGTTAGCACACACACACACACACACATACACACCGATCGCTACTAACACATACGCACTGTCGAGTTTTTATAACCTTGCGTCTGGTAAAACTTGGACGGCGTTGTACGAGTTATGAAAAACAGAACATTTCCGCCCAAGTTTCTCGCTATTTGTTTTTCAGAGACTACCATGCAGCAACGTTAAAGTCTTCATGGAATAACATATAGTGTATTATCTATTGCATAATACTTCTATAATCTTTAATTGAACATTTCTGTTTAGAAAAAACATAATTAATTTTCTCGTCCTGGCGGTAAAATTTCTCTCCCCTCACCTATGTCACGGTCCACGTTTTGAAGACGTAAACACTCTGAGGATTCAGAACACGCCACTTAAACGGCGTAAATAATAATAGCTACACAAGTAAGTATACGTACAGTATACTTACGAAACTGTATGGCTTAACAGCATTTATATTAATAGATTCATTAAATACAAAAGTGCATTAAGTTACTTGAACATATTTGTATACATTAACTTACACAGTTACTAAATAAAAAAACATCAGTTTCCAGATATTGTAATAATTCTTCTTTTGTGTATCCTGTACTTTTTGTATTGGAGTTGTTGCTTGGTTTAGGTTATTTTATTTTTTTTTATTATTATTTATTTATTTATTATTTTTCGTTGGTCCTTTTTTCTAATTTTAGGCCTCTTAAGTTGGTGGCCAATTTGTAATATTCGGAGTTCGTACGTGTTAAAATGTCACACGTGGTTTCACTTATTTAAATATTATTTAATTAGCTAAATGGTTTAAAATGGTTTAATAATGCTAAATAAAAAATATTTTAATATCTCTTCTTTGCATTATGTGGTTCGTTTAAAATTGAAGTTCAGATACGAATTGCTTGGGTTGACTCCCTCGCAGGCGCATGTGGATACTATCTCTACTGTGATATAATCATTCTGAGATGTCCATTACAACTTCTGGATATCTCAGCTCTTATTCAAATATAGTTAATTTCTGGTTTTTAGTTTTATTAGTTATTCACAGTTTTGGTATGCCATGGGTCATTATGATTTGGTTAATGGTTAATATAGTAAGTTATGGTTAATACTCAATTTTAAGTGGTTCTTGTTTGTACAAATGGTCTTTCTAGTCTAAAGAATGTTTTATAATGGTTAGTCTCCCATTATTATATGTGATTTATAAATAATTCACTAACACTTCCTGCATCTAGTGCGGTCACCTAGTTACATTAATTTTTCATAATTATGGTTTAATTAATGGTTCATTATCATTATTCTACCTTATCATACAAGTATTAGACATTGTAGTACACATTTATGTCACTGTCTTTCTCTGATTGACAATATTGTCGAACTTCTGAGTGTGTTTAATGGGTGCATCTTTCTGTTCATTTCAGTCTGTGTAATTACATTAGACACAACACATGTCACTCTTAATTACTAAATCATAGCACTAGGTTTGTCTTTATAATGTCTAGTTTCATAATTGCATTACACAAACTAGTTTTACAACGTTTTACTATTAAATTATTCTAGTTATAAGTGAATTTGTACCCGGAGTAAGGTTATCTGGGACTCCCTTGTCTGACAACAATAGTCTTACATTGTGTTTTCTTTCTATGCATTTTATCCCCTGATCTCAATGTTTTAAGGTTATTATTTTACACCCATGTTCTTGTTAATCATTATTTTTTATTTTTTCACACTATATTTACATGTTTACTGGTAATTACCAGGTTTTGTTTAATATTTCTTAATTGGATTTACTTCCATTAAAATCAGTCATGGTACTCTGTTATTGCTATGACAACTAACTCATTCTTATATTGCCAGTATTTTATTTCATTGTTTCTGTTGTTTGTTCATTATATTTTATATTTTCACCTTAAATAAAGAGTTTTAGTCATGGTCAAGTCTTTAGTAATCGTTTGTACATGTCTGTGTGTCTTTACTGGTTTCTTAACTCTGTAGATTCCTTGTTTTATTTGCTTCATTATATCTTGGTACTCATTTTGGCACATTGTAGAGTACAGTTGTTATCTCTTCCTCGTTTATCAATTTATTTGCGTTTATTCATATTACATTCTGTATCTTGTTAGTGTTCGTTCTTAGTATATTTGGTTTTGTCCTCTCACTTACCATATCTATTGGGTTATTGGTTAATCACATTACCATGTTGTTTTCTATTTTTCTTCTCCATTATTTTTATTATTCTCCATTTGTTGTTTTAATTAGTTCGCGGACCGGATATAATATTTAGTACACAATTATTCATCTATTATTCATCTCTTGGGTGTTCTAGTGTTAATTAATGAGTGTTTTATTTCTTATAGTTGTTTTCAAATGTGCGGTGAAGATATGTACCGTTACAATATGTAAACGGTAAATTAAATAAAAGTACACAAAAGAACGCAAAATGAATAGGCCTATATATAAGAATCACAGTATGTAGTGACACAAGAACAATATTACAACAGTTAAGAACAAATTCAGATAAAAGCAAAAAAGGTTATTTATTTAGAATTTTACACGTTGTTAATAATTAAATAAATCAAATCAAATTAATTTATACAATTAATACAGAGTGTTCACAAAACGTGGTGCCAAACTTCGGCGAATATTTCTACTCATTAAAGTGAAGGGAAAAATTCCAATAAACGTATACCGAAAACTCTTCGTTTTCGTCTGTACAGTATGTCTTAACTCGTTTTCTATGCGCTTACTGTTGCTCATAAGTACAATTTAAATCAAAATTTTTATCTTGAAAATTATCAAAGTTGCTGCTGATTTTAAATATAAATTCTACAATTACCGGTACTTATAATTGTTAAAAATCTACATTGCATAAAACAGTACCCTTTTCATTCTTAATCCAAACATATCTTGCTTATAGACTTCGGATAGGGAATAATGGATTTTTTTACATTTTCTTCCTAACAAAATATTTGGCTTATTTCCCTACACGGATCATGTATTTTTTACTGCATTTTTAAAATTTAAATAAACTAAATTATTTTTCCGATTAATTCATTAAATAAATCTAAGTATAAGTATTTAAATAATTTTGTTAAGTTATCTTTTGAAAAATATTGACCATGGTATGCATATTATTTATCATCATCATCATCATCTTCACTACACGGATTAGGCCCTAGTTGGCCTGTTCCGGAACCCATATCCTCCTCGGTCTACCAACATCCCTCTTTCCACTCGGCTAGTACTTTGAGAGCTGCCACTGGCAGTTATTTGTGATCTATTACTAAATATAACGTATACACATAATGAAAATGAAAATAATTATTTTCTAATGGAAATATTGTATTTACTATATATATTCTTCATAAAATTTTCCACTGTAGTTTGGCAACTTGATTTTAAACTGATAATCGATTTAAATTTTGATTAAAAATGAATAAATTAATCATTTTAACTTGACCTCTTAGACAGTTACTAGATCTACAATAGTTTTACTCAGGGTTTGATTTCAAGGGGAACGCGCCTAAACGGCGTTCCTGAACCTCTTGGATCCAAAAATAAATTAACCGAAAAAATATATGAAAAGAGGAACCTAATTATTACACAAATTTACTACTACTTTTGAAATTGTAACTCTCATCAGCCCCACTACAAAACTAAACATATGTCAAAAACACCACCACTAATCTTTACCTTAATTACTATCGTTCATTTTTTTTAATACGTTCTACCTAAAATTCTTTTGTAAGTAGAACGTATTTCAAAATAATTCAAGTACCGTCTGCCTAGTGGCAAAAGCTAAAGAGCATGATAATGTCTTTCGGCCGCCAGCTAAACGCAACATTTGCAGAAAGGAAACAATCAGTCAGTCAGTAACCATAATAATGTTGCGTTTAGCTGGCGGCCGAAAGACATTATCATGCTCTTTAGCTTTTGCCACTAGCCAGACGGTACTTGAATTATTTTTAACACATTATATATATTGCGACGTATCAAAATCGTTAGCTGAATCACATACGAAGACAACCATTAACTAGAGACAATAACCCCAATAACCTATCTACAGCTATGCAGTGTTGTTCGCTTGTTAGGTCTTTAATCTGCGACGACGTTAGCATGTTAGCGGTCGCGGTTTTAGTTAACGATTCCCGGCTGGTAAATTGTGCTAACACTTGATTTTAAACTTTCAGGACGCTTTATAAATCTGGTTTAATTGTTTGCAGTGATATTATTTTTAACACATTATATATATTGCGACGTATCAAAACAAACGTTTATTTACAACAATCCCAATGACGTCACGCAAGAATGACGTCATGCAGCGTGATGCGTTACAGTTTACAGCGTTACAGAAATTTTCAAATGATGGCCAGCCAAAAGACATTATCATGTCAAAATTTCAACAACGCTTGCTCCATCAAAGTGCATGGATTCATAGCTGACTTCTGGCCATCATGCAGCACTGGACATAAAGAGTAAGGAACAATAACAATAAACAAGACGACAACACAGTGATGAAACTATGGAAACTTTTTTAAAATGTCCGAACCACCGAAATCTCTTAGCGTTTGATTGACGCTCCGGGATGACGCCATCAATAGTGACATGTTTCCGATTGTCGTGCGGCTAACCTGACGATGAAGCTCTTTAGAAGTATCAGGAAACTTTATTATCTTTTAGATGCAAGCTTATACCTATGTTACATATTTTATAAGGCTTTAAAAATGTAGACCTCCTTTGTAATAACCTGATGTAAACTTATACACTAATATAAAATATAAGTATATTGTGTCTGTAAAACTTTTGAATTACTGCGTTCCGGCACCTATAATTTTAGAAATCAACCAGTTAGGTTTTTCTAGCTCTACAACTTTGTAACTGAAAAGGAAACGAGTATCTTTTTATAGTACTTTTTTGTGTTGAATAAGAGTACTCGTTACAAAAGCCACATCTTGCCATGTTTAGAAGCACTCGCTGCTTGAAGTTATACATTGTATCATTATAATATCAGTTATTATTAGACATTCCAATACAGGATACTTAGGTCCGTGTCAAGGCCCTGAAAAGGGCCGTTGGTGTTTTTGGCAAGGTTCTTTTGTATCATTTTGGTCAGCGTGCTTTAGGCGAACCTTTGTTGATCGTTTAGTTTATGCAGGGGGCACCACGTGCAGGCGATCAACTTCACCCCCCCTTTTTATTAGACAGGATCACCTAATTGCATGTCCAGCCTTGATCTCAGACACGCAAGTCCAAGACGAAGATGGTACGGCAAGGCTCTCACGTCTCTACTGGTCAGCGCGCCGCCTAATGGCCCAACAGCCAAGGGTGGGCGTTGGCTAGTAAGTAAGTAAGTAGTAAGTAAGTTTTTATTAGACACATGACATTTTTGTCTTCTTGTAGTAAGCACTTTTATTTGTTTCTGATTTCATATGACTAATTTTGTAACTACATAAAGCTGTAGGACACAGTTGTAGTATCAAGATACACAGCTATGGGTCAAAGTAAATTACGCTTTAAGGTAGTTTATACATTTTTATTTACATTAGTTTAAATAACATTCTGTGAGGAAGTTACAGTATAAATAAAAAGCATACTAGTAAAACGTCTCCAATTAAAATTATTAAATCAAAAATTATGGCAGTCGATCGCATGTAGTGGTGCGCACCACGTGGCGACGTGGCGTGAAATGCTTTGTGATGTTTGGTAATAATTTTTGATTTTTTGACGACTTCTCCAGAAGTATTGGGGTTTTTATAACCTGATGATGAGGATTTATTCTTGAAACGTGTTGTTATTGGAAGTTTTAAAGAAGTCTCAAGACGGTGAGTAACCAAGTGTTCACAAATACACCAATTAAATATGATTATTATTAAATCAGAAATAAATTATTAAAATTACACGTGTGGTGTTCATTACAGAAAAAGATTGACAGAAGAAGAGGTTAGGGACGACAATTTACGAGACAGTTGAGTCACGTGACTACAAAAACAGGTTTAAAAGAAAACAGAAATTTTAAAGACACTGCAATTAAAAGAATGACATGACGGGTTCAGAATTAGCCGTGCACCAATCCCTGAGCTTGAGGATACATGAAAACGAAAGCCTTTTTAGGCCAGGGATAAAGATAAAGAAATTCTATCTGCATCTCAGGCATTGTCTCAATAAGTACACGTACATTTATTTATCTAATTATATGAAGATTCTTCAGGTATCTGAAGATGAATATATGTGCGCGCACGTATGTGTCTTTATGCCGATTAACACTAATTTTATTAAGTATTTTCAGTAGTAACCGAACAGTTACCTACTGAAAATTTTACAAATCGAATTCAGTATTGTCAGTACTATGGTCACGTTTAAACTGGGCCTCACATCTGTGTGTGTCACTAATATAGAAGTTATTAATATTTGCTAAGAACCGTTCGACTTAGCAGCAAGAAATGTTTTCATCAAAACAGTTGTAATTCGAGTTTCCTTTGAAGCCACACGAAATATTATTGCAAACGTGTGTACGAAGTTGAACAGACTGGAAGTCATCACCGTAAATTAAGTCGGTGCAGCAATGGAGTCTTCATCGTACAAGTGGTGCCCTACCGTTTTTGTAGCGTGCGCGCGCACAAGTATTACAAAGGGTGAACAACTCGTCAACGAGGGCAATTTTCTTCACCCCCTTGTCAGATAATCACGCAGCCGTCTTGTATTGTTTCCTCTGTTATTACACACTTTGTGAAAATCACTGTTGTTGGAGCAGAAGTAAGTCCCACAGTTTTTATAGTTATTATCGCACTTTATATATCTCGAAGTCACTACTGACACGGAGTATAAGTATATATAAGCTATAAAGGCACAAAAAAATGTTTCTCTAAACTTACAATGCGTTTGTGAAATCCGTTTTCTAACGTATTATTTTTTTTTATTATTCCACGTTTTCTTTCTTTCTTGTAGATGTTATATGATTACTAGGTTGTTATTATCTTATTAAATATTAATAATGAATAATATTTTTCATATAAGAATATATTTTTAGTTATCTGTATTTTATATAACAATGTTTCACCGGTTTTTATGTTGTCTCGTCTTCAGATATTATAATATGTGTGCACGCGATTATGGAATCTTGAAATTATATTACGTCAATTATTTTGAATTTTTTTAACGTCGTTCGAGTATAATCAAATGTAATTTACTTTTAACGAATGTCACGACCTATCATTATTGTTGTTGTCCTTGATATTGTTGAGCCAGGGAAGTCGGTCTCTAGCACCGGCAAGACTGCAGGAATAGACAGGATAGAGAAAAATGGACCCCACACCGGACTTGAGGAAATGTATTGACACCAACACGGTAAGATAATCTACTATTTGACGTAGTTCCTCAGTGGTCTCGGCAATTTTAACGCCTACTTCTGCAGAATGGGAAAAGTGCAAAGCCCCGTATGCCAGTACGATGACTCTCCCCATAAAGAAACCTTGCACACTTTTTTAAGTGCAGTATATTTACGAAAGAGAAAAAGACATTAAAGATGGACCTCGGGAAGTTCAGGCCTGAGGGTGTAGTTAAGATTCTGCATTGAGGCAGGGAGGAATGGTGCCGCGTTTTTGCAGTCATTCAGTCGGTTCTACAAGAAAAGAAAGACAGGCCCAAATTGCACTCAACGGACAGTAGCATAAGAGACAAACTAGAAGGAGTCGGACAAGGGCGTAAGATGAAGTAATACGTTAAGTTTCCTATGCCTGAATTAGAGGTGGATTTTTAGTGGATGAGAGTTTCAAACGGTTTCCTCAGATGGTGCATAAAACATTTTTCCTCTCCATAAAATATTGTTCTTATTATCAATACTGTTGTTATTAGTGTTAACTAAAACTACGTTCTGTGTCCCCTGTCAACTAGCAAATAATTGCATTGGCGGGCCCTTTCCAAATTTTAGGCACCTGTCTACCTGTCTGGCGGTCGTTGGGCTAGATCCGGTCGTTACAACATAGTCACGGACGCAAGCGCTGGTTCACGGATTAAACATAATTCATCGAATTGCAGTGAACTATACCTAGTACTGGAAAACCTATGATCTGGTTTACGTCGTGACTATTCCACAATAGCGTATCGAATTGTCTTCACTTCAAAGTATAAACTGCTGGCCCCTTCATTTTAGTCATCTATTTCTGGGCCTAATTCCAGATGTCTCTTGAGGTGTGGATTACTCCACTTGTTTTAAAGTTTTATCGATTCCCTGATTTTCCATTTAATATAAGCTATATATTCTGTAGATTGTTCAATAATAAGAACATGGGGGCATTTTTGTTATGTCTCTTTGCTTACGACAGTTTTTGCTTAGATGAAATCATATTTACTGCATGAAAACGTATATACATCGTGTATAATAGTAAGTGTACTTTCTTACATTTTGCCTGAAAGTTCAATTACTATAATCAGGGGTCCACACCTGGTTGATACGGGTTTATCACGCCCGTTGTATGCTAGCTGGATTCTCACTTTCCTTCATCCAGTCTTTGGTGGAATCACTGTCATTAATGTTTCCTGTCTGGTCTTTCAGACCCCTACGCTATTAGGCTTTTGAGAGCTATGTAGTCTTTTATTTTCTCTTGTTTCGGCTATACTAAGTAATTGTTAATATTGGTTATTAAACTTTCACTTGTGAAAGTTTAATAACCAATATTAATTTAGTGGTGTGAAAAAAGAAGATGAACTATCAAAACAATGACGAAGGCGCACATTACGCAGAAACGCGTACGGGAGGAAACAAAGTAAGTTCACAAGTGAAAGTTTAATAACCAATATTAATTTAATGCTGTGAAAAAAGAAGATGGACTATCAAAACAACTCTAAGTAATTGTTGTTATTTTTTTTTTCATACTTCCCGGTAAGAGCCCGGTTAGGCTTAAAGATAACAAATGGTCACTTGCCCTAGACGCGGAAGAAAAAGGTTCAATTACTTCTTGGTATGCACTGCACCATAGTGACCTCACGTGTTTACACGCCTACGCTGTTGGTCCTTGTTACAGCTTGGCGCCGAGTTTACAGAAGGTACTGTGGGCCGGTCGTATGCGTCCCTCGTCGTCTTGTTTGCTTTCACAATTCCCCTCGCAAACACGGTTACGGCTTACCTTGTTTACTACTTTTGTGTTTTGTTGGCGGTAACCAGCACGTAATGAGGTGATCATCAGCAGTCACAACCTCGACTCTCACCCGCTTGAGTTGAAATTCTGATTAAAATGTTAAAACCAAAAAGCAATGTAATAACTGAGTTCGTTTCTACTTCTGTATGGTAAATGGAATAAATTTCGTTTAAAATACAGATAAGAAACGCCAAAATCTGTAGTAATCGTTATCGCCATTATGTGTTTGTAATAATAATATCCGGAGATGTAGTGCTCTGCTGCCCATTATGCTTCTCAGCCCTACTGTTTTCATTCTTGCCAATTTCATCGTGGTCTGAATTCTGTTTAGGCTATATAGTGCTCTCCGTATGTCTTTAACCACTTTTGTTTTCAAACTTACCTTGTTTCCAGTTCCTTTAGTGCCTATTTGCTGGAATATTCATTCGTTCTCGTAACTTCCTCTGAATATGTCATACTAACACCTGTCATTCATGTTTCCCATTTATTAATTTGGCATTCTTTATCCCTTAACTCATTTATTCTCTATTGTCTGGATTCTACATATTCTTCTTCCTCTTCTTCTTCCTTCAAGCATAAGGCCTGCGGTCTGTTGTGCCCTCTGGCCGAGGGACAACTCAGGTACTATCACCGCCAGAGGGAGATCAGCCAACTAGTAACGGCAGAGAGGGAGTTGTGGAGTTGTGTGTGTGTGTTCGTGTAATGTAGTGTCTTTGTTACTTATGCAGCCCAGGCATGCCATACAAAAAGGTTGTATTATGTATCCCCAGTCACAGGGATGGGCAGACACACACACCCGTGACCTTGACTCGCAGGATTGCCGTTCAGATTGTGAGTCTCGAACGTTACCACTGTGCCTGTCCGCACCCCTTCTTTTCTTCACTTCTTTCCTAATATTCATTGAAACTCTTGTCTGTGTTATCAAAACTTTCTTAAGCCGTTAGCTTAACTGACGAACTTATTTCTATACGAGCCAACCAACTTAAAACTAAACTTACTCAATATCATTTTTGTTCCCCGATACTGCTTCTTCTGTTCATATATTCTAAGTGATGACTGTTGGTATTTTTTGCCTCGAAACAATTCTGACCTTTTAGTTTCTGGTTTCACTGAGCTTGTTCTGTAAACATACATGTCCAGGTTGTGTGTGTGTGCGCGCGCGCGCAGATACTTTGATCCTTTATGCTAATCTAAGAGATACGTGTATATTTTGTTTTATATTTACTAATAATTAAGCCTCACTTCTCGCGTTCACTGATAAGAGTTTTGTAATAAATATTTACGTATTCAAGAAGTTAGAACAGAAGCTAATTGGGACATTCCTAGAAAACCCCTGAAAATATTCCGGATGTCTTTTACAACGATACATATCATATATAATTTATTTTGTGGAGCCCCTTTGTTCGTGGGGTGCAACAATTATACTACGTTACAACTTTATGTGTTATGTAACGATACCTTTTATGTATGCAGGTTGTATAGTGATACCAGGTGTAACTATAATAAGAGTAGTAGATTTATGAGTAGTTAAAATTTCATGTTTATTGTTTTAACAAGCATTATAAATAATAAACTTTGTTAATAATCTTCGCTCAAGATATCACTCATTATTAAGTGTTTATCTCTTAAGCTATACGGTGTTACACACATTTAAAACACTCTTACATCTAGACATGTTAATAATCTTAATCTAGACATTTATTCAATGTAATTTTAATTGAATTCATTTACTCAGATCTGACCTCAGCTTCTTCAGTCTATACTAAAGTTTTTTTAAAAATTAAATTGAAAATTATATTATTTACTCTTAGACTGGCATTTGTTTCATATTAAAAATTTTAAATTATTCTCTTCTACAAAATGCAAATATCAAATCATTTCAATTATTTTACTTTGATACCAAAACTATACTATCTCTAAATTAAACTCTCTTTTTTTCTATATTTCTCTATATTCTCTTTCTTACGACTAAAACATTTACCTATGACTCTATTACATTATTTCTAATTATAAACCTTTTGTTGTTTTAATTCATTGTCTCTTTATATAGTCTTTATGATCTCTTTTAAAAAAATCATTTAAAAATGCATTATGCATGTCACCTCGAGTTTTGATGACCTTACGACTTATTGACGGGGTCCAGCGTTGTCCAGAGTTGGGTTTCCGTTACTCCTGGCTTGGCGTGGTCCTGGATATGTCCAGAGTCCAGCGTCGTTCTCCAGTAGTGTGTGGTCCGTCCCAGAGAATTACTATCTGCTGCGAGGTGAATCTCGTACGGCTGTTAGGCGTTTCAAAAGCATCTCTAACGTCATTTTCTCACTGGGGATAACTATAAAATTTACACACACTTTGGTGCCTTTTGTTTGTATATACACTAATTAGTTTTCACACAGTGAATTAAAATAATTATTTTAGTAATTACTTGGGGAGGGTAGCTGAGATTCCTGCCTGTACATCCATCACTAACACACACAAGATACACGCGTAACAAACATACAATCGACCAGGTGCTCTTTGCCTGTTGGAACAGGTTACTTTCTCCCCTAGTATAACAATGAAACATTTTTACAATCCCAGACCTGTCCATTTACCCCAGACTTATAATAATTTACAAATTTTATATTTATTTAAATCTATGCTTAATACAGCATATGGCTGTATCGTTGCACTTTATTATTGAAAGAGTCATATGTTTGGATTAACGTTTATGAAATATTTGCATTTGTGACTTTGGGCACGTAGTCCGTACCACAAACCTCAAAGTTCCTTTTTACCCCTGACTTGCCACCATCGCAGTAAACCACATGAAGTTGCCAGGAAAGGGCAGGAAAAGTCCCCGCTCTTCACCCACTGAAAACATCAATGAGAGGGTTGGAACCTGTGTAACGCTGTGGCATGTTGATACAAGGCAGGCATAACGTTGCTCACCGGAGGCCTCGAGGAGGCGGTGTGTGTCAGGTGAAGACAGCACAAGTCGGAAGCCACCATGGATAGCGGACACGGCCCTTTCCTCTAACCTCCAGGGGAATTAACCAGACGTCTTCACCTGCGGGGGCTAAAATAATAACATTGAGCTATGACCGTGTGTTCGGAAACCAAACCAAAAAGTAAATATTAAAAGTCTAGCCGAGTAAAACTAAAATAATATAGAATAGGCCATAGTAGCTGGACAACTTTAATTTTATTTTCTTAGTGAGCATGAATTAAGGTGATTAAAGGGTTTTTAAGGTTTATTCACTAACTACACACAATTTTAAAACATTTTTGTTGACGTTTGGACATTAATTAATAGGCCTACATGTATTGAACTTTTTATATGAGTGTGAGTGAATATATTATATAAAATATAATAATAATAACTGTGACATGTATATTATTGTTCTTCTAGTGATAAGATATCATAATTATAATAGTATTACATATATATTAATATCGTACTAATTATATGTATATTATTTATTATTACTCGTATACACATATTGACGATGACAGTAAAATTTTATTTAAACGTAGACAAAATGTTTTAAACTTGTGTGTAGCCAGTGAGGAAACGACACGAAACCTTTCGTTACTAAACGTTTTGTAAAAAGTTTATGCTTTTCAAGCGACTTACGCCCTAGCTGTATAAGTTTAATACTGGATGCCTCAATTAGGTCTAATTTTACACGCAAACGTGTTCTTTCGCATAGACGTTTTATTGTAATTATAAATATTACACGCACATGTGATGTTTCATCGTATACATTACGAACCTCAGTAATATTGTATTTAGTCAGCGTCGCTAGGGTTGGTTAACTAACGACGTTTGCTATTACCTGTAGGCCTACTACTCCACCTCACTGAGTAATGCTAATGTACGCCCTTGACGGCGGCGGCTGATTTCGTGCTACCACCGTTTGATGTAAATAATTTTTTTACAGCAGGCAGGGGAGGCGTTTAACGACTGAACTGATGAAAATCAAGCGGCCCGCGCCCCGTCTCGGTGCGCGTAGTAAAATCTAATTTCAAATCAAGCCTTCGCGCTAAATGACCTTCGTAACATTTTCGTAACTTTGTGTTACTTTTCAAGACCTTATTAAATTTTTACTGCATTTCTGGAGACGCAGATTAGAGATCAGTATTTGCGCGTTATATTTAGGAATAACACTCACAATCGTCCTATATTGTGATTGTGCCTAACAACACAATGACAGTTACGTATACTGTGAGCATATATTGTGACCTATTACAATGGTCCTATATTGTGATTGTGCCTAACAACACAATGACAGTTACGTATACTGTGAGCATATATTGTGACCTATTACAATGGTCCTATATTGTGATTGTGCCTAACAACACAATGACAGTTACGTATACTGTGAGCATATATTGTGACCTATTACAATGGTCCTATATTGTGATTGTGCCTAACAACACAATGACAGTTACGTATACTGTGAGCATATATTGTGACCTATTACAATGGTCCTATATTGTCATTGTGCCTAACAACACAATGACAGTTACGTATACTGTGAGCATATATTGTGACCTATTACAATGGTCCTATATTGTGATTATGCCTAACAACACAATGACAGTTACGTATACTGTGAGCATATATTGTACCTATTACAATGGTCCTATGTTGTAAGCATAGGTGCATATGTATAGGCCTACTCACAATTTTCTAATATTTTTTCGTTACCTTCCTTCTGGTGTCCGAGAATTTTCGGGTCGTGTGTTTCATACCATCTTAAACACGATCATAAGATATGTGTGTGTGTGTGTGTGTGTGTGTGTGTGTGTGTGTGTCCATCTGCGTGCTCGCAGTGCTTTCTACTTCAATTAGTGTTTTCCCGCCCATCCTCTTGTTTTCTCTACCTTATACCGTCGATCTTGTAGGAGTTATTCGCTTGCCCTTTTTAGAGCTTGTTTTCCCACCCCAAGAACAACAGTGTTTTGTCTTCTGTCACTGTTTTGCCCCCCCACCCCAGCCCAATAAGACCCTGACAGACAGGGTCTCCTTCCTCCGGAAAGTCCAACTTTCCAAAGGTTATGTTCCCAAGAATTCTTTTACGTGAACACACGTGTAGGTGTTACTTGGTACTACAGGAGACTATAGCAATCCAAATTTTTCAGACGGTACCTGAAAGGAAAAATATTCTGACGGGGTTTGATTATAAGAAAACAGGAGTATATTTACGTGAGTCGCTCATTATAGGAAATGTATGATGGGAAATACATTTTTACATTAAGAGGCCACACAAATAATATAAAGACTGTAATCTAACTCTAATCGTTAGGATGCCCTGACAACTTCATAATGCGGAGTAAAGTCCCGCGGAGTAAAGTTGTTAGAAGAAAAGGATGTATACATGTGTGTGTGTGTGTGTGTGTGTGTGTGTGTGTGTGTGTGTGTGTGTGTGTGTGTGTGTGTGTGTGTGTGTGTGTGTGTGTGTGTGTGTGTGTGTGTGTGTGTGTGTGTGTGTGTGTGTGTGTGTGTGTGTGTGTGTGTGTGTGTACGCGCGCAGGAGTATGTGTATGCTTTTTTGTGAACTTATATTTGTTCAGTCGTCGACAGCTTGTGCGTACGTACAAGAATGAAAAAGTAGACTGCTCCTTTCAGTTTCGTACTATAAAAATTATTCTAAACTAATACTAAGAGCACGAGTTTAAACAATACACATTTTGATTAAACGTTTAGAGTTTTTGGCAACTATTCTCGTGTGTACGTTGTCCTCAGCTTTTGACGATTACGTTTTCAAACTAACAATGTTCAAACGCCCAAATAGTTTTGAAGACAAGTAACTTGTTTTCTAGTGACAATTCTCACTTCTTTCAAAATATCCAATACGTTAGTTGATAACTTCTTCGTCTCTTCTTCTTCTTCTTTTTCTTCTTCTTCTTTCTCTTCTTTTCTTCTTCTTGCTTGTCACGATTAGGCACTTCTGCCAGGTCCGGCAGAATTTCAATCCTATTCCTAGAAGCTTGTGACGCATATGAGTATATACATTTTTCCGTAGTTAGATTCCCCAGCCTTATGCATAACCTCCAACCTGGGGAATCAGTGTTTGATTTCAGAGACACAGTTGTTCTCTTCTTCTAGTCACAGTTGTTTTCTCCTCAGCTGAGAGCCTGGCCTGCCTGTCGTTTTATATCGGAGTGTTCATCTCCTAGCCTTTGGTGATCCAACACCTAACTGCTATGCAGCAACTTAGCCATATTGTGGCAGGGGCTTTATAATAACCTTAAAGTTGGGTTGCCACTTCCGCAGGGTACACTGTTCCGAAGCTCCTCTTCTCCACTGTCACTTTCTTTGTAGTCTTCACCCATGGCAAGGCGACAGCGTTATTCTCCGCTGTACTGAGTCGTAGACGCTCCTACTGAAAGTTACCCAAGAGGATTCAGAGAAGACGTACCTGGTTTCCCTTGAGCTAAATTAATCCTAATCTCTAGCCGTGGACAAAGGCATTAGTTGAATTGTTTTATTTTAATACAAGTTTTCTTCAAAAGTAAAGAAGAAGAATGGATCGATTTGTTTTTACCACCATTCATTGGTCAATGTTATATTTTTTGTTGCTGTTTAAATTAACCCTTAATTTCAGTATACATTAAATAAGAGAAACCGTATTAATGCAGCATTAATGCATACAAGCAATATAAGAAAAACGAGTGAATTTCTTCCCTGACAAACTAAAACGAAACTCGCACAACGTTAACATTTACGCGATGTTAAACAACACGACCTTGGCACAATTAAATTGTATTGTACGTAAGGTATTGTAGTGCAGTAATTGTTCGTAATGAGTATGGGTTGCGGATGCTATACAAACGTATATGCCTTCCATTGCTGTTTCTGTTGTTGTTAAGCTGCACACTCTAATTGGAATTCTTTTAACCGCACTAACACGAACACGTAGACTGTCTATAGCTTAAGAAACGTGTTCTCGCCATCGCGACACGAGATAAAGTCGCCTGGCCGTTTCTCCGCGCTCCACGACAATACATAGGCCTACTAACGTTCTAGTTTACTGCATAGTTTTGTTTGCTGTTCGTTCGTTTCATTGTCTTTGTAGTACAAACAACGGCCGCAAAAACGGTCTCTGTCACCGAGCTCCTGACTTTGTCACCGTGCTCCTGACTCTGTCACCGTGCTCCTGACTTTGTCACCAAGCTCCTGACTTTGTCACCGTGCTCCTGACTAACGTTCTAGTCTACTGCACAGTTTTATGTGCTGTTCGTTCGTTTCTTTGTCTTAGCCGCGTTTGTAGTGCAAACAACGGCCGCAAAACGGTCTCTGTCACCGTGCTCCTAACTTTGTCACCGTGCTCCTGACTTTGTCACCGTGCTCCTGGCTTTGTCACCGTGTTCCTGACTGTCATCGTGCTCCTGACTTTGTCACCGTGCTCCTGACTTTGTCACCGTCCTCCTGACTTTGTCACCGTGCTCCTGACTTTGTCAGCAAGCTCCTGACTTTGTCACCGTGCTCCTGACTAACGTTCTAGTCTACTGCACAGTTTTGTGTGCTGTTCGTTCGTTTCTTTGTCTTAGCCGCGTTTGTAGTACAAACAACGGCCGCAAAACGGTCTCTGTCACCGTGCTCCTAACTTTGTCACCGTGCTCCTGGGTTTGTCACCGTGCTCCTGACTGTCATCGTGCTCCTGACTTTGTCACCGTGCTCCTGACTTTGTCACCGTGCTCCTGAC
The DNA here is from genome assembly GCA_034769895.1 of Magicicada septendecula. Lineage (NCBI taxonomy): Eukaryota > Metazoa > Arthropoda > Insecta > Hemiptera > Cicadidae > Magicicada > Magicicada septendecula. The sequence goes on along the minus strand of CM068375.1, from coordinate 121,054,084 downwards.
TAACGTTCTAGTCTACTGGACAGTTTTGTGTGCTGTTCGTTAGTTTCTTTGTCTTAACCGCGTTTGTAGTACAAACAACGGCCACAAAACGGTCTCTGTCACCGTACTCCTGACTTTGTTTGTCACCATGGACCTGGCTTTGTCACCGTGCTCCTGACTGTCATCGTGCTCCTGACTTTGTCACCGTGCTCCTAACTTAGTCACCGTGCTCCTGACTTTGCTTCTTTAAACTGAGATGTTTTGTTCGCTATAAACACACGGGTTCATTACCAGTTCCTCCAAGGACGATGTGATTAAACGCCCCCGTACGAAGTATTTCAGGTTTTCGATCCCCGCTTTGTAAACCTTCGTTATTGTAATGGCAACGATAATAAATTTACTTTTACAATATGCAATATACAGAAAACCAACTTCCACTAACATCATTATACCTAACCATTCTGACCACCCATCACAACATAAAATGGCAGCTTTCTATTCACTATTCAACAGAATGTACAAAATACCCCTAAACAAACAAGAAACAAGCAAAGAAAGAAATATAATATACCGAATAGCTTACGAAAACGGATACAATAAAAATACTATAAACAAAATAGAAAACAAAATCAAATATAAAATAAGAACTGAACATTTAAGAAATTATCAAAATGAACAACACATAAATAATAACAATAATAAAAAATGGGCCACATTCACGTACATAAATAATAAGACGACAAAGCTAACAAAACTATTTAAAAACAGAGACATTAAAATAGCATACAAAACTAATAAAATTAATTTACAGAAACTAAGTAACCGACACAACAAGGACAATACAACAACCAATTGTATATACAAAATTGAATGCCAAGAATGCAATAAATGTTACGTAGGACAAACAAAAAAACAACTAAAAAAACGTTTGAACACCTAAACGTCTACAAAAAACCAGAAATATATAAATCTAATTTGGCCACATATACAATTAATACAGGACATGAATTCCCAGACATAACCAACATGACACTAATAAAACACATACTACACAAAGGCACCATAATGAACATATGGGAAAATTTACAAATATTTGTAATAAAACACAAAACAGACTAATTCCTGAACAAATACAAATCAATACAAAACATGACACAATTTTCAAAGCACTTAACATCGAAAATACTCCAAAAGCTAATATATACACCACAATCACACACAAATAACACCAGTACAAAATACCAGAAACCAACACGAAACCATAACAACAACCAACCAAAACACAAATACTCCACAAGATATAAAATCAGGAAGGCTGAAGAAGGAGACAATACGCTTCCCGAAACATGTGCCAAATAAGGGAATAAAACATCTTGAGGTAAAGAATTTATAAATATTAAAAAAATTATATATATATTTTATAACGTTTTTTCTATGTGTTGTATATATCGTTGATAAGCCCCACGTTGGGTACCACAATTTATTACCAACGATACTTATTTTATTTATTTAAATATAATACTAAATTTATAATATAATAAAAATACTCTAATACTATTAATATAATACAACGATACTAATTATACTTATTTACCAACGTTATAAAATTTACAACGTTGTAATCGTAATAATAATAACAACGTGATAATGTTTTGAATCTTTTAAACATTTATTAATTAAAACTTTCAATTAAATTGCGAGTTAAAACTCATTATAATTTGCATGTGTATGTGTACTCGTAGTACACATCCTTGTTAATAAATACAAGTAATCTCATATTACATAGGAACATAAAATAATCTTATAACTATAAATAACATTGCTTATTATATAATATTGCTCTCGACTTGTTCAATTTATTATGATTAAATTATTATTAAATTTTCTAATCTTTCTTTTTAAATTCTTATTGTTGTTGCATATGCATTTCTTATTTATGACTTATTAGGCTAATTACTTCAGAAAAATTACTATTATTTCAAAATTAATTTAAATATTTTCAATAAATTATCATTTCAAAAATATGCTTTCATAATTCAAATATTACTATAATTACTATACAAGAACAGTTACATTTACAAATTATTAATTACACTTTTTGAAATTATATTGTCTTTCTTTTTACAATACTTAATTGTCTTTGATTAAGTCTTTAGTTTGGATGAATACTTGGCTTTCTTTCACCTTAATCGTGGCGGTTCCTCAGCGTATCCTCTTCTGGTCCTGGGTCTTTGATCCTGGTGATTCTGCGTAGTCGTGTAGTCCTGGAGTCCGTTCCCCGTCCTCCGGATCCTCTCAGTAGTCCGATGACTCGTAATCTACGTCTGGAATCTATGCCATGTAGTGTGCTGCTCTCTCGTCTTCCGTAATAGCTTCTGTCTGCAGCTGTGATCTCACGAAAGTGATGATGTTCTCGGACATAGCCTCCGGCTGCCGCTGTGGTTGATCGAGAAAGAGAACAAGGCTGGTGTGTCTCGCGTATTTATAGTCTAGGGCGCAAAAATCATGTTTCGACAATTCTCTGCAGGAATCAGTCTGTCGTAGCGTCCTTTTACAAACACGATTATTTACACGCTTATTTCACTGATCTTCGCAACATGCTAAGCTTTTGCAAATTACCCGATATTCATCTGGTCGGTAATTTTTATGTGTACACTGTGTGTTAACCGTTTTTCTCTATCTCAATTATTAGGGGTTTTATTTATATTTATTGCACTGTATTTACACTTTTTATTATTTTCGCACAATCTTTCGCATACGCGTGCGTCTTTATATTATTTACACTGTGGCGTATTTTGTTTTGTGATATTTCACACACACTTATCACAATTTAAATACTTTATATATTTATTAACGTTTATTTAGGGGTGATGCTTTGCAGGAATTAACTGGCTGCACTCACACACGTAAGATACACGTGTACACATACGCAGCTGTGTGTGGCGTGATTAACCTGTACGAACAGGCAAATTTGTTGTTCCCCTTTACAGCTTTCTACCTGAATTATTATACTACTGACAATATTTATTATTTATATAATTTACACAAATTATCTTAACTAATTGTGCAATGCACAGTACCATATACATTCGTATTGTTGCAATATATATTCAAACACTTTTTGCTACAGTCGATTCCTTGATATATATAATACATTTAATATTTATAATAACTTTACCTCAAGGAAAATACATCTTGAGGTAAAGTATTTATAAATATTAAATAAATTATATATATATTGCAACGTAACAAATTGCAAATTTGATATAATTTAAATTTGTGGAGCCCCACGATCTTGGAGCGCCAGATTTATGTAACGTTACATATACATAAAATAGGCGTGACCGGTCTCACGTTCAAGATTGACAAATTACGTAACAATATAACATTTAAATTGGGTTTCAGGTGTATCTGCAATAAGAACTCTATGTAACTTGAAACGGTAATTAAGATTTATTTAATACTATTAAAAAATGTGCACATGGCACTGACTTCGATTTAAAAACATTCGTTATTATTTGTTGTTATGCCGTAAGGCTTAAGCTATATACATCCTTACTGACTAAATATTCTATTCTACTAATTATTGTATAAAAGAAAAATCTCATTTTCAGACTACTCAGTCAATTAATGTGTCAAAATATCAATATTTAAATCTCTTTTTCTATATTGTAATGTACTCAAAATTATTAACAGTTATTGAATTTATCTTTTGTTTCTCAGTACTGTTTTCTCAAATACTAATTGTTTTCATTTAAATGCTTTGTAATCATTTATATCATATTAATTTGAGCTCTTGTTACGTTAATCGTATTTCTAAAACATCTGTGATTTTAATTCTACTTTACAAGAAACATTGCTCTTACTTTTAAATAAAATAGAAATGTCTTTAATTGTCTTTGAGTTCTTTGTATGATTAAGATATAAATAAGTTGTTTATCACATTATTGTCGTCAATCATACTCGATCATTTTTTGATCCATCGGTATTCGTTCTCGTCTCGCCTCCAGCGTCGGCTGTCTCTCTTCTCCTCTTGTCCAGCGTCGTATCACTCTCTCTCTCTGGAACACTCCTCTTGTCCAGCGTCGTATCTCTCTCTGGAACTCTCCTCTTGTCCAGCGTCGTATCACTCTCTTGTCTAGTGTCGAATCATTCTCTGGAACTCTCCTCGTGCTGTTTCTGACGTTAATGGATCTTCTTAAGTAGTGCTGTTATTAATTAAAATGATTGTCTTTACAGCTTAGTTACATATTTGTACGTAACTGGCAAATTTAAACTGTTTAAAAAAAATAAATACGCCGTGCTGACGGGCATAAGCTCCCGCTGCACCGTGGATGATTCAAGAAAGAGAACCACTGTAGCTTGCGTGTCCTATTTATACCCATGTCTTGGTCGACACCTGCAGTGGTACGAAATCGACATGTTAGAAACTGTCTCTGGATTCAGTTCCCCCACTCTTTGTCAAATTCGCTATTTTTTATATTTCTGCGAATTGCAGAGTCCTGTAAGTATACTCTTATACTTATCTTATAACTATTTTTACAACACATGTTCTCTGTAATTTTGGACATTGCAACTTAACCCTTTCGATTTGTACATAGTTATTTCACTATTACACTCGTACGGTGTGTCACTTTCGCGTGGTTTTCGTACACAGTATTTAGTAAATTTTATTACATTTTATTGTGGTTTTGGATTTTAATTCTTAATTATAGTTTATGAATAATTACGGAGAAACAGTAATTGTGCAATTATTCATCTTGGGGTGGCAAACTCGCCTGCAGAGACCTGCGTTCACACACACTAGCAAAATACTGGTGTACACACTTTCAGTTACATTTGTGTGTGTGTGCACGTCGATTCAGGTCGAAACACCTGTTCATATTTTTGTCTGAGTCAAGCTTGCAATCCCTGACATGCTTATTTCTAATATATTATTAATTATTTACAGTTTATTAGGTAAATTTAAATTGTTATATTCCATGCTCAGTACATCACTTATTTGTACTGTCGCATTATTCCTCTGCTTGGTAACAAAAAAAAATTTAATAAATTTATTTATTATAATTTTTTTTTATTTATTTATTATTATTATTTGCAAAAAAAAATGTAACAAATAATAAAGAATAATATTCGTCATTTCATCCTTAATTGGAGTGTATATAAATGTCTTACCTCCCCTCTTCGTACGCTCACTGCTCGTGACCTTGTAGTAGGGTGGCTTCAACAAACAGCTGATCTGACTGGTTTCATTGACCTCGTTGTTTTCATGTGTAGAACTTCCTAAATGACGTTGCGTGGAATTTACCAATTTCTTTCTTCTGTATCTCATCATATACGATGAAAGTGTTCTGTCCTACTCCCTGTCTTAACGTATACGGTCCATTATAAAGTCTGAAGAATTTCTTCGCCGTATTATCACTCCGTTTTCCCACTGGATTTGCTTTGAGTAGTATACTTTCTCCCACGTTGAATTGTTGTAGCTTGTGAGTTAGATTAAATCTCTCTACTCTCTTGTTACCCCTTTCTATTATCCGTTGCCTTGCGTATCCAATTTTCACACTTATTGGTACAGGTACATTTTGGTTATTAGGTTTGTTTATATACTTAGTCCAAAATCTGTTTGGCTTCTTATCTTCTTCTAATTCCATTGGAGTGTATCCTGTTGCTTCACTATAATTTTCATTAATGGCTTTTTCAAGCAATGGTAAATATTCTGCCCATTTATTGTGTTGATCATGGCAATATATTCGTAAATATTTACCTAATTCTTTGTTAACTCTCTCAGCAAGGTTTCCTTGAGGATGTCTTATGGATGTGAGTACTGGTTGTATTCCATTTTCCCTTAACGTCCTCTCCCATTTTTCACTTTGGAATTGTACACCTTGATCACTGAGTACCTTCTTCATTTTTCCATATAACGGAATATATTTCTGCAGTAGTATCTTTAGAACAACTTTGGTTGTGGGTCGCATAATTGGGTACAGTCGGACTGCCTTGGAAAACACATCGATACATACCAATATGTGCTTCACACCTCGACTTGATCGTGGTAATGGTCCCAAAAAATCCACTGCAATTAGCTCTCCTTTGTTCTCCTTCTGTATACTCTGCATTCCTACATATGTGTGTAAATTCGGCCCTTTCGCCGTTTGACACTCATAACACTTTTTTACTTCCTTCTTTATCTTTCGATACATATTATTAATCGTAAAATCTTCTCGTAGACTCAAATAACATTTCAGAGCGGCAGCATGTGCTAAACTCTCATGTGCTGGTTGAATTAATTTTTGTAGCATGTCATTCGTTAGTACTATCTTCCAGTCTTGTCTTACTAACCTGAAAAGAATTCCATTTAGTACCTTATAATGATTTGGTAGCTGTTCTTGGTCCTTCATCTCCCTTATCGTCACATCCAAATCTTGTTGATGTGCTAAGTTTTTCAGCATTTGTTTTACTTCATCATTCTCTTTGAATTTAATTGATAACAATCGTACTTCTTTCTTTTCACACACATAAACTTCTTTACATTCTTCTTTGATGTATCGGCTTAGTGTATCCGCTATAATATTATCTTTACCTTTACAGTATGTAATGGTGAATGAGTATTCGCTAATGGCTAAAATCCATCTTAATAATCGGGCATTTGTTATTTTGCATTTCAATAAAAATGATAATGCTTGGTGGTCAGTATGTATCTCAAAATGAGTACCATAAACATAATATCTGAATTGCTTAAGAGCGTATACTATAGCAAGTATTTCTTTTTCTGATGTGGAGTAGTGTTTTTCAGCTCCTTTGAAGACTCTACTGGCGTAGGCAATAACTCGGTGCTCTCCCATAGTATCTTGTTGATATAGTACACTTCCTACTGCGTAGTCACTAGCATCGGAGTATATTACGAATTTTCCTTCTCGTTGAGGATGATGTAACATAATATTTTCGATGAACAACTCTTTCACTTGGTTAAAGGCATCTTGATGTTTCTTCTCCCACTTCCATTTTTTTTCTTTCTTCGTCAGCTCTAGAAGCGGTTGCGTATATCTTGCATATAACGGTGAGAATCTTCTGTAGTATCCTGTGAGTCCTAAGAATGCTCTTAACTCCTTGAGATTTCCGGGTATAGGGAAATTAGTTATGCTGGAAATTTTGATAGGATCGGGTTGAATACCAGAGGATGAAATAATGTGACCTAGGAATTGGATAGAAGTTTTGATAAATTCACATTTGTCTAGGTTAAGGGATATGTTCGCTTGCCTAAACTTGTGGAATATCGTGCTTAGATGTTTTATATGTTCATCTAACGTTTTAGATACAACTAAGATATCATCTACGAATATCATGGTGTAGGGTTCCACTTCAGGTCCTAGGGCTCTTTCTAGACACTTTACGATGGCTGCCAAACTCGTGCTTAATCCAAAGGGTACTACCCTGTGTTGGTAGCATTTATTTTTATACAGGAAAGCAGTGTACTTTCTATTCTCTTCACGAATTGGAATCTGCCAGAAACTTGAGCGTAAATCTAGCTTCGTCAGATACCTTGCTCCTTCACACTTAGTAAATAATTCGTCCGCAGTTGGTGCACAGTCATACTCCTTTAATACAATGCTGTTCAGCTCCCTCATGTCAAGGCATAGACGTATCTCTCCATTTTTCTTCTTCACTACCACTAGAGGATTCAGGAAGTTGCTGTTCGATCGCTCTATGACTCCACTTTCGATCATACGCCGAATTTCGAGTTCAACCTCTTCCTCATATCGCATTGGGATAGGGTATGTCTTCATAATGACTTTCGTAGGGTCTGACACAACTACAGAGTGCTCGTATACTGTCGTCTGCGTCGGTACTTCACTAAATACATCATTGTATTCTTCTATTAATTCGTGCAGTTTCTCTTCTTCCTGTGTCGTCATCCCTTCATCTACCGCATTCACATGTCGAGTTGGACCATATTGTATTTGTGGCTTGTACTGAGTAATAGGTGTTTCACTTACCTTGCACTCTTCTTCCTCGCTGTTCATGTTTACTTCATATTGAACATTTTTTATAATTACACACAATTATATTATCATTAATATTAATCTTAGCATTTATTGTATTTAGTATATCGATACCTAAAATTCCATTATAAATCAATTTATGCATAATTATCATGGGGTGTTCTAATTCTAGATTTTTATATGTTAGAGTTACATATGCTTGTTGTTTAACTCTTTCTTTTTTATTGGTAGCTGTTGTAATATTTAAATTATTTACGGGCAAAATTGCAGTATTTTTAAAATATTTCTTGTTGCGTTGAACCCATGCAGCGTTAAGAACAGACAGCTGGCTGCCGGTATCAACTAGCATCCGTATTTTACACCTGTTTATGTTCACAGTCACAATAGGGCATTGTGTTTGCTGCGCGTCTCGCTTTATATCCTGTTCGGTGCTTAATAAGTCTTCCCTAATATCGCAGGGGTATATGTTGTTTATTTTATAATTTTGCTTCCATTTATTCAGTTATTGTGACGCCTTTGATGTAGACGGTCGGCTGTGGAATGTTACAGTCTCTGTCTCATTCATTCCTTGGCTTTCTCTCTTCAATTTTTTTTCGTTGTACCCTCGTACTGCGGCAACGCGTTTGTCAGCTGGTTTTGAAAACTGTTTACGATTGGATGACCATATAACGTCTCCTTGTCGTCTAGCTGTATTATTTTGTTCAGTTTCTTTAGCTGTGCGTGTTGTAGTGTTGTACATTGGTGGCGAATAATTTATTTTATAATTATCACGGTGCGCTGTAGTGTTTTGTATTGCTTTCTTGTCATCTCTGTGATAATTATGGTGATGATTTGCGTGTTTTTGTTCCCAGTATTGTGTGTTCTTACCTTTATTGATATTCTCCGACTGTGTTACAAGGATTAAAAATTCTTCTATGGTTTTAATCCCTTGTGTATAAACTGCTAACTGGATATCTCGCTGAAAATGGTAAGATAATTTTGAAACAATTTCTGAGAATTTAGGTTTGAGATGTTTTACACGTTCTATTTGCGTAATTGTGTATTGTTCAATACTCTGCTGTCCTTGTGCATTGAACTTTCCATATTCGAGTTGATCCCGTACTTGTCGTTGGGTATGTAGATTCCAGTATCGGTTCTCGAATGCCTCACGAAACTGCTGATATGTACTAACGTTATCTCTAATAATAGAGTACCATTGGCTGGCTGAATCTCTAAGATATCGCGTGACGAAGTCTATCTTCTCGTCGTCATTTATTGCACTCCCAATTTTTTCTATTTCCTTCTCTACTCTTGCTAGGAATTCCATACTGTTCTCCCCTTTACCACCTGAGAACTTAAGTCTGCTCCTTTCTTCCGTCGGTGTCGGAAATATGGTCATTTGGTTCTGTCGTCTTCTTAACTCACTTCGTAGCTGGTTCATTTCCTCTTGAATCTCTTCTTTCATATGTGATACGTCTCCCGAACGGTCTTTCGTAGTTTCTTCAATTTTATTCTCAATAACTACAGTACGTGTTTCTATTTCTCTAAGTTTACTGGTATTTACTTGGGATACATTATTAATAGTTTGGATTTTATCATCCTGTTCTCGCGTGATAGTAGTTAAAGTATCATTTACTTGTTTATGCGTTTCTTTTAAATCTTTTCTCCACTCGAGACGTAATTCTTTTTGTTTATTTTCAATCCGTACAACTTGTTCATGTAAGGCTTGTTTAAAATTATTCTCTAGAGTATCAATACGTATGTTGGTGTCACTAATTTTTTCGGTTAACTGCGCATTACTGTCAATTATTCTTTGTTTTATTTCAATATTATCAATTTTTAACTCTTCTAGACTCTCTGTAATTTTTATGGTGTCCTGTCTAAAATTTTCGGACTGTAGCTCTAATTTATTTTCTAAACTTTCTGTTTGTTTTGTATTTATTTCATCTATTTTTCTTAATTGTTTGACATTCTCCTCTTTCAATTCCTCTTTAAATTTTTCGGCTTGTTTTATGACTAATTCGTCCATCATGGCGAGTATCGAATATTTAAATGCTTCTAAGTTCAACCCTCCTGGTTCTGCCATGTTGAATAATTATTAAAATATTTATTTATTAGTAATTCTTTAACAATTATTGTTGATAACCGTTCCCTACTTATTTATTTATTTCTTTATTTTTATTAATAGTTATTATTAATACTCATTACAGTTACACCTGTTACATAGACAAATAATATTATTCGTGGGCGCCAGCTGTGTGATTACACAACAATTAACATTACACTCAGTTACTGTTTAATATAAATAATAATTACATATTATACATTTTTCATTTAACACACTCTTTATCTTTTAGAGCAACCACTTAGCTACATAAAAATTTTAATAGTAAAATGATGGGGATCGGGCCATACGTTCATGGGCTACAATTTATGTAACAAATTTTTGTACACAAATTTAGGCATGTCGTGCCCCACGTCCAGGGCGACAAATTTATGTACGTTTTTTATTTTGTTAAAATTTAATTTCAAATACAAATACACTTCTATTTGTGTTTGAATAGCCCCACGTCCTTTGGGAGCCATTTTTATGCAACGTAACAAATTGCAAATTTGATATAATTTAAATTTGTGGAGCCCCACGATCTTGGAGCGCCAGATTTATGCAACGTTACATATACATAAAATAGGCGTGACCGGTCTCACGTTCAAGATTGACAAATTACGTAACAATATAACATTTAAATTGGGTTTCAGGTGTATCTGCAATAAGAACTCTATGTAACTTGAAACGGTAATTAAGATTTATTTGATACTATTAAAAAATGTGCACATGGCACTGACTTCGATTTAAAAACATTCGTTATTATTTGTTGTTATGCCGTAAGGCTTAAGCTATATACATCCTTACTGACTAAATATTCTATTCTACTAATTATTGTATAAAAGAAAAATACAGTGGTCTCATTTTCAGACTACTCAGTCAATTAATGTGTCAAAATATCAATATTTAAATCTCTTTTTCTATATTGTAATGTACTCAAAATTATTAACAGTTATTGAATTTATCTTTTGTTTCTCAGTACTGTTTTCTCAAATACTAATTGTTTTCATTTAAATGCTTTGTAATCATTTATATCATATTAATTTGAGCTCTTGTTACGTTAATCGTATTTCTAAAACATCTATGATTTTAATTCTACTTTACAAGAAACATTGCTCTTACTTTTAAATAAATTAGAAATGTCTTTAATTGTCTTTGAGTTCTTTGTATGATTAAGATATAAATAAGTTGTTTATCACATTATTGTCGTCAATCATACTCGATCATTTTTTGATCCATCGGTATTCGTCCTCGCCTCGCCTCCAGCGTCCCTGTCTCTCTTCTCCTCTTGTCCAGCGTCGTATCACTCTCTCTCTCTGGAACACTCCTCTTGTCCAGCGTCGTATCTCTCTCTGGAACTCTCCTCTTGTCCAGCGTCGTATCACTCTCTTGTCTAGTGTCGAATCATTCTCTGGAACTCTCCTCGTGCTGTTTCTGACGTTAATGGATCTTCTTAAGTAGTGCTGTTATTAATTAAAATGATTGTCTTTACAGCTTAGTTACATATTTGTACGTAACTGGCAAATTTAAACTGTTTAAAAAAAATAAATACGCCGTGCTGACGGGCATAAGCTCCCGCTGCACCGTGGATGATTCAAGAAAGAGAACCACTGTAGCTTGCGTGTCCTATTTATACCCATGTCTTGGTCGACACCTGCAGTGGTACGAAATCGACATGTTAGAAACTGTCTCTGGATTCAGTTCCCCCACTCTTTGTAAAATTCGCTATTTTTTATATTTCTGCGAATTGCAGAGTCCTGTAAGTATACTCTTATACTTATCTTATAACTATTTTTACAACACATGTTCACTGTAATTTTGGACATTGCAACTTAACCCTTTCGATTTGTACATAGTTATTTCACTATTACACTCGTACGGTGTGTCACTTTCGCGTGGTTTTTGTACACAGTATTTAGTAAATTTTATTACATTTTATTGTGGTTTTGGATTTTAATTCTTAATTATAGTTTATGAATAATTACGGAGAAACAGTAATTGTGCAATTATTCATCTTGGGGTGGCAAACTCGCCTGCAGAGACCTGCGTTCACACACACTAGCAAAATACTGGTGTACACACTTTCAGTTACATTTGTGTGTGTGTGCACGTCGATTCAGGTCGAAACACCTGTTCATATTTTTGTCTGAGTCAAGCTTGCAATCCCTGACATGCTTATTTCTAATATATTATTAATTATTTACAGTTTATTAGGTAAATTTAAATTTTTATATTCCATGCTCAGTACATCACTTATTTGTACTGTCGCAATATATACATATATATTCAACCACTTTTTGCTACAGTCTATTTCTTGATGTATATATTATACTTAATTTTTATAATATCTTTATCTCAAGGAAAATACATCTTGAGGTAAAGTTATTATAAATATTAAATATAATATATGTATTATGTATATAATCTATATTGGATATAAGTAATATCTTCAAATAAATACACTGCAAGTAGGTTTATTTTTACCTGATGCTGTTTAGTTTCACAGAAATTATTCTGAATCTTCTGTTCAGAGGCTTGTTTGTATTGTAAATGATTGTTTCGCTTTTTGTATTTATTTGAAGATATTACATAGGAGACCTGCAGGAAACTCAACGAGTTACTTACAAAGCAATAAGATACAAGTCTAGAAAATATATTTATCTTTGGTAAAAATAAAGATACGAATTTTCAGATAAACAAATAAGACGATCAAAGCTATTAAAAATGATCATTGAGGAATACTGAGGAAACAATATTACATTAGGCCTATGATGCAATTTGAACTGAATACCAAGTCTAATGTTAACAGATACTTATTAAAAATTAGTCTGTAATGTTTAACATTGCAAACCATGTACGTCATTTAAAATGTACGTCATTGCTATGAACTTTAAATCAAAAAATTCAGTACGTACTTAGAAAAATTAAAAATTTGAAAATTAAAAATTAAATTATCTAATGATTAGAACAAAACATTTATCATTATTCTAGCTAGTACGAAAATGTCAGTGTGTTTTATTGGTTTAATACCTTTATATTATAAGTTATTATTTAATTTAAAGAAGTAAATCATTATTAAACTATAAAATTAATTATACGTAATTATGTTTAAGAATAATTTCTTTATCTGGTGAAGGGGTGAGGAGGTTTAAAAAGGAAGGGACTTGAGGATTGTTATTAGTTAAACTGTGTAAGTTTTCATCAGTTTTCCTTGAGATGTTAAAAATAATAATACACTTTTATAAACGTAGGTCGATAGATCTATGTATATATAGATAGTAGATAGATTGAGTCTTCAGTATTATGTTAAATTGTTTATCGGTAAACTTGATAAAACGCAAAGTCACGGTGTAAGGTAAAATATAATTACAGAACGTGCAGCTGATGGATTGAAGTTTTTTATTCTGCCCATGCCCTTCTACTAATGCAACAAACAGTGTAATTGTTCTTTGTTAGGATATCTAAAATTTGAATTACAATCAACCAGAAAAGGTGGGAAATATACCTTTCCTGTGTTAGACAAGCAGTCTACCAGTATATATCAAGTGGTAAGAGCATATTAACTTAAATCATATATTATATAGAGTAGCATATCAACGAGTTTCCAGTCTTTACAAATCTACGCAATGATGTTAATGAACATCTAGTTCTTAGATCGATGTGTCCATGTTATTCTTTTTCATATAGTATAGATGCATGTTCTTTACAAATTTGTTTTGTTACCTTTTTAACGGTTCATTTTATTTTTATTGCTATCCGAGCATAAGAGATATTTTATTGATATCCAAAAAATGACATTACGTTCAGATGGGCTTTAAAATATTTTTAATAGTAGTTTTTTTTATATTGACATACCTGATATGCTTTCAGAACTCACTATATTTAATGAAATATTAAGATTTTACTGTACAATTAAATTTTAAATCTGTGATTTTTTTATCGAGTTATTACCAAAACAATTGTTAGCAAATGAATTCTCCAACGTTTTTATTTACGGTTCTACAAGATGATATAATACTTTACAGTGTCACTTACTATCACGTTATTTATAGTGTCATTAATTTTTTCTCCGAAATAACCATTACTGCCTTAGTGCGATTTCAGAAGACTCCGAACTAACACGCTGAGGTAAAGCAAACGTTAATCCAAGAAACGTAACAGCTTTAAGTCACCACATCGGAACTACAAAAAGTTTGTAATTTACACACATTTGTAACAATAAATATGAGCAATTATCAGGCAAATCACTGAGTGCGCACAAGCGCAGAAAGAAGAGAATTATTTTATTAGATAGCCAAAAATTAAATAACTGAAAGGCCTGGTGGCTAACTAATGCATTTCACAAGTTCTGAGACAGAAACCGATCCGGAAATAAACTAAATGCGCGCTACTGGACAGATAAAATAATTAAATTCGCTGTGTTAATGGAAGATACAGCAAGTAATAAAGTTAATACATCTTATCTTAAACGCTGATAAATTAAACGAAGACAAAACAAGATATGTGTTACAGCTGCATTTGTTAGAGGATAGTAATCGGGAATAAACGCCGCATAGCAAACACAGATACCGGATCCAGCGTTATATAAAATAATCTGGTTTACACATGTGAATCGGATTTACATTAAAAAATCCTAGTATAGCCTAAAAAGACTACAACTGTCCATCACATGGACAAACAGGGTTGCGGTGTATCTAGAATCATAACTGCTAGTGCGATGTACAGATCTGAATTCCACGAACGTCGGGATCTTTCCACGCTGCACGATCCCGCTCACAAGGACGTTCAAGATTGTACTGGGTTCTTTTACCGTAGGTCATATCTTAGTGCTACGTTACCTCAGCATTGGCTTAACGGCACATCTCACCACACAGCACTGCGCGGTTAGCATAACTTTCTTCTATTTGTTGCCAGCGTTTGGTCGCACACTATGAAGTTAGTCTGCAGATCCTCCCTGCACGATCTAGCGTCCAAGTCTGTGAAAGCTGAAGCCACCCTCCACCATAAGAAGAACAATCGAAAAAGAACCGAGTAAAATAGTATACCTGATAGAATAAATACATACAAATGCAGAAACATCTTGTGTTGCGTTATTTAAAAATTAAAAACACTTTAAAAGTTCAAACAAAACAATAAAATGTCTGCATTTTGTAGTTACAAATGAATTTGTTCCAGGACTTATTATACTCCTTAAGGAACCAGATATTTTGTACAACTTTTCATTTGACTTTATCTACAAGCGCAACTTTGCGTTGTATGTTTGTTGATCTGATTGAATAACTTACTTTTGTGTCCTAGTTATTGTAACAAACATTGTATTAATTTTCTTGTATAAATTAAAAACAATAAAAACTAAAAATCATAATATTTCAACTTTTACTTGATATCTAATCTCCTTCACTTTCGTCACCAGTGTTTTCACATAAAGGAGTTCCCATACCCTTTATGACATATGACACTGGATAAAATCTATTACTACCCAACTGTAAGTCCAAATTGTGTGTGTATGCGCGCGCGCTTGTGTGTCATTTTAAACACACACATACACACATAAAAATATAGTATTTAATAGATGAGTACATTAAAAAATCCGATTCATATTGTAGCGTGACAGATATAAGCATAATATTGAATGGCAATTGATCATTAGAATAATGAAGTTATAATGTTTAAATTTGGAAGAAAGCATTAAGTTTAATATAAATAGATTAATTCATAGCAACTGTGGAAAGAAATCATTATTATAAAGAAAATCCAAGTTCAAGTAAAAGGAGTTACTAGTGATGAGTCATCCAAGACCAGTATCATGACCAAAGGTTTTCAAGGTATAACCCAGGAAGGTAAAATAGTAAATAACAAAGCAGTACTGAATATGACCAAACCCACAACGAGGAAGAATAAATAGAAGAGAAACCCTAAAATAAGCCAAGATCAACCAATACAGGTTGTGTATTTCTGTAATAAAGAAGAAGATGGAGAAGATCCCAAGAAACCTGATGGCAACAAGAAGAAGATGGAGAAGATACCAGTCCCAGAAGGCAGGAGAAAAGAAGACTGAAGAAAGAAGAAGAGGGCAGCATCCTGAAGAAGATGTCATGCTCTTATAAAAGACACCCAAATCCCTATATCCCCAAAATAAATATCTAAAAATAAAAGTATAACGAAATAAAAACCACATGTATATAAATTTAAGAGAGAGGAGTGTATAAAGTAAAAGTTTCCTGTGAACTAAGATGAAACAATAATATAGTACCCATGGAACAAATCTCCATTGAAAAAACGCTAACCAATTTATTATGTTAATAAGACTATACGACCATTTAGCATTAACATAATATATAAGTGCAAAGTGAACCAGTGATAGTTTTGGGTATTATAAAAAATGAACCTTGTGTTTCATTCTTGGCAATCACAAACATTGGATGCAATGAAATATGCATTTTTCAATGACTTAAAATATGTACTGTGACAATACGTTGTTCATAAGACATGAATCTGTTTAAAATAACATTTTGTTTTACATGAAAAAAGAAAAACAGATTTCATAGTGCTTTTTGAACGGTTCATACTATTTATTTGTTAATGACAGGGTACAATTCCCCAAAGACAAGGTATAAAAGACTGTATAAAAACTGTAGAATCCTACTTATAATAATAGTTAGAAATAAGAATATAGATATAAGGTTTTAATGTATATAGTACAAGAATGTTTAAAAATGTTTTAGATATAAGGCCATTTGTTTGGGTCTGAAACAACTAACATCAGAACTATAAAAATAATTACCACTTGTAAATAGTAGAGAGTAATTAAGATGTTAGTTAGTACAAAACCTTTGTTGTAAACCATATTTACATGTTGGAAATGGGAATTTTGTTGCAAAATGTCTGATTTGAAGACAACCATTTATTTAAAAAAAATGTTCTTTATTCTGTTTAACTATTATTTGTATGGTAACCAATACTAATTGTTTTTGTGTAATTTGAAAACATGTTTAATTTATAATACTATTTGTAAAAAGTCAGAGAGGGTATCACACATCATATATTGTTTATAAATTATTTTGTAAGAAAAATTGTTAAAAAATCATAGGCCAAAAGAATGGAAACCAAACTTCATCAAAACAGAGAAATTGCTCAATTAAATGCAAATAAACAAAAGGGGTTTAGACAAAATAAACTTGAGATCATGCCATATAATTGCACATACCATTTAGAGAGATTTTAATAAATTATATTCAGAATTATGAATAAAAGTGAAAATGACTAAACTCAGAAATTTAGACATGGGAGTCATATATTTCAGAATAATGTTTCAGAATACAACTAATTCAATTAATTACCAGAAAATAAGGGAATAGGAACCTTTTAATACAATATAGAATTATTAATATTAAATATAACTGATAAAATGGCTGAATTTACATTATAACAGGAAGTAAATTTTGGAAATGTTTGACTTATCAGAGTATATCAAACTGAAAGTAAAATTACTATTTTTCGGACAGAAAACACTATAAAATGGCATTATTTAATCTGAAAATAACCAGAATGAACTGAAAGATTAATTTAAATCAAATCTAGTGAATAAGATTGACAAATAACCAAAGTATAGGCATTCATATAGTGAAAATGTAAAAGTGCATACAGGATGTGAAAAATATTTGAACAATGTTAAGGATAATATTATATGGGCTAAGAGTTTAATTGAAACTGAAGGAAACAGTTAGTTAATTATTGGTTTTTGAACGGTTAACATGACATACATTTGGTAACGTGCATAACCTAACCTATAATAGACATACCAAGCGAATGTATAGTACGTTATTGTGAAATCGCGAGTGACTTGTGGAATACTTCTAAAAACTATCATATTATAACAGAAACAATCAAGTAACACTCCATAACACAGAACAATATAAATCTACTCTGAAAAACACCACAAAACACAAGAAAACTGTGTAATACATTAACCCAAATTAGTGATGGAACCGGGGAAAGTGTTTGAACTAATAATTATACGGATACACTAAATACAACTCAGAAACAGTACACTAGACACTACACAACATTTTACAAGAGATTCGCAGACATCAGAACAGGAATACTACAGGAAAATCTTTTATTTGGAACGTCCAATATACGAATGACATCTCACTAACTTCACGGCAGCCATTTGCAATATTGGTCTCATCATTGCCAGAACCCCGCCTTCTTTGTTCGACACAGCTGTTGGGTGAAAACAATTATTATATTTACAAATTATTATTCAATGTCTGTGTTTATTAATAACTATTAATTTGATTGTAACGTTATACTTTTTAAATATTAGCCCGATTTCTCTGACTTTGGTAATAACTGGCTGTTTAAAGAACCCTATATAATTTTTATAACATATACTTGTAATTTTTTTTTCGATATCCTGAGAATCGATACTAGTCGATAAGAGTCAATATTGCTGTTACTTAATAAAACATTAATACTTTTCAATACTTAATAGTTCTTTATTTCTTCAATAATACTAATTACCAATAATATAATTCTAATTGATAATCTACAAGGACTTTACCACCCGTAAGTGAAGATAACCTAAAAAATAGAAAGGTAAACAAATATCGATTGGTTTACAGACAGTCTTATGAGTGGTGATAGATTATTTAAATTATACTAAAACTTTAATAAAAATTTTCAGAAGAGCATTACACTGTTTAAAACTTCACAGCCCTATATTAATTAATTGATCCTAATTAATTAATTAATAAAATTAAAATTTTTTTTTATTATTTTTTTTTATAAACATAATTTTTTTAATTTTCTTCAAAACAATAATTTTTGTTTTGAAACTTTCGGTGAAGCTGAGCATATATATTTCTTCATCAACTTTACGCTACTCGACCGGTCTTGCTACCATTGGGACTCGACCAGCTGGGAAACTTAAGGAAGTGTTTCAGGCCAGTAAGACGTCGAGAGCCACACCAATTACACACCAATATTATCAACACACACTCATTTATTAATTATTTTATTACAAATTGGCGCACAACTTTAGGGGCTTTAATTAGCGATTGGAAGGCCAATACATTCTGCCCAATCACTAGTTGGAGCTAGGCAACAGCTACAAAGCCAGAGAATTTCAAGGGAAAATGCAACGACGTGCAACATCTAAGAAACGGGCGGCGGAGGCCGAGAAAGAAATAGAAACCGATATGGACAACAAAGAGGCGACACCAGTAGAGGCGGAAGAGTCGTTGCCACCGGTGGCATCCAAACAACCTGAACCACCAGAAGAACAATCTGAGATGCCCACACAGACAGGGGAGGGCAATCTACAGGAGAAGCAGATGGAAAAATCCAAGACAACGGAGGATATTAAAATGGACAAATACCTGGAAATGTTCCTGCAAAGGATGGAAGAGAAAATTAACAAAAATAGTAGGGAATTGACGGAAGACTTGAGTAAGAAAATGGACAAGAAAATGGACAAAAATAGTAGGGAATTGAAGGAAGACTTGAGTAAGAAAATGGATGAGTGCCACGAGTCGTTAATGGAGAAACTGGATGAGTGCCACAAGTCGACAATGAAGAAGCTGGATGATCAAAATAAAATGCTAGATGACGAGACTAAGAAAATGAGAGAGGACAGATTGAAAAGAGAAGAGTTAAGAAAGGAGAAGACCGAAGAAATAAAAAATGATAGTCAACCAGAACCAGAAAAAGTAATAAATGATAAAACGCAGGAAGATAGTCAACCAGAACCAGAAGAAGTAATAAATGACAAAACGCAGGAACTAGTAATGGTAGTACCTGAAATTGAAACTAACCGAAACCAGGAAGATATTAAACCAAGGAAAAGGAGAATGTATCCAAGAAATTTGATAAAAACTAAGGAAGAGTTGGAGATGATGAATCATGGGTTAATTGATGGCAATAATATCCCAATTACCTATGACAAAGACATAATGAATTCCAGGAATTATAGAAGGAGAATCGAAGTAATTCAGAAATAATTTACCACAAGACAGTAGTCTACCAATGGGAAAGGACCAGAGGTAAACAGAATACAACATGTGAACCAGATCAATTTCAGCGCAAGACTGGACAGTGGATTTCAGAAAGATGGAAATGTGATATCGTACCAGACTGTAATGATGACACAGATGAATCACCAGAATGTATTCCATTAACGTGCCATCTAGGACAGTTCCAGGGTACGGTTAGACTAAAATATATTCCTTCAGAGTGGATATGTGATGGTAGACCAGCTTATGGTGTTTCAGATAAACAAATAATAAGTGATAACCCAGATGAAGATCCTCACATATATTTGTCAGGTAACACAAAACATGGACCAGAGAAGTATTGGTGTATACAAAATGATGATAGAGGGAACCAGCCCAGTAATTACGACGGCCCTAACAACCCGCCGCGTAATAACCAGTTTAACAGTAATTTTAACGGCGTTAGGGATAACAACCCCTATCCATACAATAGAAACAATTTATATCAACAGAATAATGTCCCATACAGTCAGAGAAATCCATATCCCAACAATAATGATGACAGACATTACCAACCTAACCGAAAAGACTATCATGATAAATTTAGTAATAAAAATAATAACAGTAATAATAACCGAGTGTCGCGCCCTAGGGTAAATTTTATAAGAGCAACTGAGATGATGGACCCTGGTTGACACAAATACCACACGACATCAAGAAAAGGGACGGATCATGATAACCGACTACGGCGAAAAACAATGTTGAAGGAGACGAAATAAATATCATTGAAAGGAAATGATACGAAGAATAAACATAGAAACAAAACTGGGTTTTATGAGTGAAGACTATGTAAGAAAATGAACATGACCAATAAAAATATGAGCAATGCAGTGACATAAAGAAAATCATCCATCTTCCTGGGTATATAAAAGAAAAGAAAATTTATAAGAAAAGAAAAAGTGGAGATCAACTTACAAAAGTATAAATAATATGGGCCAGTGTAGAGTACAATATAACCCCATATGTTGTGGTAAATGATAAGCAGAACAATACATATGAGTTGAGGGAAATCGTTTCAGGAAAAATCAAAGGAGTGTACAATCAAGCTTCTATGAAGAAATATTATGAAGAATGAGTTGTGAGTTTTAGAATTTTGAATTTTATTTTAAAAATTCAAAAATAATGTAAGCACATCTTACAACCTAATATTTTGAGAAGAACATTCTGGAGAATTATAAGAAGAATTTTTTTAATTTAATTTAAAAATTTTAAAATAATGTAAGTACATCTTACAACCTAATATTTTGAAAAGAACATTCTGGAGAATTATAAGAAGAAGGAATTTAGAATTTTTAATTTTAAAAATTCGGAAATAATGTAAGTACATCTTACAACCTAATATTTTGAGAAGAACATTCTGGAGAATTAAAAGAATTTTTTAATTAATTTTAAAAAATTTTAAAATAATGTAAGTACATCTTACAACCTAATATTTTGAGAAAAACATTCTGGAGAATTATAAGAAGAAGAATTTTTTTAATTTTATTTGAAAAAATTCAAAAATATGTAAGAACAACTTACAACCTAATAATTTTGGAACAAACTTTATGAAAGAAAAAGAAAGACTTTTGAATTGAAATATAATTATGAAAATTTAAAACTGAGTAAGTACATCTTACTACCACTGAATTATGAGAAAAACATTTTGGAAGAATTAAGAAGAAAGGAATTTTGAAGTTAATATATGAAAAATTTAAAAATGAAGTAAGACCAACTTACTATAACTAAGTTTATGAGAAAACTTTATGGTAAATAATTAAGAAGAATTTGAATTTGGAGAAATACCAAAACATTCAGAAATAATAGTAAGATAACAGTACTATAAACAATTCTGAATGAAACAATTCTGGGAATAAATGAATTAAACAGAATTTGAATGTTGATAGAACGTCAGAACTTTGAGACAAGATAAGATCAACATATTACAAGGATTTATGAGAAATATTTTTCTTTTAAATAAAAAGAATAGTTTGAATTTTATATTAAAACTAACCAAGTTCCAAAAAATAATTATGGGTCAATTATAATTGAATTGAGAAGAAAATAAAGTGATTAATTCAGAAAAAAGAATTAATTTTAATCCAGAATAAATGCTAGACATTCACAATAGCATTTGAAGGAGTAGAGAAGAATAACAAAAAAGAGTGTAATATGCCAGAGAAGGAAAAAATTTGGAAGCAAAGAGACTAATTACCTATGAAACGATAATGAAAACAGTTAATTAAGAGCAAAGAAGAACAACTCATACCAAACATATGGAGAAGATGATTTTGAACCAATGATAATAATAAGACCTATTTGAAATGCAAAGAGAAGAAATACCACATGAAATATGATATAAATGAATTAATGTTAATGAATGCGAAGGCAGATTAATAACTTTCTAAGAGAAAGGAAAGAACCAAAATGTTTAAATAAAATGATCAATATAACAACCTGAATATTTAATGTAAAGATACAATGTCAAAAAATTAAATATAATATATTAAGACCATTCAAATAATGAATACGAAAGACTATTTATAAAGACCATGCTAATACTATGAATAACCAGAAGAAAGTATAAAGAGAATTCAGATGGAGAAGAAAGAGAGTTACATTGTAAACAGTAACCAGAATTATTAAAAGAAAGGTTTTCAACCATAATTAAAATAAATATATCAGACAAGTTAAGAGTTTTGAAAAAATATATATGTAATGAGTATAATAATGATTATGAAGATTTATTAAGATAGAAAATGTGAGATAATCTGAGCGACTACGAAGTGGAGAATCCAAAGATATTTTTATTAGTCGAAAATGAGACTACTTTTTATTTATTTATTCGATGACTGACTGAAGATAATTCCAGCAGCATTATGTTTTTGAGCAGGGATGGATATGCCCCTGTACTCAATTTATAGAAGTGGTGTATGGCCAGCAGAGAAGTAGCGTACAGTGCCCCTCTGATCTGCCCCAGCCCACGTGATAGGGAATGTTAGAGAATTAATATCCCAAGGATACAACACGAAGTTGATATAGAAAGAAAATGTATTACAATTATAATATATCTCAGAAGACACTAACTATCCGAAAAGGATCAGTAGTAAAACAAATAATTATATATATAAAATTAATTAAACTCTAATTATAAAATGTCGATATACAAATGGAGAAGAAAAT
Organism: Magicicada septendecula; assembly: GCA_034769895.1. Classification (NCBI taxonomy): domain Eukaryota; kingdom Metazoa; phylum Arthropoda; class Insecta; order Hemiptera; family Cicadidae; genus Magicicada; species Magicicada septendecula. Next base: position 121,030,805 of record CM068375.1, on the reverse strand, counting down.
GAATTATAAGAAATGATGAAATTATCATAAGAAATTATTTCATCCATAAACATGTCTGAAATAATTACTTCTGGAGGGGAGCAATCTGTAGCGTGACAGATATAAGCATAATATTGAATGGCAATTGATCATTAGAATAATGAAGTTATAATGTTTAAATTTGGAAGAAAGCATTAAGTTTAATATAAATAGATTAATTCATAGCAACTGTGGAAAGAAATCATTATTATAAAGAAAATCCAAGTTCAAGTAAAAGGAGTTACTAGTGATGAGTCATCCAAGACCAGTATCATGACCAAAGGTTTTCAAGGTATAACCCAGGAAGGTAAAATAGTAAATAACAAAGCAGTACTGAATATGACCAAACCCACAACGAGGAAGAATAAATAGAAGAGAAACCCTAAAATAAGCCAAGATCAACCAATACAGGTTGTGTATTTCTGTAATAAAGAAGAAGATGGAGAAGATCCCAAGAAACCTGATGGCAACAAGAAGAAGATGGAGAAGATACCAGTCCCAGAAGGCAGGAGAAAAGAAGACTGAAGAAAGAAGAAGAGGGCAGCATCCTGAAGAAGATGTCATGCTCTTATAAAAGACACCCAAATCCCTATATCCCCAAAATAAATATCTAAAAATAAAAGTATAACGAAATAAAAACCACATGTATATAAATTTAAGAGAGAGGAGTGTATAAAGTAAAAGTTTCCTGTGAACTAAGATGAAACAATAATATAGTACCCATGGAACAAATCTCCATTGAAAAAACGCTAACCAATTTATTATGTTAATAAGACTATACGACCATTTAGCATTAACATAATATATAAGTGCAAAGTGAACCAGTGATAGTTTTGGGTATTATAAAAAATGAACCTTGTGTTTCATTCTTGGCAATCACAAACATTGGATGCAATGAAATATGCATTTTTCAATGACTTAAAATATGTACTGTGACAATACGTTGTTCATAAGACATGAATCTGTTTAAAATAACATTTTGTTTTACATGAAAAAAGAAAAACAGATTTCATAGTGCTTTTTGAACGGTTCATACTATTTATTTGTTAATGACAGGGTACAATTCCCCAAAGACAAGGTATAAAAGACTGTATAAAAACTGTAGAATCCTACTTATAATAATAGTTAGAAATAAGAATATAGATATAAGGTTTTAATGTATATAGTACAAGAATGTTTAAAAATGTTTTAGATATAAGGCCATTTGTTTGGGTCTGAAACAACTAACATCAGAACTATAAAAATAATTACCACTTGTAAATAGTAGAGAGTAATTAAGATGTTAGTTAGTACAAAACCTTTGTTGTAAACCATATTTACATGTTGGAAATGGGAATTTTGTTGCAAAATGTCTGATTTGAAGACAACCATTTATTTAAAAAAAATGTTCTTTATTCTGTTTAACTATTATTTGTATGGTAACCAATACTAATTGTTTTTGTGTAATTTGAAAACATGTTTAATTTATAATACTATTTGTAAAAAGTCAGAGAGGGTATCACACATCATATATTGTTTATAAATTATTTTGTAAGAAAAATTGTTAAAAAATCATAGGCCAAAAGAATGGAAACCAAACTTCATCAAAACAGAGAAATTGCTCAATTAAATGCAAATAAACAAAAGGGGTTTAGACAAAATAAACTTGAGATCATGCCATATAATTGCACATACCATTTAGAGAGATTTTAATAAATTATATTCAGAATTATGAATAAAAGTGAAAATGACTAAACTCAGAAATTTAGACATGGGAGTCATATATTTCAGAATAATGTTTCAGAATACAACTAATTCAATTAATTACCAGAAAATAAGGGAATAGGAACCTTTTAATACAATATAGAATTATTAATATTAAATGTAACTGATAAAATGGCTGAATTTACATTATAACAGGAAGTAAATTTTGGAAATGTTTGACTTATCAGAGTATATCAAACTGAAAGTAAAATTACTATTTTTCGGACAGAAAACACTATAAAATGGCATTATTTAATCTGAAAATAACCAGAATGAACTGAAAGATTAATTTAAATCAAATCTAGTGAATAAGATTGACAAATAACCAAAGTATAGGCATTCATATAGTGAAAATGTAAAAGTGCATACAGGATGTGAAAAATATTTGAACAATGTTAAGGATAATATTATATGGGCTAAGAGTTTAATTGAAACTGAAGGAAACAGTTAGTTAATTATTGGTTTTTGAACGGTTAACATGACATACATTTGGTAACGTGCATAACCTAACCTATAATAGACATACCAAGCGAATGTATAGTACGTTATTGTGAAATCGCGAGTGACTTGTGGAATACTTCTAAAAACTATCATATTATAACAGAAACAATCAAGTAACACTCCATAACACAGAACAATATAAATCTACTCTGAAAAACACCACAAAACACAAGAAAACTGTGTAATACATTAACCCAAATTAGTGATGGAACCGGGGAAAGTGTTTGAACTAATAATTATACGGATACACTAAATACAACTCAGAAACAGTACACTAGACACTACACAACATTTTACAAGAGATTCGCAGACATCAGAACAGGAATACTACAGGAAAATCTTTTATTTGGAACGTCCAATATACGAATGACATCTCACTAACTTCACGGCAGCCATTTGCAATATTGGTCTCATCATTGCCAGAACCCCGCCTTCTTTGTTCGACACAGCTGTTGGGTGAAAACAATTATTATATTTACAAATTATTATTCAATGTCTGTGTTTATTAATAACTATTAATTTGATTGTAACGTTATACTTTTTAAATATTAGCCCGATTTCTCTGACTTTGGTAATAACTGGCTGTTTAAAGAACCCTATATAATTTTTATAACATATACTTGTAATTTTTTTTTCGATATCCTGAGAATCGATACTAGTCGATAAGAGTCAATATTGCTGTTACTTAATAAAACATTAATACTTTTCAATACTTAATAGTTCTTTATTTCTTCAATAATACTAATTACCAATAATATAATTCTAATTGATAATCTACAAGGACTTTACCACCCGTAAGTGAAGATAACCTAAAAAATAGAAAGGTAAACAAATATCGATTGGTTTACAGACAGTCTTATGAGTGGTGATAAGATTATTTAAATTATACTAAAACTTTAATAAAAATTTTCAGAAGAGCATTACACTGTTTAAAACTTCACAGCCCTATATTAATTAATTGATCCTAATTAATTAATTAATAAAATTAAAATTTTTTTTTATTATTTTTTTTTATAAACATAATTTTTTTAATTTTCTTCAAAACAATAATTTTTGTTTTGAAACTTTCGGTGAAGCTGAGCATATATATTTCTTCATCAACTTTACGCTACTCGACCGGTCTTGCTACCATTGGGACTCGACCAGCTGGGAAACTTAAGGAAGTGTTTCAGGCCAGTAAGACGTCGAGAGCCACACCAATTACACACCAATATTATCAACACACACTCATTTATTAATTATTTTATTACAATATGAATAGGCCAATATTTTTGTATTGAAAAGTATACTGCATTTTGATAAATAATCCAGAAAAAAATATATATTTCCATTAAAAATTAAACTGATAATGAAAAGTATACTGCATTTTGATAAAGAATCTAGAAAATAAATATACATTTCCATTGAAAATTAAACTGATAAATTTAAATTAAGTTTATTTTCAAATTTTTATGAATCAAAATTCTTGCGCATACATTTTTACTTTCCAAATAATAAAATTATTATTTTAATAATAGAATTATTAGAAAAAAGTATTTTTTGTTCACATGTACAAATATATGTTTATATTTACATGAATGTGTGTGTGTGCGCACACGCGCCTGAAGTAAATGTGTTACGCATCTCTAGTTCATAATTGGTTGTTATTTTTAATAAGGAAGACTTTTTTTAGTAAAAGTATAGGTGTGTGCTAATTAGAGTTTCTTGTTACTGCATATTTTGATACCTTAATATCTCCTGTAAAAAGTGAAGTTACCAAACATTTAAAACTTTGTCTTCAAAGTAAAACAGAAATTTCCAATTTTAGTTTAGTAATAATTAACCCTATGCATTTACTATTAAAAAACATTCAGATTATTAGAATAAAAAATTGATTAAAAACATATAGTGCATAAATTTTACTTTTGGCCTCTTCTAAAGTTTACTAAAACAGATTTACTGCTTTCCTTTTTAGTCTTTAAATAAGACTCAACAAAAATCCACGCGATAGAAAATAGATAGAATGACACTGTGGAACTCTCATATTTTTGAGGAATACATCGCTAGGAAAGATTTCGAAGCGGTCAACTGATTCAGATCTGAACGACTGATGATAGACAGCGACTCAACAAATATGCCAAGCTGAGGACAACTAGAAGTATAATCATATGTGTGTGTGTGTGCGCGCGCGCGCGTATTTATTCCCTTAGTTATATAATCGAAAATTAAACTGGAAAAATAATATTAAATATTTAGTTTACAAATCTGTCTTTAATATGATTATGTAAGACGATATGTTACCTGTGATTGGGTGCGCCCTGTAGTAGGCTAGTTGAAAAATTTACTCTTAAGGTTATCGCTTTTTCCTGCATAACTGTAACGTTATATAGCTGTTTTTGCTTCGACAAAAGTTTGTTTTCGCCCTGCAAACCGTCTGGAAAGTATTTGTTATATCGAAGTATAACATACACCCTGGAGGGGTTTGTAAACTTTGCAAACAAAATCGTATCGCGTTACAGCAGACAACACATGCCATCTACAACACCCAATTTTATTTATTTTATTCGTTGTTATCGAGCTTGTTTACGTGTTACATTTCGATGCTACCTAACAGCCGTTTGACTTAACGTCGGCAGAACGCAATGTACTTACCTGTCTCTGTCATAAAATAAACATTTCACTCTCAGAAGTAATAATAGCAACCCCACAGTATGTAAGAAAGGTGTTTTAAATGTTAATAACAATATTGTATTTTAAAATGAGATCGTTTACGACATAATTTCGCTTCAACCGTATGCAACCTTCTTCTTCTGCTACTTTTGTGTAGACACAGGTTCTATCTGCACCAAAATATCACGCCATCTTCCTTTAGGATGACCTCTACTTGCCTTTATAGAGAGCGTATTCTTCATACTAACTAATTTAACGTCTCGGTCCACACGCTTGTGCCACACTTCTCTTCTTAATCTGAACCCAATCACTTATATTTTTGACGTCGCGGAATCTTCTTTTAAGTCATTAATGCTCTCCCTATGGAGTAGTGTCAGGTTAAGTACTCTTCTTAAGTTCTTCATCTTGGTCATTTCCAGTAGGTATCTGTATTATTTTCGCTGTCAGATATCGTTTCAGTAGTGTAGGGCAATGTTGGGCGCACCACTGTTTTATATTTACGCGTCTGGCTTCAGTTCATAGAAAGAGATCCGACCAAACTGCGGTGCAGTATGTAACCGTGCTGTTTTACGTGAAGTTCTTACAGCTGAAGCTGCATCTCGGTTCCTTTTTAACATTTTAGTTGGTTTATAGATCTTCACTATTTTCTTTACCACTGTTTCTCGGGCTCAAACGTCTCATGACCTGTCACAGTCCTTTCTTGTTTCTTCCTTCAAGTGTTCTTAGGCTTAAAGTCTCTTACTCGTCACATTTATGAAGATTCTTGTACTTTCTTCTGAAAAACAACAAGTGTCAGTACCAGCACTACCGTTTGGCTTCTGTAACATCCATAATATCCAAACACATCCCATGGAAATGTTATTATAATTCTCATTTAATCCCTTATGGCACCGTTAAGTACCCTATTTTGCCACATTTTTCTATAGCATTTCCTTAATGTGTTCACCTCGGCTGTCTCAATTTTACACATATTTGTTTCATTAATATTACACAATTATGAACTATAACTTCCTGTACTTTCTCCTACTCTTACAAATACGCCAAAAATCTCCTTCCACTTCTTCTTCTTCTTCTTCTTCTTCTTCTTCTTCTTCTTCTTCTTCTTCTTCTTCTTCTTCTTCTTCTTCTTCTTCTTCTTCCACTTCTTCTTCTTCTTCTTCTTCCACTTCTTCTTCTTCTTCTTCTTCTTCTTCTTCTTCTTCTTCTTCTTCTTCTTCTTCCTCTTCTTCTTCTTCTTCTTCTTCTTGTACACTGGGGTAAGTAGCCTACTTTACCTATGGCTATTTCATAGGCTGTCTTTCCAACTCTCCGAGGTTTTCCAAGACGTCTTGGCCCTGTAGGATTATCTTTTAAGATTGCTTTTCGGAAATCGTCCCGTGGTGGTTCTTTCAACGTGTTTTCTCTCTTTGCCATCTATGACACTCTTTATTTCCAGATCCGCTCAGTATATTCAATATAATACAAACGCCGATAATCTAATTATATCAGTATCGGTATCAGTATTATGTCTAATTAACCAATAGACAAACAATTGTAGTATCGGTGGTTAAAACAACCAATCACACCAGTCATGAAGCAAATAGAAGTGGGAGCCACTTGATAAAATAATTCAATCCGCCGTAGTATCAACCAGACAAGTAGATACAGCAATGTGAAACGGCCTGGTATAAGCAAACAAAAAATGTACGCTACACAGTTAGCACAAACACATAGTTTTGTGTTACGGTCATACGCATTCAAAAATTGTGATACAGTACAGCGTACAAAGTACCAGATCGTACCAACTGCCGTGCCAAATATAGTTTCAGCTCTAAAACAGCATAGAAGGCGCTTTGAATGTACATTAAATAAAATGCTGGAATTACAGTGACAAAATTTGTTAATCGAATAAGATCAGTGTTCATTACTTTTGAATAGACGTGAACATCATTATGAATAATAAAAATATACTATTTTTTGTTGACTCCATACTGAATCGATCACACAAAGTGGACAATGCTGAAAATGATAAAATGGATAAGTCGTCAGAACAAAATACACAATATTATCACTTACAGAATTAAAAAGTTAAATAAATAATGTCAGGTCAAGTGACAAATGGTTCCGAAAGATGTCCAGTAATCAAAATACAAACGGACCATGAGGAGCTTTTTGCCGGACGGATTAATGCCGTGGTTAAATACTATGGTACAGCAGACTGGAGAATTGCTCTGCGTGAACAAGGAAAGAAATCAATGTGCAATAACTTGCGATGTATTGCGCATAAGATTTTATTATTATCCGGTTGTACAATGTTTACAAATTTTTCGGAACCAAAGGTTACAGAAGTGATTGAATTCTCATTTATCTTTATTGAATCCATCCAGCTGCAATCTATTTGGTTTTTTAACATTTTCTTTTTTCCAATGAATGGGGAGTTGGCCCATTGCTTTAACCCCAAACCTGGAGGACCAGGCAATTCTTAATCAAGGTTTACTTCCTTTAGCATTTGATAAACCAATATCCAACTACAAGGCAGCAGCTGCTAGTTTTGGTCCGCCCCGGGTATTTTATTTCCCCGGTACCCACCATATCTGGTGATCATACCCCTATGCGCCACCTGGAGAGGTGCCCGATGGGAGTCTAGCAACTCCGCACGGAATTGCGCAAAAGATGATTTTTTGTAAAAGAAACTTCATTAAAATATTTACTTAATAGGAGTCATAAGATTGGTTGAATTTGGTGAAACAACAAATATTTCACTCCAGTTTTTCACAAAATAACGTAATCTATTCGATTACATTATTTTATTACTTTTATGTAATCCATACGCTGTACATGGTTGTACGCCGCACTTATTGTTCCAGTTTTATGACGTTCACCGATGCGACGCGATGTTTCACTTCTTCATCCCTTGCTTTACCCCTTCCGTAATATTTTCAATGGCTTTCAAAACGCCTTCATCACTATTTCCACTAACTCTAGTTTTTATTACTGATGACTCACCACGTTTTCTCTCCATTTAAAAATAATGTGTCTAAACCGTATCTGCTACGGTTTAAATAATATGTTGGCATATCTTTATTCGGAAATTGAAAAAGACCATGCCCACAAAGTTTCTACATACAGAGCTCATTTGTTATGTTATGCTGCAAACTTCCGTCGCTTAAAAGTTATAAAAGAGATTATCCTAGGATTTATTATGCGTATTACTTAAGGAAATAGATGTTTTGCTAAAAGTTTTCCTTCTCTTTTACAGTTTGGCTTCTGCGTTATAAATTTCTTGTTCCACTTACAGAACTTATTTGTTCGGTCGTCCCAATTTTAGTGAGTAACATTCGTATAATATTATTGAATCAATTTAATGAATAAGGAATAAAATTTATTAAAATTTAATATCCTTTACCACAATACCTTAATATAGTAGACTTTTCCACTATAGTATTATGCAAACAGTAATTTTATTTAACCTTGCAGGACCTAACACTGCAAACAACATAGGATTAATCTTACCTCAAAATATACTCTCGTTCTCTGATGTATGTATAAAATATAATATTGTGTGTGAGTGAGCACCATTTCATGCTCGCAAATGGAGAGGACAATATATTGAAAGACCTGAGAGCAAGAGTGGATGGTGAAAGAGGAAGAGAATAAGACAAAGAAGAGAGAGAGAGGGGGAGATACTTATTTATTGTATTATTAATTTCTAGTTTTACTACAAACTTTTAATCTTAATAATCTCTAAATATTTAAATATTATGTTCACTTTGAAACAATATATTATACACAATGTTTCCTTAACATATTTCACTAGCAATTAGTTAACATGAAATGTATAGGCATCAGATCTTTAAGCCTATCAGATCTGATATATATCAGATCTGATTAATCGTATCCTGTGATGTATATTTTAATATAATATATATAACGATTTAATTTCAAAATCAAATTTTTACCATTTTTTTAATACTGTTTAACAAGAAAGTCTGCAATCAAATACATAGGATAGTCTCCTTTTCTCTTGACTATCTGGACACCGTTTGCCACTTTCTTGGCTAGCCAAACAACCTGACCTCTATTACTATATATTTTTAAATTCTGTAAACGACATTATGCATTTGATTTACTTAGGTACACATATAATTAATTGTCCGTTTCGTCTTGTTATTCTCAGAACGGTCCGCTCCATGTTTGTCTGTTGAGTGCGCTATCATTTTGCTGTTTATTGGCAACGTTAATTACACATATTCGAAGTGTAAATAACTTATAAAACTTAATAAAATATATGGCCTACTAAAAATTTAGATGCTTTATAAATGTTTCATTTGTAGAAATAAAAATTTTATTTGGAAAGAAAAAACAACATAAATTGTTTACTCAGGCGCGCGAGCGCGGCAGCATTGGTAATTTTCCGGGAGTGTTTTCTCTCCTTTTTCTAAATAGGAGGCACATGAACGCTTATTTTTCACTCACTCATTCAATCTCGTATTGAATCACTTTTGGTAGCAATACGTATTTGTAATTCTGTGATAGGTCTTTCTCGTCCATATTTGAGTTGTTCATTTAAATACCAACCATTTCCGGCTGAAATGAGATTTCTCACACACGTGGCAGGGTATATACAAGAAACACAGATATACGGCAGGAACTGAATATTCTGAGTATACTCGACAGGATTGCCCAGTATCGGCTGAATTGGTAGGAACATCTTTGCTGAATGGATGACTGCCGCATCCCCCAACAACTATGGAACTATAAGCCGAGGGGACGAAGAGGTGTGGGACGTCCGAGGAAGCGCTGGAGTGACCAGCTCTAATCTTTGCTTGTTTGAGACCGGAACAAACCATCCTTGGTTTAATCCTTGACGATGATGATTGTTTTCTGTAATGTTTGTTTTTCCCTAGTTAATCCCTTTTCATATTCTGCGTAAATACCTCCGAATTTTTCTCATTTACTTGCATCATTATCGTATTATTTCTGTTGCTTTTCTGGTTATAAGGTTCTTCTACATTCTGTGATGGTTTATATAACAAGTATATAACACTTATTTTCTTCTCTTCACGTAACAATTTTAATTCTGTTGTGCATTAAAATTTCCACGGAATCCAATGTAATCCACGGAAGCCTACACCTTGTTTACTTTCGCTTTAACCATATGCCTCTGCGCTCACCGTTTGGCTTTTAGTTTCTCCATCCTTGTTAATGTTATATTTTTGCAATATCCTATTATTATGTGTCACACTCTTTAGCCTATCCGCATACAGCGTTGTACCCTCATCCCTTAACTCCTCATATGTTGCCAGATCTTTGAGCAATACGCTGTTTTAAAACGACTGTACATAAATAATATAAACAATTTAATACTCCAAATAACGGCGCCCAGATTGTATTATATGTATTTATGCTACTATTATATGAATATTGTTACGACGGTCTCAGTAATCGTCGTATGATGTAGTAGAAAAAATACAAGGCACCAATGAAGTCACTAAAAACCAGCTTTAATTGACAGTTTGTAATCAACAAGTTATTCAACAAGGTTATACTCGTACAATCATTCAAATTAAAAATTTGTCCACACGCAATAATAATGTTAATTGATAGAGTCCCGCACAATAATCATTTTTCACTAATACCCACTTGAAACGCACTGAGTAATCGCCCGAAGTAAACTGACTTCTAAGAGGCAAGTGTTGTCTACTTATAGTCTTCAGATGTTCCATAATTTCCGTCGAAAAGTCTAGAGGATACTTCAGTGCGGCCTCGGCAGGCCGGGAACACTCTCCTTTGTTCGAGATGTTTCTTCGTTGCACTATACTATTAAGATAGGTTTAGTTAAAAGTACATTTATACAATATTAACTTAATAATACATCAAGGAAGGGAACTATATGAAGTTAAAAATTTGTTTGCTTTTAATATCAAAAAGTAAAAAAGCAATAATAAATGTTGGCTCTTGGAAATTCATCTTCAGTAGGATTCTATAAGACGTTGACTGTTAGCGACAAAGGGATGCCTCCGCGGTAGGTTAGATACTTAAAATGTATCACTTTTCTCCACCATAAGTAGTATTGTATAACTCTTCGTTTCAGTAGAAGTCTGTTTTTCGTTCTGCGAACCGTCTAGAGTTTATTTCTTGTTTTTAAGTGTAACATACACCCAGGAGGCGTTAGTAAATTTTCCAAACAAAATAGTATCGCGTTACAGCAGCCAACACATGCTGTCTAGAACACACGGTTTTATTTATTTTATTTGGTGTTATCGCCCTTGTTTTCGTGTCACAGTTTGTTGTAGCTGAGCAGCCGTATGATTTAACGTCGGCAGGACGCAATGTACTTACCTGTCTCTGTCATATAATAAACAGTCTATTCTCAGAAGTAATAATACCAACCCCACTGTATGCAAGAAAGGTGTCTTAAACAAACAACGAGAGTCACTCAGTAAGTAAAGAGACAAATGTTTTACTTAGAATGATTCAATAAATTGAACAAATCGCCTATTTTTTATGGACAACCTGCAGCTGAAATTATACATTTCTCCCATTGCTCTACTAGTTCTTTTTTGTTTTTAATCCGACAACAAAGAATTCTTACAAAGGGTTTCAAAAATAAATAAACACTTGGTACGTTTCATAGTTTTTATTTAACTCTGACAGCTGTTACACCTTATTAAGCTATTGCCAAAGAGATCGGTGGACAACTAAACAAAGGATGTTAGGGTGGTGAGCATTTGTTTGGGGCGTATATCCGGACATATGTGGGGTATGATGATGGAGAAGGGGTTGAAGAAGCTAAGGGAAGGTCAAGTGTCTGTAAAAAATAAATGTAATCTGAATGCAAAATATAAAAATTTAACAAATGAATAATCTGAATTCTCTGTATCCCCTTTATTAAAAGTTGTTATTTAGTTTAGTTAATTTTTATATTTTGTATTCAGATTATATTTAGTTTTTACAGACACTTGACCTTCCCTTAGCTTCTCCAACCCCCTCCCTCACCACACCCTACACTATCCGGATACACGCCCTAAAAACATGTTCACCACCCTAACATCTTTTGTTTAGTTGTTCACTGATAACTTTGTCAATAGCTTAATAAACTGAAACACATGTCAGAGTTAAATAAAACTGTGAAACATACCAAGTGTTTATATATTTTTAAAAACCTTTGTATTAACATGTTTCACCAAGTGCCCAACGAGTACGTGTAATTAATATCGTAAAAAGAATTCTTATTTTTGAAAGTCGAGTTATTTTCCCTGAGAGTTTCCCTTTTATTGTTATACGTACTTCGACTCCATGTAATCAATCTTGAAGTACGGGAACAGAAAATATTTTGCTGCTCTATGATATAGCAGAAACTCCCTGCCTAGTTATCCAATAGTTTCAAGTGTTGATTCTGCAGTGTGCAGACCAAGAATTGTCCAGAAGACGAAGCGCTCCTGTTGCAGTAGTCCAGTTTCTTTTGAATAATTCTCTTCACTATACTCCTTACTTTAAAATTCTGAATAGTACTTTGAACTGTAATACGCCTGTCTCGTTGAAAACGTGTATAAATGATACATGTTTAACGAGGCTGGAGTTGAAACTTTAATTGGTCGTTTGGTCGCTTGGGTTATTGGTAACACCTTTTGGCCACTTGGCCCCGTTCAATCAACAGTAAAACTTCTAACCATACCCACGACTTTATCTATCCTACTGCTTGACCGTTAAACATTCAGACATAAATGTCAGAAATTTTACACTTCCTGAAACAATAAAGTTGATTAGTAAATCTTCATCTCTAACATTAAGCTTTTTAAGAGAACTTACTGTTTTACAGTAATTCAAAAGATTATATACATTAAAATAATTTAAATCTCCAATATCAAATTAATGCCATAGATCCCGACTTTGATATCACCGTACTTCTTATTTACATGTTTTTATATACACTCTTTTGTCCTTAGTAGTCAAAATAGACACGCTTAACCACGCTTTTGTTTGGTGAATACACAAAATACTGGTAGACAGTGTGATAATTAAGGAAGTTTTATAATAAATTTCACAATAAATTTACAATAATTCATTGTATTTATTGTAATTTATAATTCAGAATTTACAATCATTTTAACAGAAAATTTTATTAGTAAATTTTCGTCTCTAATATTAAGCTTCTTAAGAGAAGTTTCCAGTAGTTAAAAAGATTATACACATTAAAATAATTTTAAATCTTCAGTATCAAATTAGTGGCATGGATGCCGACTTTGAAATAACCGTATTTCTTATTTTCGCAAGTTTTTATCTACACAGTTTTGTCAAGTTTTGGAATTCAATTACTTAGAAGCATTGATAACTAGCTCTGGACACTAGCCAGAGAGAGAGGGGGAGAGAGGAAGAGAGAGAGAGTGAGAGAGCGAGACAGACAGGGATGAATATGCAAATCACAATAATTAGCGGTGTAATCATTTGTGTGAATCACTTTGTTAAAAAGTAAGTATCTTAGAAAGAACACCAAAATCTTTTGCGTAAAACTAAAAGTCAGGAGAAAATGATAGAAGAACTTTAGGGAAAGCAAAATACTCAGTGGGGAAAACATAGGAGAGATTTACGAAATAAGAGATAACAGACTGATCAATAAAAATAAGACGGATGTGAAATAGAAATAATTGTAACCAGCATAGTTTAGTGAAGACTGCAAGAGACAATAACAAAACGATTACCATTTGGAAACTTGCAAAAACTAGAATGACATGGCATGAAAGCTTGTAGGAGGCTGATGGTATCTAGACAGGAGGAATCTTCTATATAAAGAAAATAATAAAAAGAAGAAGACATATTGAGTAACTCTACACCTTTCTATATTACTTACTCCAATGAGTAACAATTTTGTTTCACTCGTTCTTAACTACATTTTTAAATACTACTTAAAATTATGTTTTAAAGCTTGGACCATATTTGGTTTTGATTTATTACTCTCGGTGTTAGCAACAGTTTTTAAATTTTATTTCATTAATGTAGTTTCATGAAGACAAAGGAAACAAAACAAACAATTAATACCACAAACAACAAGAAATGACGAATTAATAATGTAATAATTAAGTCTTTTCGCAGTCGCATTAAATCACAACAAACGAACCACGGCATCAATCCCAAAGTTATTTTAAGTTTCCTAAATAATTTTGCACGAATGTCAGCCCATAATTACGGCTCCACCTACATCTACACATTTGACAACCGGGGTTACCAAACACGTGTGAAGTTACACTGCCGCCATCAGTATTATACGATTATTATTAGATAGCAGGTATGTTCTAGAGTTCTAATGTTCTATTTGCATCTCGTCGTGTTATTGTTTTCTCATGTTATTTTATTAAGCATTGCTGTTATTTAAAGAGTCATTCCATTACTCACTCTCAAAGTTACTAGTTGTCCATTTAGTTTTAAACCTTGCTGTTTGCAAACAAAACAAAAGTTTTTTTAATACAATTTAAAACTAATTTTTACCAAATAAAAGTTCCGCCAGATCGATAGTGTCTATCGAAAATTTACTAAAAAAAATCAACTTCTTGACATTTGGATCTTGTATGAAGAGATCTGTGTCATTTCAAACTTGTCATACTAATATCAGTTATTATAATTAATTATTAATAACAGATAAGATCTTGTGTCAACTTATAAAATGTATAGACCAAAACAATTGTACACAATATCTAGAAAGTTATTAATAGTATATAATAGTTAATAGTTATTAATGTAGATAGAAAATTAGTAGGTTAAACAGCCATTTGTGTAAGAAGGCTACACGGAATGACTTTTACGAAGAAGAATCTTAGAAGCCAAGTGAATGAACCAATACTAGTGAATTTTTATTAGTTCAGTATTAGTGAATAAACCAGATTTTTTACGTCTTTGCCCTTATAATAAATTTGGGTGCTTTTGGTATTAACATAGAAGCATCTGAGATGTGGGTTTGGCGAACAGTGGAGAAAGTGAGGTGAGTTGATGAAGTTTTTAGAAAAATAGGGGAAGAGAGAAGAATTCGGAAGGTAATAGAAAATAAGAAAAGGAATTGGTTAGGTCATTGTTTAAGAAGAGACTGCTTGCTTACAACTGCCATGGAGGGTGTCATAAAAGGAGAAAAAAGAAGAGGGCGTAGAATAATGAAGTTAATAGATAGCATTAAAATCAGAGGGTGTTACTAAGAAACACTGGCAGACGATAGGACAGCTTGAGAGCTTTTACCATTTGAAGACCTGCCTTAGGGCAAAACCAATAATAATATTATTGATACCAATAATAATAATTGCTATCAAGCACAGTAAGCAACAAATATTTTTTTATAGGCCTTCGTTTGAATTCATAACTTAAAATAAAATATAATTTTGCTAACACTGCAAAACTAATAAATTAAGTTATTACTTTTCTTACAAGTTTTTTTTGTCACAAGAGGAGGCCGGGTATTTAGAAGTCATTAATTTAACCCTACACTCGGCGATACAGCTGGCGAGCAAAAATAATTCTGTGTCCAGACAGTGTACGTAACTACCGGGGTAGAACAGACCGTTGACACCGTTATGCTGTTCCTGTATATACAGACAGACGGAGAGTGGGAGACAGGAGAGAGAGAGAGAGAGAGAAGTTAATTAAGTTGGAGACACTGTGTCAAAAGCAAACGCTGATAATTAAATTATAAGTAATGACCCTCTCCTTCGATAACTAATGACAACAGTACCACCACCTCTCCCCGCAGTCTAACAACACACTTTCATTACGTCGTGTTGTAGAAAAATGTTCGAACAGCAATTTATTACGTCCTTTACACACACACACACACACATTCGCATACTTACTTCAAGTATAATTCATCTTACTTCGTTTTGCACAATAAAGACTTCTGGAGTTAAAAAATATTGTACATCTAGAGAGAATTAATTTCTTTCTTCAACCGGAACTTTTGTGTTAATTAAAACGAAGGTTGCTTTACGTTGATGAGTCTCTAACATGCGACGAGCACTACACGAAGAAACTGTAAATTCGTCGCGATATTTTGCCGTCAACTTTTATTATCACTCGGTAAATTTATGATTTCGGTGAGCGCGATTATTAAGTTTTCTTTCAAAGTCTCTTGTTTCAGTTGAGTATTCAGTGCTTCGACAAAACGGTAAGTAAGTTGAAGCACTTTGCTGAGAGCCGCTAATCCCAGCGAGATTTTTTTAATTTCAAGTTTGCAGTATTTTTATACCGTGCGTCTGTCTTCTTTCTACTTGTAAATGTAATTAGTACATTTATTTTCTTTTTCTTTTGTTTCGTAAGATGTTTACCTGCCTTAAATCCTATAAGATTACTGGTACCGTGTTGTCAACGTAATACCTAGACTGGTGTTATCCAACCGCGACAGATAAGCGCAACATTGTAATGGGTTTTTATACAAAACCTGCTTGAAAAGATAGTTTGAATGGATTCAAACAGTCTGTTTTGTCTAATCCACAGTGCAATAAGAGTATAAAGCACACACACATATTTATGTATACTATTTCCCTTGCAATAACAAATGAGATTGTATTTTCTTGAGACTATGAAATCTACCTATTTCTACCTAAGAAACATGGATACTGTAAGCGGCCACTGTAGTAATTGCCCACCTGACATTCGTAACACACTGCGTTCGGTAAGTAAGTAAGCTAAAAGGTAAACGGGAGCGCATATTACCGGGCACTGAGTTAGATAAGAGATCCATCAACTAGTAGAACTCACATGTTAAACTCCACAGTTCTCACGATGTGTGTTCGGTAAGGTATTCATCCTGAAACATACGCTGTTTAAGTAAAATGGAGTTTGTTTATATTTGTTCAGTAGCACTTCGCTTATTTACAGGAATCAGAGATTTTAGATTCATAGTAACCAGTATTCAAGTCACGTGTGTGGATAACACATAATTTTTAATTTACCAGTTTTATCCGTCTTGTGACCGTTTTGCTAACATCAGAAATTATGACCAACCAAGGTGTCAGACAGGAATGCACTTTATCGCCTACACTGTGCAATATATAGATAGATGACCTCGTGCGAAAATGGAAACAAATTGCTCCTCTAGGTATACAGATTAGTCGACACGAGTTCCTAAACACCATGCTGTTTGCCGATGATCAATTTGTAATCCAAGATAGTGAGGATAAATTACAACTGGCTATCCACAAACTAAATCTGTTATAAAAAGTTTATAATTTGAACATTTGAATAGGAAAAACTAAGACCATGGCATTCCTAGGAAAAGATTCGATTTGGACAAAAATTGTAATTGAAAATAAAATTTTAGAACAACTATCACATTTCAATTACCTAGGATGTTAATAATTAAAATTTACCTTAATAAACGTCTTGCGACTTCTTCTTATTTCTGTCCTGACGCGTTTCAAAACCTAGGGTTTTATCTTCAGAGGAATCACTCTTCCGTCGTCAAACATTAAAAATTAAAGACACAATGACACATATACACATAAATTTAAACACAAACTTAGGCCTTTTCACATTGCACAGTGCGCACTGTATGGAGGTCCAGTTCATACTGTCAAACTTATCAGAACTCAGGTCCAAGGTGCACATTTATTAATGTTATCTAGTATTGTCTTCTGTCTCGAACTTAAGAGCTGTATCAAATAAATAATGTGATTTGAAAGATAACTGATCATTTAAAACATTTCCAGGATTGGTTTTAAATGCCTTATAAATCTCGTATTCTTCAAGTGTGTTCATACGACGTCCCTTGGCACAATAATGTAATGGTTTGAAATTAGTGTCGAAATCTGTATACCCATGGTTGGAATCTATGAGGTGACGAGCATAGTTGGATTT
This sequence comes from Magicicada septendecula, assembly GCA_034769895.1. NCBI lineage: Eukaryota > Metazoa > Arthropoda > Insecta > Hemiptera > Cicadidae > Magicicada > Magicicada septendecula. The sequence continues at coordinate 121,013,081 of CM068375.1, read as the reverse complement.
AATATGTTCTGACTTTGTAATTTTGCTCTTAGGCAAATGTTCCCTAAACCGCTCTCGAAATCGTCTGCCAGTTTGGCCTATATATATCTTGTTGCAGTCATTACATGATAACTTGTATACACCTGTTTGTTTCTCTACAGGTATTTTGTCTGTTGATTTAAGCATTTTTTGTAAGTTATTATTTGTACGGAAAATCACTTGGAAGTCAAATTTGTTTAAATTGTTTTTTAAAATAAGTGGCACTATATTTGTATATTCTACTGATATATATTTCACAATATTAGTGTTTCTATTAATTTTAGGTTTATTTTTATTATTGTGTTTGTTTTTTAAATGTTTCTTCAATAATGTATCTATTAATGTGCTACTGAATCCGTTTCTTATGGCTATGTATTTTATGGTATTTAATTCATCTTCAAAATCATCCGCTTCCAGTGGTATATTGATTAACCTATTTATAAAGCTGTGGAAAGCTGCTAATTTTTGTGAATATGGGTGGTATGACTCCGCATTTATAGTCAAATCCGTGGTTGTAGGTTTTCTGTAAATTTTGTACTGAAATTTATCTGCCTTTTTTATTATGGTTAGGTCCAAAAAATTAATTTTGTTGTCCTTTTCATGTTCTATTGTAAATTGAATATTATTGTGTACGCTGTTCATATAATTTTTTAATTTCTCTATCTGGCGCGTAGTGCCATTAAATATAATAAAGGTATCGTCGACATAGCGTTTGTATAAGATTATTCTATTTAAATATTTATTGTTTTGGGTAAAAAGAACTTCGTTTTCGTAATTGTTTATGAATATGTCCGCTAATAGACCTGAGAGTGGTGAACCCATAGCAAGTCCTTCGCGTTGTGTGAAGTATTTATCATCAAATATGAAGTAGTTTTGGTCTAATACTACTTTCAGCAATAAGATTAATTCGTTGATTTCTATTATGCTTAATTTCTTAGCTCTTATTAAGTTATTATTAATAACGGTTAAGGTATCTCGTACAGGTATATTGGTGTACATGTTAATGATATCTAGCGATAGTAGTTTGTATTGTGGGGAAATTTTAATATCTATCATGTTTTCTAAGAGTTCAAAACTGTTTTTAATGCTGTGATTAGGCTCTATTATTATGTTGTTTTTAATAATTTGAACTAATTTTTTAGCTGTTTTGTAAGCGGGTGCCGACGTGTAATTTATTAAAGGTCTTATGGGGACGTTCTCCTTGTGTATCTTCGGCAGACCAGTAAACCTGGGCGCCCGTGCATTTATGGGTTTCAAATATCGTCGAGTACTTTCATTGAATAAATTTGTGCATTTATTAATCGTATTGTTTAAGTCTTTGATGTACTTTGCAGTGGGGTCTTTATCCAATATTTTGATGTTGTTATCATGTATAAACTCATATGTTTTCCGTTTATATACATCTTGTTTCATAATTACAAGAGTATTACCCTTGTCGGCTTTAGTGACAATGGCATTGTTGTTAACTATTTTCTTTTTTATTTGTTTTATGACTTTAAGTTGATTTGCATAATTGGTATTGATGCTACGTAATGATTTATATTTCTTATCCTGCGAAACTAATGTCTTTTTAAGCTTAATATTAATCAGCTGTCTTGCTTCATTTTGTATATTGTGATGAGGTATAGATTTAATTGCCGCTTCTGCATTAACTATCTCCCTAATAATCTGATTATTATGTACAGCAGGAATGTTGTACTTTAGCCCTTTATTCAGTATTTCAATTTCGCTGTTGTTGAATTCTATATCTGTCAAATTAGAAACCCTATTATAAAATGTATGTTTACATTCGATGTTTACTTCATAACGTTGATTACTTAATAGACTTTGTAATTTCTTATCATGTATATGGGTCATAGATAATCTGATCTTCGTAACACGCTTATCGACATATTCTTTGATACTATTCAAGAAGACAGGATTTAATGTTCGTAATAATTCTAAGTGTATTCTGTATAACTTGCTATTTAAAACATTCTTTTTTGCATATAATTGTCTAATCTCCTCTGTTAACCATAATGTCTCAGCTCTATGCTTGCTTTTGGTGGCTGCCCTGGACGTATTATTTGTATGCAATTTAATGTAGTTAGGGATTAATTGTAAACTCTTACATTTCTTATTGAATTTTATGTGCATATCCGTCTTCATCACCTTAATCTTAACGCTTAAGAATTTATATACCATTGATGCTTGACTGGCTTCAAGTTTTATAAACATGTTTTTGGTATCCAAGTCGCGTAAATGTTAATAATTAAAATTTACCTTAATAAACGTCTTGCGACTTCTTCTTATTTCTGTCCTGACGCGTTTCAAAACCTAGGGTTTTATCTTCAGAGGAATCACTCTTCCGTCGTCAAACATTAAAAATTAAAGACACAATGACACATATACACATAAATTTAAACACAAACTTAGGCCTTTTCACATTGCACAGTGCGCACTGTTAAATTTATGTGTATATGTGTCATTGTGTCTTTAATTTTTAATGTTTGACGACGGAAGAGTGATTCCTCTGAAGATAAAACCCTAGGTTTTGAAACGCGTCAGGACAGAAATAAGAAGAAGTCGCAAGACGTTTATTAAGGTAAATTTTAATTATTAACATTTACGCGACTTGGATACCAAAAACATGTTTATAAAACTTGAAGCCAGTCAAGCATCAATGGTATATAAATTCTTAAGCGTTAAGATTAAGGTGATGAAGACGGATATGCACATAAAATTCAATAAGAAATGTAAGAGTTTACAATTAATCCCTAACTACATTAAATTGCATACAAATAATACGTCCAGGGCAGCCACCAAAAGCAAGCATAGAGCTGAGACATTATGGTTAACAGAGGAGATTAGACAATTATATGCAAAAAAGAATGTTTTAAATAGCAAGTTATACAGAATACACTTAGAATTATTACGAACATTAAATCCTGTCTTCTTGAATAGTATCAAAGAATATGTCGATAAGCGTGTTACGAAGATCAGATTATCTATGACCCATATACATGATAAGAAATTACAAAGTCTATTAAGTAATCAACGTTATGAAGTAAACATCGAATGTAAACATACATTTTATAATAGGGTTTCTAATTTGACAGATATAGAATTCAACAACAGCGAAATTGAAATACTGAATAAAGGGCTAAAGTACAACATTCCTGCTGTACATAATAATCAGATTATTAGGGAGATAGTTAATGCAGAAGCGGCAATTAAATCTATACCTCATCACAATATACAAAATGAAGCAAGACAGCTGATTAATATTAAGCTTAAAAAGACATTAGTTTCGCAGGATAAGAAATATAAATCATTACGTAGCATCAATACCAATTATGCAAATCAACTTAAAGTCATAAAACAAATAAAAAAGAAAATAGTTAACAACAATGCCATTGTCACTAAAGCCGACAAGGGTAATACTCTTGTAATTATGAAACAAGATGTATATAAACGGAAAACATATGAGTTTATACATGATAACAACATCAAAATATTGGATAAAGACCCCACTGCAAAGTACATCAAAGACTTAAACAATACGATTAATAAATGCACAAATTTATTCAATGAAAGTACTCGACGATATTTGAAACCCATAAATGCACGGGCGCCCAGGTTTACTGGTCTGCCGAAGATACACAAGGAGAACGTCCCCATAAGACCTTTAATAAATTACACGTCGGCACCCGCTTACAAAACAGCTAAAAAATTAGTTCAAATTATTAAAAACAACATAATAATAGAGCCTAATCACAGCATTAAAAACAGTTTTGAACTCTTAGAAAACATGATAGATATTAAAATTTCCCCACAATACAAACTACTATCGCTAGATATCATTAACATGTACACCAATATACCTGTACGAGATACCTTAACCGTTATTAATAATAACTTAATAAGAGCTAAGAAATTAAGCATAATAGAAATCAACGAATTAATCTTATTGCTGAAAGTAGTATTAGACCAAAACTACTTCATATTTGATGATAAATACTTCACACAACGCGAAGGACTTGCTATGGGTTCACCACTCTCAGGTCTATTAGCGGACATATTCATAAACAATTACGAAAACGAAGTTCTTTTTACCCAAAACAATAAATATTTAAATAGAATAATCTTATACAAACGCTATGTCGACGATACCTTTATTATATTTAATGGCACTACGCGCCAGATAGAGAAATTAAAAAATTATATGAACAGCGTACACAATAATATTCAATTTACAATAGAACATGAAAAGGACAACAAAATTAATTTTTTGGACCTAACCATAATAAAAAAGGCAGATAAATTTCAGTACAAAATTTACAGAAAACCTACAACCACGGATTTGACTATAAATGCGGAGTCATACCACCCATATTCACAAAAATTAGCAGCTTTCCACAGCTTTATAAATAGGTTAATCAATATACCACTGGAAGCGGATGATTTTGAAGATGAATTAAATACCATAAAATACATAGCCATAAGAAACGGATTCAGTAGCACATTAATAGATACATTATTGAAGAAACATTTAAAAAACAAACACAATAATAAAAATAAACCTAAAATTAATAGAAACACTAATATTGTGAAATATATATCAGTAGAATATACAAATATAGTGCCACTTATTTTAAAAAACAATTTAAACAAATTTGACTTCCAAGTGATTTTCCGTACAAATAATAACTTACAAAAAATGCTTAAATCAACAGACAAAATACCTGTAGAGAAACAAACAGGTGTATACAAGTTATCATGTAATGACTGCAACAAGATATATATAGGCCAAACTGGCAGACGATTTCGAGAGCGGTTTAGGGAACATTTGCCTAAGAGCAAAATTACAAAGTCAGAACATATTAAATCCAACTATGCTCGTCACCTCATAGATTCCAACCATGGGTATACAGATTTCGACACTAATTTCAAACCATTACATTATTGTGCCAAGGGACGTCGTATGAACACACTTGAAGAATACGAGATTTATAAGGCATTTAAAACCAATCCTGGAAATGTTTTAAATGATCAGTTATCTTTCAAATCACATTATTTATTTGATACAGCTCTTAAGTTCGAGACAGAAGACAATACTAGATAACATTAATAAATGTGCACCTTGGACCTGAGTTCTGATAAGTTTGACAGTATGAACTGGACCTCCATACAGTGCGCACTGTGCAATGTGAAAAGGCCTAAGTTTGTGTTTAAATTTATGTGTATATGTGTCATTGTGTCTTTAATTTTTAATGTTTGACGACGGAAGAGTGATTCCTCTGAAGATAAAACCCTAGGTTTTGAAACGCGTCAGGACAGAAATAAGAAGAAGTCGCAAGACGTTTATTAAGGTAAATTTTAATTATTAACATTTACGCGACTTGGATACCAAAAACATGTTTATAAAAAAAAAAATACCTAGGATGTGATATTACATACGAAGAAGACAAAGATATTCTTAATAAAACAAACAACTTCCAAAGAATATGTGGGACATTACGGAGAACACTCAAAGGAAAGACCACGAAAGAAACACAAATAAAATTCTATAAGGTGATGGCACTCCTCATGCTATTATACGGGTCCGAATCATGGGCACCAAGGAAGAAAGATTATAGACAGATGGAAACGTCTGAAAAGAAATATCTTAGACCTGTGAAAGGTTGTATAAGATTAGATCACATAAGGAACGAAGATATAAGACAGGAATTAAAAGTACAACCAGTAACGGAACTAGCGAAAAACTATAAAAAAAAGATGGAAATAGCATGTTATGCGCATGTCTCCAGAAAGAATTCCAAGAAAAATCCTGAATTACAAGCCAACCGGAAAAAGAAATGTTGGCAGACCCAGACGGAGATGGTGAAGCCGGAACAGGCAACCTGGCTAATCCTGGACAGATAGATGATGATGATGATCAATCTTGTGACGTCTTGTAGTCTAGTGACAATCACGATGCGTTTCGAGGTATACGCCTCATCATCGGTTTTTATAGCTCAGTAGAAGTCGTGACGACATTTTAAAAAATTAAAAAAACGACATAAAGTAGATATACATATATATAAATAATATATAAGTAATTGTAATTGGTGAAAGTGACAAGAAAAGACTCCATCCATTTGAGACCCGGTGCTACAGAAGAATATTCAGGATAAGCTGGAGGGAGGAGATAACGAATGAGGAAGCCTTTAGAAGACGTCAGGAGGAGAAGAGCTTTCTACGAAATTTGAAAGGCAGAAGAGCTAAGTTTATAGGGCATATACTACGACACAATGGGTTAGTTAAGAGAATAATAGAAGGACCAATTGAAGGGAAGAATCACAGAGGACGACCCCGTGTAGACTACATGAAACAGCTTAAGGTCTATATGAACTGCACATCATATTGAAAAGAAAAGCAACCAGCATTACATTATTATTACATTATGTTGAAAAGAAACTGCCTACGAGTTGAAAAGAAAAACAGAGAAGCGTTAAGAATGGCGAGCTGCTGCCAACCAGCCTATAGGCTGCTAACCTAGAAGAAGAAGAGAGATATAAGTAATATATAATATATAAATAATAAAATAACACATATATATATAACCCACAACACATACACACACAAACATGAGATATGGGTATAGAATTCACGAACGCTAGTCCGAATTTTAACTAACAGGTCTATATTCAACACAGCTAATAGGCTTATAAACCAGCCATAAACACCTCAAGAACATTAGAAATATTTGTTATGTCGGACACAAAAGGGTATAGAGGGAGGGAAAGTCAGATAGGGATAAGAGAAAGGGGGAAGGACAGAGAGAGAGAGAGAGAGAGAGAGAGAGAGAGTTAAAGCACGTTGTGTAACGCGTTCATTGGTTGTTAAAAAATAAAAATCTCTCTTTAATAAATGCAGCAAAAAGATACGTACACATGTAATACATTTGAACGGAAATAGTCGACGCTGTTGTGAGAGATGAATCCGGCTGATTTACGTCTCTAATTAATCCCAACTCGTTCACTTTTAATTATTATACTTGACGCTTCGTATTTCATTCGATTCTAATTATCTTCCAACTTTGTCTCTTGTTTTATTGAACCCCGTAGAATGCGTTTTAATTAGCGCGATCGCCAACTGTCGTTATCAGGCAGTCAGTGCACAGTGTATAAAATTAATTATTACGATAATACTGTTAATAAAGCTCCAATACAATTATAGAACCGGCCGAACTTTCTCGTTTCTCCGTCTTGTTATAAATTTAATGATGTTTACATTTATTTGTATTCTTCCATTATGTACATTTTATTTTATTTATAATTTATATAATATATTAATCAAACTTTAATATATACTTACAAGTAAACTTAATATATAAAATATAATTTGTAACTTGTGTGCGTATGTATGTGTGTTTGTTAAGCGAGTGGTAAGTATTCATTACAATATCTATTATTATATCCTTATCCTTATCGCTATTAACTTTAATATATACTTACAAGTAAACTTAATATATAAAATATAATTTGTAACTTGTGTGCGTATGTATGTGTGTTTGTTAAGCAAGTGGTAAGTATTCATTACAATATCTATTATTATATCCTTATCCTTATCGCTATTATTTTGGAATAACAATTATGTGAATAACAGGTCTTCTTATTCCCTTACTTATTTACTTAATTCTTATTCTCTTCTTCCAAAGGCGATGATTATTCTCGAACCTTTCTTGTCACTCACTGCTCTCACAGCTCCCTAGCTATAGTGCCATAGTACATTTCTTAAAATTCTAGACGCTACGAACTCACCCACGGCCGATCCTCTTCTCGACTGCTGTTCCATTGGCGTCTGTTCCCGTACATTTTTCCTAATTCATACACTGCTCTTAAACACTGTCTTTCCTGGATTTTCTTGCTCTGATCTACTGTCTTTATTTGTTCCGGTACTAGCTCTATCTTCTGTCTTCATCGTCGTCGTCGTTGTTGTCTGTACTTTGAGGATTAGGTGGCTGCCTGTTTGGACTTCACACTTCATTCTATCTTCTGCGTGGTCGTCCTATTCTTCTGCCTCGTGGGGCATAGTAGTCTGATTTGCTTAATTAGTGATTAAACATCCCATAATTTCCAAGTGATTTCTCCACTATTGTCTATGTTGCTGGATTTTCTCGTTCAGCGAGGATAATGTACATATATCCGAATCCTGTATTATACTCTCATTCCTTTGTTTATCTAATTGAGTGCAGCCTTTAAGTTTCCGTAGAAACTTCACTTCAGCTGCGTGTACTCTGTATTTATCTTTATGAGAGGGGACGCGGTTTTCACGACAGTAAAATAATGTGGTTATTATCATTGTCTTGTACAATTTTAACGTGGTATCCTTTCTAGTCTTATTCTTCAGTGTTCGATACATTGTGCGACATATATACTGAAATTTATGTAATTGATTACTTTATGACAAACATATTGTTATTGGTATCCAAATCACTTCGTTATTTCTAAATTAATAAATTACCTTAGATCCGTCGTGTGACTTCGTTTTTTACTTAAAATAACGCGTTTCAGGACATATGTTCCATCTTCAGATTAATTCACTCAGTTGATGTCGTTAAATGTTAAAATCATCACATGTTTTTACTAAACATCCATTTATTACTTTAATCATCATTTCGATCATAGCTGATATCGCTATAGTTGAAATGTGATACCTGTTCTGTCGGTTGACTGTCAATACTTATTTTTTGCTCTTATATCCCCTTTCAACCCTTTCAACGCCATAACTTTTGCTTTTTGCTTTGACAATAATCATATTGCAGTTCTTATACACTAGATACAAATGATGAAAGGTTCTCTGCAGGGCACCTTTGTATTCATAAATAAGGAACTGATTGTCAGCTAACAACAAAATATTAATATATTTGCTACTATTTAAGTCAATGTTCTGTTTTACCTTAGAATTCCATTCTATCAGAATGTGGTCAATACATATATGTTAAACAACGTGGTAGAGAGCCTACAACCCTGCTTACGGCCTTGATTACTTTTTAGGACTTGGGACTGGTGCGTGTGAAATATTCTTTTAGAATGTTTGTGTTGTTATTTTATGTTTATATTAAATGTTTATGTTAGATACTTCTTCTCAGGTGAATTCGATAACCGCTCAGTTTCATTATGATGCATAACGTCTCCCCGTTTAACCGATCAAAAGCCTTTACATAAGCAATCAACGCAATGTTGAACTGGCTCCGTTCTCCTATAATTTAGTTCAATATAAAAACGTTATCCGTACACAGATAGTCTTTCCTAACACAATTTTGTTTTTCACGTAGAATGGCATCCCTTAATACGTTGACACTTTTTGTCAATAATTTTAGAACATACTCTACTGTATATGCTACATATACACCTACGTATACCTTCTGTTTTTATTACGTTTATTATAAAAAAATTTACAGGCATTGCACAAATGCAATGTACAGAGAAGGACATTGAAAATGCTTCAATAAATCTAAAAAATATATATATATTTATGTTCATTCACCAAACAATGAATACATTCTTCATTCACCAGTCAATGAAGTCATTCTTCATTTACCAATGTACAGATTATAAGTTAAATGTAGTCGCATTCATAAGCGAAGTTTTATATGTGTAGGTCTACTACGTTATTGACAACAAAGAAGTAGTTTCTATGGAAACTCACCGGTTCCCATTTTTGATCACGCACCAGCGGTCGTTTTCAAATGTGCGACACGTTCTTATAAACATTTTCAATGTTAAAAATAACTTGACTAAATTCTGTAAAACCGAATATATATATGTGACATTATCAGTATAATCTGTGTGTAACATGTGTCGCAACTAGCGCGACATCTAGCGTTAAACGTTGGGAACAATTACCAAAGCATACGGTTATCGCCGCTGCTTTCCTTTGGTACAGCGCTAATTACATGGAACTCTGCTGTCTTTATTGCCGGTTTATACGCCGTTTTTAAACAACGCTCGCATGTTAATGGATTTGAACAGAAACAAAAAAACCAATTGCGATAATATTTGCATGCATGTTTAACTGCTCCGCTTGGATGGTGGTCGCATATAATCGCAACGGTTTCGTGTTTGTTCTGTGCTGTGTATACGATAGCGGGTTCCTTTAAACAAACGTATTCATTATCGCTAATCGGTTTACCACAAAACTGCTTTTGAGTGTTTTTATTGCTCCGAGGGAGAGAGGCGTTTTTTTTTTTTTTACCGTCTATTATTATTACTGAGCTCGCCGCCTTGGGCGTGGAACAACCTAAATTAAAAATCTACATTTTCCACTTATTGTTTTGATTAGTTTAAGTGATACTGAAGCTGAAGATGTTTTCCTTTTTTTGCTCTAAACCGTAACGTTATCCAACGCATAACTTGAGTATCCAACAACCAATTTTGTCTACATGATGTTATTCAACGTTTTTAGTGGCCTTAAACAGTGTTGTGCGGTTGATATTATATAACCGAAATCGATAGAATACTGAAACTGACAATGAGTGTACTAACGTCAAGAGTGGACTTATAAAGTGAAAAGTTTCACAAAATATTTTATGTGGCCCGTACCATTATGTGGCTTTGAACCGTGGATCATGTCAAAGAGAGACGAGACATGAATAGATACTTTTTACACATTGTGTGGGAAAAGATTTTACGAAAGGGTAGAATGAGCAACTATGAGGTGTTGTCATCATCATCATCATCTCCACTTCACGGATTAACCTGCACTGCCCGTTCCGGAAACCATCTCGTCCTCGGACGCCCCACACTATGGAACCCTGTGGGTTTATAATTCATGGCAAGTTTAGGAAGCCGATCTTGTTGCATTCTTCCCAAATGCTTACACCAGTTGACCTTTTATTCCGTAATTCTATCCTGTAATATAAAAATCTGTAATTATCGCCTTATCTGTGCATTACTAATTCTGTCTCGTAACGTGCACTCTTTGACCAACCTGAGAAATTTCATTCTGTTGATGTAACCTTCCCTCTGTCTCTCTATGAAAGTACCCATGTCTCATTCCCAAACAGCACCACCGGTACAGCCGTAGTCTTATAAAACTTAAGCTTAGTGTCTTCCCTAGTTTTGTATTTTAAGGTTCTATGGATTGTCCCACATACATGTTTAAATTTATTAAGTTTCTTTTTGACATCACAGTCAACTGGGAGAAATATTTCGCATTCAAGGTAATTAAAACTGGGTACCTACTCCAAGATGTTTCCATTTACCTCTATCTTTGTCCTTACTGGATACTTCCCTCAAAAACCATAAGGCGTTGTCAGTCTGGAAAAATAATATTGTCAGAAAGTTTACGAAATTGAAAGTGGTTATTCAAAACTCATGTCTGTGTGCTGTAAACTAATCTGTAATAGCAGATTTTAACGTGAAATTAAAGAAAATTTCATTTAATACGAAATGATTTAAACAAAGACAAATATCGTTAAATTTACTTTCTTTATTGAAATTACTATATGTAATAAGTTTTTAAGGAAAAGTGATAACGCTTGTTTCTTAAAGTTCGGGCTGCCTCGTCGCGTAGAGTACTACGTAGGAATATAATGTCTACTGCTGATGTAACCTACTGCTGGAACTCACCTTTTCATATTCCACTTCACCATCCTATGATTCCTCTTCTCCTTCTCCTCCTTTTCTTTTTCCACTAGAAATTTTGTCATCTCCAAAAAGTCCACCATTTTCATCTTGCACCATCGATTCTGCTACAGTACCATGAGTAACCTCTTCACTCCGTGGAATCCTCTTTATTATATCCATTGTCCTAGATTCTGCTGCTGCCTCCTTGTTCTCTGGCAACTCGCTTGTTGACACAAATAATCGCTAGTCTCATCGGCCTTTGTTGACCCCACAACTGGGATAACACCAGTATGAAATTAAATTACTGTATCACATTCCTAAAAAAGGTGTCGAGTTATCAATTGTCGAGTTTCGGAGATTCTACTGTATACGGAGATTTTAAACAAAAGGCAACGTGAAACAGCTGAAAGAATTTGATGACTTCAGAAGAGCCAACAACCAGCCGGCAGATACAAAATTCAAGACTACTAAATAAAATCAATTAAAATTTTTCCATACTTATTAGATCTTCTGCTTCTTTATTTTTCAAGGTTAGACAACTTCCCTCTTCCGCCTTTAAACTGCTGTTCATAATGAAGTTGTTTTAACCTTTCCATTGCAGATCTGAAAATAAGTAAGTAGTCAAATAATTTATAAACTACGGTACAAATGAGCAACGAAGTTTTATTAAAATATTTAATAAGTTAATCAGAGCCGTACATTCGCTACGTGTACATTTTTTTTTTTGTAAAAATATTTGTATTTTTATAGATATTCATAATAAAAAATATTAATTTGTAATAAATATTTCATATACATTTTAGTATCCTGTGTATTCTTTGTGCAAGACTCTCTAATTGTATATAGGGGACGTCAAACTTGCTGATAAGCCGATTATTAAATTACAAGTTCTAAAAAGTAACTAAAGTTGAAATTTTGTATTACAACAATTTCCTGTCCAACAGTTGACACAATTAGGCAATAAAAACTAGTAATTAAGCAACAATTTTTATTGGTTCTATTCTTTAATAATCTCACATAAACAGCTGCTCCGAATAATTGGCCCCAACAAATGGAATAAACTCTGTGCGCCTGTGTATATAAACAAATTCAAAAACAAGAAAACTCAGACACACACACACACACACACACACACACACACATTCACAGTAATATGTACTGTCTCGTACATTAATGTATTAATGGTTACTTTTTGACACAGCTACCACAATAATCCTGGCTCATTAAGCAAGCAAAATTCGGTTACAGTTAATCCGACAGTCAGAGGAGAAACGTGCATCTGTGATGAAAACCGCTGACTTACGTTGTCAAGCTGCAGCGATGTCCCGGCATGGCTGGAAACCGCTGATTTATCCCGAACAAATGTCACAAACCGTGCTCACGTCGTCAGGATTACCATGCAAAACAGACAACAAACAACACGACACAGTTCACAACACTAATGCAAACACGGCACATATATTGTGGCTGCGCCTGACATACAGTGATTCCCCTTCTTTCGGTTGTTTTATTTCTTTTACTGATTACGTCAATTAAGTTTAAAATCGCTTAGAGCGCACGTAGTTAATACGCGACAAAGAAGAGATTTATTTATAGGTCGTAATAATAACGCTGAAGTATTTTCCATGCAAAATGGGTGCAAAGTTCCTCGCACTACTCCTCGATCGAATTTTGCGATTTGTTACACGGTTTAATTTTAAATTTAGGCTCCATTCGTACTCTCAGCGATTGACAATCACTGTGTTGAACGCTGTATTAGGGTTATCATGTTTTGTAAAATATAATCCATGGCATTTCATGGAAAATTAATTTTAACAACCAGAATCGTCAATGCGCGTTAAGGAAATCCGCCAACATTCCTAAATTTATCCTATTTTACCATAACAATTCTAGTAACAAATTTTGTCTTAGCTTCTAAAAAATTAGCTTCAGTTTGTATAACTGCCTATTTAAACATCCCGGTTTAATCCTGGACACAGCTCTGGACGTAATAACAGATACAGTACTATTCAGGCAAATTCCGGACATCTGGCAAACCTTCATTATGATACCCTCTGTTGTAAGCCTCCCCCTTAAGGTCCTTTTCGCTTTGTCTGATTCCGTAGATAATTTCTGTCTTGTCAGGTTTTTGGGGACTTTATTAATAAATATGATTTTTTGAAATAAAATGCAAAATAGATTGCTGTTTTTGATAATCAAAGACATTTTCTAGTATTGAGTATAACGTACCAAAAGCGAGTAAATACGACTACATTGACGACAATAATACACGATCCACCATGTGAAGATATGAGATACATTACAGACATAAACTATAATATAATATTTAAATATCAAGTAAAACGTTTTTTTGGTCCCTCTACTGGTGCTTATACTCAGAGTTAAACCTGAGTGGACAATAGGCAACAAAAAAAATTTCAAACCATTTCGGAAAAGAATATCTTTTACAGTATATAAATTACATGCACACACTAATTTTTCCAGTTAAATAATTACACGATTTGATCAGATCTCAAAATATGTAATTACTGTAAACCCAGATTACCATTGCATTGGTTTCCGATAGGGAATCAGAACTCGACGTGGACTCGAAGCCGTAGCGTTACAAAATGCTCGATTCCGCGCTGCCTACTAAATCATAAAAACTAATTTCAGTATCGACCGTTCGGTTTAGTTAACCTTCAGGATTTTTCAGCTAATTTAGTTTTGTTACTCTGATTCTCTGATTAAAGGCGATCAGAACGATAGCGTCCATTTGTTAAAACAAAATTAATTTTGCCTTTATTACACTGTCAACGCAAAATACAGAATGTTTTGTACAGTTGAAAGAACGGATAAATTTTCCCGCTAAGATCCATTATATTCTTTCACCGAGTTTTAGTGAACCCTTTCTCAAAAATACTTGTGAAACATGTTTTACAGAAGGTCAGAGTTTGTTTGATCAAGGGTTAAATAATTATTCGCGCTTAAAACGTAATTAATTTTTTTTAATTTTACTTTTAACTTCATAACTGTCACCAACATACAGTTTAGTTATAATCCGGAGCAAAAAAAATATTCTTGTTTTCCGGATAGTCTTTTTTTTTATTATTATTCATATACCTACATGTATCTTCAGTTGTGTTAACTGCTTTATAACTGTCTTAAATTAAAATCACTTGTTACGTTATTATACAAAATAAACATGCCCATACTGAATACAAATGAATTAGTGTTACCGTTAATATAATCTACAATGAGTTTAGTAGACGCCTTGCTACTAATATAGAAGTCCCAGGTTCGATTCCCGGTACCATTAACGTCGTGGTGCGTTTTTCAGCCTGCAGCTCGACTCAGCCTGTGGAAATGAGTAACTCGAGTAACATCGTGAAGAAATAACATGCACCTGAGGCGTAGTGCTGCCCGCACTAGCTTGCTTCTATGCCCAACGGTTCACCTAAGGTATCCTCCCCTCCTTAGCTCCTAGACTACTTAGAGATAAATAGGATACGTTATTATTAATATAATCTATAGCGTACTCTGTCGTCTATTCAACCTTAGGCCTATGCAAAGTAATGTGTTCTACTGAATTGCATTATTATCAAGTGCGGCTGCAAGTGAGACATACTTAAACCTGAAAATGAGGTAACACTATCAATAAATGTGGATAATACCAAAATGATAAGTCAGATAAGGTCTACGCAACTGAGGCAAAATTTGGTTATAGAAGAAGGTTGTATAGAAGCAGTCAGAGGTTCCACTACCTAGGAACGACGATATCTGAAGATGGGAATGAAGAAGCAGAGATAAGGAGAAGGATAACTCTAGCCAACAAGGCCTACTGCGGCTTATCACCAGCTTTTAAGTCAAGAGTTAATCATAGGGAGACAAAACTATCATACGACCCATCCTATACTACGGCAGTGAAACCTTGATATTAACACAAAGAGCATTTGAACGCATCAAGATATTTGAAAGGAAGGTCCTGAGATGGATACTGGGCCCCATACGTAGAAATGGAGAATTGAGAATACGTCATAATGATGAGATATATTGTCACTTCTACGAGCCAACGGTGGAAGTGTACGTAAAAACTGAGGAGGCTTCAATGAGCTGGCCATGTCGTAAGACTGGATGACAAGCGAACACCTAAAAGAGTCCTTGTGGGAAGTGTGGTTGGCAAAAATCAAAAGGCCGTCCAAGAAAAAGATGGGAAGGTGCTGCCGCTGTAGTTGCAAAAGAGATGTTGGGAGTGTGAGGATGGAAGTCTTTTGCTCCTGATAGAGAGAGGTGGAGGAGCAGGATAGAGGAGGCAAGGCTTGACTTCGGGCTGTACCGCCATAGGAGGAGGAGGACGAGGGAGGAATTGCATTATTTCTATAGCGTCGTGTAATAAGTGCGTAACTAATTATATACTAATGTAATTAACTACGTATTTAATTGTGTATGCTACTTAATTGCACTATAGCATACAACTGAAGTAAAACACTAAATGAAGGATTTTTATCACAGGAACTTTTAAGAAATTAGTGAGACGACCTTTTAAAAACATAAGATTTACTAAAATAGAAGCTTAATAACGTAATAAATGAACGTTTTTAACAATGGAAGTGAATAATTGCAGATAATATGCTTCTTACAGTTTGCAAAGGAATAATACTGCATTTAATTGCCACATATAATTGAATCTAAAATCTAGTAGCCAAACTTCTGTTGTTTTTGTCGTTAATGTTAGACCCGAGGGATCCTGTGTGGTACAATAAAGTGAAAATCAATAAATGTTAAAGAGTTTTGACTACGGTATACATCGTCAGTGCCTAAACGAACTTCTGTTTTTTAATAGAGGAACAAAATAGAATATATTTATTAAACTTTACTGTTTTTACAAAGAAATCGGTTTCGTTAAGTTTACGTTTTGAAATGAATATGCTTAATTTTAAAACAATAGTCAGGAAACTTATTTGTAGAAGAAAAACATTCTTCTTATAAAAATACCTTAACTCTACTACAAAATGTTTCATGGCTATTCATCTTCAGCAGAGTTGTACACTATTGTACTGTACTTTCATATTTAACGCCTTTTCCAAAAGTTAGTGTGTAATACCTGTATTTGGAAAACTTCAATATATATTTATCTCTAGAAAAGTAAATATTGTTACGACGGTCTCACCGATCGTCGTATTGTACAGTGGAAACAAAATAACAGACATCAACGACGTCACTTTAATTAGTCATAAACAACAATAACAAATCAACAAGGGGCACTCTTAAAAATAATTCAAGTTAAATTTTTCCACACGCAGTAATAATATCACCTTATTACAGTTCCGCGCTAATTAACACAATAATTACTTTCCACTATCCGAAACGATCACTTGTCCTCTCTGAAGAAATCGCCAACTAAACCTAACTTTCAAGCCGGCCGTACACGCTTCTATATACCCCGCAGAATTTCCAGAACAATTTCCTATACTCCTGGCGGCGTGCCAAAATAATTTGCCTAGTTACAGGATCTCGAACAGTCTGGAGGCTACGACAGTATACGATCTTGACACAGACATTGCATGCGATGTCAAGAAACATGTAAAATGACGCTCCCGAATTTTCGAGGGCGTTGCCAAATTGTACCAATATTATGCAAACTATAAATTATTTAATTCAAATGTATTTAATTTAAATGTAATTAATTCGAATGTAAACAAAGAAGGTAAGGGAAAATTCAGAGTTCTTTAAACCAAGGTCAAGATTTTACCGTCTATTTACATTTTTAATTAGCCTTAAAGCATACTTGTGGATTATAAGGGCTTTGAATTGGTATAGTGAGTTACTTCAGTGTAAAATTTGAAAATTTAACAGTGGCTAATAATAACCAAAATAAATTTATAAACCATTTTTATATCAAATTATAAACTAATAAAAAAGAAGGATCAGAAGTTCAGTGGTTCGATCTACTTCTGCCAACAAATTCTCTTCTCAAGTTCTAGAAAATATCTACCGCGTGATCCCTGGAAGCACGGCGTTCAGACGGGAGACGACGAAAGGCTGGCGCCGACGCTTTCTGACTACTAACTGGAGCAAACGTGAACAAGAATTCTGTCCAAAGTGTGCCCACGACATTCTGAGCTAACACAGACAGAAAAGAAGTAGTAACTTTTGGAGGCGGAATGACGGGAACCAAAGGTCGTAGGCATACACTATAAAGCAAAGCACAGAACGAAAAATGTTGACGTAAAAATGAGCTCGGACACGTATGGTTTTATTGTGGCAGCTTCCTTCAAACGCATTACGTTTCAGAAGTCTTAACTGGTTACCAGCGACAAACAAAAACTGATTAGTAAATTGCCACTGCGAGCGTCGTTTGACGAACGGGCATGGAAGAAAAAATTAATTTTCGTTAAGAGTAAAACATTTCTACCGACAGAGACGGCGCTCGCTCTCCTTAATTGGAAATGGCTTTGCTCGGCGACTTAACAAGTTTCTTGACTAAAAAAGAATTATAATCGCGTAAACGGAAAAAGCTCTTTGTTAAACGACAAGAAACGCTTTTTTTAATTTTTGAACCGCTGTAAATTTAGTAAAAAATTTAATATTAAGCCACGTGTCTCATTTCAAGTACAATTTAAGAATCACAAATAGCGTAAATATTCTTGTTAAATTTATTTTTAATCAGCAGATTCTGGCGTCAGCCAAAACACTGGCTTCACTAAAAGTGTTGACTACTCCTGTTTTACATCTTAAAAGCTCCAGTGACACTGTAGTTTCCATGTGAAGTGACTCGACGTTCCTTCAACGTTGGATAAAAGCGACGAACGGGATGTCACTCCTTGCACTCTAGCTGTCGCTCAAATTCTTCCCATCATTTTTCTTCACTTTCTCCATTTTTCTTGTCGCCACTCTCCGCACCTTTTTTAACTCCGTTTTGTGTTCTTATTATATGTTTATTTCTTCTGAAAGTTCTCTTCGTCACGTGCGTCAGCCTATTCCCTGGTGCGTAACTGACCACAACTTCTCTTGTTTATTACTATATTCTTAACGTACCTTTAATCCACTTTCCTTTTTCTTTGCATAATCGTCATCAAATCTATTTTTAATATGTATTTAAATAATTGTTAAAATACGTTGCGCTAAACATTACACTTTCCATGTAATGAATTCCACTTTTCCAATTTTGGTTTATCTCATTCTCTCTGTCGTGCAGTCCTGTCACTTCTATGCTTTCTCTCATTATTCCTAATGTATTGTTTTTACTTGAGTTAATTTTTAAACACCTTTGTTGACGGTTTTGTTCCATGTTGCCAAAAAATATTCCACGTGATTTCGAAAGAACTGATCAATGGTTTGTAGTTTCTTTATGCTCGTCCGCTTCCGATCCACGTTTCTGCTTAGTGTAGCAAGTCACGATGTCATAGTTAAGGAGGCATATTTGATTTTTCCGTAAACTTTTTCTACTACAGATCTCAACTAGTCCGTTCTGTCTAAAGCTCGTCGTGTTACACTGATTATTCTGGCTATGTCAGGTTCTCGTTATCAATTGTCACAATATTTCACAGCAATCTGTATGGTTTTAACCTTTTGCTACATATTGCGACGATACAAATAAATATTTTCGCATATGATAATTATGTGTGTTGAAATTATGCACAAGTCTATATTGGAGGTGTACAAAAATTATTTATTTATAACACAAGTAAATAATTGTTTATATGATATATTTAAATTAAACAAAATGTCATGTATAGTATTTTATTTGTTTTCAAAAAGTTTATATAGTTCAGGTTTCGTAGGTTTTACTTGAAACGTAGAATTCCTTTACACTCGGCGTGACGTCACTGTTACGCTCCTCTCCGCAATGATCGCCGGTCTTCTCTCTCACTCTCTCTCTCTCCGCTGGGGTTCGCCGAACAGCTGATAACACTGATGCAGATTTTACACACGAATTGTCACTTTCCAAATCGTTTGTTTACTCGCTTGCAATTGGTTATTATTAATTATTGTTACTCAGGTTAATAATGAATGATATTATTTAAAAGCGGTGTATATGCTTACACCATCCGGCTATTCTTGAAGTGTTCCGCGTTAATAAGGATTTATCACGGTAGATAAATCTCCCTAAGCGGAGAATCTTCCACTAACACGTAATAGCACTTTAATATTTTATAACTGGTAGTTCACCCTCTCGGTTCTAATAGACAAACTAGAAAATAGTCCCAAGACTTAGAGTTGCTTTAGATTAAACCAATTATCTCGAGAAAAAAACCTGTTACTTCGAACAAGAAAAACTCTTGGCGAAGAGCACACGTTCACTAGGCAACGGCATCCGATGAACTGCTGCGAAGTACACCTGACAACCGACGGATCTGATTGAATTTAGGGGCTTCTGATTGGTCAATCGACTGTCTACGTGGTAGATTGGACAAAAGATAGACGCGTTGCAGGCGAATCTTTGTATAAATCTGCGAGTGCCTAATTAGATTTTATCTAGAATTTTTATTACTCTTCAATTGATAAGAGTCAAAAGTTGAGTTTTCAATTACTAACAAACCACATTTAAAAAATAGCTGAGAACATCAGAGGATATAGAAAATGTAGCTATTTTCATAAATAATTCACTGTCCAAGTTTCATGCCGATCGGATAACAAACGCGGAAGATACAACACGAAGGTTCACCACACGTGAACGCGCGCACATATTCACAAACAAAGTACATGACATTATAGAGCAAAAATTTACAAAGAATTTGGTATAACACAAGTCCTTATCCATCACTAAATACAAAGCTTATAGCTAATTGACAAAAATTGCATAAATCAATCTAAAACATGCTAATGTCCGTCATCCATGCTCTGATATTCTTATTATAGATCATCATCCTGTGTTTTGTTGCAATATATACGAGCACGCGCGCGCGGTATAAGGAAAGTGTAAATGGCACAGGCGCAAGCGGACTGCTCGTTCAGGCTTTACGTGTGGAGAGTATTGGTGTAGTTAGAAACAATTAGCACTGAAAGTTGGTGCGCGTGCTGTTAACGAACTTTCAGAAAGTTTCACTTCGGCCAAGAAAACAACATTATACGACGCTGTGCTTGCGTGCGTTGCTGCTTGTGTCTGCGCGGTGTAGTGTTTCTCTCCGACAGTTTAAATGTAATTAAATTAACTGTAATTAACTACTACAGCGAGTGTGTGTATGTGTGTGTTTGTGTGTGTGTGCGTTACGCAGAGCCGCCTGCCCGTATGTTGCTACAAGGCGTAATTGCTTCCCTTTGGCCAACCAGACGAGATAGCCTTTAATAAATAACAGACAGCGACCTCCACCCATACCACACACTTCCAGAATGTGTGTTCGCGCGCGGGTATGCATGTGCCGACAAATTCATTTGTTGGTGTTACACATAAACTCTCTCTCTCTCTCTCTCTCTCTCTCTCTCTCTCTCTCTCTCTCTCTCTCTCTCTCTATCTATCTAAAACGGATAATTTCATAATTTTTACTTGGCTGTGAGTTAACTTCTTTGAAGTCCAAGAATTGAGAAAAATGTTAATTATAGTTTTCTTTGTGTACCAACTTCTAGCGTGTCTTTTCTCTGAAAGGAAGCGTGTTTTGAAACTAAATAGGAATTAAAATGCTAGTAAACCTAAATCGTTTCTATTCGTCTCTTTCGCACTGTCTTCTTTCCTTTCGTCATCTGGAGGAAGGCAGTCTACGCTGTTCACTAACTAATATGTAGAGTGATCAGAGGATCAAACTTTTGATCTCAAGAAAGCAGCTCAACAAAGGAAGCATTATTTGTGCTTTGTGTCGTTGTCTTGGAATACATTTTATTGAAGGATACAGTGAGGATTTCATTGAACAATAGAGTGAACATTGATGAACCCTGTTCATAAGAAAAAAGAGACAGTATGGAAAAACTTATTAGAAGGAAATGTCGATGCCCCAGGCAATAACTATAACTATAGGACAATAACTATAAGGCCCTGCTGTGAAGTGGATATAGTGATTGAAGCATGCTGATGAAGACTAGAAAAAGGTCACTGAACAAAGTGACTGTAAAAATACGTCTAAAGGTATACACAACATTAAACAAGGAACAATCAGGAACAGCTGAAAGGATCTGACGAATCCAGAAGGTAACCTTTTATCAGTCTCCTAATAGAGTTTGCAAAATTACTAAATAAAATCGATTTAAATTTTCCCATATTGTATTTTCCAAACCTTCTTCCCCTTAAGTCAGTTTAGGAACGATGGAACGATTCGACGCTATTGGATCACGGTCCAGGAAAAGAAAAAACTTTTCATTTCATTCAAGGTTAAAGTGAGCGATGGTGAATCGCTTAAGAGGGCCTATGAGAAAATTAATTGAGAAAAGGAGAAAATTATAAAATATGGATGATTGAAGCACTGAAAATTAGACACATAATGATGGAAAATTAGCAGAAAAGCAGAAATTCGTCCTTGAAACGCCCTGAAATGGTCAATCGCTGCAGAAATGGTACAGAGATTTTAACAAATCCCAACTAACAGAACAGTTTGACGACTTTATGGCCAGGCACTAATTTCTAGAATGATTATGTTAGAGAAAACATGATGTGATGAATTCTCATTCCAGTTCTTCTGTCCGTAACGTTGTAACATTATCCTACAGGGTTATCTACGGAATCTCACTTCTGTAATTCTTACTACTGAATGGTTTTCCGTTTTTCACCTATACATCTGTACCTTTAAAGAAAAATCATCCTGTTATTGTACTAACAATTTACTGCTTTGGTTCTTAGATATTTTTTTTTTCGTTTTTTATGGTGTCTGCTTCACCTGATCCTGTATTTAATTATCTGACGTTAGGTTTTTTTAGGTTTTTTTTGTGTGTTTTTTATACAAGATCCGTTTATTTTCTTATCGTAGAATTAATCAGAAATTATATAAATACAGAGTACTCTTTGCAAGAGCTACTTTGATTTCACACAAACTATTACTTAACTTATATTTAATAGTTTTCCGTCTGTGTTTCTTAGCATCTTCGTCGTGTGCATTACTCAGCATTGAACTGTTTACCATTTTACACTACACACGTTTACACCAACCCGTACTGCTTCCTTCTTCTAAGTTTATACACCCAGTCGGAAGAATTGAGCGTTTATACGGTGACTTAGTCTTTCTACATGCCCTACCTTCGACTGCCGTCGGTGACGAACCCTGTTTCAGATGCCTGTGGAAGTGGAAGTTCATGACGAACAAACGCAAATCTTCGATGTCCCTTAGTACTTTATTTTTAAAATTCTGTATAACATTAATATTCTTAATTTTGGTGACTGAGTCGAATCTTCAAGGATTTCGGATAACAGATTTCCGCATTGAAGATAAAGACGATGGCTTTTCATGGAGCTGATGACCCGATACAAGCAAAAATAGTTCATTGTGTGTATGGTCACCAAGTTGCAATGGTTAATTTTAAATAGGTTAGATACCTGATAATCCTTCATGCAACTTACTTGGTCGCTATGCACAACGCGTTTCGTGGTCAAGGTCCCATCTTCAGGTGCTCACTCGGGTCGACCTCGTCAATTCATAAAAACACACACATAAAACATAAAAAACACTGAATTTAAACACTCATACTGCGCGAAAGGGGACGATGCGCATCGTCGAGGAGTGCATGTTTACTTTCTCGACGATGCGCACCGTCCCCTCTCGCGCAGTATGAGTGTTTAAATTCAATGTTTTTTATGTTTTATGTGTGTGTTTTTATGAATTGACGAGCTCGACCCGAGTGAGCACCTGAAGACGGGACCTTGATCCCGAAACGCGTCGTGCATAGCGACCAAGTAAGTTGCATGAAGGATTATCAGGTATCTAACCTATTTAAAAATAGTTGTATATGGTATTGTTCTAGAATAGGCCAGTAATTCTGAATATCTGGACTTTAATGTGTCTTACATTACAAACAGTGATGTCATGAAGAAGCTGCACAAGTCCAACCATATGTGTGTGGCACCATCAGTAGAACTCTAATACCAACGAGTAAAGAAACACGCCTGAAGTTCTAGAAGGTGATCGTCCTCTCCACACATCTCTATGGGTCTGAGACCTGGACTTCAACTAAATCCCAGGCCAGTCGTATTCAGGCGGCCGAAGTGATATTTCTCAGGCACGTGGCAGGATATACTCTTCAAAAGTCGTAAAGAAAATGTCGATGTACGGCAGTTACAGAATATTATGAGAAACTTAATATGATTGTTCAAAATCAGTTAAAATGGTTGGAACATCTTAATAACTCAATGGAAGACGGCCGCATCCCCAAACAACTAAGGAATTATATCCCCGAAAGGACGAAGAGTTGTGGAGCGCCCGAAGAACCGTTGTTGTGACCAGCTCTGGTCTGTCTGGAACCGGAACAAACCATTTTTGGTTTGGTCCTTTCTGAAGGTGGTGATGATTCTTGGTGACACTTCAAAACTGGATACCATATGTCCGTACGGATTTCAAAAGTACGTCGTCTTTATATAGTAGGCGTTTTTACAGGTTGAACAGTGTATTAGATCTCATCAACCAACATACTGTTCTATATTTCAAATTTAAATTTAAAAATTTTGTAGGGCGCTTTGTTTTTTGTTTTGACACGAGTCTTCTATTTACATTTAGTATGCCCGCATGACAAGATATCTAAGTGGATTCGCCTATTATCCGATATATATAAATATGTATATATATATATATATATATATATATATATTAAAGACCTCTGTTAGCCTATTAATCCGTTGAATAGAAGATCGTACAATACTTAATAAGCTTAATATGCTTTTATAGAAAAGTACTGTTAGCAAAATAGACAAGAAAAATAGTCAACAGCATTGGTAAAATCTGATGTGACGAAAGCAACAATATGACTTCCTGTAGAGCTGCAAAGGAGTGAGTGGGCGTGCAGCGTAATTTTTCAAACGGAAATCATTCCAAGAAATACAGCGGCACGTATAATGTAAATCACAGCCATACATCAGCAATTCACTTACGGCTTCGCAGATCATCATATACACCGCGAGCACAACAAAATGTTTGGCAAAAGCGTATAAACTGTCGCGTCGTGTTCGAATATATCTTTGTCGGCTGACAGTTTGCTCTTCGCTTGATTGCCCGCATTTTCTTATTACCTGTCTTTCTGTCTGAGACGATGCGAGTGGCAGTATTTTTGGATCTCGTTTATCTCACATTCTTATTCGTTTTCTAACAGAAGGTGACATCAATTGTAAATGTTCAGAATAATTCACCAAGAAGGACTATTTTGTAAAGAAGACGCACTAAGTTCACTAATCTTTATGGAGCGGGAATATATTTACTAACTTAAACTTTGTTTCTAATGGACAGGTCGATAGATGTGTGGATAGAGTAATGCACTATATAAATGCATGATAGATGTATCAAATGCATAAATCAACAACATTGACATAACACGTGTAATAAGTGCGTGCGCGCGCATGTGTGTACATTCGTGTGTGTAAATACATAATCTATATTATGTACAAAACCATTGATACCATTCACGTTCTATTAGTCATATACAAAATTCCTAAAATACTTGTCTGTTTACTGATGTCTTCCAGCGTATCTCTTCCTCCAGAAAATTCTGTTTCCAGCCATTCCAGGCACATCTCTCCGTTATGAGCAGCGTCTTGTAATATTTATAGGTAGTTTTGTGGTACTTTCCGTGCTTTCTTAGTGCATATTTTCTGACCACCAACACATTTATGTTCTACCAGAATACATATAGCCTAAATGTGAGTAGTCTATAGACACTGTTTAGCACACATGAATAGTTAATGTAGGTCACATGTGGGACTTTTTATTGTGTCTTTTTTTTTATATCTTTGCTTTGTTGACGAATGTCTCCTTTATATATCTTATTCTGTAAGAAATTTCTCCTTCCGTCTCTTTATTTGCTTTTACTGCATTAACAAGATATTTATTGGTTCTGTTGTTTAATGGCATTTTCTTTTATATTTACTTTTATATGCATCTCAATTTACATTTGTATTTTACTTTTTAGTTTTCTCTATGCTCATATTCAAGTCTGTGTAGTGTATTTAAGCCTGTGTAGTGTAATTACCTAATACCAGGTAATTAGGTTCCTTTAAAAATCTACTGCACAAATTAAAAGCTTCTGCTAATAAAAACAAGTACCACATTCTAGGAATCGAATTGAATTGGTCCTCTTTTCCACATTGAAGAATTAAAAGACATTGTATTTATTTTTTGTAATTCTCTTTCATGCATCCCATTTTTCATTTTTATTCCCTTGTGTCATTTGTTATTAGGTTTTTCTACTTTCTACTTCTCTTTCCACTGTTCCTTATTGCTACTGATAATAAACAATCTAATTTTTCATCCAAATTAGAATACGGCGACTTAAGAACTTTAGAAGGGTGCGTTTATTTCTGCTGGTGTTTACCACTGATAGTATACAAGCGCGGGATCTTACAAGAAACTTTAACAACAAGGTTTTTTAACAGAGGCTCGAATATCAACAAAATGAGTTATGAAGTCTTAGTTAATTTTGCCTCCAGACATTATATTCTTTTGGGTTATTACCAGTGTTTCATAATTTATATTGACACTGGTTTATGACGTTACATGATGTATTAACGACGGATAGATACAGTATTCTGATTTTATGAAAAAAACGTGTGACTAATTAAGGTGTACACGTTCGCACAAAAAAAGGGAAAGACGGCGAAGGACGGAAAATGATGCAGCCTGTTAAGTGTTCAGTTATATCTCAGAAAGTTTTTTTCTGGTCATGCGATAAACACATCAATAATAGATTACCACGTAACGATGGATGAGAGAGGGCGGTGCAGAATACATAATAACTTGTTGGACGTTGTTATGATGCATCATTATGAGTGATAATTTTTCGTTTTGAACAAAATCAGTAACGATTTGCCTAAATTTATGCAGCTAGAATTTCCGTATATTTTACTGAACTGTCAATACAAACGGTTTAGTGTGTAATTATAGATGTTATATAGGCGAATATACAGGTGAATTATACCTCTCACACAGTGACAACACTGCGAGACCTAGAATGTAACAGCTGATAGCTACACGCACAAAAACATTCATAAATGTTTAACTACTTAACCTCATTAGATTTTCCTTTGTAAGCGTTTGTTACACTCGTACCTTTTGTAAAAGTTCCTTTTGCATAAGTCACAAAAATATTACTCAGTAATATTAGGTAGCATAATATAATCAATTTTTGTGTCAATATTGACAGTGCAACAGAAATATTTAGCAAGATTACAGAGATTAAATCCTGGTCACAGGTTTTTAGACGGCACATGGCATTTTTAGATGACCATGAAAATTGTGAAGGTTGAACTTGTCCAAGCATAGCATAGATTGATGAAAATGTGTCGAAAGTGAGAAATCCTATTAAGTCTGATCATCGTTTAATGGTAACAATAGATGACCGTAAGCTAAATTTCAAACACAAAAAATTTTGGTCCGGCCAGAGATTGCTGACTTTGACTTTGACTTTAGATGATGGGTCTGATATATTATAGATATTTGAATTAAAGTTTTAATCGAAGGACTGTTGCCATCAAAGAAATAATAAAATGCAACGTTCAGCCACCCAAACAATTGGCAGCCATCTTCAGGCTAATTATAAACTAATACATGTAAAGAAATAAAGCGTGTCCATTCGTAAAGCACTTTAGTCGTTGAGTGGCCTTAGCGGTTTGTGCATAGGTGATTGTCTCCTACTTTAACGTTTAGTATAAAAGGTAAAAAGTCCTCGGCTAGGTAACCTCATAGTCAACACATACGTGTTGCCGGTGATTACCTACGCCTGTTTCGTGTGGGTTTACCTTACAGGGGACCTAAGCTCACTTGTAAAGTCCCCCGAAGGTTCTCTTCTCGTGCTTTTAGGAGACGCCTAGGTGTTCGCTCTCTTGATGACACCTTGAGACGCCTGGCGCGTGGATCCTATAGTCGGGTTGCTCGTGCGGCCCACAATCCCCTAATCACCGGTCTCGGTAAATACAATCAAAGGCCTCTTAACGTCTGTTATAAGGCCTTATCCAAGCTAATTAAAATTCTGCTTACTCCATGAATTCTGAAACAGAACTGAAAAAAAAATATGACTTGCACATAAGTTTCCATTCCTAGGCTGTTCTGAAAATTCTGACCAATCAACATAATACACAATTTCCGTAGCTGTCAACAGCTTCCATTGAGTCGTTATCTGGTAAGATTTATTTTCGAGAAATAAATGATGTCACGATGTAGCTGATGTAATCTTTGTATTCTATTTTTAGACATGAAAACATTAGTATTTTTTTTTAATGTTTTAGATTACTGAATCTTATGTAAATTGTATATTTGTATTTTAGTTAATGCTAGATTAAGGAGTTTTATGTAAAACAGTATCTTTTTCATGTAATTTGTAATGTCCCCAAAATTAGGGTAGGATCGTCAAATATACATCTACTCACATGGACCAAAAAAAGTCTTGGAACTGACCCCGTTTGGTGGTATAATCCACCAATCGAGGGTTGCTTCCCACCCTCCCATAATTAGTAAATAAAGTAAAATGAACTCAACCTGACCCAGTGGCTGAATCACTAGTTGGTAGAATATTATGTACTTCTTTACATGTATTAGCCTCTAATTGGCATTAAGACGGCTCCCAATTGTTTAGGTGGCCAAAATGTCGTATTTACATGTTTTCTGTGATGTCAAAAGTACGTCAGTTAAATTTAATTTTAAATATCTTAGACTTGGCTTCATCAAAATATACTCCACGTCACTTATCACTTTCTGTGAATCAAGTATGACATTATTTCCTTTTTATAAAAATCGAAAGCCAACTACATGGTCGTTTTTTGAAAGTGTGAAGAACATCTAAATGATTATAATGGACCGGCTAAATGCGTTGACAGTTAAGTGACTTCCAGCACTGTTTCAAACAGAATTATCACTGTTGCACACCAGTATAGAAAAATTATTCCTATTAGCGCTTTCAAGCTGCACAGCTCATCGTCAGATCTGAAGATTATTTCCGATCTGATGATGAGCTGTGAAGTTTGAAAGCGCTAATCGGAATAATTTTTCTATAGTGGTGTGCAACAGTGATAATTGTTTCTACTAGTAATTTTGTACAAACCACTATGTTGTCTTTGGTACTGACGAGCGCTTTTGGCAGTGGTTTGTACAAAATTACTAGTAGAAATATTTGAGACCACTAACACTCCAATACAACAATAAATTAATATATTGACAAATCTAAGGAGTAGAAGAATAATGGAGCAGAGAATAAAGTAGGAGATTTCTATAAATATTTGAAAACAAAAGTTAAGTTAAAGATAATTTTGTTTAGGTTGGTCAATGACCTGAAGCGGTCGTCAATACCAAAGACAACATAGTGGTTTGTACAAAATTACTAGTAGAAATATTTGAGACCATTAACACTCCAATACAACAATAAAGTGATAATTCTGTTGTGATTATAACCACTAACACAACTTTCTTAATTAAAAAGCACTGTTTCAGTCAAAAGGCACAACGACTTGTGCCTTGAAGAGTGTGTCTTCACAAGAATACTACTTTGAAGAAAATAAAATTATTTTGCGGTTATTTTAACAATAATTAATTTTACACAGTATTGTTACTTTTAGCAAAACTTTGTACAGTATAGTGAAGGAAAAAATATTATTAATGTTAGGAGTAAAATAACCCTTCTCTTCCTAAACGTAGGACAATCAAGAAATTTGACTGTTTTATTCACATTATAAATTATAATACTTTCAATCAAATATATTGCAACTTACCGTCTGCGGCTTTTTGAAACAACGTCTTCACTATAAAGTTTACATGTTTCGGGACACTTGTCCCATCCTCAGAACTTAAAATGTTTGAGACCACTAACACTCCAATACAACAATAAATTAATAGATTGACAAATCTAAGGAGTAGAAGAATAATGGAGCAGAGAATAAAGTAGGAGATTTCTATAAATATTTGAAAACAGAAGTTAAGTTAAAGATAATTTTGTTTAGGTTGGTCAATGACCTGAAGCGCTCGTCAATACCAAAGACAACATAGTGGTTTGTACAAAATTACTAGTAGAAATATTTGAGACCACTAACACTCCAATACAACAATAAAGTGATAATTCTGTTGTGATTATAACCACTAACACAACTTTCTTAATTAAAAAGCACTGTTTCAGTCAAAAGGCACAACGACTTGTGCCTTGAAGAGTGTGTCTTCACAAGAATACTACTTTGAAGAAAATAAAATTATTTTGAATTAATTTTACACAGTATTGTTACTTTTAGCAAAACTTTGTACAGTATAGTGAAGGAAAAAATATTATTAATGTTAGGAGTAAAATAACTCCTTCTCTTCCTAAACGTAGGACAATCAAGAAATTTGACTGTTTTATACACATTATAAATTATAATACTTTCAATCAAATATATTGCAACTTACCGTCTGCGGCTTTTTGAAACAACGTCTTCACTATAAAGTTTACATGTTTCGGGACACTTGTCCCATCCTCAGAACTTAAAATGTTCGTGTATCATTTAACGTTGATACAGTTGTCAAATAATTAAAATATTAAAATCCAATATGAAACAAAATCACAATACTTAAATGTTTAAAACGAGCGCGACGGTTAAACGATGTACATCGTAGGGTGACTGACCGCCCATTCCGTACGATGACTGCGCGGTCAGTCACCGTACGATGTACATCGTTTAAACGTCGCGCTCGTTTTAAACATTAAAGTATGGTCATTTTGTTTCATATTGGATTTTAATATTTTGATTATTTGACAACTGTATCAACGTTAAATGATACACGAACATTTTAAGTTCTGAGGATGGGACAAGTGTCCCGAAACATGTAAACTTTATAGTGAAGACGTTGTTTCAAAAAGCCGCAGACGGTAAGTTGCAATATATTTGATTGAACAACACGTGGCTTGGTACTAAAAAATTTGGAATTTATTCCTTTTAAATATAATACTTTTTTCTTCAAGAACACTTAGTTTACAGCATTCTCCTTTATAAAAAAGTAATACATGGTTATAAAAATGTATTACATACAAACGAATTACATTAATATACTGCAAACACAATACTGTTATTTTTAAACATTAACTGATTAAGTCTTAACTTTTCTAATACAATAGAAAGTTTGTTTGTTGCTCAAAGCATGTAGGATTACAACATTTACAAAACTGTTTCACATATTTTACTGTAATTTCAATTACATTTGTCTACTACTCGCATCGTACCACGTTGTCCTTCCACAAATATTAGACCATTTGGTCCGTTACGAATTATTGACTAACCAATGCAATTATTTTCTGCCTGCAGTATTTCTTGTTCTTCTGGGTCAGTAAAATTTGTTGTGGCAAGCGTTCGTCCTCCAAAATGAATGAAATTAACTGTTTAATACTTTAGATTTATTGAACACTTATAAACAATAGAAACGTTTATTTGAACGATCAACAACTATTTATAAAGTAATTAAATATCATTATAACCCAATGATTACAATGAGATAATAACTCTATTATACACGATAATAGATCTTTTAAAATTCTTTATTCATATAAGAACATCACTTTTAAGCTTAACAAGTGGTCTTTCCCGCTTCTCTACATTATTTGATCTCTTTCTTTGAATTATAAATTTCAATCTTCTTGTTAGTTACATTCTTTCTAAGTCTGTTTTCAAGTGAATTTCTATCTTCAAATTCTTCAAGTCTCCAATACGTCTTTGATTTCTTAACTTTGTGCACTCCTTATAAACGTAACAAAAGCGCAGAAACAGCACCATTTAGAAAAAAATTATTAAAAAACGAAAGTATAAACTTCTCTATTTCTCTACTGGCTGAGCCATAACAACAAACAGATAACAAATCGGTTTCCCTTTGAAGTTCGGGTATTAGGCTGTGCTGGTTGATCTTCAGCCAGACGTTTCGTTCTCAACTGCTGTAGTCCTTCATCATCGGATGCCTTCATCGTGTCAGCTCCAACGGTGAACTATGTGGCTCATGGCTCACACTGGCTACACACTAAGTGGCTCATGGCTCACACTGGCTACACACAAAGTGGCTCATGCCTCACACTGGCTACACACTAAGTGGCTCATGGCTCACACTGGCTACACATACAAATTGACTCCGTAACTGTTTTTGATTGACACAGAATTTTCCAGTCGTGAGGGTTGTGTATCCCTACAGGGGAAACAATATATTACCCGACTTTTGTAGCAGACATCGGCGGCTTTAGCCTTCTCCGTAGTTTCCGACTAGATATAGATACCGATGACGCTCCGTCTCTTCTTCATCACCATTCTTCCCCCATGAGACATTTACATTTTTATGCGTTTCTGTTAATCTCGGCCGAAAAAACTGGCCTTAAGATTTTATGTGATAAAGTGTTTTGAAATACCAAGCCATTTTCTATATTCACTAATATTCAATACGTAGACTGTGCACCACACAGAGTTCTCTCGGAAATAATTCTACTTAATAAACTGAAAAAAACATGACCAATAAATATACGCCATACAATATGCTTTGTTTTCCGTCTGATGTATTTGTTTTAACATTAATTACTGTCGTACGGAATGGGGTGGAAAATTAAAATATGATATACACAGTACTATTTCCTGTAAATAGGCCTACAAAACAAACCAAAATATTAACTAAAAAATATTCTAACTGTGGCTGATTCAAAAATTTTAATTCTAAATTTTACAAAAACCGGTGCGTTTAACAAAAAAACGTTAGTATAACATAAAAATTATTCTTTTTATTTTTAAAATAACGATACCTTGCTTGTGGAATTGTAATAAAAATACCAGAGTTATTACATTCCCCTAATAGTCGGTAAGAACCGCGTATTTTTCTGCGTTGTTAAAAATGTAAAGAAATCTGAATATTTTCTTCTAATTCCCAAATGCTAAATGTAATAAATTTAAATAAATGTTTAATTATTTATTTACTTCTTTTTTCTAAAATACTGAACATGTTTGTATTCATATTTACATTCTACTACTAAGCATGAGTGAGGATCCTTATGAGACATATGCGTTGCCTCGTAGGTGTGAGTTTAGTATTATTCAGTAGAATTAAAAACTGTTAAATTGAGGTAAATAACCTACAACAACTTTAAACAACTGCTCATCTAACGAATCATAGTAAAATAATTTAAATGCAAAATACGCTGTTCTTATGAAGGAAATAGACCAAATGTTGCGTTATGAAAAAATGTAATATCTCCGTTATTTTTATTCGAATTCGAGAAATGAGGTACAATTAGATTACGTTTACAAATGTTAATGTTTTATGCAATAAGACGATAATACATTTTTGGTTAACAGCAATGAATTTTGTAAAATTCAGAATTAAACATTTTAATTAACCGCTATTTTGAAAATGTTTAGGATAAAACATTGGTTTGCTTTTTCCTTTATTTTAATGAGTAGAATCATTTCCCGAAGTTTGGCGCCATATTTTGGGAAAATTCTGCAAATAAGGTCCCAAAATTTTACATGGATGTGATCTTGCTTACCCGACTTAGCTTGCCATTTTGCGATACATTTTTGATTTTACAAATTTATTTAACTTGATGAAATTTTATCTTTACCGGTGCATTGCATTGCATTATGCGTGCGGGGTGTCTTTGCAACCGTGGCTTGACTGCAACATCTGGATCGTATCCAATGGCTGCCAGTAGATACCCCTACCAATGGCGCTGGAAATGTACCAATACCGCCAACGCGTTAACGCAGAAGGCGGAGGAGAGAGAAAACTATTTTTGTGACACTGCCGCTGGAACCGATGACATCTGCCGGGGAACAGATGTTGCCCGTCTCAAGAACAGAGAGCCTTGAGACGTCGGTCGCTCCCCACGAGGCGGAGAGCCCCCGTGCCGGTGACCAAGATAACAGCAACAAGCAGCTGCCTCAGCGTGCTAGGAGCGGGCAAGGAAGGAATGAAGGACATTTTTAGTAGTGAACTCCAGGCTGTGGGCTGATGTAATTACGAGGATGGCGTTATGGCGGATCATCAAGAAGCGCCCGAGGGTTTGTGGTGGTTCTGATCCGCTGATAGTTAGCAGGTAAGGGAAGGTTGAGGCGGAGGCTGCAGCAAAGACAGTTACAGCCAGCGACCGGACAAAGGCAGACAAGGTAGGAACGCGGAGACCCCTTCGAATCACGCCATGTACCGGTGGTGCATGTTTACCCTAATGTGTTAGTAATATTTTGTTATTGTTTATTTTTATCATCATCATCATAATCGTTAGCTCCACGGATTAAAAAACCCAAGGTTGATTTGTTCCGTTTTTGAGCAGGCAAATTCTAGAACTGGTAATTCCAGAACTGGCGCTTCTTAAGACGTCCGACATTCCCTGTCTTACTGGCTGATAGTTCTAGTAGTTGCTTGGTCCAGTTATCCATTCGGTCGATATGCTCCAATTAGTTTACTATTACTAGTTATGTAAAATCTTGTATGTCCAAACGTACCCCCTCACTGCTATATCATCGTCACTATAAATTATTTATCTATTCACATTATGTTACCCATTCATTCTGAAAGTAGATACATTGTTCTTTTATTATACTTGCTAGCGCGTTGAGTGCAGGACGATAAGTCAAATCATTTGTTTTCTTGTTGGGGTCCCTAATGACGCTTTAAATTCCACAATTCTGCGGTATTCATACATTTTTAAGTAAATTTCTGCTTCGCTTTAGAAAAATCACGGTTGAAGTAATGTAATTTATTAGCCGTGCTTCGTATAAAAGAAGAGGCCTGGTTGAACAGATCGTTTTGTGTGTTTGAGGGTTGAAACATAAAAGCTTTTTTTGGAGTGCTAAGGGGTCAGGGGGGAGGGTTAGATGCGACCACGATATAATAAACCAGGGTAGGAGGTAGCTTTTCACGGTATTACTTTCTTTCTTTCACGCAGCGCTTTCATGTCCAAAAATTATTTATGACGATGACGATGGCGATGAAGCTGATGTTGATGATTCAGAGACTGATCGCCACAAGTTCCTTTAGTTTTGCTACTTCGGCATCGAGTTTCCTTTCTTTTATTAGCATTACGCGTAACTTCCATTTAAAGTAAAAAAAATAATAATTTTGATTTTTATTATTGAAATAATAATATGAATAACAAGTCAAACTGTCACTATTAATAAATAATTTTATATTTACAATAACTCCTGCCACTGTAAAAATAATTATTATTTTAATACGATATTAAACTTATAATTAATAAACACCAACAATATCTATTATTATTATTGTTGTTATCATTATCATTATTATTATTATTATTATTATTATACTTTCTGATATGCTGGTATTTTCCAAAACCGGAGGATTTCGCCCAAACAAGAGAAGAGATTATATAATATTTTGATAAATTCCACAGATAATATTTAAGAATAATTTCCACTGTTATGTCTTTGTCGCGTTCTTTATCTGCCCTATCTTCAATGTTCTTTGAATCCCACTGTTATAATAATAATGTCTCCTATTGTATACCTCAACAATATAAGAGTTAAGCAGTGTAGGATGGCTTGTATGAGCCATTCGGCATATAAAGAAGGTAATGTGGCCAACACTGCGTTCAGCCGGTACTCATTTCGACGGACTGAGTCGACCTGGAGCTGAAAAGGGCACCTTCATTCTGTGGTGCGTCCAGGAATGGAATTCGGTATCTCTAGTTAGTGCCCAATCGCCATACTCACTGGGCTACTAACCCCATTCCCACTGTTATCTATACTGAATTTGCTGCAAACCGTTAAAAGATTTAGGACAGGTCGCCATTGTTGTTGTTGTTGTTGTTGTTGTTCCTCTTCCTCTTCTCTTCTTCTTCTTCTTCTTCTTCTTCTTCTTCTTCTTCTTCTTCTTCTTCTTCTTCTTCTTCTTCTTCTCTTTCTCTTCCCCCTCCTCCTTCTTCATCATCATCATCATCATCATCATCTTCTTCTTCTTCTTCTTCTTCTTCTTCTTCTTCTTCTTCTTCTTCTTCTTGTCTTCAAAGTAACAAATAATAAGTTAGCAATGGTTAAGTCTACTACAATTATTGTAAATGCGTTTTAATGGCGCTCATTGAAGGTGGCTTAACATGTTTTGTGCTTTACAGTAATTGAAACGTTCTTTGTGTACTTAGTACCAGCTTGGTATTGTTTTCAACAAAATTGGTATTTTCTGCAGAACTGATGTGATGGTATTCTCTTTCACAGGGCTGATTATTTTATTGTTTGCTAAATATTCTGTAACTCTATCAAAATAAAATCGTTTATTTCTTATTAGTCAATCTGCTAAACGTCAACGATCACTAAATTTTGGCTAGGAACGTTTTAATTACACATCTCTTACTTGTAATTAAAACAACTAACGCTGCAGAACGTTTACTCATCGATTGTAATTTTAATGTGACTTGATAAAAGTGACACAAAACACTGTCAATAAAAATTGTCAATACATTCACAGGATGGAGCTAAACATTGAGGAACATAAAAAAATAAATGTCCTTATAAAGGGTGTCCCATAATGTACGCAATATTTGAATTACGCACCACTGTCGTTTTGTTAGGTTGGTAGCACTGCAACTGTTGTATTGTTGTTGCCGTTTACTCGCCATTAGTCGTCATGGAGCGTTACACGAAAGAACAGCGCGTTGTTATTGTGAAAACACATTATAAGAACGGTGAATGTTATGCGGAAACCGTTCGTAAATTGCGTGGAATTTTTGGACGACGAAAAGCACCTAATCTGTCAACTTTTGCAGAGATTGATTAAGAAATTCGAAAAAACAGCTTCGTTATTAGACAGCTTCGTCTGGACGTCCTCGCGCTACCCGTTCTATTGAAAACGTCGCGGTAGTGAGAGATAGTGTCGATGTGAGTCCAGGGAAATCAATTCGCCGTCGATCACAACAACTGGCCATTCCAAGAAGCACAATGAAGCGAATTCTAAAAAACGATCTTCATCTGAATGCCTACAAAATCCAACTAACACAAGAACTCAAACCGTGTGACCATTTGAAGCGCCGAGAATTCGTCAGTTGGATATTGGGTAAACGTGAAACGGACGGTGATTTTTCCCACAAAATCATCTTCCACCTCAACGGGTACGTAAATAAACAAAATAGTCGGCTTTGGGGTACAGAGAACCCTCGTATCATTCACGAGAGGCCTTTGCATACACAAAGAGCAACTGTTTGGTGCGGGGTTTGGGCTGGTGGCGTGATTGGGCCGTATTTCTTTGAGAATGAGGCTGGAGATGCAGTAACAGTGACTGGCGAACGTTACCGGAACATGATAATGGAGTTTTTGTGGCCTCAGCTGGAAGGTATGGAATTCGAAGATATGTGGTTTCAGCAGGACGGCGCAACCAGTCATACTGCCCGCGAAATAATTGCTTTGTTATCTGAAAAGTTTCCTGCACGTCATATTTCACGCAACGGCGATCAGAACTGGCCACCGAGGTCTTGTGATTTAACACCATGCGACTCCTTCCTTTGGGGATATATGAAATCACGCGCTTATGTCCGCAATCCACGAACAATTTTTCAACTCAAGGAACAGATTCAACGAGTTATTGGTGAGATTGAGCCGGAATTGTGCAAGAAGGTCATCGAAAATTTCGATCGACGGACAACAGTGTGCCAGCAGAGTCGCGGGGACATTTGTCTGATATTGTGTTCCACATTTAACCGCAGTAAGTGTACTTTGTATTAACATTAAAACATCTGATATTTTTCAATAAATAAAAGTTTTTACAAGATTATTAAATCTTGCGTACTTTATGGGACACCCTTTACAACAGAGAGAGCATCGGAAGGAACACTGTTAGATGTGGAACTTACAAATTCAGAAATACAATCGAAAAACAAATCGATCAGCAGTCACCTGGATTTACAAGCAGGATTTAAAAGTAACTGACACGTTACTCAAACTCAAAAGTTCTGAAGACTCCACTGAGATGACGACTCAAACAGTGTAAACGGAAAAGGCGAATATAACGTAAGAATGTAGTTAAACATGTGATAGAATCTGAATGAAGTGCAGTATTTGAGTAAAGTATGTGTATTAACAAAGAAAGGAAATTAACTTCTGATTACTCTCAGTCGGATAAGATCTAAGTGATTACCTTTGAAAAACGAACAAAATTATAAAAAAATAATAACTGTTCTTGTGCTTAAAAAGAAATGTTTAAATAATGTCAGGTTTCTGCAGTGACTTACAAGGATTAGGATTACGGACACTGTATACGGTAATGATACAGAAAGCTCAGGAATACACAGAGAAACATGGAAGGTTATTTATACGATCAATAAACCTAACTTTGGATGGTACGTGAGCATTAACAGAACGGTTAGGACGGACAGTTACCATCGTTATAATTTATCACACAACGTTTTGACTATTAAACAATCTGTGGTCGTCTTCAGGTGTAAGTTAATCTACTAAATTAAATAAAACTTAAGCCTACACAAGGCCCAGGGGCATAGTTTTGTATTTAAATGGGGTGTTGCTTGTCTTTGACGTTGTTTGTTGTGTAAACTTACGTCAGTGTGCAGTGTGGTAGTACTTTCCGGTTCTGTCCAGCGGGCTTGCAGGGTAAGTAGCGGTTCATTTTGTATATATAGTTGCGTTTAACATTGTAGATGGTGGAGGGTTTATTAATTTTTTTACGGTTTACGCTTGTTAGTGAAAAAATCTCGGGTAGGCTTAAGTTCGTATTTAATTTACTAGATTAACTTAAACCTGAAGACGACCACAGATTGTTTACTAGTCGTAACGTTGTGTGGTAAGTGACAACGATGGTAACTGTCCGACCTAAACATTCTTACATGGAAGGTTATCTTAAGAACAACGAAGAAATATAGGAAAAATATAAAACGGATAAGCAATTGCTGTCTCGTAGAGTAGATGTATAGTATTGATAAAATCAAAAAAATAAAGAAATACATTCGTCTAAGCGAAGAGATGGTCACGAAGATTGCCAGTTTAGAGGCCGAGAAACATCAAAATGCCACTGCGATTACCTCATCAAGGCCACCAAGATTTTGTGACGACCGTCTCATTGTTCGTCGTATGGTACACTGGAACACAAAATATGACACCAATGAAGTCACTAAAAACCAGCTTTAATTTATCTCAATTAAACAGTTTATAATCAACTTGTAATTCAACAAGATTATACTCGTACAATGATTCAAGTTAATCTGTCCACACAAATAATAATGTCAACTATAAAGAATTCCGCATTATAATCACTTTTCTCTAATACACCACTTGTGACGCACTGTGTAAATCGCCCGACAATAACTTCGTACCTCACCGGAATAAATCGCCACTAAAACTGAAACTAAGCGTCGCTGAATGCTTCTATTTATACCCCTCTGAGATTCCAAAATAATCAATAATACGCGTCAACGCTACTAGAAAACACTAGAGAGTAATTGCTTGCGGCCTTGAATACAGTGCGCGCGGACCGGTGAAGTCTGGAACAGTCTCGTGACGCACGTTAAGAGTCACGTACGCACACAACATTACAGCTGGTTCTGCCGAGAAGCGTGTAGGACGTTCTGTAACGGCGTAACAGTATGTAGATGACCTGGGTTAATTCTACTGAATAGTGGACTATAAAATTTTCATGTGGAGAAAAAGCATTAGACGGTGCATATAAGAACACAAAAGCGGTAAAAATTATGAAATATATATATATATTCGAACACTTTTTGCTACAGTCTGTTTCTTGATGTATACCCCTATATAATATATATTTTATAATGACTTTACCTCAAGATGTTTTCTCCTTATTTGGAACATGTTTTGGGAAGCCTTGTGTTCCCATCTTCAGCCTTCCTGATTTTGAGCCTTGTGAGGTATTTATGTGTTGGGTAGTTGTTGCTGTGGTTTCCTGTTGATCTCTGGTGCTTTAAATTGGTATTATTGTGTGTGATTGTGGTGTATATAATAGTACTTTGTGTATTTTCTATGTTGAGTGCTTTGAAAATTGTGTCGTGTTTTTTTATTGATTTGTATTTGTTGAGGTATTAGTTTGTTTTGTGTTTTATGTTTGTATATTTGTAAATTTTCCCAAATGTTCATTATGGTCCCTTTGTGTGGTATATGTTCTATTAGTGTCATATTGGTTATGTCTGGGAATTCATGTCCAGTGTTTATTGCATGTGTGGCCAAATAATATTACATAGGACAAACAAAAAAAAAAACAGGTGAAAAACGTTATTTTGAACACCTAAATGCATACAAAAAAACAGAAATATATCAATCTAATTTGGGAACACAAAGCTTCCCGAAATATGTACAAAATAAGGAGAAAACATCTTGAGGTAAAATCATTATAAAATATGTAATATATATATATATATATATATATATATATATAGAGAGAGAGAGAGAGAGAGAGAGAGAGAGAGAGAGAGAGAGAGAGAGAGATCACGCCTAAAAAACCAAAACCAGATTCTCCAAGAATCCGGTCTAGCTCTCTTACCCCATGACGGAACGTAAAATATAAGAGATATTTGAAGTACGTTTTGTGGTTTCGCAAATCAAACGTCTCTGCTCGTAACAACCGTGTGTTCATTTGTTAGAACAGTCCTACTGGTAAAACACAATACATTATTGCAACGACGTGGTTGTACGATCGCTCTGGTTAATAATTGAATAAACGAACATCTATCATGTTTGCAGTGACATCAGCTGATCTGCTGCCAACAATGAGTGCTTTAATAAGATTAATTACGTACGGCTTCGTATCTCTGAAATCGATAATATTGTTGCACAGATAGATTTATCACAATGATATACCCTCGTTGACGATTTATAATCGCAGCCGGACAACTCGTATAAAGTACTTCGTTGGTTTTGTTTGAAAAAATGAATTGAATTTTTGCGGAAAAATTGATATACTTGTTAAAAGTTATCTATTATTTCAACGAAGGCACTGATAACTGATAATCGCATTGTTTTAAACGAGGCCTGCCTATGTCTCTACCAAATTTAAATTCGGCACTAACGGTAACAAATTTGACAAAAATTTACATAGTTTGGAATTATAGTTTATAATTTTATCATCACCTTGAACTGAACTAATAAATGTACATCAAAGGCAGTAATATAGACAGTAAGATGGCAAGTGTTATTACATAGCGTCAGTGGCGTAACCAGAAGGGGAAACAGGGGTTCACTTAACCTAGGCCTATTTCTAAGTAGTTGCGTGTGTTAACATAAGGCTTACAAACAATTGTACCAGTACTTATTTGGGAAGAATCCTGAACATGTTATTTGCCCTCAGGAATATGGGAAGTCCTACCTTCAAGCTAGTCGTATGACGTCCTTCATCCCCAGGAGCACCTCATAGTTACACCACTCCACTCCATATTCCTATCCATATCACAGTTAATTCAACAATTCTTCGCAATACAATTATTCTACTCTTCATAGTAAACAATAGCAATCGCTGAAATCACGACGTTTGTTAAATCTCTTCGTACAGCACTAATCTCTACAAGCAGTTGACACCTAACTGGGTTTTGGGTCAAGGTCACCAGCGACGTCCAAACATTCTTGATGTCACCAGAATTCTGTCTTCATTCTACGATTTTACAGATTGTCATATTTTTATGTTATTACGTAAAAAATTATAGCTTTTAATACAATGTATATTATCATAATGTGACGCATCTTGTACTCCGTATCAAGTTCAGTTATATTAATTGTTTGTTTTATTTTCTTGACACCGTGAAAATATTGAGTAGTTGAAAATTAATTTTAAACCCATCGTATGTTATATTTATGTTATTGTATAAACTGCTAAATTATGTTATAGTTATAAAACATTAGTATAAGATATTTTTTACTAATGGACAAATGCAATTTATTCGTTTATGATCGATTAAAAACAATGACAATTATTCTCATAGGATTGTTACAGCCTACAGGCTTATGTAATGCAACTCTCGACTATTGACTGTACTTATACAAGTAAACAATTATTGGTTTTATTTTACCGTATTTCTTACCAAATTTACAAAAACGTTTAAAGATTACCACGTTGTATGATAAGACTTAGGAAAACAGAGCACTATGTAATGGTTTCCATGGAATGAGGTGGAGCGTGAACCAGCTGGAACTGTGATTGGTTTTATAGAATAGTTGGGGTCTCCTTGATTGTTCCCAGGAGTGAGAGGTTCTCGGAAATTTTGGAGCTATTTTTAAAAGAGACGTAGTATTTCTATAAGCTGTGAATAAACTTATAACGAATTACGTTCATTTTGTGGAACACAAGAATGAGAAAATGATAAGATTAATGTAATGGCTTTTATAAGTCAGTATCATATCAGATCAATTATATGTTGACAATTATCAGATTCTTGACAATTATGTTTTGGAACAGTTGTCTTGTTTCCAATAAATAGGCTCCAGCTGTGGCTGGTAGGCATGTTACAGTATTGCGCAGTCCTAAATTCTTCTTCTTCCTCACTTCAAGGATTAGACTAGCTGTGAACTGAGCTAGTCTGTTTCGTCTTCACAGCCACCGTTTTCTGGGTCTGCCTCTACCTCGTTCTCCAAGAGGCGTATACTGACTTCACTGACTCTCGTTCTCTTTACTGACTCTTGTTCTTTTCTGGCCCCGATGCTACTGGAGTACTCGAGGGCTAGGGTATCTTCCTTTTTTCATTATAATTTCTTAGCTGCTTCCTTACAGTCCGGCGTTGGTTCGTCAAAGTCTAGAGGAAGAAAACCTTGATCACAAATTACAAAACCACTGCCTTGTGGCGTGGAGGGATCCTCAAAGGCGAAGGGAGAAAATTCAAACAGAACATCAGGCACGTTGGGAAGCCTTAAGGTGGCAGCCCCATCACCTAACTACCCAGCTGGAAGGCTGGTTACCTCTGATAGGGAAACTACACCTACTCATAATCTTCACAG
This sequence comes from Magicicada septendecula, assembly GCA_034769895.1. Lineage (NCBI taxonomy): Eukaryota > Metazoa > Arthropoda > Insecta > Hemiptera > Cicadidae > Magicicada > Magicicada septendecula. Next base: position 120,970,499 of record CM068375.1, on the reverse strand, counting down.
GAATAAGTCGGATGAATTTTATGGTAATCTTAAATTATTGAAGAAAATTAAACCAACAATTTAATTTTAAATGTTAATTTACAACCATACAAAACAAAGTAATTATTATTATCGTTTAAATTACTCATTGCACTTTCAGCAAGCTGTTGTCAGCTAATGTGTGTTGCGCATGGGCTGCAGTAGCCAGTTCACATAGCACGCTGTAATTTACAAAGTGTTCTTCTCAGATTTTCCATTGCTAGTGTAATTAGGCACATAGGTGTTGCAGTCCAATAGCAACGGCCAGAACGCGCACTTCTCTTTCCTGTCGTTAACGCGTTGTATTCATCTGCAACATTCGCGCGATAATCTTATTGTTTACAACTGCTCACTTGCACACAGTCGTATTTACATTACGGTCTGTTAGGTTGTACATTTTGTGTTGAGTGACATTTATTATTATTTATTATTTTTTGCATGTCTTTTGACTATATGGTTAGCACTAAGATTAGATTATGTTCATGTTTAGGCGTATAATCGGAATTTCATTAGTTTTGATGGCTCAAAAAGTCAGTTAATTTTCTTAATTTTCTAATTTGTTCATGAACTTTCATTAACTTTCGTTTGAAGCACAATTAAATTAACAAAAAAAAATTTAGGTCACGACCTGATATAAATATAATTCAGAATAGACAGCGTGTAAAAGACAATTTAGAAGGGTGTTCAAAACAGAATAATGATTATGCGGGTGTGAAATTAAAAAATAGACTATTAATATGTTTCCCATGCCTTTTATTTGGAGTTAGAGAAATGGAAAAAATCCGATTTCCGAGACATAGACATTTGAAGGGTATTATTAAAAACATGAGGCTTTTCCTGCCTGTATATAAAATTTCTTAAAGCTAACGCTTTTTAGAACTGTTAGTATAGCTGAAAAGGTAAATAGTGGTACAGAAGGTACGCTGAACTGCCTTAAACACGAAACGGACATCTTTGAAGCAACAAAGAACACCTACTTTTTCAAAATCTCCGACCTCCACTGACACAGGCTTTGGTGCTTCTGCTATAATTAGTTCCCGATATAAATGCTGGGATGACAACGCTTAGAGTAGCTTGTGCCATTGTTAAAAACGCTTTGCAAAGAAATCCTTAAAAGAGACGCTTTGGAAAAGCTAACGGAAATACTATACGAACTCTACTCCATGAACTGAACTGAAGCTGAACTTTTAAATGAATTGCCGTATTGTTCCCAACGGGTCCAAGTAGAAAAGCGCGGACGATACATAGAACCATAAAAGCAGAATATCCAGAAACTTGAAAGTTATTAAGCAAATGACGAGTGATGACGGGTGACAAATGACTGGACCGTGAGTTTACTTAATCTATGAATATATGAATAGAAGGAGGGGGAGGGGGAAGAGAAGAACAAGAAGAAGAAGAATATGATGATGATGATGATGATGAACAAATGTAGGGACAGCAGTGATGACTAAGAGAAAATGAGTATAATCTGGCCACTACGTAACTGTTATCATTCTATCGTTCTAAATATGAAAACAAATTTCAGTACTTCTAAAGTGATTCGGCTGCTATGATTAATACATTATTTTTAATCCTATCTCGGATATCGAAGAATACAAATATATACACTTATTTTTACTCGCCTACCTCGCTATCAAGTGTGAATTATTTCTGTACATTTAAGCGAAAACAAAATACCTGTAGAAAAATTACATTTCTAAAAATATTTTAGGAAATCGTTTTCAATACAGTTTACATAACGAAATCAGAAATACATAATACCGCCTTAAAATAGAAGTTGGTTATTTATGTCTCGCGATATAATCTATATATTAAATATATAGATTTAATATTATAAATATTAAATCTTTGTATTTATATTTGGTACTTCTTTATCATGACTCAACTCTTTCCCAAGAGCGTTTGTAACGTCTGTGTTCGTCGTAAAAGAAATAAATAAATAGCCTATGTTGACGTGAAGCCTGCCGGGCTTTTGAGCCGTGGTCTAGCGTTCAAAAACAAACAAGACGTTACATCAGCAACCGAGCGGAAGTCGTCAGGTCGGTGTTCAGCATTCGCCTAACTGTAAACACTTATATTTTTGTAATATGAATCCAGTTATATGAAATACTGGAGAAGGTAAAACTGCACCTATAACAATTAATAGAGGGGTTCGATAAGGGTGTAGCTTTGCTCCCACTTTATTATATCCCAGTACTGTGCGAATTAATGTGAACATAAGTGATAATTTGAAAAATACAACATTTATTAGTTATAGACGAAGAAAAAAGAGAAAAGAATACAATTTAAATTGTTTTAATAGGAAATATGTCCTCCCTTGGCTTTTATAACTTCTTCAACACGTTTTGGCATAGAATCAACAAGTTTTTTACAGTTTTCTGATATTTGCTGGTCTCGAAACCATGTGTGGATTACAGCCTCAATCAGTTTTGTTTTTGTTGTGCAATCTATTTTACGAAGTCTAGCTTTTACAATAGCCCACAGATTTTCAATCGGATTAAGGTCCGTTGAGTTTCCTGGCCATTCAAGGCATGATATTTTTTTGTGCTTGAAATATTTCATCATGATCTTGGACACGTGACATGGAGCCGAATCTTGTTGAAAAACTGCTTGACCGTTGGCATCAACTTTTCTTAGTTTCCAATCTGTGTTCTAGCAAGTCTCTGTATTTTTGCGAGTTCATCATGCCTTCGATCCGCACAAGGCATCCGGTACCTTTATAAGAAAAGCAGCCCCAGAACATCTCCTTTAACGGATGTTTAACTGTTTGATCAATATGAGCTGTCGTAAGTTTTTCGTTGTCACTTTTTCTAACGAAACGAGATCGCTGTCCTTGTACCAAAAAATGGCTCTCATCTGAGAACAACACTTTTCTCCTATCTTCAACAGTCCAGCTCACATATTTTTTTACCTTTCATATCGTTTTGTCATCACATAACAAACTCTCCTCGATAACAAACTTTTATCTAGAATATTTTTGTACATTATTCCTTGGTAACGATATTATTTAAACTATAAGGGTCATCAAGATTTTCTTCACAAGAAAACTAAATGGTAAGTCTAGTACATTTTGTAATTCTAAATTCAGAGATGCAATTGGAATTTTTCCATCATGCATAGATTTCGTGTGGCAGTTACTTTATAAAATTGGATTTTAGCATTCTTTTTGACCTGCCGTGGGGAATCTTAACTTATATTTATCAGTTTTATTCAAGATATATTTAAGTAAGTGATGTATTGTGTTATGGTGAATTACCAAAAAACAAGACTGGTTAGGTTTTTTCATGTTTTGACATGTTCAGGCCTGCTAAGAATATCCAAGAAGGGAGATATCTCAGATGTAAAATATGCCCAAAATTCATCATCTGCTACTGTATGTAAGCCATAATGAGAGGTATATTCATCATTTTTAGTTACATAGCTACTAATTTTATAAAACTTTAAACGAGTATCACAAAAATCTCCTGCTTGATAGAAAAAAAATCGGAAAGTATATTAGAATGCAGCATGGAAAATACTTCTAGAGTCAGTTATTTTTGTGCCTGTGAAAGAAGAAAAATTCATTTTGCAGGCCACTTTTACCGGAGGTGGCCAGGGTTTGGACGCGACGAGTAAATCTACCGCCATAGAATTATTTATTTCTATTACTTTAATTCTTTGGTAAAGATAAAGGTTTCACTCCCAGGAATTCAGCGTGGGGACGTAATCGACCTGTCCGTTTCTCAAAGAATATTAAACATATTTACTGCTTTTACCTTACAACAAGTAGTAGAGGGTTGACACGTTAGAGATTGCACGCACCTGTATAACTCGGTTAATCAGTACTGTGAAATTTTGACATTATTGTCTGCTGATCAACTGTTTCTCCGCCTCTACTTCACAAACACTTGTGTTACATTTCTTTACACAACACAATTACTTTATTCAACTACGATGTAATTACATCGAATCTGTTAACGTTGCAATATTTAAGTATATAAAATCAAGTGTAACACATGTAATTAATTTCCATTAATTATTTTATTAAGATTGGTTTCACAGACTTATATCAATTCAGCCTGGATTAACTAATGTTCGATATTTTAGATAGTGAAACATGCGCTAGACAAAACAATTATTATTTGCGTAAATAATAATTACATAAGTAAGTAGTATAATTTTAATATACTGCTAGAAAATTAAAAACAAGACGTTTACAATTTAATACCATACGTATTAATAACTGTGCTCATTTTTCCTTGTAATAAGCTTTGTACTAGTAAACAAACATTTAATTCATGTTAAAATATTTTGTAATAATTGAACCTGACATTTCAAATTTAACAAAAGTCTATCTGAAGATGAAGATTTGTAACCATTGAAATAATGCTCTTCTTCTTCTTCTTCTTCTTCTTCTTCTTCTTCTTCTTCTTCTTCTTCTTCTTCTTCTTCTTCTTCTTCTTCTTCTTCTTCTTCTTTTTCACTTCAGAGATTAGACTTGCAGACTGTTCCATCTTTACAGCTTCCGTTTTCTTGGTCATCCTCTATCTCGTTCTCCAAGAGTCTTATACTGGATGCAGATTGTGAGTAGGTGTAGTTTCCCTATCAGAAGTAACCAGCCTCCAGCTAAGTAGTTAGGTGATGGGGCTTTCACCTTAAGGTTTCCTAGCATGCCTGGTTTTCTGTTAGGGTTTCTCCCTTAGCCTTTAACGATCACTCCACGCCACAAGGCAGTGGTTTTGTAATTTTTAATCAAGGTTTTCTTTCTCTAGCTTTGACGAACCGACGCCGAACTCCAAGGCACCAGCCTCACCGTAACCCTGGCAGGGGTCCTTACAGGATTCTATCATCCGGGCCGGATGAACCCTGATTTTTTAACGAGGTTGTTACTCCTCCCCTCACCATTTTGCAACCTGGCTGGGGACAGGCTTTGGCGACTTTCCTCTATTTACTAAAATACATATCTTTATTAATATTCCTGAAATTATTATCCGGGCTGTTAGGATGGGGCCCAATAGATCTAATGGAAATCTCAAAACATTTCGGCTGTGCCCAGGTTGGTCAACAAATGTCGGTAACAAAGATATGTAAAACGCCTCGTAGAACTAAGTTTGTATCGGTCCAAACAACCAGAAGCACCTAAACAGACAGACAGATAGTAGATGCACTGTGCGTCTTGCGCTCTTGTTTGTGTGCGTTGTCTGGGCCGGTGCCCGATGAACGCCAGGTGCAAACAAGTACAGCGCGGTCGTTTGTTCGGCACAAGGAATTAGGGTGCGATCCTAATATACACGATTGGCGTGTACGAGAAGGGTTCAAGAATTACTTCAGCCTATCTCCACGCCGAGGGTGCGACTCCTAAGGCATTGCTCGTAGGACTTGTATTGTGCCGAGAAGAGCTGGTATTGTAAATAGTCTCGATTTAAGGCCGTAGGCGATGTTGGCCTTAAGATTGGGCTGCCACACCAGGGCGGATGACTTCCACAATTAGGCACTTGCACATATCGCAGGTTCCCATGCCCGGAATTTCAGCCCAGCCGATGCGGCAAATTAGGTGCTGACTGTAGTGTACGTGATTATAGATGCACCGGCCTGACCCCACGTCTGAGGTAGAGCTCCGTGGCTTCCTTAAGACTACAACCCGTAGGAGCTTAGAGCAATACTGGCGAGGGAGAAAGGCGTCGTCGGTCGGAGCGATGAGCTGCCTCGCCCGAATGAATGGCTCCCGCACGCAAGGTGGCACTTGCACACCTCACGGTGTCCCATGCCTTGGGCGACAGGTCAGCCGAGGCAACTCGAAATCAAATCAAATGAAACCACAGACTTTCTTCCTGATCGGAATTAAAAAACTGATTGCAGAGTTTGGAAAATTATGTAGTATTAAATGGTCATTACGTCTAAAAGTAAGGTTTAAACGTTTAAGATAAATAAATTTCCTTTGTTTTGACACATCTGTTATTATTTTGTTTTGTTAGAAAACTTATTTTGTGCAATTGGAACCCATATTTTATACTTATCAGTACATTAATTGAAGTAAACAACATATCCGTGTGTGTGTGTGTGTGCGCGCGCGCGTATGTGTATCTGTTCGTGAGGGAGAGAGAGAGAGAGAGAGAGAGAGACTGTTTGTAAACTCTCTCAACAAACAGAGAAACAAAGCCAACAGAATGTAAATCGTTATAAAGTTATTACAATATTAGTTTTAATTTTTGCTAAATAATAATAAGTGACCTGAGTTAAGTGTAGTGCGACTACATAGATCCCCGACATACACGTGCATAACGTGTTAGAGAGGTTAAATCCTTTGTAGTAAGGTTACCCCCCACCTCCTATAACAGGTGTTACCTTGCTTTGGGACGTTAAAATTAGATTTTGTGTAAATTACCTTAGGACGAAATGGCTCCATTGTTCGACACAGGCTATTTATCGAAAATTGAATTATCGATAGGCGACCGAACACAGCGTAGTGTGTGTGTGTGTGTGTGTGTGTGTGTGTGTGTGTGTGTGTGTGTGTGTGTGTGTGTGTGTGTGTGTGTGTGTGTGTGTGTGTGGCTGTCAGCCCGTAACAACGGATTAATAAGTCCGCTTAGATCGTGTTTAAATGTTTGGAAAATACGTAAGTCACATTGACACGCGCGCACGAGCGCATACATGTTCGCACGTACAAAATTAAGTTGGGCAATATTCACTGCATCACAGGGAAACTGTAAATGACATTACTCGTGATTCGTTCTTTGTCGGACACAATACAATCACGCCCGCATGCCATCAGTGCCTCCTAGCGAAATACGTTCATAATCAATTTTGAATTGAGCCAGCCATTGTTTGTTGTCTGTGATGATATTAATCAAATCGTTATAAAACAAAAAAAGCGAGAGAAACACACTATCAAACGTTTGTGTGTGTGTGTGTGTGTGTGTGTGTGTGTGTGTGTGTGTGTGTGTGTGTGTGTGTGTGTGTGTGTGTGTGTGTGTTTTCAATGGAATACACAACGTTTATCGGTTAATAGGACAACAGTTTACGCTAGAATTGATTCAATTTCAATTAAATTGTACATCGTGCCGCTGCTGTCCGATGGAACGATTACAGATGAAAATCACTGATTAATGCCAAACCATTTAATAGTAACAGTATCCTTTTCCAATCGTTTTAAACAATGTTTAACCGAAATGTAATTTGACATTCAAGTGCCGCTGTTTTGTTTCGCAAAAAAGGGTTTTCGTGTCGCAAAAAACGTATTTGTCATTAGAAACAATACGTTATACGTTTTATGATAAAATACATAATGGATTATACAGCAGTGACAAAATATTAGACTCGAACAAGAAATTTAAAAGAAACCTACATTTTTTTAACTCTGTTTTATTGATGTATTGGTGACTTCTATTAACAGTTATCATATCCTTTGTTCTTTATAATCACTGTGGTGTGGTTCAGCATGTTTTCCATAACAGATTCACAGTTTCTCTTGATGTCTTCAGCTCTGCGCCACATTCGTCCAAGTTGATCTATAAGGTGGGTCTTGGTAGAGATGAAACTTATTCTCGATCATTTCTTAACACCTGACAAAGGATCTCTACACAATTTGTATGCGGGGTTTTACCTGTTCGAGGAAGGACACATTATTTTCTGCCAGAAAAGTTGTGGCCGAGTGGGCTTTATGGCAAGGTATCTCATCTTGCATGAAACAAAGTCTCCATTATGGAACTAGTCCTTAAATTTCAGAAGAAGGTGGGTTTTAAGGACTTTTCTATACTAATCCTGCTTCATAATCCCTTGTACAATATACAGTTTACTAGTTTCTTTAGGAGAGATGAAGCTCTAAATCACTATTAAGGTTGGGCGTGTCACTGCCTGTGCAATACACTGACAGTAAAACATTTTATCTTTTAATTGGTATAGGTGTTGACCACTCCCTTCACCTGTTTAGTAGTCTATATGGATTTATCAAAAAATATAAAAAAAAATAAAGAGAAACTATTTTTATGTAATTATCTTGTTGGTACATCCTCTTCGTTCACTTTTATAAATATTATATTTATATATATACTGGGGCCATCTGATTTAGATACGACCATTCCCCCTCGCAAGGCAATGGCAAACCAGCTAAAGGTATCCTGCTTAGTATAAACCTTCCCCAACTATGCCGTTCGGATCCGGCGTTAAACTGTAGGTCCCATATACCTGTGAGAGACTCAGTACCACACGCACCACGGGTATATGCGGGGAGGGTACAAACCAGTCAAAGAGTGAAGGACTACGAAATATGTATATATATATTACATTTAATATTTATATATATATGTATGCTGTATGTGTCTGTGTTTTTGTTAGTATTATTATGTGTTTCCTAATGGTGTCAAAAATGGATACACTCCCAATTTAATAAACAAACTACACAAACGCATCCTAAACACAAAAAGTACAACACACCAAACCAACAACACACAACCCAGTAAATACATCACACTTACATACTACAATTCCAATACACACAAAATTGCTAACACATTTAGGAAACACATTTATAAAGTAGCCTACAGAACTAACAACACCATTAGGAAACACATAAATAATACTAACAAAAACACAGACACATACAGCAAAACAGGGGTTTATAAATTAAACTGCAATGATTGTCACCAATTCTACATCGGCAGACGGGAAGATCTTTTTCCTCTAGATTCTCAGAACATTTAAAAGCCCTCACCACAAACTACATACATTCCACATTTGCCACACATTTACAAAGTGAAAACCACAGTTACACAAACATAGAGCACAACGTGGAAATACTACACTACTTACCTAAAAGTAGAAAACTAAACACAGCAGAACAATTTGAAGTATACAGATATCACGCACTACAACCAAACAACATATTAAATGAACAATTACATTATAGATCACACATACTTTTCGATACACTGATTCATACACACAATTTGAACACCAGCGCCAATTCCCTCCCACCATCAACCCCCACCACACATACCTACAGTCCATAACCGTTACTCTGTAAAGACATTCAGTATTTACTCCCACTGAAGAAGACGTATACCACGTTGAAACGTTTGGGAAATAAAACCATAAAGTAAGTTCATAGTGAAAGTTTATATATATATATATATATAATATTTTTATGTGTTTAACCGGGTCTAAATTGTTAGTATATACTCAGTTTTCTCTTAACTCCTCTATAAGAAGAATTAGGAAAAATCTAAGGTTAGGCTAGGGCTTTTATTATCTACATTCTTATTAAAATATTGTAATATATTTACGTTGCTCTAGTCACTTTCAGTCTTTTCCATAATTTCCTTAGACCGAATCAGTCTTTTGTCAGCCACTGGAGACATAGTTTTGGCTTTTTAATGGCCTGTGCCTGAGAGGCCAGCGATACAAAGTTGGCTCCAAATAATCTATAATAATAATAATATAATAATTGTCATTATGTTTTATGTATCCATTTGGTCAGGGTTGTTTCCATTTGTGGGCTTATTTTGGGTTTTCAACCATAGTTTCCTTTCCGTTTCGAACCTGGAGCCTCACCAAATTTGAGTGAGACATTATTGAGAGTTGTCTGACTGTCAGAAACACAGTTTTTTTATATATTATGTTTCTTGTTTTTTTAAGCTCCCAGTCATAAGTGTTTTATCTTGGTTATAGCTCTGCTAACCTTCCCGGAATCTCACTTTTCGAAGAGCACATCATTTAGATCGTTAGTGTTTTAATAAAGGAGAGAAAACATCTTTTATTTGCTCAAAGGAGTTCATGTATCTCTAACAACGCTTCAATTTATCGTAATTTATGCGGTAAAACACAAAACAAGTATATTAAAGTAATGAATTGTGTACTAGTATAATAAACAAAATAGTTGATGCAAACGTTATTACTATCACATTTGGCACTTTTGAGGAAGCATCCAATGGTATACATACAGAACATAACTTTTAAGCATTAAGTTGACAAAATCAATACCAAAAGGTGAAATTAGTTATACTTATATTTATATTTATTTATGTTTATGTTTGTTTATTTATACTCTTACAAATCATTTATATATAAAAAAATATATTTAAAAATCCATAACAACAATGGATGAATTACAGAAGGAAATAAAAATAATAATATCTATAAAAATAATTAAAAAACAGAAAAACAATACTATACCTTGTTCTTTATAACGCTTTTTAACGTTTGACGTCTTCCGATAGTCGATTGCCACCTCTGTCGTTTCACATATCTTCTTCCAATCCACATGGTCTCACATCTTCATCTATCACATTTCCACTCTGCCAGCTCTTTCTGGGCCGTCACTACTGCCTCCCTCTCCCTTCTTCTACATTCGAATTATAACAATTTTGTCAAGGACAAACACGCACGAGCACACACAGACGCGGTCGTTTCACATGTCTTCTTCCAATCCACGTCGTCTCACATCTTCATCTATCACATCTCCACTCTGCCAGCTCTTTCAACAATTTTGTCAAGGACAAACACGCACGAGGACACACATACACACACAAACAAAATATGTACAGCAAAAACAATAAGCAACAAGTTTAGAAAGTCCCAGACAGATAGGGCAAATGCAAGTGGCTAATACCAAATCGAAAGTAACTCAGGCACATTGAGATAGGGGAGACTCAAGCTCTCTTAAGTCTATGAATAAAGCAAATAGTTTCTTGTAGAGTGATTTTTTTTTTTTAATTGGTGTAATAATTAATATACACTACGTTGAGAAACTGAGAAACGTAGTAGGACATTGTGTGTGTGTGTGTGTGTGTGTGTGTGTGTGTGTGTGTGTGTGTGTGTGTGTGTGTGTGTGTGTGTGTGTGTGTGTGTGTGTGTGTGTGTGTGTGTGTGTGTGTGTGTGTGTGTGTGTGTGTGTGTGTGTGTGTGTGTGAGAGAGAGAGAATATCATTTTCACATTATCAGAGACGAATTAACCAGAAGAAGACTAAATATAACGTAACAAAACAATATGTTTTAGAGAAGGGTATTTAAAGAACGGTGTCCACAAGCACCTGGTTAAAAACAGAGAATCAATTAGTGAAGGTTGAACAAAAGACAAAGAGCATAATTCCGCTGCCCAGTAATGGATCGTGCTTGACTAGGAGTCGACAAAACACTGATACAAATGTGACCTTCTCCGCCGCCCCTGAGCGACGGAATTAATTTCAAGATGCCGTTGCTAGGGACCAATTATTTATTTATCCGAGAGACGACAGACGCGTAGAGGAGCTGGAACGCGATCGAAATGCTGTTAATAAAACACGATATATTGTAGGTATTTTGTGAGAGTGACGACGCCGCCGCTTTGGTGGCAGAATCAGACGACGCTGACTACTAGAACGACGCTGTCATGCAGAAATAAGTGCGAAAATAAGAGAAACGACATTGGATCAAATCAACTACGCTTGCGCAACATTGTTCATCGAAGCGAATAAAGAAGGAATGCTTGGGTTGAAACGAGTTTTGATACGAGACTGCCGAATTCAAGGACTGCGCCATTTCCAAACCGTGATACACACTATTTTACTTAGTTTTCCCTTCACACACACACACACACACATACACATGCTCACACGCACAAAACTATTTCGAGAAATAGATTCTTAACTGAAACATGTTTGAAGCTTACGCAGCATACATTGTCAACAATTAAGTATTTGGTTTTGTTTTAATACTGCTCTTGGTCAGTATTTATGAGACTTTTCGTTTTCAGAGTTGTGAATGGGTTTGTGTAACAGTAATTTATACAAATAAAATTAATTTAAATTTATTAAGCTGGTTATTATCGCGCGCGCGCGTTTGTGTACGGTGAGGTTGTATATTTCGATAGTCTTTAAAATAATATTACGTTACCATCATCAAAAGCATCGTAATTATTTCCCTCTCTCCTCCTTACTCACTCACTGTCTCTCTGTCTCTGTCTCTCTCTCTCTCTCTCTTTCTACTGTTCCCTCTCAAATCTTTGTTACTAGTCCGTTCGCTTTCAGGTTATGTCCAGTGCAATTTCCCTTTCTTTTCCTTATAACCTACGTTGTATCCTGCTTGATTCGTTTGAACATTTCTCCTCGATTGCTTATTATACCCCTCCCCCTCCCCAAATCAACACTTCTCACCACCGCAATCTTATCCCTATCCCTTTTCAATATCTTAGTCCTTTGGAACGGCTTGTTAAAATCATAAATGCTGTTCATAAAGACATTCGCTTTTAGATATATTCACGCTTATTATAGAATAATGTTTTGGACGTTCTCAGCCTATGCGCCACAGTCGACCTTAGTCTGGTGAAATAAGTACTACTGTGTGAAGTCAGAAGTTAAAGCAGTTAAGTGAGTTAACTTGAACATTTAAGTAGGCGTAGAAAACTGATTACTTATGCTTTTTCAATTTAACAACTTACGTCAGAAATAAAGGAGAAGAATTCCAGACAACCAATATGTCAAAAAATAGTAGGCATAGAAATAGAAATGTATGCATAGGCATACAAATGAGTAAATGCGAGGCTCTGGGCAAACCCAAATTAATTATCGTCAAAGATCGGTTTACAATATTCTCCGACGTTTTCCGGTTTTAAATCTCAATCTGACTCAATCGTCCTCCGTGTCCTTCGCCTTTCCTTTTCTCCTTCTTCCTCGGTCTGCCTATTCTCTTTCTCCATTTGGATTGCCAATTCAACAATTGTTTTGGGAGCTGCGTTCAGCCACTGAAAACATGCGTATCGAATTCTAATAAATGACTGCGCTGAGAAAATCATGGAGATAAGTGCATAGTGCTGTGCAGTCCCATCTTACTGCAAAAACGTTTAATTAGAACTTTCATTACACGGTAAATGAAACCTTGAAATTACATACTCGCATAACGTGTATAAATAATTATACGAGTAAAAGTCATTTAAAAAAATGTAAGGGCCAGTTACTCCAAAGAATAGGCCTCCCCAAATACAACTTCTGACTGTGTTTACTAGTTCGTTTACAATGCAGTAGGTACATACTGCATTCAAAAAGTTCCGGGACTAACGCTATTAAGGACACAACTTTTCAGATAAATGAAATTTTATTATTTATTATTCAACATACATCCCTTCCCTCTCTATAAAGATTTTAGATCGCTCATACAATCTTTGAAAGGCATGCGCATAGTTCTCCTTCGAAATCGCGTTTAAAACAGCTGTCACATTCTTCTGAATTGTCTCAAATTGTTTTCACTTTTGATTTTGTGGCCCTCACTTTCATGGGTCTGCCATCTCCTGGGTCGCGCCATTCAGCTGTTTGACGTTTGGTAGATGGGTCATACTGGAAACACCACGATTCGTCGCCTGTGACAATGTTCTGTAAGAAATTCGGGTTTTCATCGGCCCATTCAACGAGACTTCGCGACGCTTCCACACGTTGTTCTTTTTGCTCTGCTGTTAACGAGTGTGGAACGAACCTGTGTGTTTCCGTTTGCCGAGTACGTCATGCACGATAGTGTAAATACTACCCACACTGATGCCGATCTCTTCTGATAAAATCTGGACGCTCAGCCGACGGTTGAGGGACAGTGCAGCACAGACACGCTTGACATTCTCGTCAGTCACGCTTGTGGAGGGGCGCCCATCTCTTGGATCATCTTCTAGAGACTTACGACCATTTTTAAAACGTGCATACCACTCGAACACTTTGCTACGACTTAAACAATCTTTTCCATATGCAAGTTGCATCACCGAAAACGTTTCTGTCGCACTTTTTCCACATTTAAAACAAAATTTAATTGCAGCTCTTTGCTCCATCTCGAAAATTATGACAACAAGGAAAACCCAGATAAACTTAACAGTGTCGCTGTTTACTATGGAATGAGTCCTCAACAATGCAATTGTCACAGGAAGTGGGTGAAGGTTGTCACATAGTGTTCCAGCTGTGACACAGAGATAGCTCCATCTGTATGTCTATAGCAGCATCAGTCCCGGGACTTTTTGAATGCACTGTGTATAACTGTGCCTATTCACGTATCTAGTAAGAGCGTACGTTGTTTCAGGAAGTAACTTTAGTAGAGTGCAATTAATTTCGTGACATCCGTTTTGTAGAAATATTAAATAAAATCAATAATTATTATCCGAGAAAACAAAACGCTAAGCATGGAAATTCTTGTAATATACAACCTCCATCAATACAGTTTACACGTCACAACCAGCACGCAGCACATAAAGGTAACATTTAACGGTAAGCCTTTTCAGGCTCACTGTACATCAGATGAAAGTTCCCGTGGCTGAGAATAGACGCACAAACTAGCGCCCGAAATATATATCATAAGCCTGTGTGGGTGTGTCTTGACACATACGAACTATAAACTATGCACACGCGCGCCCACGTGTTTACTTATTAACCTCGTCTTTCGTCGGCCAGACAGCTCGTTACTGTCGAACAGTATTCCTCGATCACGATAAAAATAACATTTTTTGCCACTCTGTTGAGCTGTTTAAATTCATATTTCTGAAAGAAAATTAAACACACGCTACAAGATATTTCATTTTAAATGGGTTTTTAATGCGTTTTTAAATGCGGAGTCTTCTCGTTCCACTGCTTATTAGATTTTTATATTTTTGCTCGCGGTCACTGTTATTTCGGGACAACAACACTGTTCATTTGAAATGTTGTATTTCAGTTGCTTTTTATATTTTATTGCCGACGACTGAATTTTCAATTCAACGCCGTTGAGGTTATATCATTTTCAATGACCGACATTAGAGGAGCCCAAAGAAATGTTTATTTATGATTTATGTAATTGCCGCAGAAATGCTGTGGAGTTTGTGTTCCATCATCAGTAAAGTAACCATGGTGCATCCTACGCAGATATTCATATCGTCTCGTTATGTATCTTTTGTCAGTTCAAATAACTAACATCTTCAGTTTTTTAAACAAACCGAAATTTATATAAGCGGCAAATTAAAAAAATTTTAAATATCGTGTAGTGTATGCGAAACTAAATTTATAATTCCCACGGCTTTTATCCAGCAAATATAATTACTTAAAACTATTTTAAAAGACGAATGTAGTAATTTCATTTTTTAAGTTGTCAACCAACCAATTTATGTCTCGATTTCTCTTTTCTTCCTTCTTACAGCCCAAATCACCCTCTACTCCAGTAAAACGTCTCCAGATTCCCTGTAACTAGCTTTTCTCTTACAGGACAGAGTATTACGTAACGTTTTGGCTTATACCCAACTGCATTTCGATCCTCCATTGTTTTTTTTTTTTGTATTCTGGTATTGAGATGTAACATTACAATTCTGCCTTTTCCATGCTAGCCTCGTGATCTGCCACATTGTAAGCTTTATATTTTTACTCACACACAGATGTCGGTGGCTTCTTCCCTATGTGATAAATTTTCTTATTCTTATTAATACGGTCCAATATTTTCTCATAAAGGTATTGTCAACTCTGTATTAGATTCTCTAGTCCGTAACCTATTATTCGCATTCATAGTATATGATGGATCCAGCCATGGTTCAGAAACACACAGCTTGGTGTTCTGACCCCAACCTAGGACGGACATTTTCGTAACGGCTGACTAAAACCGCCGAAGTATGTGTATGGCAATAATACGCCCAGTAACTGAGTATTATGAGTATACTGGACAGGATTTCCCTGTGTCGGCTGAATTGGTGGGAACATCTTTATCGAGTAGATGACTGCTGTATCCCCAAACAACTATGGAACTATAAGCCCAAGGGACAGAGAGATGTGAGACGTCTGAGGAAGCGCTGCAGTGACCAACTCTAGACTTTAATTTGTCTAGCCTTTAATCCAGAGAAGAGACCGGAACAAACCATCCTTGGTTTAATCCTTGCAGGTGATGAGATAATGATGATGTTAACAATAAGCCCATTCTCAGGGAGACGCAGAAAATAAAATTTACCAACTAGTATACATCGAGCCAGTAGTATGCCAGTCTTGCTGATTCCGCAGCACAATGTAGTTACGCATAAAATAATAATGAGATGAATAATAACCAATAAATAGTACATTCTGTAACAGTTTTGAGCCCTTTTGCAATGTGTGTAGTTTGCATGGGAACAGAGATTAAACTTGCGCGTATCTTATTTTGGAAGCGATCTAAGAAAGCGAAAATGTTATTTTTATGTAGATAGTTATGAATTCTAATTAGTACCAAGTATATTAACACTATAATTGTTTTTTAAGTGCAGTTTATTCATTATTGTCATCTCCACTTCACGGATTAGGCTGCACTGCTTGTTCCGGAAACCATCTCGTCCTCGGACACCCCACACTATGATACCCTGTGGGTTTATAATTCAAGGCAAGGTTGGGAAGGCGATCTCGCTCCTTCTTCCCAAATGCTTACTCCAGTTGGCCTTGTATTCCGTAATTCCTTCCTGTAATATAAAAATATGTAATTCTCGCTTTATTTGCGCATTACTTATTCTGTCTAGTAACGTGCACCCTTTGACAAACCTGGGTATATCACTTCTGCTGATTAAGTGTGGTTTATTAAATTTAAAATTTATGGTGATTATTTTATTGTTTGTTGTAATTATTGCCTAAAGTAAAGGATTATTTTTCACGTATGTAAAATTGTTAAGTGTATTTTGGATAACATGTTTCATAAAAAATAATTTGTGATTATTTTGTCGTCTCTAGTGTCAACTTAATTCTATTACAATCACGATACCGCTATCCACGTAACATTATTAAACTTTGTTCTCTTCATTGAACGTAAAAGAAATGTTTAAGTGATAACATCAATATATTTTAACAAGAAAATGTTCCATATAAAGAATAGTGTTCGTTGTTTACTATATACATTTATTTTATTTCTATGGGTAAACCAGTTTTTTAGAAGTATCGTCGAATTTTAGATTATGATATGTTAGTAGATTAACAATGTCAAATTTTAAACTTCTGCACGTCGGTCTTGATTTAATTATTTATGAGTAAGGTTCTCCAAACAATATAAATTCTCTGTTATGAATGAGTATGCTAATATGTCGTCATTACTTCTTCTTCCAATATGGCGAATGTATTCCACGCGCTGCAGAAAGAACTGTCAAATAAGAGAAGGATATTAATAGAGACAAACACAAAAGTTTGCAAAACAGTTTACGTGTTAAACCGTTTCCAAAGTAACGAATTCAGAGTGCTGATAGACCAGTTGGAATTCACGGTGAGAACAAGTAGAAGAAGAATCCAAGAAATTCAGTAGAAGAGTAAATAGAATAGATGTACTTGAGGAGATATAACTGTGATGGTTTGTTGAAAATCTTGTAAGAATGGAATATTACGCAAGATAATCGTTAACTGTAGAGTAATGCGGAAATACCTTGAGCGTAGACCGTAGATGCGTAGATGTGGAACGTGAGTGCGGCGGAAACCTTTAAAATAAAAACAATACCATTCGGTTTGGATGGCCGAAGACTGGATAGTATTATAATGTCCGTACATTATTAAAACCGGAATTCTTGATTAAACATCAAGATAGCACTTCCTCTTCTTTAGAATATACAACCGATATGATACTAAGTTCCTGAGGCCTCGTTTCCCTGAACATTTGCACATTACACAGCCAGTAAACTAACCAATATTTAAAACACAAATCGTAAACAACTTATTTTTAAAAGTCCCTACTGTATACGTTTTCAGTTTTCACGAACCGAATATTTTGATGTTCTTGTTCGAATTCACACTCCGCATTATAAGAAAATTTTTAATTTTCGTTTACTTTATCTTCTTGTATGATAATTTATGAAGGCAATATTAAACCAAATTTTGGTTTAATGCCACTTTAACCACTTTTAACCATTTTTCATTGCGAATAACGATAACGAACAAGTGTGAAACGTGTATGAGAATTGGACAAAATTTGTTTTTTAACCAATTTTGAATACGAATAACGAGTTTAAAATGTCAACATTTATATTTTAATATGTAAATTTAAATTAAAAGTTATATTGGTTTATATTTACATATAAATATTAAAATTTTAATATGGAAACGAAGTACACGCTTAAAAATTGTTTCTCTACATCTGAAAGTCTTAATTTGCAGATGTTAATGCATTTTCGTTAACGTGAGAGAGAGAGAGAGAGAGAGAGAGAGAGAGCGTGTGTATGTGTGTGTGCGCGCCTTGGTTTTTCTCATATAAACTCCATTGTAACGTGACATAACATTATAAGAGTTCAGTCAGAAAAAAAGCGTCTTATATTAGACAATCTTTTAACGAAATGTACCTAAGTAGAAGCATAATAAAATAAATGCTTGCATGCTTAAAACATATTATAAATAAAATTGAATCCAAGTACGTATTCATTTATTTATTCACATACACTGCCTTGTGAATGTCACTGACTAACAACTATTTTATTATTTTCAGAATGGCGCCACTGGCTCTGAAAGTGGAGGACGCACAAATGGGTGAGTTGTCATTCACGCAATAATCACATACGTTTTTTACATATAGGTCTATACATGGTTTTGAGTAGATCTACGTACGCTTTTAGTAATGCTTCAAATAGTAACGATTGGACCCTTAGTAAGGATTAACATACCTGAATTTTGTAAAATAATAAATTTTGTTTTCTTTCTTCATATGTAGCCTATTGGTCATGTCAGTTATAATACATTTAGAACGTTTTTCCTTCTTGTTTTGATATGAAAAATAAATGTAAATGCAGGTTTGCGAATCAAAATCTGCAGATTTAAATTTGATATGTTCACCTAACTTCTGTGTGTGTGTGTGTGTGTGTGTGTGTGGTGTGGTGTGGTGTGGTGTGGTGTGGTGTGGTGTGGTGTGTGGTGTGTGTGTGTGTGTGTGTGTGTGTGTGTGTGTGTGTGTGTGTGTGTGTGTGTGTGTGTGTGTGTGTGTGTGTGTGTGTGTGTGTGTGTGTGTGTGTGTGTGTGTGTGTGTGTGTGTGTGTGTGTGTGTGTGTGTGTGTGTGTGTGTGTGTGTGTGTGTGTGTGTGTGTGTGTGTGTGTGTGTGTGCAGTGGCGTAACTACACCATAAGGGGATGAGGGATTCAATCCTCTCCCCAAAGTCATTAAAAATTTCAGTGAAATTCCATAATCAGTTAACGTAGATCTATTTCTAAGCCAGTTGCATGTTAAAATAATGCTTATTAATAATTATTAGGAAAGAACCTTGAACAACTCATTTGTCCTTAGGAAAGTTGGGAGCCCAACCTTCAAGGTTGTATTGTCTCGGGGGGCCCCATAAACTAGTCTAATCCCCACCCCGCAGCTTCTAGTTTTGCCACTGTATGTGTACACACACGCATACACACTCACACACACACTCACGCGCGCGCGCACACACACTCTCACTCACACGTATATTATATATATTATAAAATTTAATTTCTTCCGCAAGTAGGTAAATTATATTTTTATCGTTTCAAATCACCTAATGTACGTTCTACTGAATATAATCAGTATCCTCAAAAGTTTGTAATTCACAAACCTCTGAAGATACTGTTATATTCAGTGAAACGTAGGCCAACAACAGCAGGCGACGACAACACTTTTGAAGACGGTAGCTACATTGACCTAACGAGTCTACAGTAAATAAAAACCATATTCTGGAAAAAGACAAAATTTGTGTTAACATTTTGTAATTTCATAATAAAATTAATTTCTTTAACCAGCCATTGTGAAACGCACTTCATTTCATGAAACCATGAATCCTATAGAAAATAATTATTACTGCTTAATTACCGCGTTATGTACACAAGAAAATCTATCAAAATCTAAGTGTTTATAATAGATTAGACTTCCGAGAAACAAACTCTTGCAGTGGGGATGTGAAGACGTACTCAACCCTCCTGTATTGGACATCCGATGAGTCGGCTACACGTGTTGAATATACTTCAGAGCTTTATCTATGCAGACCTATACAAGATTCCGATGCTAACGAGTTATTAATCCAGTTAGACCTCTTTAATTCGTGTGTATTGTAGGTGACAAACGCCGGTCAATTGTACAAATATAACTATGATCATTTGGTTTTACGCACTCTTGTTGACTTCTGAAAAAATTTCCTAACAGTAATGACTAATAGTGAGAATATTGTACGGTTAGAAGGTTACATCATGGGTCACGAATAGCAATAAATCGATTGGGTAAAAAACGGGTGAGATAGAGTTTGGTCAGCTGTGCGGAAAGGATGAAGCGTGTCTCCTATGGTATACACTGACGATGTCCTTAAAAGATTTAAGTCGCAAGAATATCCTGGAATCCATCTGGACCAACAGGTATATAGTCTTTGCTATTATCTGGTGGTATAGTAATAATACAAGAGACTGAAGATACCTTTATACTGGCGTTTAATCGGTAACAACAAACTAAGTCAACAATACACACTAAAAATTTCCGTACATGAAAGCAAATTATGGCTTTCCAAGACAATAATCCTGTGAGAGTGATGTTAATTGTCAACAACGAGTCAATTGAGCAAGACTCTTTTTGTGTATATGAAATGAAGGCAGAATGAGATTGTGAGACTGCGCACAAAGCGATTTGATGAGGAATAAAGAGATGAGAAACGGCTTGTGCGTACGTGCCATTAATTTCTAAATTTAAAATAAAAAGATCAGTAGAGACAATTACAATGAAATACGAAGGGTAGAATTCCTAGCAGTCATGAAGTAAAGATTCCTATATCTCGAAAGAGAGATACAGGTCGACAAAGGAAACGATTGCCATAGGGCAGGCACCATACAACAGCCTAATAGTTATCGTGGAGATTATGACAATGAGAACATAATTAAGAAACCTAGTAAAGCAGTGATCGGCTTACTCGCTTCCAAACGGCAAATTACGGGTTCGATATCATCGTGGTTCAATTTCATCTCATGACGGATCGACTTTTCCGACATCCAACTGGATTCTGGACTTATGTAGCGCTAATCTTGACTCGCCACTGTCAATTGGGAAAGTTAAAGGCGGCGTATTAACCACATTCCTATACCTACTAATAATATTGCTATATTAACTAACAAATGTTTTGGTCAACTCAAAACAAAGTTGTCGCCAACCGCGCTGCATGAATCCCCCAGAGACTGTGTATCTGGGAATCGTTGTCCAAGAGGAAACCACAGCTTCATAGACCAATTACGTGATACACAAAGGATTCCATAAGCACTATAACGCTGGCAGTTATGCGTAGCAAACGGCCGGTCTGATGCTGGTCCTCTCCCCCCGGCGACATTGTACAAACTTTGTGGCGGCGATTCTCAGTTTACCTTTGCTACGATTCGGAATCAAGAGTTCCCTCATTACTGTTATGGCCGTTTATTAACTGCTTTAATATTACTTGCTTCAATAAACATTACTATATCAGTTCTGCTGTTTGATGCAGCCGACCGAAAATCCGCATAAAACAGTGTAAATTGCATTGAACATAACATTAAGCTTAAATTTACAAGGCGTAACAAATCCTGCTGAATGCGGAAGTACTATGCTTTTTTCTTCCGTGTTGGTTTTTCCTCTATAAATTCGTATTATCTTGTTACCTTTATATCTTTTATTTCAAATCCAGAAACGCTTTATTATACTCAGTCGGTTTTGTCGTGTTAACAATCTTCATCACTCCAACTGTGGTTTGTAGTACTTTGTTGAACGAGCCCTTTCGTGTCGCCACCATTATTAAGTCCATAACGACGTTTTCAGCTTGATTCTATTATAGTAATTGTTAAAGAAAAAGTATACTATTGTTACGAAGGTCTCACTGATCGTCGTATGGTACAGTGGAAACAAAATACAGATATCAATGAAGTCACTAATCACCAGCTTTAATTAATCACAATTAATTATTTATAATCAACTCTTACAATAATTCAAGTAAAATTTGTCCACACGCAATAATAATGTCAACTAATAGAGTTCCGCACTATTATAACACAGTAATCACTTTACACAACAAACACTTGATATCACTTGACAAATCGCCCAACATAAACTAACTGACTTCTAAGTGGCAGCTGTTGCCAATTTATAGCCTGCAGGGTTCCAGACTAATGTTTCATAAAATGCGTCCTTAACAAGCACTAGTAAACTCTAGAGGATACTTGAGTGCGGCCTTGGCAGAAACACACACCTGCTCGGCTAGCAGGGAAACGTGTAGAACTACACTCTTCATTGTTCCGTCGTTGCACTATATTAATTGTAAAACATACAAACACTGCGTAATAATAACTAGTATTAGCGTATTCTTATAAGAATATAATTTTTTTTACTCAGCTCTGAATACTCTTTCCAAATGCCTTTAGTTTTCAATCACACATGTCAATTTTTGGAATTTATGAATTATCTTTAGTTAAATTAATAATAATTTACAAAAACATTGTCATTATTGTTTAATTTAATTATAGTTGGCTAAACATCCTTCGTAATAAGAAATTTTATAAAAAACAGAAATTAGATAATTATATTATTTTTTTATTTGGGAAATTACTTTAGTTTTTAGAATTTTCTGCTATAAAAACACAGAGTAACACAATTATATACTTTGCTTGCATCTTTGAAATTTGTTCAATACGTACTTTATATGTTAAATGTATAATTCTTTTTCCAAAGAATAAAAATGTTCTTCTGTTCCAAAGATCGCGTTGCGCCATGTATCCATGTCTTCAGCTTCCAAGAGTTGAAGAACACATTTGTTCATAACATCTTGTGCACACTTAACCCAATTTTTCTAGATTAACCCGATTCCCACTTTGCTGCAAACTTTACGTTCTGCCACTGCTTCAGGAATCTTCCTTCCACCATTTTTCTGAAATTACCATGCAACATTAATCGTTTTTATTCGTTTCCATAAGCGTGTCCTCTACTTCCATTATGCTTGTAATTGTATTACTCCTTATTCTTTTTGTCCTGAAATTCCTTGCTGCTCTTCTCCGATATTCCATTTCTTTTGCTTTAGTAGACCTATTCCTAATGATGTTTTATATCGTTGTCTACGTTTCTGCTCCGTATTAAATTAATAATTTCCATTTAATTCTAGCACTACAGCCTGGGATGCATCTATTACAATTTTCTTCCATTCTGCTCTCTCCAGTGGCAGACTATTCCGATTCCTTACCCTCATCACTTCAAGTCATTCTCTATATCATGCACCGATCTTACTTCTACTTGACCTTCTTCTCATCTTCTTTTCGAATAGTTTCCAATATAAGAACTTTTCCATTTTACGTGTTTGATCTATGTTTTCAGTATGACCCGACCATGCAAATCTTTGCGCTTTAAATAAACACATAATGTCTTCATTCCCTGTCATCTGACTTAATTTGTGTTTCATTATTCTTCTTGAAGAACCATCAACTTCTTAACACTTAATCAATCTGAGTCAACGGTGCCTTTGCAGGTTTGTTCTGTCTCGATTATTTCATTTACCTGGTACCCGACCCACCACATAAGAGAGCGCCCAATAGAGGATTATCATATGGGGCTATTAAAGAGCTAAATAAATGTTGCTATCTTCTGACTTATGCCGTTGAAATATAAATACGCAAGAACATGTGCGAAAGAAGAACGATATATTAATGAAAAGAAGACACCAAAAGCAGAGATAAGTTTGAGAGGACGACTTCCAGCGAAATTAGTTGATGATGAGAGAATCTCCACATGATGAACATGGTTTTCGATGATGACGAATGTGCTGTGAATATATAACTTCCTCAGATTCTGCCTTAAATTCTTCTTTTTAATAATAAATAAAACTTCCCGTTAAGAGAGTGTGCTTGCTCAAGTATACAGTTATTCACTTTCGAAATAGCACCTACCTTTCCACTGCTCAGTGAATCGCTAGGCAGTCACTATGCAGTGATTTCTCTCTTGAACAATTCTTGTTCAGTTTACAAGTTTAAATTTGCTCAAATTTAACTGAAAGTAGTTCACCCTCTGTTCAAGGAAATAAGGTACCTATAACGATTCAGTTTCTACACCAGTTGAGATAAAAAATAATTCATTATATCACATCAACGGAACTGTCATTAATTCAATTAAATGAAACCTAAATAATTTCATAAATTTTGGTGCTTTTGTATTTAAATTTCAGCAAATTGTGTCACGGTTTTTTAATTTTCTACCTCAAGCATCGTCTTTGTCAAATCGTTTTGAGTAAAGTAGACAAAAAAAATCTTCTTATCAAAAGACTGTAATAAAATTCGTATTTTTCTGTCTGTAAAACACTAGATGAAATTGCTATTAGAAATTTAATACAGTATAAATAAATAAAACAAACTTAATCACTCGTATGCATAATTCTTCAAGCTTAGATTGCCCAACACACACTCATGTAACACACAGTAAGTGTTACCTCATTAATAATGCCGCTCTGAATAACAAAAGTTAGTAATTACAGTAATTCACCAAGTAACATGACTCCAATAACGCACCCCAATATCGCAGGTCAAGAAACTGAACTCGGCCGCTTATATTTACACTCGCCGAGGTTTGAGAAGGTTCTACCGCTGTCTAAGCCATGCGACGAGAATAATCGGATAGTTACAGAAGCAAGAAAATACTTGGAAGCCGACCTAGCCTACCTTGTACACACCCCGCATACAAGGTGACTCACACCTTACGCTCCACGAAGGTTACCTATGTCAAGGGCGTAAAGAATCCTACACACGATCACATTGGTGTCACCTTCGATGTGTTCATTTTCATGTGTCACATCGGACTGAAGTGACGCGTTGTCCACACATAGGCACATCGATGTGTCACACCGGTGTGCCGTCATCGACCGCAGTCTTCTGTTGGAACGCACTAGCTGTGTAAATCGCGTAACATTTACTTTTTGTTACATTACGTTTTGTTTACGTTACATAACGATCCATTTAAGGAAAATACTAAAAGTAAACAGTTACGTTTAAATATCAAAACAAGACGTTTTAACAATATAATGATAAAAATTAGACATTGTGAACAGCAACAGTTCATTAATTCGATCTGTTTTTTTTTTTACGAACAGTTCGTTTTCGTTGTGCAAAAACAACATAAACCCCTCACAATAACCAGACGGCTGTTATACAGCGCATGCGCGGAAAGCTAGGTGTGAAGAACTGAACGGACTGAAGTAAGCTGACTCCTACACACGATCATTTCTATCTGATGTCATGCCAAGCTGACACACCGCCTGATACGTTTTCATCATTCCGTCAGTTCACACTTTTGGTGTGAGCTCCCATTATTTTCTCCCTACACATGATCATTTCGATGTGTCACATCGGTGTGACACACCAATGTGACACATCGAAATGATCGTGTGTAGGCCGCTTAAGAATGCTCCCTCCTTAAGCGTGATCATCCCGAACTGGCAAATCCACTTGTGTTCTTTGCCTAAGACTTGAATCTTGAAAGTCCCCTTTCTGCTTCCAGAGCACTTTCTCCATCACTCGCAAACAGCTTTTCTTCGATTTCACTTTACTTTTATACTTTGCTTCCAATCTCTTGCGTAACATCCTCTTCAGCAACTTTTTCTGTTACTGTAACAAGTGTCATCTCATCTCCAAAGTCGTAGTTTTCCTGTACGTCCGGTTTGTGTTTACTTACCGCTTCTACACTTGTTTATCTGAAACCAATCCTTCTCACCAGCGGCTTTTTCCACGGGCGTTTCCTTTAACTCAGGACACCAATAAGAACCTTTCCGCGACGACCACAGTTGTTTTTCCAATTACGTCCTCTATCGTCATACAAATTGACACCTTATCTACCAGTTCGTCTTCCGTTTCTGCATCCAACACAAAGGGCTTCTCTTCCCAGCATTGTTGAGTCTTTCGTCGGCTACCATCATTTGATTGAATGGTTGGCCGACCCTATCGTTTCATTCGTGTAAACCTTTATCTTCTCTTGGCCAACTCTCATGTCATTCTCTCTTAAGTCCACTACAAAAACGTAGGCATTCGTAATGTCCGTGCCATGAATGGCACAACAACGTTTGCAACGAGGATTTGGTGGCAGAGACCCGTAAGTAAGCACCCCTCAACTTTTAATGGAAGGTTACCTACCTCAACATTTGATTACACTTTAAAAATACAGTACTTTCTGCACCATAATTGGCAAACAGTTGTATTATTGTTTATTAATATACTAAAACTAAAGTAAGTCTAACCACTTACTTTTTGCAAATTATTATTTGAACTATTATTCAGCAAAATTTTAAAGGGACGTTATCGTTCAATTGTACACTACCTTAATTAAAGCCAGACTTCCTGTCCAACTCAATTTTATTTTAAACCAGAAATACAGGCTTATTTTAAGACTCAATTTTATTTTAACAGGCTCAATACATCTGGATCAATGTATGCGCAGTGGTGACAATACCACACTAAGTGTTTAAATACCTGGGAGTTACAGACAAATGAGTAGAATGTTCCATTTTCTCAGTGCTTCGAATAAGTCAAAAACGTTTCAAACACAGCACAAATGTAA
Source organism: Magicicada septendecula (assembly GCA_034769895.1). Lineage (NCBI taxonomy): Eukaryota > Metazoa > Arthropoda > Insecta > Hemiptera > Cicadidae > Magicicada > Magicicada septendecula. The sequence goes on along the minus strand of CM068375.1, from coordinate 120,944,066 downwards.
TTATAACAGGATCGTAGTTAAAAAATGTTTAATTAAATTAAACAACTCATTTATACTTAATTTCTTGGAAGGAACAGAGTAATATGCCGTAAAAACTGCAGCTCAGAGTCGAGACAGAGTGACGAGAAAACTGAATTATACGTCTGGGTCTCAGTCTCAGACGTCTGAGTGAGAGAAAATTGTTGTTCCCTCTGACATCGCCGTCGCTGAGACATTGTTGTTATTGTTATTGCTGTTGCCGCTCCGTTTTTGTTACTCTTATTTTATTAAAAAAGAAGGTTTATCATTATTGTAGATGTTGACGTGTATTATAGATGTTCTTTATGCAGTTCTTTCCCTTCCTTACACTTATTTGCATTCATGTTATTTGCTTTTTCCTTTCGTTTTTAAGCGGACTGAAAAACGTTTCTCGTTGAATAACTGTGACACAACAAACATTCTAAAACACTAACATCCTTGAATATATCAGCATGGTCATTACGAAAACTAATCAAATGTTCCCACAATACAGACTGTTCAAACATGTACGCTGGAAGTTAAAAAAACAAAAATCCTTTAAACATTTCTGAGATACAGCACTGTAAACGTATTTACGGAATACATAAAAATGCACTCACGTAGACGCTCTGAAAAACGTAATAGTTGTATAGAATTTGCAGCGCAATGACAAAGAATAGGGAAGATAAGAATTTTTCTGTACTAAGAGACAGGCATACACTTGGACATAACAAATTTGTTGTAAATATAAGAGAAGGCACAGGAGAGAGGAAAACGTTCGGAAGATTATAGCTGGATTGCATGAAACAATTTATGAATAAAAAAGTAAAAGGGAGAAGATTGTGAGGGGGAAAGGAGGGGGAGAAAGAGACATTTCCGCTGGCGATAGTGGTTCGGTGACTGTAGTTTGTGACAACACGACTGCCTGGGGCAACGAATACGTAGTTATGATACGCCTCCGTCTATACGTTCCGTATGTAGACGCACAAGTGTTTACTCTGCACACATTGCGAGTTTGACAGCACACGGCCAATATAAACCGACGACAGGCACGTAATGAGAAAACATTTTTAATTAATTTAAACAACACGTATGTGCTTAATTGTCTGAAAAAACGGGGTAACGTATTTGAAATTGTTCCATTTGAGCGTATAGAGAGGGGGAGAGAAAGGTGGTCGGAAAAATTAAATTATACGTCTGCATCAGATGTCTGGACCGTTAGCTCTGCCACTGTCACGTGTGTGACTGTCATTAAACTTGTTTCGCTGTTGTTACTTTGTTAATTCGTGACGATATATTATAATTGTCGTTTCATTTTTTCTTCCTTCCTCATTTACATTATGTTATTCACTATTTTCCAAAGTTTTAAGCATAATAAAATCGTTCTTGTTGTGTGACTGCAACACAGTTACAAGACAAGCACTGGACAATATGCGCGTCCTCGTGATTTCACACGAACATGAACAAAAAGGAACAAAAGCTACGGTACTTAGAGATGACTCTGGCAAATTTGTTATTACCTAGGACACATAAAAATGAGACAGTCAAGTAAATACTTTCATATACCTGGTTACTAAAGTCTCTGCTGATAGAAAATTACCAAAAGGCGTTAAAACTAAGTTAGCGTAGGAAAAAAAGGGCATTTTTATCTAAACAAAGAGGCTACTAGCCCTATCAAATCAAGGAAAAATCCAAATGCTAATTGCAAACAAGGAAAATCACATTGAATATTTTGCATGTTTTGTATGCTTTTGAATTACCGACCGTGATGAAGACGGAAAAAACGAGTATAGATAAAGAGTAAAGAAAAGAGACACGGTCCTGGAGAAATAAGCAGAAGATTTCTTGAAAATGTTCAGTGAGCAATGATATAAGGCAGTGGGTGATGAAAAAAGAGGTGGTTGCAGTCGTGATCAATAAACTATAAGCAGAAAATATAGTTATAAGTGCACACAGATCTTAGAGGCAAAACTAAGAGAGGCAGATATAAGAGGGATAGGAAAAATTCTCAAATCCCAGTTTTTAAAAATTATCCTCTTATAAAAATATTTAAATTTTTCAGACGTCCATACAATTTTACGTAAATTCATCTGTCAACTAAAAATTGTTCCCGAAAAACTCCTGTCCGCATTAGACTCTGATACTTACGTACCTAAAATAAACAAGTTAAAATTAAAGCCTATTAAGAAGGGACAAACAACACATTAGTCTACATATAAAATACCGTGAACGTTTTCTAAGAAATATGTTTTTAAACTGTTAGATAGTTTTAACTTTTTATCTAACTTTTAGATAGCTAACTTTTTAATAGGAAAACAACGTATCTAACTTTTTAGATATGAAAACTAACATCACATACACGAATACAAAAACGGAAACACACTGATGCGATCTTTAGAAGATAAAGTTGTTTAACTAATTATGGCGGAAGAAGAATGGTTATGCTGATAGACCTACTATACAAACAGTTGGTCACAGAAATGCTTGCACTGGCGGTCTCCAGTACTCAAGTACTAGCCTTTGTATTCAACCGTCGTTTATTTTATCCCTACCACCGATTGCGTTTTCCGTGCAATGTTATGCCTGTCAGGAAACTTGCGTTTAGTAATTGCAGAGTTCAAACAACCATCAGTCAAGAAGTCTGAGGGTAAACCTCCCCTGATTTGAAGTCAGATGGTAAAAGATATTTAGTCGCAACACAAGGAAACTTCTATGATTGCAAAATTAATAGGCCACAATAGACGGACAATGATTGTTGCAGTAGAAGGAAAATTTGATAGTAAAACGCTATGAGCGGCACAGGAAAGAGTTTAGTAGACAAATAATAAGTGTAGAATAAGTGTTAAATAAGTGTAGAATCGGGATTTGAAGGTTTATAGGAATTTTAAATAGAAGAAGACAACAAATTCATAATTTTGTCACGTGTCCACCTACCAATCTCCAGACTAAAGTTACAAGAAAGTGATCTCTGTGTTTCAAGCGTAGGCCTGTTATTAAAATGTTCCACTTCATCCGCATTCCAAGTACGTCTTCGCTGATGCAAACGCAGCACAAACCGACGACATGAGCGTAATTAGAAATTGTTTTTAATTAAACTGAACAACGCATTTGTATTTAATTACATGGAAGAGGGGGGGATGTGCCTTGTAAACTGGAGCGCAGAGTCGAGACAAAGAGGGAAACTGAGAAACTGAATTATACGTCGTCTAGGTCAAACGTCTGGATGAGAGACAACACGATTGTTGTCGCCTCTGCTATTGCCATGCTGTTGTTTGTATATCTGTTACTTTATTAATAAACAAATATCATAGTCATTAGTATCAGTAATTTTTACGATACACTATAGGTTTTATTTTCGTAGCTCTTTTTCTTTCTGGATCATTTGTATCAGAATTATTTAATTTTTTTGTGTCTTTACGGAAGATGACAACATAATAACGTAGTTCCGTGTTGCGGCAGTAACTTGTTGTAACATTGAACATAATAAAAATTAATTTATGCGATGCTGCGTCGGGAGTCTGACTGACATGAAGACGAACAAAAAGGAACACAGCAATGGTAATCCAAGATGACAAAGGTTAAATGATAATCAAGTGTGGAATGGTAAAATTAAAACTGGAAAATATCGAAGGTGAGCGTTTTAAATGCGTAGATAGTATTAGTGGATACAAGATCCACAGAACACGTTAAGTTTAGAAAAGCTGAGAAAAAATAGTTTTTATGAGAAAAATGCTTACCTTAACGAGAATTCGACTAAAACTTTCCTCGTTTCCGACAAACATACTTGATAATGCACCTGTTTTTACATTAATTTTTTAACCTTCACGTGGCACATTGTAAGTAGTGTCATAGTAGTAGTAACATAGTACTCTATGTCATCCTTGTCCTGATCTAAAAGTCACTGGATAGAACATTCTTGTCTAATCGTCCGCAAATATAAGTAACGTTTTCCAGAATCGAAAACGTTTATGTGTTGTAACAGTAGTACAATACAAGAAACAACTGCGATACAGTACAATTTTAGTAGTCCGACATGGGTACATGCCATTAATCATTTACAAAAAAGGCGGATTCAAAGAAAAACGTAACAAATTTATTAATCTTTACTGCGTAGCATATGAAATTCGCAATTTATTTCCTTTTAACAGAGTTATTATTATTTAATTATTATTGTACAAATTCGTGATTAGTTTCAAGAATTACTGCATTTTACATACAGACAATTGTATAGTAAATGTTCGTCTATTATTTCACAGCCATTCGTTTGTCAATTATTTTCTGTTTTTTGTTTCTAAATTTCTCTTGTAGAACCTTTTCGTACAATATGTTGGTGTCCTCAGCTATTATGTTGTTTTCGAACCACACGTGTTGAAGTCACGCAAGGAACGTTGCATCATATTGTGTAATTACACAACTCTTGCTCATTTTTGTTGTTGTCATCTCACACTACATTATTAATTAATTATCTGTCCTGACCTGAAGATTTTTCTCCTTACTCCAGCTATCCTGTTATTTATGTTATCGATGATTATGGATGTATTAAACTGATCGATAAGGTTGTACTGTAATTTTACTATATCAGAAGCGTAGCCTATATATGTTTAAAATTTTTGTAAGTCGGTTTATAACCCAACCACTAACATGGTCCGTAATGTTCGCTGATACAGCAGAACTCCTACCACCACAGTGAAACTTAACGACAGGAATTCAGATTTATCAAACTTGGTGTTCATCTGGCAAACAACTGGAATTGTCAAACAATGTGAAGTTAAGAGGAAGTTATGATCGACAACAGTATTCGCAGCAAAAATAAGACAAATCTTGAAAAACCCTGCGATAACAAAAGAGTCCGTGCAGCACAACATTTTCCAGTTGTGACTTTGGGATTCTGACTCATTGCAAACTGCCACAAATAGATTAAATTTTTTTCAACAATCTGCTGCCGCTGGATAATACAAATTCGATTAATAATACATAAAATTCAAGATAAATATAATTTTATATAAAATTGTCGTAAGTCTTTCACGGCCGGTGTCAGTTGTATAAGAAGAGTTTACCAGGCTGTTTGGCCGTGGTCTACTGTTTAATGGCAAACCAAACGTTTTGACAGCATCACTGGCTGCCATCGTCAGTGGAATTCAAAGAAATCCAAGACCTCCTGAACGTAGGTTGTTATCGTCAGGCCCACAGTACTATGGTAAAAGTGATGATGACAGCCAGTGATGCTGTCGAAACTTTTCGTTTGTCATTAAACCGTAGACCACAGCCAAACAGCCCGGTAAACTCTTCTTATAATTTTATATAAATAATAAAAAGCATTTACTGTCAGCAAAGAATGTCAAGCTTTCTGTGACTCATCATACGATGAGACGGTGTTTAAAAACTGATCATCCAAAAGGAAGTAAAAAGATAAGGAAAGACGATTCGGTTTCCCACATGTCTTCTTGACAAAGTGTCAAATCTCAATTATAAAATCAGTGTCAGTAAGATTATGATATCTGCTGAAGATAAGATAACACTGCTGGAACACCCAAAACCCCTTACCATAATCTTACGTCATAAGCTAATTCAGAAGAAGCACAAACTGGGAAAGACAACATAATATAATCTATTAGCTTGTTTTGTTTATTTTGTCTCTTGGCTTGTTTTTTTTTAGGTGTAAAACAAGTTTTACTCTTTGCTGTGATCGTTAACTATCAACTACCGTACAAAGAACATATGAAATTCCAAATGTTGCCCTACTAAGAAACATAGTAGAATGTGTTTCAGTTACAGTCAAATTATATATAATCGATAAAACAAATCTACCTGGCGGAGATAAACAAGTGCCACGTCCGAGATACAGTGACTCGATCTCCACAGTAAAAACGCAAACCCCAATGAGATTGGGATTCGTAAACTAAACAGCACTGAGCATCTGTTTTATTAGATTTCACGCATTGCAAGATATTTTTGTTAATTCTTTCCTCGTTTTACTCCATTAATTTAATAAAAAAGTTTATTAATTTGAGAACGAACTACGTGTTCTTAAAAGTTTAGCAGCAAAAATTGACTGGAACCGAGTTGTTGATTTCGCCGCACAACCCTCTAGATCTCTCTTGCGCCAAACTTTTGACTCAAGCAGCTGTGCTGTGAATTAGTTGCCTTTTGTTTTACACGGCTGAATAGAACCCAGAAAACGTACTGACACCCGTCTTGCCAGCAACTGATGTCACTATTTGAAATACAGCGTCTCCGTACTTGTGTAATTAAAATATTGAGACACAGACACAGTATAACCGGATACATACTGTCAGTTTGGGAGAGGCAGTCTCAACCTGGTGGCTGATCAGAAGGGTTAGGCCAGACTATTACCATCCAGCGGACTTACAGGATAAGTAAAGATAATTTATTTTTATAAAGTTTTTCTATAGTTGTGTTTAACTTTGTAGGTTGGTGGTGATTTAATCTTTTAACGGTTCACGTTTGTTAGTGAATGAATCTGGGATAAGCCTAAGTGTGTATTTAATCAATTAGTTTAACGTACACCTGAAACCGACCACAGTCTGTTTAGTGTCCGAGACGCTGTAGAAACCCTTCTAATAATGTTCACGAACCATCGAAAGTTACGTTTAACTTGACTTATGGGAAACTTTATAAAACTAGCAATAACAATGTCATTTATTTTCTCACTCGCCCTCAGCTGTTTGCAAGCTTTCCAGAGTCTTAAAAAAATTGTGTAACCTGTCAGAAATTTATCCTAATTTAGAAAGCATACAAAACACCAAACATATCAATATCTTTAAAACCGAGTAGTGTTTTTTTATGTTTTAAAAGAGGTTTAATAAAAAAGTATGAAGCAAATTGATCCAACTGCATTAGTAAACAAATAGCTGACAAGACGAGAATTATAGAGGTGTTACGAAATATTTGTAAGTTGGCTGAAAGTGCAATCATGAATTTAAAAGCATCTTTGTTTGTTTCCTGTAAGTATAATTTACAGAATAATATAAATAAATAAGAAAGAAGTATAATTTACCAAATTGCTGATGAAAATGGATACAATAAAAACACTATACACAGAATATAAAATAAAATCAAGTACAAAATAAAAACTAAACCTTTAAGAAATGATCAAACTGAACAACACATTAATAATAACAACAATAAAAAATGGGCTACATTCACATACGTAAATAATAAGACGGCTAAACTAACATAACTATTTAACGACACAAACATTAAAATAGCAATAAAAATAACTTACAAAAACTAAGTAACCCACACATCAAAGATAATACAATAACCAATGGAATATACAAAATTGAATGCCAAGATTGCAATAGATGCTTCAAAGGACAAACAAAAAAACAGCCAAGAAAACGTTATTTTGAACACCTAAGCGAATACAAAAAAAAACAGAAATATATAAATCCAATTTGGCCACACATGCAATAAACACATGATATGAATTCCCAGACATAACTAACATGACACTAATAAAACATACCACACAAAGGCACAAAATGAACATACGGGAAAATTTACAAATGTACAAACACAAGACAAACTAATACCTAAACAAATACAAATCAACACAAAATATGACACAATTTTCAAAATACTCAACATTGAAAATACTCAAAAAACTAATATATACATCACAATCACACACACAATAATTCAAATTTTAAACACCAAAAGCCTACAGGAAACCATAGCAACAACCAACCGAAACACAAGTACTCAACAAGATACAAAGTTAAGATGGCTGAGGATGGGAATAGGATTCCCGAAACATTTTCCGAATAAGGAAAATAAATATCTTGAGGTAAAGAAATTATAAATATTTAATAAATAATATATGAATCAAGAAATAGACTGTAGCAAAAAGTGTTTGAAAATATATATATATATATATATATATATATATATATATATACATATATTGCGACAACACAAATTACTAATTTATTGGCGCATAGGATATGATAGTATGTGTATTTCAAATTACAAGTCTATATTGGAGGGTTTAGATTATTTATTGTACAAACACAAGTTATAGTTTATATGGTATATTTGAAATGTACAGAATGTAATGTTTGATATAGAGTCTTTCTTTTAAAATGTTAAATAAGGTTCATACGCAAGACGTGATACGTTACATAAGAAGACTCCCACGATGATGTTGTTGAAGAGAAGGGCCGGTCATTGCGGTATAGATGGTTCGTCAGGTGTGGCTTACAAATGACAGACGTTTCACCAGAAACGTTTACAGCTGGGCTGGCGTCCTGTAACAGCTGGGCTGGTCCTATAACAGCTGGGCTGGTGTCCTATAACAGCTGGGCTGATGTCCTATAACAGCTAGGCTGATGTCCTATAACCGCTGGGCTGATGTCCTGCAATTCCCACGATGAATCCGACACTTCACACACACAACGGTACTACGGATTTTATTTCTCGCAAAACTTATATAGAGTTTAAGACCAAGTAATATCTCAGGTGACAGTGAGTTTAATCTAATAACGGTATATTGAGCTTATACCTCTCCGGCTTCTTCAAGTGTTCTCGCGAATACGAAGGTCTACCGCGATCAGCAGACCACCCTATGAGGAAATCTTGCACTAGCACGGAAACGTCTTGATGGAACTATTGCGTAACAATTAATGATACTGTTACACTCACTTCTTACACACGTAATACTACAATATTAATATCGTGTGTAAAGATATAAAATCAATTGTTATGCGACACACGCGTTACTATCCCTGAAAAGTCTTAACAGATCCTTGCAAGCGGTAGAGTCTTGTACAAGGATTGTATGTACCGTTCGCGGTAGCAGCAGTGAAGAACTGCTTGTAAATTTTCGCACAATGCGTTAAAACACTGGTGTGTGCAAATGTACTACACACACAGTTCTGAGTCTTCCCGTTTCACTAACGACGAATAGTTTTTACAACACCTTGCAAGCGGTAGAATTCTTGTACAAGGAGTGCACGTTCCGTTCGCGGTAGATGGCGTAGAAGAACTACCTGTGTAACGACAGGCTTAAGAAAATTCCCAACCACCAGTCAGCATTCTATTGGTGGATGGAAGTCACATGGTAAGTATAAAGTGACCAAGCACTTTTCATGCAGTAGAGTGCATTTACTTTGAAACAGCATGTATAGCGGTAATCAGACTACTCGTATCTCATGCATGACTGCCTACATACTAATAATATACATGAACGTAAACAATAGTCCGACAGGTATAGGGATTGCAGCGATATACATGTCTCAGTTCAGCTAATGTCAAAACAACGATAATACTTCACGCACCGCACGGGAAACGTTTCCCAATCGCGCACGCGCGCACATTTCCACTAACACAGTACATGAATAACCATAAATAATAATGCACAGTTTTTCTAAACTATACCCTTAACCTTACTAAATACAATTGATAACAACCAAACTTAACCATCTACCAATATAATATGAATGTCCATTGTCTGTGTAATATATGAACTTGCCCCGCCTATCATGATCCTGTGATTCGTTGCAGGATTAACTCCTTCCCGCATAAAAAAAAAATTTTTTTTTCTTTTTTAGTTAACTAACAAAAAATAAAAAAAAAATTTTTTTTTTTCAATATACCAAAACAACTTCCTAAACCTGAAATAATAATAATACCCTCGAACTAAAATCAAATAAACATCCTCAATTAATACTAACAATTCCAACTGTCACTTTGACAGAAGCATCAAATCAAAAGACACGTGGTAACCTTCAAACCAAAACAAACACACATGTTCTTGACACACAGATAACGACATCTTATGCAGGGTCATAGGGTACACAGACAACATTCCTTATCAAAACTAGATTATTGTTCATTCACAGAGCCATCTTACATACAACATTTAAACCTGAATTGACATATTTAAATCACTACACATTCTTACCCCTATATCCTGACACTTATTTCTGAGTTTACGGATCCTTCGTATAATACTTCCTCAATGAGGACGCATGGAATTTACCAATCGCACGGTTGGTATTTGGGTTGGTTAAGATAAAGGTATTTTTCCCAACTTGCTCCGACAGGGTATACGGACCATTATACAGCCTAAAAAACTTCGCGGCTGTGTTGTCCTCCCTTCTTCCAACATTTAATGCTCGTAAAAGCACACTCTCTCCAGTCTTGAACTTGACTAGTTTATGTTCCGCATTAAATTTTTCCGTGCGCTCCTCGGCGCACTTTTTAATGCGTCTTCTAGCTTCGATTTTCTTTATCTCAACTGGTATAGGCATATTATGCGTCGCTATCCTTTCAATGTGTTTACCCCAGACCCGGCCTGGCATTTCTCCGGTTTGGAGTTCATTCGGAGTATACCCAGTAGTAGAATTATAATTTCCATTTATGGCATACTCAAAAAATTCTAGGAATTCCGGCCACTTACTCTGGTTAGTATTACAGTACGTACGGAACAACCGTCCCAACTCCTTGTTGACCCGCTCGGCCAAGTTACCTTGCGGTCTCCGGATCGCAGTCAAGACCGTCTGGACACCATGTTTCTCAAGCTCGGAGTGCCACTTGGTGTTCGTAAATTGCTTACCTTGATCTGAGAGTATCTTCCTTACGGGACCATTTTTCGGCATGTATTTATTTAGCATAATGTTTATGACAGCCGACGTAGTAGGTCTACCAATAGCATATAGACTAACATGTTTGGTAAAGGCATCCGTAACAACCACAAGGTTCTTCATTCCACGTGCCGCCCGAGGAAGTGGACCCAAAAAAATCAATGCATACAAGGTCATTTTTATTACGCACAACAATGTTACCCATTTCAACCTGGGTATGTTGGTTCGGATATTTCGCTGTTTGGCAGATGTGGCATGTGCGGAGTATGGCCTTTATTTTCCTGGTCATATTTAGCCACACAAAATCCTCTCGCATTGCCAGGTAACATTTATAAGGCCCCGCATGAGCCAGACTCTCATGACACATCCAGGTGAGGTCTTCCACCATGGCGTCCGGTACCATAATCTTCCATCCGCCATTGATAATTTTATACACTACGTCTTTATATATTCTGTACTTAGGGTTTTCTTGTATCCGGATAGCGTCACATATCCGCTTCAACTTTGTGTCACGCTGCTGTTCCATACCAATATTTCTTAACTTATTTTTGAGACTGTCTTCTAATTTATATTTGACAGCTAGAATTTGAACCTCCTGGTTATTAGACGCATGACGTTCTTCCACCATTGGAGGGTATCGGCTTAACGTGTCAGCTGCTTGGTTCTCGCTTGCCTTACAGTACTTAATGGTAAAGTCGTACTCTTGGATGGCCATGATCCAACGGGATATGCGATCGTTCGCTAACTTGCAGCGCAACATGAACGATAAGGCCTGGTTGTCCGAAAGGATTTCGAAGTGTTGTCCAACCAGGTAATAACGAAATTTACTAATGCAGTACACAATAGCCAATATTTCTTTCTCCGATGTGAAATAGTTACGTTCGGCCCCTTTTAGTGACCTACTGCTGTGCGCAATTATTTTGTTTCACCCTTCTCATTCCGTTGGTAGAGTACCCCCCCCCCAATGGCATAATCAGAGGCATCGCAATTCAGGACATATGTGCCCCTTTTCTCAGGATGGAACACGTGCAGATTTCTACTATACAAATTTTTAGTCGCGTCGAAAGCATGCTGATGACGCTCCTCCCATCTCCATTTATTACTCTTACGAAGTAGTTCTAACAACGGCTCAATTGTCCCAGAATATTCTGGAGTAAAACGTCTGAAGTAACCAGTCAATCCAAGGAACGCTCTGATATCCCTGGGTTTTGTGGGTTTCGGGAACTCCATGATCGCATGTATTTTTTCCGGGTCCGTTGTTATACCTTCCGCTGAGATAATATGTCCCAAAAATTTAATTTGCGATTTCCCGAATTCACACTTTTCAAGATTGAGAGTCAGGTTAGCGGCTTGCAATTTCTGAAATACAATCTTGAGATGTTCAAGATGTTCTTCAAATGATTTGGATATGACCAAAATATCATCAACAAATATGCTGACGAAGTCCTCCACCTCGGGTCCCAGAGCTAACTCCAAACATCTGACCATGGCCGCTAAACTGGTAACCAAACCAAATGGAACTACTTTAAACTGATAGCATTTATTTCGATATAGAAATGCTGTGTATCTTCTCGACTCTTTGGCAAGGGGAATCTGCCAGAATCCACTTTTGAGATCAAGGCGAGACATGTATTTAACACCTTGACATTTTATGAATAGGTTCTCCGCATTCGGAGCACAGTCGTAGCATTTTTTTGTAATAGAATTTAGATTTCTCATGTCGAGACATAATCGAATGTCGTTATTTTTCTTTTTAACAACAACCATAGGATTTAAAAAATTGCTATCAGTTCGTTCAATCACACCATTCTGAAGCATACTCTTAACTTCGGCATCAACCTGTTGTTGATAGTGAAGGGGGATGGGGTACGTCTTCCGTACAAATTTATTTTCATCAGTGACCTGAATACTGTGTTCATAAACATTCGTGACGGTAGGATTTTTGGAAAACACAGATTCAAATTTATCAAGCATACTTTGCAGCTTATCTTGCTCATTGCTCGTTATCTGCCTGCTGTGAGTCCGCAGATTATGTGTTATCTTATCGGCAAGTTGAACCGCTGGGCGAGTTATAGTAATAGGTTCACAATCAGACCCCGTCTTACCCCTCCTGCGTCCTAACCTGATATCTTGTTTACTATTATTTACTGTACATTTTAGTATTTTATTTGGAAAATCAATGGTCGCGTGCAGTTTATTTAATGTGTCCACTCCCAAAATAACATTATACACGAGTTTCTTGACCATAAGCACCGTGACCTCTATTTCCATTCCCTGAATGGATACTGTTATCATAGCTTGACGGTCAACCCTCTGAGATTCACCCGTCGCTGATTTTATGATTTTGTGGGCTGCCGGCAGAATCGGGATTTTTTTTAAATGTTTCCTGTGCCTCTCTAGGAATCGCTCATCCATTAACGAAATTTCTGCACCGCTGTCAAATAAAACTTCGCCGACACATCCGTTTATTTTCGCGTTGACAATGAGGTCAGTGTCATTTTCAACGCTAATACCTTTCTCATTTTCCTTACTATGGTCATTGCAAATTAAACTATCTCTAATTACAGCAGGATACAGGCCGGACACTACTAATTTTCTCTTATAACTAACATCTTTCACATTTGATTTATTGAACTGCTTTTTATATTTATACCGGGCTTTTAAAACTTCATTCATCCCATTATGTTTACACCATGTCCGATTGGTAATTCTATTAGGTATTTTATATTGTTTTGGTGACTGTGTGTGCTTGGTTTGAGTTTGATACTGAAAATTTTTATTCTCCCGTCCATAAAAATTTTGCTGTGAGCTGACGTCATTTAAAGTCTTATATACATACGGGGTACAGTTTAGTGGTGACGAGGTACTTTGCAATCGTGACACTTGCTGTTGTAGTTTTTGAATCCGCAGGTCACGTTCGGCCATTAATTCATTTATCGTAGATATGTGTTGCACTACTTGCTCTGCCGTACCAGAGAGTTTCGCTTCATATTCACTAAGTCGTGACTTATTGACTTCCAAATTTGCCTCTATATTGGCCTTCATAGTTTCCACGGTCTCGCTAATATGCTTTTCTGCCGCTTCTACCATTTGTTTGCTTTGTTTGGATTGCTCCTGTATGGCCACGTATGATTTCTCGTTTTCGTCGTGGAGTGATTTGTTTTGTTTCCCGGCTTCTATTTTACCAGATTTAATTTCTTCTTTACTGGCTTTCTGCTCTTCTTTAATTGCTTTCATTTCTTCTAATAAGGTCGCTAAAGCATTCTTGATTTCTGCAGTATCCGCCATAATGATTAAAATTAATTTAAAATTTAGTAAATTTAAATTTATTGACTTATACGCAAAGCAAGTTATTATTATCACAACAAGATTAGAACGTATTGTAACCAGTTTATATGCACACAGAAAAAGCAGTTCAAAATATCAACATGTAAATACCTTATCTAACATACAACAACTAATAATCAACCTCCAATATACTGATAAAATCTGTTCATATATGATATACAAGAGAATATGCACACTTGAAAAATTATATCCTCAGCTTTTCATATGAACAATACACACACAATTATTATGTTAATTAAATTTATACGTCGGATTTTTCCAACAAATTTTATATTCATAGACAAATATATAATAGCGTAAAATTTCTGCTATTTTACGAGCCCTACGTTGCTAAGCGCCAAAATATCTCTATGCGACAACACAAATTACTAATTTATTGGCGCATAGGATATGATAGTATGTGTATTTCAAATTACAAGTCTATATTGGAGGGTTTAAGATTATTTATTGTACAAACACAAGTTATAGTTTATATGGTATATTTGAAATGTACAGAATGTAATGTTTGATATAGAGTCTTTCTTTTAAAATGTTAAATAAGGTTCATACGCAAGACGTGATACGTTACATAAGAAGACTCCCACGATGATGTTGTTGAAGAGAAGGGCCGGTCATTGCGGTATAGATGGTTCGTCAGGTGTGGCTTACAAATGACAGACGTTTCACCAGAAACGTTTACAGCTGGACTGGCGTCCTGTAACAGCTGGGCTGGTCCTATAACAGCTGGGCTGGTGTCCTATAACAGCTGGGCTGATGTCCTATAACAGCTGGGCTGATGTCCTATAACAGCTGGGCTGATGTCCTATAACCGCTGGGCTGATGTCCTGCAATTCCCACGATGAATCCGACACTTCACACACACAACGGTACTACGGATTTTATTTCTCGCAAAACTTATATAGAGTTTAAGACCAAGTAATATCTCAGGTGACAGTGAGTTTAATCTAATAACGGTATATTGAGCTTATACCTCTCCGGCTTCTTCAAGTGTTCTCGCGAATACGAAGGTCTACCGCGATCAGCAGACCACCCTATGAGGAAATCTTGCACTAGCACGGAAACGTCTTGATGGAACTATTGCGTAACAATTAATGATACTGTTACACTCACTTCTTACACACGTAATACTACAATATTAATATCGTGTGTAAAGATATAAAATCAATTGTTATGCGACACACGCGTTACTATCCCTGAAAAGTCTTAACAGATCCTTGCAAGCGGTAGAGTCTTGTACAAGGATTGTATGTACCGTTCGCGGTAGCAGCAGTGAAGAACTGCTTGTAAATTTTCGCACAATGCGTTAAAACACTGGTGTGTGCAAATGTACTACACACACAGTTCTGAGTCTTCCCGTTTCACTAACGACGAATAGTTTTTACAACACCTTGCAAGCGGTAGAATTCTTGTACAAGGAGTGCACGTTCCGTTCGCGGTAGATGGCGTAGAAGAACTACCTGTGTAACGACAGGCTTAAGAAAATTCCCAACCACCAGTCAGCATTCTATTGGTGGATGGAAGTCACATGGTAAGTATAAAGTGACCAAGCACTTTTCATGCAGTAGAGTGCATTTACTTTGAAACAGCATGCATAGCGGTAATCAGACTACTCGTATCTCATGCATGACTGCCTACATACTAATAATATACATGAACGTAAACAATAGTCCGACAGGTATAGGGATTGCAACGATATACATGTCTCAGTTCAGCTAATGTCAAAACAACGATAATACTTCACGCACCGCACGGGAAACGTTTCCCAATCGCGCACGCGCGCACATTTCCACTAACACAGTACATGAATAACCATAAATAATAATGCACAGTTTTTCTAAACTATACCCTTAACCTTACTAAATACAATTGATAACAACCAAACTTAACCATCTACCAATATAATATGAATGTCCATTGTCTGTGTAATATATGAACTTGCCCCGCCTATCATGATCCTGTGATTCGTTGCAATATATATATAACAGTGACAAGATTCAAAATTAGAAAGGCTAATGATGGGATCACTAAGGATCCCGAAACATGTTCCAAACATCTTGAGGTAAAGTCATTATAATATATATATATATTGTGTGTGTGTGTGTGTGTGTGTGTGTGTGAAGAGAGAGGGTCATGGAGGGGGAGAGGGACAGATAGAGAGAGAGAAATATGTCTATTGATTTATTAAATCAGAACAAATATTAGTTTTGATAACAAAAACTGAACGGAACAGTGTTACTGATTTATTCGCAACTCCCGCAAATGGAAAGCCGAAACTTTAGGTTCAAACTTCTGTATTGTGAATTAGTTGTCTTGTTTCACACAGCTGTACAGAACACACCAAACAACCCTACTCAGTTCTACGTGACCCGTTACTGTCACTATTTGAAATGAAGTTTTCCTAGAATACTGTAATTAAAATTCTGGGAAATTTATTTAGTACATCAGAATATGTAGCGATAGTATGGGAAAAGCAATCTCAACTTAGCTTGCAAGAAACTTTCTAATAACTGGTGTCGTTAATTTCTCCGCGGCCCTTTACGAGCGTCCCAGCCGCTCGAGAAACCGTATATCCTTTGATAGCGAGAAGTGTAACCCCTCTTTCAAATTTTAGACTTTATTAAAAAAAACCCTTTTTTTTTTTTATTTTATTTTATTTTATTTTTTTTTTTTTTTTGAAAGAGGGGCCACTGGTTATTTAAAACTAGGCTAGAGCCTAGGGAAGCCAAAACTGCGCTGGGTCCAGTATGACGGGACTTGCAATTAAACTCATTGTTTAGCAACAATAACAATTTTATTTAACTAACATGCAAGTATCCTTTCATCAAATTAAATTACATGTAGACATCAGCATAATAATACCTCACAAATATAAATAACTATAACATCAATCAATATGCACACATAATTACACACAAATAAATAGTTACATAAATACACATGGCGGACACATATCGATATGCACACATATATATATACTACACAAATGTTCACCTGGCAGGCAGCTCAGAAACATTTAACCATGCCACCGAAGAATAGCATCTTCAGTATCAGTAACCTAGATTCCCATCCCAAAATACTGTGAAAGGGTAAAGTACCCAGCCTACATAAACCTTCATAAACCAAACCATAAACCAGTCCAGCGATGACTGCTTGCAACAAAAGAAATTATCACAAAATTTCAAAATTTTAGAAAAGCTCCCCCAGATAGGACTGCGCCATGGCCAGGTCAACATGGCCGCACGGCCGTACGAAGGTATAACAGAATTTATGAATAGCAGTAAGAATCAATAGTGTACTCATATTAACAACTGCACCAGTAGTACACTGGCTATGGCAGTAGAAGAACTGAATGAAATTTCACTTATATTGAATTGTTACTGAGTTAATATAATTTTTATAAAACATATAAAATATGGTTTATGATTGAACCAATAGTGTGCTCATATTAACAATTTAACTAGTAGTACACTGGCTATGGCAGTAAAAGAACTGAATGAAATTTCACTTATATTGAAATGTTACTGAGTTAATATAATTTTATAAAATATATATATAAAGACCATTTTAATTAAAAAAACTTTATAACATCAGCCCCTAATAAAACACGTTTTAGTTGTTTCAACAGTGTAGGTTTGGCCACAGGCGAGGCCATGCGCACCACCAGTTTCAGCAACCTAAAACATGCTATAGACCTGTACTAACGGCACCAGCGGGTGACGTCCACAGGTTACCGCACCACCCCAAACCTTTAAATCTACAAAAAAAACGAAACCCATATAGCTATGAATACCCTTAATCAATGTAAGCATAATTCACCCCCTACAAATCAGTAAACTTAAGTCACCCACACTTTTACCCTTTAAAGAAAATTTCACAGCAAAATTCGGTAGCGCATGACCCCGTCCGGGCTCACATTTACTAAGGGGGCATAAGCCTTAATAAAATATACTGACAAAATTTAAAAGCACTTATTGTCTCGCTGGACTTGTGTCCCAACAACTTTAATTGGAGAAGTTCCAGGAAGAGAATACGGTGTTCTACATTGTAGAGGCCAAAATATAGATAAATGGTTAAATGTCACCTGTGAAATCCGGCACAAAACCTGGTGTATTGTCCATTTCTTCCTCCCGACGGCACAGACGGAGAATTACTCGTATAATGTCATTGGTGGCAGAACTTCGGCCACCCGCTGGAGTGGATCGAGGTCGTCTTAGGTCGGGAACCCTGAACAATTATATATATTGACAATTACTTAATGTTACCCAATTCACGATCCCCCTAATATTCATGACTCCAGCAAAATCACACACTACCACATGCTCAGATTAAAAGAAAATATGCAATTTTTAAGAAAGCACAGAAGTTACCTTCAGTAGAAAATTTTAGAATTAAAATTACTAGTATTTATGGACAGTTCGTCAACTTAATAAACCCTTATTACAATATCGAGATGAGTTGCAAACTTAAACAGGTTCATAAAACATATACAGTTCATATACCTCTACATTTAGTGCATAAAACATTCTCTTATGCCCCCCTATGATTATAAAGAAATTATTATGATATAATTAGGAAAAATACACAGCTATAATTACTTTATAAATGCTTTAGCTCAGCCAGTGTTAACTTTCAAGGCATGCATACACAGAGTTTAACTTGCACACGCCACGTGGTGACTTTCGTATTTATATCGCATTGCATCGGCATTACTTTAAGCTAAATAACTATTCTTTTCTTAAATAATAAATAAGTTACTTTTAACAGACTTACCGAAGAGTCGGTTAGTCGATTATCTAGTCATGATGGTTAATAGTAGAGTACAAAATCAAACTGATGTCCGCCGGGAGAAATTGGTTTCGTGTTTCGTGTTAGGCTGCCTGACGATAACTGAACTCCGTAGTCACAAGAAAAATATCTCTATCACTCCCGCCTAGAGCGCGCACGGATCGCGAACAAGACAGATAATGGCTCATACATCGCTCAAATAATTAATTCACAAACCCCCGCAATGACCGTCACCTAATTAACTAGGAAAATGGCCGAGTATTCCAAAACTCGGCACAGAAGCTCAATTCAAATTATGAAAAATCTTTATATTATCCCAAAATATAGAGATTGTGTCATTTGTTTAGATGTCCCATGCGTTCCATCAGCCAATATACATCATTCTTACGGAACTGAAATGGTTGAAATGCCACTAAATACGAATAAGAAGTAATATATGAAAACGACTGCAAAGAATAAGGAATAAATAAGACGGGAAAAGTAGGAAGGATGAACCATAAAGTACAAGTGTATGACTGGAATAACAGTCCTAAACGCGATCGTGTTTGTAGTCGTTAACTGATTATTGGTCTTTTTCTTCACCTTCTTCTTTTCTTCTTCTTCTTTTTCTTCTTCTTCTTCTTCTTATTATTATTATTGTCGTTGTCGTTGTCGTTGTCGTTGTCGTTGTCGTTGTCGTTGTCGTTGTCGTTGTCGTTGTCGTTGTCGTTGTTGTTGTTGTTGTTGTTGTTGTTGTTGTTGTTGTTGTTGTTGTTGTTGTTGTTGTTGCTGCTGCTGCTGCTGCTGCTGCTGCTGCTGCTGCTGCTGCTGCTGCTGCTGCTGCTGCTGCTGCTGCTGCTGCTGCTGCTGCTGCTGCTGCTGCTGCTGCTGTTGCTGTTGCTGTTGCTGTTGCTGTTGCTGTTGCTGTTGCCGTCGTCGTCGTCGTCGTCGTCGTCCTTGTTAATATTATTATTTTGTTTATAATAAGAATGTACTATTTTCTTAAATAAGAAAGTATAAAAGTAATTGACAATATTTGTAAAAGTATACAACTTACAGTATAGTTACAGTACACAAGTTAAATTATGCGACTTACAGAAATCTATTTATAATTGAATGTAATTTATTATAAGTCCAACTGTTGGAATAAACTTTCTAAAAATTTATAAATTTTTATTTATAAATAAATAAGAAAAATAGGGTTTTCTCGGAAAATTCCGTTTGAACAATATCTTAGACAACATCAGGGAAACCTTGCGCTGTTTTTAGTTATAAACAGGATGAAAGAATATGTCCGGTAGCAAGTTTCATGTAGAACAAGTGACTCTACACTCATGTCTCTAAAACAGATTCCGGATATAGGCAATCCGGAAAGATGGATCTTACGATATGGTGGGTACTATGCAGGAATGGCTGATGTCTAAATCATAAAATAACTAAAAGAAGTAGATTATTGAAAGTATTCTAATTTTTGAAGTAAAATTTTATTATATTAGTTTATACATAAACAATCAGACTAATTTTTAGGACATAAAAGTTGTAATACTGTTACGACGGTCTAGTGATCGTCGTATGCTACAGTGGAAAACAACATACAAGACACCAATTATGTCACTAGTCACCAGCTGCAATTATCACAATAAAACAGTCTTTAATCAACAAGATAGTCTCTTACAATAAATCAAATAAAAATTGTTCACAAGCAATAAAAATGTCTACTAATATAAAACACAATTGTATTACAATCGTCCCGCACAATTATAAAACACATAACACTTCGCCACAAGACTACAAAGCGCACTCCAGTAACCACTTGAACGCATAGTGTAATCGTCCGACAATAACTCGCAACTCAAACTGACTGAGCATCGCTGGGTACTTGTATTTATACCCCGCCGAAATACCAGAATATTCCCGTACTGGGCGTCAATAATGCTACTAGAAAACACCAGAACATAATTGGTTGCGACCTTGCACACAGCAGGGGCGGACCGGTGAGTCCGGCACAATCTCGCAACCCATGTTGAGTATCATGTACGCACACAACATTACAGCCGGATTCGACTGGAACATTCGATAAACTTGTAGAACGTTCCGTATTACGTAACACTTTTTCCGCATTACGTAACAATACGTAGGTGCCCCAAAGGAGGTCACAGTTAAGGTTGAAAAAAAATTTTTAATATTTTTACTGATTTGAATGTTTTAGAACTTACGCAATGAATTCTTGACTTGGTGATCTGACATTTTCACTACACATGTCCAATAATAATTCTATTTTCCTTTTTATTTGATTTTTTGAAAATTATCTTACTCTGGGCTACCTTAGGAACAGGGTGTCCTAATAGTGGCCCACCGACGATGCCAGAGGTGGCCCATAAATTGCAAATTCATTTGATTCATTGCTCGCTAGGCTACACTAGGTAATTTCAGTAAAATCAACACATATTTTAAAATATATTTATTATTCTTAAAAATCAATTCAAGTGTCAAATATTAAAATTTACATTTTGCCCATGTTGTGAAGCGATGTTGTGGACTTGTTTGGATCCTTTTCAAGGCGATTGCCGTTTTCATCCACATTGTAAATGGACTGATGTTTCTGCAAGACTTTACAATGAATCTGTTTAATTTTTGGACTCTTGCAGTGTTTAGATTTTGAGCATTTCTTTTGCTGATGTCAGGATGCCTTTGTATAAAAGCCTTAAACCATTTTCTTCCTACAGTTCCTAGTTCATTATTAAATTGATGTTTCATACTGTACAATACAAAAAGTGTACATACTTTGTAAACTTATAAACAAATATGATAAACTTTGGTGTAATAGGCATTCCTACGTCAGCCAAAAAGTGAATTCTCTTATACAATTCAAGCTCTTGTCCTAGTGATAAAACAGTTTTCCTATCTGTTACTTTAGTAAAATTACTAGAGACTACCACAAGTATCTGCTGCTCTTCTTACAGCCCACTTCTCGGTCAACACAGCATTAATCGCTTGTGTCAGCTGGTCTTGTGTCCATTTTCCCAAATCTCGTACTATATTTCCTTTTAAAAGAATAAAATATAGGATATAGGTCTTTGTTTTTTTCAATAAACTGTTTAAAATACAGCTTTAAACCTTGTTACTCAATATCATCAACTTTCATACTCTTTCTGAACAAAATGAAAAGTTTATTTTTATTAACTCAGTTCATATCTTATTAAATTTTCTACTTTTCAAATTTTAATTTGTTTTTCAGTACAGATTTTATGTCAGTTGTAAGTTATTACAAAGCAATAAACATAGTTCAGTAACAAAAATAACCTTCCATTTATAATAACATACACAGACTCCTAAGGTGGCCCACTACGGTCATCTTAGGAACAATGCCAATGACTGTTTTCAAACTTGTTTACACTTAACACTATTTCCCTGAATAGTTAAATTTCAGTATAGTTACAAAATCAGAAACAGCATTAAATAAGCTTTAAGAATAGCCTGTACATCACACATAAATTTACTTTACTATTCTACTAAAAAATAAGGTAACTCTGCTTACCGTAATACAATAAAACGCTAACCCAAGATCTCTTCGTGGTAAACTACAATCACAAAATGGCTGCGACCTCTTCAAGGCTAACTGTCTCGTGTACATTGGGCTAGAGTGGGACTCTGTCTAATGGCGGCTGCCACCTTTGGAGTTCTAGTGTATCTAGGACCAGAAATCGCTAATACGCTATTAGATTCATTTTGAGATCTTTCTGTATGTTTTTAATTAATTTAACATTTCGAGTGTCTGAAAATTGATGTTTATTATTTAGACAGTGTGCGACTAAATTTAATTAGACTTGTAAATATTTGGTTTAAAACACGCATCGCGGTGCTGGCGTACCATATCCAATAGTTTTTCTCCGTCTGGCCTACGTGAAATTTATTGCAATCATGAGATTATTGTGTATATTTCATTTTTATTGTCAAAGTTAGATTTATTTTTAGGTTTTATATTATTGAAAACTATGTTATCTCTGTTATAAACTATTTTAAAATTTGTGTCTTTAAACAGTTTGCATAATTTTCGAGTAATAATTGAAGGTCGTATATTTAATATTGTTACTAACAGGCGGATGTATAGATTTATGCGTTTTTTTATTGAGTTTATGTTTTATTTTATTTTGTAATTTATTGATAGTTTTTACTTTGTATCCAGTATCTATTGCTATTTGTTTGGTAATATTTCTTTCTTTGTTTCTTCCTCTTTGAAATTCAGCTATAATTCTTGCAGCCGTAATTATTATTTGACAACATATTTATATAATTATGTCATATTAAAATAAGGTAATACTACAGAAACTTATATAGTGTTATGTAATATTAACTTATTACTTGATTACTGCATGCGCGCACATTTGTGTAAAACTTAAATTTACATGCGGTGAACAAATGGCTGACAACGGTAAAAATAGAATATTTAAGCAGCAAAAGTGTCCTGATTTGCGCGCCAACCGATTTTATCCAGTTAATTAAATACGTTTAGGTTTTTGTAATCTTTGAATATTGATTTATAATGAAACGACAAATTGTTCAGTCTAAGATTTCCGTTTAAAGATTAATGTAGCCATATAGGCCTACTATAAAAAACATCAAGTTATTAAAAATATAAAAATATTAGACTATATGACGCTTTTAAATATCTCGGCTGATGATTTTGGAAAATTGAAAGTGGCAATACGAAATATGATAAGAATTATATGTCAGTGAGTACATGCCTGTGGTATGATACAATTTTGTAACGCAACGCAAACCATCTTATAAAAAAAAATTCTTGAAGACATTTCTCCGTATGGTTGTAAAACCTTGGACTTCAAAAAAAAAAAGAAACAAAACCGATTGTAGTCAATAATTATGGACCGCTGAAGAAGACAGATCAGGATTCCGATATAACAAAGCCAAACAAATCCAAAGGTTTGAAGTATTATTTATATTATGGAAATATGTTAAACGCTTTAGCCCAAAAAAGTGTTGTGTGGCATGACCACATCCAATGAATATTTTTACTCACTGTGGTACTAAAGGTGGCCAGAAAGATTTAGCAAATGGAAAGCCGAAGGAACAAGCAATCCACGATATCTGAAAAGGTTTATGGGCATAAGCGGATACTATGGCGCAAAAAAAAATCAAGATGTTTATTGATATTGAGAAGCTGAGATTTCTGAAGTTGAGATTTTTGCATATTGCAAAATAAAAAAGAACATCGTTTATTAAAGTACAAAATTTTTGTTACTGTGTAATATTGTGATCTCATAACTATTAAAAGTAAAGGAAGGTTTTTACTGTTTTTTCGCCACTAGTTGGTATTACTGCGGACTGATATTTCGATGACCTGGGTTTAAAAAACCCTCAGGACTAAAAAAATCGTTTATTCTGTACAATTGTCTTTACTTGTTACTCTTGTAGGCTACTTGTTGTCACAATACTCCAAGCGCGACAAAAAAGGCATATTAAACGACAAATACAATTTAGTGGTTAAGTCTAACTTTTGCTAAACTTGTGTTGCTACCACTAATACTCACTTACACTTCCATGAGCGCTTTCAAGCCTCTCGGCTCATCTTCAGATGGAAACAACCTATTGTGTGTCCAAGCAGCCATGCGCCCTGAAGGATTAGGCGACCCTCGCACCCCCACGCGCACTCACACACACACACGCACAAACACTGAGCGGCAGGTAGGCCGGGATGCACGTGTGTGTGTGTGTGAGTGTGTGTGTGTGTGGGGGGGGGTGCGAGGGTCGCTTAATCCTTCAGGGCGCATGGCTGCTTGGACACACAATAATAACCTATTTTCTAAATCGTTCATAAAAATTTCTGCTATTATCGGAGACAATGGCGATCCCATAGGTAAACCTTCCCTTTGTATATAAAATTTATTGTTAAATCTAAAATAATTTTGCTTTAAACATTCTTTTATTACCTTCAACACTTCTCGTAATCTCCAAAGCTATTACTTTCTAATAAGTTAATCGCCTTTTCTACCTTTATAAGATTAAACATGAAGGTAGAAAATGTTGTTTTCATCTGAAGATGAGCCGAGAGGCTTGAAAGCGCTCATGGAAGTGTAAGTGAGTGAGTATTAGTGGTAGCAAGTTTAGAAAGAAAAAAAAGGCATAAACAAGTGATGTACTGCTGTACTTAAAACATTGTTTAAGTTTGTCACGCAGTCAGAGCTTCGTTTCTCTTTTTCCCCATTTAGGTGTTAGGTGAAGTCAAGGTAAATGTGGACCCGCTGTCAAGGTTCAGTCTTCTTTTACGTGTCTTCAAATATTTCTCTTTGCTATGTACGCTTACGCATTCCAAAAGCTGTTTGAGTCAATTTTTGCCAATACAGGCACTAACTACACAAGTTTTGAGTCTCTCTCTAAGCACCGCTTGTCGAAGACGATTTTTCTATCCACATCCCGTAAGTTATAAAAGAAATTTCACTTTCATTGCCTGAATTCTGCTAAGATAACTTTTATTGTGACTAAAGCTTCAGACCAATGGAGACGTTGCACATCAATTGGACATTTAGAATTTGAAAAGCATTTGATTTAAGGTTACAGTTAATAGCTTTTGAGTAAAATTATTCTGTTAAGTCACACGCTTTTGTACAACATTATACAGTACTTTAGTCATTTGTATTTTTACCAGTACCCAGAATCTTATTATTTTGACACCGATTTAAATTGGCTAAATTTTAAAAACGGACAACAAATTTTTATCCCAAAAGTCTAGATTTAGAATCTTTGTACTTTTTATAAAAAAATATGAGAAACTTTATATTAATAAAGGCCAAACTTTGTATTAATAAATGAAAACGTAACCGTTTATTGGTTGTTATCAATTTTGTCAGATTAATAAAAATGTCAAATTTATAATATATTTTTAAATTATTTGTGGTGTTTGTAATATTCCCGTCATCCAGTAAATATTCTACAGGCCTGTAAATACGTAGTTTTATTATATGTCTGTATACTGTAGTATAGATGTATTATATTCTCCACTCAACAACGCAAGAAAAAATCGTAAAAAAGAATGTGAAAAAAACCAACACATAAAGGGAGAAAGAGAGAGATAGAAAAATTTGATAAACTTAACAAATTTCTTTTTTTTATATAATATTTTCGTTGAAAATAGAAAACCCCATGAGAAACTACTACATCTGGTCCGTTAGCAGAGACTGACTATACACAAGAGCTGTCCATTACTTTCTTCTGAAATCCATTACTTTCTTCTGAAATATTGTGTTTTGTAACTATGTATAGAGTACAGTGCTTGCTATTGTGTGTGTGTGTGTGTGTGTGTGTGTGTGTGTGTGTGTGTGTGTGTGTGTGTGTGTGTGTGTGTGTGTGTGTGTGTGTGTGTGTGTGTGTGTGTGTGTGTGTGTGTGTGTGTGTGTGTGTGTGTGTGTGTGTGTGTGTGTGTGTGTGTGTGTGTGTGTGTGTGTGTGTGTGTGTGTGTGTGTGTGTGTGTGTGTGTGTGTGTGTGTGTGTGTGTGTGTGTGTGTGTGTGTGTGTGTGTGTGTCGTTGTCTGTCTACGTTCTCATTTACTACGGTACTGCAGTATTTAATGCTTATATTTTCCCTATTCACTTTCGACTGCGAAGGGATGAAAATGGCTGAATTTTTATTTACTGTCTGGTGCCACTTCTTCTCAAAATGAACAGACGAGAAGTAAGACGTGGCACGACTGGTGGATACGATGGAATCTTTCCACAGATTAATAATTATAATAACTCCTTAAATTCGTAGTGACCGTCAATCAATGATTTTTCAGTGAAGGGTTAGTAAGGATCGGTCAAAAATAACACAAATTTTTAACTTATTTGTGTCGACGGTGTGTGTTTGGCGTCAGCAACAATTGTCCTGATGATGACAATAAACATTGTCGAAACGTCGACACAAATAAGTTAAAAATGTGTGTTATTTTTGACCGATCATCACTAACCGTTCACTGAAAAATTATAATAACAGCAATAATAATAAAACTCACTGTTTTCTTTGCACATACTTTGCACATTACATATTTACCTATAACAGCATTAAATAACTCTTAAGTATTGACTAAACTTAACAAATGATTCCTGTATAATGGTAACAAAATGTATAATTATAATCAGTACAAATTTAATTAGGAACTATCTGATCGCCCAAGTCTCTTAGTTCTATACAATATACAAAACACTAAATCAATATAATTCATAGCTTTATTCGTTTGATACCTTAACAACATCAATAATACAATCGCCTCCACTTTAGTTCGTTCACAGGTAAAGCCTTCTCCTTGCCTCTAGGCTAACTCTATGATAATCAATCGACCGTCTACACATTGTGTCTCTGTACAAAGTATTTTACATTTCGTAAAAATTTGGATATACATCGACTGTGATACAAAGAATAATCTGCTGTCGCATTTGCACTTTTCTTCTATTTTAATTTCTAGTACAGATCTACGGCTGGGTTTGATAATTTGGTTCAACTTGACTTTCAACACAGTAACCAGTGTATTTATTATGTTTCAAGCTTAATCTGATCCACTTATATTTTAACAAGAACGTTCCAGTTTAATTGGAATCTAAATGCACGCAATAAAAAACAGTACTTAATGTTCTTTTTACAAAACGGATAGGCTATAATTCTTTTGGAAAACTTAAATACGTTTGTACATAGCATAACTATAAATTAAGTATTGCAATGGTAAATATGTAAAAGAATGCATTTACTTACAAAAAAACGACAAAACATAATATACAACTTCAGAAGAAACTATACTGAATAACGTTAGAATCTTGTCTTGGCGGGCTGTAAGACCGTGGCCCAAAGTTGTTAGGATCACGGCCTTTGAACCACAACCACAACTTTGAACCGCAACCTTACAGCCCGGCTAGACAAGGTTCTAGCATTGGCGCCGGCCGTGACAGCCTCAGACAGCAATTATATTGAATAATATCATAATATTATATAATCGCTGCAAGAAACTTTCAGTTACGTATATAGAAAACGATGAACTTACCAAAAGTATTTATATAATCTATATTATCAGAAACAATGTATTTGTTAAATAACAAATGGTTAGCTTACTTAATATTTTAAATAACATAACGGAATTATAACAATAAAGTCTCTTCACAACCTACCCTTTATACACAACCTAACCTGTGTTTAGTCTCTTCAAAGCGTACCCTTTTAACCCTTTAAGTGGTACCGATACCATTAGGGTTCAATATCTATTAATTTTATCCACAGTCTTGGCCGAACCGTATTGCTTCATATAGGTACCGTTGCTTCTTTATGCCTATTTACCCACCTCACTGGAGATTTACCCAGGGTCTTGTACCTTCTAATTTCCCTTGCACAAGTTTTTTCCATTTCACCCATTCTTCTGGTAGCCTAATGTGTTTAAAATAGTTTTAATATTTCTTTTAACCTTGTTTTTTACTTGTAGTTAGCATAATAAGAAATATTGTTCTGCGCTCCACCCATTACAATTAGTGATCTAAACTCGTAATTTAAAGGCTTTGATTCCGTACCTTAACTTCGTGTTTACTCAAAATTCCTCTCCTTTACTCTCAGCTGAGTTTTTATTTACAATGTAGTGCCACTTTTTATTCACAATTGATACAACACCGAAAAAAGACAATGACACAAGTGAAGGGTAAAATGAAACAAACTTTCAGTAGATTAATAATTACTACTACTACTACTACTACTACTACTACTGCTAATAATAATGTAATAATAATAATTTTTATAGAGGGGGAAAATGCTTTATGCACCATCAGACGAGCCGTGCTTCCTCTGGTGTGTGGGACTCCCACCCACTAAAAACCTCACCTCTAATTCAGGCATTTATATCCATCCTGGAACCACTTAGCATATTACTTCAGGATGGAGCCTATTGCGCCCTAATCGGGCTCCTTCTAGTTGTTCCTCATCTTCTACTGCCTGTTGGCTGCAAGTTGGGCCTGTCTTTTTTTTCTAGTAAGACCCACTGAATAAATTAAATATTAATAATAATAATAATAGTAATAGTAATAATACTGTTTTCTTTGTATGTTTTATTTACATAGTTATCTAGTACAACAATCTTAAAATCATTCTTAAGTAAATATTGAACTTAAAAAATGTTACATGTATGTAAAAATGATTACATACTGTTAAAACTAAATCTACTGCTAAACATTTATAAATAATTAATCCTGAGAGTGGGTAGTTGAAATTTAGTGTTTGTATTGAGTTCTATTGACTGTATACTGTTAACACTACAATCTGCCAGACATTGGAAACAGTAGAGAAAACAAACACTCCTTAACTCCTTAAACAACTATAAATACCCTTTACAGTATAATTTCTCATGGGGACAGCTGATAAATGGAAAGTTTAAAACGAAGTCAACTGGCAGTGGAAAAGTCTAGGGTTTGCCGTCAGATTCTTATTGTTACTGTGAGCAAGCGTGAGGTTTTACTGTACTTGTGTCGAAAAACTAAACATGATTTGGATAAAGATGGTTGATTAAACTTGTAATTGTTGTACTGTTTCTGGTGCCACTTTAGTTCTACGCCACTAAATGCCGCTACCCACAAAAACGTTATACATGCAGTATGAAGAAATCAAAGTGACAATAGCTTATTGACTTCTTAAAAAATAATTACTAAAAGCTTTACTAATTTTTATACAGTCTAACTAATTAAGTTTGGAAGTAGCTACTTTATAGTACAGAATAAATCTGAGGGACCAACAGCAGTTAAAGCAGTTAACCTACACAGAAGGGAAATATACGACATTAATTCTGTATGTGTATATAAAGTGTGGTATGTGTTTCTGTCTCACAAAGTTTAAACCGTAAAGGTAAGTGTCCTGGCGGAGAAAGGAGAACAATTAGCGTGCTGAGAGATTTATCCATGGCCTCGATCACCGTAATACGAATGTAAGCCCACGGGTAATGATACTGGAAATTCAGAAAATTAACGGCACAGAGTTTTTAAAGGCATAAATCCGTTTTTCTGTTAAAATTCTACGCCTTGTGAAACTGGTTAATTGATTCTATCTCGTTCATACAGTAGTTAATTTTATTTTTAAAATGTATTAATTCTAGAACGATTATCTGTTTACAAAAACTTTATCATCACCTGGCACAGCGTTCATTCTTTCAATTGCTTTCCTCTCCACACATTCCACAAATTTTGATGCTAACAGTTGAGCTGTGAATTAGTTACCTTTTCTTATACACGTTTGTACTGAATACGGAAGGACATCCAAATATAAAATAAAGGACTTCGCTGTTAAATAAAATAAAGTGTCTCTCTTTAGTTTGTGTAATTAAAATATTGAGAGACATCCTTAGTATAACAGAATATATACAGATAGTGCGGGAGAGGCAATCTCAAACCGACTTGTAGGAAACTTTCTAATAACTGGCATCGTTCGCCTCCACCCACTGCCTCTCCATTATAAGCTGCCCTTCCCTTCAAATGATCTTCATCCCTTGAAAGCGACTCCAACCATTGACTAAGGAAACTCTGTATTGTATTTCAACTGTTAGTTATCATTCTCACAAAGTCCTGCTTAGCAAACAGAGGGTTTAACAATCTTGTGTTAAAAATATATTAACGCTCTGTCATATTTATGTTGGATTGTCTTACTTAACATCGACTCGTGAAGTGTGTTTTACACGTAATACTTGAACACCTTTGGCATCTCTCTCCGACAAGTCTGTAAACAATAGAAAGCCCAGAGCAAATGTTTTGCGGGATCACAGCAATAGCAGAAATTCAAGAAAATCCAATTACTGTAAGATGTCATGTTTTTAAGAGTTAATACGTCAAAGTCTACTCACATCGCATGTAGGTCTACGTTGCACAGACAAACTGTATAAACAGTAAGTCTGAAATTAAATAGCAAACACAGCAATTTGCATTGGTTTCGTCTAACAAATTGGCTATAGGCCTATCTATTGCTACAGGTAGCAAACCACAGTTACAAGAGGAGATAAACTACTTGTTTATAAAGGCGTATAGAATCTAATTGAGCGGAATATAGTTATAGGGGCAGTAACAAGTTTATCTACTCTGACCTTGGCATAACAACGCTGAAGTAGAATATCACGTAGATTGGTCGGTAAAGTATCGAGAACTGTTTTATAAGAGTTCAAATTGTCTGACAGTAATCTTTTTGGGCAGTGGCTCAGTGGGTTTGACAAAAATGAAAAGGCAAAATGTGTAACGTTTTTTTGGTTTTTATCATATCATCGTTTTATCACTGTTAATTATCGTAACTTTTGATTTCTCTAATTTTTCATCCCATATTTCCTCATCACTTCTCCCAACTCGCTATGATTCTTTGTAATTACCTAGAATTATCGTATTAATTGATGACTCGTTGGGCACTTGGTGAAACATATTAATACAAAGGTTTTTTAAAAATATGTAAACACTTGGTAAGTTTCACAGATTTTATTTAACTCTGACACCTGTTTCGACTTCCTAATTCATTGTCAAAGAGATGAACGAATTAAAAACCTAAACACAGGATGTAATTAAGGGTGGTGGTGGTGGCCTTCTGTTTAGGGCGTGTATTGGAACATCTATAAGGGTGTTAAGATTGAGAGGGGGTGCAGGAGCTAAGGGAAGGTCAGGTGTCTGTAAAAACTAAATACAATCTGATACTAAATACAATATTTTGCGTTCAGAGTATATTTAGGTTAGCTAATGTTATATTTTGCATTCAGATTATTCAGTTTAGTTAATTTTACATTTTGCATTCACATTGTATTTAGTTTTTATAGACACCTGACCTTCCTTTAGCTCCTGCATTCGCCCTCTCCATCTTAACACCCTCACAGATGTTCCAATACACGCCCTAAACAGATGGCCACCACCACCCTTACTTACTTCCTGTGTTTAGGTTTTTAATTCATTCATCTCTTTGACAATGGCTTAGGAAGTTGAAACAGCTGTCAGAGTTAAATAAAATCTGTGAAACGTATCAAGTGTTTATATATTAAAAAAAAAAAACTTGTATTACCGTATTGTCGGCAAATCTGAACTGTTTACATTTCGTCCTTCTGTAGGTATCCTTCTTCTTCCAATGTATTACTTAATATATCCTAAAAGAAGATTTGGCGACAAACACTAATCTAGCCTCTCACCCACCCAGCTATTGGCAATCTGTTAGACTTTCATTTTTTTACACCTGCTTTATGACTGACGTATAATTTTTCTCATATACAATTCAACCTTCTGCCCTTCCAGTCTACCTCTTTTTTTTTTGTTTAAGAACATCCACTAATTTATTCTATTTAACTCTGTAAAAACCTCTTCCCATATAAATAAAACACAAACTTATTAATATTTCCCTTTATCACTCTATAACTTCGCGTCCCTTCTAAAACCAAACTACTCTTCTCCCATCGCTTATTCCATTCATTTTAAAATCCCCTTATTCGTATAACAATATTTTATTGGCATATACTAATAAGCTTATTGTTACGTGTTTGTCATACCTTTATATGACCACGTTCTTTGGAATGGGTATAAAATTGTGATTATAAAGCCCTCTGTCAATTCCACCTTTATCAAGTACTTTATACTATTTTCTCTGTTCCCTCTTTATGTAAATTCTTGAAAAATTTGTTTGTTGGTTGCCTACGCCTGCTGGTTTCCGATTTCATCATGATGTTGATTGGTTGTTTTACTTCAATGTTTCAATGTTATTGGCGAGTCCTTCTGATAATTCTTCATCTTCTATCTCTTTCCTTTTCATTACTTCCGATGCCTTTGGCTTCTCTTCTGATAAGCACAGTTCCTCTATATACTTCTCTACCTGCTTCTTTATTTCGTCTTCCTGTATGTTCCTCATTTTACATTTACCTTTACATGTATCCGATGTATGGGTTTTATCTTCGCATCTCATACTGTCCCTTTCTCCCTGTATCTTAATATCATCCTAAAATTCTTCTTTCAGTTGTATTTTCTTAGCCTTGTGCATTCCCACACCGTTCTTTCCACTCTTGACTCCTGAGTATTATAGTAGTTTTGCTACTTTATATATATTGTAACAAATTAAAAAAATCTGTTCTCTTGTTGTTTATAAAAAAAATTTTATTAGTATTTATTTATTTTTTTTTTTTAATTAATTTAATATTAATTATTTTAAAATGTTTCGTGGTGTTTCGAACTTCTTACTAATTGTTTTTGTTT
This sequence comes from Magicicada septendecula, assembly GCA_034769895.1. Classification (NCBI taxonomy): domain Eukaryota; kingdom Metazoa; phylum Arthropoda; class Insecta; order Hemiptera; family Cicadidae; genus Magicicada; species Magicicada septendecula. The sequence goes on along the minus strand of CM068375.1, from coordinate 120,911,139 downwards.
AATTATATCCTTTGGTGTATTTATAATCTTTTACCAGTTAATAGGATTGTCTCCAGGAACAATCGATTGGTGAACTTTCCTTATTTCCAGGTTATCTTCTTTTAAAGTTGTTAAATTCTGGTAGTTATGTCTCAATTAAGATGATATATTATGCTAGTTATAATTTAGGAATAAATAGGATTCAATTTTATAATATTCAAGGAATTTTATTAACAAATAATCAAGTAATCGATTTTCTATCGATTGATTAATCGACTCTCTCAGGGTATATCAATAGATTGTACAATTATTTATTATCGGGTTCTTTAAACAGTTAGTTTATATATAGTCAGAGAAAAGGGCAAAGTATAGAAAGTATAACATTACAATATATAAACTTATTAATTAAAATACACATATAACATTCAATATATAGCAGTAAGTAAAGAATTTTTCGAACCTTGAAGATTTAATGGCAGTGCCGCTTGGAATTGTGGGAAGTTAAAGATGGCCGCTCCGTGTTCAGACGTAATTGACGAATGCACCTCGAAGAATCTGCTTCAAATAAATGCTGCTTTTCCTATGATTTCTCGTTCCTGCAGCTGCGATTATTCCTTCTGGTGTTAGTGGAGTGGTCCTGGTTAAGTGTTTGTGGTTCCCTTCAATAAAATGTGTTGGATTAAGTTATATTTCACTTTAGTTAATAAGGTCGACAATTGCACTGTTTGTTTCGTTATGTGGAATTAATGGTTTTAATCGTTTAAATCGTTTAAATTGTGTATTCACTTGTTTTCTGTCCTTTTTTAAGTTAATTTAATGTTTGTAGGTGTTAGTTTCACTGAAGTTAAGGTTTAAATGAATTTTTTCGACACTCGCGATTTTTACAGTAGACTAGGCTCGTCGAATGAACGCCATTTATGTCTTCGCTATTAGGTTAATATTTTAGCAAGAGCTCGTCTTAAGTGTGCTCGACAAAGTCTAATAATTAATTAACTCACTTCCTTCGTTTCCTGACAAAGTCTTAGCCAATTTAATATTAGCAATACATTGTTTCAAAACTTTCTAGCTTCCGTTACATTAAGAAATTTTACATTATACTACTGAATATATTTTTGCTATTATTTAAATTTATTAAATACTAAATACATAACCTTCTTCTTCAGTTCATTCTGCTTGATTTGATACCAAATAAGATAGTTTTACTAAGTTTTTTATCTAAAATGCTATATTTACTTCATTTTGAAAATTGTAAGTCTTAAAATTTACTTCCTGTCCTTCTCAAAATGTTTGCCATTTTATATGTTATATTAATGATTGTATTAAATCTCAGATTGACATAAAAGGTTTATCTTCCCTTAATTTCTTGTAATTTGATTAATTGGTTATCTTTTTTTAAATATTATACATTAATTTGTGACTCCCCTCTTTGAATTTTCAGTTTTTACATTTGCATTTTTAACAATAATTCTTACTATCTTTTTACAATATCTTTCTTAATTACAGTTCCAGTTATATGACTCTGTGACTGGTTTACCTTATATAAATTCCATCAGTTTAACTATTTTTCTGTACTTAATTCATCAATGATAATGCTGTTTAGATTTACCATTTGGCCTAGATTTTAACTGTTTTTACATACAAAGTTATTAGAATAATACATCTTGTTTATACTCTTTCTGACTTTCTATTCTAATATAATATTCATTAACATTTCTTTAATTTAACAAAAGGACATTTAGTATATAATTCATACTATTAATTCATAACACATAATTGAAATTAACAATGGTATTTAATCTCAGACATTTTAATCTGGATTAACTATTCTTAAAACATAATAAACATTTTCATAATAAAAGAATGGTATTTAACTCTGACATTTCAGTATTGAGTTATCTGAACTTATTCTAACAAAACATATCTGTCCTTCCATCGTTTACACTATTTCTTATACCTAGTTTTATTTTCAGTCTTAGCTGTTTTTGTTTGATTTTTGGGGTAATGATTCTTGGTCACTTCACTTTTTTATTGGCCTGCTCTTGTTTTATTTACTGTCATTCTAATGAATGTTGTATATAAAGAGTGGCAGTTATTATTTAGAAACACTTGTATTATTTGTCATTATAATACTCTATTTAATATTATTCATTGACACAATATAAACACTTTAAAGTTGTATAATTTCACAATTTACTCAGTTTTTAGGTTTATTTAATATAACGTAAAAACTTGCACTGGTCCCCTTTTTATTCTTTGATTTTATTTCTAATTAGTTTTATAGTCTTATTAAAATCAAGAAGTTTGTTTATAGAGGATAATGAAGGTTTGTTTTTCCTCTTATATTACTAATTCACATTGGTTCACTTTCAATTCTACTTTATACACTTTTGGCTTATCTCTATTTTACATGGTTTTCTAAATTTGGGTTTTTGTTATACTTTCATTGGTTATTATTTTTATTACTTTCTTTTGGGGTTTGGGTTTTTGTTCCTTATAAGAGCATTCCTTCTTCTCGTGGATGTTGTCTTGTTCTGGTTTCTTCTTTAATTGATCCTATCCTCCTTGTTTCTTAGAAAAGTATCACCTTTTATGGTGGATGTTGTCTTGTTTGGGTTTCTTCCTTCCTTACTCCTATCCTACCTGGGTATTACCTTGCTTTATTTTTAGTTTTGTGGTTTATTTTGATTACTCATCACTCATTGTATATATGGTCTTAATGAAACTCTTACTTCAATCTATGATTGTGCTTTACGGTGGTTCTTAATTAATTTTTAATATTGCTTTCCTGGATTTAAATTTGTTTTTATTTTCTTTTATGATCTTTCTTTCCATTCAGAACTATGGGCATTATCTGTCATGCTACAATATATATATATATATATATATATATATATATTGTAACGATACGGTTTTTTATGTTACAAAAATAAATATGAAAAAATGAAAATTTTTGTTTAAATTTAATTTATTGAGAAAAAATTTAAAAAAATTTTTTTTTATTATTTATTAGTTTATTATTTATTATATTACTCCTCGTTGTTATATTAATTCCTTCCTTATTTTATCTATTTTGGTTGTTTATGAATAATTTGTTTAACGCGTTAAATAGATTATGAATATTGAATAATCGATTTGTTGTATTTGTATATTTGGTGATTTTACTCCTTTTCTATGTTATTCTCTTCCTCATTGACGTCCAGGTTTCAAATAATACCTGAAATTCTTTTAAATATATATTTTTTAAAGAAATAAAACTCAAAAATAGAATATTTAAATGAATTTATTGATCTCGTTGCGATTAATCGACTTTGAGTCGAAATACTGATTCACAGCTCGAAAACTCTTATCTCAGGTCGGTTTGGTTTCTTTTATTTAAATTAATAACATTTTAAAATAATAGGTTCTTTTAACTGTTATTAAAAGTCAGAAAACGGCAATGCTGAAAAGTACAATACTTACAACTAAAAGTTCTTAATTAATAAAATAGAAATAATATTTATTATAAAAATGTTAGTAAAAATTGAATTGTTCGAACCACAGGCTATGCATGGACTGACGTCATCACAGCTGATTGAAGTCGGATGGCAAATGATTTCATCAAAGATGGCCGCCTTCTTGCTGCGTATTTACACCAAGATCTTCCCGACGAATTTCCTCCAAATCAATCTTTATTCTTTAATTGTTCCTCATCAGAGCAGTAGTTATTAATTTTCTTCGTTGTAATGTGATTATTCCGTATTAGTGATCCGTTTTTTGGTTCGGTAACAGGTGTTGGTTAATAGTGTATTCGTTCAAATAGTTCGTCCAGAATGTCGTGATGATATTCACATTAGAAATTTTCCGATTAGTGCCTGGACTGTTCCGATATCTGGTTTATAATTGCCAATCTTCATAAAAGTAATGGTTTGGTTTCTTTTATTTAACTTTTGTATAAACCACTCATATTTTAAATTTTCTTTCTGAAGCTTAATTCTTGTCAAAAAATGTTTTATCTTTTTTAGCTACATCGTTCTGATGTGTTCTTCTTGACGTTTAACAATCAACTCCCAGTTTTTTTCTTCATCATACAAAAGGTCATGGCTGTTTTATTAGTAAATTTACATTGTTTCAGTCAGCTGATACTTAAGTCTCAAGTTTGATTTTGTACAAAAGAATTGAATTTTACATTATATTATAAATTACATTTTGATTATTATTTATTCTTATTAAATTCTAATTACATAATCAAATTCCTTATTTAATTCTGCATAATTTAATACCATACACGATATATTTTATAGTATTTTTTAACTCAAAATTCATATTTAGAGTATATTTGGTTGTAGGCCTTACCTACTTTACTTCCTTCCACATTAAATGGTTTACAATCTATGTTAGATTCCAATTATCATTAAACAAGATCATTGATTGAATTATTATGATTTGGTCTCTTTAATTCTCAGTAATTTGATGATTTACTTAGCTAATTTGAACACTACCTTCAATTTAGGCTTTTCTCTAGGCCTCAGTGTTAGTACACTTGTCTTTTTCTAATATTAGCCTATATTCCTTAATTACTTTCACAAAGTGTTGTTACATTTATAATAAATTGTTATTGTGTTAAATTCAACAATTTTCATTCATTTAATTTGTTTCATCAACTTATTTACTAATAATTTATAATGTTGGTGAGATTTACAATTTGGCCTTTTTTTTATGTTAGTTCTATTACCAAGTTTACAATTATTTCAGCTTGCTATCACCCTTTCTGACATACAATTCCAATAAAATTCTAACAACTAAATTGTCCTTACTTAATTACAACATTGTTTATGATTAATTGACATTATTAAAACATAATAAAGATATTATCTGAAAAATAAATTTAATCTCAAGCATTCAGTGCTATGAGTTCAATGAACTTCTAACACAAGAAAACAAATCTGTTTTTATTTAAACAGTTTATTAAAGTTAACTATTATTCAGTCTATTGCTGTTGTTTTTGTTTTAATTTAGGGATTTACCCTGGTTCCCCTCACTTTTCACTGTATTCCCTAATCTTATTTCTAGTAATTTTATCTAGTCTTGGGGAATAAGGAACATCACTTAAATGGGATTATTATTAGTCACTTTTCACAATAAAAATAAATTACACTTGTCCACCTTTAGTCATATATCTAAAATCTTTACTTACACTTACTTTACATTTATTCTTATTTTATTGTATTGTACTTTTCTTATGTTATCTTTTTGGGGTTTTATTTTTATAATGAGGCATTGTTTTTTTAATAGTTATTTTGCTATCCTGTGGGTTGGTTTATCCATGCCTTTTCCTTACCTGCTCCTATTCTACCTGAGTATATCTACTCTGTAAGTTGGACTATCATTATCTTCCTATTATCTATTATAGATTGTATGTTTGTTTTGTAATGAACTTGATTTCTTTGGATCTAGGATTTCAGTTTACTGTTGTTCTTGATTAATTATTATAGTAATTATTCTTTATGCCAGTTTGTTTTTATTTTATACTTCCTTATTTTTTGAATTCTAACAAGGTGGATTTTCTGTCATGCTACAATATATATTAATATACATATATATTAAAATACAATGAAATTGTACCTTTCTTTTAATGTTGTTCGTGTTGTTATATGTCGGGTGTTACACTCCGCGCACTTTTGATACTTACTGATGACTGGTTCCTCTGCGACGATGTCGTCCTGCAAAACAACTTAAGCTACTATGTGTATGTGGGCGCCACTTGGAATTTTTGTTCCAAGAAATTATTATTAAAATTAAATTTTGATTTCTTAGTAGTTAATTTAATTCTATGAAAAAATGTGAACAAGACAGTTTGAATTTGCAAATAACATATGTTTTAATGAACCTTAAAAATCGTCTGAAGGACTAACACCCGTATTAAATAAAATTGCAGAGTTACAAAAAATTATTATTGACAAGTTTTTTCTCCAATCAAGTATCGGCTAACAAATATTTTATTTACTCAGTTGAAAAGCATGAGTTTATTGTATGAAAAATCTTTATACTCAGGACGTGACTCCTTTGAACTACCAAGACAAATCAATAGGATGCTTTACAAAAATTGTGTGATTTGAAGGTGTGTGACATGTGTAGTACAACTGTGTGACAAATGATACCAGGTAAAAATGACTTTAACTTTTGAACAACTCACGTTCCGGTGGGTAATTATTTCTTGCACTGGACACTTCTCTTGGGGACGTTTTCAATCTTGCCTCTTCGTGTTTAACGTTCCTCGTGCACTGATAATTATTTGTAAGTCAAAATACGGTTTTTTCTTAAAACTCCGCACGATTGAAATAAGTTTCGCACTGAATCTATGCTTTGAGTTCTGCCGGCGGTGATCAGCTGTCTGCGTGTTTCCCTATTCGGCCGTCGCAGCGCTAGTTCCGGACTCAACGTTGAAAGGCTTGTCAGTAATTGTTTTGGGAATTTTGTCAAAGTCAGTTTGTCTTAGCGAATACCAGCAGAATTGATTCTCTATTAAAATTTGGTCCTTTTCAGGGTCGCTAGTATTCTGGCTGCGTGCGTTCTATTAAATATGGCGTGTTGCTGTTCTATTCAACAACACGTTGGCGTATACTCCTTGTAGAGGTTAGTTCAGTCTTTTGTCATGTACGGGAAAATCCTTTCTGTGTTCTCGTGTCGAATTCTCGTTCTTCGGTTTCGCCTCGGACGTGATGATCAGTTTCGTGGGTGATGTGTCTCTTCTGGATTCAAAGCATAAAGTGTTTTCTGGTCAAATTTCGTCTTCCTTTTATACTCTGTAAGGGGCATTGTTTTAATTTTTTGACATGAACTTCCGGTATTATTGAGTAAAATTTTCTTCTAGAACGTTCGAGAATAAACAAATGGAACATCATGGAACAAATTTGACTTCCGTAGAAGCTTTAGAACAAAAACGTCTTATTCTTCACACTAAAGGATATTACTGAAATTATTCTGGTATTTGTAACTACTTACAATCTGCATGCCATTACTATTTTTGGATTCTCTGCTTTCAACTGAATCTAATGATACTAATTACGATTGGTTTTGAACAAATTAACTCTAATAAAATAACATAAAATACCACTCTTACCTTGGAATGTTTTCACAAAATTCCAATTTTCTACTTATAAAAATGTTGTGAAGTTGTTTGGTTCTTGCTACAACATTAATGCATAACATAATTATCTTTTTATAACAAAATAAACAAATATTAACACATATAACATATAAATAAGTTCAGTTTTGTATAGGCCTTACATATGGCCTATGTTTTTTGTCACTGGTTCTTTACAATAATTTGTCTTTTTTCGGTATCATATATGGGATTTTTTGGGTATTCACTGAGAGTTTGTTATATTGTTTATCCTTGGTATTACCTGGTTTATCCTGATACATATTATTTTTACTGTAAGATTACTTAGCATCATTTTGTTTTGCATAAGTGATTCATTTTCTTGGTGTGACAAATTTCACTCTCATATTTCAAATCCTTTAAGAATTAACCTTGTTTTCAACTGAGTAAGTTTGTTTCTGTAGGACACTATAGGATTGTACCTTTTTCCTTTATTTTTGCTAATATTCTGCAATTATTCTGACAAATATGACTGTTTTTTGTGATTGTTTTTGGCGTCAGCCTGGTATGGTATAGGTAAATAGTTTCCTAACTCGACTGTTAAAGTGTTTTAGTTGGTCAAATATATAAGTATAGTCACATTATATTGTATTTAAATTTTATAATACAATTTGGTTGCATTTTATCAACATTAAATTCATAAATATTACAATATTATAGGTCCATCACTTGTTTTCAGTTAATACTGTTTTTGGCTATTTTAATTGATTTCTAATCACTTTACAGCTTTCTCTATTTAAGATAATTTGTTTGTCTTTGTCTAATTGACATATACATATAGTTTTTATATTAATTCTATAATAATTAATTTTCACATAAAATCTGAGTGATTGGACTCAGCTCCTAAACATAGATTTTTTGTCATAACATTTATATAGTTTTTTATTTTAACTTACATCCTTTTTAATAATGTATTCAAATCATTTAATACATTTATTTTATTTATATTACAAAGTATAATAATGGATCTCGTCCATTAATTCACAATAAATAGTTTTTTATACCCTATTCAGAGTTACATTTCTTAATAAGTAATGACCTCATTTTGGTTATTTCTGAGATTATCTGTCTCTCTTATAGTATATTATTAGTTTACACTGTTCTTCACTTAAATAATATATATGGGGTTTGAGTCTTAGTCATAGTCTTGTCGTTTTTTCATGTTAATGATATTAATTATCAGACAATATTACAAAATTTTTCGGATTTCTTGGGTTCGATACTGTTCACCTCACTTTCCTCTTGTGATAAATTACTATGCGAATAATTTCCTTTATGGAACGTTCTATGACGTTACAATATTAATTGTTGAATTATGTTAGTCATTGCTTAAACCCAAGATATCTGGTGCAGTTTTTTTTCAAATCACTGTTCTTCCTTGTCCAATTTGTGTTCTTACTTCTTCTTCGTAATTGCTGTTTCTGTATCTCTGTGCTTAGAAATTTGCATTTTTGCGTGGCATTTGTATGTCCTTTATCTGCTGGAAGCCAGAATTTAACAAGAAAATTAAAAGCGCTTTTAAAGGTTGTAGTGGAGGAACCATTTTTCTATATAAGACTACAAAAACTCTAAAACGTGGGAAATAAAGGAAACAGATTAATGGAGGAAAACTGTAGCAAGTAAATAAAAAAGTAAGAATAAGAGCGAGGTTCGATCAAGTGTAACTAATCGTAGAGCCAAAGCAATTCAGTCGGTTTGGACAAATGATAAAAGTGTCTAGCAAAAAGTGACACAAAATGTTGGAATTGGCAACGACAAATGCTATATAGAATTGCCGAAACAAAAAATAGAACAACTGAAACTTTCGTGGAGTAATTTAGAGAACAAAGGGATGGAAAACAAAGACAGAAGAGATATGCAGAAATTGAATGTCGGATGCAACAAACGCCAAACGATTAGACTCGCATAAACAATGTATAGGACATGACATGAAGTCCGTTCCAAACAATTTTGTAATTTCCCATTGACAGAGGACTGCAAATGAATGGGAATTTAGTGTTACGTGACACATCTGTTCACGCACCCAGACGGGCATATCGGTATACTCAAATGCCTCATTAGTATAGTTCTTACAAACCTTACCCTGACGAAGTTTTGTAAATATTCGTCAAGATCGTGAACCTGATACCGCAAAATTATAGGCAGTAATGGATCTACCTACCGTGACAACAGACATACCCATGTGCATGTTTTATAAAAGTAATGTATCAAGTATTTTGCTAAGAATATTCCTCTTGTTTCGTGTGAGGCGGGAAGAGTTCAACATCTAACTAAAGTTGTGGGGCCGGGCTCCGAATGTCATCGCACACAGGATCCACCTGCTTCCATTCCCCATCCCACAGAGCCTTCTCAGTCTCGCCACTGTAAATAACAAGCGAGAGCAGACTAGTAATTGAAAATTCAGCCCGTTCCATTTCATCGGAGACGAGAAAACGAATAAGGATATTTTAAAACGTTAAATTCTGCGGTTACAGAGGAAATGAGAACGTCTCATCGCCGGAATCTCGTCTTATATACTCTCTCTCTCTCTCTCTCTGTCTCTCTCTCTCCGTCTCTCTCTCTCTGTTTCTCTCTCTCTCTCTTTTTCTCACTCTCTTTCTTTCTTTCTCTCTCTCTCTCACACACAATCTTTCTTCCCTCGCTCTCTCTCTCTCTCTCGCTCCTCAACACACAACACCCACACAGAATCAAATAATACTTTCAGATTTTACTCTCTATCCACAGCCGCCTGAAATCGTTACGAAGTACAATGTTTCAATAAAAATATTACGAACAACACTCGAGTGTACAGTATAAATATTAGCATATCACTGGAATGTATTATTAGCTTTTCCTTTACAAACAGAAGTATTCTGTTAAAAAAATAAAGTAGTTGATTCGGTTTCACTTGTTGTCATCCTTTTTATCTACCTTACTTTTTACATATTTATACGGTCACTCAGGAAGCGAAATAAAAAAATACTCTACTTGGATTTTGTTGTTGATAACTTGTGCGTAAAAGTTACTTCAACTTTTATTTTGAATTATAGTGTTCCGGGGTCAAAAAGTTTTACATACATACACTCAAACAAATAATACCGTTACGTGATGGAAAGTTACTGTTAATAAATTAATTATATGATGCAAACAAGCTATCAAGTGTCTGTTTCAGAACATAATAGGAAAGTCGTGTAAATTAATTAGTTCTGTTAGCAGAATTGTCAAACACATGATGGTGCCACGGAGATTCTTTCGAGCCTTGTTCTGGCGTTCATTACGATTTACATAAATGCACACAAATCACGGAATATTTTAAAACAATGTGGCTGTACGTTGTGATTCGTGCAAAATGAAAATAAGTGTTAATCATAAATAAAAAATAATTATGAAAATATTTATCGCAAATGTAGTAATACGGCAGTAGTAACAACAACAACAGTATCAACGATAAGATAATACGAATAATAAAAAGAAAACAACGAAGATTGAGGTGTCAACAGCTGACACTCGCCCAGAAGTATAATTAAATTCCTTCCTCTCATTACTCTACGTTCAAATTAGGTTCACGACTATGCGCTTGCAATACACGCTCCCCGGTTTTTCTAAGTAATTGAGCAAAATCATCGTTTAATCGAATTTAAAAATTAGATAATTAAGTGCTTCTGTTTTACTTTACACGGGTGACTTACTTTTAATGCAATGAAAGTGACAATTTACTACGACGTTTTCAACACTCACCTGCCACAGACTCGGTCACACTGCCTTACTGGCCTACCGTGTAACACTACAAGTTACCCTTCGTTATCACATAAGACACCGGCAAAGTCTACACTCTTAGCAAACCAAGATTTAGCGACAGAGTATGGATAAAGAACTGTCAGCACACGGGCTGCAATATGCCCTCTATATATAACTGTATTTATGAGATACGAATCGTACGTGAAAGTTAGTAGAACATAACGCGGTAAGTTACAGCTACTGGTTGTTCCAAGAAAAAATCATGGTTACGCTTGTTGCTAAAACCAGTATACACTAAGCATTTATAACTACACTAAAGTCCCGTTTAACCGAATTTCCGGTTTAACCGAATGATGACGCGGTAATTTTCTTTTTTTAAGAAGTTTACACATTGTTACGACGGTCTACTCGATCGTCGTAGGTACAGTGGAAACAAAAATACAAGACACCAATTAAGTCACTAATCACACGTTTAATTTTTACAGTTAAACTGTTCGTAATTAACAACACAGTCTCTACAACAAATCAAATGAAAATTGTTCACACGCAATAAAATGTCCACTAAAATTAAACACAATTGTATTACAATTATACCGTCCGATTATAAAACACCACTCTTAACTAATAACCACTTGAACGCGCACAGTAATATCGCTACTATAACTCTCGAACCCCACTGTCAATATCTCGCACTAATACTGAACTCAACGTCGTTGAGTACCGGTATTTATACCGCCCCAAATTACTAGATTATTCGATAGCGCCAGTATTGTTACGACGTAATTACTAGCGGCTTTGACACAGTCCGTGCGCCCGAGCGAAGTCTGGCACAGTCTAGAAAATACGTCAACAAGCACATACGCCACACACGTTACATTCCGGATCACTCTGGAACATTCGATAAACACGTAGATTGTTCTGTGATGTCGTAACAATATTTTAAATTTTACAGCGTTTATAACTCGTCTGACGGACTGCACTGTATGCGGTACTGTATGTGTCACCGATTGTACTGTACTTCACGCGTGACTCACTAATTTTTTTAACAAGTTGAACTAATGTAAGATTAATAAGGGTTCTTTTCTATTTTTCATTTCATTCATTCATTCATTCATTCATTCATTTCATTGCTTTTTCTTCTTTGTTAATTTTTTAATGTACACCTACTGTAATGACTTAAATACGTACTACTGTATTTGAAAATGTCATTTGAAAAATAAAGTTGTTCTTTTTAATTTGTATACAGTAATATTGTACGATTTAATTACGGTATTTAAAGTCCGTTGATTTTAAAGACGTCTGCATTTTAATAGAAGTATGTAATAACGGCTCGTGAGTACTGCTAGTTTTCCTAAAAAACGATTAAAGGCGCCTGTTGTTCTTTAGCGTTTTTTTCTCACTAAAAAAGTGTAGATTAGAGTACAGTACTATGTTTCCGATTTAACCGAATCACCCTTGGCCCTATCAAATTCGGTTAAACGAGACTCTAGTGTACTTTCTGTTTGAAATTTTTAGTTATGTTTTTATCAGTTCAGGAAAACAAAGAAACACCTTCTTCGTTAACCTTGACAGATGTAAAGATACGCGCTGTATTCTATTCTGAAAAATGAAAACAAGACTGCAGTGCTAAATCTAAGAACTAATTTTAAACACTTGCGTAATTGTGTCTGTCAGTCGATGGCAAGAAAAATAAAATAATTTTTGAATGCAGTAACATTTACTGAAGCACCAGATGAATGCAAGATTTCAACGTTAGACAAGGTTCCGTACTAAAATTAATGGCAGACAGAAGACAGAAAGGGAAAGGAAGAGGAATTTAATGAAATTACGTTTATTAATATGATTTCAAAACGTTTAACCGTCGCGTCGTGTTTGAAACCATTTTTGAAGCGAGCTGTCGGTTTCGACTCAACCGTTTGGCATCAGTCTGTCTCTCTGTCTGTCAATCTACTTGGAAGATGTTTTACGATAACTATTGAATACATCACCCGATCTTAGTAAACAATGGTGTGTCTGTTCATAATTTTACCAAACAGACCACTTTTGTTTTTGGGATCGATCCCCTCCCTCCCCCAAATTAGCCGGGAGACACGAGTAGTTGCGCAAAAAATTTCAAACAATCGCAAAAACACATGTAGGATTTTAACCAAAATATGAATATAGTGTCCAGTTTTATAAACTTCAAAACGTTAGAACAGTAAAGCAAAACATTTATAAAATTTTTTTAAATTGTAAAAAACATACCGGGTATTAGGATAAAGGAGATTTTAGCCCAAATCCGAATTAAATGTTTACTATGAAATGTTTTGGACACTACGGACCAAAAACAGAAATCCAAGTTTATGAAAATTGTAAAAGCGTATATGGGGTAACAAGTTATGAGGAATTTTATTGAAAACACAAACTCGGCATCTTCAATAATTTTACACAATTAATATCTCTCAATACCCTTCCAAATTTAAAATCAAACAGTTTTTCAACTTTACAATCTAAGCAACGAAACATATTGTCATCAGTTATGTATATTTGTAAAAAGTATTAGATTTTGGACACGAATATATCTACGAAAAAATACGCTACCTTAAATGTTATAGCTAAATTATTTGTTATTTAGGCATTAGAGGTATAAATTTAACTAAAAATAAAATCAATGTTGTAGTTCGGGGGGAATGTTTAGTGTTTATTGTATGAGTGTCTACTTTACGATTGATATTTTATTTTAAAATAGTAAAGTAACTGAGGTTTCATAATTTTTTTGATAACTGACAATTTAAGTAATACTGAAATTTAAAACAGCGAGCTCTCCAGCACAGAATGCTTACTAGTTTACAGGAGATTCTAATATCACTATCTGCGTTTTTTTATAATATTGTGTGTGGGGGGTTGCGCGCGGGCACGCATGTCAACACTTATACGTTTGATTATATATGAGTTATGTAACCAATTTATCTTATAGGGTTACAAATCTTATTTCTTTAAGCCTCACTTCGGATTCGTCAATTTGTAACACGTAAATTAAATCGTTACTTCTTACTTAAATGTTATGTTGTGTGTACTTAAATTACATACACCGTCCGTTGGAAGTGTCAATTTGTAACAAATAAATAATGTAGCGACTAACTCGCACTGGAGTCGTCAATTTGTAATTATTAATACGTTATGTTGAACGGCGAATGGTTTTGTAATCTGCCGCTCGCTCCCACTATACGTACCGTTTCCGTGACGTCACTCACCGTTGCCAACCGTCGTGGTGTCCTCTGTACTCGGTGAACTTATTTTCTAAATGGAACAGCAATAATAACGACGCAAATATAACATCAAACATATATCCTTATAGAAATCCTTTATTCAGAAAAGCACTGGTTAATTGTTTCTTAAATTTGATTATGATAATCACAATTGTGGCGCAAATTATACGTCTTCTTTTTACCAGTTGGTACAGTAGTAGCAAATATTCAGTATTTAGTCAGACCAAAAGAATGCTTTGGTAAATGTTTCTATTAAAAATAAAATATCTCAGGGCGTATCTGGTTCGGGGATTACATTTAAACAAAATATTATTCTATAAATCAAAATACAAGTTTTACAGTTAAAGGATATTACAAAGTTAGAGTGTAATGTGCACACAAGCAGTCGGATCGTGATTACTAGTTATAATAGGTTATGTCCAGTTTAGGTGTTTAATAATTATTATCCAAATCAAAGGTTCTTGTGGTGTTTGAAAAGGTGTCAATCTCAAATCGTGTTATTAGTGAGTGTTCTTAGTGTTGGTGTGATATGGTGTCTGTAGTTTTAGTTGATTAATACTTAAAAAGTCGTGTATACAAAAGTGGGTGTTGATACACAATATAATAAGATGTCAAAGTCACCAAATCCTCTTCTTTGTATGGTTCGTGGTCGAAGATAGGGCCCACGTCTGCTTCAATCCTTTTCCCTGGTTCTTGGTTCTTCTATTTCATATACTGGATGTTCCTCACTTGGTGGTAAAAGTTCGTGTTATGTATCTCTATCTGTATCAATATGTCTGGAACGTTTTTCACAGTTTATTTTTTAATTATGTTAGACGTTTTACAAACGCGTCTGTACGCTATGACCGTTGTTAAAGAAGTCTCTTTTTATTTATCCGAAATTTCTGGTTGCTAAGGGTAAACTTGGAATCTGGTTGGTTGATTCGGATATACATTGTCATATACTTTCATTATTTCAAAATCTGAATTTGTTCAAAACCTTTAAATTAATATAACTTTTCTGTATTGATTGGGAATTTAAAACTATTAGTAGCATTATTTTGATCTTTACATTTGTGACATATAGACACTAAACATGCCTGCTTTTACTTAAGAACTACAGATGTTACAATTTTGTTATTTGAATTTTTCTTAAACAACTTGAGATGTATTATTTTGTTTCTATATTCGTTGTGTACACTATTAACTATAAATATATTTATCCTTCCACATTTGTTTTACAAAATCCCTAACATTATTATCTAAAATTTACAAAAGTTGGTTTTACCTGGCCTATGTACTGGTGTTATTTTCATCACCATGTTTAAAACCTTTAACAGTTAAATTAACTTTTAACAATCATAAAAACTGTTTAACATATAACATTATCTTAACAAAACAAAAGATATACTATTCTATTAGTTTAATTTCATGCCCACATGGCTATGATTCTACTGAACCTTTGAACAAATAAACTGTTTTTTACTTAAACTATACAATTGTTTAACACTTAGCAATAACATCTTTTTATAGTCTACTTTGCTTTGCCAATCAATTGATCACTGTTTGACACCAGTTCTATGGTGATATATTTGTTAACATAAAAAATGAAATTAACATCAGTTAATTGATATTCTTTTAAAACAACTGCTTCACCTGCTACATACAAAAAACAACATAAATACCATGATAATAAAACAACGTGATAAAACATAATAACATGCACATTTTTATAAAATAAATTATGCACTAATTAATTAGTCTTCTCTCAGTTAATTCATTAATTATTCTAAAACTGTCTATGTTATGTTTCACATTACTTGTCACTATGTTTATCGTTTACCCTTTTCACTGAACACTTAATAGTTTGTATTTATAAACATACTTATTTTTTTTTATAGGTTTTTACATTTTATTGTCATTAAAAGAACTTCACTCTTGTTATCAAATGTTACTGTGGACAAGTTATTATTTGTTGTTTTCTGGACAATCTTATGATCAATATTTGTTACAATTAGTTGTATGGTTCATGTATCTATAATAAGGTTTGTTATATTTTCATTACATCATTTAAATTAATCATTTACTAATATTTCTTTTACATAGTATTACATGTTTGGGCCTATTATCCCTCAACTTGTATTTTGATTATCTTGATATTATGATACATTGAATGAAACCATTTGTTTCTTTATAGTACTGGTTCATAAGCCGTCTGTCTTTATAATTATTTATTTTGTCATAATTGAAAGTTCATGTCATAATCGGGGTTGAATGTATTTTCCATCACTTTGCCGAAATCATTAATTTGGGTACGGTCAGTTGTATTACTAGTCAGTCTGAAATGGTTAGTCGTTCCTCTTCACTATCATCTTGGAAGATATTGTTCTTCTTGTTTAGCTTCTTATCCAAAGTCTTCCTTAAATCAGGTACGATATTAAGTTGTTCCAAATGTAATGTTACAGTTATCTAATTATCTAATTTTCTACATCAAATAAAAATGAGTGACACTGTAAGTCACCTGCGTAATATTATGTGTGTAAAATGTACATTTACAAAAACATGTAATATTTACGTTTACGTTTTACGTAAGTTTTTTTTATGCACAAACACAGCAAAAACCTATATTGATTTAAAAAACTAAAAGGGTTAATAGACCGCATTCAAGTCAAAGTCTCAAGTCTAAAGACTCTTAGGCTCCCACCTAAAATTCTGCAACTCTATAATTATTCTCCTAAACCACTCAAAAATGAGATGCTATTTTGTAGCTTCTTTACGTCGCCGTTTAAAATTGTTTAAAGCAGACTTTAAGTTTAGAGCAAATGAATTGATGTTGTCTGAAATTGTTGCAATTGTCATTAAGCCTACTAGAGGGACGGCCTTCTTCCATCACTGTGCGTTTCGGCTACCAAACAAATCTGTAGCTTAAAATAGCTTAGGCTTTGGGGTAGGTTAGCGTGTGTTTCTGTCTTTCAGGCGTTAGTTGGTGGGGCGGGGAGGAGTGCCATCCGGTTGTCCATATACTGTAATTATAGGGGTTTATAAGGGTATGACTTATAGCCGCCTGTCGCAGTTTGCAGTTGACCTTGAGTTGGTAAGTTTTTTGTTATGTATATACTTTAGTATGTTTTGACTCTCTGTCGCTTGTGATACAGATTGTGATGTTTTAGTGTTTGTTTTGGCCTGAAGACGGCTACAGATTTGTTGTACAGCTGAAACGTCGCTTTATATAAAAAGGCAGTGATGAAAGAAGTCCGTCCCTCTAGTAGATGTAATGTCAATAACCCATCACTAACGTCTTTTAAAGGAATTGTTGCAATTGTCTTCTACAGAATTCTGTACTCACCAAAATGTCATCATTGTGTAAAGAAGTAAAATATGCTAAGGTAAATTGAGTAGGCAATGTGATGGAGAATACAGACATTAGATCTAATTTCAAAAGTCTTCAGAACATTCGCACACGATTAGTTTGTTTCTGTCTAGTCTATTTGCTTTGTGGATCATTTAAAAACACGTTATGTTATGGTATCTTAAAATTTGAAGAACAAACGTTAGCTTACAGTTAAACAAATGTTTATATAAAACTAACTAATACGTTTTATAAATGATTACTTACTCTAATAATGCTAAAACATTTTTAAAGGAAAACCAAACGCTTTTGTATAAGCCTAAAGCAAAGTAGAATTTTCTCGGAGTAGAAGTTTCATATAACAGGTAAGACAAAGTATTATCGCTGAATACAGTAAAGATGCCGTCAGATTTATCTTGAGAGTCGGTGACCTTGAACTCCTTAGATCAAAATCTAATCTAAGAGGAACGATATTGGTATTTTTGGACTCAACGGCACGGAGTATTTGTTCTTACTGCTTAAATTTTACACTTTACAAGATACTTTTCGATTCTTTCCTCGTTTTTATTGCATTAATTTAATAAAAAAATTTATTAATTTTAAAACGAATAGCTGTTTTGGAAAGTTTGTCAGCGCTTTAAAACTGACTAGGCTAGCGTCACTGCTCTCTCGTTCGATATCAACCCTCTAAATCTCCCTTGCGCCAAAAACTTTTGATTCAAGCAGCTGTGCTGTGAATTAGTTGCCTTTTGTTTTACACGGCTGAATAGAGCGCAGCGGGTGTACCGACTTCGTTCTACGTCAGCAGCTGATGTCATGATTCGAAAGAAAGTGTCGCCCTAGTTGTATAATTACAATATTGAGAGACAAACGCAGAATAACAGGATACACACAATTAGTTTGGGAGAGGCAATCTCAACTCGACTCATAGAAAACTTTGTAATAACTGGCGTTGTTAAGTTATTTACACCCACGCTACAGCTCGGCCCATTATAAGCTTCCCACCCCACAAAAAATCGTGGGAAATAATCGTGGTTCCCATCCCTTAACAGACTTCATCCAATCTAACAAAACTATATCCCGTTTCTATGGAACTAGTAACTATTAACTATGGAACTATTCGTACCCACTCATCAGAGGGAAATTGTAAGTGTGTGTGTGTAGCTCACGCTTATAACGTGATTTTCAGTTAAGGATATTTCTCCTGCTTCAGTTAAGGAGACTTTATAAAACGGCGGACAATCTATTGCTTTCTGAAATTTGACATCTAAATAATTAGTTTAAAAATACTATTATTATTAACGGTAGGTCCTACAGTCTATGCCGCATCCCGCATTTTGATCGGCATTTCTCCCTATTATTCCAGTCATCATCTTCAATAGCTCGATCTCTCATGCTTTTCCTAATTCCTGTTCTCCATTGTGTTGTCAGTCTTCCTTTTCTTCTCCTGTTTTGTGGTGTGTAAGTCAATGGTTTCTTTGGCCATCGCTTCTCCTCCATCCTCATTACGAGACCATACCATAGCAACTGTCTAGATTCTATTCTTTCTGCTGTTTCAAATATGCGCCCTGTTTTCCTTCTTATAGCTTTTTTTCTAACATGTTGCAGTCTAGAAATATTATACGGTCTTCTTAAGAAGCCCATTTCCACAGTTCCTGTCATCTTTTTCTCTTTATCTGAAAGTTGCCAGCATTCGCAGCCATAAGTTAAAATGGGCTCCACAATAGTTGTGTAGATTGTCAGTTTAGTTTGAAGTTTGAAATTAAAACATAAAAAGATATTATCTGAAAAATAAATTTAATCTCAAGCATTCAATGCTATGAGTTCAATGAACTTCTAACACAACAAAACAAATCTGTTTTTATTTAAACAGTTTATTAAAGTTAACTATTATTCAGTCTATTGCTGTTGTTTTTGTTTTGATTTAGGGATTTACCCTGGTTCCCCTCACTTTTCACTGTATTCCCTAATCTTATTTCTAGTAATTTTATCTAGTCTTGGGGAATAAGGAACATCACTTAAATGGGATTATTGTTAGTCACTTTTCACAATAAAAATAAATTACAGTTGTCCACCTTTAGTCATATATCTAAAATCTTTACTTACATTTACTTTACATTTATTCTTATTTTATTGTATTGTACTTTTCTTATGTTTTCTTTTTGGGGTTTTATATTTATAATGAGGCATTGTTTTTTTAATAGTTATTTTTCTATCCTGTGGGTTGGTTTATCCATGCCTTTTCCTTACCTGTTCCTCTTCTACCTGGGTATATCTACTCTGTAAGTTGGACTATCATTATCTTCCTATTATCTATTATAGATTGTATGTTTGTTTTTTAATGAACTTGATTTCTTTGAATCTAGGATTTCAGTTTACTGTTGTTCTTGATAATTATTATAGTAATTATTCTTTATGCCAGTTTGTTTTTATTTTATACTTGCTTATTTTTTGAATTCTAACAAGGTGGATTTTCTGTCATGCTACAATATATATTAATATACATATATATTAATCGTTGAATTATGTTAGTCATTGCTTAAACCCAAGATATCTGGTGCAGTTTTTTTCAAATCACTGTTCTTCCTTGTCCAATTTGTGTTCTTACTTCTTCTTCGTAATTGCTGTTTCTGTATCTCTGTGCTTAGAAATTTGCATTTTTGTGTGGAATTTGTATGTCCTTTATCTGCTGGAAGCCAGAATTTAAAAAGAAAAATTAAAAGCGCTTTTAAAGGTTGTAGTGGAGGAACCATTTTTGTATATAAGACTACAAAGACTCTAAAACGTGGGAAATAAATGAAACAGATTAATGGAGGAAAACTGTAGCAAGTAAATAAAAAAGTAAGAATAAGAGCGAGGTTCGATCAAGTGTAACTAATCGTAGAGCCAAAGCAATTCAGTCGGTTTGGACAAATGATAAAAGTGTCAAGCAAAAAGTAACACAAAATGTTGGAATTGGCAGCGATAAATGCTATATAGAATTGCCGAAACAAAAAATAGAACAACTGAAACTTTCGTGGAGGTATTTAGAGAACAAAGGGATGGAAAACAAAGACAGAAGAGATATGCAGAAATTGAATGTCGGATGCAACGAACGCCAAACGATTAGACTCGCATAAACAATGTATAGGACATGACATGAAGTCCGTTCCAAACAATTTTGTAATTTCCCATTGACAGAGGACTGCAAATGAATGGGAATGTAGTGTTACGTGACACATCTGTTCACGCACCCAGACGGGCATATCGGTATACTTAAATGCCTCATTAGTATAGTTCTTACAAACCTTACCCTAACGAAGTTTTGTAAATATTCGTCAAGATCGTGAACCTGATACCGCAAAATTATAGGCAGTAATGGATCTACCTACCGTGACAACAGACATACCCATGTGCATGTTTTATAAAAGTAATGTATCAAGTATTTTGCTAAGAATATTCCTCTTGTTTCGTGTGAGGCGGGAAGAGTTCAACATCTAACTAAAGTTGTGGGGCCGGGCTCCGAATGTCATCGCACACAGGATCCACCTGCTTCCATTCCCCATCCTACAGAGCCTTCTCAGTCTCGCCACTGTAAATAACAAGCGAGAGCAGACTAGTAATTGAAAATTCAGCCCGTTCCATTTCATCGGAGACGAGAAAACGAATAAGGATATTTTAAAACGTTAAATTCTGCGGTTACAGAGGAAATGAGAACGTCTCATCGCCGGAATCTCGTCTTATATGCTCTCTCTCTCTCTCTCTCTCTCTCTCTCTCTCTCTCTCTCTCTCTCTCTCTCTCTCTCTCACACACACACACACACACACACACAATCTTTCTCTTCCTCGCTCTCTCTCTCTCTCTCTCTCCGTCTCTCTCTGTTTATCTCTCTCTCTCTCTTTTTCTCACTCTCTTTCTTTCTTTCTCTCTCTCTCTCTCTCGCTCCTCAACACACAACACCCACACACAATCAGATAATACTTTCAGATTTTACTCTCTATCCACAGCCGCCTGAAATCGTTACGAAGTACAATGTTTCAATAAAAATGTTACAACACTCGAGTGTACAGTACAAATATTAGCATATCACTGGAATGTATTATTAGCTTTTCCTTTACAAACAGAAGTATTCTGTTAAAAAAATAAAGTAGTTGATTCGGTTTCACTTGTTGTCGTCCTTTTTATCTACCTTACTTTTTACATATTTATACGGTCCCTCAGGAAGCGAAATAAAAAAATACTCTACTTGGATTTTGTTGTTGATAACTTGTGCGTAAAAGTTACTTCAACTTTTATTTTGAAATATAGTGTTCCGGGGTCAAAAAGTGTATTACATACATACACTCAAACAAATAATAGCGTTACGTGATGGAAAGTTACTGTTAATAAATTAATTATATGATGCAAACAAGCTATCAAGTGTATGTTTCAGAACATAATAGGAAAGTCGTGTAAATCAATTAGTTCTCTTAGCAGAATTGTCAAACACATGATGGTGCCACGGAGATTCTTTCGAGCCTTATTCTGGCGTTCATTACGATTTACATAAATGCACACAACTCACGGAATATTTTAAAACAATGTGGCTGTACGTTGTGATTCGTGTAAAATGAAAATAAATGTTAATCATAAATTAAAAATAATTATGAAAATATTTATCGCAAATGTAGTAATACGGCAGTAGTAACAACAACAATAGTATCAACGATAAGATAATACGAATAATAAAAAGAAAACAACGAAGACTGAGGTGTCAACAGCTGACACTCGCCCAGAAGTATAATTAAATTCCTTCCTCTCATTACTCTACGTTCAAATTAGGTTCACGACTATGCGCTTGCAATACACGCTCCCCGGTTTTTCTAAGTAATTAAGCACAATCATCGTATAATCGAATTTAAAAATCAGATAATTAAGTGCTTCTGTTTTACTTTACACAGATGACTTACTTTTAATGCAATGAAAGTGACAATTTACTACGCAGTTTTCACCTGCCGCAGACGCGATCACACTGCCTTACTGGGCTACCGTGTAACACTACAAGTTACCCTTCGTTATCACATAAGACACCGGCAAAGCCTACACTGTTAGCAAACCAAGATTTAGCGACAGAGTATGGATAAAGAACTGTCAGCACACGGCCTGCAATATGCCCTCTATATATAACTGTATTTATGAGATACGAATCATACGTGAAAGTTAGTAGAACATAACGCGGGAAGTTACAGCTACTGGTTGTTCCAAGAAAAAATCATGGTTACGCTTGTTGCTAAAACCAGTATACACTAAGCATTTATAACTACACTAAAGTCCCGATTAACCGAATTTCCGGTTTAACCGAATGATGACGCGGTAATTTTCTTTTTTTAAGAAGTTTGCACATTGTTACGACGGTCTACTCGATCGTCGTAGGTACAGTTGAAACAAAAATACAAGACACCAATTAAGTCACTAATCACACCTTTAATTTTTACAGTTAAACTGTTCATAATTAACAACACAGTCTCTACAACAAATCAAATGAAAATTGTTCACACGCAATAAAATGTCCACTAAAATTAAACAGAATTGTATTACAATTATACCGTCCGATTATAAAACACCACTCTTAACTAATAACCACTTGAACGCGCACAGTAATATCGCTACTATAACTCTCGAACCGCACTGTCAATATCTCGCACTAATACTGAACTGAACGTCGTTGAGTACCCGTATTTATACCGCCTCAAATTACTAGATTATTCGGTAGCGCCAGTATAGTTACGACGTAATTACTAGCGGCTTTGACACAGTCCGTGCGCCCGAGCGAAGTCTGGCACAGTCTAGAAAATGCGTCAACAAGCACGTACGCCACACACGTTACATTCCGGATCACTCTGGAACATTCGATAAACACGTAGATTGTTCTGTGATGTCGTAACACTGTCCCCTCCTTAAGCCTGTTCGTCCCGAACTGGCAAACCGTCACTGAAGTAGTACTTAGCCAGGCGATCTTGGTGGACGACCTTGAACTTTCGCTGTCCTTCCTGTTGCATCCGATAAACAACATCTTTGATTCTTTCTTTCACAGTGTGGAGTCCTTCCCAGTTAGAATGAAGCTTAGGTGAGCGGCCACGACGGCGCTTTGGGTTGAACAACCAGACCTGATCTCCTTCTTGGAAACCCACACTATTGCTGCGAATGTCATATGAGTTTTCATTTTATTACTGGCAATCTTTAGCCGTCCTCTTACCAAGCGTTTCATTTCTCGCAGTTGGTTTTCTAATTGCGAGGAATAGTTCTGTGGCTCTTGGGACTGAGTCTCGGGTGATCCGAACATTAAGTCCCCAGGAAGACGACTCTCCCTCCCAAACACCAATTTTGCTGGAGTCATGCCGGTTGTGTAGTGTACTGATAATCTATACGCCATGAGGAATAGTGGTATACGTTGGCCCCAGTCTGTTTGGTTCTCGTCAACAACCTTCAAAAGATGCTGGTCAAGTGTCCTATTGAATCTCTCAACCATCCCGTCCGACTGAGGATGCAGAGCCGTTGTCCTGGTCTTTCGAATTCCGAGTAGACGGCATAATTCTTTAAACACCCCTGATTCGAAATTTCTCCCTTGATCCGTATGGATTTCCATAGGGGCTCCATAACGGCAACAGAAGTTGTGAACAAACTGCTTTGCCACAGTGGTAACCTCCTGATTTGGAATTGCGTAGGCTTCCACCCACTTAGTAAAGTAGTCACCTACAACCATGATGTACCGGTTTCCATCGTCAGTAACTGGGAATGGTCCACCAATGTCTATGGCAATTCTCTCAAAAGGCAGTCCAACGTTATATTGTCTCATTTTGCCCCTGCTTCTGGTTTGTGGGCCCTTGCTTGCAGCATATATTTCACACGTCCGAACCCATTTCTGTACGTCGTGGCAAAGATGAAGCCAATAGAATCGCTTCCGTATTTTGTCAAGGGTTTTGTTAACGCCAAGATGGCTTCCAGATGTTCCATCATGCATCTCCTTCAAAACAGACTGCACTTTACTTCGGGGAACTATCAATTGCATGACCACGTCTCGTCCATCTTCACTTTCCCAAGCCCTTTTCAGCAATCCGTTTTCTAAGGTGAGAGATTCCCATTGTGCCCAGTAGCCCTTCAGCACTTCAGAACCATGGCAGATATCTTGCCAATCCGGGCGGCGACCTTCCTCTTTTGCTGTCAAGATCGGTCCAATCTCTTCATCAGTCATCTGTTTTTGTCGACGGTCTTGTGTTGTCCAGCCGTCAGCCAGGAAATCTACAGTGATGGCTTGAACATGTTCGCTTGAGTTTTGTTCTTCCTTTCTGTGGCAATGTCGTCAGTCTTTCGGGCACGGTCTTCGTGATAAGCCATCTGCATTACCATGCAGGCGCCTCCGTCGATGTTGTACCTTGAAGTTGTACTCTTGCAGACGTTCAAGGCACCTTGCCAACTTTCCGGATTTTTAAATCTTAAGAGCCATGCAAGCTCGCCATGGTCGGTACGTAGTGAAAGAGGTATTCATGGAAGTGCTCCAACGCTCGGACGATTGCCAGCAACTCTCTCCTTGTGACGCAACAATTTCTCTCCGGTTTAGAAAGTGTCTTGCTGTAATACGCTATTACTCGTTCTTCACCGTTTTGAACTTGAGACAAAACTGCTCCTAGACCAGTACTGCTTGCGTCTGTGTCCACAATGTACTTCCCTTCGGAATCTGGGAAAGCGAGAATTGGCTGCGAACATAATGGAATTTTCAAAGTCCTAAATGCTTGATCACACTCCCTCGACCACTGGAAGTTTCGTTTATTTTCTGTTAGCTCATGTAGTAGTTTAGCAATAGTAGCGAAGCCTTTCACAAAACGTCTGTAATATGAGCATAACCCCAGGAAACTTCGTGTTTACTCTTCGGCACTGGCCAGTCTCTTACGGTGTCTACTTTATTAGGATCCATGCTAACACCCGCTGCCGAAACCAGATGGCCCAGATACTGTACTTCCTTCTGGAATAGAGAAAACTTCTTTGGGCTCAGCTTCAGTTGGGCACCGTGAATTCTAGTTAGAACCTCCTTAAGGTTTTCCAAATGGTCTTTGAAAGTCTTCCCGACGACTATGATATCGTCTAAATAAACAAGGCACGTTTTCCATGTCAGGCCTCGGAGTACCAAGTCCATCAATCTTACAAATGTTGCCGGTGCACTACAGAGTCCAAATGGCATGACGTTAAATTGGAATAAGCCACTTGGGGTCGAGAAAGCGGTCTTTTCCTTGTCTTCTTGATGAAGACCCACTTGCCAGTATCCACTCTTCAGGTCCAATGTGGAAAACCACTGTGCTCCGGATAACGTGTCGAGTGTATCGTCAACGCGAGATAATGGATAGCAGTCTACCTTTGTAACGTCATTTAACCTCATCATTTAAACCACCATCTTTCTTCGCTACCAGCACTACAGGAGAAGACCAAGCAATTGACGAAGGTTCGATTACTCCCTCTGTCAACATGTCCTGTACTAACCGAGACATTTCCTCTTGTTTAGATAATGGAGGCCTTTGAGGAGGTTGGCGTATCGGTGTTATGTCCCCGGTATTGATGCGATGTTGCACAAGAGAGGTTCTTCCCAGTGACTGTCCCCGAACTGCAAAACAATCTTTGAATTCATGTAAAAACTGTACCTCACCACTTGAGAGGTCGTTAGAAGATCTGTTCAGTAATTCTTGCAGTTCCTCTGGTAATTTGGAATTATCTGAAGCACTGGCTCTTCGTTGCGTCATTCCGGCTACCCAGGCCACAGGAGTCAATTTGCCTAGGAGCGTATTGCTTTGTAAAGTGATAGCTTGATCCTGAATATTCGCCACTCTAATAGGTACATTTCCGGTTTCGTCAGGTTTTACTAAACTTCTGGCAATTAGTATGCCCGGTGTGCTGACTACCTAGGGTTCGAATATAGAGCAATGGTTGCCCCTAGTATCTACCTCGGTTCTAACCATGATGATCTGTTCGGAGTTTGGCGGAACAGTTACGGCCACTTGGTTTATGACGTCCATCGATTTTCCTGCTGTCGTCATTGTTGATAGCATTACCTCTTCGCCTCCGATTCTCAAGACATTGTTTTTGAAGTCGACTATAAATCCGTATGCGTTCATAATGTCCACCAATTATGAAGAATTACTTCATCCACAATGTCTGCAACAAGTGTTTGATGATTAAACTCAAGTCGACCGAGGCGTAGATGTATCTCCACTTTTCCATACACTTTTACAGGCCGTCCAGTAGCTGCAAGAGCACCAGATTGGCTTGAGATCTTTCACCACGTCGGGGCGCATAATAGAAACTGTTGCGCCTGTGTCAACTGTAATCGAGGTTGGCCTTTCTTGAACAAATACGGTAACTACCAAGCTCCCGCTGTGTGTAGAAATTGCGTATTATCTAGGAGCTTCGTTCCTCCAGTTAGTCAGTACACGCCCCCTTGTACCGACTATTACTCGTTTCCCTGCTGCTGAATTCTAACCCGAAAATCTCGTTGTAGATGTCCAGGTTTCCCACATCTATAACACTTCGGTCTTCCATCCTTTCTTATTTTATTCTGTGGCGCCGACCGTCGAGTCTCTGTTCTTTGTTCTTCTCCCTCATCGTCTGTGCCGTCGCGATCTTTTAGCGCGCACTTTATGACTTGTCCAACCAGACGCTGATTTGGCGTCCTCAAATTGCAAAGCATGTACCAGAGCGTCCGCACTATTCTGGTGTCTTGCCATTCGTAACACTTGCTTGGTGTTATCTCGGACACCGGCAGTAAATGTCTGCATCGCAAAACTCGTTCGAAAATCTTCTGGCGCTTCAGGATAGGCCAGTCTAATTAGTCTGTCGATACTTGCTTCAAACTCTTGAAGGCTCTCCCCGGAATGTTGTCGCCTTGCTCTCAACTGGGTGCAGTACACATCTCGCAAATGTTTATCACCATACCGTAATTCTAGAGCTTTTATCAATTCGGCATAGGTGTTTTGGCTGTCAGGTGGCACTTTCTGTAGTAATTCCGCCTCAGGTCCTTTTAATGCAAGAACTAGTGAAACAGCCATGTCTTTCTCTGTCCAATTATTTGCGCAAGCAGCAGCTTCAAATTGGCGGAGGTACGTTGCCCAGTGACTGCTTCCGTCAAAAGTTGGAGCTTTGACATGAACTGCCCCTACTGCAGGCAAAATGACTTTCTCTATTAACTTATTTTCTGTGTCTTTTTCTGTCTTTATCACTGGTACAGTCTGTTCATAAATTTGTTTTGGTTGAATCTTCGTGCACTGTTCAACTTCACTTTTAATTTTGTCTCGTATTGAAATCCTTAAATTTGTAGTGACCGTCAATCAATGAATTTTTTAGTTGATGGTTAGTGAGGATCGGTCAAAAATAACACAAATTTTAACTATTTTGCGTCGACGTTTCGACAATGTTTATTGTCATCTTCAGGACCTGTGTATGAAATACAAATGTCAAACAAAACGGAACAATTAAATATTTGGGTGAACGTGTTCGTGTATGTGAGTGTGTGCGTGCGTATGTATGTATCATTATATATGTGAAGACTTATGATAGATTGTTTTCATCTTCCAATTATCTTTAAGAAAACGAGCAAATTATAGTATGACAGAACTTAATTTATACAGTATTACAATTTAAATTACTAAATGTATTGATATTTTAATTAATTAAACAAACAGTAATCAACAATTGGATATTAGATTGGTACATAAATTGTTTATACCCACAGCAGTCAACATATAGCAAAAAATATATATTACCTATAACTAAAACAGATTAGGGGATGTTCACTACGTAATTACGTATTAAAAGTTATTTTTAACATGTTTCACTCCCTACTGGTATTAACAAACAATCATAATTTAGAAACACGCAATTTACACAATAACTGTAGAACATTACGACTTACATCAGATAGTTGACATAAGGTTACAAACAAAAGTTTCTGGTAAATTTTACTAACAGGTAAACTTGGATAATAATTATAATCATATTGTAAATTATAGTCAAGAGTACTATAGAATACCGTATTGTAATTTATGTATGTGGCCACAATCACACCTTCTCTCTCACCCATTCTCCCCCTACCAATCCTTCTCACAGCCTCTCACTCTAACCTGAAATCGCTCTATCACTCACAATCCCTCCCACTCACTCTCTCTCTTACTACACCTCACTCACTGTCTCCCTTCTTCCCTCTCTCACTCTTCCAACCTTCTCTCTCTCACTCTCTCTCTCTCTCTCTCTCTCTCTCTCTCTCTCTCTCTCTCTCTCTCTCTCTCTCTCTCTCTCTCTCTCTCTCACTTGTCTTTGTCCACAATTGGGACTCTAAAATACTCACCATTTTTATTACACTATCATCCTCACATAAAATAGAGAATTATTCACACGATAACAGAATAGATTTACCAACTTCCATTAAAGGGTTACACACACACTCTCTCTTTCTCTCTCATTATAGTGACAATTGTGGACAAAGACAAGTGAGAGAGAGATAGAGAGAGAGAGAGAGAGAGAGAGAGAGAGAGAGAGAGAGAGAGAGAGAGAGAGAGAGAGAGAGAGAATGATAGAGAGATAATGAGAGGGAGAGAGACACCAATTAAAGCACTAATCACACCTTTAATTTTTACAGTTAAACAGTTCGTAATTAACAACAACATTCTCTACAACAAATCAAATGAAAATTGTTCACACGCAATAAAATGTCCACTAAAATTAAACACAATTGTATTACAATTATACCGTCCGATTATAAAACACCACTCTTAACTAATAACCACTTGAACGCGCACAGTAATATCGCTACTATAACTCTCGAACCGCACTGTCAATATCTCGCGCTAATACTGAACTCAACGTCGTTGAGTACCGGTATTTATACCGCCCCAAATTACTGGATTATTCGATAGCGCCAGTATAGTTACGACGTAATTACTAGCGGCTTTGACACAGTCCGTGCGCCCGAGCGAAGTCTGGCACAGTCTAGAAAATACGTCAACAAGCACATACGCCACACACGTTACATTCCGGATCACTCTGGAACATTCGATAAACACGTAGATTGTTCTGTGATGTCGTAACAATATTTTAAATTTTACAGCGTTTATAACTCGTCTGACGGACTGCACTGTATGCGGTACTGTATGTGTCACCGATTGTACTGTACTTCACGCGTGACTCACTAATTTTTTTAACAAGTTGAACTAATGTAAGATTAATAAGGGTTCTTTTCTATTTTTCATTTCATTCATTCATTCATTCATTCATTCATTTCATTGCTTTTTCTTCTTTGTTAATTTTTTAATGTACACCTACTGTAATGACTTAAATACGTACTACTGTATTTGAAAATGTCATTTGAAAAATAAAGTTGTTCTTTTTAATTTGTATACAGTAATATTGTACGATTTAATTACGGTATTTAAAGTCCGTTGATTTTAAAGACGTCTGCATTTTAATAGAAGTATGTAATAACGGCTCGTGAGTACTGCTAGTTTTCCTAAAAAACGATTAAAGGCGCCTGTTGTTCTTTAGCGTTTTTTTCTCACTAAAAAAGTGTAGATTAGAGTACAGTACTATGTTTCCGATTTAACCGAATCACCCTTGGCCCTATCAAATTCGGTTAAACGAGACTCTAGTGTACTTTCTGTTTGAAATTTTTAGTTATGTTTTTATCAGTTCAGGAAAACAAAGAAACGCCTTCTTCGTTAACCTTGACAGATGTAAAGATACGCGCTGTATTCTATCCTGAAAAATAAAAACAAGACTGCAGTACTAAGACTAAGAACTAATTTTAAACACTTGCGTAATTGTGTTTGTCAGTCGATGGCAAGAAAAATAAAACAATTTTTGAATGCAGTAACATTTACTGAAGCACCAGATGAATGCAATGTTTCAACGTTAGACAAGGTTCCGTACTGAAATTAATGGCAGACAGAAGACAGAAAGGACAAGGAAGAAAAATTTAATGAAATTACGCTTATTAATATGATTTCAAAACGTTTAACCGTCGTGTTAAAGACAATTTTTGAAGCGAGCTGTCGGTTTCGACTCAACCGTTTGGCATCAGTCTGTCTCTCTGTCTGTCTATCTACTTGGAAGATGTTTTACGATAACTATTGAATACATCACCCGATCTTAGTAAACGATGGTGTGTCTGTTCATAATTTTACCCGACAGACCACTTTTGTTTTTGGGATCGATCCCCTCCCTCCCCCAAATTAGCCGGGAGACACGAGTAGTTGCGCAAAAATTTTCAAACAATTGCAAAAACACGTGTAGGATATCTAATTAAAGCGAATTTTTACCAAAATATGAATATAGTGTCCAGTTTTATAAATTTCAAAACGTTAGAACAGTAAAGCAAAACATTTATACAAATTTTTTAAATTGTAAAAAACATGCCGGGTATTAGGATAAAGGAGATTTTAGCCCAAATCCGAATTAAATGTTTACTATGAAATGTTTTGACACTACGGACCAAAAACAGAAATCCAAGTTTATGAAAATTGTAAAAGCGTATATGGGGTAACAAGTTATGAGAAATTTTATTGAAAACACAAACTCGGTATCTTCAATAATTTTACACAATTAATATCTCTCAATACCCTTCCAAATTTAAAATCAAACAGTTTTTCAACTTTACAATCTAAGCAACGAAACATATTGTCATCAGTTATGTACATTTGTAAAAAGTATTAGATTTTGGACACGAATATATCTACGAAAAAATACGCTACCTTAAATATTATAGCTAAATTATTTGTTATTTAGGCATTAGAGGTATAAATTTAACTAAAAATAAAATCAATGTTGTAGTTCGGGGGGAATGTTTAGTGTTTATTGTATGAGTGTCTACTTTACGATTGATATTTTATTTTAAAATAGTAAAGTAACTGAGGTTTCATAATTTTTTTGATAACTGACAATTTAAGGGTATGACTTATAGCCGCCTGTCGCAGTTTGCAGTTGACCTTGAGTTGGTAAGTTTTTTGTTATGTATATACTTTAGTATGTTTTGACTCTCTGTCGCTTGTGATACAGATTGTGATGTTTTAGTGTTTGTTTTGGCCTGAAGACGGCTACAGATTTGTTGTACAGCTGAAACGTCGCTTTATATAAAAAGGCAGTGATGAAAGAAGTCCGTCCCTCTAGTAGATGTAATGTCAATAACCCATCACTAACGTCTTTTAAAGGAATTGTTGCAATTGTCTTCTACAGAATTCTGTACTCACCAAAATGTCATCATTGTGTAAAGAAGTAAAATATGCTAAGGTAAATTGAGTAGGCAATGTGATGGAGAATACAGACATTAGATCTAATTTCAAAAGTCTTCAGAACATTCGCACACGATTAGTTTGTTTCTGTCTAGTCTATTTGCTTTGTGGATCATTTAAAAACACGTTATGTTATGGTATCTTAAAATTTGAAGAACAAACGTTAGCTTACAGTTAAACAAATGTTTATATAAAATTAACTAATACGTTTTATAAATGATTACTTACTCTAATAATGCTAAAACATTTTTAAAGGAAAACCAAACGCTTTTGTATAAGCCTAAAGCAAAGTAGAATTTTCTCGGAGTAGAAGTTTCATATAACAGGTAAGACAAAGTATTATCGCTGAATACAGTAAAGATGCCGTCAGATTTATCTTGAGAGTCGGTGACCTTGAACTCCTTAGATCAAAATCTAATCTAAGAGGAACGATATTGGTATTTTTGGACTCAACGGCACGGAGTATTTGTTCTTACTGCTTAAATTTTACACTTTACAAGATACTTTTCGATTCTTTCCTCGTTTTTATTGCATTAATTTAATAAAAAAATTTATTAATTTTAAAACGAATAGCTGTTTTGGAAAGTTTGTCAGCGCTTTAAAACTGACTAGGCTAGCGTCACTGCTCTCTCGTTCGATATCAACCCTCTAAATCTCCCTTGCGCCAAAAACTTTTGATTCAAGCAGCTGTGCTGTGAATTAGTTGCCTTTTGTTTTACACGGCTGAATAGAGCGCAGCGGGTGTACCGACTTCGTTCTACGTCAGCAGCTGATGTCATGATTCGAAAGAAAGTGTCGCCCTAGTTGTATAATTACAATATTGAGAGACAAACGCAGAATAACAGGATACACACAATTAGTTTGGGAGAGGCAATCTCAACTCGACTCATAGAAAACTTTGTAATAACTGGCGTTGTTAAGTTATTTACACCCACGCTACAGCTCGGCCCATTATAAGCTTCCCACCCCACAAAAAATCGTGGGAAATAATCGTGGTTCCCATCCCTTAACAGACTTCATCCAATCTAACAAAACTATATCCCGTTTCTATGGAACTAGTAACTATTAACTATGGAACTATGCGTACCCACTCATCAGAGGGAAATTGTAAGTGTGTGTGTAGCTCACGCTTATAACGTGATTTTCAGTTAAGGATATTTCGTGCATTGTATTAACGATTCTAGCTACAAATACAAAAAAACGCAGTTTCAGTTCTTAACAATATAATCAAGAATAATGTTACCATTTTTAAATGGTTAGAGATTTGACATTTTAATCCCATGTTCAAATTGAAATAAAGCAAAAACTGCAACTTAGGTAAACCAAATTGTATAGTTCGTGGAACCAGGATATGAAAACGTGAGTACAAAAAGGAAAAGTCTACGTACTTTGGCGCAATAATAATAATAACACAACTTTTACATAGAACTTAAATAAATGAAAGAGTACCCGTAAGTGAATGTCAGAGACTACTGGTGTTCTCAAACCAAATTGCTTGATAAAAATATTAAAACAAAAGGGAGACTTTATAAAACGGCGGACAATCTATTGCTTTCTGAAATTTGACATCTAAATAATTAGTTTAAAAATATTATTATTATTAACGGTAGGTCCTATAGTCTATGCCGCATCCCGCATTTTGATCGGCATTTCTCCCTATTATTCCAGTCATCATCTTCAATAGCTCGATCTCTCATGCTTTTCCTAATTCCTGTTCTCCATTGTGTTGTCAGTCTTCCTTTTCTTCTCCTGTTTTGTGTTGTGTAAGTCAATGGTTTCTTTGGCCATCGCTTCTCCTCCATCCTCATTACGAGACCATACCATAGCAACTGTCTAGATTCTATTCTTTCTGCTGTTTCAAATATGCGCCCTGTTTTCCTTCTTATAGCTTTTTTTCTAACATGTTGCAGTCTAGAAATATTATACGGTCTTCTTAAGAAGCCCATTTCCACAGTTTCTATCATCTTTTTCTCTTTATCTGAAAGTTGCCAGCATTCGCAGCCATAAGTTAAAATGGGCTCTACAATAGTTGTGTAGATTGTCAGTTTAGTTTGAAGTTTCATTTTTTTCGACCAAAGTGACGAGGTTAGCAAACGAATAGCCTTTTTTCCCTGTTGTGTCCTATTTTTGATGTCATTTTCGTTGTTCCATCTTCTCGAATAATGCTTCCCAAATATTTGGTTTAAAAATAACTTTAAAATAAAAAATTGATAATCTCTTACGAAGAATCGAAGAAACA
This sequence comes from Magicicada septendecula, assembly GCA_034769895.1. NCBI lineage: Eukaryota > Metazoa > Arthropoda > Insecta > Hemiptera > Cicadidae > Magicicada > Magicicada septendecula. Next base: position 120,877,207 of record CM068375.1, on the reverse strand, counting down.
TCTCGTCGAAACTCCGATCAAAATTAAATGCTCAAGAAAATATGCAAAACTGCTGAAGGTATAGTATGCGCCAAAACAAACAGTATTGAAAACTTGTTTTACAACAAAGTATTATTTGACTTAATAATACAAACATTACAGGAATAAAACGATACGTGGAAATTCTTTGTTTTATATGTTCGTCACGTTTTGCTTTACGTTTCAAGTTCAACTCCAATCTCTCACGTAGATTTCCAAACACGCCTCTGAAGAGAAGTGCTTCATATCTTTACGCGTCTCTTCGTGTAATTCACCAATGATTGCCAGTGTTGTTTCTTAAAAAACTGTTTTCTTTATGGTGAATGTGTAAGTTTCATGTGGTGTAAAAATCATTGAGTGAGAAAGATACAGGAAGTCATATTTAAATCAACAGGGGATTACTCGGTTTCCAAAATTCGCATAAAGCAAAAATGAAGCGCGTTCGTCGTTTGACAGAGGCAGGACGACGTAAATTGAACACTCAGGTCTCGATGCGCAGTAGACAAACACCTCGTTGCAAGGTTAACAAAATTTTTATTTACTTCGCACATGCGCAGGTCAATTTTGTGCAGTGTTTCATAGCGTGAACAACGGCTGCATCAAGACTGGCGAGAACAACGGAAGCATGTGTGTGACAGAGAGGGAAATAATAGAAGTGAGACAGTGAACGTTATAGCGTTGTCTCCCCTCTATCCTCTCTAGATAACTTAGCTATACTTGAATGTGGGGGTAATTCATGCATTGGGTCGGCGCAGATGACTGTTCAGGAAAGGCTGGCGGGTCTATACCTGCTGCAACAACCAACAGCTGTCTATAAAGAGGCCGATTTACTTAAACATACTTCTCGTAGATTTGAGACAAATATTCAGTTGCAAATATTCAGGTGTTTGCCGGATATTTGTCATTGAAGACTGTAACATCTGCTCGAGAATTTTTCTTGATTCACACTTCTTGGTACAGTAACTAAACGGACAGTTCATCTTTTACTTAGTGAGAACACTTTTCGTGCAGAGGAAGTTTCTTTTGGCTGCTAAAGTGTTATTCGGTGATGGTTTTTGGGACTGTTTATGAAATTCGTTTTTAACGTCTATCAAACTTGGTCTATTTGGACGTCGAACTCTGTACGAACAAAAATAATGTTCAATGATAAAAAACTTTACCCGCTTTGTTAGAATTTAACCTCTATCAAGCTTAAACTAGATTAAACATATAGAAAGGTTTCCACGACAAGACCGATAAAGCGGATTCGCACGCGTGCCACAAGCTTGTAAATTCCTGTGCTGTTCGTTTTGGTTCATACCGTTCAATCGACCTGAAAACAGGCCTATTTGAAGTTGTATGATATGGAGAACTGTAGAAGACGGAAGAGAGTCGACTCCGAAGAAAGACAGCTGAATAGCATAAGATGGCAGGTAAGTAGTAAGTGAGAAAAATAAAAAAACAGACAAGACTGGAATGTAAAGGTTATATAATGAACACAAAAATGAAAAATAAAATTTCTCAAGACAAAAGGACAGAAGTCAACAGACAGCATTTCAGTAACTAGAAGACGCGGGATATACAATAGTAACTACGTTCCCCACTGACGTCATCAAATGCACGCTATGTGCTGACGAGAGAATGCCTCCGGTTCCGGACGTACAGTTGTGAAAGATGATGTTCTTCAACAATCGTTGTATCATACGGATCCTCGTATGCACTTTATAGTTACTCAACTCACTATTACGCACAACTCCTCACCCACTAAAGCAGCAGCTATAGAAGGCACTAAGTTAGATAGAAATATTACTTACCCTAATGCAACCTCTGTGAGAGAAAGGAAATCGTACACGGAACCTTTCAGTGCCAAAAAGAAAATAAAATTCTCACACTTTAAAGATATAGTTCGACAAGTCTCTGAAAATAAACGAAAATAGTTGAATAAATTGGGCTTCAGTTTTTGATTAAAAACTTAATTTGGTTTGTATTTTGCTGACGATCCATGGTGGCGGAGAAAGTACAGAATGACGTAAATTATATCATCACGAAAATGTTGATTAAATATACGAAAATGACAGGAAAGATACAAAGCAACGGGCCTTACGATTAATATAAACAAGGCAGAGTACGTGACAGTCGAGAACGAGCAACAGGAAGACCTTAGGTTAATAAAAGAAGTATGAAGGATATAACATTGTGTAAGGATGCAGGACTATCTTTACCGAGCGGAACAGTGGTGACATGAAACAAAAGAGCGTGTGCGAGAAGGTATAAATGCAGTTCGAGCTTTGAAATGTATTTTACGGGTATTGAGAAATTACAAAGACAGCTAAAATTGATTATACAAAACCACTGCCCCAAGCATAATAACATACATATTCAAAATGTGGGAGCCGAATGAAAGGAGACAGAATAGGCATATAACGACCGAAACGGACAACCTAATACGTAAGAATCGGACTGCAGACGGCCGTGGATGTAGATAGTTGAGGAAATCAATAGAAAACATTTAACGTTGTTTGATCATATTAAAAGTATGAGTAGTCGCTCATGTTTGTGGTACTATTCATAGAAATCTTAGAAATAAAACAAGACACAGCGCAAGGATTAAATTTTATAAGACAATTCAATACCCAGATTTACATATCCGAGTGAGGCGTGGGTCATGACAAAAAAGAAATCCGCCAAGATTCAGAGTGCTGAAATGCAGTTTCTTCAAAACTTTACAAGTTAAAATACTTTAAATTATACGTTGCGAGATATAATAAGGAATGTAGATATCAGAGCGGAACCCGAAGTAAAGGACATAAAAGAAATTATTTTAATTTACGGAAGACAATGGTGGAATCATCTGCAAAGGATGACAGAGGATCGATTGCCAAAAGCGACACTGAACTATAAAGCCATTTGTTAGAAGAGACGTGGGTCGTCCGAGGATGAGATGGGTGCCGGAACAGGTTTATATAACATAATCCTTGAAGAGAAGAAGAAGAATAAGTACGACGCGAGTACCCGGGGAGGATTTCCCGCCGAGAGAAGAGAATGAATTAGGCTTAAAAGAATTTGAAGCGCCGTTATTGATAAAGCTATGGATAAAAGGTATTTAGAATACGGCAGTGTTACAATAAACGAGGACAGAGGACTGACAACGGAGACTGACAAATAAAATGGTACCAAGTTATTTAAATCTTCATCTTCAAATGGCATTTACAACGATTCAACATTTTTGCTTTTTTAACTCGTTGTTCCTTTCTTGTCTCCAATTCTGATGTTCTTTTAGCATATCTTTACAGCTCTTTTGTCCAATTTCACTTACATCTTTCTTAGTATCATTATGCAATCTTCTTTTATTTCTTTTATGCGTGGGTCTCCAATCAAAAACTCTCTTCATGAATTTTCTCTCGATTCTTCTACTTAGATGTCAGACCCAGGAAATACGTAGCGATTTCGTATGCCTTACTGTGCCAGCTTTATTTCTTCTTGCTACGTTTGCTCGGGTTCTTCGTATGTTAATTTTAGGCTCAAAGAATGCCCAAAATAAATTTTCATCACCGGTCGTCATGGTCCTGGCCTTGCCCCTCAATTAAAACAAGTTTTAGTAAACGCTTCTATACTATCATTTTATTAATGCTGCTCACATGTTTCAAGGCCATAATAAATGCTTTTAAATCCATAATAGTAACGATGTGCACTGTGTTAGGTACGTAATTTGATTCCTTAGGTACATCATTTCTTATTTTAAATAAAATCCTGAGATATGGTGCAAACAATAAAATATCCAATAGTATTCAACCCATAGATGAGACACCCTCTAAGTATCTGATGAGTCGAGCTACTCTGTATCTCGAATAATACATTTTGCTCTTGCAGAGCCAGTAGTGTAAAACTAGCGACACATAAACATTACTCGCTTCTGGCAGTCGGTAAATAAATAACATCTCGACATGGTCTCTGTGAAACGTGTGTGTATACCGAATGAGATATACACGAGTCACACGAAGATTTAACGCTAGGAATGATGTCTGTGTGTGTACCCGTCTCCAGAGTTGGTTGGTCATCATTATAAGCAGCCCAGAGATTTGTTCCCCGATACACAGAGGGTACTGTTCTTGTGGGAGTAGGGGGAGAGGAATCGACTCTGTTTGTACTGCAGGTGCTATATATATTTTACGTATTAATTACTTTACGAATATAGTACTGGAAGAAAACACTGATATGAGGACAAACAGTTCCCAACGTAAACGTTTCATTTCTGTAGCCTGAATTCTTGATATTTGTCTAGCAGACATTGTCCACGATTCTGAGCCATAAGTAAGGCTAGGAACTGCCATCGATTTTAATAATTTTATTATGGACTCTTTCCTTGCCTTGTGTTTTTAGAGGACGTCGGAGGTTCCTGTTATCTGGTTGAATTTATTAATTTTCCCATTAATATCTTCTTCGTGTTTATGTGAGAGCTTACAGCCTAAATAGTTAAATTCTGAGCTTGTTCTATAATTTTACTATCCAAAACAATTTTAGATCTCATCGAACTTGTTCCTTTAAAAACCATACATTTTGTTTCTTTTTTTGGCAGATGTTTCCATATTAAATTTTTTCGCAATATTATTTAAGGAGTGGAGCATTCTTTGCGGGTGAATAGTTATTTTATTCATTTACTTTTTAAAGTAAATAGAGTAACTATTAAATCGGATTTCGAAGATAATGTCGCGGGCCGCCAATTACAGCTAACCTTTGGTATAGGAGTATATATGGTACTGCTAGGAATGTTGAAACACCTGTTACTACTACTGTTGTCGTTGTTGTTGTTATTATTATTATTATTATTATTATTATTATTATTATTATTATTTTAGTGTTGTTACTGCTAAAATTCTTACTACAGAAGTTAAACTTCTTTCAAATACTTGTGCGTCACGCAAACCCTGAGCTGCAATTGTGTCCGTGGCGAAGCTATAACGGATGTGACTCAAAGGGCAATTATTATGAAAGTAGCAAAAGCCGAATGGAAATTTTCCATTTCATTAATAAGTAAAAATAATAGACATTAGAATTAAAAATTAATGACGATTACTCAATTTCAAAACAGCATTTTCAACTGATGAAATGGATTGCAAAGTCAGTGGATTTCATGGATTATTAAAAATAAAAACACTTTCATCGGAACAGACAATTAAAAGCCAAGACAAGATACATCAATCTATAACCAAATTGAAAATATACCTCCACACGAATCCAAAGAAAATATTACTAAACAACAACAACATAAGTAAACAAAATTAAGATCAACATTTTGAAACAGTTTTACTAGTAGAGCGTAAAATAAAGAGAGCCACTAACAGGTTACTAACGTGCAGTAAAAACGATAATTGTAATCAGAGCGTCGTGACACGATATTGTTTATCTAATAAAACGTGCATACAAAATTTCGAATTATTATTTGAAATATAAATACAATTTTTTATCGACCGAATCTACATTCAATCCAAAGACTTCTGACCGCGAATATCATGCGCAAAAATCTTAAAAATAAACTGAGTGCGCAAGAAAACGTGAAAACAGGAGAACTATCACAGAACGATGACGAAAGTTTAGAATGCCTAAACGATTAGCGAATGAAGGTCAGACCCAATTAAATATCTCAAATCTAACGGTGGATTTCGCCTACTAAGTTTTATAAATTAATTTTCTTAATTCAGTTACACCTTTTACGAAACAATCTAGATATGTACCTTTAGAAATAAAAAATAAGCCTAGTAAATGTAACGCATAATAGAAGGAAGCAAAATACGTGTCACATACATTCCACGCCATAATCACATACCAATAGCATTCGTTTTGCAATTCTTTCCGTCACGGCCTGACTACAGTAACGACGGCTTAAGTAAAATTGGAATCTTTTACAGCCATGGTATGTAGGTCGCACTGCAAAAGCTGCCTTTAGAGATTCGGAGAAAAGTCTTAGTTTGTCTTTTAAATAAGTTATATATATGTGCTAATAATTTAACATTTTCAAACCAAAACCAATGTCAAAACTATTTCTCTCCCTTTTATCTTGCTGTAGCTTTATACTCCTTACTGATAAGTAACGATTTGTATGCTCTATTGCCTACTCACCCACGCACACACACACACATATGTATGCTCCAAAACCTTCACCAAATTGTGTCCGGTTGTAGTTCCCGAGAGGTTTGCAGTACAATTCGTCTGCCCAAGTAGCAATTGTCCTCTGCCCTCTGCTGGAGTATTACGCCCCTATCTATTCCACCCTTCCGCCACTGTATATATTACTTCTCAATTGCTTCTGATTCAATTTCTTTTACCTCAGAAATTCGGTCTTACTTTTTAGCAACATTTACTGCTCTCTGATTATACAACTCCGCGCGCGCACGGTCAGACGGCTACAAATACACGGCAATTTTTGACACTAGATGAGTTTCGTACTACTTAAATGCTTTTATTCCATTTTCTCAGAATAAGTCGAAAGGGAGAAAATAGAATAGAATGAGTGATTAGGTCTGAAAGAGGAATAAATCAAGTTCTTGCGAAATTTAAAAGTGATTTATTCGGTTGTAAGAAACAAACCGCTAAGTTTATTATTTCCATACATTTTATGATTTTCCGCTTATTTCTATCTATTTCAGTGTGATTAACGACACTTATTTTTATAGAATTATTCTGATTTATTAATAGATTTATTACTATTATTTTTAAGTGTATAAAGATTATTCGTTTAGCTGTGAAACATTAATTTGCATTGGAAATTGTTTGTCGATGCGGTACTGTTATGAGAAATATCTAAAACGGGGCAAGATAAGTTTAAAAATAATTAAACTTGTACTTATAAATGATGTAAAACGTTTTTAAATAAAGAAAGTCTTAGGAAAATCTAAATTTAAATAATCTGAATTGGCAGATTTATAATGTTGCATAATTACTTATTGCTTCTGTCAGTATTTAATGTTGTACATTACATTTAATCCCTTTTAAAAAATAAGTTTAAAATTAAATCCACAACAAGTTTTATAGTCCTTTTAAATAGTTTTTGACTACATTTTATGTCAAACTTAATTTTTTTTATTTCATCTGTAATTACTGGCACAAAAGTAAAATTTTCCAATTTGTGATTTGTACGAATCAAATGTACGGAACCAGTAGCCTACTGATCGGTACTATTCATTTCATTAATAATTTTATTCTATATTCATACGTTGTAAGGTATCATTAAGAAAATCCAAACCCTCTTAAATATAATGTTACTAAATCAAGAATATAATAAAGAAAAAATATATATATATTTTTTTTCTAAAGAAGAACAAAGCATATCTTCAAATATATGTGGAGAAAGAAGTCAACATCAAGTTGGATTAAAGAAGTCCAAAAGGATTTAGAAAAAATAATATAAACGCAGAAGAAGCAATTGAAAGAGACGTTTTTCGGGCAAAAGTGTTAAAAATGGAAGGATTCCAGGGGAGGAGAGAGAAAAACGCAGGTTTAAAGTGGACTAAAGACAGGAAGAAGAGACACAGTGAAAAGATGAAAGAATATTGGAGAAAAAGAAAAGAACTAGGAATAAAGAATTGAAATTGGCATGTGGTCCTTAGATGGCCGATAAAAAACAAAAAAAAAGAACGTATATTAGTATAAACGACTTCATTAAAGTGCAAAAACATTGGGCGGGAAAAACGAATTAATATAAGATGATTACTGAATAATAAAAATGTGTATGGAGCAAGATTTAAGAATTATTTTACAAAGAATATATCTTCTAATTCTTTTTAAAAACGAAGCTCAATCGTTCGTAGTCCTTCGACAATCTCGTATTTCGTGTAGATATTTCTCCATACGCTATTTCTATCAAATATCTTTAATTTTTCTTCATCAATATTTTAAGATACACACTGTTTAGCGAATTTCCTGCCACAGGTCTTACTTCACTGTTGCTTTTTATATCCTCGTTATGATGGTCTTGACTAGCACAAGCGTTCTATATCCACAATGCGTCGTGTGTCCTGCTCTGTTTACTCGCTTCATTTCATCCTGCTGCTGATAATTTTTCCAAGGTATTTAAAACCTTCAACTTCGTGAAATTGAAATACTCCATCTTTATCTTCCCCATATCTTTTCCTTATTTTTAACCATTACCATTCTTATATATCGGTGTCCTCTTTACTATCTCCTTCTTTGCTTCGATCCATAAAGTACACGCATTTGCAAACCCTGTATAACCCTCACAGGGTGATCAACTACAGCTCAACATTTTTATGCACGATTGCCGTTGTCAGTACGCGAAGCTTTAAATAACGTCGACGCACGATTTGTAACGTCAAAGCACTAACAAAACTCATTACGAAGCGTGAAAACGTGTGTGTCGTCACCGGTAAACAGACGGGACCGAAAAAAAGAGAAGCAGGCGACAAGACAACATGCAGAGGCCGTGCGCCGTTGTATGCGCAAATTTAAAATTCATGAGAACAGAGACACACCAAAAATGATTAATGTGGCATCATAAAACGTCGTACACACACACATAGACGAGAGTATGCATGTAAAACGATAAAATAGGCCGTGTGTGTGTGTGTGTGTGTGTGTGTGTGTGTGTGTGTGTGCGCGTGTGTGTGTGTGTGTGTGTGTGTGTGTGTGTGTGTGTGTGTGTGTGTGTGTGTGTGTGTGTGTGTGTGGGTGTGTGTGTGTGTGCGCGTGTGTGTGTGTGTGTGTGTGTGTGTGTGTGTGTGTGTGTGTGTGTGTGTGTGTGTGTGTGTGTGTGTGTGTGTGTGTGTGTGTGTGTGTGTGTGTGTGTGTGTGTGTGTGTGTGTGTGTGTGTGTGTGTGTGTGTGTGTGTGTGTGTGTGTGTGTGTGTGTGTGTGTGTGTGTGTGTGTGTGTGTGTGTGTGTGTGTGTGTGTGTGTGTGTGTGTGTGTGTGTGTGTGTGTGTGTGTGTGTGTGTGTGTGTGTGTGTGTGTGTGTGTGTGTGTGTGTGTGTGTGTGTGTGTGTGTGTGTGTGTGTGTGTGTGTGTGTGTGTGTGTGTGTGTGTGTGTGTGTGTGTGTGTGTGTGTGTGTGTGTGTGTGTGTGTGTGTGGAAAAGAGACGAACGCGCGGTCTGTTTTGCATACATTATCATAATTATTCTTTGAACATGAATTTTCGAAATTGCGATCAAAGGGGGGTTGAAAGTTCTTCAGCAATATTTTTCTTACAGTCGCCACCATCACACTTTCCTTACATTTTCCAAGAATAGTCTGTTCTCCCTTATACGTGTACAGGGCGTGAGTTTGTCTTTTATTAATTTAACACTTTTTTGTAGTGAGCCCAACAATAACAATGCAACAAATAAATGATACTGGTGTCTGTATTGACTTCTAACATTTCTTATATTTTATAAATTTTCTCTTACTTTCTCGTTTGCTAATTGTATAATTTAAATACTTGTATTAATTAAATATGGTTTTCAGCTTCAACTATAACAGTCATATACCGGTACATCAGCACAAATGGTAAAATATCCAATCCCTTAACCGCTAACAAGGATGTAATGCAGGAATGCGGCCTATCTCCTACTTTATCTAACATCTGCAAACACGATATTGCAAAAAATTGGAGAGAAAATTATAGAGAAGGCATTTATTTATATTAATACACTATATTAAACCTAATTTTGTAAGCTGACGATTACACTGTGATCGTAAAGGCAGAAAATAAATTTCAAATAGGCTTATAACAAGTAAACAAATAAATATTAAATATATTATTTAAAAATATTAATTCCTAAAACCAAAAATTGTAGCTTTCTCGAGAGTGAAATTCATGAGGGCCAACATGTATTAAACAACGAAACGGTAGAGCAGAAAAACTGTTTTAAGTATTTAGGATGAGATATTTCCTATAATTACAATAAAAGTCTAGACCGAAAGTTGAGATTTTTCAATAACATACGCAGTAAAATCGGCCGATGTCTAAAAAATAATATAAAAAAAGAGACGATGCTGAGCATGAGTTTTATAAAACTCTAGCATAAGATGAAGATACAAACTCAAGAGATGAAATTTCTAAGAAGAGTGAAAGGAACGAAATAGGAGATATTGTAAGGAACGAAATAGTAAGAGGAAAACTTCAAACATTTAATTTAAACAAAAACACAATTAAATGGAACGAACATTTAAAAAGCATGGAAGAAAACAGGTTACCTTTAAAAGCAAGAATATACGCGTATATAAAGCAAAGGGAAAGAGGAGAAAAGATGGAAACCGTAACGGGCACAAGTACAAGTGGGGTAAAAAAAATCCTCGCTCCCGTCTCCCGGTCGCTGCAGCTACAAATCTAGTTTTCGGCAACAAAGTGATATTTTTCAAAATAACCTGTTTTATAATGGTTACCAAATTTTCACACTTTTTTTAAATTTCAGTTTCTTCAAAATAGCTTTTTACCGGGCGTTTATTAAGGCGTGGTCATTTAATATGTTTAAACACGTTTTTTATAACAAAATAGTAAGAAAAATTATTTACTAAATATTTATTTATTTTATTCAAATTAATTTTTCTTGAAAAAACAACATATACGGTTGAGTGATCGGTAAAACTTCAGGGAGGAGTTGAAGCTTCACTCTACTTAGGAATACAGTGTTTCTATCAAGCTTAACTGGTAATTACATTCCAAAGCAGACGGAATACTAGGCACGTGAACAAAGAAGAATCAAGGTTCATCGATGTTGGAGGAACACCAATATGTCAAGGAGTAATCCACACAAGAAATGGAAACAATGAACATCTATGACTAGTTCATACGACAGCGCCTCAGCTGATATTGATTCGCTGTACGACTGTTCTCCAGCGACTCCTCCCAGGGTCAGTGCTCACGTGTAAACAATCGGAAAGAAAATTCTGCAAGTAGACATATGTTTACTTACAAAAATAAGGATATAAATAAATATTCTTATGTTAGGCATGTTCACCTGACTTCTTCATTGAGTAGAAACTACAGTATTTTGTGTGTGTGTGTGTGTGTGTGTGCGCGCGCGCGCGCGCGCGTTTATCTTTACCGACCAGCTTAACAAGAAATTAAAGCCTAAACTTACAAATTGGAAAATTATTTTTAGAACTGACACCAGAGGCGTTGCTAGGGGGGGGGGCAAGGGGGCAGCCGCCCCGGGCGGCATAGCCAGGAGGGCGGAAAAGTAAGCATTGACTTGAAAAATTTGTTTTCAGTTTATAAAACTACAAACAACTTGGTTCTTTGTATATGACTATTCCTTAGCAACTACAGGAATATAAGATTTTCTTGATATAAGTTTAACAACTACAACAAGTTCCAAAGAGTTTATGAAGTCTTTTATTCAAGGAGAATCGAACCCTGAGTGTCAAAATATTACAATTAACAAGGAATCAACTTGCGATCATAAAATAGATGTTATTAGCGACGAGGCTGTTCATAAATACAGTAAACTTAACGCCAAGGATACTTCAAACTGTGAAAGTGTCAAAGTACAGTTACAACATTCAGTTGGTTCTAGTACCATGGATGATGTTGCATCGTGCAGCCTTAAAATTGCAGGCGATGAAGGACAGAACATTACTAACAACAATGTAGACCGTGTTCTCGGTACTTCTCTACAGGATATGGGAGCTTGGCCAAGCGAGAAATCTCAATCCTTCCGAGATATAATGGTGAATAGAGGAACATGTCAGTTGCAGAACAAGAACAGACATTTTCCTGAAGATAAAGCTGTATGCCTTAAACAAGTATTGGTTTGATAAAACCTTGCAAAATGGCAAAAAGGTAACACTTGGATGTGTTTTTCTCTAACTAAAAAATCTCTATTTTGCTTTTCTTGCACTTTATTTCCATAAAAACATTATCAAAGAAGCCATTTCAATAGTAGAAATGGGTTTTCATCGTGGCGAAAGTTAAATCCCCGTATTCAAGATCATGAAAATAGTCCTGCTCGTCGCTCTGAGTTTTTTTGAATGGAAGGAATTGGAACGTTCTTTAAACAAAGGGGACTTATTGATGATCTACTTCAGGAACAAATGAGTAAAGCAGTTAAGACATGGAAAGAAATCCTCGAACGGTTCATTGCCACAGTACAAACTCTTGCAGAACAAAATCTGGCACTGATAGGTCTGATAGGAGTCAATTACTAATGATCCAAATCCTGGAAACTTTCTGGCTTTGTTAAAATACTTGGATAAATTTTTAACGTAAAAAAATAAATAGACCTACAAGGAATTTGCTGGTTTATTAGAACATTTTTTCGTTATAAATTTTTTATATTACTTCATTTTTTATAGTCTACATTTGTTAATAATAAATTAAACTGAATACCGGTAATATTATAATATGTAATATGTTAATTTTGACTTAACAAATATTGTTAACACGTTCGCTGGACGTGCTTTCATACGAAAAGCTACACATCTGCATTTATTAAATACTTTGTTCACTGGATGATCCTTCATTTTTGCTCTTTTGTCCCCCTTTAATTGTGAAAGTGAGGCGGCCGATGCTCTCCTTGCCCCGGCGCCACTGACTGACACAATTAACTTTGAGCTGGAAAAATACTTGGAGTTAGTACAACTATACGTCCCCTGTGTAAATGATGTTAACCCAAGACAAGGATCACTTCTATCAAATATTTTGCTTCTCAGAAACAAAGTGAACGGAATTTGTATTATTATTTTGTACGATGCCAATACGTGCGTAATTGTAGTGTCCCAAAACTTATAGCGGCGGCTTGATCGAGAGCTTTACATACTCTTGGATGACAATATAACTTTTTTAGCTTTAAATTCTTTTTTGTCACTCCATTACCACCGGAGGTTCCCCAGTTTGGACGCAACGAGGTCAAACTCGATTGCACACTATACACCGTTGAAGAACACCGAATTAAATCACTATTTTTAGCCTACACGTTAGAGGGGTTTTTTGGTGTTTCAGACAGCACATATTTGTTGATACCTGAACAACTTGGTTACTCAACACTATGAAATACTAACTGTTCAGTCTTCGCTCTCCGCTTTTCGTCTTCTCTTCATTTATAAGCATTTGTTGCTCACACGTATTTACATAAAACAATAATTGGCCCCGTATGACAGTGAGACAATTTAGAACAAAGGAAGTGTCAAGTGAACGAAAATTCATGCGCTACTATACTTGATCTTCTAAACAATAGCAGAAGAATGTAACAATACATGAACGTAACAACAACCGAAGAAGAAATAATAGGAATCTATCGTCAGCGAGAATAGTCATAGAAATTCTCACTGTGACATGTCAGCAAAATTTGTTTTACACGTGTGGAAATTTTGGACCAAAAATACCTATTCCTTCTTATCTCAATAACAACCAGTCAACAGCTAAAATACAAATATAGAGAAAAAACCAAAACGGGAGAGAAAGGAGTTAATAAATAAGAGTTTCAGACTGATCGAGGAGGAGATACTGAAGAGAACTCAAAGTGATGGGGAAGAAGATAGTGGTGTTCAGACTGCCAACAGCTTAGACGCCACATCTAAGCAAGTGTAAGAAAGACTTTTAAATATATAAAAGTGTCAAAAGAGGGTTACTCTGTCGCATAAATATAATGCAATAAAAATATATAAAATTAGTTGAAACCATGTTATGTAATTGGAAAATTTTTTCAAAATTTCTACTTATGTTGTAATTACCTTCGTCTTTATTTTATAATTAATTTTCTTCCTCAGTGTAAAGAAATGTGTTAGAGAATTCAATGAATTTTATATTTATTTAATAATAAACAAAAAAAGTCATCTCAGTGCAAGCGAATTTATTTTCAGTCCCCAAACCAAAATCTTCTTACAACTCCCTATGTAACCATTTGTAAGTGTGCGTAAACACATTCCCGCTTGCGCGTGCGCACTCACTCATAGACAGACAGACACACACACACACACACATGTATGTGTGTGTATGCATATATTTGAAATTTAATTATTACGAAACACACTTATTAATAATAAATTATTCAGGTTATTACGAAATCAAAATGTGAAAATTAAAATGTCAGAAAAATAATAAAAATTATATACGAAAATGATATTTTTATACTTTTGTACAAAAATTGGAACCAATGTAACGTGAAGTCTGCGGTGTGTGTGTGTGTGTGTGTGTGTGAGAGAGAGAGAGAGAAGTTCGTGCAAGTATATTACTACAAATATCACAAAAGTAATTAATTATTTTATAATATTTAGTATATAGTTCAAGAAGCTTTAGAGTCACAATTTAACTAAATATGTACATGCATATTGTAATAGATTTTTCCTAGGATGGTTTTTATTAATTGGTTTATATTATAGAATGTTTTTATTTACTAGCAGTGTTGTTGTTGTAGTTGTAGATTCTCACGTAGTTATATATGGCTTGTTTAGTATTTAATATAATTAATTAGTAATGGGTAATTTGAAGTTAAAGTTTATGTTTAAAAGAGTATTAAAATCACTAATAATTCGTTGTATTCACCTCCCCACTTATCATCCGTGAATATCTTCAATCCTCTCGATGGGCGACTCTATCTCACTGTAAATACATTTATAACATACAGATATTTCGTTTGAATATCGATAAATGCACGTTAAATAAAACAATTCAAATATTCAATTGTAAATTAAATATTACAATATCAATAGTTCGAATATTGCCGCCACCTTGTGAAATAATTGTTTCTAAAAAAAATAAGTTTTTTACTTCTATTTTATAGAAATGAAGACTCTATATCCACTGGTAATAAATTGAGGTTTTTTATTGACATTAGTGAAATTTAGCAAAAACTCCTTTAAAACAATTAATATTGATTTTTTTTTTAAACAACAAAAAATTAAATAAATATTGAGACTTCTTCAGCTCAAGGCTGGTAACACTGTTACAATGTACGATAATATGGTACTTTAGGTTATGTTCACTTTGGTCATTTGTATTACCAATTTTCGTGAATTCTTTTAATATACATGATACTAGATATAAAGATGTGTTAATAAATAACAATGTTTACTTATTTATTATGATTAAAAAGAACAAAATTTAAAATTATTAATCTCAATACGATAGTCAATACTATCGTACTATCGTACGGTACTCTGGTGTCTAGTGAAGCTAAGATTGTAAACACGTGCTTTTAACGTTGCACTATTAAAATAATATTATTGATTTATTAGTTATTACTATTATGAACTGCAAAGAGAAAAAAATTGAAAAAACTCTTATTATCGATTCCACTTATAAAAATCATTTATGACAGAAGTGTTTCTCTGTGACAAAATATACGTTTTGGTTCTAGGTTAGTTTACCTAGATGAGAGTAAGTTATAACGTATAATAAGTAATATCATATAAAACTCTTAATGCTATTTTTACAAACACTTTATTTATTAGTAATAGGATGTAGAATTATCAGTAATGATAGTATCCACAAAAGAAAGTTATTATTTATCAAGACTAAATTCATAGTCAATTAAGCGACTATATTTACAAGTAATTGTGTGCGGTATTTAATATTGATTCCGCTTTTATTAATTATTCTTTAATTGTAAAAATATAACATCTTTTAATTAATTATCGCCATCACATTGGACGATAACGTTGTTCATCTCATTCTGATAATTATTCATCGTTATCGGTGAATGCACTCAAGCGTGTTTACTTGACTAGTGCAGTCAAACAATAATTTTCGTTCAACCAACGAGAATTATTTCATTAATATTTTTTAAAATTGTTAAATTTTTATACTCCCTGTTTCCTTTCACATGACATGACCCTTATTATACACTGGTCATGTCTTTTGTTCACTATACACTTATTACACTGTCATTCGATAATAGGGTGTTCAGTATAGGTTAATATTTGACCACGTTACTGGGGGTGACGCGCACATTTTAAAATATGTCTTGACGACTGTGACACGCTCCTCTCGCTTCGAGTGTTGGAAGACAATTAATTCATCTCGCTAAAGCGTCTCTTTTCGTCTGGTGAAATTGAGTCATTCGATTGGTTTAGAAAGCCATACTCTCTACCCCAAACGCCTTGGTTAAATAAATATTTTAATTTTTAGCGTTACTAACTTCGGGTTAGATACTATCTATGACGTGTACATGGGCATTCGAAAATGATCGAAAATCTTATAATGGCTATAAGTTTCTTATTTTTTGTCAGATCGTCATTTAGATAGTGGCATTAAATTGCGGACACTTGCGTCTTTATTTTAAGTCCAAACAAGTAATAATTCCGTCCATTAATAATTCACTTTACCTTCTTCAAAACTCATATAGCGGTTCTTAACATAAATAAGTCCTTTTCACTATATTTTGTTGTAATTACATCTTAATACTTATGACTAAACATTTTGAGTCCATTTCTCATTCATGCTAATACATAATATTGCTATATTTACAGTTTAAACAAAATTTGCTAATGGCGTATAAGCCAACTATGTCCGATTGTTTACATTTACTTATATCGCTATTATCCATTATTCTACTACATATTTTTTGTATTAGAACATTAATAGGTATATCTATATACATTTGTTCATACTTTATTTTGGTAAAATGCTATTTTGTTTACATATGGTTCAAAATACATTATGCTCTCATCTCGCCATTTTGTCACTCTTATTTAGTTATTTTACTACACATTGGATATATTGTTAACAATTAAAATTGTGTACAATTGTTGTACATGGTTAGTTCAGTGTATTCACTAACTTTTTGTTATCTGAAATCTCTCTAAGTTATTGTATGGTGGTTATTTACACCTAGTTCTATGATTGCAGTTAGTTAGTTTATTAAATTTCAATTATTAAATTACTAGTATAATATTTGTGAGGTGTTCTCATAGTAGTATTGAACATTTATCTAACTACTGGTAACATTTCTTACATTCCCTTTATAAGTTTTGATAATGTTTTTTGACTAACTCTCTTGTCACATTGGGGTTCTGTCTATTTGGTTTATTGTTATTGTACTTAATCTGACTCATTTGTTGTGTCCTTCAGTTCATATGGTATTCATTTTTTTGTATTTTTATTCTTATTTAGTCTCTATTTGAAACAATTATGGATAATTACTTTGTTTAATTAATGTATATGATTTTATGTTGTAGGTCCAATTCATGTGAGGTTATGTGTCATTTGTTTGACAACAATGTGCTTCATAGTTTTTTACAGTATTCATCTCAACTACTGTCATCTCATTATGGCATGTTACTACAATGGTTTATTATTATATTTTACACATTTTGTACACATTTTTACACTATCTGTTGAAACAATAATACTGGGTTTCTTAGTCTAATTATGTTACATATTTTGGTGGATTGTATCTAGGCTTTGGTACATTGACTTGTTTATACTCAACAAATTAGTTTATTCACTACTATTTGTCTTGACATTCATCTACATTTTGTCCTGTGTTGCTATGACATTCAGGCACATTTCATATCAAGGATTATAAAGCTTTTATTAATGATCTCTATGAACAATTAATTCACTTTTCTGTATTATATATTTGGTGGTCTTATTGATTATATCTGTGGTTTTACAATCTTGGATTAAACTTGGTACACTAATTGTCTGTGCATTTCACTTGTTAATCGTTGATTCTTTCACTTACAAATGGTCATTCACTTCCCTCCGTTATAAACACTTTCGCTGATATTGTTTGTGCTGTTTACTTGGGGTAAAATGTTATTATATCATATGTTGTTACACTTATATTAGGTATTCACTGTCATTGTTTGTGATCACTTATTGATGCTCAACGCTTGGTTTCTTTATTATTGATAGTCCAATAATCATTATACTTATTCTGGTCACTACATTGATTTTGATGCTTTCCATATTTTGTGAATGTTGATGTCTTGTACTGGTCATACATAATCTTCATTCTTCATGGTACATTTCTTCCTCTCCTTCTTCTTCTTCTTCTTCTGGTTAGTTGTTTGTCACTTTTGGTGCTTTTCTTGGTTACACATTATTTGTAATAATTCATGTTCACTGAATATAGTCATATTCTTCCACATTTTCATTCATTATTATGATAGTCATTGTCCTATATTTATTTCATTCTTATAACAAATTAGTTTGTTTTTTCACTATGGTGATTGTATTTGATTCGTCTCCTTCTTACGATGACAATCATTTTTGGCATATCCCCTCACTATTTTGATCTATTGGACCTGGATGCTAATGTATTATATTGATTCATGGTATTTTCTCCTTCTTTTTTATACTCGATGATATTCTTATTACTCTTCCTTCTTCTTCGTTGGGTTGTTTCAATATTATTTATTCGTAGATACACATTTTATTTTTATTCTCCTGTTCCTTCTTCTATGCTTGATGAAACATGTTCATGTTATTCTTCTACTTGACGTATTAGACATTTTTTTTATGTAACTGCTATTTTGGTACGTTACAATATTTGTACGTTTTGTATTTAAATATTTATCCTAATTATATTTATGAGCCTACCCAAAAATAATTAAGTAGAAAACGTTGAAACGTGTCTTTTCAAAGTCAATAACTTACAACTATTGACAGATTTGTCACTAAGCGCAACTGCGGTTAGGTGGTTGGTCGACCATTAATTACCTCAGAGATAATTAAATTTTTTTTTAATGTATGAAAAGCGATTGACTTTCAATGATTTACAGCCTCGGAGCGATTGTTTAGTTAATAAACGTCACCCGCTTTGTTTTCCAAACTAATATCGGTTATCGACAGTTGGTATTCATAAACGTAGGCTAGGTGGTTTTGCCTCCACGCACCAAGTTCACCCGCACGTTTAACAAGAAATCGTAAAGAATAATTTTACCAGGTCTTCAAGGTGTTCCTTATTTACACCAAAACGATTGTCTGTTATAGGATGGCAATACAATTAAATCAAAAAATAGATTCAAATTGATGAAATAGAACAAACGCAAGCTCCAGATGTTCAGTTAGTAGTGGATTCACATACGGAGGAAATTAAATTTGAAGGGGTGGAATTTTAATGTTTGAGAGAAAAAGTCCCAAGACAGACATTAGCTCAAAAACGAGTAAAGCAAACAAGTGAGTATTTAAGAAACCACTTGAGCAGAAATGAAAATTTAGAATGTGCATACACTTAAGCCAACAATAGTGTCGTCTGCGAAACGTAAGTTTTGAACAAGAATATATAGGATACACTAAAAAGATTGAAAAGAAGATAATTAAAAAGATAAGTATATTATCTGTAGTGAATTCAAAAATCTGAAATCTGAAAAACAAACAAAAATAAAATAAAGATGATACCGTGATAAAATCTGGAAGATTACGCTGGCTAAGCCATAAATCATATTGTCACTGTGAAAAGGACGATGACCAAAAATAGCCAACAGTACATCAAGTCGGAATACAATAAAATATAAGAAAGACCGTCGAGAAGGAAGTAGAAAGCTGAGAGACAGACTTAAAAGGGAATTTATAATTTATAAAACTGGAGAAGTGAAACCAAAACAAATACATATCGATTACGTTATACATTTTTTTATTCGTTTAACTTATTACAATTCATTTTCTTGACGTATTAATGAATGAACATTTAGCAAATATATTATCAAGGTTTTCTTTGCTTAAATCTTATTTTGAGTTAGATTTACGGTCTACATAACTAATCCCTTCAGTATGCTTATCATTAGCCACGTTGATTTATTGATTGTTTGAGTATTTGTGTTATGGCTGACCGATTATTTTCTGGTAGCATTTTGTGATTGGTTTCGACGACTAATTTTGTTTATAAAATTTTTCCAATATTCTGTATTTTAAAAATTCCATCACGCTTTGTGCTGACTTTCTATCACGTCCAGGAATTAATTTATTTTGTTTTTATGTTTTGTCTACGTAGGTTTTTCCCAAGCGTTTATTACAATGCCTTTGTATCGTACACATTTCATTAGTGTCACTTTTATAATGTCGAAAAATTCATGTCCTTTGTTTATGACGTGTTTTGCTAAATTAGACTGGAACTTTTTTATACGGGTTCAGTGTCCAAAATTGAGTTTTTAATCATCGACCTGTGTAACACATGTTGCAAAGCTTTTCATTCCATTTTGTAAATTCCATTGTTCATGTTATTACGGTTGTACGGTTTTAACCAATTGCTGTTGTTTGTTTTGTACGCTATTTTAATTTCTGTGTCTTTGAATATTTTGTAATTTTCTATTAGGCGTTATTTGTGATTGTAAATGGTGCCCATATATTTACATTATTAACATTACTACTTGTGTCTTTATTATCTGTGTTCGTTTCTGGGTTACTTCTTAAATGTGTTTCCTTTTTCGTTTTGTTTTCCACTTATGCCTTACAGTGCTGAGTCCTTTATCCATCTTCTATATAAATTTATCTCTCTTGCCATTTGGCTTACTTTAATAATGTTTTCTTTTTCTTTGCTATTTTCCTTATCTTTCTATTGCATTCTGTCTTAACCCTGTGGTCTTCTTTATGTGTCGTTTTATTATGTATTTTGTAAAAGTTGTTTTATCAAATTTTTTTATCAGTTGTATTACTTATTCGTATTGCAAAAAAAAGTTAATAATGCACTTATTATATGAAAATTAATACTTACTATCGAATATTAATTTTTATTTATTGCAGACGTTAAACTCTATAGTTAAACTCTGTTGTTTTTTTCTTGTTAACTTATTCTGCAAGTTTTTATTCAAGATTAGCATGCTTTTGGCATTGGTAGCCACGTTATTTCCAAATAATTCTCTCTTGTTTAGACACAAAATTACCTACCACTATTTGTCTCTCGAATAGCCATTCTTGTGTGTAAAGCTAGAGGTTACCATTAAACTATAACAATATCTTATAGTTAAGAAAAATACGAGTTTAAAGAGGATTTATAAAAAGTAAATGTACGACAACAAATGTTATTGACTCGTTGTTTGTTTGTGTGTTGCAGCCATCCTGGTGACAATCCTTTCTACAGCAACATCGACAGCATGCCGGACATTCGACCCAGGAGGAAGTCCATACCGCTCGTTTCCGAACTGGTAAGTGATTGTCAATATACTAAAATCTAACTAATCTTATAACTGTTGGTTGTTTAGCGTCACCTTAAATGTTACGTAAGACTCGACGTATTAAAAAAAGACGTTATTAATATGTAACATACTTTTAAATATTATCTGATTAAACAGATAGGCCTACTCATAAAATATAAATTCTAAGTATATTAAAGTTTAGTAGTATATGTGTGGGTGTGTATGTGTGTGTGTACGCGTGGGTGCGTGGTGATTTTCTATATTCCTTAACACACACATAAAGATTAACTAACTCATCACGAATCACTAAGTAATTAATTTAACAATAATAAATAATTAATCTCCCGCTTGCATAAAACGAAATCCTACTTCAGATTTAATCAGTATTCAAAGTTGTTTATCAGTTGGAAAATACAAAAATACGTTACTGTTACAATCAGCAGTGTTGTCAGTTACTGCGAACAGCAAAAGCCGAATCAAATCTGATTCGTTGATTTGAAAGCTGGGTTACCCAATGCCAAATGACACTGCAACAAGTTGCTCGGTCATATTCTAACTAAAGTGTGCACAGTGTTTGGATAGTTAGAAACAGTTTTATAAATGTTATTACGGAGGTAGAGTGGATCGTGATATCAGATCAGTGGAATAAATAGCTAAACGCCAGAGAAATCTATAGTCACTTACCTTGCCTATAAAAAGAGTCTCACTCGTATTGTACTAATGTCATACAAGTGTACAGTGTATGACACTTGATGTATGATGTATTTAGAAGAAACATCTAACAATAACAGCGTACATTATACAGTAAATAACGTGTTAAAATTACAGTATCGTAACAATTATAACAATTGAGCACTTGCGCTAATATCGAAATCTGGTCATTGTATAACAATCCGCAGAGCTAACCGTTTGCTAATTGACCGACTTTGTCGCATCCGCTCTTTATTATAGAGGATTACTAGACTTGTTTACTTGTTCTTTCTAACTTACGACCAATCGTCTATATCAAAAGTAATGCTCACTGTAGTTATTTTCCTTACGTCTATTAATCATGATAGTCGTAGCGCTGTCTTTAGCTTAAATTAAGTTTAATTTAATGTTTTTATAGCAAGTCTGTATGTACAACAATAATGACATATACCGTTAACCACTATTAACGTTTGGAAATACTAAATTAGCTAATCAAAAATTGAAAAACTGGAATAAGATAAAGACATTTATAAAACTGTTTCTTCTATACATGGTCAAGCAACAAAATATTTTAAATTAGTACGTTTTAGAGGGAATAACTCAGTTGTATCTTAACTTAAAATTTTATTTTTTTTCATTTAATATTCTGTTAACATTCAATTTAACTTATAATGTGTTTGCGCTATATAACTATCCTGTGTATTGTCTCAATATTTAATTAATGCTATTTGAATTAAGATGACATTTAATTAATGTCACCTTCTGTTATCAAAAACAAGTACAAAATAATGATTAGTTGCTTGCTTAAGTAAGACTATGTGATAATTTTAGATAAAATAATGTGTTCCATAATGGTTTAGGCTTAATAACTATATGTATTGAATAGCCTGCTACTTTTCGCCCTTAAAATAGCACACACTGTTGTTGGCCTCGGAGAGGCTAGTGCAGTTTTTTGTCATTTTGCGCCCTCAAAAGGGACTAATCCCACTAATTGTATTTATATTCTAGAACTAAAACTTTAGATTCTATAGATTCTTCTGTGATTCTACAATTTCAGAGCGTAAAGACGACAGCAAAAACTGTAATATACGCCAAACAGTCCAAAACCACATCGAAATATGGGTACAGTTTCCGGCTAATGTGTATTAGTCAAAAAACTGTACGTGATCAACAACTAAGCGAAACTAAGCAATATTAAGCTATCATTGCATAATTTATACTAAATCTTTAGTCTGCACTCAGACAAATTAATTTATTTATTTTATGTAGGTTAAGTGTATATTAATTAAGTAAGCCTGTAGTTAATTAATGATTAAGTTTTGTAAGTTAATTGTCATAAGACTTTGTTAAGTGTGCTCCGTATTAGTTAGTGACAAAGCCTCCGTAACAGTTTAAGCCTCGACAAAATATGGTAACAACAACAACATGTATGTAAGTGTGTGTGTGTATGTTTGTGCGCGCGCGTGCACGCGAGATACCCTGAAGTCAGTGAGTACAGATCGTTAAAACTGAACAGGTATTTGTAGTACTGCTGTGTAAATTCATTGGGCCAAATACCTTCCTATTACGAAGGAAACATTTTGAACAGTTTCATTTGCCTCTGATAAGCTTTAGGATGTTTCATTCCGTCAGCACTGTAGGCTGAATAATTTCGACACAAGTATCACAGCCTCACTTACTACATCACATCGAAGTCAATTCCCGCGTAATCCTCGGTTACAATTATCTCCAAAGCGTAGGTTGAAAAGCGATATTTGGTGTAGCAGGTGGCTGCGTGGTCTATCCCTCTGGGACGCGGAGAATTTCAGTAGGTCTGTTCATTTTGAGAGTTCAGTTTAAGGTCAAGCCTGACGCAGCCCACTCACCACGTAACCTACAATACGTTGACCTTGTTTGGGGAAGGCCGATTTGAATAATTTACAAGGCAGTACCTGCCGAACACAAATAAAACAATTTTCTTTGCGTGAAAGTGTCGTCTTTACTAAATATTTTAGGCTTACTGCTAGCTACGGTGTGGCGTCGAATCCGAGACAGACACAGTCCTATTGTTCAAACGTTTTCGGTCTGTAGACTGTGAATTAAAAGGAATACATTGTACGCATATATGCAGCATATTTATTAACAGTTGGTGTTTTGTTTTGTTTTTTTTTCAAAAAATTTTAACAAAGTCTTTATTAACAGATTTTGATATTAATGGTTCCTTTTTTGTACCGTTGCCGGAGTAATTTAGGACTTAGAGAGAATACTCTGTCTCATGAGAACCATTCTGCATATAAGGAAGATAGAGTAACCATTACGCTTCAGCCATCCATTATTATTCCAGGATTTTATAACAGAAGTACACCGCTCTGCAGGATAAGTTGATCTGAGAGCTGAAGAAAAACCTTATTCTTATGGAACGCCAGAAAATTTAATCCGAGACCTCTAGATTAAAAAACAAACCCCGTGTTCTACTAATCACCCTATTACCAGAGTTTGATATTAATAAAAATGATTAAAATACTCCATACAGTTTTAATGAATGAGTAGACCCTGGGTGGCGCATTAGGTCAAAACGATGAGTCTTGGTTTCTGAGCTATATCAAGTTAGATTGTTGTTGAGACTCCAGCAGAACTGTATGCCCAACCAGTCATACGGGTGCCTGGCCTCAAGAGCTGGTGAAGTTAAAGGCGGTCTAGCGTAGTGCTGTTCACATGTCGTGCTAGGAGCCTTAACTAATGTATCAGCAAACATTATATTGACCTTAAATCACGTGAAGCGTGTAAAAACGGACATCGACTTTTTAAGTTGTTGTAGATTGTCACGTTGAAAATGAGTTATTCCCTTCCGGCCAAAGTAAAATTAAGGATACAGAATACATAATTATAGAAGAAATCGTAACGTACTTCATTTAGTGCGACTGTGTTGTTCAGGCAAGAAAGAGATGAGTTGCTGCTACTAATCTTAGTTTAACGTCTCATTTACCGGCTTTGCTAATAGCTCTTAGGGTTTGTGTAAACTATAAATTACACCTACTAAAAATTCTCTCCGTTAGCATTTTGGGTTGTAAACTATGATGAGATACTGCGCTATTAACTCCTCCGTTTGTACAGTATAACGGTACAATCTAACTAATTATAATTTCATGAAGTGCTCTATAGAACATAAAATTTATTTTATTACGGATCAGCTTAAAAATATTAACATCACTTTCTTGCTCTCTTAATGTACGTGAATATTAGCGAGTACTCTTCAGGTTCATTTGCCATTTCTCACAACTCTGTCTACATAATATGCAGATTTCTCACATCTCTACCGTTCATCTCAACTTTCACGTAACCTTACATTAATCAGTGGGCGCCGCATCATCTTCTTCACGCAAGAAGTGTCCCTTTAAGAATTTTCTCTTCTCATCTGTCTTCCGGCATCTGTCTCGTGTGCCTAATCAACTTCCTTTTCTCTATAACTTCTGTGATTCATTGATTCCTCTCACATTTCAAGTCTCACTTCTAATATCAAATATTCATATTCATTTTGATTCCGAGGCTCGTTGACCGGGTCTTTATATTTGAAAGGTTTTCTGGAAAATGAGGTGCAGGACCATTACCACGATCCCAACGCAAGCCAAGGAAGTCTATTAAAGGCACGTTCGAGCCTGGCTTCACTCCGTCCATGAGAATCCTGAGACTCTTCTTCAAAAACTTTGATGTCGGAGTGACCTTCTCCTAGCCTTCTAACAATGCAAGGGAGTACAGACCCTAAAAGCAGGCTTGCCGGACTCTCCTTTATCGACATTGTAGTCTTCATCCGTATCCCAGGACAGGGTACAATGTTTACCCTGGCGTGACGTACAGGATCCGTAGCAGAATTTAGCCACCAGCTTATCGGTCTGACCAACGACCGCGCCGTGGACTCGCCTGCTAATAATTACATAATTATCGAGGCTCTGACTTCCCTTTACTCAGGGCAATGTTCACGTGTCGTACAGCAGGCAAAGCCCCCTAAATAACACTCGAATTACCGAATGAACACACTGCGATATGTTCATCACCTGTATTAAAGGGACTTCCACAACCGAGGCTGAAACGATTGTAAAAGCATCTGAAATCTGATCTCGGCTTTGTATCGCGGAAATCTGATTTTTACCCGACAATACAAGAAGAAGAGTAATGTGTTTAGGTGTAACCCACGGTACACAGATTGTAACCATTATACTAAAGTCATTCCACCAGTTTTGACACAATAGAGTTTAAACTATTGTTACGATGGTCTAGTGATCGTCGTATGGTATAGTGGAAAATAAAATATAAGACACCAATTAAGTCACTAATCACCAGCTTTAATTATTACAATTAAAACAGTTTATAATCAATAAGATAGTATCTGACAACAAATTAAATAAAAAATTGTTCACACACAATAAAATGTCAACTAATATAAAACACAATTGTATTACAATTGTCCCGCGCAATTATAAAACACAACACTTCGCCACAATACCTCGAATTAAGGCTCCCTGAAGTCTTGTATTTATAACCCCGTTGAGATACCAGAATATTCCATACTACGCGTCCAGAACGCTACTAGAAAACACCAGAACGTAATTGATTGCGGTCTTGCACACAGTGCGCGCGGACTGGTGAAATCTTGATCAGTCTCGGACGCATGACAAGTGTCACGTAATTGTCCTTCATCTCAAAGTAGCACCAATACGTACCCACACACACATTACAGCCGGTTTCCACTGGAATAGCCGAGAAACACGTGGCGTGTTGTGTAATATCGTTACACTATTATCTGATCGACAGCACGTGGTCTAAGCTGTATTTTGTTTTAAAATATAAACAAAGTGATGAATATTCTTGCCATATTCTTAGCAGACAATTAAAAAATTTTAGACCCAATGGAGGAAGTTGCTTTATTAACTGTTAATAATCACATCAAAACATTTTATACTCACACTACCACAATAGTCACACTACCACAACTATTTTATACTATCCGATCCGCGTTTAAAGGATGCGCACAAGTATAAAATGTTTGTGATGTGATTTTAACAATTAGTGACCTCGACTGAGAGATTTATATCTGAAGATGGAACATATGTTTAGAAACGCGTCATTTTCACTCAAAACGAAGTCACACGACGGATTTCATGTGATTCTATTAATTACCATTATAATGGTAATAATTTATGAATACTGTAATAAAATGACTTGGATAGCATTAACAATATGTATGTCATTTCTGTATATTAGTACGGACAAAATACATATACATACTTGCACATACAGAAGCAAAACGTTTACGTATAATTAAATATACAGATATGAGGATACACTCATTTATTAATAGTAGTGGTAACAAGAAGAGAGAAATGTAGAAGTTAATATATTTTAAAGTTGAAGTAAATTTCCAGCTGATAGTTTGTTGTTGTTATTCATGATCTCGACAAAACATTTTATTTTATCTCCTTTAAATCACTTAACTATCCGCACCACGGTAACTGTGGATACCCGGCCAGGAAATCGTTTAATCTATATTTCCATACATTGTAAAAACAGTATTGAAGTATATTGTTGAGATAGTTCGGTTAGGTATCAATTCCAAACAAGTTCCAGCTGACTTTATTAATTTTCTAGTACATCGTACTAGACGTCGCCGTCGTGAAAAAGTTATATTAAAAACGTAAAAGGAAACTAAATTATAAAATTCTTGTATAAGAACGCCAGTCGTTAAGGATATTAGGTCAATCCGTCTAGTAGAGAAGCGAAGGGAATTCCAATAATAAAGGATATATGAGTGTTGAACCCTAGACAGGTGGTAGGAGTTAAATAAATCGATACTTTATACGATCGTGAAAGACTGGCTGGCTATTCAGCGGGAACATACAGCCTTCTGCTACTGCCACTGTTGCTGTAAATAACTCTTCCTGACACTATACAATACTATGTAACGCTGGTGACAACAGTTCTCATACAAAATATAATAATAATATTAATATCTGTTACATTAAATTAAAATAAAATACTAGCGATTAAACAAATATTCGTTTACTGACATTATAACAACCATTTCAACACATTAGTGCAGCCTAATTTATTGATAATATTATATTTATTTCAATACATCATACTAGTGTCACATCATTAAATGGTTGTTTCAAGTATAAATTATTTACGTTATTGTAAAAACAGCTACATAGTAAAAAACATGTGTCTGTGCATGTGTGCGTGAGCGCGCCCGTGCGCGTGCGTACATGATTTTATTCTTATTTTTATCATTTACTGATTATAATTAAATCAATTATATTTATTATTTTATTTTTATACATTTATAGTTTCTAAACGTTTATTGTTTTACCGTTAATTTGGATTTTTATTTTATTGGTGTAGTTTTTATTTAGTAATTACATACGTCTAAATTTTTACAAGCGTTCACATTTTAGTCTTTTGAGATCAGTTCCATGTATTTTTAAATCCCAGGAAACCACTTTTTTCGTCCTTTCAGCACAATTTCAATTCTTTGTTCATTGTATGACAAATTTTTCTACTCGTTACTCTATTTCTACACACATTTCTTGACACTTTACACAAAAATGCTATAAAATTAAGTTGTATGCACAATAAGTAGTTACTTATTAACTGCATTTTTCAATTTAAAATAAAAGAAATATTATACGGAAGCTGTCAAATTCTCTCAAGTATTATAAGCAAGTAATATTTGCTTTATTTTTAACATGCATATTTCAAATAGTATCCAAGTCACTTTTATTAGTAGAAAAACTAACCTTTTTCAATCCTCCTTGTGACTTCTTGTTTTAAGTTGATGACGCGTTTTAAAGCATATGCTTCATCATCAGATCTTTAAAAATCTCTCGTAGAAGGTCGTCAAAGGTTAAAATTCTAATTGTATTTGTATTGACAAATTTTCATCTGTATTGCGACTGTATTGCGTACAATCCAAATGAAATTGGAATTTTAAACCGATGACGACATTCTACCAGAGATTTTTTAAGGTTTGATGATGAAGCATTTGCTTTGAAACGCGTCATGAACTATAAACTATAAAGAAGTCACACGGCGGACTGAAAATGTTTAGTTCGTCTATTTATTTTTAAAACGTATGATGTACTTTGTAGATCAGTCTTATTGTGTTCATAAAATAAGATTAAGTGTATACGTTATTTGCTGCGCCATACTCTATAGACTGTTCCAAGCGCCAAATATTTTGGAAACAATTAAAGTAGACTCAGGTGGGTTGACCATGTTATGAGATGCACGAATACGACCCTACTAGAAAACATTGTTGGGAAGACCTTAAAATATGCCTGAAATATTTTAGTCAGCCCAAGCGATGAGGATCAAGAACAAGATTCCTGGATAATATAGAACAAGACCACCGAATTATTGGAGTGAGAGGCTGGCGGCAGCGATCAGTGGACTGGAGGAAGCTATGGCCCACCAAGGACTGTGACCCTCAGTGATGATGATGTATGTTTTCTTTTCTTTTTAATTAGTTCAAATATTGGATAATCTTGCCTTTCTCAAGTTCTTCTCTTGTCGGTTTACCTAGGTTTCGTATTTAAGCTACGTGGATTTTTTTTTATTACATTCTCTCATTTCTACACATAAAAGTGCATCATAAAGGTCTATGATTTACACACATAAAAGTATTAGTTACTTATATACATAAATACTTTACTTAACACAAACAAAGAGAAGTAATTTTGTTATTTTATAGAATAAAATTAATACAGCAAAAGATACCACACAAACAAGAGAATAAAAATACACAATTTCCATGAGAGAAAGACGTCTATTAGGATCTAGAAAAATGTGGAATCAAGAAGAATGTATAGGAAACAGTAAAGTGGCCAAGAAAAAAACTGTGGATCTGTTCTAGAGAAACAAATAAAAACGAAAATAGTGCTATAGGAAGAAGACCGGGCAAGAGCGAACGAAAGAATGAAGGAATACTGGCGCATAGGAAGGGGAAGGCGAATACTGCTTTTATTGTGAAAGAAGTCGTGTGGACTTCCTTAGATGGCTGAAACGATAAAAATGAAAGAAGGAAGGAATAATAATAAGACGCAGGTTTTGTAGGTTTGAATTTCACTAGATTTTTTTTATATATTTAGTAATCTTTTGAGGGCGTTGAAAAGCAATATTATATGTGAATGTGTAAAGCCATTAGAAATATATCGTAAACTCAGTATATCTCCTATTTATTCTTAAATCTCATTATTTAAACGGTAATTTTGTGTTCCGTCAATATGCATTTTCAGTTTTTCTCAAAAAGCGTAAATTGTGTTGAAGTTATAAAAAGTCATGATACCATTTCTATCACAAACACACAAAGTTTATTGCTTTCAAAATCGAAGTCTTAGCTAAAGGAAGCATTACTTTTTTATTATATGAAACATTTACAGTTCTAACTAAAACCCATAAAAATATAGTTTTAAAACTCTCGTTTCATCAAATACCTGTTATACGGATAGTTGTAAAGGCAGTAACAGTAGACTTAGCAATAACGATAACAATATTAATGCCTCACTCATGAGGCTTTCAAGTTTGCGACTATTAAATGAAAATCATAAAAAAAGTGAGATTAAGCCGTTATTGGGTTCACCCCAATAATCGCCATTATTGAATATATTATCAGGTTTCAGCACGAGGCTATAATACGAACCTCAGTGATAATGAAATTCATAAAAGTAGAAATATAAATCTTTTTCCTATTAAGATGTAAAAACCCGCCCAACTATAATACGCGAATAATATGAGCGCCACTCCACGGTATTGCGTGGCATTTGCTGAAAAACTGGGTTCATTACACCGGCTTATAGGTCATTACGGAGGAAGTTTAAAATTGAGGCTAGTAAGATTATAAGATAGTTTTGCTAAATTTTCTTTTTATAATGTCACGATAGTTTTCGTTGAGATTAAATTTGAAATTAGTTTTCAGACGACCGGATCTGGAATGCTCAGTTCGAAAGTCAATAGTTGAATCGAATTTAAACGATAAAACTGGTCTTCACATATGATATCTGATCCGATAATGGATAAACAAAAATCTAAAAAAAAAACACTTTCGGAATAGAATAATTAATACAAGCCTTAGCAAGAAGCAAAACAAGACAACGTTAGAAACCAAAATGTATGGAAAAAGCCTCTACCGTAGATAGAAAGTGTAAAACTGAAACAACTCTGACGACATGTATAAGCAGAAAAGCAGGTTTAAAGTGACATATAAAGAAAGACTGGCCGGCGTGGGGCCTAGGCTAATGTAGGAATACACATTAAAGAGGTAGGGATAAACTGCAACAGACAAAGATGTTGGGCTAGAGATAACAATATTTTTAATGTACTGTCTTGGGAATAAAGACGAAATTTGTTTATTTCTAATCAAGTCAAGTGGTGGTTAAGCAGGGAAATCGGCAAGTAAAAATTAAACTAAAGAAAGAAACTAGTATAAACATTCATTTTGTAGTACTACCTATAACGGTGAATAAAAATTTTTCTTATGAACGTAAATAGATGTTTGACATGATGTTTAGCGATTCACAATTATATTGTGAAATGTAATGCTATAGGATAATACGTTCAGGTTGCGATACGGTAATATAACCCACGACCAAATCCGACAATTTATCAATAATTCAAACATTTTTTGTGTTGTCATTTCTCTCTCCCTTTTATCTATTATATTCTAATCGCTGCTTTGTAGGAAAATTTTAGCATTTAAATCGTCCATAAGTCTTAAAGATTAGGCCTACAAACGAATAACCGACTACGGAAAGGGCAGTGTTATTTAAGAATCTGACCTCTAAGAATCTAAGAAAAAACAGTGAAAAATAAAAATAAAATGCTTTTTTGCCATTAAGGTATCTTCAGTAGCTTAAAAAGCTGAGATGCGAAAGAAAGAATTATAATATTTATTTCATATTTCAACATGTCGTCTAACGAGCAAGTCTGATGTTCTGAAACGTCAAATATCCGGTGGCACCCGCATCACCATAACGTATCAAACGAAACATTTAACAAAATCTGTGGTGTAATATAGGGGTTACAGAGACACAAGGAAACGTAAAAATGGGCAAAGCATACTAGTACGTAGGCTACTATTACCCACACATGATCCACATGTATATATTTAAGTCGTACACACCACGTGACTTTCATCTGTGCACATCAAAGACAAAGTCTGTACACTAATCAAGTGTGAAGCCTCTTACTGAAGACAAACAAATGCACACACGTGCGTGTCTCTAGAAGATTATAATTTAACACACGAATAGCAGTCAATCGCGACCTGAATAAATACAAACGCATCACTGACGTATCATTACTAAGCCACAGCCATTGAATATAGCTACTTGTAATTCATGTTAATCTGTGAGTATTCTTTGTTTTTGTTGTTGTTGTTGTTGGTGGTGGTCTTCTTCTTCTTCTTCTCCTTCTTCTTCTTCCTCTTCTGCTTTTCTTCTTCTTTTTCTTCTTCTTCCTTCTTCTTCTTTTTCTTCTTCTCCATCGTCATCGTCTCGTCGTCGTCTTCTTCTTTTTCTCTTTTCCTCACCCTTCTTCTCTTCTTCTTTCTTGTTCTTCTTCCTTCACTTGTTTCCTTAGAAAGTCATCTCATATGACACTCTTTTGCTCACAAATCTGTATATGTCCAGCACCTTTATTAATCCCGTTTTCCACTATTTGGATAACATATTTTCCCATGATAGGGAAGGTGTCAAGTAAAAAGCAAAAGCTAGATTTAACGATATACTACTACAGTATGTCCTCGCCAAGAGCGGAGGTCACGCTCATACAAAGCATCGCTGTTATATAGTGAAGTTAACTATATAAACGGATAACTCAGACTAATATTAGGTTAACGTTAAAAAGTCAGGTTAGGGTAAAAATATAAAATACAATTAATTATATTTACATTACGTTGGTTTACTGTGTATTATCATACCAATCATGTGACAGATTTATTCAAATTATAACATTATAAAATTAAATTATAACCTACAAGAACTTGTTTTTAGCACCGGTTTAAGTCAATATTTATAGTATATAGAGTACGCTATAATCTTAAACTTAATATTTAAAATAAAAACAGTATTAATTGCAAAAGAATTTAAACACAAAATTTCAATCAATATAATTTTACATTGAGTAGGCCTAATGAAGAAGGGCCTAATGACGATCTCAGTAGCCACCAATCGATTTAAAGAACGTCCTTTGCTGTTGTATTTTCAATTCCCCCTAAAGCCGCTTTCAAGCAGATGAAATATTTTCCAAATACTGCTTAAATTTTATAGTCTAGTACATAACGGAAGTCTATAAATAATTCAACAGCAGTACTATACTTTGACTAGCACTAGAACAGAATTCACTTTTCTTGAATTATCCCGTCCTTACTCAGTAAGGAGTATAATAGACTCCAATTCACCTTCGTGCAATTCCTGTTTGTGCGACTGAATAAGTTCCTCGAAGCCGCATTGTTATCTTTCATGTCCAGCTAGCGGACGTTACCACAGCGGTGTAAAGCGAATTCTTCCCCACGTTTGGGGAACCGAACCACGTTGGGGGACTTTCAATAACACCTCTGCTTTCTTGGTTTAACAGAGTTTTTTTTTCTTCGTACCAAACGTTACGCCCATTCTATGACCACTGTGATGTCTACGTCCCTAATCTACTACTTCACTTTACCGAATGTCATTTCCTACGCTTTAGTTCTGTTATCTTTCTTCTTGTCAGAAGGTCATCAATATAAACTTTAGATAAAACAAGTAAAGAATTACACCCTTACTACACATCTCCCTTTTGTGACCTATTCTTCTTGAATTTTCTTAAATGTTTCCTAGTAACTGTATAAGACGCCTAGGATAGCTTCTCTCTTTTAACATTCTAAACAACAAATTTCTGACCACTCAGTCAAATGGCTTTCAAGATCTGTAAATGTTTCTATAATTGTGTTTCCTCATTATATTCGCGTTGTTTGTCAATTATCAGCATTAAGGGTAGCGCATTACTCAGAATACGACTTGTGATGCGCAATATATTTTCAGTGTTCTTTGCCATGTTAAGAATGCAAATTTAATTAATACGGGGAATAGTTTCCAGCAAGTAAAAGAAAAAATTCCTAAGAAACGGAGGACTCGATAAAAAACAACAACGAGCAACGCTCTGAGTTTCAATCACACACACACACACACACACACTTACAGGTGCTAAGACTAGAAAAAATGTTCGCTAAAAGTTTTAGTTAGATGAAAAGTTCTAACTGAGAGAAAAAAGAAGCTTTTAGACAACATTGTGATTTCAAACTAAGAACATTTTAGACGAAGAAAGGAAGAAAAAGAGAGGAATACGTTTATTTTGTTTAAGAGTATGCGTGGCAATTTTTACACAAAAACTCACGCGAGTGCAAATGGTTTTTTACCGTCAGAAACTTCAGTCTGTATTCTTGTATCCAGTTTCTGTGTGTTTCTTGTGTAACAGCTTGGTTCTAAGAGAAGCACCTTATTCCAGCATACAGGAGCCCTTTTAATTTAGCTTGAATTTCATTCTAGTACTGTGTATTAGCTGAGTCTGTCGCACGCGCGTTTTATAAAATCGTTGATCCATGTGTTATAATGCTGCTCCTCGATGTTTGATTTTGCCTGGTTTTCTGATAAATTACTCTAATATACCGGTTGTAATGACATTGTTGACTAATCTGCCCTGTGTTCTGCCCTTTGTTTACTAACATATCCCCGTCTTTGTTGATTCATTCATCTATGTTTTTCATTGAATTTCTCTTTCTACTCATTACTCTTGGTCCATCTCTCTAGCCTGTCTAGAAACTTGGAATTAGAAACTGGAAGAATATGGCTATGAATACAAAAGAAGAAAAGCAAAATCTTCTGAAGAAGGCCAGGGTCCACAAAGGGCTGTCGAGCCAATTATGAGGATGACGACAACGACGACGACGACGACGACGACGATGATGATGATGATGATGATGATGATGATGATCATGATCATGATCATGATCACACACATGTGAATGTTGAGGAAAAAATTTTACATAACATTTTAGTCTTCTGTTCTTTGTATAAAGTTACATAAAGTTTTACAAAATATTAAAAACGTTGTGTAAGCCTACTTAAAATTTATGAAAGGCCAAAAAGTAAAAGTTAGTGAAGGTCAAGCTATATTATATTTTTAGGGCAGTGTAGCTAAGACTACTCATAGACCGTCTTTACCTTCTCCAGATACCCACTGTGGTTGGGAGTACCCATAGCCGACTGTGATAAACACTTTACTCTAAGATGGACTCGTGTACGGCGATTCGCTTTATAGCACGTGTGCTGACCCCGCCACCCGGTGTACAGTAAATATTATAACATTTCTACCACTTAAAGTTAAACGTATTAATATATCGTATGCAAATAATATTTCAACTTCTATGACAAATACAAGTGGAAGGTAGCCCTATTTCAAGAATTGCAACCTTGCCCGTACGACCCCAGTTACCATGTCAATAGGAAATCACTTACTATCTCAAATTCAAATTAGCAACCCGCCAACGGATAGCAAGGTGTTTTAAATTCTGTACCCGTTACATACATAAAGCGATAGTCGATAACGTACCATGACCGCTAGCGGACGATTCACGCTGAGCATTCTTGTGCTACTGTCGACAAATAAAAAAAAATCTTTGACCTAAATTTTTCTTGTAACTGAATACTACTTAATGCACTGCTGATACTGTAAAAGCGCCAGGTACAAAGTACGGTTCCAGTCTTTAGAATTTCAGGGTATCTCAGTGTGCTTGTGTGTGTGTACCAGTAAACATATCATAAACTGACTGCACTTTATACTAATAGTGTATAAATCGGCTGTGAATTATGAAGTGACATATAACATTAACATGGAATATCGATAAACGTTCATCGATATCCACATACGTTCATGCCAACGTCGTCGACATGTGAACGTCCAGTTACACATTCCCATAAATCACTAAACGATTTTTTAAATAAATATTTTTAGTTTTCACAGTAAATTTAACCTTTACCCTTGTTTTGGTTTTTCGTGTATCACCGTCAGCCAGAGGTTTGACTGCACCTACGGTTGTCATTCTCCAACGACTTGCCTGACCTCGGCAGCAACAGTGATGAACTTGTTGGCAACTTTTATACGGCAACTGGTAATCATTATAAAGCCAGCTTACTCGTCACTGTCGCTGACTTGGTCAAGTAGCCACCGACGAAAGACCGCCATAGATGTAGCCGGAATTTCAACTGGGCAAGAAATGTGCCACAATGGAATATGGACTTGACAGCGTAAAAAAAAATAAATAAACAAAACCAACGTCTAAATTGACTGGATAACAATTTGTATTTTATTATTGGAATTTACTTGCGGTACAAAAGATTATCAGTATTAGAGATATTTACTAATATTAATAATATTCACGAAAAAATGACAAAAGGCTTACAGGTAGTTATTAAGTTAGTAATGTATGTATCAATAGTAATTAGATCCATTAATGTGGTCACCATGTACTAACCCTTTTTCTGTTTAAGTTAGATATGTGTGTGTCTTGTATAATTAACCACCCTTAAACTTTCAGTGTGTTGGTACGTACAGTATTATTGTGTCTGTGTGTTCGGTGTGTTTCGTTGTGTTTGTGTGTATCGTGTCAGTGTCCTCCTCCTCCTCCGGTCGTACCAGACTGGTTCACAATATGCTTCGGCGGTAACTTCGAACGAACGTTCAGATTAAGCCTTTATATTAAGCTAATAAATCTAAAAGTTAAGAAAATAATAGTCAGTATATGATTTAACAAGCACGGAATATTTTGGTTCTAGTTGGTTAGCTAGAAAAATAAGAAATAGAAAATTTTGTCTTCTTCTTCTTCTTCTTCTTCTTCTTCTTCTTCTTCTTCTTCTTCTTCTTCTTCTTCTTCTTCTTCTTCTTCTTCTTCTTTCTTCTTCTTCTTCTTTCTTCTTCTTCTTCTTCTTCTTCTTCTTCTTCTTCTTCTTCTTCTTCTTCTTCTTCTTCTTCTTCTTCTTCTTCTTCTTCTTCTTCTTCTTCGCAAACGACGTTACCTATTTTGACTACAGAGAAGTTAATCTTCCCCATGCTTTTCTCACGTCACATTCCGTTCCGTCTTCATTACATGTTTTGTTGGCAAACTTGTCAGTGTTTAACTTGGTCGATAAATCGGTCCGGTGATCAAACTCTATTCTTCTGCAAGTCCGTTGGGATAGCTCAGGATATGGATTCTGCAGAAAACAAATAAATGGTGACACCTAATACTACTACAAAATCCTCACGAGGGAAGAAATATCGAGGATAAAAGGACATATTATAAGCTATTTTGTTAGAAAAATAAAAATATATAAAATAATGAGCAACATAATGTGTTTGCCGTTATTAAAA
The DNA here is from genome assembly GCA_034769895.1 of Magicicada septendecula. Taxonomy (NCBI): domain Eukaryota; kingdom Metazoa; phylum Arthropoda; class Insecta; order Hemiptera; family Cicadidae; genus Magicicada; species Magicicada septendecula. The sequence goes on along the minus strand of CM068375.1, from coordinate 120,840,101 downwards.
CGCTTTGACGTTTAATGATGGAAAACAAAGCCGGCTGCTGGCTAAAAAAATGAAATTTTATTTGATTTTATGGGTAATCTAAATGTATATAGCCCCAGTAACGAAATAAACTGAAACTGGCTTTGTTATGTACGTCATTCAAAGTAAATAAATAAAAAAGGTTAAGGTAAAGGATAATAAACGTGGCAGACATAGGTACAAAACGATAATGCTGTCACTACCATAGAACAGACGGAGCAGCAGTGAATTGAGAATTCGCTTTAAGAATCTATCGTAACGTCGTAATAACGTACTTGAAGCAAGAAAGAAGGAACATCTTTACGTTCTTTGGCTTAAAACTTTCCTAACTGTAACTAGACGTCTGTTGAATTTTATCAAACTACGCACGTAAAGACACAATGATAGTAGTACTGCCGCCCTCAACGAACTTTTACATATACGAAAGTAGTATGAAAAGTAAAGAGAGGAGATGAAAGCCAGTTTCACTGTAAGTATCCGATTACAACTGCTGTACCCTCTTTTGTTGTCATTTCATACGCGTCTGATGTTCGCATTACATTCCCAGAATAGCTTTGTTCCATCATTTCTAATTCTTTAAACGATATCTGGCCCTTCCATTTATTCTTTTCTGATATTCGATACGAAATATTAATTTTTATAGCTTCTCAATTTACACGTTGTGCTGCGCGCAACAGTTTAATATGCCCGTTCAGCGTACTTATAGTCGTTTAACCTCTATATAACCAACAGGACTTGCTGCGAATGTTACATGCCGCACAAACTTATGCGATCTGCGGTGTCTATTAGTTTGTAGTATTTTTGTTTTCAGAGTCTGGTACTTAATAACAGAATTGATACCACCATAACGTAATTTTATTTCTTCTTCGCTTCTTATTTTTCTTCTTCTTCTTCTTCTTCTTCTTCTTCTTCTTCTTCTTCTTCTCCTGCTGCTTCTTCTTCGTCTTCGATTTCCATCTTACGTCTTTCGTCTTACATTTTAGCCATCTTCTTTTCTTAAAGTTTTCATTTTTTGCTTGGTTTATCCTTCTTTAAACTTTCGTGTTTTGTATCATTAGTACTACAGTACTTCGTTTTCTTGCTTTCTCTTACGACCTTCATTCCAATATCTCTAATTCCTTTATTTTATTATTCATTTACACTAATTAAAAAGAAACATTTGTTCTCCTGCCGATTTTCTTATTATTATTGCCTCCAAACTGCTTTAGAGTTTTTTATTTAACTACCATGTCTAATAGCCACAGATGACAATGACTTCAAGATGATTTTTATATGAAATGGTTTTTGTTACTTTATGATTTTGATCATTCCACAACATTATATTTAAGTAGAGTATAATTACACTTCATGTTATAGGTGCCATACTGTATAATGCGTATCAAGATTCTTACAAATAAAAAACTTTAATGTTTTACAATCATTTATGATTCTGTTTATTTAATACTTTAAACACATTGTTTAAAAGTTGTTACGCGTTTGTAAATTTGAGCACGAATATTCCTTGAATTATACGTCGTCTGGTTACGTTAATACGTTTCTGAACTCACGAGTTCCTATTTTTCGAAAGCAAGTTTATAAAAGGAGAGCAAAGAAAAGAGAAGTGTGACAGCAGAGCAAATGTAATGAAGCAGAAGAGCGTTGAGGCGTGATACAAAGGTCGTGGACAGTTATAATATCGTTGCCCTGTGTTTCTCTATTGGCTTAGTTATATATACAGTATATTTTTTTTTATCTTTCGTGCTGATCACGCCACGCGGTACGACATCAGCAGTTTTGTTCACTTCATTGAATCTATCCACAGTTTATTTCATGACATCACCTATATTTACCGTTATACTCACTTCCTCATCTAATCCTCCTTTTCAAAATACTGATGTTCAGGTACATCGTGTATACAAGACATGATATACGTATCATAATAAGTTTACATAGTTGAAAAATATATTTACATTTTTGTCTGTTTGTTAATGATAGCATTAACATGCTATTAGACCCTTACGGAAATTTCTAAAATCCTGTCATGCGGAACAGCATGCGTCTATTCTCACTTTTTCCTCTTAACGTTTCAACTGCTTCATGGTTCTAGTTCTTACAACAAAATCTCTGTCTGGACATTTAAAAAACAAACTGGTGTAAGGAATATTCGAACCCACTACGACCCATACGTTTGCGTACTTTGGACGCATACATTCGCATTCTGATTAAATTATTCAAAAATATTTTGTATAAATTTTTGTAAACATAAAAATAATGATTCTTAATAATGTATTGTTTTCTTGCATCTTTCAAAGCATACTTTAAACTACACTGAAAGCGTTTAATCCAGTTTCCTAAATGTATTTTTCCCCAAGGGAGAAGAGTTCACATCTGCTATTTACCCATTTATTTTGAGTTCGTTTATACTTAGAATCAATTATTTCTCAAAGACAATCATGCTACACTGGCTTATTTGATTTATATCTTCACAAATTCTTTTTTTAGTAAATATTCTGTTTCAAATACCAGGAATTTCTAATACTGTAAGTGGCATTCAGCCGGAGATTCTCTTTACCTTACTCAGAAAACAGAAATCATGTTACGAGCAAGCCTGTTGGTTCTGCACTCCGCTGTTTCTCTAATACATTTACATAGACCATGAAGACGTATCGATTTCAAATTGCATACGTTTTGGTGAGTGCAATGATGTCGGCCCCACTTGAGTCGCTCTCAGAGTACCAGATATTAGTGGTGCCTACCGTTTGGTTTAAGCAGACATTTCTATAACAGAGCCTGAATTTAAATTCGACACTTTTCGCATTCTTTCGTACATTGAAAGACGAATTCTCAGCAACCGTCGACTTAAAACAAAGCACAAGATTGTGACCTCTTTAACATACCTCACGTCTATACATTAATTATATACAAGTATCGTACAAAAGAGGTGCAAGTATTTTATTACGTATTTATTTTTATTTTCCGGTTTTCCGGTGCTAATTAACCAACATGCTTGGTTTACCTGAAAAATATAGATTTAACGTTGAAATTTATTTCTACCCAATTGCTGAAATCATTTACTTAATTGCTACAAGTAATTCGTTTCTACTTGTTATTCCTCGATTGCAGACTCATTCTTGGAATGCTGTCAAGACTGTCAAAACAAATTTCAGAACGCCCCTGGCGGATAATGCGTAGAAAATACAGTATTATTTCTGAAACCGCACAAGGACTTACAACACACTGGTTGATGATTATAATGACAAAACGTTTACTTGTAGGCAGGTTTCATATCCACTTACGGGTAAACTAATATAATACAATTGAATAATCTATACACTGTATTTATAATTCTGATACACTTGTAAATCGAAAAATTATATGTTAAATATGAAACAGTAATTTTATACAACAAATCATACCTAATTTAATCATGTTAGCAGAATAACAAAGACTAATCACATATTACCTACGTCGTGTGAACATATCTATGATTGAGCATTGCCTCTACATCGACGTCAGTTCTGGATAAACGCGCGTCAAAACTGAAACCGCATTAATCCCGCCTTAAGTTGCTTGTAAATGTGAAATCACTAAGTAGTGTTGCTGAAAACTGAAGAGATTAAGCTTTTCATGTTACTGCAACAGGACCCTTCTTCAGATTCTGATATCTGTCTGTATGTCTACTTCCCTGTTTATTTTCTTGTATTAAGTGCTATATTTAAAATGTCAAACTATGCAGTCCGGTATTTCTCCACCCATTTTTTTTTTCTCTCACTCCGATTTTCCAATTATTAGGTTGCTTTCTGTACTCCACTTCTCCACAGTCGTTTATATTTTTCCGTTTTACTCATTTCTGTTGGCTACCGGATCTTCATTTATAGAGGCCACCTTACTTACGGACATCTTTACCTTTCTGACTTCTTTCGAGAAGGCAAATATGAGTAGTAATCAATTTCTTTTCTTCAGTTCTTCTAGTAATATCTGTATCAACCTTTCAGCTTCCTACTAGGTTTCTCTTTTGTCTGTTCTATTTCATTCTACTTACTCTCGTTGCTGAATTGTATCAACTTTCTCGCAGGTTTGTTTACTGCTCTGTCACTCTCCCTGGCTGACTATCCTTACCCTTGCGTACTCGAGTCTAATTTTTAACACACGTGGCAATCTCATCTCCTACATCAAAGCTTACATCTTGTAGCAATCTAATAACTTACATCATGGCACCAAGTAATATTTCCAGCAATAACAAACACTGCTTCTAGTATGTACTTTGTTTTGATTACCAAATATAGCCTAAATTGTTGTGCACACGAATGTATCTTTTCGGAAGGATGTATAAATTGTTTATGCGTTGACATTGTAGCATGACAGATTATCCACATTGTTCTAATGTAAAAAATGATCATGTATAAAGAAAAAATAAAATGACATCAAGGAAAACTACTATAAAAATTAATTAAGGACCACAGTAAAGTGAAATTATAGTTCGAAGAGATAAAATAAATCAAAACCAACCATGCAATATATAATGAATTATAGGAAAATAATGATAGTCCAAAATGTAAGGAAATACCCAGGTAGTATAGAGGAGTATGTAAGGAAATACCCAAAATAAACCGACCTCCATAATAAAAGGACAACTTTTGGAAGAAAACATATTATAAAAATAGAAAACCCCAAAAGAGATTAAATGTCCTTAACAAAAGTATAACACAATAAAATAAAAATCAATGTAAAGTATGTGTAAGTAAAGGTTCTAGATGTATAATTAAAAGTGTACCAGTGCAAGTTATTTTTATAATGAAAAACAAATCTTAATGATCCCCTGTAAGTGAGATTCTTGATCTTATAAGACTAGTTAAAATGAATAAGATCAGAGAATAACAGTGGACCAGTGCAATTTATTTTGTTATGAAAATCCACTAATGATGATCCCATGGAAGTGCTACTCTTTATCACACAACATTAAATAAAATGACTAAAAATAAAATAAGAGTATGCAATAAATAGTGAAGTGATCAAGGGTACATCCCTAAAATAAAACAAAAACAGCAAAAGACTGAATAAAAATTAATTTAAAAAATAATAATAATTTAAATGAAAATTAAAAAAACAGATGTGTTTTGTTTATATTAACAGTTCATTGAACTCAAGGCTTGAATGTTTGAGATTGAGTATAATTTTTTTGTTATAGAATATTTATTATATTTTAATGATATCAATTAATAATAAACGTTACTGTAATTAAGTAAGGGAATTTTAATTAAGCTTTTATAAGAATTATATGTCAGAAAGGGTATTAGCAAGCTGAAATAATAATGAACATTGTATGGGAACACATGTAAAATATAGGCCAAATGGTAAATCTCACAAACCTAATAATTAGTAAATAAGTTCAGGAAAGTAATTAAATTGATGAAAATTATATAATGTAAATCAATCACTGTGTATTATAACTGTAACAATACTTTGTAAAGGTATTGAAGGAATGTATAAAATATTATTAGAAAAAATGCAAGTGTAATAACACTGGAAAGCCTAAATTAAAGATAATATTTAAATTAGTCAACCAAATCATAAAATTACAAAGAATTAAAGAAAAATAACCATTTAATTCAATCAATGGTCTTGTTCAATGTTAATTAGAATCTAACAGACATTGTAAACCATTTAATGTGACAGGAAATAAAGTTTAAGGCCTACATTCAAATATACTGTAAATATGACTTTTTAATTCCAGTTTTGCACAACATTTAATAACAAAAGGTCATAATTATACTAGTTTCGAAAACAATTTCGTAGCGTTACATACTTGCAAGAAGGGTAAATTAATGGATAGCCTAGAGGAGTTCGAAATACATAAAGCTACAAAAAACGCAACAACCAAAAATAACATATTAAATGATCAAATGAACTTCGGATCTAATAACCTGTTTGACACTGCTATACGGTTGAATGATAATTATAGCCAGTCATAAGGAAATCGCGGTACAGCGTGCATGCATGCGAGCGCTCCGAGCGATTCAGTTGTTACGTTTTGTATATTATTTAAAAGATTTTAAACATTTTAAATTATGACATAACCACAAAATGTGGTATACATTTACGTTTTGATTGATATTGTGTATCTGAAGATGGGATTTCATCCCGAAACGCGTCATTGAACGAAAGAAGCTAGTGTCACTAAGGTGGACCAAATAAGGTAATTTAATTATATGACTTTTTGTGTTGAAAAATACTATAAAGTATATCATGTGTGGTATTAAATAACGCAGAATTAACTAAGGAAAGTGATTATGTAATTAGTATTTAATAAAATTAAATAATAGTAAAAATGTAATTAATCATATAATGTAAAAGTCAATTATTTAGGCGTAAATGCCATCTGGTTAAAACGATGTCGAATTAATATTAAATCAGCCAGGACCTTTTGTATGGAGAAGAAGGAGAGTTAGTTGATTGTTACACGTTGAGACGTACACTTCAGAACGAGCTCACGCAATTTAATTTATTAAAAGAGAGAAGAAAAAATTTTGGACATGAACTAAACCTAGTAAAATTAAACCTGAGAAATTTAAAAAATATGAGTCAGCACTGAGTTCCAATGGAATAAACCAGATTAAACTATTTATGAAGATTGAAATGTGCAATCCCGATACTAGAAAATATAAACGTTAATTCCAAATTTTATCGAGACGAAATTGGCCATAGTCAACCTTATGAACTAAATGGAACAAGAACACTTTTGAACACTGATTGTCGAGCCGAATAACTGACCACTAATCCAGAATAACTACACAGTTATGAAGAGAAATTAATCACTACTGCTTGGATGAGGAACACCTAGAGAAGAAACATTTATTTGAAGAACTTCCGTTGTGAAGACGCTTACTACATACGCAGTACTGGAGCCGCCATTTTGGGAATGTTTCGAGTCAAGCACAGCTGAGATGACGTCACCTTCACTCAACGCCGTTGGTTCGAGAAATTTAACTTATTCACATTTTCTATTCAATAATATTTTGTATTTTTAGATAATTAAGAATTTTTTATTGTAAGTGTTATACTTTTCAGCTCTGCCCTTTCTCTGACTATTTAAATAACAGCTAAAAGAACCTGTAATTTCACATTAATAATTTATATAACCAAACCAATTCGCCCTGAGATATGAGTTTGTGAGCTGTCGATTAGCCGATCGATTCAGAATCGATTAACTTCTATAATACTAATAAAATCATTGAAAATTATAATTTTGAGTTATAATTATTTGTAAATATATAGATAAAAGAATTTTAGATAATATTTAACACCTGGACTCCAAGAAAAGAAGAAAATAACATCTTTGAAGGAGTACACTCATAGAATAACGGAAGACCAATAATCGATTATTACGTTTTATAATCTAGTTAACGCGGAAAAACAATTCTTGTTATTCTAAGGTATTAAATTAACTAAATTAATACTTACATAATTAATAATAAATAAATAAATAATTAAACATACAAATAATTAAATAAATAAATAAATAAAATATAATTTTTTTATTTTTTTTTCAAACAAAATTTTTTTATTACAATTATTTGTAACTCCGAAAATCCAACTTTTTTATTCTGTTACAACATTAATGCTGTTTGCTAACTTGGGACTTCCAGATTTTGGGTCTACTAATTGCAAACAATCTTTTTCAATGTTGACCTTGCTTAAATTTTCCCCGCGGAGTATTGATTTTGTCAGTACTTTGCTAGACTATATCTCAGTCGAAGCTGATATTGTGATTGACGGTTTTACAAATGTAGCATCTTACCCTCCACATTCTCATTGACGTTTTTGGGGGGAACTTCTTTGTTGCCTTTCTGCAGTCTGAAGCTCCGAGTAAAAAATTACAACAAAATCATTCACTGTATTCCGCGCATCCGCCAGCAACAACGCTCACCGGAGACAGTGGACAGTGGTTGCTGGGAAGTAGAACTTGAGATACCCTTTGAGTGAAGCAAGGAGAAAAGAAGGACTCATGCTCGCATACTGAAATTGTGGGCATCTTGAATATTCCTGATCTCTACCGTTTATACTGCGAAGTAGCAACCGTGCTCCGACAAAAACTGTTTTAGGAAAATAATTTCTCCTATGGTTTATCCGTTCACGCTTTCAATTAGCTGTAAGACGGTGAGTCCATGAGCACTCTTTTAGGTTGTTCCAACTCGTTACCATTTATCATTGCTTTGCTTCGTTTCCTGAACATTGACTACACTTCAGTCCTGAAGTTTTGTTTTTCGCGTGTTTACTTCCAAACTTGATAATAAAAAAAATTTGTAAATTATTGTGAATGACAAATTTTAATTTCTACTAAATAAGCTGATACACACCAACAATTGTTATGTTCTCAAAAAGTTCTTCCATTGTACCTTTTGTTAAGGCACACGACATCCTGCCGCAGTTAAAACAAATACACGGTTAAAAAAAAAACACGTAATTTCATTCCGCACAATCTACAACGCCAAGTAATCGCTTGAAAATAATTGATAATTCATTGACCGTCCTGCGCTCCGTCATAATACACTTGTGCTTTCCACAACGTTCCGAAGTATTCTGTTATATTTACATCTCATTATGCATCACATTAGAATATATTCCCTCCATTTTCCCTTCACATGACCGTGATGGTATGATTTTGTCTACCGTACTTATTTCTTACTAAAGCAACGTCCGTCCTGTAGATATGAAATATAATGTAAGTGATAACATGAGCATAATCACAAGCAGAATTATCACTATTGCACACCATTATATAAAAATTATTCCGATTAGCGCTTTCAAGCTTCACACCTCATCGTCAGATCGGAAAATCACGGTCGTCGATGAGCTGTGAAGCTTGAAAGCGCTAATTGGAATAATTTTTATATAGTGGTGTGCAACAATGATAATTCTGCTTGTGATTTTAACCACTAACACAACTTTCTTCATTAAAATGAGGATAATCGTGACGACAGTTAACGCTCAGCATATTGTGAACCAAACACCCATTTTAGTTTTAAGTGCATTAATCCCTTCCATATTATGAAGTAAGTGTTTAACTGACTGAATCGAATTATCACTATGGTGTTGACTATGATGATGCTAATTATTATTATCATTATTATTATTATTATTATTATTATTGTTATTATTATTACCACTGTTGATGTTACCATTAATGTTATTACAAATATTAATGTTATTATTATTATATTATTAGTATTAGCATTAGTACTATTAATGGTATTACTAATATCATTCGAAGTGATTGTTATTTGTATTTTATTGTCTGTTTGTTAAGTGTTCAGCTCTCGTGTGTTGCATAAAAATTTTACTCATCAAGGTTTTCTAATTCTGATGGAGTTTTTTTAAAATTATGTAAAAATTAAATTTAAAAAATTACAAATTGTTTGTAACACAAAAACTGTAGTTTTTTATTAAAACACAGAAAAACTGTTTAAAAATTCATACAAAGCAGGATTAAAATAAAAGCAGGAGGCGTTACGAGTTTGTTCAATGGATTCAGTACTCGTACCACTGAAGCGTGAAATGAGCTTACGTTTGTCGTGGTATTATTTAACAACTTGTATACCTAAAACATAAAATCTGCTAGTAGCTAATCGGCTACTATTATTTTAAAATGTATTATTATATACAATCTAAAGGTTGTGTGATTATACTGTAAATCAACTTATAACAGTCCTATATCAGTTTACATACCTCTTGTTAAGTACACTATCTATGGTACAGTAGCATTAGAGTGCAATATTATATTATAATACCAACTTATAATACGGTTAGGCAATATAGCGTGAGCCAATAACAACAGGTGATTTTTGAAATCCAATATTTTTAAAGTATGTTTAAGCTAAATTACATTGAACCCACTGCATTTGAACACTACACTAGAAGGCCGCCACTATTTTCAATTTATACAGTCCCGAAACTAATATTCTACTTTCTCCTAAGATATTTAGATACCGGTGCGTTTGCTTATCAATTGACTACCTAAAATTTAATTTTTCAATGCAATTTAAAAAATCAGTGCAGATAAAAGGGTAATATGTATTTAAACCCGTGAAAGTAATTGCGATTACCTTCTGTATTAACTTTAAAAAATTATTGAATTCCCTTTTTAATGAGTAAAATTTTAAATTTATATTAACGTATTATTTGTTTTGTTGATTCTCGCTGACGAGACATAAGGTCGTTAAAAACTCTGCACGAAAAATCCGCATCAATCTTTGGTACTCTCCGGGTTCATACCATCCTTAAAAATGCCTAATATGCCTATTTGTGAAAGCAAGCGTGCGCCCTTACAGTATTCGACTTGTCTAGAAACGATATCAATATGAAATGCTGTTGCTGTTACACACTGATCGCGTTGTCTACAGAGAAGATATTTACAGTCTAATAGCACCCCTTCACGTGTAGCAGAAACACATTAGCAACATTCCTTTGCTAGGCAACACCAGAAGTCTAAAAAAACTGTCTAAATATTATACTTTTTGCCCATGTACCAGGCTCTATCCACAATAGCAGAGTCCCTCCCTGTATCAAATAAGTGTTACTCGAAACATTCCCAAGCTGATGAAAGTGATAGGATTAGGGGGGGGGGAATGAGGCGTGAAGACTATCAGAATTGACTATTAACAGAAATGAATTTTTCCTGTAGATGAAAAAATCAAAGCCTGGAAGAAAAAATTATTTCAGTTTATCATTGATTGCTTTGTGGTAAACAACTTTACACGCTTGTTGAAGCTTATTTTTAATTTAAAGTCATTGTACTGGTATCCGCGTCACAATTATTATAATTAAATTTTTAAAAATTTTACCTTAATCCGTCTATGTGACCGCTTGGTTTCTGTCTTCTAACGCGTTTCGGATTAATTTAATCCATCATCAGATTAAAAATTCGTCGGTTATGACTTCGTTAAAACATTAAAAAGACACTAAAATACATTTATGTATATGTTCTACAAACACAGCGACGTACGCGGATGTGAGTGCGCACTCGACACCGGTTGACGACGTACTGAACAGTTTATTTAAGTTATCATGTTATCTATTGTTGTGTTGGGGCGTGTACTCTATGGTTATGTTATCTATAATCTTATCATATAAATAATCTTATATCTTGTTATCTATAATCTTATCTTATGTTTTTTAAATGTATTTCTAATGAGCATTGAGAAGTTGTTAGTATAATCACATAACATCCACATCACATTTAGAAAAAATAACAATATCCAAAAAATGTTAAATAATGCCACACGAACATCAATTGAAAAAAGAACGGGCGTATACAAGATGATATGTGATGACTGCGACATGCATTACATTGGTCAGACTGGCAGGGGTTTTTTCGAAAGATATAAAGAACACTTACCCACGAGCATTTCAAATATAAATAAATCAAATTACGCTAAACACCTCGTTTCATTAAATCATAATTACACAAATTTTGAGGGAAATTGCAAACCCTTACACATTTGCAAAAAGGGAAGATATATGGATGCAGTAGAAGAGTTTGAAACTTACCGGGCCTTCAGTAATAATCCTAATAATATACTAAACGAACAATTGGCATTTAAATCACATACACTATATGATAAGATTATAGATAACATAACCATAGAGTACACGCCCCAACACAACAATAGATAACATGATAACTTAAATAAACTGTTCAGTACGTCGTCAACCGGTGTCGAGTGCGCACTCACATCCGCGTACGTCGCTGTGTTTGTAGAACATATACATAAATGTATTTTAGTGTCTTTTTAATGTTTTAACGAAGTCATAACCGACGAATTTTTACTCTGATGATGGATTAAATTAATCCGAAACGCGTTAGAAGACAGAAACCAAGCGGTCACATAGATGGATTAAGGTAAAATTTTTAAAAATTTGCTTATTTTGAACCAGCATCATTTTTTACAGATACAAATATTGTAATATGTAAATGTTTAACGGTGTTTTATAATTTTTCCTTTTCGGAATGGGTATGTTCTGTTATGTTATTACAGAATTTTATATAACATAACATTATGATCTTTACACAGGTGTGGATGATTGGATTATTGAACGTTTCTCCATGAAACCGTTACGGAAGAGATCCTTTCCAAACAAAACTAGGAAAACTGGGGCATTAACACGTTTGCCTAGGATTGCTCTGACGCAAAAGCACATACGAAATTTATTTTACAGTCTCTTTCTTATACTCTATATTGCCCTGATCTTGGCATGTCTTTAAAGAGGTAATTTTAAATATAGTTTAGTTAACACTTGTTCTAACGTTTCTATACGATCACTTTACAAAACGAATACAATTATCTGATTGGACTCACACAATGAAATGTCAAAATCTCTTACAGAAAATGTAAAGTATAGACATTTACTTATTTTTGCTACACTTTGTAATATTCTGCCACCATTAGGCAATCGCTTTAATGTAGAAATATAATTTATTATTTCCCTTGGCAAAGCTTGGATTTGAGGCCAGACTGCGCATTCAGTTGATAAAATTACAAATATTGGAGATTTGTTACAGTTTCTATGTCATCCTAACTGATTCACGTGACAGACTCGCTCTAATCTGACATCCATTCCCGTACAACTCTCCTCACTTTGAGCATCATTTTACAAACGCAATTAAGTTCTAACACTAACGTTTATTTACAACATAGTCTATATTATAAATAAGCCAACTACATTCAAGGATTAAGCGAACTCACGTATTCCGGTACCTGTGGCCTTGCAATCTTTTATGTCTCTTTCCTTTGGATGCGCAGCAAAACATTCCTCGAGTCAGCTTTCTACGCTCTGTGCACGTGCTCTAACAACTAGACAACGGCTCAATTGTGAGCAACAAAAGTATTGAGCCGTTTAAAATAATTTTATGTCTTTAACAACGCTCTGACCAGCCACTGTTTTATAGAGCTTCAAAAACGTTCCAATTCAGCGCTTAGTAAGACACCATAAGGCTCCTTAGCGCACAAGTGCTTAAATTAATATCAGAAGTGAAATAGCTATCTGTTCCAATTTTTAGTCCGACAGGATATTTAACTACGAAAAACCAGCATTTGTCGAGTGAAATTGTCATATTAAATACTTTGCAATTTGGTCTTATAATCAACATCAGCATCACCATCCGCACTTCAAGGGTTAACCTTTTATCCAGTTTCATCGTGTCTTATTTCTTGAGATACAATTTATTACTTCCTTCACTTACTAAGCTGTTTTTGCTTATTCGTCAGATGTGCTATTTCCACTTCTACGGACTCCACCATATCCATACTACACATCCTCGACTTGAGCCTTATATCTTTATTACTAATTCGTAATTAATATTCAATTTATTATTATTTCTCTTAGTACAAACGATACGTCTTTGTATCGTAACCAGACCAAATATATGTGACTACGATTTATAGCAACATGGCATTAAAATGTACTTTCACAAATTTCTCAAATTTCTTAACGTATAGTCAAATTTTCCATGAGTTGTAACATTGTATTCACTCCATGGGTTTGCAACTCCATAGTGGGTTCTCTGGGCGTTGAGAAAAAGAACGGACAGCAGATTATGTTCCCAAATGATTATTTCTCACGCTAAGTATTGTGCATTATCTTATTGAGAACGCATTTAATTCAAAGGCAACAAATTAACTGTCCCTTTTAGCTACCTATTTATATCCCTATATCTCTAAAGGTGTGTTGTAGCATTCTTTTTTCCGGTATCGAGTCTCGTAGGAATAGTCTTGAACGAGTTGCGTAGAAAATTCTGGTCTTGCCTTCTTACCGACTCACGTGCCGCATCCAGCAGCGTTGGACAATAACCGTTATAATAAAAGTTACCTACTACCGGCTTCTATTTATAAACTCTGTGTGTGTGTGTGTGTGTGTGTGTGTGTGTGTGTGTGTGTGTGTGTGTGTGTGTGTGTGTGTGTGTGTGTGTGTGTGTGTGTGTGTGTGTGTGTGTGTGTGTGTGTGTGTGTGTGTGTGTGTGTGTGTGTGTGTGTGTGTGTGTGTGTGTGTGTGTGTGTGTGTGTGTGTGTGTGTGTGTGTGTGTGTGTGTGTGTGTGTGTGTGTGTGTGTGTGTGTGTGTGTGTGTGTGTGTGTGTGTGTGTGTGTGTGTGTGTGTGTGTGTGTGTGTGTAAACGCCACAGAATGTTAATATTATTTGGAATAGGTGGCTCCAGATGCCAGAACCCTCCTCCTGTAGTGTAAAGATTTGAATCCATTAGACCTTCCTGCGATATTATAGCAAAATTTTTATCAATAATTATTGCTTCTGTTTTATCCTATATCCGTTATCGTCATCGTTTTGACTCTAATAAAGGAGACTGAGATAATAAAACAGTATTTTTACGTATTGGCCTCAACAAAACGTTAAGGAAATTGCTCGGACTATTGCATCGCTCTGCTTTAAGAAGAAGTATCAGGAAAGTACTTGTGATCTTATTTCCAAAAATTCAGACTAGTCCTAAGTATTATTTCTTGAAGATACAGCGTAAATGTTACACGTGGGCTCTACGCACACACGCACGCACGTGTTTCGTACCACAGCTCTGCTTGTTGATATCTTGTCTGTAGATAACGTGACCAGATAGTCGTCAAAACCCGTTTTAACTGAGAATTCTCTTCAGCAACGGTATTTTATATAACGTTTCCAGAAAAGTTAAAACCCATTTAACATATCTTGTATCTTGTGAAATTTAATTTCTAATCTCTTGTTTTCACTTCAGGCAGTCTGGCTGACAGATTCTAGTTAGCTTTCTGCGCGTTAAGCTTTTACACAGCTCATCTCTCCGTACCGCAACCGTTTTCCCTCCCTTGTAACTTCTTAATGTTCCTCTCTTGTGTTCTTTCTCACAGTCACACGGTTTCTACAGTCCCACTCCAATTCCGTCACGCTCCCTATTAATGTATCTCTCTTTCTATCTCTCTATTTCCGCTCTTTCCCTCTTTATCGTAGTGCTTGGCATCCTATACTTAAGGTTTAGACCTCTTACTTTCGCACTTTCTCTTCAAATTCTCCTTCTACAATCCTTCTTCGCCTTCTTTTTCGACTGCCTGTCTCCCTCCCTTTCTACCCACCGACACATTCCTTCACCTCCTGTACGCATAACAATTTCTCGTACCTCTCATTCTACAGTCGCCCGTTTCAAAAACGCTAAAACATAAATTTAATTAAATTAAACAAAAGAAAATTAAATCCGTTCCTTCAGCACCTCTTAATTTTCCTTTTTCTCTATTCCGTCTCTCGCTCTGCTATCCTATACTATATCGTGTTTTTTTAAATATACACCATATCGGTACAAATACATATTCAGTCAAATGGATTGTTTTAATAATGTTTTACTATAATTCTCTTTCCTTTACCATGAAAAATTAAAAAATTAAAATTAAAAAAATTTACTTCACTGCTAGACTGAAATATCATAATTTTTATTTTCCTGTTTTTCTTTACTTTGATCTAAATATATATATATCCCTCTTTCCTCCCTCTATCATTTTTCTCCCCTTTTCCATCAATTTTTTAATACGGCGTATTCATAGATTCGTTCTTAAGTTAAAATACTTTCTAAGTATAAATATTTTTCTATGCATATTTTCGAACTATATTCTAGTCTTTTTTTCGAATCCTATCTTCTAAATTTTACGATCTTTCCAATAATCCTTGTTTAGATTTCTCTATAGCTTTGCATTCTATGCCTTAGGCCTCCTATCCAAGTCCCTCGTGGACTTCCTCTTTTTCTTCTTTCAGGAGGGGTCCATTTTAGTAATTTCTGTGGCCATCTATCATTTATCATACGGCACAAACTCCCGTACCATCTACATCTTTCTGAATCGATTGTGTCATTTATTCATTGCATTTACAGTACATATATTCATTCTTCCTCTGTTTCTTCAAATTTTACCCTATCCTGCAATGCAACTCTACGGCACCATTTCCATTGCTAGTAATCTTTTCCTCATATGTTTTGTAGTTTCTCACGCTTCAGCACTATGTGTCACATTCTACATTCTGCTACTGGCTTACATACTTTAATATTGTTTTGAGTGTTATTTGATTGCTCCATAAAGTGAAGTGTAACTGTCCCATCACTTGTTTTCCTTGCCCTATATAATTTGTTATTTCTGCTACACTTCAACCGTTTTTTGTAACCATAACACTAAGGTATTTGTATGCTTTGACTCTATTCACAACTCCCCGGTCTGACAATATATCACTGCATGTACTTCCGACAGCGTGTATTCAGTCTTATTTGTATTTATTGTTAAGTCGCATTTTGGTGTTCCTCATCTAATTTCCCAAGCATGTAACAGATGTCTTCCACATCTTCAGCTGTAATTATTTGATCATCCGCAAAACAGAGTATACTTCCCGTACTTGTTAAAATAGCACCACATTCTTTTCTTACCCTCAGAACAAATTGATCATGCCGTCACACTCGTAAATGAGATAATTCTTCTGTCCCCATTTTCTTTCGTTTGTGCGGCTCTTTATATTTGTTTTCCACTGACTAATATTACGCTTCTGCACATATACATATAAAAACTTTTCTCTTTTATTTTCATATGCATTAATTAAACCAATCTACTAATTGCATAATGTCCTACATCTATAATAAAGGTTTAATTTTTCATTCTATTAGTTTTTAAACCGGCTTCTCTGGATTTGTACTTTAAGCTATCGCTTGTTCTGGGACTTGCATACCTTTATCCTTTTCCCACGATTTCACTGACACTTTCTTTCTTAATTGTGTACGCTTTCTTTGCTTAACAAACGACTCGATTCTCTAAGAACACCCTTGTCTCAATCAGTATACACATACCTACCTTCATCCTTATCTCGGCTACACACCTAATACACAACCATAATCACGGCCAGCGCCGCTAAGTTCAAGAACAAACAGTCTGCACCGCTAGTCTACTTGTTTGTACGTATTGACTTGTCGCAATTCATGTTTTATTCATTCCTTCTAACGAACTTGCCACGAACGTGCCAAAGTAAACGTAGCGTCGGGTTTTTCTGTTACGTCGACAGACCATCGCTGCCCTAAATGAAACTACAAAATTACCTCTGTTTCCTTTTCCTTCTAATTGACAATAAATATTCATAACATATTCTGTAGTAGACTCAATGCCTACTGTTTTACTTCATTGTCTTCATTTACCTAGAAGTGTTTTCTTTAAATATATTTAGTAAGTTTTCAAAGTCAACAGTTAAATATTGTACGAACCTCGGCAGAAATTTACTGGATTTCAAAGTCTTTCAACTAGAACACAAAACAAAACGAGGAAATGAAAAAATCTTGATGTACAGTAAGTCAAAGTGACAACATGAAAAACGTCCAGTGTATCAGCCAACTCGATTGTAATTATTAAACGATTTATTTCAGTTAACCTCAAACTTGAACGTTAATTTCACTATACGTCAAGTTTTGTGTGTGTGTGTGTGTGTGTGTGTGTGTGTGTGTGTGTGTGTGTGTGTGTGTGTGTGTGTGTGTGTGTGTGTGTGTGTGTGTGTGTGTGTGTGTGTGTGTGATAAGGTTGAAAAATAGACGGGGTAGCTCATTTGTACGGAACTCGCTTTGCGTATTGTTCATTCTTCATGCTAAACTTGTCAAGGTCGAGTCATTCCAACCCCGTGTACCTACTGTGGGGCAATATTGCAGTCAGTAACAAACATGAGCGCCCCTCTCTACCCTGCAGCTCGTCAGTACATGAACTAAACGCGTATAGATTTCTATCTGGTGGTGATTAAGAGTTAGACGGTGCAACACGCTACACGGATCTAATGTTTGAGAGAAGATGAACGGTCAAGATGATGATGTTGATTATGATGATGATTATGATGATGATGATGATGGTGATGGTGATGATGATGATGACGACGACGGCGACGGCGACGGCGATGATGATGATGATGATGATGATGATGATGATGATGATGATGATGATGATGATGATGATGATGACGACGACGACGACGACGACGACGACGACGACGACGACGACGACTACGATGATGATGATGATGATGATGATGATGATATTATGACAAGATACTGCATTTCATTTACTAGTCTCTAGAGAATTCGCCGAACTATCACTAATATCCAACATTATGGTTGTCAGCTTATAAAGATGCTTATATTAGATGACAAGATATCCCCTTCAAAACAATGGCCAATAATTATTTACTTTATTTAATCAACCAGTATGGTTCATTTCAGTATCCGAAATATAAAACAGTACAACTTTAAATAAGCCCGACGTACTTTTCCACGTGGAAAGGAGGACATGAATCAGGAACTAAACACTAAGTGGCGCATCGCAATATGTAGGAATTTGGTATTTTGAATAACACCAAAATAGCGCCGCTTAAGTGCCTCTGCAACGGAGGAGCGTGTCCGTGCAGTCTAAGTAGCACTGTATCCCTGTGCATTAACCTAATTTGATTTTCTTGCAGTTACACTTTCTTTATGAAATAATGGACATCCCCCTGGTGTAATGTTTCCGTGTCAACGGACTTTTTCCACATATTGAATAGGACTTATTTTGAGAGTAGTGATCTATTTTATTCTTCCCAAGTATACAGCAATAATAGGGTCTGTATGTTCACCCATTAGCTTAGTTTTCTTTATTTTACTTTATATAGCCACTATTTGATATAGAGTAATCTACGCAATGGCACACTTGTGCGTACTTTAAGCATCATAAGTTGTTACTTAGACTACACTACTTTTATACTTGTATAAATATATAGTTGTTGTTACACTACTTTTATAAATTAATATATAACCTTGTTTTGAACATTTCACTTCATTACCACTAAGTCGAACTGGTCAGCTCTTTTCATTCTTGTGATGTTTTGAACGTAGGTTCAGCTCTGTACTGCTTCAATGTCATCATGCTATTTATAGCAAACTTCTCAGTCTCCTTGATCACCGCTTCTAGTTTTAGGTCTCCATGAAGACTAATTTTTCGTGAGCCAGTTCGGCTTACAAATGATATCCAGCACAGTGTTGTTTTGAAATCGTTCAATCGCATTGTCTTGTTATGTAACAGCAATTGCAGCTTGTTATGTGACTTGTAACACAGAAGCGGTACAATATATTTCATGTGCCGTTTATATTTTTCAAACTATAAGCTATTGACAACCTCGAGGTGAATGAAGAATTTTAATCGACCGTTCTGTTTGTACCTTGCTGAAAATTTTACTTCTCGAATAAATATACAGTAAGCGTAAAAATTTATGAAAATTATCATAAATATAGTTGACAACGCTATTACTATTTTAATTAAATATGTCTCGTGGCAAGATACGGAATAATTTTGTGTACAACGGTAATCGCTTCCTTTTCTTACCGGGTTCACAAAATCTTAATCTGATATGTCTAAACCAAGTTTACGAGCTCTAACAAGCCCAGGTCAATGCGACATATGGTCTTTGTAAAGTTCTTCTTCCCCATGGATGAAACAAATAATTATTCTCCTTAAACGTCTAGTAAACCAGAGGACGTGGCGCTTATCTAGTAACCTATCGTTTTCAGTTCCCAGGCTCCATCATAAAGTTTAGGTGTCATTTTTTTTTTGCCCTGATATAGACTAAGCCTATGGAAATGAGTGCCTATAGTATCATAGGCGCCTGAAGCTCAGTGCTGGCCACATTGTCCTCCCTTTATGCCGTACCGTAAAAATCCTATTCTGGCTACTGCACACCGTTACCATAGTAAAGAGAGGAATCAGTTAGATTATTATTTTCCTTTCTATAAACTTTTAATATAATTATCCTAACGTTCTGTACCCTCACGATACATGGACATGGCTTGTACCGCTGTACATTTTCGATCTAGCATACCTTACAACGGTCTCCTTGATACAGTGGAAAACAAACAGTGTACCGGTATGGTACAGTGGAAAACATAATACAAGACACCAATGAAGTCACTAACACCCAGCTTTAATTATCACAATTAACAGTTTGTAACCAACAAGTTATTCAACAAGATTATACTCGTACAATAATTCAAATTAAATTAACTTGTCCACACGCAATAATAATGTCAACTAATAGAGTCCCGCACAATAATCACTTTTAACTAATAGCCATTTGAAACGCACTGAGTAATCGCCCAAAGTAAATTGAAAACTAAGCGGCAGGTGTGGACTATTTATAGTCTGCAGAGCTCCATAATATGCATCCTTAACAAGCACTTGAAAATTCTAGAGGATACTTCAGCGCGGCCTTGGCAGAAACGCAGACCGGCAGGGCTAGTCGAGAAGCAGGGCTAGAACGACACCATCGAACGCACCAGAACGTTTCGCATTACGTAACAATATTTTTCATTAGTGTACTATCTTTAAATACCAATTCAGTTTTAAATAAAATTTGATTTGGAACTAAATTAGGTTTGAATAGGATATCCAGAGTAAAGGGATAATGAGAATGACATCCAGAAAAAAGTGTGAGATGCAGATTAAACCTGTTTGACTTTCGTAAGAGTTGAAAGATTCGTAAAGTGGCACAAAGTCTACAGTGTTAGCAGTTTTATCGACTAAAAGCATAGTCTGTTCCCACAACAGCATATAACAAATTATATTTCTGCATTAAACCGATTGCCATGCCACTGGTAACACAATACTCCAGTGTATAACAGAAAATATCTTCACACGTTATGCACACAGTGTCGATTCTTATTATGATTCTTTTCTGAATCTTCTTTTTTATAACCTCGTAAGCATTCGTCATTGCTTACCCTATCCCTGCATGATATGTAAGTTAATCTTCTCCAACATTATTCTCAAAATACTGGAATAATTATTGGTCAACCTTCTTCACAATCAATACGAATTCAAAGCCTTATAGACCTTATAAAGTCTAGAAATTTTAAAGATTTTTATTTGTTTGAATTCGAAAAAATGTATCTCACTTTCTAAGATAATATTTGTTTTTATTTTTTAATTGTGTTTACGTAAAACGTTTTACGTACTTATCGTATTATAACACAAAACATACTTTTGTAAGAAAAATCGTGTCACAAAAATACGTAGCTTTTAGCGTTTCATGAAAATAAAATTTTTATTCGGATGATGTAATATCTGTATGTACGGAAAGCGTATTGCTTATAGAAATCACACTGATGGACCCCGTTAACCGGATAACGTACTACGTCACGACAGTATGATATTGTGTAATCTGTGCTTGACGTACTTTTAATAATGTTAATTGTGTGTGTGTGTGTGTGTGTGTGTGTGTGTGTGTGTGTGTGTGTGTGTGTGTGTGTGTGTGTGTGTGTGTGTGTGTGTGTGTGTGTGTGTGTGTGTGTGTGTGTGTGTGTGTGTGTGTGTGTGTGTGTGTGTGTGTGTGTGTGTGTGTGTGTGGTGTGGTGTGTGTGTGTGTGTGTGTGTGTGTGGTAAAATAATTATAAAATTAAACACAGGAAATAACACTGCCAGTGACAGCAGTGACTTGTATTACATTATGATCTGTTGTCGCGATCGCCGTCGGCAAGGTGACATTTGATATTAACAAACACGACCCGAAAGCTTCAGCTTTGTGCGCACCCGCGCGTGTACTCACTCACACACACACAATTATTATCAAAGGATTTACAGTGAATACACTAAACTAGGTGTAAACCCTGTCTGACTCAACCATGCAACACACGGGAGCTTTTTATGAACTCTGTGATTTATATACCCTAAAACCATTTTACTGTGTTGTTTGACTAATGACTATTGTTTCTTTTTGTTTTTTGCATTTTTCGATCATCAGGTGCTCAAGGTATATATGTCTCTCTTCCATTCTTTCATCATCTCGTTTTTTATTAATTTAACATTTTTATAAACTGTAAATGTATGCTTTTTTTTATTGGGAATCGTTTGATTTGTTTTTGAGCATGCCAGTAATATTATTGATGTAAAAAATGTTTGTTTCTTTTTGTTTTTTTGGTTGGTTTTTGATTTTGTCACTGTTTATAAGTGTTTTAAACATTGTTCGTTGTTGTTATTGTTGTTATAATTGTTGATCTTGTTCTTGTTATTGTTAATATACTCTTATTTGTGTAGCTAATATTGTTAGCATGTCGTTGTGTTTGATTTTTGATTTTGTGTATTCTGTGTAATTACAATAAAATATCATAAGTTAAATTAACGTAGATCGACGTAAGATCAGTATTTAGAGTGCGTATTAAAAACCGCAACAGAAATTAATATAATGAATATATTATGTAGCTTCTCCACTCATTAAGCTACAGGGAACAAAAGCTACAAAAGAAGACTTTCTTTTTATGTAAATGACGAAAATGTTTATATTCCATCAATGTGCTGTAGAAAATTTTAAATATTCCTGTCAGCATTTCAACAAAGTCATTCTCTGTTTTGAAAAAATTATACAAACTCCTGTGATACCCCAATCACAGATGTAGACCACATTTGAGATTCGGATTTGACAGGAGAATTATGAGTTTTAAAGAAGCAAAACAGTTTTTTTTTTTTCTTATGTGTAGTGAATCACTAGAAACCCGCTAAATACTTTCGTCATTTATTCAATTTACGCTTGTCACTGTAAGGATTTTTATTTTTCTATAAGGAACAAAAATCCTCTTAACTTACTATCTGGGTGAATGTGGTGTAAATAACTTATGAGTAACATATAACTAAAGATGCATTTTATACATGTGGTAAGTACACAGATATTATGGTGAAGTGCTTTAACGAAAATCTCATTAGAAAGATTATGAATTAAATTTAGTTATCTAAGTACGAATGAGTGCAAGTATAAGTACGTATATTTATAAGAGCGAGTAGACTAATTATATACAGCAGACAAAAAGTATGTAGAGTGTTCCCTAAAAGGTGGTGGCCGCAGAGTTTGAGAAATGATTCTACCCATTGAACTGAAGTAAAAATATCAAATAAACATAGTACGAAAAAAACTTCATTTTCCGTTTGTATGTCTACTTGCTCTTTAGGTTTTTTTAAATTACTGTTAATGGAAATCAGGTGTGGAGTTAAAATTTGTTACACTCTGTAAATGTACTATTTCTTAGGTGTACAAGACAACTCAAAATATTAATAACTAAATTTACTTATTTTGTCCGCCTTGTGACTTCTTATAATTTTCTATTACGCGTTTCAGAGCTTATGCTCCATCATCAGATATATATTAAAATAAAACTAACACTCTTACTAAGGTCGTCACATGATATAAAATGTCAAAAATTTTTGCATACAAACAGCGGGCGGAAGTAGGGTGCGCACCCGTTCACGTTCAATTTGCCACTCAAAAAAAAAAAAAAAAAAAAGTGACATTTTATATCATGTGACGTTGGTAAGAGTGTAGTTTTATTTTAATATATATCTGATGATAGAGCATAAGCTCTGAAACGCGTAATAGAAAAATTATAAGAAGTCACAAGGCGGACAAAATAAGGTAAATTTAGTTATTAATTCGTATAAGTGACTTGGATACCGCATTTAACATGAATATCAAAATATTATCTTGTAGAAACATTATTAAAATAGCAGCTGATTAAAATTTTACTTCTAAATTTTACAATTATCGATATTTATAATAAAACATTTATATTATACAAAAAATTTATACAACGACACTCTGTTTATGGAATTTGTATAAAAAATAACAGTTATTACATTTCTTTCCTAACAAAACATTTGGCTTATTTTCTTATAAGAACCATGTAATTCTTCTGCGTTGTTAAAATTGAATAGTGTTAAATAATTTTAAAAAACCTAAAGCGACTTGAAACAATTATTCATGCAACTAAGCATGGCAAAATAATGTAAATGCAAACATTCCGTTCTTACAAGGAAAAAATAGGCTACACGTTTTGTTATGAAAGAAATCTAATATCTCTCCATTACATTTTATCCAGCTTCCATAAAGGAAGTACCATTTGATTACTCGTAAAAAAATGGCTACTTGTTTAGTAAAAATACATTTTTTGTCATAACCACTGATTTTTGTGAAATTTAGAATTAAATATTTCAATCAGCTGCTATTAAAAAATGTTTAAGATAATTTTTGGTTTATTTTTTAGTTATAAAAAATGGTAAACCTACTGTTTATACCAATTTTCAACTCCACATTTCATCTTGTTCGCCAGTACAGACATTTTTCGGCATACGGAAAACGAGACATTTTTCGGCATATGTTTATTGGATATTTTTCTTTTTAATTTGTAAAATCATTCTCCGAAGCTTGGCGCCACCTTTTGGGGACATTCTGTATACTGCTTTCTTGAGCTTTGTACGGTTTCCTTTATGTATTACAATTGCAACTGGATATATAAGACACTAATCGCTTTAGCAGCTGGACGTAGTTGAGCATAAGCACTGTACACCTACAAAGCTGACTTATGTCTGCTATGATTTGCTGTACAACTAAATCGCTTAACGTTCGTGTGCAAGCACAAATGCAAGGTTTCTTGTAACGTTTCTTGTGCAATATGTGTAATAAAAACATATCTTCGGACGGAATTAACCGCGCGATAAATACACTGATTGTATAGATATTTTGATTTTTATGATGGTAACATTGCACATAGTCTGAAAGAAAAATCAATGTTTATGTACATACAACACATATTAGTTAGATTACTAACTACTGTCTTAGATTAAAAATGAAAGTTTCAAGACCGCAGTGAAAGAAAGATAGATCTTCACTAAAAAAAACAGTCAACTGGTTTATGGAATAAGATGAAAGAAATGAGACACATTCCGTCAGGTTTAGTTTACTAACAAAAAATTCTTCTTCTTCTTCTTCTTCTTCTTCTTCTTCTTCTTCTTCTTCTTCTTCTTCTTCTTCTTCTTTATCTTATTTTTCTTCTATTTCTTCTTATTCTTATTCTTATTCTTATTCTACTTCTTCTTTACTTCAAGGACTAGGTTATATAAATCTCTTTCGGCACCCACCTAATCCTCGAACGATTCACGTCTCTTCTACCGAAAAAAAAGTTAGGAGTCTACTTCTAGCGGATACTGGTTTGGCAAACCCCATGTGCTTTAACTGTATTCTCACTCTCCTTCAACTTGTCTTGGGCGAGATCCTTTTCTTTACTTTCCTGTCTAGTCTCTCTTTTTCTGACCCCGATGTATTAAAGTATTCGAAGGTAAGGATGTTTCCATTTTTCATTTTAGTATATTAATTTTGGGCGGATTACGATTTTAGGGTGCTCACTTTAGAGTGAAAGCTGCAAATACTAAGAAAGTCTAGTATTACCATAACAGATGCAAAGCCACCAAATACTGTCTCAAAAAGAGGGGCGAGTCTCCTGCTTTCAAAACAGTGGCCATTCGGCTAAGATATGGTAACCCTTACAGATGAGTCTCTGCCCACCCCTGGTTGTACAACATTCCATTACCCTGTTCATGTAAAACTATTAGATACTTATAGTACCCAAACGAGCCTCTGTGTAAAAAACATATTTTATTATCAATCATATTATGTTTAATAAACAAATATATGACATTAAAATTATCAGGTATATCTGTTTCTGTCTAGATTTTGTTGAGACTCATGATTACAGTATCTTTCACAGAAAGCAGTTACAACAATTAAGAAAAGAAAACCCAATTAAAGTCAGAAAGTTGTCCATCTTACTGGTGTATATAAAGAGCTGGTGTGTGCCCTGTATTTAATAAACCTGCTTTAAAATCTCAAAAATACGATTTAAAAGGCAGTGGTTAGCTAATAGAGCTGAGTTTTAAGTTTCTGGCCAGTAATTGTAAAAAGGAACTACATAAGGTGCAATTAATATAGCAAAACTGGCTGGTTGCAGATATGGCAGGCACCCGAATCTCGTGTGTGAATACAGTTACAGAAAACTTCACTTCCCCTCTAAAAAAATTTTCCAACCAGACCCAATTCGTATCACACCCAATTTACTTTCACCTGCGATACACAGATATAGGCACAAAATTTTTAAAATACAGTATTCAGAGCTATTTAGCTTTAGATAAATGAACGGTTTTTGTGCGCTAATTACGAGTTCTACGTAACATGTCTTGTTACTAACTTTAACCACCTTCGAGGAGCCCAGAATTCCAACGAAACATTTTTTCTTGTGTTATTTGTTGCAACGTCTTAAGCTTTACCAATCGTTTTCTCTATCTTTCGGAGAAAAATCTCAATTTGGCCCCGGGTTAAATCTTCTATTAAACCCCTGTCGTCCATTGCTTTGGCAGCGTATGAACCCTTTAACAAACAGTTTCTGTCTTCTTCTGTATATCTACTTTCTGTACACTTCGGTCCTTCAATCTCCAGGTTGTTGACTTTATAACTTTTATTCACCATTCTGCTTATTTATATTCTTCATGTTTTGTCCTTACAGAGTAACCTATGCGCTTGTTCTGAAATCTAGTTCTATACATTAAATTACCCCTTCTATTCTTTTTTTAAATTCTATATTCTTGTCTCACGTTATTGTTTTTCAAATTATTCTATCGAATCTACCTAATCTTCTTTTCTTAACTAACTGTTTTTCAAGAATTATATCACTTACTATATATACTTATTTTACGTCAACTGGCTCTGTATTAAAGATGTATTTAGTGTTCACGTAAAGTTCGTCTGTTAAAATTCCTATAAGACATTAAAATTTAAGTTAGTTACATTTTCTGTTAATGAAGACTGTAAAAGTGATACAATTAATGAGTTCAGTCGAAAGCAAACTAAAGATAAAAATATAACCGTGTGTTTAAAAACTTGTTACATAAAAGAAATGTTCTATTATTTTTGAACATACAAATAAAGAGATTTTGTACAGTAACTCTGATTGTGTGCAGTGCGAATGGCAAAATTTTGTCACACTCATATCATTGAAACGTGGACTTTCCCTCCTCTTAAAAGAAATGTATAGATTTCATATTGCTTATTGGCAACTACGTAACATCAGCCAGACTTACACAAAGAGTAACTTTTCTACTGTTACCTATAAATTATTATCTATATCACGTTATAGACCTCCAGGTGGTCTAGTAATTAACGCGGGCGATTGATACGCTCGTGGTCCCGGGTTCAATTCCCGGCAGAGGCTCCGTACGGCGTCCACTCAGCGTCGTGAGGCAGAACTGAGTAGGCGCTGAGATAACAGCGGCGCCTCCTGGCTGTGAATACTGCAACTAGCGGCTGGCGGCGCATTTACTGACCATGCAACCGTCACACTAAACATAAAAGCCGCGCGGTTTGCCTTGGTCCTTTAGGGACTGTTGAGCAGATGTTTATTTATTTTATCAGGTTAATCTTGTTAGCTGCCCCAGTAATTCCATTTTGTCGTTAGTTGTTGCTGAACTGTCACTTGCTTTGTACTGTGCGGGGACTTTTGGTGTCTCCATCATTATCAAATCCTAAACAACGACTTTTTGTGATAAATACATAATTGGGAACTACCAAAACGTTCTCTTAGCATCTGTAACTGGCTCTTATTTTCAACTCCGTATAGTGTGCAGTAGTAATGCACCTAATTATATTGTCAACTATACAATTCAACTCCGACTTCATTTTTCACTAAGGAGATTGGGTTTTTTTTTCAAAAATAACGGCACTCTAAATCTCATATACACCGAAATACAAAATTACATGTTGTAATTTCTTATCGAATTCCATGTACATAGTCATATTTTGAAAACACAGATTTCTAAGAAAAAGAACAAATTTTAGATCCATATTTTCGGCAGTTTGCTTGGTTGTCATTAATATCCTAAAAATATCCATTAAACATAATACCAATTAGTTTTTACGATTTGGTAGGCCTGCCACCCTAAGACCTGATTGCCTAAGTAATTTTTTTATAAAGACAGTCTTCTTTAACTCTTTGGTCTTGTGTAAGGAGCTTTCTGTAATCAAAAATTAAGGTTTCAAAGCGCAATTTCAAGTAAAAGTAGTAATTTCCCATTATAAGAGAAATTACGTTGTTATTGATTAACTACAGACTAGATGGAAAGTGAAGCATTACAAGAACATTCTGTCTGGGTGAAACAGGGTAGACTTTTGAAAGTGGAATCGGCGAGTAGAAGTTGAACACCTCAAAAAGCATTAAGAAAGACCGCTATAAAATCAAATTATGTAATCTAAAACTGTAGTTCTTCACCACCAGAATTTCATTATAAAAGTTAGTAGTTATCAATATTCTTTGACGTGCCTAGAATTACTTACTCATTAGAAACATAAAACATAGAGATTCGGAAACTGCAAAGAACGTTGTATTTTAAAATCTCTTAAAATAATATGCGATAATCTTTTAAAATAATATGCAATCTTTGGACCAATAGAGGTAGTTGAAGTTTATTGAGTTTTACAAATTACAGAGGAAACTCTAAAAGTTTAGTTTTAAATCATAGATTAAATTTTACAGCTTTACAAACAAGTTTTAATAGTCAAAACAAAACAAATGTTTACAAAATAATAAATTTTATTATTATTAAAGTACAATGGGAAATCGTATGATTCAGAAAAACGTTGTAATCACTTCTAGTAGAAAGCAAGCAAACCGCAAGGGTCAAAAAAGAAAGAATTGTGATTGGTTACTTATTGAAAGGAATGGGGGTAGTGGGAGGAAGGAAGTCACCTGTTGACAGAAACACTTTGGGGTTGGCAGAGTGCCAACAACAGCGCAACCGCTGGGTACAACACAACATTACAAACTTTTTTGATGTAAACACTCTTACTTTCCGTCTGCGCGACACACGACACACATACACGCACACACAAATCACACATTTTTAAGCAACATCTTAGTCTTTACGTGCACTGTAAAAACTAGGTACACCAACGTACAATTTAACGTATCGCGTTACATTTGCTCAGTTTGATAACGTATCGACAGATTGAGACTTTAACTGAGTCCTAAAGGTGGTTCAGTATTCATTTTTCAGCGTTTTTATACACAAAAATTATCCGTTGTATGTCGCTAATATTCCATCTTTTAAAAGTAACAAGAGGTCATTCATTTCTCTCTGCTTAAGAGCAGTAAAGCAGCGGATTGCGCTGTAAAAAGTGAAAGACATCCAAATCATCTGCCAGTAAAGTTTTTGGATAGTGATTCAGTCAACATTATTACATTAAAAGCCATATCTGTTAAATTTTCGATAAGTATTATGAATTTATTTCATTTATATCATTAAATTTGAACTGTAATTGGACGACTAATTGCCTGTTTTTTGTCTTTTATCTAATTTTCGATGTACACTTTCATCTGAGTTTCTATGCATTCTATTAAAATTGTAGCATATCACGGTATACTATACGTGTAGGTTTAAAATCCTATCAGACACACAATTGTAGCATATCACTGTATACTACACGTGTAGGTTTAAAATCCTGTCAGACACACAATTGTAGCATATCACTGTATACTATACGTGTAGGTTTAAAACCCTGTCAGACACACAATTGTAGCATATCACTGTATACTATACGTGTAGGTTTAAAACCCTGTCAGACACACAATTGTAGCATATCACTGTATACTATACGTGTAGGTTTAAAACCCTGTCAGACACACAATTGTAGCATATCACTGTATACTATACGTGTAGGTTTAAAACCCTGTCAGACACACAAATGTAGCATATCACTGTATACTATACGTGTAGGTTTAAAACCCTGTCAGACACACAATTGTAGCATATTCTGTATACTATACGTGTAGGTTTAAAACCCTGTCAGACACACAATTGTAGCATATCACTGTATACTATACGTGTAGGTTTAAAACCCTGTCAAACACACAATTTCCATTCCAATCTGTCATTCCACTGTCTTCTCGCGGATCTCTTGAGCTAATTTCTCTTGTTAAACCTTTTTCCGGCATTCTAAGACCTTTTACTTTGTTTACAGTTTGCAAATACCTACAGTATGATCCTTTTTGGTATCCTTATATACAAGGCTTTTGACGTATCCATATCAAACAGACTGTTGTCTTTCAATGTTTGATTATTACAGAAGTGTCGTATATCTTCATTTTCTGGTCCACGTGTTTATTAATCGTATGATTTAATGATTCGTGGATGACTGAAAATGCTGAAAACGCTGAGGCGTAGATTCGTTCAATTTGTTTGCAATTTTATCAATCTATTAATTTGAACAGCACGAATCATTCGGTAAAGTTCTTCAACATTGGCGTTGGTATTACAAAGGAAGATCTTCTTAACGTTGTCTATCTCAATTCAGTATTTTTAAAGCGATCTATACGCTAGCGCACTACAGTTTAATATAAACACTCTCACGTAATATTGCTTTATTCTGCAAATACCTTTAGTAGGTTTCTTCCGTCTCTGAACGAGCAAAATGTATGAACTTTAACCTTAAAGAGGTTACACAACAAAAAAACCCCATTATCAGTTGATCTGTAATCATATTAAAAAACATTTTGAACTAATTAAGAGAATTAAACACTTTGAATATACACAGTGGCTATTGAGTGATGATTAATAACAAAAAAATCAGTGTTGCGAGCCGCCTGATTGTAGAAAAAATATATCCCTTTACTTTTGATTGTCCCTCGTAATAGTATACAAATTTATTTTCAGTTTTGTTAGTTTTATTAGCAGCCATCTTAACACCAACTTTGTCACTACTTATTGCCAAACTGCTAAATACTTCGTTCTTGGCGAGGCCTTTCGGTGTCTCCACCATCTTCAGGTCTTAAACGACATATATATACCTAGAGACCCCCCTAATTGTTTAATTTCGACCCTCCCTATATTCCGAGCGAATTTACAAAGTTTGGTGTACAAATTTATTGCCGTTTCATCGTAACTTGCAAGAAGGATAGCTGTTCAACGCTCAAGAACATGCACGTACGTACCAAAGTTATGTCATGCATCAAGTACGTGGACGTTATCGTACAAACTCCATGTGAAATTACTGAGTACTATCTGTGTGTTGTTACATTTTTGTGGCTTATCAACACCAGCGCTTTTATAGAATAAAGTTTATTTTATTGAAGTAAATAAGTGTGTGTGTGTGTGTGTGTGTGTGTGTGTGTGTGTGTGTGTGTGTGTGTGTGTGTGTGTGTGTGTGTGTGTGTGTGTGTGTGTGTGTGTGTGTGTGTGTGTGTGTGTGTGTGTGTGTGTGTGTGTGTGTGTGTGTGTGTGTGTGTGTGTGTGTGTGTGTGTGTGTGTGTGTGTGTGTGTGTGTGTGTGTGTGTGTGTGTGTGTGTGTGTGTGTGTGTGTGTGTGTGTGTGTGTGTGTGTGTGTGTGTGAATTGGCCTTCACGATCGATTAGTCAATGCGATTTTAGCTTATAATAAATGTATGTTTGCGCAAATTATCTACATGCTTTATACTACAGAACTGACTGGAGTAGAATACCTACGTCTTTTTGTGCACACTGCATCTTGCACTGATATTCTTTCAGTGCTTTGCACGTTTGTTTCAATTGGTGTTTATTGTTGTTTAACGTATTACTGTAATGATTTTACTGTGTAAAATATCAAGAAACGATTTTATATGCAAGCCGCCCCCCCCCACACACACACACACACACACAAAATAGTAAAACTTTGTAAAGTCAAACAGCATATAATGCGAGTCTGCAGTATTGTACCTGCAGAATGGTAGACGCTAAGATCATGGCGTTCAATATTTTCTAAAAATAGGACAACAACAAACTTGAAATGTTGCGCTCGTTCTTAGACCAAATCCAAATTATTTGCTTAATAGCTTCACTATTGTGTGTGTGTGTGTGTGTGTGCGTGTGTGTGCGTGCGCGCGCGCGCGCGTGTAGATATTAAACGAAAAATATTAGTTCCTTCTGCAGAAATAAAATCATTTCCTCTAGCCTGTGCACATTAAGTCTGTAAATCATACGTTAGACAAAGTAATGTTACACTTGCAGAAGAAACTAATATTGTTTTTATGGCAACTGTGATATAGGAAAACTGCAAAAAATTTATATCTTAAAGTTTATCATTAACAAAACATACGTTTTGTGTGTGTCTGTGTGCGCGTGTTTTCGTACACATTTTAACATTGAAAATGTTTATAAGGACGTGTCGCACATTTGCGGCCGATCGCTGGTGCGTGATCGAAAATGGGAACCGGTGAGTTTCCATAGAAACTACTTATTTGTTGTCAATAATGTAGTAGACCTACACATATAAAACCTCGCTTATGAATGCGACTACATTTAACTTATAATCTGTACATTGGTAAATGAAGAATGAATTCATTGATTGGTGAATGAACAATGAATTCATTGATTGGTGAATGAACATAAATATATATATATATTTTTTAGATTTATTGAAGCATTTTCAATGCCCTTCTCTGTGCATTGCATTTGTGTAATGCCTGTAAATTTTTTCTTTATACCTCTGTTAGACTTTGCAAGTCAGGCTGATACTTTCATCAGAGACGTTCCTAATGTTGGTTCTCCAAAGGTAGCATGTACTGGTATATTTGCCTTGGATAAAAAAAAAACACTTCATGCAAGTTTATACATTTGCCTTTTACATATTGTTAGTACAACCACGTATCGCTTCCATAACACGCCTACCAAATGGTGTCCAATAACCGTAACGTGACATGATCCCATTGTGTTTCTGATCACGTTTGGGCGTATTATCCTATATAAAACAGACACGAAAAGTCGGCTGTCTCTAGCCTACACACCGATACGTGGGACTAAATTGGATCATGGGCTTTATTTAAATTATAGTTTCCCGCAACAAACTTAAAATATTGCGCTCATTAGTAGACTAAATTAGCCACTTACTTATTTTAGTTTCATTTAAAAACCAGTAGAAAATCCAGTAGAAATCACCGTCGATCAGATAAATTTGTTTTATCTGTACTTACACTACAGATAATGTAATTTGTTTTAGCATTTACACTAATTACGTTAGTCCCTTGACGCTTCTCCCAATTTACTTTTTAGTCGTTCTTTTTCTTTACCTCAGTTCTTTATCTTGTGTTCACTGTTTACGTTACTTCACTACCCCAAACGGCTTGGTTCGTTTTACCTTTCGAATCAGATCTTTAACTTCAGACAGTTGGTCGTCTTGTGGCGGTGACATCCAGGCTACTGTCGTCTAGTTTCCATTTCCCTGCTACAAACCCCAGAACGGAATGCCAGTACTACGGAGTACGCAGTGCAATTTGGATAAACACCGACCATGTTGAAAACATTCAATAACCTGATTATTGCACTGTCCTGTACAGAAATAAGCACTTCAAATCACACATGAATTCTATAATTTCCTACAAGTTGATTTTTGACAGAAAAGCCATCACCTGACATACTAAATAATTGTACTGAGATATCGGGAAGATTATCCAAATACTTCAGTAAAGGCATAAACTAGTTTATATGCAACCAATAATCCTTAGCCTAGATATAACAAATGCTTAGGTTTATCACCTAAACTTACATGATAGGTTATCATTAGATACCCTTAGTAAAACGTTTATGTAACAATGTTTCTGTCATTGATATTAACGGTCGTCTTCAGGTGACTAACATTTTGTCTTCTGGCGTGCTCTTTAATTTTCCTTACACGGTCGTATGAAAATCGTCTTTTCTTAACTTTCTTCTTGCTCTATTGTAATGAATTTTGTTGACAGTTTCATTTGGGGTGTCTAAAGCTATACAGGTGATCAAACGCCTGTACCACGTGGACCGGCGATAAGTTACCAAGGTCACACTAATGACTATGCCCATTGTCTCTTAATGTCCGCTTGCTGAAATCATCAAAACCCTGTCCCATAAATTCTACGGACGTCAACCGGTACAATTCTACCGTGTACAGGACAACCAACTCAGTTCAGGTCTAGGTTATTACCAGACTGAGTCAGGTGAATTTCGTTATATGAATCCACGCCACGACCCAGTCCACAAAAATGTTCATTTCCTGTCTCTCCCCGACTGGTTCTCTCGAATCAAGGGAACGTCTCGGACGTCGAGCTTATAAAATCACTTGATTGGAACATGGTACGCAAAACATCAGATATCTACAGACAAACGTGAAGCACACGAACACCGCGGTTTTCATCCAAGGACTAGGCCTTAGACCTGTTCCGGAACCCATCTCCTCCTCGGTGTACCGACATCTCTCTTCCCAGAGTAGGATGATAACCCAAGGCAGCCACAGGTAGACGCATATAGATGCGATTCAAGTGTTCACACCATCTCCTTCTGTGGTCTTCAATCTTCTGGTTCAATGATGCAATGTTTAAATCGCGTCTAATATCCTCGTTCCTTCTCCGACCCAAAAGAGAACAACCTTGCGTCTCTCTTAGAAATTTCATTTCGGCTGCCTGAATCCTCTGCACGTTCTTTTTGCCAAGAGTCCATGTCTCACTAGCATACAGGAATGTGGGGACAGCCACAGTTATATAAAATTTCCTTCCATGTTTTATTTTTCAGCTACCTACGAATCGTTCCACAGATGCGTCTAAATTTTGTTAGCTTACTATCCCAATTAATATCAGTTCCATATGAGATATTACAACCCAAGTAATTAAAATGACTAACCTGACCGCGGTTTTCATTGGAAACCAAATAACAATGGTACAGCCATCGTGAAAGTCCCAAGAATTGTAAAATCGTATGACTGGCGCAAATAATTGCTTATTTTTCTTACAATTATTGTTCCCTTTACATTGAGACTATATGCATGTCAGGTGTGGCGTCTATATTACAATTTGCACTACGGTTGTATCACCTTGTAAACTATGTGTCAGTATGTGTTGTGTACGTCAATTCGAATTACCATATGCTTGCCTTACGAGTGACATGACACGGACAGACTATATTCACTGCAATACTTCATCGTTGAAGTGGGTTAAGGAATACACAATACTCGCTCGATACTCGTCTGCCCACCTGTCAACACTAGATTTGCGTTGCTCATCTGCTGCTACATTACTACAGTCACATCTCCGTCCTCATTTGACTGTACATCACGTTTGCGACGTTCACTGACGCGCAAGGGGTAAACGTGATTTCCCTGTTTCTGAGAATATAGTAACTTGCTGGAATTATGTAAATTCTACAAAAAATTTTAATTAATTGTCTTGGTTTTTTTTTACAAAATTGCATTTTTTCAATTACCTCAAATTAAAAGGAATAAAACTACTTGTACTTAATCGCAGTCTAAGAATGATCATTCAGAGTAACTGTGGATTACATAAAAATAATTTTTCTTCATTTGTTTTATCATACATTTTGTTGCGTTTTCCCAAATTACATCAATCTTGTTCAACCGTCGTCACCAGAGACGTTGCAGTCTTGGCCTACTGGAGATAAAGAAGAACTCACAAATGTTATCTGCCCGTTGTAACGGAAAACATATCCAATTCTGTGTTCCATACCTTCCAGCACCTGCCGTTCAGACTAATTCTACCACGCACGTCAGCTCCGGTTTAAAACATTTTCCTTCTCCAAGAATATTAGTAATCACATGACCCCGTGCTTACAAAGTGATTGGCTCAGCCAATCAAGCTTTACAATATTCTTTAAGCCAATCAAGCGTTTATTGCTTTTAATTATAGCCAATCGCGTATCAAAAGACTGAGTTTTCGATTTCTCATCCACCACTAAACAGTTTTTTTCTTCAGTGGAGTTTTTTTAAAACTTCTCCTAAATGCTTCCACTGGATCTGCACGTTTCCCTTAGAGTCCAGATTTTGATACACTCTGCGGTATCACTGGAAATACTGTATTAGTATTTTATACAATAAAGTTTCTGCTTGGAGGTTTTTATAAAAGAAAGTCTCAAGATAACCTTGGTTTCCAAGTTCACGTCTTCTATATGATTTCTTCTTTCATAATATTTCCATTGCTTACATATGGAACCCAGATACTTAAGTAAGTAGCTTCATAATTTTCGTCATCAAAACTGAAACGGCCATACAGTTTTTTCCTTACTTACCTTTCGGGCAAGAAATCTTGCTTACCCTTTCAGAATAAAAGCCTCTTCTAGTCACAGCTTGCTCTACTAGCCTACAATCTTACATAACTCATTACAAACATGCCCCTGTTTATTTGTTTACAAAATCAATGTAAATGATATGAAATGTATAACTTTTATATTTGCACCGCTGTATTATAAAGTTAGTGATTCAAAGATTAAGTTGCTTTGGTATTTAATTTCCTTTAAATATTATTAAATTTTGCAAGGCTAGGAAAGCCACTTTTAGATTTAATTTCTACAATTCTAAAACAAAATCATTTTAGTAGTTTGGGCCTGAAATAAACTTGTTAATAGATTACAAACAAGTAAGTAACTGTATCTAATTCACCCGTCTGCCTATTACCCTTACATATACATGGACTTCCAAATAAATTTTAACTCATTTATGTAGAATCTCTCTTTTTAAAACGGAGAAAGGTCAAAGATCATAAAACTATAATTTTACCAGTTTTCCCACAAATAATTCTGTGTCTCTCTTGTAGCTCCGCTGTGAGTGGAAGTCTGTTTGTATATGACCAGTACCCGCCATTTAAATTATAGCTAGTTTTCAAATTCAACGCATAAGTTCCTCCAAAAATCCTTACCCACATGACTTAGTTTCTGTAAGTATAAGTATTCGTAAAGCTGATGAGGGTTGAAATTTTAATTTAACTTCTTTCATTTGTAAACTTATTACACTAGAGATTAAAATTAATTCTTGCTTAACACTTAACGCACTGCCCTTATTTTTTAGGATTTCTTCTTTTCTTCTTTATTCGTGGACTAGGCTAATTTACTTACTCTCCGTAGATTGCGCTGTATGTCTTTTAGAAGGTGTTTCAACATATGTCTTTCCCTTGTATCTGTATACACAAAATGTTCTTTGGTAGTCTGGCATCCTACTTTCCGTACACATGTTCTTTCTACTCAGTCCGGATTCAGGGCAACTAGATCAGTAACTGCAAAAACATTTAGAATGGACATTCCAAAAGCGATTTCTCCATCCAAAGGCATGGCATACCAAATGAATGTCATTTTCGTCGCCTGAATTCTGAAATTATGACCCAGCTTTCTGATACGTTCGAAAGTGTCGGTGCAGTCATATCTTCCTACGTCGATTACGTCAATTTCAACGTCGATTACAATTTATTTTCTTACACCATTCTCTTTTGGTGAGATATTCTATTTGTATTTATTCAATTATTTGTATTATATCTTGTTGCGAAAAATGATGTGATGAAATTTGTACAATATTAACAGGAAAATATTACCAGGTTTTCACAAGAGTTTTACAGATATAAAACGCATTTTTTTTTAATCACACATATTTTACTTGATATTTTCCCATAGTTTTAAATGTAAAAAAATGTGAAGTCAATGAGCAGTCTCTCTTACTTAAACTCTACTACAGTTACTTGTAGCCAAACACTGGTTGTTTTGTACTGTTAATGTAGTTGTTTCACCGTCCACCGTTTTCAAATAGAGACTGTTTAGGATTCGTAATTTCTACCCAACAACTACTTGAAAATGAGACCAAAAGGTTTAGCTATTTCGCATTTTGCGAAATTGTTTAGTCGCAATTCAGTATAACTAGCGGCTCGCCAATTAACAGTGACAATGCTGTTGTGTCTTAAAGACAGCTGAATACCACCGTGGACAGCACAATTTCTGTTACGCATCACACTGTCTGTTTGACGAGCACAAAGTGTAATGCAGCCGAAAACCCGAACAATAAACTTCTCAGACACAAAACCCTTCACGTACAGAAATTTTTCCGTTCACAGAAACTTTTTTTAATAAAAAAAATCACTATTAGTTTTATTCATGCAATGAAATTTAGACTTTTCAACGACGGAACTGGGAAGAAATTACTGCTTTTGGTTTTTGCAATAATCACAATAAAATTGATCGGTTTGGATTGGACACTTTTAATATAGACTACCTTCTCAGCAAATGTGTACCTAGGGTTTTCAACACCAGATACGACAACAGAATGCAAAAGTTTTATTGTCTTTCTCTCGTAAAAATATTAAAATTTTAAAATTAAAATGAATATATTTAAAAATACGGATTAATAGATCACAAAAATTGTCTTGAGTTTACGTTTTTTAGTAAAAAAAAATAAAGTGTTAAGTTTAAATTTAAGTTTCAATTTTTAACGTTTTATAACATTCTACAAACCAAAACTAATCTGTAAATAAAATCGTATGTGACCTGTTACCTCCTAGCAACTAATACCTCTGAAAAACGATTTTTGGACCGGATACTGTGTTTCGTTTGCAAGTTCGACTGTGTGTTATGAATTGAAAAAGCTGCAATAAAACTGATAAAATAATGGTGATTATGATTATTTTTATTATTACTATTGTTAATCCTAACACTAATGTCTGTTTGTCGTTTGCAGAAGCATACTTTTACAGTTGCATGTGGCTTTGGATATTTTAGCTTTAGTGCACATGTCATTGTTATTGTTTTTTGCGATTGTGAAATGCATGTTGCTGTTCCCTGTACAACATTAAAGCAACACTTAAACTATACCTCTCACATAAAGGTTTACGAAAAATCTGATTAAAAAAAATACCATTTTATAGCTGGGTAGTCACGTTCGTTGACATTGACTGTTTACGAAAGCGTATAAAGCATAAGGTTACATTATTATTTATGGAATGCTTTAGAAATATGAAAACATATATGATAACTTTACATCGCTTCCGTTTTATATATTTAGCATTAGATACAACTTGTGATTTCTTTTTTATTTTGACTCCGTCTGTTTATGCGGAAGGTGAGTATACGATAGGTGGGTATGTGAAGGATGAGTGTAAAGAGATTTTCAATGAATACAAATACGTATAACGATTTATCTCAAAACTGAGTGTGAATGTTTTAAAATGTTGTACTAATAAATACGTTGCACCCATGTAGAATTTTACACTTTTCTTTTAGTAATAGATCGTGGGAATAACTAAATACTAACAGTTCTAATTTTAACTTTTATTACCACATATCGATTAAATACCGATTAAATACTCTTGGCACTTGTGTTTGGTGTGTTGTGTGTGTGTGTGTGTGTGCGCGCGCGCGCGCGCGCCCTTACGAGGGTAAGTGAAAATTTATTATCAGATTCCTTTAAGGGTGTATGGGTTAGTTTCGGTCTTGTGGTCTTATCCTTTTTGATGTTCTGGCGGACTGTCTTTAGACATGTGTTTAAAAATGAGATCCAGGTCGAGGTTTTTTACTTAGGAGCAACACCGTAAAATACAAGAAGGAGAGAGAATGAGAGAGAGAGAGAGAGAGAGAGAGAGAGAGAGAGAGAGAGAGAGAGAGAGAGAGAGAGAGAGAGAGAGAGGAAACTTTTTTTAATGTTCTATACGAACGCTTATTTAATAATGACAATTGCAGCGTTCTCAAAATGCTACCCAACAAGAAGTATATGCTCATTAGAATTTTGTCTCATATTCTGTTTTGTCTGATTGTTGTTTTGACAGACGATGGCAGCAACAAGACAGAAAGGAGCCGGGCTAACATCCGCTGTGCCGCGAGCCACGCTCAACGACGAAGAACTGGTGAGTACCAAATATTCTTTAGACATTGCCTTTTAAACATTCTGCTAGACATTTCATAATTTTTTAAAAATAAATTGTACTTATATAAAGTATTAACTAATATGAGAAAATTGCAACCTACTGTATTGTAAAGCAGGGAAAACATATAAAACATAAGTGAAATTGTTTAATTATAAAACATGTTGAAATAAAACAATTACACACCGGGCTGTAGTAGATTGCTTAAATTTTCGTCTCTAAACGTTTCGGTCACTCCTCCGGAGACCATGTTCAGTAGAGAAATAAACAAAATAAAACGTTCGCAATGATGGCAGGCCGAACACGCCTCACAGTTGAGGAGTAAGTAAATGTTCTGCCGGACGTGTCGCCGAATCGATTAAAGACGAAAATAAAATTTCGTCTGTGACAATCGACCACGGACCAATAGCCCGGAATATAATAATAGTTTTAGTAATGTTGACTCCGGTCGTGAAATCGTGTTGCTTTCGTAATCAATCGTGAAATAAAATAAAAGTCTGATACAGGAGTAAATTATGCATCACTTTATTTATTTACACTTGCCTTTGATGTAACTTGTTAAGCCTATTCAACATGTCTGTTTACAAAGAATTGAGTGCAGCAGAGAGCCGTTGGTTTCTTTTTTAACATACCTTATTATATATTATAATTCTTTCAAACAAAACCTAAAGTACCAAAAGATATATATAAACATTTTGTGTATTGAAACAATATATACAAGAATTATACTTGTATTGGCATTCTTAAGAGGAGTTAAAAGGTTTTCTAAACTTGATCGTATAAGAAATGAGGCCATAAGAGAAGAGTTACAAGTTTTTAACTTGAATGAAAAATTAAAGGCGTACGAACAACGGTGGAAAGAACACTTAAAAAGAACGTCAGATGCTAGAAATACAGTCTGGAAATACAAACAGGTGAGTGGGTAGACCCAGGAAGAGATGGCTGGAGGATTTTTGAAGGCGGAACAGACATTACCTTGCCTATGGTGTATTGTAAAGATGATGATGAATTATAGTTATGTATTTTTGTTTCTAAAGGACGTACAACTTGAGCAACATCACTTGCAATCGCAAAGTAGTAAATAATTGTGACTACTTCAAATTTAGACTAAACTAACAGTAGATCAATATAGTTGTAAACGCCGTAAAACAGATTGCACACGATTCAGTAGTACGTGGTAGTGCATAATTCATGTTATGGCCTACATAAACCGAGGTGAGAAAATTTGGATGGCTTAAAGACTTTCTTAGATCAGACAACAATCGGCAGGACTTGGAGTGGAATCCACTTAAAAAGAGGAAACTTGTAAACTAGGAATGACATGGAGGAAAGCGGTAAGTGAGAAATAATGACTACAGAATAGTATTGCTCGCCATCTCTTTTAATTTCCTTTTTAGCCATACTTACAGTAACTACGTAACCAACCATGCTAACAAACATGGAAAATATGGAAAAAGGTCTAGTAGACCTATCAAAACGTTCAAGTTATAAAAATTAGAGGTTTCTATAACGCTTTTTCCTCTGTTTATTGACACAAGCTTTTATTAGCGAAAACCTCCTATAACTTAAACCGTCATAGATTGCTTCAAGAAGAAAAGTGTGTCTTCTCGTAAAATAATCGAATAACCTACTTTCTGACTCCGATACACATGTTTAAATAGCCTATTTATTAACGATATTGTCAAAAAAGCCGAAAATGTAAATTCTCATCAACGTTCATTGAGAGAATTATTTCGTGGATACTAAAATGATACAAAGAATTGGCATGGGTAACGTAAGGTAACGAACGTATGGCGAGTAAATCTCACAAATTACTGATATTTTTAAGAAAAGAGGATCGGTGAGCTCACTCTGGAACGGATACTTGCTCTAGAGATAGTAATTTGAACTACACCATCTTCTTAACTGAATACTAATCCTCTTAATTCTAATTTGAAAAGAAGTTTGACTGCGATATTAATGAAACTTGAGAGGCATATTTGAGAAAATTAAAATACTTGAAACGAAGTGCGATAGTCCCAACTGCTATTGGGTCAAATGGGTTTCAACTTATATTAAGAATACCAGAAGACCGGTAGCCAACAACGATGTAACAGTAACGACCTCAAAACCAAGTAAAACAGAAATCCTGACGATCCTCTAGAACCGCTACGGTCTTGTTTGAAGAAACTATAAATGCTATGGACGACTCGAAGAGAGATGTGTCTTAAATAAAGGAATTCGTAGCAAGAATCTGGTATATGGATAACATTTAAGTTGTTATTGGTAAAATCTTAAAACTGTTCGTATACATATATTTATTGATTTTTATTTATTTACGCATTCAATATAAAATATTCGTTTATAATTAAAGATTATAACTAGATCTCTGAAGAAATGAAAAAGAACATGCGTGTGTACAAAATACTTATTGATTGTGATGTGGGATCCGTCGAGTGACTCCCTTCCTGCCCTCACTTCATTGCATACAGATATTTTACCCAATACCCCTATCTTGTAACTATCTGTTACACGTAGTTTCCCGTAGTTCGTCTCGGTTGACATCCTGACATACATTTTCAAACTAATCATTTACAAACGGCTCACTTTGTGTCTACGCCCACGACCCAGAGACACATTTTCTGACCTACTCGAGTTTCTGCAAGCCAACATAACCCTATATATTTAAACTGTATGCACTAGTCAGATTTAAAATACTTTTAATTTTATTTTGTGTGCACACTTTTGTATGTGACTATATTCTTACGTGAGTATCACGTGTTTTGATTTAAAACTTGAAAAATGATCTTTCCAACTATTAAGTGATTTCAAAAAAAAACTGAGAAATTAATTTAATCCTCAAAATTTTGTAACTCTTTTAATAAAAAATTGTTCTGTTAAGATCACATGTTTATTCATTTTTATTATACTTAGACACAATGATATCAAATAATGGATTATTAGATAACGTGAGCAGAAATAAAACAACAACGGTAGTAAAACCATTTATCAACTTAAACATTTTTTTTTCTGTGAAATAAAGTAATTCTGGCACAAATGAAAACCAAAGCAGGCAGACAAGTAATTGTTTCCGCTTTAAAATATGTGTCAGAGTCTTGAATAATAATCGAATAGCTACGAGGAAAAACGAAAGCAGCTGAAATTAGATTCTTATAAAAAAATACGTTATATCAATCATGAAGAAATCAAAAAACCATGATCGAGAACAAACCCCATAGAAAAAATCTTAATAGAAAAAAGTCAAGATTAAGAGTTAAGAATGAGTGAAATTCAAACGAATAATGCATGAGGCGAAACCAGTAAAGAAGAAAACAGATGTCTTCAACCTACGCTACACAGGTAAGGGACCGACGCTAGGTCACTACGTTGTATGATGTAGAATCCTCAGTAGTAAGGGGTGATATAACAAGTCATATCATAGAGTGGACGATGAATTCAGTAATTATTAATAATGTCAAACAAAAGGATGTTTTGTGCAGACAAAAAACTTATTATAAATTTTTACTACTAAGTCTAAGATTGTAAATTTTAAATTTTCTGTTTGACTACGCCAATCAGATATTAGTTTTCAGAGAAAAAAGCTAATTAATTTCAGTAACCCGAGAATTTAATTTCTTAAAAATGTGACAAAGATTAAATATCTTTTTTTTATACTGTTGTAAAGTACATCAAAGAAACCTAACTAGCCAATCCCGTCTCGTCGCGTTGATGTGGGAGGGTTGTCTCAAAAGAGAATCGAATTTTGAGAAAAAGGTTCTATAAATATTTTTGCATAACTTGATAGATTTTAAATTATGACTGCTTGCAAATTAGAAGCTTTATAACTACTAAATTTTAGTCTGAAAAAAGTTGATTTCGGGTAATAACTCGAAAACTATCACAATTAGCAAACATATAGTTAAGTCAAAAAATATAACTTATAAACTGAAGATGATTTTTTTTGATTTTTTTGTAGAATTATTAGCTTAAAATATAGGGACGTTTAAAAATGGAGTCCAAAGCTTATAATAAAAAGTAT
Source organism: Magicicada septendecula (assembly GCA_034769895.1). NCBI lineage: Eukaryota > Metazoa > Arthropoda > Insecta > Hemiptera > Cicadidae > Magicicada > Magicicada septendecula. The sequence goes on along the minus strand of CM068375.1, from coordinate 120,796,560 downwards.
AAAAGCTTCTAATAAGCTTCTGCCACAAAAACAAACACAAATACTAGTAATCTCTTTAAATGACAGTCTTCACTTGAATGCAACAGCACTCAAAATAGTATAAAATTCCTTCTATTATTTTAGTTATCTTATACTTCTTATAACATCATTAAAACAATGATCTGGAGGTGAAATTACATACGATTCCAGTAAATAGCAATTTACTATTTACCAGCAGTAACTTAAAAATGATTAACAACCAAAACGCCTTTCCAAAATTGAACAGTCATAATGGGAATAACGACTATAAAGTTTTTGACACTCGATAAAATCATTAGAATTATATCGAGTGTCCTGCTTGTCACAACACTAAGTAGAAGCTCTTCTCGTAATTATTCTGTTTGGAAAAAGAAAGTTTAAACTTACACGATCGCACAATACGATGAACTGTTTTTCATTTGGACTTAATCTCCGATTTATTTTGATGGGCTGTTTACCAAGCATCATCACCGTCATCACCACTCCAAGGATTTGGTCCTAAACTGGTTCCGGAACCCATCTCTCCCTCGGTCTACCGACATCTGTCTTCTCAGTAAGGTGATATCCAAAGGCAGCCACGGGTAGAAGGATATCTGGCATGACGGTTCAAGTGATCACACCATCTTCTTCTGTGGTTTTAATCCTCTAGTGCAACGATACAATGTTTAATTCGCGTCTAATGCCCTCGTTACTTTTCCAGTCCAAGAGAGAACAACCTACAGTCTCTTTCAGAAATTTCATTTTAGCTGCCTGAATCATCTGTAAGTCCCTTTTACCAAGAGTCCATGTCTCACTAGTATACAGGAAATGTGGGGACAGCCACAGTTTTGTAAAATTTCATTCGTGTATCCTTCCGTGTTTTATTTTTCAATTACCTATGAAAATCGTTCCACAGATGCGTCTAAATTCCGTTAGCTTACTGTCTTTACCGAGCAGTAAATAATATTTTCTTCTACCATAAGGGTTTTCAGGACCTACTTCGTGGTTTGGCTATTACCGGCCTACGTTCTTCAAGTCTGTATTAAATAATAGTATTTCTTTTAGATGAAACTCTCAAAATTGCCTTCCCATTGTTTCATAACATCATTCCATAGTTTTCATAATAAATTCACTTTCTTCTATATTAAACATGTTACTTACAGTTCACAGAACTGAAAACAGCTGATTCCAAAATAACAAAATAAGAATGGACTATCAACCTAACAATTTAAAGAATAATAGTTTCCCACTGATTGCTAATATTTTGTGTAAAAATGCAGTGACATACGGAGCGACCCGGTAAGGTAATAACAACTCTTTCCCCTTAGATTTAACATACGTCATTTTATTTTCTTTAACACTAAACGTTTCTCCCACACTACGTCCACTGAGACGCTGAGCCACTGAGAATGCCTCCATTGCAGCATGGGCGGAACGTTTGATGCGGTAGACCGAAAAGAGTCGTTTCTTGACAATGGAAAGCTTACGAGCAAGATCTCAGATAGTAATTTACAGAGAATCAGAGACAAAATAGACTGTTTTACATACTGGAATGATGAAGAACACATTTAAACAGGATTAAACATTTTATGTACTAGTTCAAACGCACCATTTATAGTTCCTTTTCAAGAGCAAACGGACTTTACGGTTCCTTTTACATTCCAGCTGACAACAGATTATATAGGTAATTCTTGTATGTGAGTGTATGCGCCTGTGTGTGTGTTTGTCCGTCTATCTGTCTGTGAACAGTAAACCACGAAGGTTTCATTAAGCCTGTGTGTAGTGTAATAACATTGCGCTTTGTGGCAGCTTGCACAAACATTGACAAGAGATTTAAATAAAACAGTAAACTAATGCCCCAACAGCACTTGCGCACACACTCATGTGTGTGTGTGTATGTGTGTGTGCCCTTGTGCGTACGTGATTTTTGACACGCTATCACCAAGTTGTCACTGCCAGCATTGATTTGTTATGTGTAGAGTATTTAAAACCAATACCTGAATACTTGAAAACTGAAAATGTCAAACGACAAATCACAACATACCGTCGCTTTGTCGTCGTCGTCGTCGTCGTCGTCGTCGGTGTGTGTGTGTGTGTGTGTGTGTGTGTGTGTGTGTGTGTGTGTGTGTGTGTGTGTGTGTGTGTGTGTGTGTGTGTGTGTGTGTGACACAGAAATAGAGTAACAAAACAACACTTATCCAATTGCCAACTGTTTATGTTAAACGGTTGATGAATACTTGACAACATCAGTTCCGATCAAGTATGTTAGAGACAGACCCATTCAGTCTTGCCAAAAAGTTGATACAAACACAAGAAATACTTTAATCGATTTATTTGGGTTTGAACATTGTGTACGTTGTTTGCACCAGGTCGATTACAACGTTCTTCAACTTTTGCGATTTCTAATTTACATTTTTCGGTAGTTCTGTAAGTCCATCAAGGTCCTCGCCCTCACATTCCTGCCTTATTTCCGCTTTTCCTTGGTGTCTTTCAAAAATAGCTTTCCTTTTTCCCACAAATCCATTTTCCTTAGCCTCATTGTTCGAAATCTATCTTTCAATAAAATCTATATGCCTGAACCGTGGTACACTTCCTACTAATATTATTAACATTATTTATATATACTAATGTAACTAATATACTAATATATACTAACATTTATTTATGTAATAATACAGCTGTGACTATATTATTGCATAGAATGCTGGTTCTTGCCTTGAGTGCAGCATCCAGTATTTCGTTCTGTGAAACCTTTCCTCCAGGATTATACTGTCTGCATTGTTTCTCTTTCCTATGTCTCCCGGATTAGGTCTTCTTACCAATTCGAATACGAATTTGGTTTCTCTGTATTTGCCTCTATCATGCACTTCCTTTTTTCCTTACACGAGTTTATTTTACGTAGTTGAAGCCATAATATATTGATAAATCGTTACCCGATCATGTCAACATTGATAGGTTCAGAAAAGATAGAGCATATTAAGAAGATGAGTTTAATAGATATATGAATGTATTAATTTTACACTATTCATGACCGTTAGCTTAGATTTCAATTTTACCCAGCCACATACTGATATAACCACGACCAACGTTTCATTTCGGTTCTCCAGACCTCTTCATGTTTTACCACAGACGTTATCCATAATTGGTTCAAGAAATATAATTTTGTACGATTAAAAATATAATTATTTATTTTTTTAATTCTTCAATATTTATACTTGCTGTACAATTGTTTTGCTTAATAACGGGTTTTATATAATAAAAAACTAAAAATCTTAATTTTATCACAGACGTTGTCTTGAAATTATCTTGTACAGAGTAAACTCATGTATATTTTACAAGAAAATAATACTTGACATTTTTCTTATCTGATCAACCCACTGAGGGATTTCTTTGTTTAAAACTTTACATCGAAGACAACATTGCATATTATCATTTAAATCGCGTCTTGTCTACGTGCACGCTGGTTTATCCCGGTTTTGTTGTTTGCTTTTGTTTTTTCTTCTTTTACATACATTATTATTCCATCTTTTTCCTATTATATCCTTCTATTTATACTTTCCACTGCATATTCTATAACTCTGGGTGTGTGTGTGTGTGTGTGTGTGTGTGTGTGTGTGTGTGTGAGGATATAATGAGGATATAAATAAATATTCTTATGTTAGGCATGTTCACCTGACTTCTTCATTGAGTAGAAACTACAGTAGTGTGTGTGTGTGTGTGTGTGTGTGTGTGTGTGTGTGTGTGTGTGTGTGTGTGTGTGTGTGTGTGTGTGTGTGTTACACTATTGTCATGTTATTTCCGTCTCATTTTCCTAAAGAGGTATCTGGGTTTGAGAAGTACCAATGTTAACATTTTTACACAATCCTACTGATTGACTGACTCCTCTTCCGATATCTTAAATCACCAGATTATAGACACACTCCTACGGGTTGCCAGAATTGTGCCGAAACATTGCTAAGAAAAAAGAACTGACTATAGTCCATGCTGTTCATGTTTACAATTTTACAGTAGCAATTTATCCCTCCTCTCGCTCGTCATAAAAGATAAATCCTCTTTCTGCTAACCTCGATTCAGGAATATAACTTGAGACGGCATGCTAAATACTGTTTTCGTTAGGAAACTACATGTTCAAGTGATGGCAGCCCTGAGACATTAACTAGTTGAGAAGCAACTTTCCCGTTACTACTACACAGAAAGAACATTATTTATAAAATTATATTCTTATAAATTTATAAATATTTTTAAAAATGTATTTATAGACCCATTATATTTATAAAAAAATATTCATAATATATTTATAAAAAGCTTGTAGGCTAAAGTTTAACAATTTTGCAACTGCTGTATAGTTTAATAATAATAAGCAACTACACTAAGGAACGTGGGCGGTGTTACAAATAGGAAACACAAAATAAAATGTTTCACAGTTTTAGTAAATTAAATGGAATCCAAGTATCGCCTCTGAGCAACGCATTACTCTAAGCAGTATATCAATATTTTACTAAAATTCCTGTATGGCTTCCCTAAACACCATGATCCTGCTCCCTTGCTCTGTATGGCTTCTTCGTTATTTTTACAGCAAAACATTTCTTCCGGATTCTTATCTCACAGTCTCAACGCGGATCTATCAGTATTTTATTAAAACCTATATTGGTATGGGGTTTTAGAAACGGTTTTGTATTTATGTGAAATTAGATCTTACAAAGCAACAGTAGGATATATGTCTAGGCCTATCTATATGGAGTTTAGGTAATAATTGGATAGGTTGAGTCCTAATATATAAGAAAGGAGCACCTACAGACATAAACGATTACAGAATAGTAACCTTAATCCAACACACGAGGTATACCACTTCTTAAAATGTGACGATTCACTCAGAGCATACTGTGCTTTTCGGATAAAAATATGCTTTGTAACAGATACATAAACGACGGAACTAGCATTTAAAATCTGAGTAGCTTTCGTATTTTCGATAACTGAGGAAGAGCTGGCAACATTTTTGTAGAAGACACGCTGAAACCATAAATGTCGCACCAACTAGAAACATAAGCTTACAACTTACATTGCAATAACCTACAATGCTAACAAGCTAGAAATTGCTCAGCCAGTTAACCAAGTGAACGGCGAGTATATATCAAAGAAAGGTGTTATAAAACTAATCAGTCGACAATTTATGAACTAAATATAAGTCTACGAGTATTGACAAGAATACAAGCTTATTCTTGAGTGTGTACACACTTGTACAGACACACACAGACGTACACGTTTTTAAGAGAAAAAGAGAGAGAGAGAGAAACAGATTTCAACAGAGTTCATGGAATTTCTGTTTATTTGAAAAATTATGTCTCTATTCATTTATATTTGTACTGGTCTTTTTAAAGTGATTTTCCCCTTGAATGAAACGCAATTGTACCAACTTTATTGTTAGTCTTCAAAACATTTCTTGAATCCCTTTTAGAATAGCCTTTATGACAGTTACAAAAGGGGTTGTCCTCTTAAGTTTCTTCATTATTGGAAAGACAAAATGTTTCATGGGGATACATCTGGTGAATACGGTATTATTATGACGTTTTGCCAGAATGTTTGGACAGATAATCACCTGTGTACTGTGCATTATAGTGGTGCGACTATCCATAAATCTGGCCGTTTTCTACGAACAGCGAGTAAAGTGCTCAAATTGTAATCTTCACTGACCGTAGCACGTAGTCATGAAAGTACAAAGAACTCAATATCACAGTCTTCATCTTACTATCAGGATCTTCAACACATTTATAACTGTCTTTGAAATAACCATTTGAAAACCGTTTGTTCATACCATTTCGCACACCAGATACAAGACTTGCAAATGCCTTCTACAACGCTTTGTGTACAGTATCCGAAATTGTCTTTTAATTAATTAATTTTTCCAGAATAATTCTATTTTCCAAACTTAAAGTACTTTATTGTCCTATTGCCTCTCAAATTTTATCAATATTATTTCCGTACTAATGTTTTGGGTGCTATTAGTTTTATAATATCGTGTTGAATGAATCTGCAGTTACCTTTTTATATTGTCTACGTATTTTCTTGGTTTTATTGCACTTTATTGGTTTCCAGCACTCATGATTCTTATTTATTAGCTCAATTAATACAATGTCAAACTGCTACGAATGGCACATCGTAGGGCGGATAAAACGATAGTTGTTGAACAAACATTATAAACCAAAAAAAAATATTGTACCAAATAACAATGATAACCAACTTAATGATGATATTCCTCTTTTTACTCCCTCCTTATAGTTTTACAAGCTTAAAACATTCATTCTGCACGCAGCTGGGGAACAGGAACATTAACGCAATGAATATGACCATTAATCATAAGGTATTTTTTAGATAGCTGTCATAATAAATGGAACCCACAGTATAATCCGTTTTGTTCTAATTGGATTATAACCTACAGCTAATGCACAACAATTAAACGTAGACAAACCAAGAGAGTCCGTCCAGCTCAGGTATAATACGTTTTTTTTTCAACGCTGTTTGTTTTTGTGGCATAGTCCGCTATCTGTTGAGTTCTTGTAAACGACTATCAAAGCAAATTGTACGTATGAGTCGTCTTAACATCGGAGAACACGGACGTACTTGATTCGTATGTGGGAAACGTTAACATCGATCACAAAGTGTTCGTATCGTGCCTCTGCAGTCTCCTTCCTGTACTTGTCCTTTTTCTTCATCTTGCTACGATTTTCCTATACGCCACTTTTCCTTGTCTTATTGTCCATCTTCTTTTTTGTATACCTATCATTCTCTTTTAATATTTACTGTCATACTTATCAACTACGTTTGCCTTTGTTTTCATGTTTTTCACCTTGTTTCCTCCCCAATCTTCGCATTTGGTGCCCATTATGCTTTCTTCGCTTCCTCCTCCTGTAACGCTACAGCCTTCCATGGATTGCTCTCATACAATTTCTTTTCCCACTCGTCTCTTACGATCGCTTTTGTCTTCCACTTCGTCGCCACTTCTACCCCTGACAACATCCTCCGATCTTATTCGTTGTCTGCCCAGCGTTTCGTTCCGTTCTTGTAGTCACAATTATTCTTGGGCTTCTGGTTTCTTTCACTCTTATGAGATGTTCTAATTGGTTTATTTTTCTCCTATTTAATATTCAGAATGTAATTTACACCTTTGTAATAACGTTGTCGCATGTGATCTAATTAAAATATTTAATTGGTTGTTACTAGTTCTTATGTGGTATATACATATACATATATATACATACTTTTTTAACAACAGATACATACAAACATTCCTTTCAATTTAATTTAATTTGTATGATATATTAACATGCTCTAGTTTTATAAACAATTTCTGTAAAACAAAGAAAACAGACGAACTAGAACATTGTCATTAAACAGTGTACACTTGTCATTAGTCACAGTGTCATTAAATTATGAAATTCTATTTTCATGTCCGCTTAAAACTATAATTGGGTTGTTCAGTGTCAAGTGGCTCTGTATCTAAATATCTCGCTACACACAAAACTGTTTAAAAAACATGGAAATTTCTGATCGCATGTTTTCGGTTTTTACTTTGATTAGTATTTTTAAATCACTAAAGAAATTATTGAAAAATTATCCTATCATGTATTACATTTTTTGTTAGGGCTTAGCTAAAAACAAACTTTCGTTTGAAATCGATAGTATTGTACAAAAGAAATCGCGATGAACGGTTAGGACATACAGTGTTTAACGATTGACTAATTAAGGAGGTACTTGCTGAACCATTGGGAAGCGTAATTTATGGGAAATTTTGTTGTTATAAAAATTAATTTTTCATAATTTTCCTTAAAATAAGATTTTATTTTAAATATTATTTTACAATTTTGGGTCAAAACAGTCTACCAAGATTTACAATACCTTTTCAATTAGTTACCTGCTTTGAATTTTTTGGAAATAAATCAGATACTTGTCACACTATAACATTCAATTAACTTTTTTATCAGCATTAGTCTACTTCCTGTTTCACATAAACCCATCTCAAGCCTTTTCCAAATCATCCTGTCTTAACTTTTAGTTGTCTGTTAGTTTGTACAGCTGTGTAGGTTTATCTACACACGCTCTGAAAGATGTAGCGAATCTGAAGGGCGTCTTTCTTATGATGTACTTGTTTGTCACGTACAAAGCGCCTCTTTATTGCGTGGTAGAATTAAATTTACATCAGATATAGTAAAATAGTCACTTGTTTTATTAAACATTTCTAGTTTAACTGTACATAATTCACCTAACGTTCTACACAAACGCAACAGCCCATTAAGCATTATTCACAGGAAACGGTAACAATCACAAAAGTCATTAAGTTTAATAACCCACAGTTAAAAACAAATAATGTCTTTCAGAGTAATATTATAAATTACAATAATATTGCTATAAACCAACTTAGATTGAACTCAACTGTGCGCTCCGTTAATGATTATATAAGTTGTAGTCAAAGAAACCGGTGACGTAATAATCCCGGTACAACTAAAGTGCATTTGGTTACAGCGTCCTGGAACGCCTTCAGCTATTTACATCTGATTACGCATTACATTATTATTAATTATTTTTTACATCGCGTTAAACTACGCAGTCAATACTAAGCTTACAAGCACGATCTATTGTTCCTTCTGCAATGCCGTGACGCTTGACTGACAACACCCACTGTACAATAAAAATTCACTATGGTTGCAATTCTCTCATCTATTGTCTGCTTTCTTTTAAAAAAAACGCAAAGTATTATTTAGTTTAGGTCATATAAAGTACAATTAAACACCGTTTAATCGGTCGTTTGTTTCATGTTGTGTAGAAAATGCACGTGTACAAGAAGACATTGCAGGCGTTGATCTATCCGATATCGAGCACAACACCGCACAACTTCGTCATGTGGACGGCTACGTCGCCTACATACTGTTACGAGTGCGAGGGACTGCTGTGGGGCATCGCGAGACAGGGCGTCCGCTGTACAGAGTGCATGGTCAAGTGTCACGAGAAGTGCAAGGACCTGCTCAACGCTGACTGTTTACAGAGTAAGTACTAACCACACGCCCGACTCTCGTCACAATTGTGTTTATTTTGATCTAGAACTTAGTCCGTTATTCTGTCAATGAAACAAACATGATTTTAAAATAATAATAATAATTTCAATTATCCGTAACTCGAATTATGCAATCTGTACAGAAGTTAAATTAAAACTGATGATTGACATTGATTGTTACTACCAAAATTTTGTTAATTTGCCATTGCCACAGCACACGATTCGCAGTAATAACAGCTTATAATTTATTAGCTTTAAGAATTTAACAGACATGTGTATGTAGAAAGTAACAAAGATACCGTTAGTTTCCACATATATTATTACCTGACCATTGTAAGATAGTTAGAAAAATCAGAACAAAAAAATTGGCAAGCGTCCGAACGTCAGGCACATTCGCTAGTACACTTGACCCGTTAAATTCTAAAAAGTAGTGTTAGCTGAAAAAAAATATATGATATCAGAGAAGTTCTCATCAAAGGATTTACACGCGTGTAAATCTTGGGTCCAAAGTACCTATCCCATCTTCCCTTCCTAACAACCAATTAACAACTAAAAGAAAAGTGGAGGATACAGGAGTAATAAGGTGTTTCTGCAGAGAATTTAAAGATTTGCAAAACTATAGAGGTATAAATTTAGAGTGCTTGCGTGTTAAAGTTCATAGTGCCACCAGCATGGGCTCCACAACAAAGTATAAGAAAGATTATTTTAACTATTTAAAAGGTTCGAAAGCGGGTTACTCTCTAGGAAAAATATAACGTATACAAAATATAAATAATAAAAGTGTGTTACAAAAAACATTAGTTAAAACTATGTTATCTATTTACAAAATTTATTTTTCAAATTGTTTGCTATACTTAATTTTACCAACAATTTTCTTTTTGTAAGTAAAAAAGAATGATAGAATTTGATCAATTTTAGTTAAGTTTGATACTTAAGAAAATTTCTCGTAACTGTAAAGCAAATTTACTTAGATCTCTCGCACTACCATCTTCGTGGTTTTTTTTTAAATATAATTTTTGACGATACATTATGTTAGAGAAAATCGTTTTCATGGACGTTAATACTTTTGTTTTATTTTGAATTTTAAGTTTCGTTTTCTTAACTTCTGTTTTTAATTGATGTTTACTTGTTCCGACTTGACAATCCGCTTCTATAGTTGTGGATAAAACGGAGTACAATAGTTTTTATAAACTGTAGTGTTTACCAGTTGGTGATTCAGTTTAGTGAATGATTCTGTCAAGCCTTAAGTGGAATTATTAAATATTTTATTTTGTATTGTATTTTATTTTAATATCAGTTAATTTTCACCTATATGAGATATGCTTCTATTTTTGGCAACGCAGTATTAATACTTCTCTGTTAACTTCTGAACACGGTATTCAACTTTTTTATTTTTACTCTGAATAGAGGTTAGATTAATTTTTTAACACAGAAGACGATCGGAGTTTACAGTGAACGATGATTTAACAATTAAACGATATTTCTCAGGATTTAATGCTCTATCTCTATGGTTTTTGAATTAAATTAGGGTGACTGTTGAATAAAATCACATTTTGAGAAACACCTTTACAATAGATTTGAGAAAGGTGACTAGATAGAGTTGGGATACTATTGACAGTAATGGAAGGAGAGAGGAAAACCGCTTTAACTGTAAAATGTATTAATTTTGTTTCTAAGTAGTTCGTTATAGTAGTGATATTCAAATTAATCCCCTTTGTAAAACGATGGGTAAGGTTTATAATATAGAGGTGTAAACCGAACGAGCAAAGCTAGTTCTCAGTTTTAACTCAACCGTCTGTCTGTATATCTAATCGGGACATTCTCACGATAACTTTTGAATGCGTAAACAGATTTTTATCAAACTTGGCACGCGTTTCCATATCTTTACACTACACGGCAATATTGTTTTTGAGATTGATCTCCGCAAAATTAGATGGCAATGGCAAAAATGTGAGGAGTCAAAATCGCAAAACTTGTGGCGTACCAAATCAAAGGGGAATTTTACACACAGAATATAATATTTATTTTTAGAAATTTTAAATGTTGGGATGTGTTTGAGGGTTGAAAATAAATTCTCTTGACATTTGAGAGGGTTTTTTATATGTTTATTATCACTGTCCTAAAGTTCTTTGTACTGTAATAAACATTTTTCTTTCATTGAGAAAGAGTATTGTTAAAATTAATATTTGAATAAGCGAAAATTATGAAAATAATTTTTCAATAACATAAAATTGTTTTAAATAATTTTGGTGTTTATTTTAATAATACACATTCCGTATTTACATTACATTCCTTTTTATTACATTTTTTCTAAAAAAAAAATTATTGTATTTCAGCAGTATATGAACTATAATTTGTATTATGCTTGTATTACATTATATTTATTTGTATTTCCACAAGACAGTAACCTCCTTTTGAAGTTTTTAAATATGTGAAATAGTCGTTCTTACATTTTGTTGTGGACTCCACGCTGTTGGTACTCTTTAACACATACCATCTTCTTCCGCCACCTTTGAATTGTTATCAGGAACTCTCCTCCCATCTTTACAACACTCATATTGACCCCGTGCTCTCACCTTTTTTGGGGGGTTTTCCCTCCATGTGCTATTTTAATTGTTGATTGTTGGTTAGGAAGGTAAGAAGGGATAGTTTTTTTGACACCACACGTTTAAAACCATACGTAGGTTTCCATGAGCTGATTATTCTCGCTGATGGAAGATTCCAGTTTTTTATTATTATTTTCCTACTAACATTACATTCCGTAGTACTAATGCGAGTGTTTAGTTTAAATTACTTTGACACTTAACAGTTTCTTTGTTCTAGAATTTTCTCTCAGTCGTATAGACTGCAGGGTTCAAAACTTTGGCCAAAATTTTGATATAATCGGGAAAGTACGTGTGGAGTATCAGATTAAAGGAAATGTTAACCATAATCTGAACATAACCTACAGTTTTATATATTTCAAAATTTTAGGGCACCTGAGTCTTAAAAAGGGATTAACAGTTTTAAAAAATTGTAAAAATCCAGCCGGTTATGATATTAAAGATATTAAAGGAAATTTTAATACAAATTCGAATGTAGCGTTTGCAATCAAAATGTGGGCCAAAAATTGCATTCAAAATATTAAAAAATTGAAAAAGACCATGTGGTGGATTAAATTATGAGGAGTTTTAGTTAAAATACAAACCCGGTATCCTTAATAATTTGACAGAATTAATATCTCTCAATTCTCCTTGCAAAATCAAAACCTTTGTAAACAATGTTTACAAAAAAAACTTTCATATTGTTATCAATTACGTACATTTTTGAAAATTATTGACTTAGTCTTAGAGATATCTATGGAAATATATACAAACTTAAAAGGTAGACCTAAGTTATTTACCATTTAGGCATTATAGTTACAAATTTTTGTAAAATATAATAGAGTATTTGAGAACTTTTACTGTTTAGGGCTTTTCAGTTATTATTTTACTAAAAACAAAAAAAAAGCTAAGTAGTCGAGGTTTCCGTAATTTTACTGATAGTCTAAAAAATTGTCTACATTAAAATCTATCTGACTTAAAAATAAATGTATTTTATTAAAAATAGTAAGACAAATCTGCAGCTCAGGGAACTTAGAACTTAAATATCAGAGAAATCAAGGTTAATAGACTTAATAGATTTCATTAACGCGGCTTCTATGAAAATTACATTCGTATTACAATAATCCATGCATGTTAATCCATTCATTACGCGTTTTTACACACTGAAGACACGAAATAATTATAACCAATGAGTCAAGAAATTTATTACTCCTTAAATGTAACGAATAAATGCTTATATAACATTCGTTGAATATGGTTGGCACTAATCGCTGTAAAATACCTCTCTAACACAGCTGTTCGTGTACCCCACCTTTATGAAGAATGCGTGCAAGACAAACAGTTACATAATAGCCAAATCGACACTAGAACTGTTTACTAGGTATTCTACGATCTTCCCTAACTGTGTGTACTAGGCAACGCTCAAACTTTCTGTCATGTTATTACTTATATTAATTTTTGAACTCATGAAATAAAATATGCAATAAGTTTGCATCAGTTTATGCAATCAACCCAAACCTAATTGATAGAATTGTTACTACCATGTTGTTTAGCCGCATTGATCATTTTAGTACCGAGACCAAAGTATACCAGAGATAATCCTAAAGCATGCACCATACACTGACACGCGGCTCCGCGTGTGTTTCGCTTCACACAACACGGTTTTGTGTGGCGCAAATTTCCTTATTTATAACCACAAGGATTCACGGTAACAACACGCTGTGAGAGGTTTATTGTGAAAGACAGATTTCGTCCGTGTCAGTCACGACGACGAACGATGTTGTGTGTGTGTGTGTGTGTTTCGGGTGTCGATACTGCGGCAGGAAAATTAAATTTGTTCCCTTTTGTAACGTTTTGTATTCAACCGACTTTTCCACACACATACACACACAACACACAGTATTGAGCGCAGTAAGTACGCACACGCGTCTCTTTCTGCGTGACGCTGGTTTACAGCGATTAGATTTTTTATTAAAACTAATCAGGACAACACTCTTTTTTTAAATTTTCTCTTTCAGCTCCTTCAATGTCTTTACTCAATGCGTGTACATAACCAACATGTACATTTATTATTACATGTATTATTTTGTTTTTTCCGTTATACGGTCACCACTTCGTGTCACCTCTTCTCTTTAACACCATATATCATTTTCGTCTAACAGGTCTGATGTTACTATACTCCTAGATAACAGTTTCCGTTTGTTATCGTCATTACCTCTCTGTCGATATTCAGGTCTTGTCTCTGTCCATCCACCATGTGTATGTTGTCTTCTGCGTGTTCATTTCTAAACCCCACTTTCCGAATTCCTCTAATAACTGTGTTATATTCCGTGTTCTGCTGATATTCTGAAGAATGATTTGTTCATCCAAAAATATGAGCATAAGGTGGTACTCTCCAATATACTTATTATCGTAATACGTCATTCTCTTGTCCAGTGTATTGACGGTTAAATATAAGTGAGTGACAATCAACAGTCTTGTGTAAGGCTTTTACTGACCCTCGAGGACTCTTGTACTTGTGCTGTTCCCCTTGTACATTGTACTTGGCTTCCACTGCCTGACTACAACTTCCTCACTATATTAACCAGGTGTTCATTCACTACATTTTAATCTGTTGCTGTCACAATTCTCTATTGGAATATTATTATATGCTTTCTCGAAATCAGCAAACAAGATAGAAATATAAATTAAATAACAAATTATGAAAACTGTAATTTCTTTGAAGAAATTAAGCAAAATACACGAAATATTCATCTCTAAAATAATTGTAAACCAAATTTGCGTAACGGGCACTAAAGACAAAAAAGAATAAATTTTATAACTAAATCTAAAAAGTATGTATATATATTTTAGATATTTCCCTAGAATTGAAATAGACACAAAGTATTATTTTTAACAGGCGCATTCTTAACGTATTGAGATCGTTTATATAAAACTTTCTATATTGACAAAGCTTTGCGTCTGCAGACGTTTCTTCGGTTGTTATGATTAGAAGATATAAAAATTAAAAGACAAATTATAGACAGATTATTGAATCTTATTAACAAGACATATTTAAGGTACTTTGATCACTTAGCCGGATGTACAGACAAAGTGGGAAATTTGTTGTAAATTCGGTAAAGTAGAAGATACAAAACCTACAGGGATGGAAATAATCAATTGACCAAAGCTCTTCTCTCTATATTAGGATAAATTCTTTATATTCTTGACATCAAGTGAAGTGTTAGCCCAGTTCTGAAAGAATAAGTGGATTCTTAGCTAAATACATATATGCCCCAATATTTCTGAAAGAATAAGTCGATTCTTAGGTAAATTCAAATATGCCCCAATACATAACATGCATTTCAAGTAGGCCTACTAAATATGCTTAGATACTAAATCTAAAACGGAATTAAAAAGGAGATATTAATTAAAAATTTTAACATAAATATCATTTATTGTTATCATCATGTTCAGCAAGGATCCAAGGATTAAACCACAAATGGTTTGTTCCGGTCCCAGGCAGATACACTAGAGCTGGTCACTCCAATGCTTCTTCGGACACCCCACATCTCTCCGTCCTTTCGGCTTATACTTCAACAGTTGTTTGAGGATGCGACAGTTATCCATTCGGTTTAAATGTGAAATAATAGGGCAGAAACCATTTTAGTGCAATGGGCAATGCTATCGAGTGTACTCATAATCATCAGTTCCTGCCGTTTATCTGCATTCCTTCTGCGATCTGAAAGAGTATCCAGCCACGTGGCTGATTAATCTTATTTCGACCGCTTAAATACGACTGACTTGGGATTTTGTTAGAGTTAGATTCTCAGATCCATAGAGAAGTATAGGTCATCAATCACACTGTAGGCCTTTACGCCTGTTTTTGCTCGTTTATTTTAGAATTCTAAATCTATCAATTTTGGAGTACTATCAACTATTATAAATAGTTATTAATTTCCTATCAAATGTCTGCATGTAATACCTAAATCAGTACAGTTCAACATTTTTGTATTATCTGAAGTTTGGACGAAAACCAAGCATCACTATTTATTAAGTACAATACTTGAAATAAACAAACGTTACTTAATTTTACTGTTGTAAAAGTATACTCAAAGAAGTACATAATTAAGAAAATTGTATATTATTGTGTGTGTATAATTGATATTTCCAGGGCATGGTTATTGTTACGACATCACAGAACAATCTACGTGTTTACCTAATGTTCCAGAGGTATCCGGAATGCAATGCGTGTGGCGTACGTGATTCTCGACGCATTAGCTAGACTGTACCAGAAGCCGCGCGGACTGTGTCAAGGCAGCAATTAATAACGTCGTAGGTAGAGATAACGCGTAGTTTGGAATGTTCTGGTCTCTGAGCGGGGTATAAATACAAGGCGGCAGCGGCCTTAGTTTCAGTTATAGTTGCGATATATTACGTGCGGTTCGAGTTTATTGTCGGGCGATTACAAGTGATTACTGTGTGCGTTCAAGTGATTATTAGTGAAGTGTTGTGATTTATAATCAGGCGGTATAATTGTAATACAATTGTGTTTTATATCAGTTGACATTTTATTGCGTGTGAACAATTTTTATTTGATTTGTTGTAAGAGACTGTGTTGTTAATTACGAACTGTTTAACTGTGAAAATTAAAGCTGGTGATTAGTAATTTAATTGGTGTCTTGTAGTATACCGTCGTAATAGTGATGTCAGAAGTGGGATAGAACCGTTAACAGTGGAAACAGTGGACACTTTGTACAAGACGAGTTTAATTCGTAATTAATCGGTAAACAATGGATGCCACTCAGATGATGGAAAATTTCCAGGCGCTGCTGTTGCAGACATAAAAACGACAGGATACGAAACGAAGACAAGAAGAGGAAGAAGCAGAAAGACGACAAAAAGAAGAACGAAGTAAGAAAGAGAAGAAGCAGAAAAACGACAGGATGAAAAACGTAAGCAGGAAGCAGATAAAAAACGGTCTTCTACGAGGTGAGCTTAATAAGCAAGTTACTAGAAATATCGGAGGTACAAGAATCATTGTCATTAAAAATAGCTGAAGTAGAAAAATCTGTCTCGAGTGTTGAAGAATCGATGTCTACAAAAATATCTGTCATAGAAGTAACCATGCCAAATAAAATATCTGCAGTAGAAATGTCAATTGCAAACATAAGAGAGCAGTTCATGAAGGTACAACAAAAACAAACATTTGAACAGACTGTACCAATGATAAAGACAGAAAAGACAATAGAGAAAGTCACCTTGCCTACGGTTGGGATAGTTCATGTCAAGGCTCCAACCTTTGACGGAAGCAGTCACTGGGCAACGTACCTCCGCCAATTTGAAGCTGCTCCATGCGCAAATAATTGGACAGAGAAAGACAAGGCTGTTTCACTCGTTCTTGCATTAAAAGGACCTGCGGCAGAATTACTACAGAAAGTGCCACCTGACAGCCAGAACACCTATGCCGAATTGATAAAAGCTCTAGAATTACGCTACGGTGATAAACATTTGCGAGATGTGTACTACGCTCAGTTGAGAACAAGACGACAACGTTCCGAGGAGAGTCTTCAAGAGTTTGAAGCAAGTATCGACAGACTGATTGGATAGCCTATCCTGAAGCACCAGAAGATTTTCGAATAAGGTTTGTGGTGCAGACATTTATTGATGGCATCGGAGATTGTAAACTTCAGCAAATATTACGAATGGGAAGGCACGGAAATAGCTCAGAAGCTCTTGTTCACGCCCTAGAGTTTGAAATTGCCAAGTCGGCGTCCCGCTACAATAGTGGGTTTGTGCCGTCACATTGCCGTTACGATGGGTGCAGAAAAACAATGTTGTCGGACAAACAATTCAGAAGTTCAAGAGAGTCACAACGATTTGAACGATGGGAAAAGACAGAAGACCAAAGTGTTACAACTGTGGAAAACGTGGTCATCTACAGGTAAACTGCTGGGAGAAGAAGATACCGAGAGAAGAGAGTGATCGCACCAATTGGAGAAGTAAAGCCTCAGAACAACGCACAGTTTCTACGCTACATAAGACCAGTGGAAACTTGATTGTTAGTGGATTTGCGGAAGGTAAACCAACATCATTTACAGTTGACACGGGCGCAACAGTGTCCATTGTGCGCCCTGACTTAGTCAGCAACCGCCGGCCTCTAATTAGCTCTTGTACAATACAGACTGTGACTGGAACCCCCGTCAAGGTGCTAGGAAAGGTAGATGTACGTGTACGCCTGGGTCTTCTCGAGCTTAACCACCAAATGCTCATTGCAGACATTGTCGATGAAGTGATTCTTGGCATGGACGTTATGAATGTCTACGGATTCGTTGTGGACTTAAGAGAGAATGTCCTGAGGGTCGGCCAAGAGAAGATAAAGCTTTGCATGGTTAAAATGACAGGGTCTACCAACCATTCGATTAAGCAAGTGGCATTGGCCGAAGAAAAAGTCAACAGGTCTGGTCAAGAGGAACCCTCCCTATTGCAGGCGGAGGAAGAAATAGCAGAGGAAGTACAAATAAGTGTAACGACAAAAGAATTGATTGGAAAGCCAACTATGAGTGTCGAGACAAGACTCTTGCTTGTTTCTGAGTTAATGGAAGAATCCGGAGGAAAAGTTGCTAAAGTTGAAGTTACGCAAGGGGTTGTTGATGATAACCAAACAGACTTGGGTCAGCCAGTGGTGTTTAGGTCATCAGTCCATGACGCAATGGACGTGATTCCAGCAAAACTAGTGGTTGAGCGGAAGACTCGTATTCCTGGGAACGTGATATTCGGATCACTCGAGACTGAATTCGAAGAACCGGAAAATTATCTTTCGCAAGGACGTTCACCAAGATCGCCTGGTCGAATATTACTTCAGAGACGGTTTGCCAGTTCAGGACGAACAGGCTTAAGGAGGGGGTAGTGTTACGACTTCACAGAACAATCTACGTGTTTATCGAATGTTCCAGAGGGATCCGGAATGTAATACGTGTGGCGTACGTGATTCTCGACGTATTAGCTAGACTGTACCAGAAGCCGCGCGGACTGTGTCAAGGCAGCAATTAATTACGTCGTAGGTAGAGATAACGCGTAGTTTGGAATGTTCTGGTCTGTGAGCAAGGGTATAAATACAAGGCGGCAGAGGCCTTAGTTTCAGTTATAGTTGCGATATATTACGTGCGGTTCGAGTTTATTGTCGGGCGATTACAAGTGATTACTGTGTGCGTTCAAGTGGTTATTAGTGAAGTGTTGTGTTTGTGTTTGTGTGTGTTTGTGTTTTGTTTGTGTTGTGTTTGTGTTGTGTGTGTGTATCTGGCGGTATAATTGTAATACATTTGTGTTTTATATTAGTTGACATTTTATTGCGTGTGAACAATTTTTATTTGATTTGTTGTAAGAGACTGTGTTGTTAATTACGAACTGTTTAACTGTGAAAATTAAAGCTGGTGATTAGTAATTTATTGGTGTCTTATATTTTGTTTTCACTGTACCTACGACGATCAAGTAGACCATCGTAACATTATGATTAAAACTTTGTAACTATTCGGAGGTACATATAAATATGTCGCAGTCGCTCCGACACTTCTAGAAACTTGTAACTCTGTCAACGTATATATTATTGACAATAGTATCAAAAAGAAACTTTGTTGTTAATGAAAGTGAAGTTTGTTTATTTTGATAATGGTATGATTTTAAATTAGGTATATGTTGATAGTAACATCAGCAGTTTAATGTAACGAAATTTTGTGTTAATTAGAATTCTACAGTCTAGTGTGCCTTGAAAATTCCATACCAAACCGTAACTCCTCATTTTCTCTGTGTCTCCTGTCCGTCGCTGTTAGCTTATCACACAGCACATTAGGTAATTAATTTTGCAAACAGCCTAGCACGTTAATATCTCTCCGAGCTAACGAAATATCTGTTGTTTGTTCGTTCCAAACAGGAGCGGCAGAAAAAAGTTCGAAACACGGCGCCGAGGACAAAGCCAACACGATAATAACGGCGATGAAGGAGAGAATGAAACAGAGGGAGAGGGAGAAACCTGAGATTTTCGAGCTTATCAGGTAACTATAAATTCATAGGAACTGAGAGACTTTGCATTCATTATTAAAGTAAGGATAATTCTTTTAAAATTCCGTTACACTTATTTAATTTTACAGCAATGTCGTTTAATATTAGACTGATAAAAACTTTTACTTGAAATAACCAAAAAGATAGCTTAATGATGTCTAATAAACTTACAAGACGTATATAAAATATTTGTGTTGACAATTAGATAGACTTTATCATCGTCTTTAGAACCTCCAAAAAGGAGTATAGAGAATCAGGTCAATAATCACACAGTCATAGCGTTTGTTATCGTGCAGACGTGTACGTTACTGTCTACACGCACATTGACACTGTCTATCGTACATTGAAACGCATAGTTTCAATGTATAAATAGTATAGAAATAATTACACTGGTCAACATAAAAAATCTTTTGTGATGTAAGAAGAACAATTCTGTCATTCAGATCTCTTATTTAGCTCTTAGTTTCATGAAAAATAGCAATTTCCTTTACAACTTTGTGAAATATTAAAATTTTGCTAAATAATTTTAAAATACAAAAATTGGGTTGGCAACACTGTTAAACTGCTTCTAGCAGACAGTAAATATGAATACCATTAATGACAGATATGTGGAGATCTAAAGAATATTGCATCTTACTTGACATACAGTTAAGGCACATTAAATATTGCTGCTTTCTCTGCTTGTCGTGTAGTCGTGCCATGCCTTTACACTACATAAGAAAAACTTGGTCTAAGTAGTTATTGGTGGAGCCTGGAAACAAGATGGGTACACTCCCTTAGTTGCCAGTGATGAAATTATACATATACATGTCGTACACCTTTATATTTAAACTTGGTCTGATCAAAAATTTTGTCCTATGAATCAGGAAGGAGAAGCTTCGAGATCTTTAAAGACAAAATTCCTGAATCTGACTGATGGTAAGGTGAAAGAAGGAATCTTTTGTTGATGTAGGAATATTCGTGAACTCTTTAGGTATGAAACATTTAATTAGAATAAATGAGACAGTATTTTAGAAAGACTTTAAGTTTATTGTTAACAACTTTCTGGGTAACCGAAGAGCTGAAAACTATAATAATAGCTGTTAATGAACGTCTGACAACATATTGATAATTAGTTTGCAATTTATCGTTTAAAATACACTTCCTTAATTCAGATCTTAACATGTTCCCAAGAAACTGCGATACAGTGAGTTATGAGTATAGAAAGCGCTTGAAATATATATTTCAGCCATAGAATATATGTATGTATTGAGACAAGTGGAACACATTTACGTTTGCTGACTATTGTTGAAATGGGGCAGAAGATGCCCCTGAAGTGGACTACAAAAACGCTCGAAGTGGCAGGTAAGAGTTCGACATATGTAGGATGGAATCTAACAGTAGGAATAAACTTATGTGTATACGTAAGTATATATCTTGACATCGAGAGCTTTTAAAAGTGTTCTGATGTTACATTCTGGTTTTTCACCTCATTTTTGGTTGAATTTACTATTTCGGCAAAGGAAAGTGATAACTTTTATTTTTTTGTTGGCCAGTGTTATTATTACTTTGCAATCGCTATTGTACAAGTCTAACAGAGTTTGATATTAACGTAAAAGAATTTAACAAAATCTAATAGACAGTGATAACTTTTATAGACAGTAATTAATTCTTAAGCTACATTGTATTATACACACGCTCGTAACAGGTACACATGTTCAAACACATGATACGTGTATTAGTTAGTTCTTCTCTGTCCCTGTACAGATTATGAACGTGATAAACAATTTTATGGAAAACCCAACACGAATATTTTATATTATGCATGTAGTAAATCTTGCAAAAACTAACGTCAATTTCATCATTTAATTCACACGGTCGCTATTCTAATGATATTTACCTACAAAATCAGTTGTAATCAATTAAATAATGTTGTATACAGTTAAACCTTTTATACAATTCATGCAAAGAACATTTCTGTAACTTAAATTCTTACTGTGCATTAAAAATTTTTGAATATTAATCCAACGATCCCGTTCAAATATACCACACGTCACATACAATTATACGTTCAGTGAACGATACGAGCATTGCTCGTCGTTAACCAGATAAGAGACTGAGTGGACACAAAGTAGAAAAATATGACATAGCATTCTCGCTACAGTTTTGTTTTGCATTGTAAACCTCAGTTGTAAATAGAATTTGGCCTCCGTTATACTAAGCGATCACTACAAGCCAGCGAAACGGTACAAATTCACACCGTCTACCGACTTTAGGCGATGAAGTGAATGTATATGTGAGAAAATAAATAACGTATTTTACTTGTCCACTTGAAACAGAGGTACTATTAGAAGAACGAGTTCATTGAAATTGGCTTTATCCATGGCCGGCTCTAGTAGAAGGCCGGAATATTAAACGTGGCAACACTGGAACCAGCTGATATTTGAGGCCGACTACACGTTCTCTTAATTTATATATTTCAATAATCAAATCGCGTCATTTTTAATTGCCGGTTAACAGCAATTTTATAATTCTTCATTTTTTGTAAATTAAAAGTTTATTATGTAAAATACTCTTATATTATTTAAGAAATATAATAATTAACTCATTCATATGATACAAAATTCAATGATTCGGACAAAATTAATTCGTTAGGCCTAACACTAATTCACTAATTTCTTCAACTTAAACGTATAGTACTAAGTGCGCACAGGCCTATAATTTAGAGTTAGCTATAAATAGGCCTACTCATGATTTTAGTAATGTTATGATGAATTTAAATCATAGTATAACATGTTTACTGTAGCTACTTTATTACACTATGCTTATAGGCCTCAGACGCAACGTTGCCACGTTTAATACTCCAGGCTTCTACTAGAACCGGCCGTGGTTTATTATCCTTTCCACATCAAACGGGAATCGAACGTTTTGAAAAATTTTAGAGCTCTTATACATATACGAAGCTCAGGTTTTTAAGTAACGTTGCGCATCAAAAACGCCAAACACGTCTGTCTACGCCGAACATGTTCAAAAACGAAATAACCATAACCACAAAAGTTGCAAACGCTTATGGTACAACCTCTGAATCTAACTGCGTGTATGTACTCAGGTGTTCTTTCCAACTTAACGTTTCTCCGTTCATCCCGTTTTAATTCATTTGTGTTCCCATCCAGAGTGCGTTTGTGTGTTACCTTCGTAGCGGTAAAAACGCATAACATAACACTAGTCTTTCGTAGCCACTGGTACGTAATGTTTGTATACAGAAAAATTTAATTTTTACATGTACATAACATTTATAAGTAATGTTAGTAGCTACTCCAGTTGTGATCTTATTAATACGTTTAGCTGTTAGACCATTTTTCCAAGTCGCTGCTGAACCAAATGTTTGCAAGTGTTATAATATTATTAGGCGTATCATCATCATCGTTTTCACAACACGGCATAGGCAAGGTGTTGTCTGTTCCGCCTTCGAAGATCCTCCTGCCACCTCTTCCTGGGTTTACCCACACACCGGTGTACTATAGGTTTGTATTTCCAGACTTGTTTGGCCAGTCTGGAATCTGACATTCTTTCTAAGTGTTCTTTCCATCGTTGTTTGTAATCTTTTAATGTTTCATTCAAGTTAAAAACTTGTAACTCTTCTCTTATGGTATATGATAGTATATATATTATTTAAACGTTTGTGCGATATAAATTTGTGTATCCACGAGTTCGTTTGTAACAATACGTGCGGATATAAATGTACAAATAGAGGTGAAGTCAGACTCCTGTTGTAATGTCATAATGTCGGTCGTGCGACTAACGTATCATGGTGTACCGAGCGAAATGTTCCACAGACTGTTTCAACAACAGAAAGTGTTGCTCTTAACAACGAAAACACAAAGACTTACGAATTAGTTAATTTCTTTGTCTTACAAAGCACTATTATTAAAAACCCGATTCCACAAACCAATTTATCTATTCCGGTTTCAATTATACTGTAGATTCAAATGTATCATAAACCTTGAGTGAGTGTGTAAGTGTGTATGTACGCGCGCGCGCACGCGTGTGGGGGGATAGGTGGGTGGGTGTGTGTGTGTGTGAGAGAGAGAGAGAGAGGGAAGTACGACATATTTACAGACCGAATGTCTTTTTAATAACAGTCTCTTGTCTGGTTAGACGGATTTACGTCAGTTCATGGCGTAAATGTTCTCTCAATTCATAGAACACTATCATCCGACCACTATCTACAAACAACAGTAAATACACTGACAATACAGCAAAGTGAGATACAACAGGCAACACAATCAATAAGATACAACAATCAGTAGATAATTAACGAATTTATTAATTTTAATCAGTGTTTGTACGATAGTAAATCACAGTTTTACGAGAAAATACATTTTATATTTGACAAAATTAGTAAATTAATGTTTCCGTTTTCTTAGCTCGAAAATGACTATTGCAAGTTCAAGAACATTAAAAGTAACTGCACCCGCTCGATTTCTAACGTTCAACAGCAGTAACTGACTATTTCCTATTTCTCGAGGGGCCAGTATAAGACGAAACTCGACAAAACCCATATATAAGCACAGATGGAACAACAGCAAATACTCTAATATACGTTGAAACTAAACAGAGGTCGAATAGAAAGAAAGGTTTTGCATAACTGATTCAAATAACAAAGTGTATTACAGAAAAACAATACACTCTTTTAAGGAATTTACACAAATTACTTTTGAAAGACTGGAGTACGGGAAACTCTTAAAAAAATAAACACTTTGGTAATAAGAAAATAAAACTATTTTAATGTAATGCATTGGCGTTTGTCAGACTAACGAAGATGGCCACGTTTCGGTAGAAGTATTAATTACAAATTATTTTAAAATTCTATAAATTGTGTGCTTTGCTTGCAACGGTAAGGATATTATTATGAGTATATAGGTTTCTAACACTTGGCTGAGGTCTGCTGCAGATCTGAGTTTGAGACAGCCATTTCTTAGTCTACTTCTTCAGATAGCTCAGTTTGAAGTAACTGGTTCAGAAGCAAGCAGACACAGTACCATACAGTTTACTGTATGTCTCCATAAAAAAACAACTGTTTCTTTGTTAGCCAGCTGTACTAGTATTCTGTATTTTTCACACAGTCAGTTGACTGAAGTGGCCCAATTCGACTTTGAACCAAACACCTAACGCGGACCAACTCAAGCGTATCCCTTCCATTAAAAAAAAAAAATAATTAAAAGAACGTGGAATACAAAGACAAACCAAAGAATCAACAATTACAGCATCTACACAGAAATTAACGATTGTGGAGGATTAACCACATTTTTCTTTGTCATATTTTAGGATCGTGTAGGACAGTCCAGTTAGGTACGGGACAGCTCAATCATTTCAAAGGCGCGTTGTAAAGTCGACCTCAACGCGTTTCGCATGTCATTGCTCCAGCCGGTCTTTCAGCCTACTCAATTCTAAAGCGTACCTAGTCATTTCAGATTGATGATAAGTTAAGGACGGTCTAGCCGCAGTTTCAGCCGCATTGTCCTACTTTATAAATTCTGTCAAGAGAGACGACTTGAACTTACAAGGTAGACGTCTTACTGCCTAAGTTAAATGTGTCCGTCTTGCTAATTTGTGTTAAAAAGTCTTTTATCAATATTAATTGAGTTATGAAATTTAATAAAACTGATTTTGTTGTTTAAGAAAAGATGAAGAGAAATAATGACGTTAATTATTGTAATAGTACTTAACATTATTACAATTCATCCTTAAACTTCACGTCTGTACTTGGTACAATACTTTTCTGTTGAACAGAGAGAATTAGAAGTACTTTTGTGTAAAGAAATTTGATCGTTCATATAACATAATATTTTGTAAGACGGTACCGTGACTAGCCAGCAAGATGAGTTCATACCCAAGACTAACCCTGTAAGGACAAGAGAATAACGTAAGGCCTGCTAAGGCCTACCGTTTTACTGAATTTTCGGAAAAGGCAACGCAAGCAGCGTTCCAAATTGTTCATTACACTCCTTCTTGAATTCGCAAATTGTTCATTACACTCCATCTTGAATTCGCAAATTGTTCATTACACTCCTTCTTGAATTCGCAAATTGTTCATTACACTCCATCTTGAATTCGCAAATTGTTCATACACTCCATCTTGAATTCGCAAATTGTTCATTACACTCCATCTTGAATTCGCAAATTGTTCATTGCACTCCATCTTGAATTCGCAAATTGTTCATTACACTCCATCTTGAATTCGCAAATTGTTCATTACAGTCCATCTTGAATTCGCATATTGTTCATTACACTCCATCTTGAATTCGCAAATTTTTCATTACACTCCATCTTGAATTCGCATATTTGCTGTCAAATTGTGTAAATTTTGTTTCCACCCAAGATGACAAACCGTAACTTGTGTTACGGCTTTCTCAACAAGACGACCCTAGTCAGGGTCAGATTGGTATAAGAAAACAAAATAAGAATAAATCTTACATGTGTAGCCTAAGAAAATTTAAGTAACATCTTCAAGCCAGTTACCCCTATTTTCTCAGGAGAAGATTATATAATGCAGACTACGGCACTGAGAAACAGACATTAACAAAGGCGGGTATAAAAGGTCTAAGCAATGCTTTGTGTTTGGATTAGCATTAATAGTGAGGATGCATAACACCACCAACAGACAAATATTTCAAGTCTACGAAGTAAGTGTCAGAATGGTAAAGTAGAATCGAACAGGTCATGTTTGCTTTCTAGAAGTATGAGATTTAAAATCGATTATTCGGTATCCTATATTTTAAAAATTCAGGTACTTGAACATCTCGGTACGGTACTGTCTTCCTGTCGGTAACAGCGACTTGTTGATGCTGTCTCGTTCTGTAAAATAAACGTTGATGTTTCTGCAAATTGCCTGAATAGTTTAAATCCTTATGAAAAATGATTATTGTTGTCCGAAAAATCAAAGAATATCTCTTGCGCCAATGTCATTAGATTTGTGTTTTTTTTAACGAGACTTTAGATCTCAAAAATTTTGTTGTATTTTGAAAAGATTTTGGAAGTAACGTCCAAACAAAATATAGTATTGAGCCTTGAATGTTTGATTAAACCAATCATGACAATCAATGTCTTGTTAATATCTTCCAGTTTAAAACTTTCAAGTGTAAGAATTAATCAGAAAAACATACTAATATACAAAGCCATTTGAACCACCTGAACCACTTAACCACTGAGTGAATACGCCCTACAGAATTCTAAGATTCAGTTACCTTCAAAGTGTCAACCGTGCCTATAAAATCGAATTCGTTGGTTAATTTCTTTGCTGAAAACGAAGTTTCATTTGTATACAATGGATCGATGAAAATACAGTGGAATTCGCGAATAACGAGAACTCAGATGTAACGAGCAAAAGTATGAAATTTGTTTGGTTTTGTATCTTAGTAATGATAATAATTAAACTCGCTTTTAACGAGTAGAAACGCATTACATACTTGGCTATAACTAGCATTTTACCGCAGGCTTGTTTAAGGGTTAACGTCTAACAAACGTTCGTTACAATACAGCATTTTAAACATTTGTTTAAAATTATTAACGCAATTTAGTGAAACTAATAATGTAAATGATGAATTCGTGGAATATTTAAATAAATTACAAAACTGTTTTGATATCTACATGTGTAAACTTACTAAACAAACAAAAATAGATTACTTTTTTAAGGTTAATTAAGTTCTGTGTGCGAGATATAATTTTGACGATTCCCTTTAGAACGAAGAAGAAAAAGACAAATAAATTAGGGTGAATTCTCTTGTAATTTAAAAATAATTATTGTACATGTGGCGTAGAAAGTTTTGCGTTTTTGCCAGATAGCCGGCTGATTTTTTATTAGTTTTTACTATACAGTTACTTTTACCATATTTCGCAAATGCACTATACGGCAAAGAATTATAGCGACTAAAAACTGTTTAAAGCTAAATTTAACTTTTAAGCGTAGAAAGTAAAACATGTCAAAATTTTATTGTGCTAAGCCTCTTCTATAGTATACTTTTTTGTTGTGTGTTCGATAATCACGGTATAAAAATTTAGGCTTGCGAGTCGACATCTATGATGTAAGGAGTACCCGGTTTTAACGACACATTTGTCCGGTCCCTTGAATCTCGTTATAAGCAAATTCCACTGTAATTTGAATATATTCTAAGCTTAGAAGCCCCAAGCCCCTATTCGCTTGTAAATAGTTCATGTGCCGACAAAATGTTCGTTAGTGCCATACATTTGCCATGCCTAGTCTAGTACTAAAGACTAGAAGAAGCAGAAAAAGAAGGAAGTGTGTTATTTTATGAGTAAAAACTTATTTTCTGAAAATACTATTAAACGGCCACTTCCCAAAACTGCTCGTTAGCTTCCTATACTGGCGCTTTGTTAGTCAATGTGGTCACTGCAGAATACTGCGTGTTGCATACTCAGTGCCGTAATTCATTTCCAGTATGTAATTACCCGCCTCAATCGTTTTCAAGTTAACCAAAATATACTTCGTATAACAAAATGCACATTACAGTAGTGGCGCAAACGAATTATTTAATTTCTTGCAACTGCCAGAGTTCTAAAACATGTAAAAGCAGTATAAACTAATATTACCAAAACAATCGTTCAATCCACAGAAATTTTACAGGCGAGTTTGGAAACAGAACTTTTGTATAGATATATTTGGAATTGTTTGGCAAATACGAAATTATTTCCTTCAAACAAAATGTATTTTCTCGAGAAAAAACTTTAAATAGCAGATTAAAAGCAAACACTGATGTAAATTTTAATACAACTAGGAAATTTTAGAAATCAGTAATTTCTGAAAGTTTTACTTTTCCGTAATTAAATTTTATAGTGGCCTATTTGGTGATTACGTGTTATCTGTATCAGGAATAAATATAGGCTACTATTCATTAATAATGTGATTCTTTTGTGTACGTATTTTATATACAGTTATGTAAGTAGTTTTATGTTTATGAGTCATGTGTCATTTTGTTAATCTGCCTGTATGTTATTGTGAACAACTTCACTGAGATTAGAGAACTAACTTGAATAACTACACAGAGTATATTAACTAAGTTTTTGTGAGCAATATGATTAGTTATTAATTGTATACTACCTTAAGATTTATTTGTATGATTTTTACGTAACCATAAAGCTATTATTTTCTTTGTTGTGTATTTCATATTAGTATGCGTTTGTATGCAAAAGGATATACAATTCTGTGTGTGTGTGTGCGCGCGCGCGTGTGTGTGTGTGTTACTTTGTGAGAACGTTTTTTGCAATGTGTGAAATGTGATAAATGGCAGAAATCATAACGTAATCCAAGTAATTGGCACTACGAAATGTAAATGCAGTAATTTTTAAGACTTAATCTTATTTCAGACGTGACGGTGTAATGACGTATGGATACAATAAAATACACAATAAAAATACACGAATTTGAAGACATTCACGGAACATTTAAGTATATTTATAAATACAATTATGCCTGTTAAAGTTTGTAATGTATATCGTCCTCCACAGCTTTCTGTTTACAACCATTCAATCGGACTAAACATACAATAGGCCTACATAAAATATATTAGCGTTTATAGAAGTATTTAGGCCTACCATTTGGTAGAGGTAACCAAATCAGTAAATTTATATTTTGAGTATATGCATAAAGGAGCAACAAATCTTCTAGTCGTAGATTAGATTTATCCCAAACAAACTCAAAAACCATTGTAGATTTTATGATTAGAGAAACAGGATACGTATGCGCTAAGTGAAAACGTGGATACACTCTGGATAAGATCCATAGAGGTATTGTATTGAATGAACGATACGATATTGAAATCTGACCTAGATTTCATCTCTTAAGATTGCCATCTACATCAGTGTCCCATATTTTTTTAGTTCTTTTTATCGATCCCTTTTTCCAGTGCTCTGGACTTCAAAACTAACCTTGATAATTTATGGTTCTCTACTTTTAAAGAAATTACTGGAACACGTTAGTGTTCCCTCTTCAGTTATGTCTCCCAGTGTTCGTCTTCTTATGTCATCATTCCTAGCGTCTTAATTTTTTTATCTTCTTTTGTTACTCCCTCTATCCATTTTAGTTATGTCGGATCTAACGTTTATTTAACCTGCTATGTAACGCCTAAGATTTACTATGGTTTACTAAAAATTATGGATCTAAATCTATATCTTATTGGTCTATTCTGGCCGCGTTATCTGCAAAGTATTCAGTTTTCCAGTCAGCACGTAAGTCTCTGATCATAAAATCTATAAATAATTGTTGACAAACAATATGGCTGAAATATTTGCTTTTCTTGATACGTACAATTTCCTGGCTTTATTATCTCTACCAGATTGTGGACTAAGTATTAACACAAACGCACTTGTTAGATTTCTATACCTGTCACTGAAATGTTTTAACTGGAAACCATGTTAATTGCGTAAACATATCGTGCTTTTTAAACAGCAGAAAAACTGTAGTTTACTATAATGCAGATCACTGAAACTGAAATTTATTAAAATTTTCATGGAATCATGGAACTTTAACAACTTGCTTCAGTGTAAGCAGTACTGTGTAAGCAGCATTTATTTACACCATAACGGATCACCGTCTATACTATATACCTATTTACACATGTTATGGTTTCTGTCAGAGTGTGAATGTTACGTGGTCCTTGAGTTGAAATATTTTAATACACTCATTTATTGTTACAATTTTGTATTTAACTGTTTTTTGTTAAATAGCTGAGTTCTTTTTTTCTCTGCAAACTTATGGTCTTGATTAATTTTATTTTTCATTTTCTACACGTGTTTATTTTTAAGTAATCTAAAATATTTTGTCCCTTCAACTACAATGCGCGCTCGGAGACTATACTTATTATAGGATTGGGCCAAACGTTTGTGTTACCGACAATTAAAAGTGTGTAAACAACGAGTATTGTCCTTAATAATGAAAACAAAACAAATTGAACAAAACATTGAACATTCATTATTCTTCTGAAGTAAGCAAAGAGTCAAAACATTGATTTCTGTATTGCAAAGCGCGTAGATAATAACACATATTAGGCTGTAAATATCACATGTTGGCATAAGAATATAAGCTCTAAGCTTTAGAGTAAAGACAACGGTATACAAGTTCAACCATCGTCAAACAAAACCTAATCTATTGTGCTAATAAACGAAACACGTATATTTTTTTAGTTAAGTTTGAAAACAGAATTTTAGTTTCCTATTCTTACGCGGATCAAGTAAACAGAAAACTGTAAAAATAAACATTATTAGTTTTACTCCACCACAAATATCCATGACTAATGACCTAATTTTTCTTGACATGTTGGCCTTTCTAATCGAGGAAGAATTTCAAAATGGCAGTCAAAAGTTGAACAACACAGCCCACCTTTTATTTCATTTTTTTTGACATTCGTTTCGACATGGATAAGAGAGAACTGGTAACAGATAAAAAGAATTTTTCTACTAGTAATTTTGTACAAACCACTATGTTGTCTTTGGTATTGACTAGCGCTTTCGGCAGTCAAGCCATCTTCAGGTCATTTACCAACCTATTGTTGGTACTAACCTAACTAACCTATTGATTTGAGACCACTAACACTCCAATACAACAATAAGATGAAAGGAATATAGACAATATAGAAACAGGCCCAAACCTTTAATACCGTACGCTACACGTCTGAACACGATTGTTTTATATACTTCAGCACGTCATAACATGAGAAGCGTTTGACATTCTAACTCCAGATTTGATATATTCTCTATGTTTAAACACAGTCTAGTAAGCTTCCTTCCTACAAGTTTAGTCATATCCACGCGGAAGCGTCATACACAAATATTGTCCACTGCACAATTCCGCAGACGGCTTTCGATTTTGATGCCAAAATGTCAAGAGAAATTATGACAACCGTGATGAATGTTTTTGGTACAAGAATCGTTTCATCGCTATAACCATCGGATAGAGACATTAGAAATATTTATTTATTTACGTCGTGTTTCAATGCAGCAAATAACATTTTAACTTGCATGTAATTTTAACCAACTCTGAATACTGTGTAACATTTTATAACTAGCTCTGATGTTTCCTAAATGCTTCTGGTAGTAATTTTTTAGATAAATTTAACATTCAAATTTCACAATTTTTTACTTAATTTTAAATTATTTATTTTTACAGTTATTGTTCCTTTTTGTTCCATAAAACTCAAGACCCATCGTACAAACCGTTTTTAATTAATTTATTCGTGCGATGCCTTTTTAGTATTATGATGCTTGGTGTAATCATTTTATAGACATTATTTGTAGGAATGATTAGTCCTCCTGGACAAATGAAAATTCTGTTATGCTTCAAATATAGTTATGTCGTATTATAACTTAGTTATACCTCTGTTGGACAATTAAAAAAATTTAAAAATTTGTTTTCATAATTAAAGAGATGTTTTACTACTGTCAATAAAGTTTTAAACTAATTTTTTGTTTATATTTGTTTTACTTTTATCCACTGAATGAGATACGTTTATAATTCGTCGTTTGTCGAAACAGGTAATTACTGATTGAGTATTCAATAACTAAAAATTAATTTTTAATTCAATCATAAAAATTGCGATAAAGTTACTTTTTATCAAACACTTTTATTTGCATTTTCGACTCTGTAAAACGGCCTAAAAACCTAATGTCCATTACTTGTTTGTAACCTTCTTAGAAGTGTATACAAAAATTTATTATCTACAAGCAAAAACATAAAAATATATATATAATACTGACACAAAACTACACTAGACACGTGTAAAACTAGCATTTTTTACACTAAAATTAAAAACCTTTTAGTATTATTTTCTTTTTATTTTTATATTTTTAAACAATAAGATAACGACTTACAAATCTATAAAAGAAGAGGGAAGAAAAGGGGAAGGGGAGTTGAATGTACAGAGCAGGGTAATTTTCGTATAAAAGAAAATTATATTAAGGTGCATTTGTAATTGTTTTGTCTTATATAAATTGAATTGTTAATATGTTTAAAATTGTATATCTTGGACTACGTAAAGAAATGTACACACTTTGAAGCACACACTTAGTCAAGTCGCCAAAACATCTTCAAAACAAAAATCAAGTCTCAAAGGCAACACTTTTTATTGTGTCGTAAAATAAGTAATTAACTAACAAATTAAAAAAGAAAACGTTTCCATGCTGCAGTTTTAACTCATTATACTTTCTTTAATTTAAAACTAATTTCGAATATAATGGATCAAATGTGTACAGAAGCTAGATATTATGCAATCAATTTTTACCTCCCCACTTCTTTGATAATGCGCATAGTATTTATCGCTAATTGTGTTGTTCTTTATTTTGGTAAATAAGGCTAATGAAAATGATACTTGTAATATGTAATAAAAAACGTTCTCAAGGTAGATTCCACACCTTGAAACAAATATTCTTTTACAACTCCTCACACCGCACTGGGTTTAATTTGTACTTTTAGTACCCCTAACAAAGTCATACTAGGTGGTAGTCTGATTAGAACGCAGTTCTTGCTACGTGACGTTCCTGTTATCAGTACAAAATAAGTGCTAATCTACACCACAAACGTCGTGATACTAGTCTAAACAGCAATACCGTATCAAACTAACTAAAACTTATTCTAAATTGTATGCCTCGTATGTCGATTAGAAAAGTAAATCGTATCTCACAAATAACTTTTTAAGTACTATTTACTGCAGCGTTTAACATACACGCAAAAGTTTTGTTACCTTCAGAAACAAATTAAAATCGATTTACAAACAACAACAAAATAATAATTTTGTATCGCGTAAGTATGTATTTCTCGAGATATATTTTGCTCAAAGCTGTCTAAAAGTTATGAGTTAAACGAACTCAGCAAGAAACTGGTAAATATTTTATTAACAGCAGGTAAAAGCAAGGCCTCACCCGTAAACGATCTCGAAAGTTTGAAATCCATCACAAACTTTCCGTAAAAGCGACAAACAGAAACTGAACGTATCTCATTCGAGTTAAAGCGAATCTTCTTCTGTTCAGTTCGAACTTTTCGTTCTTTTTTGTTTTTGTTTGTTGATGAGTGTGTGCGTAATGTTGAGAATGAGATAAAGGAGTATGCTATGTGTGTGACATTCAGGGCTACATTTGGTGTGGAAGAGAAGAGTCACATTGGACATATGAAAGCGGTGAAGCAGTCCGTTCTAGACGGCACCAGCAAATGGTCGGCCAAAATCGCCATTACAGGTTTGTTCACTACTCTTGACAGCAACAAAATTCCCTACGTAATGTGTTCGTGTACATATATACTAACGTTATTTATGATATTGTACTTTGTTCAGTGTTTGTAACTAATATGTATTTTATGTATTTTTCTTTCTTCTCTTTTCTACTTACTGCCTTGTGTCTTTTTTCTTTCTTTTTCCACTTACCTAACCCCAGTTGATTCTCTACTTTAACCTTTTCTGCACTGCTACTTTTTTATGTCATACTTGAATTCATTGTGTACTCTACCTTTCATCCTATTCTATTAAACTTACTTTCATCACATTTTCATTAAGTCTATTTCCATTCATCTTAAACCTATTAACTGTTCATACATTACTCGTCATTTACATCATTTACATAAACTTATATAATTCATTAAACAGATTATTTGACCACACTAGACAACATAGCCTCATTCTAACTTTAGTTTTCTGTTTTTTTAATGTTTTTTGTGTATACAAATTAGTTTTCATCAATAACTTGATGGATGCAACGTGTTTTATTTATTTTTGAATTTGAGTTTGTTGTAGATTTCTTACATTTAAATTTTTAATGATTTTATGATGATTTATTTAAAACAATGTTACTTTAAAATCTTAAATACCGACGAAAGATGTACAAATTATAATCATAAATATATGTATGTCTCAAATACTTATTCATGTCTTTCATACTTTTTAACTTGTACATCATTCTCTTAGACGTTGAGTTTTATACTTTATATCCTTGTATTTGCGAATAATGGGGCTTGCCAGACGCCTCGCCAAATAAGACGACGTTATCAAGTCACGTAAGTCCTTCGCCCTACTGGACTGCCTTCCACTCGTTAACGCTTTCTGTATTAAACAATTGAACAGTTACTCACCGGATACGAAACTTAATTGGCAGAAGAGAAGGGTTGGAAAACACGGGATGGTATACGTGTTACTGCGTAGGGGTGATATCGATTTCTAATCAATCATAAACTGAAGTACAAAACAATCCATTCCCTTAGCTACACTCGCGCGCGTGGGTGTATTTACAGAGTCAAGTATCAATTAAAGCCAAACTGTGGAAAGCACATTTTGTAAAACAATATACAATGCGAGAAACAAGGAAACCAGAGAATCGCATGTACACATTTCTCGTTAGGTATGGTTATGTATTTACTTACACAAAGGAGAGAACTCGTACTAATGAAAACCCTTGAAGTTCAGTGTAAGTTATAAAGTCCAGCTGTCTTTTTGTTGGCCTGTCGTGACTAAAAATGTGAGCATGGGATAGAACTTTGATCACACAATCAAATGAAAAGAAAAGAAAATATGTTTTTGTGCCTGCTCTTACATATAGTTGTTTTGTCTTGAAAAATTAACTGAGAAACAGGAAATCAAAATACAAGCTACTAAGACAAAACACCTGAACACTTGGAGAAATTATTAAGAAAACGGTAAAAACAATGACAGAAACTAAGACAGATGAAATTTTCAGGACTACACATGATTTATAGTACAACAAAGACAATCGAGTTTGTAGGAACATTTACAATGATTTTTATGAAACAGTCAAAGAATACCTTTAATAATGTATAAAGAATTTTTAGTACTTACAAGTACACCTCTAGGTATTCCAGTCGGTGATTTTTTAGTTTTTCATCCAAGATGCATTTCGGAACAGTTGTGTTCCATCTTCAATTGGATCATTTAGTAAACTTACATAACATTTATACCATACATTTATTACATACATTTTTACAAAACTAAAATATCACCGACTGGAATACCTAGAGGTGTACTTGTAAGTACTAAAAATTCTTTATAAATTTACAATAAGTATAATAAAAAAGACTATAAAGCAAACAAAGAAAGAAAATTAAAATAACACGTAAATAGAATAATCCAGCTAAAAGTAGCATAAGGCGGTTTAAGGAATCTAGAATGAAAGAGAAAACACTGAGTAATGTGAAGAGGCTAGCAAGTAGCACAGAGGTAGAAAACTCGTATATAATTAAACCTTAGTTATTTAGTAATAGTGATTTGGACTTCGTCCTTATGTGTACGTATATATTAGTATAATACTGTTTCTGGGGTATAAATATTTATTGTAATTAAAATAGATTTCAATACAAAACCATTTATCCAACTAGAATCTCTAATGGTCATTTTTTAGAATATTAGAATGTTACGTTTTAATACAAATGTTTAACATTTTTATTAGTTTAATTTATACAAAACAAAATGTTATAAATTCAAAATGTTGTCAGAAAACGTGTATCTTGAAAGCTTATTAAAACACACACACAAACGTCAAGTAAAATCTTCTTTTATCGTACATTACAATGTTTCATGGGTTTCAGGGTCTTTCTCTCATACTTTTGTTTTAGTCTTTAAAGTGGTGAAAATGATTTTAAAGGCCAACAAGCATGTCAGCTCTCTCAGGATCGAAAAATCTTCACCGTCACTTTCACAGTCAAAAGAAGAGAACAAAAACCTCTAGTAAGCAAGCCCAAACCACCAAGAGATATACTTCTGCAAATATGTCAAACTATACATATGCAATTTGTATGATATAGCAAAGTGCATAAAACATACATAAATTTAAGTATATAAATAGAAAATAAATACAATTAAATATAAGCTGAAGATGAAACACTAACAAATATACTGGAGGCAGAGTCATTACCGGTCGTGTAGTACGGACTGATTTCATGCACGTAAGTAATTATATAGATAGCGTCGAG
Source organism: Magicicada septendecula (assembly GCA_034769895.1). Taxonomy (NCBI): domain Eukaryota; kingdom Metazoa; phylum Arthropoda; class Insecta; order Hemiptera; family Cicadidae; genus Magicicada; species Magicicada septendecula. Next base: position 120,759,941 of record CM068375.1, on the reverse strand, counting down.
GCCGCGGGCTGAACAAGCGATTAACGCAAGCCGTTATTAGTTACATGTCGGTGGTGAACATCACCGTGACGCCTCGACAGCATTATTGAATACTAAATTGAAATGTTATGTGTCCGCTCGCTCGAGGTGGTCGTGAAATTTGCGTCCCGTGTCAGGGGTTACTGTGTATTGTGTTTACGTAATATAACGCTACTAACACGGTCACGAATAAAACAAAAACATGCGTGGACAGGAAAAATACATTTTTCTAATTGCTTACTGTATCGATTCTAAGTCTTTTGGTGTTGAAAGCTTTGCACGATAATTTTAGCTTTGACCTAAAAACTTGGTATGACACAATTTCAAACCGTGTTCATTCATTTATTGATAAATGCTTTATTTTACTAAACAATATTTTAAAACATTTTAGGAGAAAATGCTGAAAGTTAATAAAATGTTACTTTGCGTACATTACAACAGTCAAGTAGTCACTACTACTTTAAAAAGTAAAATGATCGGGTAAACTAGATCCACCAAGATATGCTGACTGGGAAAATCTGCAGCCGCTATGGGACATAAGTCTACATAAACGAAAAAGGAAAACACATATCTCGTAACTCTGACATTAAATAAATAACTTTTACATTTATTTATTTAATGTAAAATAATCAAACAAAACTTGTCAGAGCTTGAATTAAAGGAGACGTATCTATGAGGAGATCAGAGAACTACCGCCTTCTTTTCTCTCCCGGCGCTGGAATTTACTGCTCCTTTTTCAAACATGGAATAAGTAGCTCTCCTTCTACCCTCACAGAGCTTATCACCTCATACGGAGGTGAGTCTGCTTTTTGGTCAAACACGGGACGTCCAATGTTTACCGATCGATCTGAGACACAATGTCTTCATAACTACTCGTCAAACTCGGTTCCCTTTAAGTTTAACGCATACTTCCACTGAATATATAACTGCCATTCAGCTGAAATGCAGGTTCATCCCACGATGGAGTAACGCGTGACAGACAGATGACCACCAGACGTCCACCCTTTAGTTCTCGATCCCACTGGGCGGGGACGAAAATTGAACAGTCCTTGCTAGTAGAGCAGATAACCACATATTACAAGAACAGGGGGTGAATGTTAAACCAACACTTACACCGTCAACATCTTTGGCGCAGTTCCTTCCATAGAATCTTGCATAGTTTTAATTTTGATGTACTTTTTGGTAATATTCTCTAATGACTTTAGAGTAGAATAGGACTGTATCTATCGAATAGCCTTTAAGGCTATTTAATTGCCGGTGTTTTGGTAAGTTTTAATATTCTTGTACAGTGGCCTCTCTCTTATCCGACTTGGATGCGACCGGGTAACGGTCGGATAATGGAAAAGTCGGTTAACAGAACGGTAGCTCATTTATGACCGTCGAGAACAAAGAATTGATTAGCCTATATTTGAAGTACATTTACGTACAACTCACTTTGTACTGTATCTATAAATAAAATTCGTACGATAAAATTGGATAAATGGTTTAATTATAATTGCTTTAATTACCTGTGAGTACAGTAAATAGAACAGTAAACAAAATATATACGGTAGTGTACATGAATGACTTACCTTAATTATGAAAACAAGAAAGAAATTACGGTCTGCTTTCTTTTGGCTTATTTCGGTTCGAATTTATAAAGAAACAAAGATTTTGGGTGTTAAGTAAACTATGAAGGCAGAAAACTAAAGTTGTAACACGAAAACGTGTTAACCTACATAAAAACACAGTAAAACTTGTCAGGTATGTCCATACTTTTACCTTACAGAATCCTATTGTTTTTTAAATTGTTTCCCCCAAAAATAGGTAAGCGGAATAGAAAATATAAGGGGGACAAAATTGTAAAAAATCGCAAAAGTTCGTGTGGGGTATCAAATTACAGAGAATTTTAACCGTAATCTGAATACAATGTTCGTTTTTGAAAATGTCAAAAACTTTGACCAAACAGTAGGTGAAAATTGTGATAAAATCGCAAGAATCTTAAGTTAAAGAGAATTTTAATTGAAGTCTAAATGTAGTGTTAACTTTTGGAAACTTCAAAATTTTAGGACTCCAGGGCCCCAAAGCGTTTCAAAAAAATTGTGAAAATACAGCGGGGTGTCAGACTGAAAAGAACTGTCACCGAAATCCGAATGTTTAATGTTTATTGTATTGACACCAATTGTTTAATATAGCTCTACAATTGCTATATTACTGAAGGGAAAGTAGGGTAATTGAGATGTTTGTAATTTTTCACATAATTGAAAAATTATCTAATATCGAAATTTATTTACGTAATAAGTGTACTTTGTTCAAAATAGCCCGCGAGTTCTACAGCTCAGGAAGCATACTAGTTCATCAATTAATTAATTAATTGTTAATCGTCTCCATCTACCCTTTCGAATTTAAGGGTCATGTGATCATCTAAGCAGGCCTGTGTACTCATGCATGTGACCCTTAACTTTGCGAGTGGAGCAACGGTGTTACAAAATCATTACAGTTCCGCCGGGTAAAAAACGCACACAAATATGTTCAAATATTACAGAACGAACGTGAGACTTAATATTCTGCGCGCATGTATTCGTCGACTGGATATCCGTTATTTTGAAACGTAATCTCGTGTTAAATGATCTACCATTATGTTGCAAAATGGCATTACCTTCTTGAAGACCGGTCCCAAGGGAAGTAAACAAAAAAATTACGCCCAGTGTTTTATGTCCGTCGATGACAGACTCTCTCTCTCTCTCTCTCTTTGGTAAACAAGGAGAATAATTGAATTACTTTTTTCGTTAAATATTCATGCAGCGAAAATTGAAGGCGTGCTGCTCGAGTTTGCTCCAGATATAACTTCCCTCGCGTTAATGCTAACAGGCGTGTTCAAGAGCGTTATTATGTTATGTTAATGCTCTTGTACACAATTATTATATAGAGGGTGGGAAAACGGTGAATGAAAAGAACTTAAGACAAACAGCATTCGTCAGCAAATAATACAAACAAGAAACGTTTGTATTTCTATTATATAAACGTATATTTTATAGTATTCTATTGAAAAAATATTGTTTCGTGTGGAAGGTAAATGTTGTAAATTAAAAACTTATTTAATGTAAACGAAATGGACTTCTAAATTGTAGAAAAAATCAAGATGTGAGCGAATAACAAACATCAGAACCAGAGAAATAATTAAGGATCCCCGAGCAATAACAAATGAGATAAACAATCGGCTTAGATGGAACGACCATTTACAAACAACAAAAATGGGAGACAACGTTTCGAACGCCGAATCAGGTGATACAATGAAACCACTGATAAGGATAAAATCGAATAACTAAGGAAGAGTTAACAGAAACAAAGTTGTATTTGAAATTTTATTAGAAAAGCGGCTTCTAACTGATTAATTAGAAACGAAATTTGATAAGGAGGTCTTGAACAAGCTCAGTGTTGAAACAATGAAATCGGTAGATTTGATATCGGAAGGTGAATGCTATAGAACTAGTACGAAAAAAATAGAAAAATCGTTCCTCTCATCCCGCGACACGGGAGAAACACGCTACGTGGTGGTCGTCTTTATTGGAAAGGTGCAACGGAATTCCAGCTTAACTCAGCTTGACGCGTTGGACAAATCTGACGACTCGAAAGAAAACTGGCTGGGAACTAGTAGGAGTTCATTACTGCTGTACCTATCGAATTGTCGTGGACGTCACCACCCCTTACGCCTCCGCGTCAACCCTCCGTGTCGTCTTACGCAGTGTTATTTTGTGTCGAACGATTTTTCAACCCTTTCTCTTCTCTACCCCGCCCCGCTGCCATTGAAAATAAAGGCTAACTAACTGAACAATTGAAACTATCGCGTCTAGCATGCCGACCGGCTTTTGTCGGCGCAATTTATAAAGTTTTCCAGACGTAACATTATAGGAGTTCTTATTCATTATCGTTGTCGAGTCTTACAGAACTAAGCCCGCTCGTAGTAAATTCAGTCTTCTTAAAAAGAGACAAATTGAAGCTGTAACTTGGTAACAGACTGCTTCCTGCAACTATGTTTTCCGTAAAAACGTACACTGTTCTTACATCTACTCTAACAATTATATACTCCGTATATTGTATTATACTGCATGAAAATATATTAAAAATTATGATCTTAATAACGTGTAATTCGTTACTGCACCTTGCTACAGCGCACTTAAATATACATACGCCGTAATTAAAATATCAAATGGTTAACGAATCATTGGGTGAAATTTTAATTTACAAATTATAACTTAATAAATTTCAATAAATTTAATTTGATGTTTGAATAAATTTTTAATTTAAATAAATAAATTATAAATTAATATTAATATAATTTGAATTAATTATAAATTTATTTTAATTTTACTAAACAATTAATTTATTTCTTGATATTATTTATTTTAATTAATAATTTAATTAATAGTTTAATAATTATTTCATTTTTTTAATAGTGACTTTAGTTAATCGTTTTTGTTTGTTTTGATGATTAATATTCTTCTTACCGCACATATAAATTAGGTTTTTAGTTTTTTGTTTTTGTTTTTTTTTTCAAACAATTGCTCAGTTTAATCCCTGCTGTTGCTTTTGATTTACGGGTGGTCAAACCCGTAGTCGGGTCGGATCGGGTCGGAGTCGGAGTATATTATTGGATTCTTCTTTAGCCAGACGTTTTGGATATATTTGTAGCACATCTTTTTCAATGGCTCGCTTAGACTTTGCCAACGCCAATAGTGAACACTTCGTTAGATTTTTATGCCTACTTATGTCGTTTATACTTATTTCAATAGAGTTCGTAATAATTTTCTATTTCGTTAGATATAGGAGGTACAGTCATTGAATAAGGTGCCATCGAAACGTCTGGACAATGAAGAAATATGTCAATAGACCGTGATCTTAACGCCCGAGGAAAAACAAAACTAAAGTGGAGATTAAACACAGCCACTCAGAATCATATACTTCTCTGTCCAGTTTATATTATTTCATAAGTTATTCCTTTTTTCATATTAACTAAATAGTGAGTTATTTTCTTAATAACGTATTATTATTTTATTATCATTGTTATGCCTGTTTATTCCTTACATGCTGTACAATTACACGTTCTACTTGTCATAACTATAATGCTGTACAATTACACGTTCTACTTGTCACAACTATCATGCTATACAATTACACGTTCTTCTTGTAATAACTATCATGCTTTACATTACACGTTCTACTTGTCATAACTATCATGCTATACAATTACACGTTCTACTTGTCATAACTATCATGCTATACAATTACACGTTCTACTTGTCACAACTATCATGCTATACAATTACACGTTCTACTTGTTATAACTATAATGCTATACAATTACACGTTCTACTTGTCATAACTATCCTGCTATACAATTACACGTTCTACTTGTCATAACTATCATGCTATACAATTACACGTTCTTCTTGTCATAACTATCATGCTATACAATTACACGTTCTACTTGTCATAACAATCATGCTATACAACTGTTTTTTTTGTCTTTCACAATTTCAATATCATTCAAAAAAACACTAATATCTCATTTTATAATATTTCAACAAAAAACACTTATTCCTGTCATTTTATATCCCATAACAGCTATCCTATTCATGCCTCTTTCTAAACTTATCTTGTCTCGCTTTTCTTGTCTTCTTGTTCTTTTCCCCTCCTGTACAACTGACTTTCCATTATTTACTTACATTCCTTGTGACTGTAACTGTATTTGTCTGTGTTTTTTTACAGCCCGACTGTGGATGTCGTATCGTACCGTTGTATTGTTGTGTATGTGTGTGTATTAATTTTGCTGTCTTGGTTTGATTGTGGTGTTGTGTTTTTGTTGTTGTTTTTGTTTTTGTTTGTTTGTTTTCCCCTACAGAAAAACGTTCACTATGGATCCGGACACGCATATTGACTCGTTAGATCAGGCGGAGGGTATCGTGTTAGAAGGAACGTCAAAGTGGTCTTGCAAGATAGCTATCACAGGTTAGGTTGGGCAAAAAGTTAAAAGTAAACAAACAAAACAAAAGTACTAAAAATCTGCCTGCCTGATAACAGTTTTCTTTCAATGCCTGTATGATAATTACCAGTTTACTTACTTATTGGTGTTTGCTCAATTGTTGCACACGATATCTTGTCCAACAATAAAATAACATTAGTACAGTAGTAGGTATTTTTTTTTTTTTTTACTTTTACACAAACTTGATTCACACCACTTTCACTCACCTTTTCTCACTACTGTATACTACTTACTCAATTTATAAACAGTGTTGCCAACTATTCGAAGTTTTATTAATTAAAAATTCTTTAGAAATGTTTGCTGTTGTTGTTGTTGATGTTGTTATTGTTGTTGATGTTAATACTGTTGAATTATTCTCTTGCTGTAGTGTAGAAACGTCTTTGGTACAGTAGTTACACTATCTAGAACTAACTCTATTAGAGAAATTACCATGTTAACAATGTTGTTGCGTAAAAGCGTAGTCATTACGTCTCCCTGAGCGAATTAATGTGCTTGTAACAAGCTTTGTTACTTGGTGTCCTAACTTAAGCCTCTTGGTATTAGATAACTTGTGAGGTGATTAGATAATGATAGATTACCTTTATCAATTTCATATTGATGTCAAAACGTGTTATAGTAAACTCTGTTGTACTACCATAACACAATGCACACTATATCATATTGTCAATGTCATTTTGATTTTTTTTTTTACGCAGACGTTTATAAAACCATTTATTACCGTTATCTTAACGTCAGTATTATTTATGAGAGCCGGGCAAATTTTACCTACCCGGTCATATTTGAAACTGTTTGTAGACTCTGGTATCAACTTCCCATATAGTCTACTAAGGAGATACGATATACGAGTATATATATATATATATATATATATATATATATAATCATCGATATAAAGCTACACAAACATATCTAAACGTATATAATTAAGACGGTTTAGTCCACAGTCGATATATATTGAATCACACGAGGCATGTTTCGGGCACTAAACGTCTGTTGTCAGCCATGTTGACTTGTTGTCTGATAAAATAATTTCCACTGGGTTACGTTTTGTTCTTGGTTGTTAATAATGGTGTGAGTGTTGTGTGTTGGCTGTAGTGGTGCGAATGGCTTTTTAATGTCATATCATTCTTTCCACAGCTCACTGTTTCAAAAATTGTGCCGTGAAATTTGCAAATTGTACTGATTTGATTTCGTGCAGTTACTTAACAAATACACCATAATAATACAACAAAAAAAAGAATTTAAAATTGTTGTAAATACGATACAATGTTTCAAGCATTGAACACTGAAAACACTCGTAAAACATAAATACCTATCAAACACATTCACAGTGCCTCATTGTTAAGAACTAACAACAATAACCAACTGAAGTACAATTACTTCACCAGACAACGAGTCAATGTGGTTGATCACTCAAGATTTAATAACCTAAAACGTGTCTAGCGCAAGTACATCATGGGTATGCATTTAAATAATATTAATAATATAATTCGTTAAGAAAATTAAATTTATCGAGTTAAAATTGTACACATACATAAATTTATTTCAGTGAAAATAACGCGAAGGATATATTTTTTCTTACATTGTAGACGTTTCAAGCATAAAGATTGATTTGTTTATAAAAAACTAAAACTTGAATGAAAATTTACTGTGCATATACGTACAAATTGTTTACTGTTGAAAAATCCTTAAATGGAAATAAATTATATGTATCAGTTCATACAATTGTATTGTATTTAATTTTTTATTGTTACGTAATGAAATTAAATTTGGAAATTTACAAATTTAAAAATAATTTTTACCCTGAAGTGTTCCTTAATAAATGAACTACTTGTAATACATAATTTTTTTATACTCAAAAAATATACATATCCCTCCACCTTATTAAGAATATAATACATTTACTGATAAATGCACAATTACATATATATATTTTTTTTATTTATTTATTATTAATGCAAGGAAAAGCCAATTCAAATGTTTCTCTCGTTCCATTTATCCGGGATTGGATTACTGTATCACCCAGCTCGACTTATTTCGTCATGTTCTTCTGTCTATACGATCTTCGCGTACAGAAGGACATCTAGTTTATTCTTTGAGTGAACAATAAATAAAGGGGAACATTCCGAAAATGGCATCAATAAAGATCTCAAGTGCTGGAGAGACACAAAATCGTCCAAACACGGGTCAACCGGAAAAACATCAAATTATTTGAATTTTATTCACACACACACACAAACACACATTAGACATAATTTGCGGTTAACTTCTGAAAGCATGAAATAATTTATGAATACTGAGTATAAAATATACTTCCAATAAAATACAGTCTTATTTTTTACGTTTTCATTTTGTATATATACTCTCATTTGTATAGATTTTATATACATATTGTTTACATTTTGGACACACTTGGTATAAATATATTTTATTATCCAGAATTTTTGTAAACAACCATGCACACAACTATTTGTTAATAGTTTCATACATTTTGCGAGCAAGTATTGTATAAATTCCGAATTGTGCATACTTGAAAATGTGCTACTAAGAAAAAGTAAAATTTTTCACTATTAAAATTTTTCACCACAATATCCATTACAAACATATTTTTTGTATATAAAAACACTTAAATAAACAAATTAAAAAAGGATTCAATTTATTCTTTGAATTAATAATAACTCTAACAACAGATTAGAAATTCCTCTGACATTACATTTTAAAACTGCGGTTGTTATTTGTTAAAACGTATAACATATTTATTATTTGTTCTGTGTTACCTGAAAAACATGGTTGTTAAAACTACCATTTTAACACTTGGTAGTTTCTACACTGGTTAGTTAAGTCACTCGTTACTCTGTTTTGTTATTTGAACTCCTCTCTCTCACTCACTCTCTCTCTCTCTCTCTCTCTCTCTCTCTCTCTCTCTCTCTCTCTTTCTCTCTCTCTCTTTCTCTCTCTCTCGCTCTCTCTCCCTCTCTTTTTTAGTGTTCTTAGATTTGTTTAAATTATGTTTCTCATTTCAAAACATCAAAATTTCTCTCATATCGTGTCTGCTTAACGTTTTACGTTTTTCAACTGATAAATTTCAACTTTGATATTATTATTGCCATTATTATACTGCAATTATGTTGTGTTCAGAAGAATATTGGCGAGGTAGCCAACAATGATGAGAACTTTCCTATCAATGATCACCGCCATACAATGTCAAATGATCTCAGCAGTGAATCCAACTTTTGTACTTTCCATTGTGTATCGTCTTCAGAACGAAAACGTGGCAAACAAAGTGGAAAGCCTACTTAATTCCAGCTCTATTTTACTAAGTTACTTGGAGGTTGTTTTTCTGGAAGAGACACTACAGTATAATTAATTTTGTTTCGCTGGCTTATACCACGACAACCAAACTGACATGTAGCAAGTCTTTTTTTTTTGGCATCGTACAAGTTTTTGGTAAACTTTTGCACAAAACAATAAGTTTGTTCACAGGTAACTTATTTGAGCATTTTCTTCTAATTTTTCTTTTTCACGTCCTCCTCCCCATCTTATTCGCTTTCTTCTCTTCAAGTTTAACGATGTTGCTAAGCTTCTTTTATCAGTTTTGTATTTTCTTGGCTATACTGACTCCTAATTTATCCCTCTACATTATCTCGACACTCGCACTCCACTTTACTATATTGGTTCATTCTTTTCCTTTAAATTAAATATTATTAAACATTTGCTTGAATATTTGAATGTAAGTAAGGAATGTTACTTATCTTTTTATTGCGTCTTTTCTACTATATCCCGTTAACCTGCCGTGTGCTCACTGTTTTCTTTCTGTACACGAGTATAGAAACTGCCAATGTTTTACAAATGGATAACACATGAAAATAATATTAATTTATGATGAAAAAAACTTAGAAGCTATATACACTACCGTAGCGGGAAAACTCCTAGAAAAGCCTACCATAGACGATAGTTTCACTAAGTGCTACGTGCACGTAACGACGACATGAATCATCTTATCCCTTGGCAACGCACCGAGGACATGTGCTGTTGAGTAGATGCTAGAGTCTCTTGCGTCTCAAAGACAAAACCTGCCTTTACATTCAGGGAGGCAATCCCGAAAGAAACGACAGGAATAACGGTGGCCACGATATTTGTTTACTCTGTTCCAGTACTAAAAATCTGGACAGAACATGCTTATTACTCTCCTAGTCCATGTAAGTTTTAAAAATACGGTACACAAGCTTTGATACAGTAATGTGACTGTACTTCAGAAATGACAATTCGCTTCGGTTAACCTTCGTCAAAATTTTAAGTATATAGTTAAGCAAATTAGACATTTTATAAATTCGTAATAACAAAACGACATAGTATTATTTTTGTGTAGTACAAACGTAATTTTACAAGATTGAGCTAACGTGAAATAAAGTAATAAATAAAAAAATAAAAACTACGATCTGTAAGCCTCACCAAGTTTCACCTATCTAGGTAGACACCAAATTATAATTGCATTAGTCTTGCTATAGATTTTTAACCAGCGTAAAACGTCACTACGAATTTCAGTCACGAAGAAACAAAGACGGCTGTTTTATTTTTTAACAGTAATTGGACAATAAGAGAAACAAAGAAACTTTCGCCTATTTTAATTAACTTCGCAGTCTTTTTTTTCTTTTAATACATTACATCGAATCCAATCGTTCTTGTTTGGTGGAGGCCGTTGCCGCCTTGCAGAATTTTTCCTCATCATTTGATGCAAAACTTTAGCTTGCTCTTCCCTTGGCCTTTGTTCTTTTCTTCTCCCTTTATGTTGGATAAACGTTTCTAATTTACAATAAGAAAATACGTTTTTGCTTTTTCTGTTAAAATAAGTTTGCCTTCAATTTCCTTTGTATCTTTTCTTTTGTTGTTGCAAAGACCTTTAACACGCAAACGGAATAATTATTTGTCAACATGCTATACAGAAGTATTACAAACAACTATGATTGAATTTGTCCTATTTATTAAGAACGTCTCATATGTTGTACCTATAAACGTGTTGCACAGAATAACGTTTATTCTATCTGTTGCAATATTTAGTTAGTGTCAATCTCCTATTAAGGAGCTCCGTTGATATCTATAAACGACTCGTTTTTAAAACTAATGTTTTAATTAGTGTTACATCAGTTGGCTGTGGTAATATAATTCCGGAATTTCTATTTGACAGAATATATTGCCAGTACGTACATGGAAGTCGTCAATTTTTACCTTGTGGTAACAAAACTTTGCTGATTAATGGACAAATTCTCACTTTCCATGAGCTCTTCTTTCGTTCTAGCATTTTCTGAACATACAAATTAATTTTATTTGTCTGCCATCTTCCAATTCTGGATTCCTAAGTCCTTCTTTTGCTTCTATAAAATATTCTGAGGTTTTTCAAAGTTTATTCCGAAACCATTTCTTGCGTAGTTTTCTTTTAACTTCCTTAACATGTTACGTTCCTTTTCTACCACATAAAATAATCGCAGATTACTTTAACTATCGACCCGTATTCTCTACGTTTTTACTCGCGGAATAATTAATCTACGTACAACTTTAAATATTTTTCTAACATTTTCTTGAGGACAACTTAAAGTAATGGCCTCGTTTTTTATTTATTTATTTATTTTTTTTTTTTTTTTTTGTTTAATGAAAGAAACTGTCTTTTACTGGATGTCTTCCTCAGTTGGCCTTTCCAGTCACAATGATGACGTCCGCCATATTTAGGAGATATCTTTCCTAAGGTAGAAAGGTAAAACTATATATATAATTAAACCGATTCCCCACCCAAAAAACTACTATCAATTAAGATTATTTTGAATTAAGACTACAACCGATTGAGGCTTATAGTCAAAATATAAGAAAAACGTATAGGCCATACTCAGTGTGAAGATGATCTAATCGATAGAAAAATTGTCATAGTTTTTAAAATAAAACTTTTGTATATACGGTTACGAACTTTTTAGTCTCAACAAAACTTTCGTTTAAAAAAAAACACGATTATGATTTACATAATACTTACAAAGTTTTAATTGTACACACGCTTGGGTGCGATACAGAAATAAAATTTATTCTGTCAAACGTTACTGGCATTTGTCGAAACGTTGTCCTGTTGTACGTATTCAGTATGACAATCGCCACGTGCTCAACTCAACCGTGACACCAATCGATAGTTAAATCTGTTTAAATCTGCGTTAAAATGGTAACGCCGGATACGATATTTTGCCCTCTTTGAAACAGGTGTTTTCTTACACGTTCCCGATGAGCACATCAACTGCCGTTTGTTTTTTGTTAAAACGTCTTTTCAGACCGTTTGTTATTTTTATCGATAGCAAAAAATGTATTGCAAAAAACGATGTTTGATCGAATTTATTACGTTTTTTATGGGTTTGCCTCGCACTACAGATAGCAAAACGACGTTTTTATTGAAAACAACAAATCGATACATACCTGTTAATAAATTCCACGACCGTTTCTCAAGGGGTTTTATTCCTTGACACGTGGCAAAATAACGTTTTAATCAACAACAATAAATCAATTATGAAATCGATTCATAATCGTTGCTAATCGTTTTCATAACTGTTGGGTTTGCCTTCCTTTACATATAGTACAAAATAACGTGGGCGGTATTTAAAATTTTGTCTCTTAATAAGGAACACGCATGTGTAATGTGTATATGTGTACGAGACCGTCTCTGTCCGAGTGTGTGTAGAGAGGGAGGGAGAGAGCGAGAGAGAGAGAGAGAGAGAGAGAGAGTGACAACATCTATCTTTAACCACTGACACCATTACTCACTCACTGTTTTCTTGTTCTTCATCTCACGTAATTCACTCACACACACACACACACGAATATTGTACCGTATACCACCACTTTTTATGTCACATACAAATAATATCACTCACTGTTCTCTCACAGGGAATGAAGCACCACTTTTAATATTTTATGTACCATTCTTTGCCTTTACTTCACATTTTAACACATTTTACTTCACTCCCTTTCTATGTCACGGTACTGTTTGCTGCCATTCAGCGCACCAATATAGTTGTATAATTATACTTCCTATTATCAGGAGATAAATAAACTGTATCAGGAGCTGTCAACGGTTCATTCACATTAACATTACAGATTAATGAATGTTAGATTCTGTAACACTATCAATTACAGATCTGCTTTTGTAAGTTATTCTATTAGAATAACAGTAATTACAGGCCTTATTCAACGAGTGTATAATTTTAAAAACATTTGTTTATAAGTAATGTGAAATAAATTTTTAATTTTGCCGTTTTTTTTACATTTGGAGGTATTATTATCATGATTTATTATTTTGTATCTTTTTCTAGACAGGTCATCCAACTAGAACTTTACATTTCGGCTAGAACAGTTAGTCTTTGTTCATTGGCTAGAACAATTTTTAATTCGGCAGTGTTAGCAATTATATACCGTAATCTAACCGGTAGTATTCTTCTTGTATCATGTGCAAGTTGCACTGCCACATAACTGACCAACTAACGGTTTAATAAGTGTACGTCATAAACACTACAGTTTGCACCGGAGAAGTCAAGGGAGCCACCCGACTGTCGCAGATGTAGCTGAAACGTCTGTTCGAAGGAACAGAATCTTAACATCTGGAAAACAATACTAAACCCATAAATAGACTCAAACCGGAGAATTTATCATCGTTTTACTATTTTAAATTTTATTCTTTCCTGCCAAACATAATCCTCTGTTTTGTAACTCTCGGTGTTACGAAATTAAAAATTTCATTAAATAATAACTAATTTCTTACTTGAAGCTTTATTTGAAGAACAGCATTAAAATATAACGCGTCTAAAAATTAAGTATGCAATAACTTATTATTATATAACAAAATTAAATATACAATTTATTAAATTTGTCAACAGTTGACACAAGGTTTTAATTAAGGTAAAAATTTTTTTAAAGATATTTTAGTTTTAATTTTTTTAACTAAAAACAAATGTAAAGTTTTTTTAGAGTTGTGTTATTTATTTAACAGCTAGAGGCTGTTAAGATCTCAGCTATTGGTTATTCTGAATTGCGTTTTTTCCAAGCCCAGAAATACAACGAAAAAGTTTCATTCGTCATACGTAATCTTTCGCGGTTTTTATTACTATGACGACTGTTTTTAAAGTATCACTTTTCGTTTCGTTACGTTTGCCTCGTTTTCGTTTTCGAGTATTATTCTGCCTGTTCCACAAAGCGCCACCCTCAGTGTAGAGTGAAGTAACCCTCAATGAAACGTTTTAAGTTAACAAAAATTAAACGTATCGTAAACTCCAAACAATGTCGTGCTTAATAAAAATTAACTTTCTTTCTCTAGTGTGTACGATTTTATGACCTAATAAACTGGTATATTCTACACAAGAGTTCACGCCCACTTTCGACAGCGTTATCAACTGGTACAAAATCGATGTTGTTCGAATAAATTAGCAAACAAACATAACGCTGTCGGCCCGTCTCTGCTAATACCTTCACAAACAGCGACAGAAACGAACGCCTGTGTACACAAACCAGTCGTCACTTCCACAAGCTGTCACTTCTCCAATGTTGCGCTTTTTCTTGCCGCTACCGATTCTGTGACACTTTTACTCCTCCAAGGATTCAGTTTGTTTAGGGTTACGTAACGCTGGTCAGAACTTTGATTTTCTTAACATCAAAACGGGAAAATCAAACATCAAAAGTGTGTTTTGATATCCCTGGTCTAAATTACGCAAATAATTGCTGACAAAATTGTATTTTCTAATTATTAATTGAGTAATTTTTGTTTCCATAAAAGTTCCCCGTTGCAATAAATAAATGACGTCAGTTGTTAATACGGTATAAATTATTCATTAAATGCATTTAATTATTACTTGCAGGTTAATAATTACACTCAATCCCTCTTGGCTGTAACATTGTGTAACTCAGCTAGGATATATTTGTTTCATTTATACACACGCGCGCGCACACATATATATATGTATATAATTATGAATATAAATATAACCACAATAATAGACATAATTATCGACTAAGTTATTTGGAAGTCATTAAAATTTGATAATATATAATATTATTCAAGGATACTGCAAGCAACTCATCGAGTTACTTGTAAATATAAGAAATGATGGATAAAAACACCATACAAGGTGATGTAGCTCATTCTTATAACCTATTCATTAGACGTAAAAACAATTAATTAATTGTTTTGGAAACACATATTTCAATAAACAATGCCTAAACTAAATATTTTTCCAAAATAGACTAAAATAATGCTAAAAAAGAACAATAACAATAAATTAAACAAATATATTAGTCAACCTCAATATACGTAATTGGATTAAAGATGAAATATCAAATAATTACGGAAAATCGAATATACAAAATAGAATGATTAGATTGCAATAAACTTTACGTAGGCTAGACAAACAAAAAACTACTCGATAAATTCCTTAGACACAGGAATGCATTTTTAAAACCAAATACATACAAATCTAATTTAGACACGTATTGTCTAAATAATAATCACCAATTTCCAGACTTCGAATATGAAGTTAATTAACAACATACAAAAAGGTCAGAAAATTAATATTTGACAAAATCTTAATATTTACAAACACAATAACAATAATTTACGAATTAAGTAACAAACTCAAATAAAAACAAAACAAGATGATCTATTTAAGATTATATTTATTTAAATAAATATATATAAACAAAAAATATTACCTATATACCCATCAAAAAGGCTGATTAAGTAAATAAACATTAAAAGAATTAATAATTTAATTTGAATCAAATCGACAATTTGTTAAATCATTTATAAACCTCTGTTGATACTGATAGAATCAGTGAAACGTGTGTCAGGTCAATTTTTAAAAAAATATCAACGACTTGCAAAAGTAATTATAATTTGATATATTATATATTATATATCATATATTATATTTTATATATATTTCTGTATTTATTTATTTATTTATCTAATTTGTATTTATATTATATATATATTTAATCATCATCAAATATCTGTAAACAATGTAATTTAATGATGGTTTTTCTTGGTGTACAACAAGTACAACATAATACGGGAAGTATTAAGTGTGTATGTTTATTTACTTTTTATTTACTTATTTATTTATTCTGTTCTTTCTAATATAAAGTTTATATAGAAGTATTTACTTTACCATGAATCTTAACGTATTTTAACTCCTAATGTAAATTCAAACATTTTTGTGAAGCTGATATATTTATAAACAAAAAAATAATAATTCCTTAGTAGGTGAACAAATACAAATTACGAGTAATTCAAAACATAATCTTTTATTTTATTTTAATAATTTTTATTACTTTTACTATACATTTAATATTAAAAAATGTAATATAATAATTAAATATAAGTAAATGTAATTACATTTACATATATTATAATATAACTTTGTTGCTCCCGTGTTATTTTGCCACATGTTGGATGCGTCAATTCTATAATAACTCCTTCTCCTCCCTCTAAATCGTATTATTGTAAATGTGTAAGAGAGTAAGAGTGTAATGTGTACTCTCGTGTCTTACCAATCCGTCGTTGCTCTGGAACGTAACTCACGCAGATTGCGTCCGTCGCGAACTTAATAACCAGATTCGAAGTCTTTACCTGTTCTATGTTGTATTTTTTAACTCCCGAAAGGCGCCAAATTGTTTTTTTATAAAACAATTAAAATTTTCGCAGTTAGCTTGTCTCCTGGATACTGTAAAGAATAATTCGAATGGCCTCGCTGACTGGCGGGAATTCGACCGTCGCTCGTTGTTGGGACGTGTTGCCAACATAAAATTTGCGTCAAGAAATCTACTTTCCGCTAAAGCACATAACATACACAATTCTATTCAAATAAATACAAGACACTTAGTAAAGGTTCGTACTGATTTATTTGTTCAATAACTCATTAATTTTTGAATAATAATCATACAATAAATGTTATTATAACAAAGTCTATGCCTCGGCCGCAAATTGGTTCACTCAGCGGATAGCAAAGGTGGCAGCGCTTCAGACTTAGGAAGCTATAATGTTTATCGTTTCTTATTTATACAATTTATTCTGCCAGTGAATTCTTTTGAGTACGAAAAAGGTTTATAACAAGATGTTTAAATAAAATACACCACTTCACAATTGTGGTACTTAAATACTAATAAGATTTACATGAAAACTCAACTTTATTGTTTTAAAGGTGTGTGTCGGTTTTATCAGTTTGACATAGGTTATAATTCTTTTACATACAGTGTTATTAAGTGTGAATCATAAATCCTTGAAAGAAATTAGTGTTTAAATTTTAGAGTGAGAGTTATTTATTCAGAAAATGACTGGTCAATTTGGTTCGTAATTAGTTATAATTTATTTTATACTTAACAACATCACGTTGTTCGAATTATGGATCGTCAAGTCTCTTCACCAATGAATTATTTCCTTCGATTAGTTCCAAAGATATAGATGCCGTCTATTTCTGGCGTCTGTTTCTTAATTCATTCAGTTTTTATTTAAATGTAGTTTTAATATTCGGTTATTGTCCCTTCATGTGTTGCAGAAACTATGGTGGACATCAGTTAATCAATTGGGTTTCACTTTAGTTTGATTTTCTTAGTTATTCTTCCTTCAAATGGTCATCATCAATATAGCGTCTGTTCCTCTGGGTAGTTAATAATGGAACTCCCGTTTCGTAACGGTCAAAATTATAATAACGCGTTGTAGTCATGGTTACTGACTCAACTCTGATTGGCTAAGTAAATTTGAAACTATTGTTATCAATCCTGGTTTTTTGTTCAAAATGAATAAATATTTTATAATGACTATATTTACTTGGGGATAATTTCAATGCTTGAAATATTAACATAGATGTTCCTATTTTCTTTCAAAGATTGGTTTGATATCTTACAAGACTGGTCTAAGACAATTAATACTTTTGTACAAAATTTATAATACTATGTTAATACATAAATGACTTATTTCTATGGTTTAATATAATTCTGACGTGTTATGTTTTGTTAGTTGATGGTAATTACATAATTTACCTTGTTTTGTTATTTAAATATAGTTTTCAGTTGTTTACAATTGGTTTTCCGTATTTGTACAGCTATGTCATTTATAGGCCTAAACTGTTACATCTTATAATTTCTTATTTGGTTCTATTTAAACATTATTTATTGAGCATATCTTGTCTGCTTAACTTCCTTTCGTGTTTCTTGTCTTTTGAATTATTTAGGAACTGTTTTACAATCTATTGATGTTATTATACTTTTACAAAATTATTTCTTATCTGATATTTTGCTTTCAATTTACTTTATATTTATTATTTTGCTGCTTTGTTAAATTTATGTCATCACTATTTTTAATACCTATTCCCATTTCTCACACACCTCTTTAGCACTTAAATATATTAATAAAACATAACATATAACTAACTTCATGGTCTGTATATGATTCAGCCATGCTTCTTTTCATTGAAAATTATAATTATTATATTGCCTGTTATTACTTATAAAGGTACTGCTACTACTCTCTTTATAACTTCCTTACTTATATAAAACATACTAACATATCACTGTAAAATTATTTTTTCTTGTATATCCTCCCTTAAACGCTAAGCCAATAACTTAACTTTCTTTAAATTAAAAATTAACAATTTTGGTGAGTGTTATACCTACACCATTTCTTCTATAAAAATAATCACCCTGGTGATTCTTATACTGATATCATATTCTTTTCTATTCTTTTCACTCACAATTATTCTGTGTCTTACAGTCTAATACACTTAATTGCTCATACATCATGTGATTATGTTTTGAGTTTGTCACACTTGTTTATTATTCCTTTTTCTTAATATTATAAGTTGTTTATTTTGATACACTTATCACTTCAATGTTTATCTTTATCACTCGCTACCTATCTCTCACTCTTGGTTTCAAGGTTATTTTTAGATGTACATTACAACTATTCTTTAACATTAGGTGCCTTAGTTTCTTATTATTATAAGGTCCTTAACAATATACTTTATTTAACAATAATCGTCTTATTTATTTTTTGTGGTTAGTGTACTTTATTTACTACCGTTTTATTCATTATTAGTTACATATTTTCTTTACTTATTTGTGTCTCTTTTCATGGATTCGTCTTCTTAATCTCTGTGAATCTATTCTCATCTTTTTCGGTCTTTATCTGGCCAATCTCTGGGGTTGGGTCAAAGTCGTTTGTTTGTCAGTCTAGTCTATTTTTTTAATTATTACTTTTGTTTACTATTCTTCCTTCTTATTTCTTAACTTCATTTTATATATTTTCTTCATTATTTATTTATCAAATTATATTACTTTTTAGCATTTCTATAATACTTATTGATATGATCAGATTTCTGCAACGTTATAATATTTATAGAATTATAAAAATTTATAAAATTATTTGCGTCATTTACAACATAGTTTATATAATTGTTTAATTTAATAGACTAATTCAGCATATGTAAATGTTTACGTGTGTAAATCGAAATAAGTTTCTTTTGATAAAGTTAAACATAGCGTGTGAATAAACAAGCAAACAAAATTTACATTATAAAATGAATGAATATTAACTCTGAGAGAATGAAAAATAAGATTTTACAAAATATAGATTATAAATTAAAAGAAATATTACGAGAAAACTGTAACAAAAAATATTTAAATAATGTACTTTTATAATGTATAACAATATGGATATTTATAAAATTACATATTATATATAACTATACAATATCTTACAATAAATACATTGCAAGTAGGTTTATTTGAAGGTATTACATTGGAGACCTGCAGGAAACTCGACGAGCTACTTACAAAGGAATAATTATATATATATAAAATTATTTACAATAAAATAAACTTATTTATATTTTATTGTAAACAATAATATAAATAAGTGTGTGTGTGTGTGTGTGTGTGTGTGTGTGTGTGTGTGTGTGTGTGTGTGTGTGTGTGTGTGTGTGTGTGTGTGTGTGTGTGTGTGTGTGTGTGTGTGTGTGTGTGTGTGTGTGTGTGTGTGTGTGTGTGTGTGTGTGTGTGTGTGTGTGTGTGTGTGTGTGTGTGTGTGTGTGTGTGTGTGTGTTTATAAATACATATACATATATTATTTATTTATTTATAAAAGTACATTATTAAACATTTTTTGTTACAATAATTTAATACTATACTAGTACACGATCAAGATGTTTTTTTTTCTTACTTGCGATATGTTCCATCGTCAAGAAGTGCACTCATTTCAGCCATATTCAACGTCAGCCCGGCTGATGAAGAGCATGCTGCTTAATACTCGAAACATGTTGCAAGCAAGAAAAAACATCTTGTTCGTATATTAATATTGTATTTTGAGTGTATTGTTATAAATACATATGAATGAATATTAATTATTATTTAAATCATTAATCATTAACAAATTTTCCATATTTTAATTTTATTACCTTTGTTTCTTTTCTTGTGCTGTTGTCGACGCTGAATTATGACATGCTGCTCAAAGTTACTATTAGATGAATTATTGCTCAACGAATTCTCAAACAAAATCTGTAATCTGACAAAGAAAAACATATGACCGTTGTGTTTGTGTGACTTTGATAGGCAGAGACAGACAGGGGAAGGAGAAATATTTACAAAATACATGACTTGCAATTGTTCATGTTTATTACATGCGATCACAATAATATATCGTCTTTACTGTTTCAAGAGGTTGGATTTCACTTACTATTAATTTGATGCATTTCATTAAGCTTAACACTAAAATGTAGACTATTTTTTGTACGCAAACATTGGAAACAGTAGTGGCATAAATGGCATATCTTAATACTACATGTAGACAACACTTTCAGATTTTTAAGTACATTTAATGAATGCTCAATGAGTAGACAATTTTGTGTATACTAGCACTATAGAGGATTATTACGTAAGTAGTGTTTGTTTTTATTTTTAATTTAAGTTCTCTCATTAGAAATGTCTATAACCAGACTTTTACATCGTTTATTCGGAGTAGTTGTAGTATTATTATTATTATTATTATAGTTTGATACGTATGTAGACTGTAGCGAGTTATTTTTTAAATTTTTATAAATTAGAAACAACTTTTTATGTTGTGTCTTGTTAAATGTAAGTACATCTTGTTTCCAATTTTTATTATTACCAGATTTGAATAAACACGCGTACTCCAAATACATTGTCACCAGTAAATTTTAATCAATTATTGTGTGTCAATAAGTTTGTGACTATTAACAAGAACCTGGGCAATACATATTTTTATTTTAAAGGTTGTAAAATTTTATTTTTTTTTTTTGAGAATTTGTTCAGACATCGGCATGTTTGTAATTGTTTCGAATAAGATCAAGTTTTAATTTCAATAATATCGTTGTTTTTTTTTTTTTTTTTTTTTGAAATTCGATCGATGTTTGTTATTTTGTTCATCTGTGTACCGAATTCTCTATAAGTATGTAAATTGTAAACTGTTGCTATTCATAAACTATGATTTATGTGTATTATGAGTTTGTGCCTACGAAAATATAAGTAATCAATAGTACAATAAAATTATGCTAATGCTACTGAAATATACCTAATTATTATACTGTTAGTTTACTGGATATTAACATTTACATGTAAAAGACATTTTCTGAATTATTTCAGGAAAGCATTTATCATTTCAAGAAAAAACGTATAAACTTCATTATATCCTGTCATATTTTCTAACGTACTGATAAAAACGGAATACCTATATGTGTAGTATAATTAGACTATAATGTTTTAGATCGGTTTCTTAAAAAATTAATGTACTTTTGAGTTAGGTAATAAGTTTGTTAAATACCACTATGTCATTTCCTGTTCGCGATACTATAAAAGGTTCATAATTTGAAGTACCGTTATGAAGTACCAAAATAAAGCTTTGCTTTTGACTTTTTAGAGCACACTTACAATTAACACCAAACCTCAATCGTTCAGAGTGGCGATAGTGACTTTTAATAAAATATTCTTACTGTTAAGTTAGTGTGTTATTCATTAAATTTATTTCAACTTGTTTAGTAAAAACTAGTGTTTCTCAATTAGTATTCGTAACTTCAACCAAGACGTATATTGTTTTAAGCAGTTTTTACGTCTGTACACAAATGCGGTTCGGCGTAATATACACTTCCACAAATTGTTTCATATTTCATTGTAACTACTTGAATATCAGTGTATTCAGCGCACAATTCTTCGTTACGAAATTTTTAAAAACCATAAAAGTATTTCGTGCGTTCGATAAGCTCAGAAAGTTTCAAGTGCAGCGCACAATATGAATAAATACAAACTCGTCTTGTACTTTCGCCGTTCAGTGCTAATTCGTTATTATACGAGCTACCGCTGCCGTGCTTCGAGTCCCACTCTAAAGTACACTTCGCGTACGAAAGGCGGTATATTAAACTAATATAGGTAGTCTCTACCTCCGACCGGTTATAAATATGAAAAAGTGTTTACTATAAAAAGGGGATGTAACAGATAAAGAGAGGGGGTGATATAAATATGAAGAAGTGTTTACTATAAAAGGCGATATAAAAAATGGAGAGAGAGAGAGGAGAGAGAGCATCAAAATGGTGAGAGAGGAAGGGGAAAAGAGAGAGAAAATAGCAATAAGTGGACTAAAGTACACCAGACGAAACAACCACAACGCGATAAATATTTATAAAGTACGAGACCAGAACATGAGAGAAAGGCGAGAGAGGAGAAACATGCTCTCTCAGTCTACTCTTTCCATTGTGCTTATACGCGCGTGCGGGCAGTTTTATATAAAAACCTCATTTTTATGTTGATCTTTACTAATATCACGTTCATGAAATTTATAACTCTAAAGTTATTTTATTGCTGAGCGTAGAGAAGTCGACTGAACTAATCTACTTTAAAAGATGTTTTTTAAGAGCAATGTCAGTAATATCATTTCTGTTTAAGAAGTAATAACCTAAGAACAGAAATTATTTTTGTAGAACTGTACAAATATGTACATAGTTTACTAGCGTCGATCTGCAGAACCATATTATACCAATTCGTAGAGTATTATTTTTTTTTAACGAGTAAACTCTTCATGGACACTGTCCACTTGCTTCGTTCTACTGCCCCCGTCCTTGTTAGACCCTTACCGGCTAAAATCCCTTTATTTCTACAAACATCGCACAGGTAAAGCCATTACAAGCGAACACGTCCGGTAACACGTCAAGCTTCTCCAGTCTTGTTGTCCTATCTTATCTCACTTTTCGCACCACGTCTTAAAATACCCTCTTCCTGTTCTTTTTTTCATGAATTCCTTATTCCTTATTTGGTAATTTACGCTTCTTAAGGTTTTCATGGATCTTTCCTAAAGTACCATATAAGTTTTTTTACATATAGGTTATAAAATATAAAGCGGCTTACAAAGTTACATGTTACATTTTCTGTCTGCCTGTCTATCTCTGTCTGTCTGTTTGCCTCTCTCTCTCTCTCTGTCTCTCTCTCCCTCTCTCTCTCTCTCTCTCTCTCTCTCCGCACTCTCCCTGTCATACGTCCTCAGTTAATAAATATATGTATTAGACATTTAAGAGAGATTTTTAAGATATTATTAAATAATATGTTATTATTGATAATAAAACTTTTTACTTTTTACTTTTATTAATAATAAAATGTTATGCCTGATTATGATAGTTGGTTTACTATAAAAACGTATGTAATTTATAAAATAAAATATATTCCTGTAAAAAGGTTAAATTATTAATAATAACATAATATATAACAAGAAAAATTTGAGCATTTATGAATATATTAAATAATAATTATTATATACATGATTAATATAATTAAATTTGTTTAAATAAAAGAAATTGTAATCGCTTATAATATAATAAACATAATAAATTTATTTAACATAATTGAACGAGGGAAGCAAGTTCTCAGTTTTAACTCGACCATTTGACGTTAGTCTATTTGTCTGTATGTCTATTTGGAGCAAACTGACGATAACTTTTGAACGCATCAATCGATTTTCGTAAAACGTGGTATGCGTGTTCATATTTTTATCCTACAAAACCCATTTGTAGATTTTTAGATTGATCCTCCCACAAATTGAGAGAGGCAAACATATGAGTGGTCCAAAATTTTAAAAATCCCAAAAGTTCATGTGACGTATCTAAAGAGACTTAACCAAAATATAAAATTAGTGATCATTTTAGAAAATTTAAAAATTTTGGAAAGGTGAGACTTACATGTGGGTGAAAATTTTTATAAAATCCCAAAAATTCATGTGGCGTATGAAATTACAAGGAATTATAACCAAAATCTAAATATTCTCAGAGTTTACCATGTAAATGTAAATAGTTTACAGTGTTAAAATTCCAAAACTTTTGACCTAGCCCAAAAAACGAGATCAGCAGTTTGGAAAAAAAATTATAAAAAAAATTATCCACTTATCAGACTAAACGGAATTTTAACACAAATTGGAATTTTTGCGTTTCTTGTATGATTGGTCTACAATTATTGTTACTTGCAAACAGAAAATAGTAGGATAATGAAGATTTTCGTAATTTTTCTGATAATTGAAAAATTATGTATTATCAAAATTTATCTAATAATAAATGTACTTCCTTCAAAATAGTGAAAGACTTCTGCAGGTCAGAGAGTTTACTAGATATTGTGTTTGTAATACAATTCATAGACCATAACACCTTAAAATTTATCAAAATTCCTCTTGTAAACAGGCTGAGTTAATTTCTTACCCTTAGAACCTCGCCATCGATAATCCATGTGGTGTGATAGTTTGTCTATCAATTTAAAGATCCAGCTTTGATTCTCTCCAGAGGATTAATACCAAGGCCCATTTATCAGGCCCCATATCGATTCATCTTGTACAAGACGATTACCTGCGACAATACGACTTCCATATGAAGCTCCAATGTAATAATGACACACTTGTATCATTGTATGGTGTGAGACAACTTGGTCTGCCTCTCGTAAACTATTTTATAGTACCAAAAGGAGTCTATTTACTCTTGTTACCACAACTAATGCTGCTATTATTGGTAAATAATAACAAAAACGCAAAATTAAAATCATTTATTGGTACAATTATATAAAGAGCAAGAATTGCTTGTCGTATCGAATAGAACTACCAGCTGTTTTGTTCTGTACAACATTGAGTACTGGAAAACTTGATGTAATTTAATACAATCGTGAACGTTTTTGTTACTGAAGTGAGAATTTCATATAGGCCTACGGCACTCTGATACCCGGCTCATCCCGTACACCTCGCGCTCATAGGCCGTAAACTCATTCAATGTGCGACGAAATAGCTGAAACGTAAATGCAGTGTTCCCATATCAATCGAACTTCTTTCCCCACATAGTTACCAAAAGTTTTCCAACTGCATCGTATAAATATTTTATATTAAAAAATATAAAAAATGTAATATAATAATTAAATATAAGTAAATGTAATTACATTTACATATATTTATAGAATTATAAAGATTTATAAAATTATTTGTGTCATTTACAACACAGCTTATATAATTGTTTAATTTAATAGACTAATTCAGAATATGTAAATGTTTATGTGTGTAAATCAAAGTAAGTTTCTTTTGGTAAAATTAAACATAGCATGTGAATAACAAGCAAACAAAATTTACATTATAAAGTGAATAAATATTAACTCTCAGACAATGAAAAATAAGACTTAACGAAATATACATTATAAATTAAAATAAATATTACAAGAAAAGAACTGTAACAAAATTATTTAAATTTTGAAAAATATATTTTTAAATTTTGTAACACGACTTTGATGGTTAGATTTATTACGGATTAACAAAAAGTAATTCAATTAAACTAGATTCAGTTGAACAGCGATACCAATAACAGGAACGAATGCAGTGTGTGTGTGTGTGTGTGTGTGTGTGTGTGTGTGTGTGTGTGTGTGTGTGTGTGTGTGTGTGTGTGTGTCGCGCGCGACGTTAATTTCAGAACCGTAGCGTTTTCACGTATCAGGAGTGCGACGTCAGTTGAGCGTACCTAAGTTTCATTAAGCAAATGTAAAATTAATTCAAGTGAGCAAGCGATGCCAGTCTGTTGTGTGTGTGTGTGGGGGGGGGGGAGGCTAATGTTGATTTACGTGGTGCACACAGCGATGAAGTGCGGCCTCCCCACTTGTCATGATTATAATACCCTGCTCTCAACACGCAAGCATGTCACAAATCAGAATCTCACGATGACGACTCTGCAGCTGGTTCTAGGTCACCGGGGTCGTAGATTACAACAGTGTCATCATCTGTGCAAGGTAGTGTCGCGACGATGCAATTAAACGTTCGTGTCAGAATAAAATATTAATGTTTAGCGCAGCAGTGTGTCCCGGGAGACTGGTCCCGGACAGTTGCATCTCTCGTTTCGTCTGAGTCGGTTGTTGATTGTAGTCTTTGTTAGAAACAGGAACACAACTGGTTCAAGAGAATTAGAAATACAATAAACTTCTAATTGTCCGTTTACAGATTATCCTATTTAATTAACGACACATGGCAAATTAAAATATGTAAGGAAATAATGTTTAATTATTTCTTTAATATTATTTTCTTAATTATTCCATACTATTTTCTTAATCGATTCTTTTCGAATGGAAAGAATGAAACGTTAAACGATGTAAAAGAAGAGAGGATTGCTTATCGAGAATTTTTCACAAACCAGATTTGACTTATGTAGAGTGCTATAATGCGTACATATGTATAAAAGGGGGACACTCAGTTAACCAATTTTGATAATACAATAGAAAGGTAAAAACGGGAAATATGACAAACATTAGTGACGAATAATTTTAAACATAATTTAAGTTATATATTATTTTAGTTTCAAGTTTCTCTTTTACATAATTGGGTAAATTGTATTACATTTTAGGCTAAATAACTGTAACTTTATTACTTAAAAGTCTGTCTTCAAAACTTTTTACGTAAAAGAAAGAAGTCGTTCTCGATTTGAACACTACCTATTTAATGATATATGCTTATTGCTCTTTAACACAATACTTCGTAAATTTTACCACACACGGTGGTTAGAAAATGTCTACTCCTTTATACCGGATAATCGGGTGTTCACTGTAATTTAAAGAAATCGTCGTTTATACAAAATAATCAGTATCAGCTAACTTTAAAATAAGGAGATTTCTCCGACACCTGAATCCCTACTTAAAGTTTTAAGTTTTTTAACAGTTAAAAAGTTAAAATATCACGTATAAGCGACCCCATCAAAGGTTCTCCTAAAATTCTCTTTTAAAGGACCATAAATACACTGTCGAGACGGCAAATTTCCTATTTGTTCGCCGCCTTTTGATCTCTTTGAGCTTTCCTTGCTGTCCTCTAACAAAATCTCCGATTGCTTTGTATGCGTTTCAAAATCGTCCTTACATGCCACACCAGCGTTGTTCTGTTTGGCAAGGTAGACTGAATTCTCCTTCTAGTTTATTCTGCCTTGGATAGTAAGTTCTGCTTTTTAGAAAGCACAACACGATTGCTCTTTTATGACATTTTGTCGCTTGCACAGTTTTCATTGAAAAAAAGCAAGAAGGAGTAATCACCGTGCAAATAAATGAAAGCGGAATCAGAAGATTGAAAAAGGAACCAGCAGAGTGGAAACACTTCATTTTTCCGACTATGGAAAGAGAACTCTTCTCTTCTTCTAAAAAATCGTTCCAACCCACAGTACATTAGATTGTGAGATTTCCTATGCATTTCCTTATGTATTTCCTTTATGTATTTCTTGCAGATTGCCTATCATAGATCTTTTAAAACATGCATTTCATGCAGTTACTCGAATCTTCAACTTCTGAGAGAACTTTTTATTCTTGTACTTTCTAACCTCTTTATGATAATAACGATCCGAGAAACACTTTTCTGTATTTCGTTCTGACACAGCCGGCCACTGTCGTCGGTTTAAAAAAAATTTAACATACTATGGTAACTCCTTTGCTGTTTGCATATTTAACTAAATATTCCGTCTGCTTCAGGTGGATGTAGCCCTACATGATACTGTAGGCAATAAAATGAACTGAGAAAGTTGCTAGTCGGACAGTTGATTTGAAGATGTTTAGGGATGAAGGACGTCGGAGAACCGAAGGCTATATGAAAACATGTTTAATTGCGTACCTCCAATAAGAAAAAAGTTGTGATGTCCGAGAACACCACGCGATACTAAAATAAAAGTCGGAAGGAAGCTTCATAGTACATTGGGAAGAAGCCTGGAACCCATAAACTGTCTGAAGTTTAATAATCTATAAAGTATCTCTCGTACATAACGAGAATGTAAGAGACGGGATGACAGCAAAAATAAAGATAAGAAATAGAGTTGAAAATGTACCTTAAAGTAATTCGTCAACTCCTAACTCCTAAAGAATTGACGACCAACGGTTAGAAGACGTTCTCTTGAGTATCTAGGAAGCGTGTCACGTCCACGTGATTAGGCTGATTGGGGGAAGAGTAAGACTACTTGAGATGAGAAGTGCGTTGTAAGTCGTAGCTGGGCAGACTGTCTCTTTGACGGGAAAGCAGGAGTGGACAATTCTCTGACAGAAGGATTACAGCTACTCAGTTGGCCTTACGCTAAGTAGGAACAGTACACCAGTCCCGCGGACTCGAACTGCAACCTCTCTCAGAGGGAATGAACTTCAACCGCTAGACGACGGGGAAGACTCTCCGACCAAAAGCCGTCTAAAAGTATGTTCACTTGAAGACGTTAAGAACATAAAGCGGAGATACAAAAAGCGGAAGGAACCATGTTGGGGTGAAGCGTTGAAATAAATTGAAATTACTTTTTGAATAAATGAATGGCCGTGTAACGAAGCATCAACTGGAGCTGACACGGAAGCAGGTAATGTTATGTAGTTATTGTTACTAAAAAATTGTTACATTTATTAAAAACCTTTGTAGTAAAATGTTTCAGCAAGTGCCCAGCGAGTCTTTAATCAATATCGTCAATAATTACAGTTGCTTGGCGATATGAATGAATTTCTAAACACCGTGGGTCCACGTGAAAAGTCAAGCGTCACAACGATAAATACAAAGCAATCTTCTTCTTCTTCTTCTTCTTCTTCTTCTTCTTCTTCTTCTTCTTCTTCTTCTTCTTCTTCTTCTTCTTCTTCCATCGTTGAGTAGGTGTACCCGTTTCAGAATCCTTGTATTCATTTTGAATTTAAAATTGTTATTATTTATAAATATTTCAAGTTGAAAATCATACCATCGTTTTCTGTGCCTTCTTACATTACGACTACCCTGTGGAGCATAAAAATGTGAGGCCTTTGGCACAGAGTCCTTTCCCACGCTAAGAACATGTTTTGTTTCCTTCACCCATTCTTATATTCATCTTTTCCAAACAACGGAGACACCGTAAGCTCATTGCGGAGCATATTTAGGCCTAATCGTGATTATCCTTTCACCTTTGATCTTATTTCTGCCTCGGTGATTTTATTTTCATCCGACTTCCGCAGAGACCACGACTGCACCATACCGCAGAGTAGGTACCGCCATAACCTTATCAAGTTTAATGTTGGTTTCTGGTCTCACTTTAATTTTTTAATGTTCTTTGAATCATTACATCTGTGGCGGTTTGCAATGGTGTTGTACAATACAACAAACTGGAACGATAAGCGCACGACAGCTTGGTGGCCGGTTTGAGCAGACGGTAATTATTTGATTCGATTCCATTCATTATTATTGGCGCTCCTGATCTGGCATCATTAATGAACCCAATGAACGCATTGCAATACTGTATAATGCACTGTAATACATTCTGTGCCATTTCCTTTCAGTGTTTTCTTTCTTTTTCCTCCAAACTTAGCGGTCGAAAGTAAAGCAAGAACACAAATTACCTGCAGTGTTGAAAAATGAGCAGTGCCAACATTAGAACAAAAAAAAATACTATGAGATTTTTTGGAGGTGAAATAGTAATGATATGGAAACCATAATGCGCCTACATTAGGTAGGAGTTATTTGCGTTAAAATGATAAATAATGCTTGTATATCAGCTCTGCCATAACTACGCAGCCTTGCCTAATATTACTACAGAGAATGGGTTTTGCTGTTGCGTTATTAATGAAGCTGTGAATCGTTTATGTTTCCTTATCTTTTGTTTTTATAATGCTGTTATGTTATAATATTTATTATTATTATTATTATTTAGGCCTGATATTTCAAATGCATGTTGGTTCTTGGTATCCAAGTCACGTAGGAATATAGATTATAGATAAATAAATCACCTTGTATCCGTCGTGTGACTTCGTTACGTCGATTAAAATGACGCGTTTCGGAACATCTGCTCCATCATCAGATTAAATCACTCTACTGAGGTCGTTAGAAAGCGAGTGAGTTACATTGGTTGACAATTATGTGTAACATGTGATTTTAACTGTTAACGACCTCAATAGAGTGATTTAATCTGATGATGGAACAGATGTTCCGAAACCCGTCATTTTAATCGACGTAACGAAGTCACACGACGGATACAAGGTGATTTATTTATCTATAATCTATCTGATATTTCTTATGATTTTTACGTCCATATAAATATAAAGATGGTAAAATCCACTTAGATTGCGCACTGTTGCAAACCATTTTTAGAAGATAACCGCTAAGGTAATGGCTGTAGCGTCTATTCTATATGGATCAAAAACCTGCCCTACGAAAAAGCTGGATAGAAAATGAGAGTTTCTTCGGTAAGTTTAACCTGGGCATAAGGCAAGCGGAAGAAATGGAGTTTCTTTGTAATTTCAAGGGAACTGTAAGGAAAGACGAGATTGACAGCAAAAATCGGGGATGGTGAACAACATTTCTGCATTGACGTTAGTTCTACTATGATTCAGTCTGTCTTTTTTTTTATTTATTCACAGATCCTACTGAGCGTTAAAGAAATTCATTTCGTAAGTAGACAATTCTAGTATGGCTTGATTGAAACATGAAGAGGAACTACTGTTACGCAATAAAATTTTTAACAACAGACTACATGAAGCCTGTACCTTTTCTTTTGGTTTTGCTGAAGATCATAGTTGTTTGTTCTTCAGACATAATTCCGACTCCTCCTTCAACGACTTTGCCAGCGATAACATTTGTCTCGCTGATTTTGCGTCGGTTTCTTAAAAATATTGAACTGGCTTGCTGTACTTTATTACTGACGACGATCTGACCTGTAGCAGATGTACAACCGATGTATTGCGAAATATTTCTTCCTGACTCCAGTAATAGATGTTGTGAAGCGTCTTTCTTCCCCGTAGGTGGCCGACGCATTCTTCCTTTCTTCTGTTTTTAAATTAGCCTGTCTTTCCACGTCCTGAGTTTAATGATCCTAAACTCAATAATTTTAGGTAGCTAAAGAAAGTTAACGAGATAACCATTGTCACTGTTAATACTAAGACATTTGCTGATGAAATTATTTACAACTTTTAATCCTTAAGTTACTTTTAAAAGAATCGCCGCCAAAACATAATATCTTTCCACGGAAAGGCAGAAAAATTTCCGTTATCATTTGATTGACGACATTCAAATGGGATAGGACACTGTTCTTTCAAGAGTATTAAACACTTCACCGCTATGGCATGGCATGTAGAAACATGCACATGTTTGATAAAGGACGTAAATTTACTCAGTAGGAACTTCGTGGAGGGGCATTTGCTATTTGCTATTCGAGAAGGTAGAGTGAAGAAGCAATCCCGTCCGGAGCATAGCCGGCTACACAAATCCCAGACATGTGCTAGCAGGTTCTCCAGCCTCACCCTGCCACGCCCAGACATGTGCTAGCAGGTTCTCCAGACTCACCCTGCCACGCCCAGACGTCGTGCCGCCGAGGAACGCTGGACTCATTCTTTGTGCCAATCATCCACTCGTGTGCAGCTCAAATTCAGTTTAGCCCCACGCCCAGAAAACAGTAAACACCAACTGAGGATTTTGCAAAGACGAAGAGACACTGGTAATTGACGATATGGCCATCCGTCTCGCCTCTTAATACAAAGCACCAAGGTGGGGAACAACTACCACGCACCAGAAATTCCTGCCAACAGGATTCGCAACTGCCAACAGGATGCGAGTCAGCATTGTGGACAGGCACCGTGCACCTGTATAGGCGCCTACACTGTTGAAGGACTACCGTAACGCTGTCTGAAAACGAAACAGTAGACCATGGTGTTTATACCCGTAAACAAAAACAAAGTGGGCATTAAACTCCGCCCTTGGAAACTCAGAATAATAAAGTTTGTTATTGATGATATTCGCTACCAGTTTACGCTTAGCTTAATCATTTTCTTTCTAGTTTACTTCCTTTAACTTTCTTTCTTCTGGTTCCTTATTCTTCCTCCTCTTCTTCTTCTTCTTCTGCTTCTCCTCCTCCGCTTCAAGTATTAAGCTATTATACTGTTCCACTCACATTAATGGTGCCGCTTTTTGGTCATTTAACACCTCTTTTTCCTAGTTTAGTAGGTTTTCTTAACAGTTTTTGGTAGTCTTGTTTCCTGCAGCCACTCTTTACGCTGTTTCTAGTAAATTTTATTCTGTTCTAGTATGGCGTTAATATTCGCTACATATCCTTTGACCCGGATTAAAGATTTCACCTCAGTTGGCTGGATTCTTGAAGACAGTACCTAGTTTTCGCTACTGGAACTGTTATTACGTTGCAAAATATAATTTGTGTTTCTCTTCGTACCAAATTTCCGAACGTTCTTTAACGGTACCGCAAACTACTTGATACTTAACAGAATTGTTTCTAAATCTCTGTTCCTATTATATGATATATCCAAACCCAAGTATCTGAATCGGGCTTTCTCTATCGGTTGTACGTAAATTTATATGCAAGGGCGCGCTCACGCCGTAGAAGTATTCTGTGTTTCTCAGCAACCTCGCATTTGCGGTTCTTCATTGTTTTGCCACTGATGATTCTCTCTCATTAATTCTCAAAACTACGGCCAACTTTCTCTCAACCGATTTAAATATTTTACATTAAACAAAGATATTCCAGTACAGCAGAAGATAAGGGCGCGTTCCGCATAGTTCAGCGCCAGACGCGTAGTGGATCTCGCATAACTTCTTACCTCCCAAACGCCACTGCAGCGCAGACTTCTGCATTCCTGAATTGTATACTCGCTCGAGCAAACGATCCTTTAATATGACTATTAAAAGTTGTAACACTGATATGAGTGAAATAATTTGTAGAGGGACAAACTTCGTAACAGTTGATAACTTCATTGCGAAAACTGCTGCTAGTCTAATTTTCTTGCGTCTTTCACAAAACACATTCATTCCGTGTTCCATTTTATTTCCCAATTTAAATGGAGTACTTAAATCTCTCCCTTTGTATGGTATCTTACACGCCTCTTCAACGGGATCCTTTAACTCGTCTTCCAGATGCATCACTTGTACTTATATCCTTCTTTCTTATACATGTTAGACTTTATAATTTTTGATTTCCAACTAGCGCTTTCGGTACTTCGACCGTTGTCAGGTCGAGACCAACTTTGCAATTATAACGCTTTTATAGTGGTCTGTAAATAAGAAATTACAAAATTCATTCCCGGGCTGTTTGTCCGTGGTCCATTGTTTTCTACAAAACAGACGTTTCGACAGTTCCATCGACTGCCATCATCAGTGTAAAATCGAGTTACGCTAACGTAAGGTGGACGTTAGTTACCACAGTACTGTTGTTAAGGCTTATTGTAATTGTAATTAATAATAATCTAGTGGCACAGTGCTCACAGTAAGCGAAATAACACAAAGAAGTATTTCTACTTTCCTTCTTCTTCCTCTTCTTCTGCTTCTGCTTCTGCTTCTGCTTCTGCTTCTGCTTCTTCTTCTTCTTCTTCTTCTTCTTCTTCTTCTTCTTCTTCTTCTTCTTCTTCCTCTGCTTCTTTTCCTTCTCCCTCTTCTTATTCTTCTTCTCTATTTCAATTATTGTCTTCAATTCTCTTCAATTTTACAAAAGCCTTAACCACACTTCTGTGGTCACTAATGTCTACCACCTTACGTTACCGTAACTCGATTTTACACTGATGATGGCAGTCGACGGCACTGT
Organism: Magicicada septendecula; assembly: GCA_034769895.1. Classification (NCBI taxonomy): domain Eukaryota; kingdom Metazoa; phylum Arthropoda; class Insecta; order Hemiptera; family Cicadidae; genus Magicicada; species Magicicada septendecula. The sequence continues at coordinate 120,725,840 of CM068375.1, read as the reverse complement.
CGAAACGTCTCTTTTTGTAAAAAATAATGGACCACGGCCAAGCAGCCCGTGAATGAATGTTAACAACATTGACTCAGGTCGTGTGAGCTTACGAAATACATTAGAAACTCTAAGGTTTGAACAGTGAAACCATTAATACTTCACTGCATACAATTATGAAATCTTATATATTTTGTTAATAGTCGCGGTCTAAATACCCTGGTCAAGAAGTTTGTGTTGTCAGTCTGAACCCAATAGGCCTATTTATTTTTAAAAATCTACGAGAATAATGAGACATTAGCACAAAAGTCGTAGTAGTTGAAGGAAGTTATAAATGGATTCTCGTCAAGTTGCTTCATTAAATCCTGGACCTTTACAAGGCCTTCAGCGTTCAGAGCGATGTCATTTCCAGCCCTCTGTACACAATGTCAACAGCTACGACAAAGCCGCAGTCACGGGTTACCCGACACCGTCAACAATGTGCTGCGCTCGCCTCTCTAACCTTAACCCTACTTGACTTTTAATTAATTATAGTAACATTGATAACAAAAATACATATCACTCTGTTATTCAACTGACTATAAAAACGTTATTAACAAAAATCCGATATTTTATTATTTTCAAATAAAGTAATGAACGATAAAATGCGTTTATATAAGTTTGTTTGGATTGTGTGTCCTGTTCTGGAGTACAGTCACTCCAGTTCAAAGATATTTAAGAGGTTGTCAATGTAAATAAAAATGTATGCAAGCAACAATAATAATAAATTATAATTATAAAAAGATACCTCTTGCGCGACAGAGAAGAGCGAGCTAACGATGTAATTCTGACCTTGTGGGCCAAGAGAGGCTGCATATCGCAGCTACTCAAATGGCCGTCACCACTAGATGCAGGGGATAGCCCGCGGGTCTCTCGAACACGAAGCGACAACCTACACTATAATTGCAATTATTGCATTTACAGTAGGCATAATAATAAGTAAGTTAATAATAATAATATAATAGTAAGTAATAATAATAAAAAATCTAGTTGCATAGTGATCACAGTAAGCAAAAGACCGCAAGGAATACTTCTACTTTTCTTCTTCTTCTTCTTCTTCTTCTTCTTCTTCTTCTTCTTCTTCTTCTTCTTCTTCTTCTTCTTCTTCTTCTTCTTCTTCCTCTTCTCTTCCTCTTCTTCTTCTTCTTCTTAGTTTCAATTATTGTCTTCAGCTCTTTTCAATTTTACATTAATGTTGGACCATCGTTTCTATGGTCTGCTACGATCACTTTTAACAGCTAGATAGTAGCTCAGGAGTAGGATTTAGGATTAGCTTAGAAGTAGTTTAGGATTACATGCATTGGTCATTCACTACACACGAAGCTTTAAGTCTACCTTTTGTATTCCGCTGTAGCATAAAATATCTCAAGATTTTACCTGATGCCATCATTTCCAGGTGGTTGATCGACAAGGTTTATGCTTTTATGTTTCTTAAAGAATTTTTTCACAACTCTTTCAGAGAAACAAATTTTTCTAATACGTTTTTCTGAAAATACGTGTTTTGCTTCTGTCAGGTACCGGTACATTAAAACTGAACTACCATGAACTTATAAAATTCCATGTATATTCCCTTTAGCGTATTCCTCTCACAGTTGTATCCCCCTCTGAATATAATTGTCTTAAAATTACACGTAATGCACTGGACGGAGGAGGTGTTGATAGTAATAATAATAATAATAAAAGTAATGGTAACAATTGAACGAACGAAGCAGTTTTAACACTCGACAGCTTACCATTTTTCTGTCTGTCTCTCTGTCATTTTGGGTTATACCTCACGATACCTATTGAATGCATTAATCGATTTTTGTAAAACTTAGCATGTGTAACTTTAGTTACATTTACGTGTTTTCAATAATGATAGGAGTCGGAAGGCAAAAATGAAGGATGTCAAATTTGTGAAAAAAAAAAATCGAAAAACTCAGTGTCGGGTATCGAATTAAAGGGAATTTTAACCAAGATTTGAATAGAATGTTCACTTTTAAGACTTCAAAATTTTGAGAAGCTAGTACCTAAAAATTAGGTTAAAAGTTTTATAAAATTGCAAAACCACATTTGGATATCAAGTTCAGGAGAGTTTTAACCAACATCTAAATGTAGTGATCAGTTTTTAAGATTTCAGAACTTCAGGAACCAGGAGCCAAGAAAGGGAATACAAATTTGAAAGCATTTTAAATCCAACCGGGTATCAAACTAAAGGGAATTTTAAATCAAATACAAGTATAACGTTTACTATGAAAATTTTAACTTTAGGAACACAACAGCCCAAAAATGAACCTTAAAATGTTTGAGTGAAATAAGAACTAAAACAAATTGAAATAAGAAAATTGGAAAAGTCCACATGGAGGATCAAGTTGTTAGGAACTTTACTCATTATCATCGTCATCTGCAATGATTAAACCAATGATGGTTTGTTCCGATCTCAAACAGGCAAAGATTAGAGCTGGTCACTCCACCGCTTCCTCGGACGTCCCACACCTCTCCGTCCCCTCAAGTTATAGTTCCATAGTCATCCATTCGGCAAAGATGTTCTCACCAATTCAGCCTATACTGGACAATCCTGTGGAGTATATTCATAATATTCAATTCCTGCTGTATATCTGTGGTTCTTCTAAATCATGGAGAGTATACCCTGCCACGTGCCTGAGAAATCTCATTTCAGCCGCTTGGATCCGACTGGCCTGACCTTTCGTTAAAGTCCAATTCTCATACCCAAAACTTGCTGACTTAAAAGTTTGCCCGAAGGTCACGCACATAAGGTTGAACTTATGCAACTTGTTCACAACGTCGTTGCTTGTATTAGGAACTTTACTCAAAATACAAAATTGGTATCTTTAATCATTTCCCGGTATAAATATCTCTCAACATTAATTTTGGAACGCCTTTAAAACTTTTGTGCCTTATGTTTACAATAACACTGTAGCCTGTATCCTGTTTATCAGTTATGAATACCTATTTGTGAAAAATATTAGATATAGAGCTATAGATACCTTGGTATATATACATAAAATTAAAATCTAGAATTAAATTGTGTGTCAGCTATCATAGAGCATGGTTATTTTCAGGGCAAAAAATGTAAAACTAAAATAACTAATTCAGTAGTTTTGAATTTTTAGTATTTAGTGTATGATCGTCTGGCTTACAATTTTCATATCACTAAACGAAAAATAATAAAGTAATCGGGGTTTTTCCTGATTCTTCTGATAAGTGAAAAATTATCTAACACCAAATGTATTTCGTTCAAAATACTGAGCGAGTTCTGCAGTCAGGGGAGCTTATTAGTAATAATGCCGACAATAATAATAACATGATTACACTCTTAATAATAGTTCTGGTAATAATATGTTAGTAATAATAATCAGAGTGAAAAACTAATCCCATTACCTCACTTTATCCTAGACATTTACAGGCATAATAAATGACGTATCCTAATCAACATTGACCCTAATCTCTGGTTATTATATTAATAATAATAATAATAAAATTAGTTTTGATGATGATAATAATAATAATAAACAATTACTACTTAATCAACTATTATTTTGAAGTATAAAGTAAAGTAATGAAGCTAAAGACGTGATTTCATTTCGTAGATTTTCATTTTGTTTCGAGCTTTTTATTAGCAAAACACATTCAGACGCATTTTTATTTCATTATTAAAGTGCGGAATACAATTTCCGCCAGCTGGATTCTATTCCAATTCTACTGCGTTTCCTTAATTCAGTATTACCAACTGCGTAGTCACTATTCACAGAAGTTCACAACAAGGTAGGACAGTAGTACGGTCCCAATGGAGCATGTTACGGCATGACTAAAAGCATGTACTGTACGCCACATCAGACTACTATCTGTGCATATAATATGTTCAATAATGTAGACTACAGTAGTTGTAAAATACATGTAACGTATACAGTATGCATTGGGGACTCATCTGCTTACTAAATTACTATATTCAAATGTATAAACAATTTTTATTCATGTAATCACTATTATGATTATTATTATTATTATTATTATTATTATTATTTAAGCAAAAAGGTATAGTGAGGTTCAGTCAAATATTTCAGTGAGGTTTAGTGAGATTTTACAAATATTTGTGATAACATTTTTCAGAGCATCAAGAAATTAGGAAAGTTGTTGTCATATTTTTTTTTTTGCTCTATTGACAAAATATTTTTATATAATGTGTAGTTACCATTAATTTGGCTAAATCTCACTAAATATTTTTGTCGATTGTTGGGATCGTTGTCGCTCGTAAAAGGAATACTACTATTACTACTACTAGTACTACTACTACTACTACTACTACTACTACTACTACTACTACTACTACTATTATTATTATTATTATTATTATTATTATTATTATTATTATTATTATTAACATTACTGAATTATTATCATGTGAATATTTTTATTACTATTCCTGTTAGTCCAATTAATGGTTAATGGTCTAGTTAGTCGTCTGGTTAATGGTTACTACAGTGTGACACAGTGCCACGGATTGTATCAGGTAGAGTTAATTGATAGCGTGGTGTAAAAACATAACTGCTCAACATAGATTAATATCAACTATCCATATTTCAATGGTCACATGTTTCCTATTAACTTTTTAGTAAATTTATGTTCATGTAAACATGTAATATTTTGTGTAAGCATGAGGGCACTGACCTTTTAAATGAACAGGTCACCTGTGACCGGTTAAATGTTTTCAATTTTTAACGAGCTACAAATTCACCGTATGGTCTAGCACCACAGAAATTGTTACTTTTCTGTATCTCAAGCAAAAGGGTTCACGAAAAATTCTGATAACAGGTACTTCCGCTTTATTATTATTATTATTATCTACTGTTCCGTGAGTTGGGGATATGTAAGGAACGATACCGGTCGGAAGATTGAGGCAGTCCAAAAACGAGTTTTTCTTATCAACAATGTCGAGGCATTGGTCAGCAATTTCCAGCAATTTCGTCTCTGAGGTCAGTTCTAATCATTGGACCATTATGACCCTTAAAACAAAAAAGCACTAGAAGATGTGTTATTTATGTATAAGAGTATTCACGACGTTATTTAGGTAGATGTCTCGGGGATTGGATACAGAGTTCCTTACGTAAGACACAGAAGACATGTCCTGTTCACACACTTGGGGCGGAGTGTGATGGATCCATTGGCGAGATCATCAAAATGATGAATAGTGTTTCTGACAGTCAAGGCGTTGACTGTTTCAATCAGAATATTAATGTCTTTAGGAAGAAACCCATTCTTTATACCAATAAAGATACTAGAGTAATAGTTTGACTAGGACATCTATCATTTTTGAATTATGCGTTGTGTATAATTTCATGTTACTTGTTTTTTTTTTATATATGTGTAAATTTCCTTTCCTTCTATGGTATATTGACGTTTCCCTTAAATACATCCTAGTTAGATAGAGTGCATACACCAAGGCATTCATACTGTTCTATGTACTCTCTTCACATTATCAGTCATTCTCTGCACACATCACAACACAGCCATTATTCTGCTTCCCTGAAAGACATAAATATTCAAGAAGATTGGGATGGCTATAAGGGGAGAGGTAAAAAACAGCACTAAAAAAAAAAATAAATAAAAAATTATACGTACTCTTTCACGTGACTCTCAACCATTTACGTTCTATATACTTCCCCTTGTTACATTTCCCAAAGCGAACAGCTGATAGGATACCCCTTAAAAGCTTTAAAATTTGTTTGCAGCAGTTTGTTGCGGTAGGTGTCACATATCACACGACTGATTTTTCCAAATTAGATTAATTTATATCTCAAGCCAAAATTAATTAAAGAGCTTTTCAAAAGTCTTGTTTGTAAAGTAAATTACTTAAGCAATTAATAATATTCTATTCAGTGTAAAAATATGTAACAATTTAATATATACTTAAAACTTTTATACATAAAACATTTGTATAACTTTTTATTTTTAAAGTGTACGCACATTTCCTCTACTTGTTTTAAAAATGATTATACGGTAGAGTCACATGACCACACGGCAGAGTCCTGCGAAATAACGACAGATGGGCTCGTCGGCTTTTTCTGTCAGTCTAATGCGCAGAGCATCCTTGACTGTCTGCATGAGACTCTCCACTCTTTCTCTTCATTGATTTCTCGGAGACTAGTCTAATTCTACCGTCTCATAGTAGTTCTGATGTATTTGGTCGCCATCAAATATCGCAGTGGCAAGACATCGAAGTCGGCTGTAACTCATTCGGAGTCAACGTGTAAACTTTGTGCGTCAAATTCGCTTTGATGTGTTTGTCATCGCTATTCTCGTCACATTTCAGACACGTTCTTTTGCTTTGAAGTCGCGTTTGTTTGCACAGCTATGTACGCGCCGTGAAAACACGTACTAACGTTAAACTCGAATATTTAACCTCTGCCACAGCACCCAGATTATAGCGATTTCTTTCTTCCCGAGCTGTAAAATCACATTTTGAACGCGTGAAGTCGAGCACGTATGGTTACGAGGATTTAACTGTCATGACTCTCCCTTTATAATAATTATTTTGAATTCTACAGCCTTTTTATATTATTACATGGCTGTCAACTTTTATACACGGTGTTCGAGATTTAAGTCAACACGTCACAAGAAGATACAGTGAAAATTTCCACTTTTAACTCTTCTTTAATCTTCTTCTTTAACTCAGCCCTTACAGATTAAGTTCTTTCCCTTCCCATCGTAAATCTCGGTCTGCCCAATTGCTTTCTATATAATCCCCTTGGCTAATACTTAGATAACTCAGAATCAATATAACCCTCAAAATTGGCTTTCGGTTCTTCTTGGCCAGAGTTTTACTCTATCCATGAAAGACGACAATATCCAATTAATATGCCAATATACCTTGACATTTTTTTCTACGCATTCGTCTCCTCTAACTTGCTGGTTACTGACCATATAATTTCCATTCTTTTCTATATTTCGGTTGTTCGTACTTTATCCTCGCGAGCAGCCCGGAACCATTAATCCAGTTCATCGGTTATGATTTTGTCCCTCCTTTTCTTCGTTTTAGAGCCCACATGTCTGCTCACACGTTTCTACGTTGTCAATTATACCGTGCAATTTCCTTTTGTTTGCCCCTACCCTTTTATTCCATTCTTTTATTTTCTTGTTTATCTGTTATCCTTTTATTCCATAAAAATGTCTGTAGAGATTTGGTCGCCATGTGACTGTACCCCTCTTGAGTGATCGTCTCATACTCTTTTTATCCTGATATTTTCTAAAATATATCTGTTTCCACACTTCCTCACTTCACGCGCCCGCGTTTGTGTGTGTGTAATTAATTTATTGTTTACATCCCTTTAGTTTTATATGGTCCATCCAGTATATTGGTATTAATTTTATTTAATAAGTATTAAAACCAACTAGTCTTCTTCACATAAATATAATAATAAATATAATGTGTTAATCACAATATTCGAAATACTTACGTAAGAATTAAACAATTAAATTCTCTTCTTACAGCCCGCACCCACAGATATTAACTTATCTGTGAACACATGAACACAACGCTTTCTCACTTCAGTGTGGTGTAACTAGACCTTTTGCGTCTTTACATTTAGGCCTGTGAAATATGTTTTTAATTATGAAAAATCAAAGACGTTTGACACTTAACCAGGTTTGTTGTTCAATATGTTCTTTTTCTAGAAAATATTAATCGTCTCACTGTTGTTTGAATTTGTTTCAATATGTTTAGCTGCTAGTTTGTCCGTGCGTGTGAGGGGCGCGTAGCATAAGCGTGTTTTATTACTTATATAACCCAAGCATGCCAGACAAGACCGCTGTATTGTTGTCCACATAGATGGGCGGGGCAGGCCGAATCATAACCTTGAATTGACCATATCCGCTGCTGACTTGTTTCACGTAAACCGCTTAATGTATTCTCTTGAAACTTTAAAACGTTTTCCTCTACGTGTCGGCTAGTATTTCGAAAACAAATGTTTTCTCCCTCTATGAATATTCGTCTCCATGATAAAACCAAAACATTGTTTTTTTTTTTTTTTGTAAAATCAAACACACCTTAAACTTAACAGTGGCAACTTGGTATAAAAAATGTTTTCACCGCGAACACACTTCGGTCTTTCTAATGGAGGTAAATAATAATGAGACCTGTTCATCCTCAATCGCAAGAAAGTATAAGGTTTTATTTAAATTAACATAAAAGTTCAGATTGTATACACTTTGCATGTTATATTTGAAGAATTTGTTTGTGTCTGCACCAACAGTCTGGGTCGTGGGTGCAATAGTCTACGATTACTGATCTCCATCTGTCTCTTCGCTTCGTGTTAGTTTTCCGGGTCTCGAAGGTCATAGTCTATTGTTGTTTTATCTTCAGTCAGACATTTTCTTAACTGTCCGTGTGGCTGAATCTGTTGTTTCTGGTATGGTCATGGCAGCCATTGAATTTGTAACTGAAAGGAAGACCAAACAAAATGCAGACCTAAAGATTAAACTTTGTCAGTGAAAACCGACAAAAATCCAATTATTAAGCTAATAAACCATTATACAATTAAACCCATTTCTATTTATTAATCGACTTCTTTTATTGCTCAAGAATTCATAAAACTGGTCAATTTACAGCAATTCCTAATGGGTTGTACAATAAACAGTGATAACGACTAACTGGCGGGTACTAGTGTGAGTTGAAGCTACTATTTCTCGTTAATAATACATGGGTAATCTTTAAAATTTAAGACTTTTCAGTAACAATTTTATTTCCTAGCAGAGAGTATGATAAATCCGGATTGAGAGTATGATATACTTCATAATCTTTTATATGGATTTAGGAATGGGGATTTGAAATTGGTTTATAAGCAAGTTTCTGTTATTACAATTTTGTTAGAAATCTCTTTTCCGGTATACGTATTCTCTGTCTTCTGGTGACACTGTAAATCTATTCTACTCGTAATCCTGAAATCACTTGTTATACTGGATTCATGAAGTACATTATTTCCAAGTCCACTCAGTCCATTATCATTTGGAAACTATTTCTTTTAATTTTTTTATTCCAGTCAGAATTTTTCATCATCATCATCATCCTTGGTGCTGAGTCTTGACCTCCTCCAGAAACCTTCTCCAACGGTCCCAATCTGACACGATGGCCCTTCAGTCCCTCAGTCTAAATAGTTCAGCAACATGGCTCAGATCATCAACCCATCGCAGCTTTGGGCTGCCTCTCTTTCTTCTTCCATCCAGCTGTACCGTCAAGACGTTCCTCTCTATTTCATCATCAGAATTTGTGACAAGAACTCAGTTTGAATCGGCTTATTTGTTAGAGATTCCTTACTTGAGTCGGGTATACTAGTTATCCCGAGTATCTTTACTTCTTGCTTCTATTGGTTAACTGATTGGACAATCTTGTAGAATTCCAGTCTTCGTCTGTTGCGGATTTAGATCTTATTCTCTAAATCACTGGAGCCTCGATTACTTGTGGGACGTTTCTTGCTATGTAAGAAGGTTGGTTATCGGCTTCAGTTTTCTTGCAATCCATTTTAAAGTGGTGCCCTACAGGTATGTTACGACGACGTAGTTTCGGAATTTCGACGGTCTGCAGAATTTCTGAGTATGATTGCATGATGGTCTTTTAGTAGTGTACCTTAGCTTTAATTTTTCAATAGGTTCAAATGGTACATTTGCTAACCTAACCTAACCTATCCTATTAATTACTCAGGCCTGATCAGTGTTTGTTGACACATCAAAAAACTAATAAAAGTATGCGTAGTGGTTCATTATTATTAAGGAAGCAAACACTGTCATTTGGGTAATCGATCTGTGAATTACTGACGATGGGCTCTTCCCGACTGACGTAATTATTATTGTATATGAACAATTCTTCTTAAAAGAATTCAAAAAAAGGTTTTACAGCGCTTTAATAATTTTCTGTAGCGTTCACCCTCTGTTGATGATTATTAATGTTTTCTCTTTAAAAAATTTGAGTGTAAAATCTGTTCTTGGATTCCCATCAAGATGAAAAATATTAACGATCTTATCGTGTAAGGCACATTGGTTTCGTTTGAGACTCACAATCGCAACGTCTGTGCCTCGGAGTAGTGGGATCGATACAAGGTCACGACTCGGTCTGTGCCTCCCACCGATGTGATCAAATAATACAGCGGTCTTGTCTGTCACGTCTGGGTAATATAAGTAATAGAGACACACTTATGCTACGCGCCCGTGCCCCAGCCCCCCCCCACACACACACACACAAAACTACTTCCCCACCGTGCGTCTCGCCATAGCACGTAGTTACTTGATCGCAGATTTCCCTCTGGCAGTCGTGGAACGTCAGTTCTACCACTACCAGGGAGCGCAACAGGCCGTAGGCCTAGTGCTTGAAGGGAGAAGAAGAAGCAAAACAACAAATGTTATGATAAAGATGGAGACATGCACATTATTATGAAAAGAGTCGGGTTCTTCAATAAAGAACTTTTCATTGAATGCAGTATTAAAAGTGGCGTCAAACAATACACGCAATGTAAAATGTTACTGTATTTATATTTTTCAATTTAAATTGTATTAAATATTATTATATTTATATTTATAATTTATATTATAATTGTTTTTATACTATAAATGTATGTTTTATAATTTCATGTATATTATTTTTAAAATAATTAATAATCTACACGACAAAATGTACTCATTTACATACTATAAGCTGTATGTAAAATTTTTTTGCAGAGGCTTGAAAAACTTTTTGGCGTTTTAATTAAAAACTGTCTTTACTGAATTAAAACGACAGAAAAAGGGACAAATTTATGGCTACAGAAGTAAAATATAAGACGAAAGTGCAGCAACGTAGAGGGTATGATTTACGCGTCCGTTCCCATGACAACATTATCCGTGGGTAAAGTACGATAATCAGCTGAGAAACGTGTCAGGTGAATTTATTCGTGTTATAAATCTACCAACGGCAACATGTTGTGGCAGGCAACGAAACCGCGGTCATTAAGGAATTTGCAGTACATTAAAAAGACGTCATAAATTAACAAATTCTGCTTTGCAGCTTCTGTAAGAGAAGACGTCTTGAGTAGGTTGACTTGTTTTCTATAGATAGGCTATTATATAAGTATAAGAATATCCACCATTTCATAATTTTTCTTAACGACAAAATATCTTTATAAATATTCCCCGTTTTACTACGTAAACATTCTGCTCATGAATAAAAAGTAAAAATTCTGTTCAAAAGTATTTACTGTCTTCTGATTCTAGAAACTGTTCTCTTTCCTTATAATCTTCTTCGTAGATAAATGTAATATTTTGTACACCTTCTGTTGTTTTTCTTCTCCCCCCTTAGGTTTACTTTATGAAAAGAAAATTTACAACAGCATGGTATATCTGTTTACGATGGTATATAACTTTTGGTATACAATGTATGGTGCCGAAAACTAAATATATAATAAAGGATAAAAGACTATAACTACAACTTTTAAAAAACTATAACTGTAGGAGACCTCATGAAAAAATTTAGAATTTCAAAGCCGACCACGTTAATAAAGAGGGCAAAATGTGAGTGTCGAAGGAAAAAAGTTGTAAACATGGTACAAACATCTCAGAAGAGCATATAGAAACGGATAAAAATGTCAATAGTAACACGGGGTAGCAATAACATAGATACAAATTTACTATGGATAGCCTACCAATGAAACTATACGAATGGGGATGAATTATATGAGACTATAGAATAGGGGAACCTTCAAAAACAATAATGGGAAAACACAGACAGATTGAAACAGTGACAGGTGTAAAGACTATTATGTACATCCTCTTTCTCCGCTTTAGGCAATTACCGTTTTTGCCTATTAACATCCAGCCTACCGCCTTCTCGTTCCGTCCGCATTTCTCTCTCTCCCTTCCGTTCAAAATATTTTACAATTTTGGGCAACCGTCTTTCCTATTTTTTACTCTAAATGTTTAAATATCACTATAATATTGACGACTCGGAACACAATGTTTTTTATAAGTAAAAACGTAAAGTTTTACCTTACAGCCTAAACCGGCTTTCACCTATAGAAGGCTTCATCAGAGGCTGTCGTTAGTAGCGCTGCTCGTCTTGTTGTTGGCGACGAGAAAGTGTTTCGAAAGATTGAAGCTGTGTGTGTGTGGTGAGATGTGTTCGAATAATGCGAACACATCATTATTCGAACACATCTCACCACACACACACAGCTTCAATCTTTCGAAACACTTTCTCGTCGCCAACAACAAGACGAGCAGCGCTACTAACGACAGCCTCTGATGAAGCCTTCTATAGGTGAAAGCCGGTTTAGGCTGTAAGGTAAAACTTTACGTTTTTACTTATAAAAAACATTGTGTTCCGAGTCGTCAATATTATAGTGATATTTAGTTAAGTAACGGACACGTCATGGACAACGAAATCCAAGAATCTAAATGTTTTTTAAATAATTTCATATTGCTCTAACCTGTCATTGATAGTGTAGACTAATTTCTCTTCGAGCATCTTATTTAGGTTTTGTGAAACTTTGTCACGCCTGAGATATCTCATTTAAGTTGGCAGGATCCTTTATCTATCCCATTTAACTAATTCCCAATTTTTGCTGCCATACACTTGTACTGAAGCTACCAAACATGGAACACACTGCCCTAAGTTCATGCAGCTATAAAATGATTTCAAATATTAAAGTTTTATAACTTAACTAATTTGCCACACCAGTAACACGTAATCAAAATTTTGGGGCTTAATCAATGGCAAAATTAAGTGGAATATTACTTAATGGTTAAGATCCATATCTGTACAATGTACAGATGCAATAATATCTGAATCTGTAATTAATAATTTTGCAGTTAGTTTATTTTGACAATATTCAAGCAAATCTTTATTCTTCAAATACTGTAGTATTTTGTTTTATTACATTTTAATTTATATTTTAATTATAATTAAGTTCTCTCACACTATAATTTGCTCGTTTTCTTAAAGATAATTTGACGATGTAAACAAACTATCATAAGTCTTCACATACAAAATGATACATACATACCCACGCACACACTCACATACACCAACACGTTCACCCAAATATTTAATTGTTTCGTTATGTTTGATATTTCTATTGTATTTCATACACAGGTCCTGAAGATGACAATAAATATTGTCGAAACGTCGACGCAAAATAGCTAAAATTTGTATTATTGACTGATCCTCACTGACCATCCACTAAAACATTAATTTTAATTTATGTTTATGTGACGATCCGATACTTTACACAGTGGGGGAGGGGGTTACTTAATCGAGGCAAACTATGCAAGGTCAGCAGTGCGCGTGCGCGAGAGAATGTGTGTGTGAGAGAGAGAGAGAGAGAGAGAGAGAGAGAGAGAGAGAGAGAGAGAGAGAGAGAGGTTATGTGAGAAAAAAGCCGGATGAGAAAGGGTAAGACACAAGAGATGTGCACTTTGGCATTTACAGAAGTACAGTACTTCGTTCTGTACAACTTTGAAAAGTTTTATATGCAGCTGACTAGCTTCCCGTGAACCGCTTAATGTATTCTCTTTAAACTTTAAAATGTTTTCCACTACTTTACAAACCGGCTGCTAAACGAAAACAAATATTTTCGCCGTCTATGAATATTTCGTTTTCATACGAAAACAAAAAGCATTACTTTTTCTACAAAACCAAACGCACGTAAAACTTGAAAACAGTAGTACCGCGAGCCCGCTTGTCGAGTAATTCTAATTAAGGTAAAAAAATCATTGTCTGTACTCCAATCCAATTTGATTACTTGCCAGCTCTCCGTTTGATTTGATACAAAACCATATTTCTGAGTACTGTATTACTACTAAGCTTTCCATTACTTCTTTCATAAAATTCCATTAGGGGTCATTCTAATGCTCTTTTTAACGTTCACAGTATTTTCGTTATATGTAACCAACTATCTTATGTGTAACTGCTTTATGTTGTTATGTTTATATATTATGTTATTACCCAGTGGTGTTATCTCTTCCTTAGAACTTTAAAGACAATCTTTCCTCGTCTCTTTCCTTTTCGTTAGTGATTCAATCTGTCCACTTTTTTCTTAATGTGTATCTCTGGTATCATGTTTCAAAATTTTTGAAGATTTTTGTTCTTTTACTTGTAAACGTCCACGTTTCCGAACGACTCAGGGCTTTGCTCTATATGCAAGATTCTGTTAGTTTTCCTTTTGGCATTACTGATTTTACTTCAGCATAACAGGTCTTTTGTTGTTACATATTGTTTTACTCATTTCCTATGCTCTACGTCCACCCTGCTCTTTATATCTTGTTATTTTACGTTTATGAATTGGCTTGACTAAGTAAGCCTATGTTTATCAGACAAATAATTATGAATGTGTATTTTCCATTCAACCACAAGCAAATGTACAAACACATTTCCACCCGAGATTTTACTTAAATTAAAATAGAATTTTATATTCCTTGTATTTTAGCTATTATATGTAGAGACATCGTGGATTAAGATCATTGTCAGAGCGGATTATTTATAATGAGGTTCAAATGGAACTCCGAGTTGTCCCAAACTAATAGATACCTGATTTTATGTGCCTAGAAGTTAAAGGTAGTAAAAGGGAAGTCCTTGCGAACTTTATGGGTAAAATAAATTTGTAATCTGAGATAACTTTAGCTTTTTATATTTGAAAAACGTATTCATTTATTATAAAAGTTATTTTTTAATATATTTATTTAATGTGTAATAAATGTTTGTATAAATTTCGTATTTATTTTATTAGTAATTTATATTTACTTATTATAAACATTAGTACGTGTTATATTGCCAGTGTACACAAATTTTTCTATATGTTTATTATAAAAAATGTTTATTTATGATTTGTACATTCTGTAGATAGTTGAAGACGATGAAGACCGTATTTCGGAATGTAACCAATAGCAACAACGTAGTCTTTAGAGGTTTTGGATCTAGAGGACTTTTAAATCTTCGCACGATTTGTTACTTATACAAGTAGATCTATATCTGTAGAGTTGTAGATCTCTTTGCGCTCTTTGTATCCAATATAAATGGCTCTGTAATTCTTTAGATCCTTTAGACGCCCTCTAATGTGATTTTTAGTATGAGTTTATTGACGACGTACAATTTAGAGTTGTTACTGTAAAGAATTTGTTACTTATACTTTTTGTGTTCTTTCTAATATTATGTTTTATTTATTAAATAATGTCGTAATTGTTTTTGTTTTGTTAACTTTTAGTAGTAGAGTTGTGTATCTGAGTGCTTGCCTATCTTGTGACCTCTTCTCTGTCTACCCAACCTCTGAGAAACTATTAAGTTACTCGTAATTCCTTGTTCATTTTACTCCGTACCACAGATCCATATGTCCATTAATTTAAGTATATAATTACGTACATTGTGTTTGTTTACTGTTATTCTGCTACATATTTCCGTTACCTTTACCAGCTTATGTCACAAATCGTTCCTCTTTTTTTGGTTCTCTAGGTGTTGAGACAGTGATCTAATGTTAAAATTTTCAGCTAGCATAACGGTAATCCTTCTTCATTGGCTATCTTCGTTGTTCCAGAGACATTGCTGAATTCGGTGGCTATGCATTGTTAAAAAGATATTATGGATCGCGATCTTAAATCAGCAGAATAAACTATTAAGCACCAGAGAAATCGACAGTCACAATTTTTACTTTAAAAATGTATAAAAATTATCACACTCATGTTACGCTGGTTATCCTTTGTCACTCAATATAGTCCATATAGGCTACATATATATTATACGAGTTTCTAAGTTGACAAGTAATAATATTGCACATAATTAAACAGTTATCATAATTAACAACTTCGTAATTAACCTGGACTCTGCGTGCAGTGACAGACCACAAGGAGTAGAGTTTTGAGCTACAGTCTCAACCTCCCACCTCATGGTCCTGTTCAAGGAGGATGCCTTTTTATGTCTCGGCCTGCAACGGCTTGTTATGGTAAATAATTTTAGCATAGTGTATTACTAGGTTATTCCAAGAACCAACTTGACGTGTGCGATACCTGTCTATGAGGAGATTTTCTGATACCCTCAACGCTTGTAACGCTTACGAGCGAGAGGCTTCAGCCTAAATATCGAACATAGACTCTGCTTCTTAACAAGCGAGAAAAAATTGACGGTGTACTTTAGCCGCTAACCTAAGATCTCTGTCGAGTCATCTTGCATCTTCTTTTATACATAGTGACAAGGTACCCTCAAACCAGTGCAGCGAAGTTGATGGTGGGTAACAATCATGTTACCTAATTGCACTATACTTCACTGTAACAGTTCATATAAATAATTCGTAGAACTAACTGCTGTCACGCCCATCTGGTAGTTTGTAGTCGGCGTCAACATAAACAGGATTGCAATTGCCGAGAAGCTACTAGAAATTTTTACTTGGATTTCCTGGAACACTGAAGAATCGTGATGCGACAGGAAGTTCCAAGCTCGTGCATGTGTGATGTCCAACTGCAGTGCCGCGCGTCGCCCTTACAATATATTGTTATACCGGTTAGCGGTTGTCAAATACACCGATTGTGTGTGGCGATTGGCGTCCTCGACAGGGGGCTTCGGCTAGAGGCGAAACTCCCTTGTCATTCGTCGATTCTCTTCTTCCTTGTTCTTGGCAGACCTTGTGCAGCATTTATCTTCTTTTATCAGCTATTTTATCTGTGTTAGCAGTCTTCATAACAACTTTGTCGTATTTTGTTGCTTCTCTGCTATGTACAATTTTCCCTCGAACGAGGCCTTTCGGTTTCGCAACCATTATCAAGTTCTTACTACAACTTGGTTACATAGCAGAGAAACAACAAAATACGACAAAGTTATTTATCTTCTTGATGAGAAGAGTACAGAAGGAATCAGGGACACTGTTACGAACGCCTAAGCAGAGGTAAAAGAGAAGAAAGAATCTTCTGCTAGATTAGATAGTGCTGCGAGAAATGCTATCAACTGACAAACGATTGGCCAAGATTACCTTCTCTGTCTGTCATCAGTCGCCTGACTGGCTCCAAATCCTCCTATCCTGAACCAATTTCTGTATCTCGAAACACCTACAACACTGCACATCCTCAACAGCTTGCCTTTCACTACAGTTCTTCACCTTCACTCAACCTTTCATTACCAATATCAATCGTTGATGCGTCTACTAACACCCATTAAACTGACTTGATTTCTCAGAAATTTCTCCTTTTCCCCAATATTATCAGAGCCCTCTTATTTGCTGCTTTGTCCGTCGATTTAGTTTCTTAACATTCTCCTATAGTACCACTCTTCAAACGCTTCTATTGTTCATCTTTCCCTGTCGCCCAGGTTTCTCCTGTGCGAGTCAGTAAGATCATGAAACTAGACATCAAGTGCTATCGAGTCCTCTGCTGCGCGCAGACGGTTACCAGGGGAGCATCTGTGTGTTTGGATCAACAGTTTACTACACTTGTCAGCTCTGGTATCGCCCAAAAACTATGTAATATGAACGTTAGCACCGGTTATTAACGGTCGTCACCTTCGCTGCCCCAGTTTGAGAATATCTTGCATAAGAAGAAGATGCAAAAAGTTCTCAACAGGGGAATTCGGCTAGCAGCCAAAAGTCTCCTATCGATTTTCTTTTACGTTTTAAGAAAAGGAATCAGTTTAATATTCATTTTGAAAGTATCCAAGTCACTGTATTAAATAAATAATTGCTTATCTAATCCGTCGAGTGACGTACTAGTAATTACTGAAACGCGTCAAGCGAAATTACAAGTAAGTCACTCGACGGATTAGATAAGCAATTATTTATTTAAAGGAATCAGTGTTCGATCTTCCGACGAGTTATAATACGTCTTGCCTTATAATTTTTCGCACAAGGTCGTCAGTTTTACGTACGTGCAGCAAGGACTCCAGGCCGGTTCGTGTACGTCAAGATGAGTTTGCTGAAGTTAGTTAGCATAACAAGCCATTGTAGGCCTGCTCACCGTTCTAGTTGAACAGTGCCACGAGCCATGTGTTTGAGACTATAGACTTCATCCTGTTCGTCCCTGCACGCACAAAATGCATCGTCACCTATTGAGTTCACAGTGTCACTGGAAAGTCAACACAGCTGCTGAAGGACTACCGCATTTGTAGTCAAACGTCTGCCTGAGGAAAATATCCAAGAAAAGATAACGATCTCAACACCCAGAAAACCGTAACACTCGTCCCGTCATAATTTTATACATTCCTTCTCTTTCGCCTCTCTTAACTTTTTCATAATCTCCAGCTACCTGCGTGACTTTTCTTCTAACGCATAGATTATTAATCTGTAAATACGTTTTACGTAAATTTCTTTAGCTACGTAGAGTTATTATTAGTTGTCAGTACAAAGGTAAGTTATAGCTGCTATTAAGCGAATAACGCACAACATATGCTGCGTGCTGCGTTCTAGTCTGCAAAGCTTAACATTATCTTGTAATATATTTTACAACTAAATTTACATAAGTGAAAAATCGCTTATTTAAATACTAATAAATTTCAAACATATTTGTATTATAAATAATTTAATGAGATATGTGTATAATTGGCTGCTTAGCATATGTTGAAAAATACCATAGCTTCTATTATGAAGTAATGTATAAAATATTCTGTAGATTTTACGTTTTACTGAAAAATTCTAAAGAAATGTTACTTATCAGACCTTAGCTTGATTTTTTTAATTGTATGTAGGCTATAATATTTACTGAATTGAAAGATCAACAGAATCTCAGGAGTTTATGTAATTGTATGGTTCGTCAGAAATTTTATGAAACGCGAATTAAAAAAAAATGTTATGAAATATTTGAAAAACCAAAGAGACAATGTGTGTGTGTGTGTGTGTGTGTGTGTGTGTGTGTGTGTGTGTGTGTGTGTGTGTGTGTGTGTGTGTGTGTGTGTGTGTGTGTGTGTGTGTGTGTGTGTGTGTGTGTGTGTGTGTGTGTGTGTGTGTGTGTGTGTGTGTGTGTGTGTGTGTGTGTGTGTGTGTTATTACTCTCAGCTCGATCGTATCCCTCAATAATACGTGTTTTGTTTTATACGCAAACAGTGATCTGTGCTCAAGGATTAATAGCGAAGGACAAGAGCGGAACCTCGGATCCCTACGTCACTGTGCAGGTCGGCAAGGTCAAGAAGCGTACAAGAACAATGCCTCAAGAACTGAATCCCGTTTGGAACGAAAAATTTTATTTGTAAGTATTCTTACCATTATGGTGGCTTTTTTATTTATTCTGTTTGTTGCGTTTATGACACTTTTCTTAAACTTGTTCTTGTACTTATGGCCTGTTGTTCTTAAAAAAATCAAAATATCCCAAACTTGAGCAAAGTAACATGTTTATATGCTGTCAATTTCCTCTATTTTGTTTTACTTGCTTCTACTTCACGATGCAATTTTTCCTACTTACATACTACCTTTCTTTTATTATTTTCCCAGTCTTTTTCTCCTCCTTCCTCTTCTACCGTATGCTCTAGCTTCTAGCACTCTCTTGGGAAATCTTGAGGAATCTTTCTTTGGCTTTCCTAAAAACGTGACAATTCTGTTTCAGTTGTTTTTTTGTGTCTCTCACAATGGTCTTTAATCTAGCTTTTTTCTCTTACTTTTGGCAGTTTCTAAGACTTTTCTAATTACGTTTTACTTTTCATTCCTTAAAAACATTCAACTTTTGCCACCGTTATTTTGTTTTTTCCCACAAAACGTCAGCTTCCACTCCATACAGAGAGATGAAACACACACTTTTATATTGTTATATTTCGACTTCGGAAAACACTTATGCAGACTTCTATTTTTGACATCACTGTATTAGTTAAAAAATGTTATTTGGTTTCTTTTACTGTTAGAAAATTGCTTTATCTATTTTCTCGTCCTCTCTTTAGTTATAAGAACTCAGATGGGCACCGTTTCCATCTACAGTTATTTATAGCTTATTCGGGTGTTTTGTTTCGTGTGCACGTGACTTTACATTCTTTGACAGTCATTGTCACGCTTACCGTTTTAAATTCTTTATAGACACTACAGATTTATTACTATCTAAAATTTCATTGCTAATAGCGACCCAGTAATAGTTTTGGATTAAAAATTATTTTAAACGTTTTAAAAAATTGTTACGATCCTTTTTTTAAACAATATCGAATTGCTAAAAAAAAAGCGTTTTGTTTGCTATTAACAACCCATCATCGTATAATTCACACACCAGAAAGTTAGGAGAAATGAGAGAAAATAAGAAAGTGAGATGGAAAGAGAAAAATTAGTAGACCAAAAGAAGAAGCAAATAGAGGCGGCCAGCGATATACATAAACGTTCTATAGAGGGGGGGGAGGAATAAAGAAAAACAAATCGATTACTTTATCAAGACAGTGTCAATTCAGCAGAGGAAGCGAAGCAATTAATATTTTTTCTTACTGCTAAAGCTGCATATAGATCCTGTAAGGAATATATTGTTTAGAAAACTGCAGACTATTTGCAGAACAAAAACGATTCTTTGAATTTTTATGAAACGCCGAGAAATAAGTTTATCATTTGTTTGTGTAGATTTACTACGTCTGAGTGACAGGAACATGGCACTTCTTATCATTCACTGCGAGGCAGAAGTTCTGACACTTTGATTTACGTTTCGCGTATTAACTTTCCTCTTACCTGTGATGGACAACTTTCCGCTTCTCATTCGCGAAGGCGCTCTGTTTTGTGTGTGTGTGTGTGTGTGTGTGTGCGTGCGCGCGCGCGCGCGCGAGCGTTGTAGAAGTGTTTCATAACGAGAGCATCAAATAATTCTGTTGCTATAGAAATGACAAGAACATGACACTACTTATCTTTCCTTATCAGTCCGGGGAGAAGATAGCGCGTCTAGACGCTTTAAAGCTTCTTCACCTGTCACTACAATAATGCGATTATTTACTCGTAAAAAGTAAACTTCTTAGTTTGCACGATTGGATATGTTGGACGGGTTGTTAAACTCGCAGCAAAAAGCTGCTTACAATAGAACGTCTATTACCCCTAAATAATCAATTATGAAAGTTTCACGGGAGAAGCAAATACCAAGTAATTTAATCCATATTAAACATTTACATTTTTAGTGTACATTCAAATGTAAAAACAATCGTGATGCTCACAAAAATTAAACAATAAACAGGTTTAACGATCGTTGATCACACGGGTTAGCGAAAATAAAATATAATAAGTTGCATTTAAATTATGAAGAGTTAGCAATAAATGTGAATTGAAAATGTGTTTCAGTTCTTAAAATACATCCAAGAGACAATATCTATCAAAATACAAACTAATAATCTTCGACCACAGTATTCATAAATTTTCACTCTTGCGTGAAAAAAGCACAGCTATGGGAAAGGCTAATCAATTATAGCTGACTAGCTGATTTCAATTTGAATGCGGCACGATGAACAGTACAGGCAAAAACAAAATGAGAAAAGATGCAAGAATAAAACACAAAAATAAAACTATTCTTGCAGCAATTACTAAAATATTATATAAACCCACGAGGGAGATAGTATGATGTTTATATAAATATTTAAGGAAACCCGGGTCTTTGAGCAGTAGGTAATCAAAAGCTAAAAATAATTTGTAAGAAATGTCCAATGGATGTACGAAGATAAAATAAATCAAGATTCAAAAGACAAGCTGGGCGTTTACAGTTTAGGAAAGATAATAACAGAGTACAGAGAGAAACACAAATCAAATAATATTAGACTATTGAAGCTTACAAACCAAAGTAAATCAGGAGAAAATCGACAGAAACTTGGAAAATTTGGACAGTCCATGAAAATCTAATCTTTGAAATGAAAAAGAGCTAAAGAAATAAAACGGTTTCAAAAACGCAACTGAAGTTAAGTTTCTTTTACAAGAGAAACCAATAGAAAGATAAAAATTCATTATAATTAAACAAGTTTGTAAATAATATTTTTAAATTAATGCTGAACTGTGATTTTAGCATACGTCACGTGTTGGTGATTAATTAACGGAAATGAAAAGTTCTCACTAGTATAGAGCACATGTGCACATTATATTCAGCTGTTAGTGATACTTCTGTAACTAACAAAATCTGCAGGCGTAACTTCGCGTTAATAAATAAGTTTACACGCCTATAAATGTATTACAAATAAAGTAATAAAAGTCTTCCTTCTTCAGCCTCTTCTTCTTCTTCTTCTTCTTCTTCTTCTTCTTCTTCTTCTCCTTCTCCTTCTCCTTCTCCTTCTCCTTCTCCTTCTCCTTCTCCTTCTCCTTCTCCTTCTCCTTCCTCTTCCTCTTATTCTTATTATTCCTCTTTTATCATCTCGTGCCAGAAGTTCTATAACATAATTGTTATTCCGTTTGCAATAGCTATACGTACATAGTTATTTAGACCTCACTCCGAACCACTCTCAAGATCCGAAGCCACAAAACTTTAACACTTTTTTCCTCTCTATAGCTTACTTCTCTTTTCCTTTATTTTCCTTCCATTCCATGCTTTACATCATCATGATCGGTTAAATGCTTTCATTTCCTCATCGTCACATCGGCTATCTTTTTTTTTATATTCGTAATTATTTCGTCCTCTTTAAGGAAACCTAAAAGTAGTGAAAAATTTAAAGCATGAACCGTTCCAACATACATCTTATTATAGTTTCCTAACAAGTATTGCAACCGCTGGATCTTTCGGTTTGTCTCTGTTGATGACCTTCATCTTGACCTTTTTTGTTTGTGTCTAGTGAGTGCCACAACTCTTCGGACCGAATCAAAGTGCGTGTGTGGGACGAAGACAATGATCTGAAATCAAAACTCCGCCAGAAGTTGACCAGAGAATCGGACGATTTCCTTGGACAAACGATTATCGAAGTAAGTATCAAATCTAATACAATCTATCATAACACTGTCATAGGTCTAATTATTATTATCTTAAATATGAACATAAGCGTACATATTATTATAGTTCAGTGTTTAGGGTCACAGGTTCTAATCCGCTTCAGGATGGAAGGTTTTCGTCATCTGAACCCTTCACGCACCTAACCCTAATCAGCTGGCCTCATCTTTTGACGATGCTAAAGGCAATCTGGGCATAGTGCTGGCCATATTTTAATATTATATGTGTACACATATTTATACTTTCCATACGTATACCGTACAGATAAAATAAAATAATTACCTACGTTGACCGTAAACCTAAGCTATTAAATGGATAGCTTTAACTTTTAAGTCATTAGCAGAAATCATCGGTATGTTTTCAAAAATTGTGTCGTAGGTCGCGGTAAAGTCAAACTACACATAATCTTAGTTTGTTTTAACCAATGCTTAACTTTTTTCGGCACAAGCGCTCCAGTGATTACTGTTTAAAATACCACGTTTTAAAAATCAATGCTTGAATTCTATTTATCTTGAAGCAAAGACATTATCCCCACTTGAAAGTCGTGAGTTCGAATCCATCTCAGGGTGAATCGTTTTCGTGTCGTCCAGGTGAACTTTGCTGACTCCATTCTTTATCATTATGTAGCCACCACACCTGTTAGGGAAACTGAAGGGGTCTAGGCGTAAGGCTTACATGTTGCCTTACTTTTAAATTCGGGATTCTTCAAACATAATTTTATAAACGTATTTTATAAAATGTACATAAGGCTGCAAAGGCGTAGGTTCAAATGTTGAGTGATTTTCATTATTAAGAAAACTCTACTTTATTCATATGCAAATATTCCAATTTCTTTTATTTTTACAATAATTATTTATACGCCTTATTTTAACACGCGTAATTGGCTTAGAAATATATCTATTTTAAGTGATTATGGAATTTCGCTTAACTTTTCGATAACTCTGGGCTAGGATTAAGCCCCTGATTTCCTCGTAGTTACGCCACTTCTAAAGCTGAGTTCATCCTAAAGTCGCTAATATGTTCATCCGTGAACTATAAACTCTCATAAGCCTCATGCTTCGTCTTACAAGCTCGATAAGACAAATGAGGCCTAGGCGTATTTCTAGTTACACTTCCAGAAACAAATATAGCCTGATCTACACTGAATGCTAAACCTTGCTAACGCTATAAAAAAGGATTAACTTCTTAAATTAACTCGACAAAACAGTTCTGAAAACGGGTTTATATTTTGTAATCATTGACCGTATAACAAATATTGTCTAAGTTGTTTTTAAATAATCTTGTGTTACTGTTTTCTTACTAGATTAGTGTTCTTTCGTGTACAGTTTGTTTGTATTTCATTATTGACAGTAGTTCTTGAAGTACCTATGCATTTATACTGAGCACGTAAACAACAAATTATACATTCTTTAGGTAAGGACATTGTCTGGTGAGATGGACGTCTGGTATAATTTAGAGAAAAGGACTGATAAATCTGCCGTGTCTGGAGCCATTCGCCTTCATATCAGTGTAGAAATTAAAGGTGAAGAAAAGGTAAGTAATATTTATGATCAGTTAATTATACATGTATGTATGTATGTCTGTCTGTTGTCTTCTGTGTGAAGGGATTCATGTGCATTTGAATTTCATTGTACTGGATGTTTCCTCCTCATTGTTGTTAATGTCCTTTTAGCCAACATACTTAAATCCGGAAGCACAAGAATCCCAACAATCTGAAAAACCTACAATAAACCTGGTCTACATCGTGTGTATGTGTGTGTGGGGGGCGCATGTTTACATGTATTATAATACACAAAACTTTGCACACATTCAAAGATACATAAGTTCCAAAAGGTCACGTCTTACTCCTTGAACGCTTATCAACGGGCTAAATTCACTGTAGGCCTACTTCCGATCTTAAATCGGCTTAACTTAAAGCCAACCTCTGATTGTCTCAGAACGTTCTAGACGTTTCTTTTCAAGTTATAAGCCAGCCTTGTAACTTGCAACAAGTTACCGAGAATTGCAAGTTGGAACTTGCAATATATGGTTCGTATTAACCCAAACATGACACAAGCATTGTACATAGGGATTTCATTACTGATTTTACCGAGAACTCGTACGTAAATATAACGAATCTATACGGTTACCAGCACGAAGATGTTACATCAGTCGCTTCAATACACCCGTGACAGTTCCACAGCACTATTGTAACGTCTCCCTTGTTAAGACAACACAAAAGTCGGGAACTAGTTCAATTCGTTACCAGTTAATTAAACTAGCTGCCGTTGTTAGTAAAACTTCCTTACCAACAAATTACAACACAATTTTTACATAGGAAATAGACAAGGATTGCACAAATTTATTCACTCACTTGGTGTTAGCAAAAACATCTCTTTATTACTATTCAAATCTCATGATTTACTTTGTTTTTCAAAAAGAATTACTCTAGCAAATTCTGCTTTTAATGCTTTAAAAATATTAAGTGTATTATTCCTTTTATCTCAAAAGTACTCATCTAGATGTTTAAGTACCTCGGATCCGGGTCTGAACTTTGTTAAAAATTAATTTATCACAATTTTAACCAAATTATTGGAAGAATAATATTGGTTGAAAACTACAGAATTACCTTACATTTAGATATAGTACTGTTACTACTACTTCATTACAAAAATTACAAATCTGATAAGTTATTCTTTACATTATTAAAAGTTCTTTAGTGTTCTTTTGTTACTTCTCTTATTGAAACGAATATGTACAAATGTTGTGTTTGGATATCACCTGAATTTAACATGAGGTTGTGGCTGGGTCCTTGGTGGTCATCTTCTGTCGTCTTCTAGGGTGGTGTACGTGGTTCCTCTTGAAGCTACATCGGGTTGATTATATCTGATCTAGACGATCGGATTTTTACTTGAAGTTCATACTGTTGTATTTTGAGTTTTCTACGTCTGGAGTTTGTAGTTCACATTTTACACCTTAATTATAGTTCTTACTTTGCAGTACTAAAGTCTGGTAAGTTACATATCTTACAACTTACAGTTTTATTTTTTAAAAGAGATGTGTCGGCTAAGTTTTCCTTTCTTTATATTTTTTTATAACTCTACACACACTACATTATTTATTTTTGTTATTATTTTCCACACTACATTCTTCAAAATAAAATCACCTCAAACTGGATACTTTTTTAAACGGCATACACCTACGTGTATGTGGACAACACAAACTCACATCTTTACATGTCGAAGTTCTACTGGCGACTGCGTGCATAGTTTAGGGGCGAGGGGTCAGTAAGCTGGCGCGTATTTACGCACTGAGAAAATAGTTCGTTCTTTTATTTATTATTAATTACTCATCAATTAGAATGTAAATACTTTACGTTAACTTTGTTACGAATTAGAGATTTCCTTATTTATATAGTCGTATTTTAAATAATTAACGTCATTATTATTATTATTTAATTAACACCTTTCTTTGCGTGTTGGTACGGGACAATTTCAAGTTGATTCAGGAATCTGGGTATAGGTAAGGGTGGATAATACTCTTACTTGTTAGAAATTAAAATTTTTTATTTGTGCGATTTACTATATTTTTTAAAATCGTCACACTATGGTAACGTCTCCAGACGCTCACACTGGATGGCTTTCTTTAGTACGCACATAGCCTATTTCATTCTCTAAAACTACATATTTTTTTAATACCGAATAATGTCGTAGAGCCGACAGTCTCAAACAAGTCTGTATTTGTGTATTCACATTCAACATAGAGTAGCTTATCTATGCGCATTACACAAAAAGTCTGGTTTCATTTCCATATGAAACGAGCGCGAGCGAGCGAGCGCCTTTTGTGTGTGTGTGTGTGTGTGTGTGTGTGTGTGTGTGTGTGTGTGTGTGTGTGTGTGTGTGTGTGTGTGTGTGTGTGTGTGTGTGTGTGTGTGTGTGTGTGTGTGTGTGTGTGTGTGTGTGTGTGTGTGTGTGTGTGTGTGTGTGTGTGTGTGTGTGTGTGTGTGTGTGTGTGTGTGTGTGTGTGTGTGTGTGTGTGTGTGTGTGTGTGTGTGTGTGTGTGTGTGTGTGTGTGATAATTTATATTTATTATGCTGGTACTGTGTTACACAAGACCTGTGTTAATTTACTTGTGATACTCTGTACATCTATCATCCATCTTCGCCCACTACGAATCTAGACTAAAGCATACCACACGTCGTTCTTTGTCACCAGACAAGGGCGACAGCAAGCGCAGATAAATGTATGGACACTTACCGCACCTAACAACTGCCGCAAGTGTTAGAAACAAGTGTCGGAGAATGTATTGACACGTAGGCCTGTGTCATTAAAAACATCATAAAACTTTATTTAATGATCACGAAAATTAATTTTATCAAGATATTTACTGCATATTTACACGTATGATGTATAAGAATATTATTTATCGACCGTGTTAATTATGATTTCAAGTTGATATCGAGCTTCGGTCTAATAAAAATGCAGTTTTTATCCGACGTTTCAAGATTAATTTTATCTCGTATTCATGCATACGTTGTTGAGTCACAGATATATATTGTATGTGTTGTTATTAGTTTCTTAGAAACTAATTAAGATAGAGTTCTAGGACCTCATTTATTTAATTGTGCAGAACCATAAGAAACCACCAAATTTACCCTTCAATTTGTCGTCATGAATTTCAGTATGGCTTCATTTTACCGTGGAAGCAGATATCAGGGCAAAATGTTTCGCGAGCCGTAACTCGCTAACGAACCGTTTTCGGACCTGTGTTTATACAGACTTTTTTCTTATTTCTAGCTACAGAATCAGCTCCCGAGAGATTGCTGTGCAATTTTGAATCATCCTCTGTGTGTGTGTGTGTGTGTGTGTGTGTGTGTGTGTGTGTGTGTGTGTGTGTGTGTGTGTGTGTGTGTGTGTGTGTGTGTGTGTGTGTGTGTGTGTGTGTGTGTGTGTGTGTGTGTGTGTGTGTGTGTGTGTGTGTGTGTGTGTGTGTGTGTGTGTGTGTGTGTGTGTGTGTGTGTGTGTGTGTGCATATTATGAACATTTCTTCAAATATTAACTATTTCTCCAATATAATTTTACTTGCAGAAATAGTTAATATTTGAAGAACTGTTCATAATATAAAAACCTGCAAGAAATACTTAAGGTTTACTTACAAAAGAAAGACACACACACATATATGCATAGGTATTTTGACAAAAACTTAAATTATAGTAACAGTATCAAATATATTCTTATTATAAGCCTAGGAATATCAGAATACCAAAAACTGAAAGGCCAGATTTGACAAGCCAGTACATTCCTATGTTTGTGTCTCAGGTAGCGCCTTATCATGTGCAATATACGTGCCTTCATGAGAACTTATTCCATTACCTCTGCGAAGAAAACGGCGGTATCGTCACGTTGCCTCAAGCGAAAGGGGATGACGCGTGGAAAGTTTATTTTGACGATTCGGGACAAGAGATCGTCGACGAATTCGCTATGAGATATGGAATTGAGTCCATTTATCAAGCCATGACGTAAGTATTGTACTAGTCTACACCAATTGTATGTATATAGCCATAATAATTAAATTTAAAACCGTCCACTGCAGAACCACTATCCAAGATAAAGCTCTTCTTCTTCTTCTTCTTCTTCTTCTTCTTCTTCTTCTTCTTCTTCTTCTTCTTCTTCTTCTTCTTCTTTCTTCTTCTTCTTCTTCTTCTTCTTCTTCTTCTCCTTCTCTTTATTCTTCTTCTTCTTCTTCTTCTTCTCCTCCTTCTCCTTCTCCTTCTCTTTCTTCTTCTTCTTCTTCTTCTTCTTCTTCTTCTTCTTCTTCTTCTTCTTCTTCTTCTTCTTCTTCTTCTTCTTCATTCCTGAATTTAGGCATACCTTCTGTTCCGACTTCACAAAGGTCCTTCTACAGTCACTATTTCCGTCATATTCCCACATTTCGTCTACCGTTCGTTTGCACACCTATTTGGGGGGGGGGGGGGATTCTCTTAACGCTCTTCTAAAAAATTAAGTCTCCTAAGAATTTTCATTTTAGAAGACACTATTCTCTGTTTTTGTTTTCCCGTCAAAGTCTTTGTTTAACTGCAATATATTAATTTAGGAAAGACAAGTAATCAAGAAAAGATGCAGATCTCAAGGAAGAAGAGATATAGGTAGAACAAGGAAGAGATGGCTTCAGTGAACGCGGAACAGGCTGTAAGCCTATACCTTGATGTGGAAAAGAAGGAGGATAAGATATTAATTAAGATATAAAATGTGTTTTATCTGCCCTTGCCTTTGTGAAATCCTTGTTAACCGTTCCACATAACCATTATAATTATTAATGTTTTGTTCAATATATCTGTGGCAAATTAGTAGTTCCCCCATGTGACTGAATTAACACACTTTTTCATGTTATTGATTGTTATCTTCACGATTATCAGTTCATTTCTAACTAATGTAATTAACCAAGTTTTTTGGAGATATTTTCATATCATCTTTTTGTATATTAAGGATAATAGATGTACAACATACTTTGGGTTCTCTTCATTTTCTTGTATTACCAGAATGTCACCTGCAAATGGTATCACGTTAATATAACTAGTTCTGGAAAGTTTACTCCAGAGTCCATTTTCTGTTTCCATTTCCTTACCAGATTGCCAGTATATTAAAAAATTTGGGTCTTTTTCAAAAACACTTAATTTTACCAACTTCAAAAACTGGATAAATTCTGCATTCATTTTTAAACAATATTGTTTCCAGTAAAACAATAATTACCAGTCATATTACCAGAAGATCGCCTGCAAATGTTATCACATTAAAATAACTAGTTCTAGAAAGATTAGTCTGAAGTCCATTTTCTGTTTCCATTTCACAAAATATTTTCTGTTTCCATTTACCAGATCACAAATATATTCACAAATTTTGTGTTTTTTCAAAAATTCTAATTTTATCAACTTTCAAAACTGGATAAATTCTTCATTCATTTTTAAACAATATTGTTTCCAGTAAAACAATGTTTACCAGTAAACATGATTTATATGTGTTTTCAAACTTTTGAAAAATATATTTGTTCCGTATTGTGCACTGTACGGATGCAGAAAGTAAAAAATATCCAGAATTCGATTATGAGGAGACTGTTTTCAGGAAAACAATTTAATAAAATTTTGACATAAAGAAAATCATACATTTGAAGTTATGACACTTCGATGTTCTGTTTTGATCAATGTTTTTAATTATTCTCCTGCAGCTACAAATGCCTCATTTATTTCAAAATAGTTTTAAATATTGTTTAAAATTTATCATTTTTAAAACATTATGTAGTATTTGAAATATATATTTCTACAGGATGGGAGGACATTATTCCTTTCTCCTCCAATGTTCTGCCACTAGGTGCTGATAACAATTAAGATAACAATAACTAACAATTAATTGTACACATGTTTAGTTGCAATAAATGAACACCAACCAGCATTGTTATATAACTCAATGATTAGTGCAATCTGATGGTTCTGTTTCAGCCACTTCCATTGTTTGTCAACCAAGTACCTGTGTCCAGGTGTGCCAGCCGTTATGAGTACACTTCTGGCCAATATTAATGCTTATTACGCACACACTACGGCGTCTTCCGCAGTTTCCGCTAGTGATCGATTCGCTGCTTCTAATTTTGGTGTAAGTCCAGACACGATAGTAAATTTAATTAGCTTAAAATTTTGCACACAAATGTGTGTGGGTGTGTGTTTACAATAGAATACGTAAATCATTTCAGTCAGTACAAAACCCACTTCATAGGTTCTGATACACTCTTATCATAAACTCTTATCATACAACTGCACCTTTCTGCATATTTTTTCCATAATACCTATATTATACACAGAGTGTACAAGAATATTTAAACTGGAAGTTAATAATATAAAGAAATTCATTCAGCTGGAAAGTATATAAGGTGATAGTAGAATCAACTTTTATTCTTAAATACTTTGAAGATTACATGATTGAATAGCAATATTTTTTAAAATTTAATTGTGTCTAATGTCATAATGATAAGTGTCTAATGATTGTTATCCATGATTCTGATTTTCGCCATCACAAATTAAAAATTGTCATTCTTGGAATTAAACATTAGTCCCAAAAGTTTTAATGATATATGTAGTTAAGATTTACTCTTTTAATTAGGTAAATTTTTAAAATTTATTTTTATTAAAACAGAGTTTGAAAATCAAATTTTTTGTTTTAAGTCTTCCTTTTGCAATCTACACACACACATTCCCATTACATAAAATCACTGGAGCTATCAGCTGACAGCAATAAAACCCATTAGGCATATGACAAAATAGAGTGGAATCACAGAACAGCAACAGGTTGGGCAAAAAATTTAATAAACATTCTTGAAATTGTAAGTAATGCTAACATAAGTTGCTTTAAGTGATATTGAACAAGTATCTGTAAACCAGATTTCACTGTCACTTCAGGTGCTGCTGTGGTTTTTAGTTGTTTAATCCCACAATCCCATTTTAATTTCCATTATTTAAATAGCTCACAAATTTAAGATAATGGTTTTATTCCAAACTATTACATTTTTTAATTTGACTGTAATTTAGTCTAATAAAAAAAAATATATTTAAAATATTTTTGATTTCTTGTTTTCATTTTAAAATCGTAACTACATTAATTGTTCAACATTTGTTTTTAGAAAGAGAAATTTGTTAAGCTGTTAGACCAACTGCACAATTCGTTAAGAATAGACTTATCAATGTATAGAAATAACTTTCCTGCATCCAGTCAAGAGAAGCTCATGGATCTTAAGTCAACTGTTGATCTTCTGACTAGTATAACATTCTTTAGAATGAAAGTAAGTACACATTTATTAAACTAAATTTTATAAAATAATTTTGTTCATTATCCAGTCTTTTGTTCTCGGTTTCTGAACAAATTAAATAATAGAAAATACAAGTTACACAGGCCTGGAAAAAATTGTTTTAGTTTTGTCAACTTATTTTTATATAACACTAGCGGAATACCCGTGCTTCGCTATAGAGTTTCACGTTGTACGTAATGAAAATGTTAGTTTAATTAATAAAGTTCAATTAAAGTAGGTTTCTTAAAAGTAAATAGCTGTTGCCCACGACTTCGTTCGCGTGGTCTTCAATTTAATGCGATAATATATTTAGAACAGAATCTATTCTATTGGGTTGCCATAGTAACCAGATATAATAGTTTTTAAGACCCCAAAGGACCCCCCAGAGGATCGTATCGAAAAAAACACCTGTCCTATGTTGGTTCTCCCATTGCGTAAAATATTTGTGCCAAGTTTGGTTGAAATCAGTCCAATGGTTTAGGAGGAGATGTGGAAGACCCCAAAGGATTGTATCGAAAAAACACTTGTCCTATGTTGGTTCTCCCTTTGGGTAAAATATTTGTGCCAAGTTTGGTTGAAATCGGTCCAGTGGTTTAGGAGGAGATGTGGAAGACCCCAAAGGACCCCCAAAAGGACCCCCGAAGGATCATATCGAAAAAACACATATCCTATGTTGGTTCTCCCATTGCGTAAAATATTTGTGCCAAGTTTGGTTGAAATCGGTCCAGTGGTTTAGGAGGAGATGTGGAAGACCCCAAAGAACCCCCCAAAGGACCCCATTGAAAAAATTCAGAAACCTTCGCGGGCGTGCGCACAACAACTCATCGAAGTTTCATCGCAATCGGATGAATGGTATAGGAACGCATACGGGACAAACAAAGAAACATTCATTTTTATATATAAGATTAGTACTGATTTCAAAAATGACATCAATTTTTTTTTCTCTCATGTATAAGGTATTTCACAGAAAAGATTATTGGTTTTGAAAAAATTAACACGAAACACAATTTATCATATTTGTGTTTTAACTTTACCACTTAACAAATATAAAATCACACAAATATCAAAGCTTAAATCATCAATAAAGTGGCCAATATATAAAAATTAGAAATTCTTATAATAATGTTACCGGTGAAGGGTTTGTGAGGATCGGTCAAAAAACATAACACAAATTTTAAATTATTTGTGCCGTTGTTTCGACAATGTTTATTGTCATCATCAGGACCTGTGTATGATAACAAAAGAAATGTCAAATGCAACAAAACAATTATTTGAGTGAACGTGTTTGTGTATGTGAGTGTGTGTGTGCACATGTGTGTATCCTTGTATACGTGAATGAGTTGAGGTAGTTTGTTTTACATCATCAAATGTTTTCTTTAAAGACAACGAGAAAATTAGAACTTGTAACGTTACTGTGGAATGTTATATTTAATTCATTATGTATACAACAGAAATATATATAAATTAATTCAATATATGTACAATAGAAATACAAATAAAAAACTCAATTATTAATAATAAGTATAGAGATATGGAAGGATATGAATTTGTAATGCACATAGATGTAAGTAATACGTAGAATAAGAATGAATAGGGCAAGGCTTGTGTGCCGACAGTCTGTCGCCAGCCGAAATAAAAATACAATAGACAACTGTATCTAGTATGTCATAAATGCATAAAATGTTTTGTGTATCAGAAACAGCAAAAAACTGGCAAGTACCGTTAGAAAAGCCGGTCGATGTCCTTCAGGAGACAAAAGATGACACCCCAATATTTATTGCGATTTTAGAAAGTAGCATCGTGTTTAACAGCAAAGCGGCCACGCGGTAAAATACTACGTGCCTGAAGTGTTTGACCAATAAGCAATAGCATCAGTTCAGCGCACGAAGAAATAACGAGACAGGAATGGAGAATTTCAAATTCACAGGGGAATATTTCAAACCCTGGCCAATGACAGCGTCATCAACCATGAAGGTGGTGATGGAATCTGTAGCTAGACTATAAAAAGAGAGAAGCAAGTGAAGACGAAAAGCTTTTTTTTTTTAAGAAAATTCCAAGACAAGCACACGAAATCTGCGTTACTCTGTACAAACTTTCAGTAATATAACGGAATGTCATAATAGTTTGTTGTTTTGTTATTTAAAACATATAGATTAGCTCAAGTCAAGAAGTAACACGTTAAAGTATAAAAAAGAATATTTGATTAGTACGCGCGTAAAGTACGTAAAGAAGAATATTTTATTAGTGCGCATAAAGTATGTATTAGGAAGATTTTTTATATGTGTGCATGAAGTTGAGTTGAGAATGTATATTTATTTATGCGCACTAAAATCACGTTAAGTACAACGCGAGCATGTGGTTCAAGTTTAAGAAGTGATAATCAATTATGTTTGGTGAAAGTGAAGTGTAATGAGCGACATAGAGCAATTAATCAGAGTCTGGAATCCGGCAAACAAGTAACATATAAAATCTTAACAATTCACAATTCTAATATACAAACATAAAAGTTAATATCTACCATAAGTATAACTCATCTCATTCTCAAAAGACCCACATTTGTTCAGATACTAACAATTCAGTTTATGCAAAATGACATACTAGAAAGGGTATGTAGTTTAATCATTGTATAATTAAGGAAATGAAAAGAAATATCATAGGAATAGCATTCTAATACGAGTCGAGTACTGCAGATAAGAATTATTAAGAAAAGTTATATTAGTTAAGAAAGATTATGCTAGATGTTAATTAAATATTGAATATATATATATATATATATATATATATATTGCGACAACACAAATTACTAAACTATTGGCGCATAGGATATGATAGTATGTGTATTTCAAATTACAAGTCTATATTGGAGGGTTTAAGATTATTTATTGTACAAACACAAGTTATAGTTTATATGGTATATTTGAAATGTACAGAATGTAATGTTTGATATAGAGTCTTTCTTTTAAAATGTTAAATAATGTTCATACGCAAGACGTGATACGTTACATAAGAAGACTCCCACGATGATGTTGTTGAAGAGAAGGGCCGGTCTTTGCGGTATAGATGGTTCGTCAGGTGTGGCTTACAAATGACAGACGTTTCACCAGAAACGTTTACAGCTGGGCTGGCGTCCTGTAACAGCTGGGCTGGTCCTATAACAGCTGGGCTGGTGTCCTATAACAGCTGGGCTGATGTCCTATAACAGCTGGGCTGATGTCCTATATCAGCTGGGCTGATGTCCTGTAACAGCTGGGCTGATGTCCTGCAACAGCTGGGTTGATGTCCTGCAATACCCACGATGAATCCGACACTTCGCACACACAACGGTACTACGGATTTTATTACTCGCAAAACTTATATAGAGTTTAAGACCAAGTAATATCTCAGGTGACAGTGAGTTTAATCAATAACGGTATATTGAGCTTATACCTCTCCGGCTTCTTCAAGTGTTCTCGCGAATACCAAGGTCTACCGCGATCAGCAGACCACTCTATGAGGAAATCTTGCACTAGCACGGAAACGTCTTGATGGAACTATTGCGTAACATCTAATGATACTGTCACTGCGGAAAATCTCGCACAGTGATACAGTTACATTCACTTCTTACACACGTAATACTACAATATTAATATCGTGTGTAAAGATATAAAATCAATTGTTATGCGTCACACGCGTTACTATCCCCGAAAAGTCTTAACAAATCCTTGCAAGCGGTAGAGTCTTGTACAAGGATTGTATGTACCGTTCGCGGTAGCAGCAGTGAAGAACTGCTTGTAATTTTTCGCACAATGCGTTAAAACACTGATGTGTGCAAATGTACTACACACACAGTTCTGAGTCTTCCCGTTTCACTAACGACGAATAGTTTTTACACCACCTTGCAAGCGGTAGAATTCTTGTACAAGGAGTGCACGTTCCGTTCGCGGTAGATGGCGTAGAAGAACTGCCGTAATTATACGCGTAATGCGTTTAAACACTCCTGCGTGCAGATGTACTACATACACAGTTCTGAGCCTTCCCGTTTCACTATCGACGAATAGTCTTTACAACACCTTGCAAGCGGTAGAATTCTTGTACAAGGAGTGCACGACCCGTTCGCGGTAGATGGCGTAGAAGAACTGCCTGTGTAACGACAGGCTTAAGAAAATTTCCAACCACCAGTCAGCATTCTATTGGTGGATGGAAGTCACATGGTTAGTAAAGTGACCATGCACTTTTCATGCAGTAGAGTGCATTTACTTTGTAACAGCATGCATAGCGGTAATCAGACTACACGTATCTCATGCATGCTGCCTACATACCAATAATATACATGAACGTAAACAATAGTCCGACAGGTATAGGGATTGTAGCGATACACATGTCTCAGTTCAGCTAATGTCAAAACAACGATAATACATCACGCACCGCCCGGGAAACGTTTCCCACTCGCGCACGCGCGCACATTTCCACTAACACAGTACATGAATAACCATAAATAATAATGCACAGTTTTTTTAAACTAAACCCTTAACCTTACTAAATACAATTGATAACAACCAAACTTAACCATCTACCAATATAATATGAATGTCCATTGTCTGTGTAATATATGAACTTGCCCCGCCTATCATGATCCTGTGATTCGTTGCAGGATTAACTCCTTCCCGCATAAAAAAAAAATTTTTTTTTTTAGTTAACTAACAAAAAATAAAAAATTTTTTTTTTTTTAATATACCCAAAACAACTTCCTAATCCTGAAATAATAATAATACCCTCGAACTAAAATCAAATAAACATCCTCAATTAATACTAACAATTCCAACTGTCACTTTGACAGAAGCATCAAATCAAAAGACACGTGGTAACCTTCAAACCAAAACAAACACACATGTTCTTGAAACACAGATAACGAAATCTTATGCAGGGTCATAGGGTACACAGACAACATTCCTTATCAAAACTAGATTATTGTTCATTCACAGAACCATCTTACATAAAACATTTAAACCTGAATTGACATATTTAAATCACTACACATTCTTACCCCTATATCCTGACATTTATTTCTGAGTTTTTTGTATAAATTTTTCTCAGTTTTGAAACGCACACGTTTACTTGGAAATACAGATTTGAATTTGTTTAATATACGCCGTAATTGCCTTATCTCGCAACTCATTAACTGAACCTTGGGGGTTGGTGAGTTATTCGTTATCTTATCTTTCGAGCGTCCCAGTCTGATAACGTGAGGTCGACAATCAACTTTAGCTGGCACTAATTCTTTCTGAAATTCCAATGTAGCATGCAATTTATTCAATTCATCAACTTCCCAAATAATATTATGTCCGAGTTTTCTAACTCCAAGCACGGTCGCATCTATTTCCGTACCCTGTTCGTATGTTGTTTTACTTGCCTGTTTTTCAATTACCTGCAACTCACACGTTGCTGATTTTATCCTTGTGTGACTTACCTGCAGAATCGGCATTTGTACAAAGTGGATTTTACACCTCTTTCGTAAATGCTCGTCCAACAGCGACATTTCTGTGCCACTGTCGGACAACATCTCGTCAACATAACCACTGATTTTTGCTTCGACAATAAGGTCGGTGCAATTTTCAATACTAATATTTCCTTCATGTTTATTACTATTATCATTATTACACATTAAATTATCCCTAATTTCGGCAGGATATAGGCCATACATAACAGTTTTATTCTTATAACTAACATTTTCCATACTTGATTGATTGAACTGCTTTTCAACTGAATCATTTTCAGTAACTGTTGCTAATAAGTGGGTATTAATTTGCTGAGTTGTATTTTTATGTTGTTGTGATTGCGGCTGATTTCGTGGTGTTTGAACATGAGACTGATTACGCGGCGGTTCATTATTATTTACCATAATTGTTGTCACCTTATTGTCACCGGTATCATTCACCTCTCCGTCCTCCGTCAACACCTCAGTACCTGATATAGATTCATCTAGTACCTCATCATTAGGCCATGTGTCATAAATACCTGCACCGTTAGTATCCATACTAGTTCCAGGCTCTACTACTGGTTCGGAATTTTTATGTGTTATGCATACACTGTCCGCATCCATGATAGCTTCAGATTCTATCATACGTTCACGGTTCTCGCATGCTATATCTGTTACACTATAAACTATCACCTCATCACAGCACTTACCTGAAGTATGTTCCAGACTAACAGTGTTGTTACTACTAATTTCATTTCTGTTATCTTCACCACAATTTGATGCAGAATCTAAATACTCGACTTTACCGAGATATGAACTACTAGGCCCTAATAAGGTGGTTTCTGTATAATCACTTTCAAGTTCACCTGCTACGCTACTATTCTCCGTAAATCCTTCAGATGTCACATCTTGGTTAACTTCCATATTACTTTCGTTGAGAGTATGTTCCACACGGACATTTGGTACTTCAAAATTATCATAAGGTACAATATTCTCAACAGTTAAATCTACTTCAATATCAGCTGACATTTCCTGTAGTTTCGCCAACCTCTCCTCTCTATCGGCATCCATTTCTTCCCAAAATTTCTGCCTAATGGCTATCATCTCTTCTTCCTCGGCTTTCATCTTCTCACGCCAGGCTTTATTTTCCTCTTTATCAGCTTTCATTTCTTCGGACATGGTTTCCATCATCGCTAATAAGGCTGCTAAAGCATTCTTGATTTCTGCAGTGTCCGCCATAATGATTAAAATTTAATTTAAAATTTAGTAAATTTAAATTTATTGATTTATACGCAAAGCAAGTTATTATTATCACAAGATTAGAACGTATTGTAACCAGTTTATATGCAAACAGAAAGCAGTTCAAAATATCAACATGTAAATACCTTATCTAACATACAACAACCAATAATCTACCTCCAATATACTGATAACATCTGTTCATATATGATATACAAGAGAATATGCACACTTGAAAAATTATATCCTCAGCTTTTCATATGAACAATACACATACAATTATTACGTTAATTATATTTATACGTCGGATTTTTCCAACAAATTTTATATTCATAGACAAATATGTAATAGCGTAAATTTATCGCTATTTTACGAGCCCTACGTTGCTAAGCGCCAAAATATCTCTATGCGACAACACAAATTACTAAACTATTGGCGCATAGGATATGATAGTATGTGTATTTCAAATTACAAGTCTATATTGGAGGGTTTAAGATTATTTATTGTACAAACACAAGTTATAGTTTATATGGTATATTTGAAATGTACAGAATGTAATGTTTGATATAGAGTCTTTCTTTTAAAATGTTAAATAATGTTCATACGCAAGACGTGATA
Organism: Magicicada septendecula; assembly: GCA_034769895.1. Classification (NCBI taxonomy): domain Eukaryota; kingdom Metazoa; phylum Arthropoda; class Insecta; order Hemiptera; family Cicadidae; genus Magicicada; species Magicicada septendecula. Next base: position 120,686,872 of record CM068375.1, on the reverse strand, counting down.
CGTTACATAAGAAGACTCCCACGATGATGTTGTTGAAGAGAAGGGCCGGTCTTTGCGGTATAGATGGTTCGTCAGGTGTGGCTTACAAATGACAGACGTTTCACCAGAAACGTTTACAGCTGGGCTGGCGTCCTGTAACAGCTGGGCTGGTCCTATAACAGCTGGGCTGGTGTCCTATAACAGCTGGGCTGATGTCCTATAACAGCTGGGCTGATGTCCTATATCAGCTGGGCTGATGTCCTGTAACAGCTGGGCTGATGTCCTGCAACAGCTGGGTTGATGTCCTGCAATACCCACGATGAATCCGACACTTCGCACACACAACGGTACTACGGATTTTATTACTCGCAAAACTTATATAGAGTTTAAGACCAAGTAATATCTCAGGTGACAGTGAGTTTAATCAATAACGGTATATTGAGCTTATACCTCTCCGGCTTCTTCAAGTGTTCTCGCGAATACCAAGGTCTACCGCGATCAGCAGACCACTCTATGAGGAAATCTTGCACTAGCACGGAAACGTCTTGATGGAACTATTGCGTAACAATTAATGATACTGTCACTGCGGAAAATCTCGCACAGTGATACAGTTACATTCACTTCTTACACACGTAATACTACAATATTAATATCGTGTGTAAAGATATAAAATCAATTGTTATGCGTCACACGCGTTACTATCCCCGAAAAGTCTTAACAAATCCTTGCAAGCGGTAGAGTCTTGTACAAGGATTGTATGTACCGTTCGCGGTAGCATCAGTGAAGAACTGCTTGTAATTTTTCGCACAATGCGTTAAAACACTGATGTGTGCAAATGTACTACACACACAGTTCTGAGTCTTCCCGTTTCACTAACGACGAATAGTTTTTACAACACCTTGCAAGCGGTAGAATTCTTGTACAAGGAGTGCACGTTCCGTTCGCGGTAGATGGCGTAGAAGAACTGCCGTAATTATACGCGTAATGCGTTTAAACACTCCTGCGTGCAGATGTACTACATACACAGTTCTGAGCCTTCCCGTTTCACTATCGACGAATAGTCTTTACAACACCTTGCAAGCGGTAGAATTCTTGTACAAGGAGTGCACGACCCGTTCGCGGTAGATGGCGTAGAAGAACTGCCTGTGTAACGACAGGCTTAAGAAAATTTCCAACCACCAGTCAGCATTCTATTGGTGGATGGAAGTCACATGGTTAGTAAAGTGACCATGCACTTTTCATGCAGTAGAGTGCATTTACTTTGTAACAGCATGCATAGCGGTAATCAGACTACACGTATCTCATGCATGCTGCCTACATACCAATAATATACATGAACGTAAACAATAGTCCGACAGGTATAGGGATTGTAGCGATACACATGTCTCAGTTCAGCTAATGTCAAAACAACGATAATACATCACGCACCGCCCGGGAAACGTTTCCCACTCGCGCACGCGCGCACATTTCCACTAACACAGTACATGAATAACCATAAATAATAATGCACAGTTTTTTTAAACTAAACCCTTAACCTTACTAAATACAATTGATAACAACCAAACTTAACCATCTACCAATATAATATGAATGTCCATTGTCTGTGTAATATATGAACTTGCCCCGCCTATCATGATCCTGTGATTCGTTGCAATATATATATATATATATATATATATATATATATATATATATGTCAGTGAATAGAATACAATATTGCAGCTTGTTAACTGAAGAATACGTAAATAATAGTAATCTTACAGAATAATAATACTTTGAAGTTAGTAGTAAAATGTGTGTTAAACATATCAATAATGTTATATTAAATATCATAATGTTTATGATAAATGTCAGATGCCTTAGTTGTAATAAAATGGAATAATATAGAATATTAGTATCTGAACTGAACGATTTATTATTTATTAATAAACCCTGGGATACTCTGCTCTGGCGCCCAACAGAATTAATGAATTACATAATAATGAGTAGATGTATTTAGTAACAGATATTAAAATCTAAATTATAAATAATATAAATCAAAATATCACTATAATATTGACGACTCGGAACACAAAGTTTTTTATAAGTAAAAACGTAAAGTTTTACCTTACAGCCTAAACCGGCTTTCACCTATAGAAGGCTTCATCAGAGGCTGTCGTTAGTAGCGCTGCTCGTCTTGTTGTTGGCGACGAGAAAGTGTTTCGAAAGATTGAAGCTGTGTGTGTGTGGTGAGATGTGTTCGAATAATGCGTGTGATTTGAATTGTGTCTGTTCGTTTAGGATGTCGTTTTTATTTGTTTTTGTGTGCTTGTATATTTCTAATTGTTCTAGAGTGTCTAGTTTTCGGCCTTTTGTGTGTACGTGTAGTATGTTCATGTTATTGTCGATGTTTTTATATGTGTGGTTTGCTTCAATGAGGTGGTTTGCGAAGGTAGATTCTGTAGTGGTGTGGAGTGCTTTTGTGTGTTCAATGTATCTCTGTTTGAAGCTACGTCCTGTCTGGCCTATGTAGAATTTACTGCAATTTGAACAATTTAGTTTATATACACCGGGTAGATCGAATTTGTTTTGTGCTTTGGGCATGCGTTTTGATAGTGTGTGTTCTGTTTTGTTAGTAGTTTTGTAAGCGATTCTGTATCCTGCTTTTTTGAATTTGTGGGCAATTTTTTCTGTTTGTTTGTTGATGTATGTTAGTGTTATGAATTTGTTGTTTTCTATCTTTGTCTGTTGTTTGTTTTGTGTTTTGTGTAGGATTTTACTGACTATTGTTCTGTCATAACCGTTAGATTCTGCTATTAATTTTATCATGTTTAGTTCGTCTTTGTAGTCTATTTCATCTAAGGGGATGTTGTTAAGTCTATGTATCATGGTTCTAAAAGCAGCTAGTTTGTGTTGTATTGGGTGATTGGAGGTGTTGTGTATTAGTGTGTCAGTTGTAGTTGGTTTTCTGTATATACTGAATTTGTGCCTGTGTTCTAGTTTTGTGATGGAGAGGTCTAAGAAGTTTATGGTATTGTTGTGTTCGTATTCGGCAGTGAAGGTTATGTTTTTATGTATTTTGTTTATGTGCGTTAGTAACTGTTCACATTGTCTTTTGTTTCCCCTGTATAGTATTAGAATGTCATCAACGTATCTGTGCCAATATAGTATTTTATGTGAGTGTCTGTCATTGTTTGTGAGTATTTTTGTTTTTTCTAAGTGTTGGAAGAAGACTTCTGCTAGAATGCTGGATATGGGGGAGCCCATGGGTAGGCCGTCGTTCTGTGTGTAGTATTTATTGTTATAAGTAAAGTAGTTTTGTTTTGTGATAATGTTCAGAGTTTCTGTTATTTCATTGATAAGTTCGTCTGGTGTGTTGTTCTGTTTGAGTTTGTTTTGTAGGATGGTGATTGTTTCAGAGATGGGGATGTTTGTGTACAGGTTTTTAATGTCAAAGGAGGCTAATGTGGCGTTATGGGGGATGTGTATGTCTTTTATTTTTGTTACTAGGTCAGTGTTGTTTTTTACTGCAATGTTGTTGTCTATTTGTGTGTGTTGTCTAATAATTTTGTCTAGATATTTTGCTAGTTTGTGTGCAGGGGCATTACGGTAGTTGATAATGGGGCGGATCGGAATGTCTTCTTTATGGATTTTGGGAAGCGCTTGGAGTGTAGGTGCTGATGGTCGGATTTGTTTCATGTAGGGCTTTTGTTTATGTGTCATAATGTGATTGGCTTTGTTGACTATTTGTTTTACTGAGTTTTGGTATCTGTCGGTGGGGTCGTGTTTTAGTTCTGTGATGTTGTTCTGTTCTATGAAGTCTTGTACTTTTTTGTGTAGGTTGTCTGTGGGGATAATTACAGTCGTGTTGCCTTTGTCAGCTTTTACAAATGTGATGTTGTGTTTGTGTGCCTTTTCCCTCAGTTTGATGGCTGTGTGTATTTCTGAGTTGTGGTTGTTGTTGTCTGGTGTCTTACAGACAATTTATACAGACAAAGATAGAAAACAACAAATTCATAACACTAACATACATCAACAAACAAACAGAAAAAATTGCCCACAAATTCAAAAAAGCAGGATACAGAATCGCTTACAAAACTACTAACAAAACAGAACACACACTATCAAAACGCATGCCCAAAGCACAAAACAAATTCGATCTACCCGGTGTATATAAACTAAATTGTTCAAATTGCAGTAAATTCTACATAGGCCAGACAGGACGTAGCTTCAAACAGAGATACATTGAACACACAAAAGCACTCCACACCACTACAGAATCTACCTTCGCAAACCACCTCATTGAAGCAAACCACACATATAAAAACATCGACAATAACATGAACATACTACACGTACACACAAAAGGCCGAAAACTAGACACTCTAGAACAATTAGAAATATACAAGCACACAAAAACAAATAAAAACGACATCCTAAACGAACAGACACAATTCAAATCGCACGCATTATTCGAACACATCTCACCACACACACACAGCTTCAATCTTTCGAAACACTTTCTCGTCGCCAACAACAAGACGAGCAGCGCTACTAACGACAGCCTCTGATGAAGCCTTCTATAGGTGAAAGCCGGTTTAGGCTGTAAGGTAAAACTTTACGTTTTTACTTATAAAAAACTTTGTGTTCCGAGTCGTCAATATTATAGTGATATTTAGTTAAGTAACGGACACGTCATGGACAACGAAATCCAAGAATATAAATCATTATAATCAACATCAGATAGTAGGAGCCCCTTTAAGAATTAAGTTATATTTGTCGCCAGCAATGTGGGGCAGTTGTAAAAAAGTCTTAATAAACTTAATTTATACAGTATTACAATTTTAATTACTCATAATGTAATGGTATTTGTAATTAATTATAAAAGCAGTAATCAACAATTAAATGGTGCAGAAAAAGTTTATACAGATACCTGTCAACATATAGCATAGTAAAACATATTATAGCTAAATACAGATTATAGGGATGTTCAATTATGTAATTACTAAAAGTTATTTTTATCATGTTTGACTCACTACTGGTATTAAAACACCCTCATTTATTTTAGAGAATTCTAAATTATACAATAACTGTAGAACTTTACGAACTTGCATAAGAGAATTTACATAATATTACAAACACAAGTTTATGATAAAACCTATCTATCAAGTGAAAATGAATAATACTTATAATCATATTGTTGTAAATTATTATTTACCGAGAACTAAGTATATACAGAGTACTATAGGATATTGTAAAATTATGTATATGTCATATGTTTATCCTGCACTTTATAATTCATCAAATACGTCAAAAGTTGAGATATTATTTGTGATAAAACTGTATGTGATAGAATTTTTTCGTTATTTTTACAGTAATCAGCACCCAAAAAAATACAAGTCACTTGACGATAAAAGTCACATTTAAGACAATTTTTCCATCAGAGACCTGTGTTTCAGAATAAAATAGAGCAAACATACATTGCACTTTACCCTCGGTTCTATATTCCTTTAATGCAAATTTTATATGTAAGTGTATCAAAAACACTCTTTAATGAGCAAAATTTTTAAATTATGATGTGAATAGAGGATGGCTGTAGAATGATGATGCAGTATAAGATTTTCAGTGCTGACCTTTAAAAAGAGAGGCTCAATGAAGTATTACAATTAACACTATAATAGAATGCTATTCAACGCCGCATATAAAATCCTGATGAATGATTGTATGAATATACTTATTTCCTATGGAATAGGAAAATGATGAATCACACACAGGTCCAGACAGAGGAAATTAATAGTTCATGTTATGCGCATAATGATACATGACTGAAAAATGCTATGAAGATAATGCCCAGCTGTACATTATGTTTATGGGCTTCAGACAGGTCTCTGATAACTTAAAGACAATCAATAAATAATGGAATCATGATTACAGCATTCAGCATGATCATACTGGCCACAAAGAAGTAAGGGTTTGAAATTAACAAAAACAAAATGTTGGAAACTATATACCTATTTGAAAATATCAATTTCAAAAAGAAGGGTGAGACATATTGTAGCGTGACAGATATAAGCATAATATTGAATGGCAATTGATCATTAGAATAATGAAGTTATAATATTTAAATTTGGAAGAAAGCATTAAGTTTAATATAAATAGATTAATTCATAGCAACTGTGGAAAGAAATCATTATTATAAAGAAAATACAAGTTAAAATAAAAAGAGTTACTAGTGATGAGTCATCCAAAACCAGTCTCATAACCAAAGGTTTTCAAGGTATAACCCAGGAAGGTAAAATAGTAAATAACAAAGCAGTACACAATATGACCAAACCCACAACGAGGGAGAATAAATAAAAGAGAAACCCTAAAATAAGCCAAGATCAACCAATACAGGTTGTGTATTTCTGAATTAAAGAAGAAGATGGAGAAGGTCCCAAGAAACCTGATGGCATCAAGAACAGATGGAGAAGATACCAGTCCCAGAAGGCAGGAGAAAAGAAGACTGAAGAAAGAAGAAGAGGGCAGCATCCTGAAGAAGACGTCATGCTCTTATAAAAGACACCCAAATCCCTATATCCCCAAAATAAATATCTAAAAATAAAAGTATAACGAAATAAAAACCACATGTATACAAATTTAAGAGAGAGGAGTGTATAAAGTAAAAGTTTCCTGTGAACTAAGATGAAACAATAATATAGTACCCATGGAACAAATCTCCATTGAAAAAACGCTAACCAATTTATTATGTTAATAAGACTATACGACCATTTAGCATTAACATAATATATAAGTGAAAGTGAACCAGTGATAGTTTTGGGTATTATAAAAAATGAACCTTGTGTTTCATTCTTGGCAATCACAAACATTGGATGCAATGAAATATGCATTTTTCAATGACTTAAAATGTGTACGGTGACAATATGTTGTTCATAAGACATGAATCTGTTTAAAATAACATTTTTGTTTTACATGAAAAAAGAAAAACAGATTTCATAGTGCTTTTTGAACGGTTCATACTATTTATTTGTTAATGACAGGGTACAATTCCCCAAAGACAAGGTATAAAAGACTGTATAAAAACTGTAGAATCCTACTTATAATAATAGTTAGAAATAAGAATATAGATATAAGGTTTTAATGTATATAGTACAAGAATGTTTAAAAATGTTTTAGATATAAGGCCATTTGTTTGGGTCTGAAACAACTAACATCAGAACTATAAAAATAATTACCACTTGTAAATAGTAGAGAGTAATTAAGATGTTAGTTAGTACAAAACCTTTTTTATAAACCATGTTTACATGTTGGAAATGGGAATTTTGTTGCAAAATGTCTGATTTGAAGACAACCATTTATTTAAAAAAAAAAAAGTTCTTTATTTGTTTAACTATTATTTGTATTGTAACCAATACTAATTGTTTTTGTGTAATTTGAAAACATGTTTAATTTATAATACTATTTGTAAAAAGTCAGAGAGGGTATCGCACATCATATATTGTTTGTAAATTATTTTGTAAGAAAAATTGTTAAAAAATCATAGGCCAAAAGAATGGAAACCAAACTTCATCAAAACAGAGAAATTGCTCAATTAAATGCAAATAAACAAAAGGGGTTTAGACAAAATAAACTTGAGATCATGCCATATAATTGCACATACCATTTAGAGAGATTTTAATAAATTATATTCAGAATTATGAATAAAAATAAAAGTGACTAAACTCAGAAATTTAGACATGGGAGTCATATATTTCAGAATAATGTTTCAGAATACAACTAATTCAATTAATTACCAGAAAATAAGGGAATAGGAACCTTTTAATACAATATAGGATTATTAATATTAAATATAACTGATAAAATGGCTGAATTTATATAATGACAGGAAGTAAATTTTGATGTTTTGACTCTTCACAGTATACCAAACTGAAAGTGAAATTACTATTTTTTTTGGACAGAAAACACTATAAAATGGCATTATTTAATCTGAAAATAACCAGAATGAACTGAAAGATTAATTTAAATCAAATCTAGTGAATAAAATTGACAAATAACCAAAGTTTAGGCATTCATATAGTGAAATAGTAAAATGTACACAGGATGTGAAAATATTTTTGAACAATGTTAAGGATAATATTATATGGGCTAAGAGTTTAATTGAAACTGAAGGAAACAGTTAGTTAATTATTGGTAGTTGAACGGTTAACATGACATACCTTTGAAAACGTGAATAACCTAACCTATAATCGTCATACAAAGCGAGTGTATAGTGAGTTATTGTGAAATCGCGAGTGACTTGTAAAATACTTCTGAAACTATCATATTATAACAGAAACGATCAAGTAACACTCCATAACACAGAACAATATAAATCTACTCCGAAAAACACCATAAAACACTAGAAAACTGTATAATACATTAAACCAAATTAGTGACGGAATCGGAGAAAGTGTTTGAACTAATAATTATACAGATACACTAAATACAACCCAGAATCACTACACCAGTCACTACACAACATATAACAAGAGATTTGCGGACACGAGAACAGAAATATTGCGTCAAAATACATTATTTGGAATGCAGCAGCAACGAGCAACATTTTCATCGACTTGACGGCAGCCATCTTTCTTTGACAATTCCAGTGCCTCCTCTTAGTTCAACAGCTGTTGGGTGAAAACAATTATTATATTTACAAATTATTATTCAATGTCTGTGTTTATTAATAACTATTAATTTGATTGTAACGTTATACTTTTTAAATATTAGCCCGATTTCTCTGACTTTGGTAATAACTGGCTGTTTAAAGAACCCTATATAATTTTATAACATATACTTGTAACTTTTTTCGATATCCTGAGAATCGATACTAATCGATAAGAGTCAATATTGCTGTTACTTAATAAAACATTAATACTTTTCAATACTTAATAGTTCTTTATTTCTTCAATAATACTAATTACCAATAATATAATTCTAATTGATAATCTACAAGGACTTTACCACCCGTAAGTGAAGATAACCTAAAAAATAGAAAGGTAAACTAATATCGATTGGTTTACAGACAGTCTTATGAGTGGTGATAGATTATTTAAATTATACTAAAACTTTAATAAAAATTTTCAGAAGAGCATTACACTGTTTAAAACTTCACAGCCCTATATTAATTAATTGATCCTAATTAATTAATTAATAAAATTAAAAATTTTTTTTATTATTATTTTTTTTTATAAACATAATTTTTTTTTAATTTTCTTCAAAACAATAATTTTTGTTTTGAAACTTTCGGTGAAGCTGAGCATATATATTTCTTCATCAACTTTACGCTACTCGACCGGTCTTGCTACCATTGGGACTCGACCAGCTGGGAAACTTAAGGAAGTGTTTCAGGCCAGTAAGACGCCGAGAGCCACACCAATTAAACACCTTACAACTTACAGATTCACACATCAATCTTATTTATTTTATTACAAATTGAATAGTCCAAACAGAGGGGCTCGATTACATCAGAATCCATACTTCTTACTACAACAACTTATTTATTTATATTATTACAAATTGGCGCACAACTTTAGGGGCTTTAATTAGCGATTGACAGGCCAATACATTCTGCCCAATCACTAGTTGGAGCTAGGCAACAGCTACAAAGCCAGAGAATTTCAAGGGAAAATGCAACGACGTGCAACATCTAAGAAACGGGCGGCGGAGGCCGAGAAAGAAATAGAAGTTGACATGGACAACAAGGAAGCAACGCCAATAGACGCGGAAGAGTCGTTGCCACCAGTGTTGTCCAAACAACATGAACAACCAGGGGAACAACCTGAGATGCCTACTCAGACAGGGGAAGTAAATGTCCAGGAAAGACATGTAGAGAAATCCAAGACACCTGAAGAAACAAAAATGGACAGATTAATGGAAATGTTCATGCAGATGAAGGAAGGAGTGGACAAGAAACTGGACGAAAATAATAAGAAAATGGAATCCACAAGTAAGGAATTGAAGGAAGACTTGAGTAAGAAAATGGGGAGTGATAACCAGTCCTTGAAAGAAGATTTAGGAAATAAAATCGAAACAACAAACAGGAAGTTGGAAGAAGAGATGGGGAAGAAGTTAGAAGAATTGAAGGAAGACAATCAGTCCCTGACGAAGAAGATGGAAGAAAACAGCAAGAAGATGGAAGAGAAGATGGAAGAAAACAGCAAGAAGATGGAAGAGAGGATGGGAGGAAAGTTAGAAGAATTGAAGAAGGATAATCAATCCACAAAAGAAGAGTTGACTGGGATGAACAAGAACATGGAAGAATTGAAGGAAGACAACCAATCGTTCAAGGAAGAATTCAAGGCGACTAAAGAAGAGTTGATTAATAAAATTGAAAATACCAATCAGAAAATAGATGAAACCAGGAAGAAGATAGAGAAGAACAACCGACAATTGAAGGAAGAGTTGAAAGAAGATAACAGGAAGTTGGAAGAGAAGATGGGGGAGAAATTGGAAGAATTGAGAGAGGACAATCAAATTCTAAGAGAAGAGTTAAGGGAGGTAAATCAGGAGATAAGAGAGAACAGATTAAAAAGGGGAGAGGAGCATCAAAAATGGATTAAAGAAAGAAGAGAGGACAGATTAAAAAAGGAAGAATTAAGAAAGGAGAAGACCGAAGAAATAAAAAATGATAGCCAACCAGAACCAGAAGAAGTACTAAATGATAAAACGCAGGAAGATAGTCAACCAGAACCAGAAGAAGTAATAAATGATAAAACGCAGGGACTAGTAATGGTAGTACCTGAAATTGAAACTAACCGAAACCAGGAAGATATTAAACCAAGGAAAAGGAAAATGTATCCAAGAAATTTGATAAAAACTAAGGAAGAGTTGGAGATGATGAAACATGGGTTAATTGATGGCAATAATATCCCAATTACCTATGACAAAGACATCATGAATTTTATGAATTATAGAAGGAGAATCGAAGTAATTTCAGAAATAATTTACCACAAGACAGTAGTTTACCACTGGGAAAGGACCAGAGGTAAACAGAATACGACATGTGGACAAGATCAATATCAGCGCAGAACTGGACAGTGGATGTCAGAAAGATGGAAATGTGATATCGTACCAGACTGTAATGACGGCACAGGTGAATCACCAGAATGTATTCCATTAGCGTGCCATCTAGGACAGTTCCAGGGTACGGTTAGACTAAAATATATTCCTTCAGAGTGGATATGTGATGGTAAACCAGCTTATGGTGTTTCAGATAAACAAATAATAAGTGATAACCCAGATGAAGATCCTCACAGATATTTGTCAAGTAACACAAAACATGGACCAGAAGAGTATTGGTGTATACAATATGATGATAGAGGGAACCAGCCCAACAATTACGATGGCCCTAACAACCCGCCGCATAATAACCAGTTTATCGGTAATTTTAACGGCGTTAGGAATAACAACCCCTATTCATACAATAGAAACAGTTTATACCAACATAATAACGTCCCATACAGTCAGAGAAATCCATATCCCAACAATAATGGTGACAAACCTTACCAACCTAACCGAAATTACTATCATGATAAATTTAGTAATAAAAACAATAACAGTAGTAATAACCGAGTGTCGCGCCCTAGGGTAAATTTTATAAGAGCAACTGAAATGATGGACCCTGGTTGACACAAATACCACACGACATCAAGAAAAGGGACGGATCATGATAACCGACTACGGCGAAAAACAATGTTGAAGGAGACGAAATAAATATCATTGAAAGGAAATGATACGAAGAATAAACATAGAAACAAAACTGGGTTTTATGAATGAAGACTATGTAAGAAAATGAACATGACCAATAAGAATATGAGCAATGGAACGACATAAAGAAAATCGTCCATCTTCCTGGGTATATAAAAGAAAAGGCATTTATAAGGAAAGAAAAAGAGAAGATCAACTTACAAAAGTATAAATAATATGGGCCAGTGTAGAGTACAATATAACCCCATATGTTGTGGTAAATGATAAGCATAACAATACATATGAGTTGAGGGAAATCATTTCAGGAAAAATCAAAGGAGTGTACAATCAAGCTTCTATGAAGAAATATTATGAAGAATGAGTTGTGAGTTTTAGAATTTTAAAAATCCTAAAATAATGTAAGTACATCTTACAACCTAATATTTAGAGAAGAACATTTTGGAGAATTATAAGAAGAAGGAATTTAGAATTTTTATTTTAAAAATTCAAAAATAATGTAAGTACATCTTACAACCTAATATTTAGAGAAGAACATTTTGGAGAATTATAAGAAGAAGGAATTTAGAATTTTTATTTTAAAAATTTTAAAATAATGTAAGTACATCTTACAACCTAATATTTTGAGAAGAACATTCTGGAGGATTAAAAGAATTTTTTAATTAAATTTTAAAAATCCTAAAATAATGTAAGTACATCTTACAACCTAATATTTTGAAAAGAACATTCTGAAGAATTAAAAGAAAAAGAATTTTTAATTTAATTTTATAAAAATTTAAAAATAATGTAAGTACATCTTACAACCTAATATTTTGAGAAGAACATTTTGGAGAATTATAAGAAGAAGGAATTTAGAATTTTTATTATAAAAAATTCAAAAATTATGTAAGAACAACTTACAACCTAATAATTTGAAGAAAGAACTTTATGGAAGAAAGAGAAAGAGAGAGAATTTTGTATTTATTAATTATAAAAATTTAAAATTGAGTAAGTACTTCTTACTACAACCTGATAATTTAGAACAAAACTTTATGGAAGAAAGAGAAAGAGAGAGAATTTTGAACTTAATTTAAAAAATTTAAAATTAAGCAAGCACAGCTTACTACCACTGAATTATGAGAAAAACATTTTGGAAGAATTAAGAAGAAAGGAATTTTGAAGTTAATATACAAAAAATTTAAGAATAAAGTAAGACTAACTTACTATAACTAAGTTTATGAGAAAACTTTATGGTAAATAATTAAGAAGAATTTGAATTTGGAGAAATACCAAAACATTCAGAAATAATAGTAAGATCACATTACTATAAACAATTCTGAATGAAACAATTCTGGGAATAAATGAATTAAACAGAATTTGAATGTTGATAGAACGTCAGAACTTTGAAACAAGATAAGATCAACATATTACAAGGATTTATGAGAAATATTTTTCAATTAAATAAAAAGAATAGTTTGAATTTTACATTAAAACTAACCAAGTTCCAAAAAATAATTATGTGTCAATTATGATTGAATTGAGAAGAAAATAAAGTGATTAATTCAGAAAAGAGAGTTAACGTTAATCCAGAATAAATGCTAACATTCACAATAGAATTTGAAGGAGTAGAGAAGAATAACAAGAAAGAGTGTAATATGCCAGAGAAGGAAAAAATTTGGAAGCAAAGAGACTAATTACCTATGAAACGATAATGAAAACAGTTAATTAAGAGCAAAGAAGAACAACTCATACCAAACAGATGGAGAAGATGATTTTGAACCAATGATAATAATAAGACCTATATGAAATGCAAAGAGAATAAATACCACATGAAATATAATATAAATGAATTAATGCTAATGAATGCGAAGACGGATTAATAACTTTCTAAGAGAAAGGAAAGAACCAAAATGTTTAAATAAAATGATCAATATAACAACCTGTATATCTAATGTAAAGATACAATGTTAAAAAATTAAATATAATATATTAAGACCATTCAAATAATGAATACGAAAGACTATTTATAAAGACCATGCTAATACTATGAATAACCAGAAGAAAGTATAAAGAGAATTCAGATGAAGAAGAAAGAGAGTTACACTGTAAACAGTAAACAGAATTATTAAAAGAAAGGTTTTCAACCATAATTAAATTAAATATATCAGACAAGTTAAGAGTTTTGGAAAAATATATATGTAATGAGTATAATAATGATTATGAAGATTTATTAAGATAGAAAATGTGAGATAATCTGAGAGACTACGAAGTGGAGAATCCAAAGATATTTTTATTAGTCGAAAATGAGACTACTTTTTATTTATTTATTCGATGTCTGACTGAAGATAATTCCAGCAGCATTATGTTTTTTTGAGCAGGGATGGATATGCCCCTGTACTCAATTTATAGAAGTGGTGTATGGCCAGCAGAGAAGTAGCGTACAGTGCCCCTCTGATCTGCCCCAGCCCACGTGATAGGGAATGTTAGGGAATTAATATCCCAAGGATACAACACGAAGTTGATATAGAAAGAAAATGTATTACAATTATAATATATCTCAGAAGACACTAACTATCCGAAAAGGATCAGTAGTAAAACAAATAATTATATATATAAAATTAATAAAACTCTAATATAAAAAAGTCGATATAAAAATGGAGAAGAAAATGAATTATAAGAAATGATGAAATTATCATAAGAAATTATTTCATCGATAAACATGTCTGAAATAATTACTTCTGGAGGAGAGCAATCTGTAGCGTGACAGATATAAGCATAATATTGAATGGCAATTGATCATTAGAATAATGAAGTTATAATATTTAAATTTGGAAGAAAGCATTAAGTTTAATATAAATAGATTAATTCATAGCAACTGTGGAAAGAAATCATTATTATAAAGAAAATACAAGTTAAAATAAAAAGAGTTACTAGTGATGAGTCATCCAAAACCAGTCTCATAACCAAAGGTTTTCAAGGTATAACCCAGGAAGGTAAAATAGTAAATAACAAAGCAGTACACAATATGACCAAACCCACAACGAGGGAGAATAAATAAAAGAGAAACCCTAAAATAAGCCAAGATCAACCAATACAGGTTGTGTATTTCTGAATTAAAGAAGAAGATGGAGAAGATACCAGTCCCAGAAGGCAGGAGAAAAGAAGACTGAAGAAAGAAGAAGAGGGCAGCATCCTGAAGAAGACGTCATGCTCTTATAAAAGACACCCAAATCCCTATATCCCCAAAATAAATATCTAAAAATAAAAGTATAACGAAATAAAAACCACATGTATACAAATTTAAGAGAGAGGAGTGTATAAAGTAAAAGTTTCCTGTGAACTAAGATGAAACAATAATATAGTACCCATGGAACAAATCTCCATTGAAAAAACGCTAACCAATTTATTATGTTAATAAGACTATACGACCATTTAGCATTAACATAATATATAAGTGAAAGTGAACCAGTGATAGTTTTGGGTATTATAAAAAATGAACCTTGTGTTTCATTCTTGGCAATCACAAACATTGGATGCAATGAAATATGCATTTTTCAATGACTTAAAATGTGTACGGTGACAATATGTTGTTCATAAGACATGAATCTGTTTAAAATAACATTTTTGTTTTACATGAAAAAAGAAAAACAGATTTCATAGTGCTTTTTGAACGGTTCATACTATTTATTTGTTAATGACAGGGTACAATTCCCCAAAGACAAGGTATAAAAGACTGTATAAAAACTGTAGAATCCTACTTATAATAATAGTTAGAAATAAGAATATAGATATAAGGTTTTAATGTATATAGTACAAGAATGTTTAAAAATGTTTTAGATATAAGGCCATTTGTTTGGGTCTGAAACAACTAACATCAGAACTATAAAAATAATTACCACTTGTAAATAGTAGAGAGTAATTAAGATGTTAGTTAGTACAAAACCTTTTTTATAAACCATGTTTACATGTTGGAAATGGGAATTTTGTTGCAAAATGTCTGATTTGAAGACAACCATTTATTTAAAAAAAAAAAAAGTTCTTTATTTGTTTAACTATTATTTGTATTGTAACCAATACTAATTGTTTTTGTGTAATTTGAAAACATGTTTAATTTATAATACTATTTGTAAAAAGTCAGAGAGGGTATCGCACATCATATATTGTTTGTAAATTATTTTGTAAGAAAAATTGTTAAAAAATCATAGGCCAAAAGAATGGAAACCAAACTTCATCAAAACAGAGAAATTGCTCAATTAAATGCAAATAAACAAAAGGGGTTTAGACAAAATAAACTTGAGATCATGCCATATAATTGCACATACCATTTAGAGAGATTTTAATAAATTATATTCAGAATTATGAATAAAAATAAAAGTGACTAAACTCAGAAATTTAGACATGGGAGTCATATATTTCAGAATAATGTTTCAGAATACAACTAATTCAATTAATTACCAGAAAATAAGGGAATAGGAACCTTTTAATACAATATAGGATTATTAATATTAAATATAACTGATAAAATGGCTGAATTTATATAATGACAGGAAGTAAATTTTGATGTTTTGACTCTTCACAGTATACCAAACTGAAAGTGAAATTACTATTTTTTTTGGACAGAAAACACTATAAAATGGCATTATTTAATCTGAAAATAACCAGAATGAACTGAAAGATTAATTTAAATCAAATCTAGTGAATAAAATTGACAAATAACCAAAGTTTAGGCATTCATATAGTGAAATAGTAAAATGTACACAGGATGTGAAAATATTTTTGAACAATGTTAAGGATAATATTATATGGGCTAAGAGTTTAATTGAAACTGAAGGAAACAGTTAGTTAATTATTGGTAGTTGAACGGTTAACATGACATACCTTTGAAAACGTGAATAACCTAACCTATAATCGTCATACAAAGCGAGTGTATAGTGAGTTATTGTGAAATCGCGAGTGACTTGTAAAATACTTCTGAAACTATCATATTATAACAGAAACGATCAAGTAACACTCCATAACACAGAACAATATAAATCTACTCCGAAAAACACCATAAAACACTAGAAAACTGTATAATACATTAAACCAAATTAGTGACGGAATCGGAGAAAGTGTTTGAACTAATAATTATACAGATACACTAAATACAACCCAGAATCACTACACCAGTCACTACACAACATATAACAAGAGATTTGCGGACACGAGAACAGAAATATTGCGTCAAAATACATTATTTGGAATGCAGCAGCAACGAGCAACATTTTCATCGACTTGACGGCAGCCATCTTTCTTTGACAATTCCAGTGCCTCCTCTTAGTTCAACAGCTGTTGGGTGAAAACAATTATTATATTTACAAATTATTATTCAATGTCTGTGTTTATTAATAACTATTAATTTGATTGTAACGTTATACTTTTTAAATATTAGCCCGATTTCTCTGACTTTGGTAATAACTGGCTGTTTAAAGAACCCTATATAATTTTATAACATATACTTGTAACTTTTTTCGATATCCTGAGAATCGATACTAATCGATAAGAGTCAATATTGCTGTTACTTAATAAAACATTAATACTTTTCAATACTTAATAGTTCTTTATTTCTTCAATAATACTAATTACCAATAATATAATTCTAATTGATAATCTACAAGGACTTTACCACCCGTAAGTGAAGATAACCTAAAAAATAGAAAGGTAAACAAATATCGATTGGTTTACAGACAGTCTTATGAGTGGTGATAGATTATTTAAATTATACTAAAACTTTAATAAAAATTTTCAGAAGAGCATTACACTGTTTAAAACTTCACAGCCCTATATTAATTAATTGATCCTAATTAATTAATTAATAAAATTAAAAATTTTTTTATTATTTTTTTTTATAAACAATTTTTTTTTAATTTTCTTCAAAACAATAATTTTTGTTTTGAAACTTTCGGTGAAGCTGAGCATATATATTTCTTCATCAACTTTACGCTACTCGACCGGTCTTGCTACCATTGGGACTCGACCAGCTGGGAAACTTAAGGAAGTGTTTCAGGCCAGTAAGACGCCGAGAGCCACACCAATTAAACACCTTACAACTTACAGATTCACACATCAATCTTATTTATTTTATTACAAATTGAATAGTCCAAACAGAGGGGCTCGATTACATCAGAATCCATACTTCTTACTACAACAACTTATTTATTTATATTATTACAATATACACCAGAAAAATTTTGATGTTCAGTATACTCAGGTCTGAAGAAGAAGAAGAATTTAGATGCTGCTTTAGTAGGCACAGGACAGGAAGTATGAGATGATGTGGGAAATTAATAAACGGACACTCGTTTTTGAAAATTGAAACCTTCTTTATCTACAAAGGCATATTTCTATACATTTCAAGATAAGCCGTAAAAATAAAATAGATGTCTACAAAGGTTCAATAAGGCCAGTGGTAAAGCATAATGCATGCAGATAAAAAAAAATGCGCCTCACAAGCAAGGAAGAGGAAAAGCTAAACAAGTTTTAAAAGAAAATAAGAAGAATCTATTGATTAAGGAACGTCAGTGAATAATATAAAAACTGACTGTAGTTGAATTAGACAAAAATATTATTGAAAGACATTGAAAGACAAGAATGTAATGAGTTTTACTAAAGAACAAACCTTAAGATAGTTTTGTCAGGGGCTTATACGGTCAGAGTCAATGTTGTTAAAATTATTTACTTCCGGACTGTTTGGCCATGGTCAAAGCTGTTCTTATCAGTAAAGGGTACCCCTGGTTAAGAGGGGCAAAATGCCCCTTGAAACCAATCATTTTTTTGACTATGTAGGTTTATTACAATTGTAAAAACATTACATTACACAAGGTTCTTAGGTTCCCATCTACCCCCTCTACAGAGGGAGGGTGAAAAATTGACTTTTTTCAATCTTTATTTTTTTTCTCAATTTTTATGAAACGTAAAGTTTCCAAAAAATTTGATCACATTTTTAGCATCAAAAACAATAAACTAAAAAATTACGGTCCCCATGGGATTTTGGGATTGTTTCTAAAAAATTCGAAAGAGTAAAAAATGTTATATCTCA
Source organism: Magicicada septendecula (assembly GCA_034769895.1). Taxonomy (NCBI): domain Eukaryota; kingdom Metazoa; phylum Arthropoda; class Insecta; order Hemiptera; family Cicadidae; genus Magicicada; species Magicicada septendecula. The sequence goes on along the minus strand of CM068375.1, from coordinate 120,668,112 downwards.
AGTCCCAAAAGAGCTACAGGCATATTTTTTGTTTTAAAAAGTGTACTTTAACAATCTTTGTATACTCAAATTTTTTCAGATTTTTTCGAGTGGTGGGCCAACCTCAAAAACGCAAAAAAATACATTTTTCGGCTATTTTTAGGGGGTTTTGTTAGCAAAAAAGTAGCTAGTACTCTAAATAACATTAAAAATGTAAAATTATATTTTTTTTTTCATAATATATACATGGTCATTTTTTAAATAAATTAATTGGAATTCGTGAATTTTTGTTATTTTTAAGCTTATTTTTATATTTAAATGAGCTACAATTTAGTAATGTGTGCACACATATACATATACACACTGTGTGTGTGTGTGTGTGTGTGCGCGCGCGCGCGCGCGCATGTGTATGTGCGCGTATGTGTGCGTGCGTGCGTGCGTGCGTGCGTGCGTGCGTGCGTGCGTGCGTGCGTGCGTGCGTGCGTGTGTGCGTGCGTGCGTGCGTGCGTGCGTGCGTGCGTGCGTGCGTGCGTGCGTGCGTGCGTGCGTGCGTACTATTCTGCGTGTGTATTCTTATATTTAACTCATTTAAAGCTTGTTTTTTTGTATTAAATTAGAAAAGTATGCAACATACTTTAGTTTCAAATAAGGATTTTTTTTTACGCTTAATAAAGAGATTTTTATTTACTCCGTGCATTCTTAAATACATCAATTATTACTATAGCAACCATTTTACAGAAACAAGAATTTCATTTAACAACTCTTGTTGTACCATGGTTAGGCTAGATGGCACAACAGGTCATGGGCCTGATGCTTCAAAGAAGAAGAAGAAGTAAATATTGTGATGAAGAATTAAGACGATATTTCTGAAAAATTAAGACTCCTTATTTATTTGTTGTTTATCAAAAAATACATAAAACTGTTTGTTTCTTACATATAATAAAGTAATTCATTTTTTAAGACATTCAAAAAGTATTATCCTATTAATTTTGAAAAAAAATATTGGCAAAACTTTTAAGTTGACAGTTTGTATGCCAGTAATGAGAATTACTCAGAACTACAATTGTAGAAAGTTAGATCTTTAAATAGTTTAAAAATGTAAGACAGACTTATATTTATTACATTCAACAAAATAATCAATATTTAAAACTAATATTAAGTTGTAAAAAAGTTAATCTTTATCACTATCTTCCTCAATAACTGGTTGCACTTCCTCAAAATGAAATAATTTTGTAAGAACTTCGGCAGGCCGTATAATTTTTGACAAATATCTGCCGTATGATAAGTAATAAATAACAGCAGCGATATGTGAACAACGTCCAATTGTTCTATTACCATTTGCACAGTTACAACAATAACGCTTGATTCCATCCATTTCACTACTATTTGGGTTATAATGTAAATAGCATTTATACATTTTGCTGTTTATGTCTTGACCTCACTTCAAATCGAACAATCTCTGGTTTAATTTTTAACATACTCGCAGGGAATGAACCATTTTCATCTATAATTTCTGCTAAGTAAGATATAGATTGGGAAAGCTGATAAGATCCTGTGAAAAACTTTTATTTCATCTAATGACATTTCTGGGAAATCGAGCGATTCCTCTGAAGATAACAACTGAAACGGTGTTACTTTTCTATTCCAGTTATTACTTTCAACTTCTACAGCCAATGTATTTACATCATTTTTGGTAGCATTCATCCGACTGATAATTTCGTCACGTAGTCCTTTATCTGAATTTAATCATTTTCCAAAACGATTTTGAAGGAAGCAAGCTATTCGACAGTATAAACCGGCATCAGCAAGAAGAGAATTATTCAACTGATGATGCAAAAGCTTATATTTCTGTCCAATTATTCCATGTACAGCCTCAATGACCCATCGAAGTTTTGTAACTAATCTGGATTCATTAGTTCTTTTGCTGTTAACTGATTACGTTTACCTTTCAAAGCAGGCATCAGTACAACAAAACCATTTAATCAGTACAACAAAAATCGTCTTAATTCTTCATCACAATATTTACTTCTTCTTCTCCTCTGAAGCATCAGGCCCATGACCTGTTGTGCCATCTAGCCTAGCCGTGGTACAACAACCAGAGTTGTTAAATGAAATTCTTGTTTCTGTAAAATGGTTGCTATAGTAATAATTGATGTATTTAAGAATGCACGGAGTAAATAAAAATCTCTTTATTAAGCATAAAAAAAAATCCTTATTTGAAACTAAAGTATGTTGCATACTTTTCTAATTTAATACAAAAAAAAAACAAGCTTTAAATGAGTTAAATATAAGAATTGCAAATGTCAAATAAATATATATATATATATATATTCACACACACACACACACACACACACACACACACACACACACACACACACACACACACACACACACACACACACACACACAGTGTGTATATGTATATGTGTGCACACATAAGAGTAATATTACTAAATTGTAGCTCATTTAAATATAAAAATAAGCTTAAAAATAACAAAAATTCACGAATTCCAATTTATTTATTTAAAAAAATGACCTTGTATTATATATTATGAAAGAAAATAATATAATTTTACATTTTTAATATTATTTAGAGTACTAGCTACTTTTAGGCTAACAAAACCCCTAAAAATAGCCAAAAAATGTATTTTTTTGCGTTTTTGAGGTTGGCCCACCACTCGAAAAAATCTGAAAAAATTTGAGTATACAAATATTGTTAAAGTACACTTTTTAAAACAAAAAATATGCCTGTAGCTCTTTTGGGACTTGAGATATAACATTTTTTAACTTTTTCGAATTTTTTTAGAAACAATCCCATGATCCCATGGGGACTGTAATTTTTTAGTTTATTGTTTTTGATGCCAAAAATGTGATCAAATTTTTTGGAAACTTTACGTTTCATAAAAATTGAGAAAAAAAAATAAAGATTGAAAAAAGTCAATTTTTCACCCTCCCTCTGTAGAGGGGGTAGATGGGAACCTAAGAACCTTGTGTAATGTAATGTTTTTACAATTGTAATAAACCTACATAGTCAAAAAAATGATTGGTTTCAAGGGGCATTTTGCCCCTCTTAACCAGGGGTACCCTTTGTCAACTAGGCCTTCGCCAGCCATCTTCAGTGCTAACAATGAGCTAACAAACACTAACACAGTGTCAGGTTAGTGACCACAGTAACCGGGCCTTCGCCAGCCATCTTCAATGCTAACAATGAGCTAACAAACACTAACGCAGTGTCAGGTTAGTGACCACAGTAACCGGGCCTTCGCCAGCCGTCTTCAGTGCTAACAACGAGCTAACAAACACTAACGCGGATGTCATGTTAGTATGGTCACTAACCTGACATTCACGTTAGTGTTTGTTAGTTCGTTGTTAGCACTGATGATGGCCGGCAAAAGCCTGGTTTAAACCTTTGCAGATATGAACAGCTTTGGACCATGGCCAAACAGCCCAGAAGTAAATAATTTTAATGACTTAAGATAGTTTGGGTACATGGAATATAAAATGAGGGGAAGGAATTTGAAAATATAATCTCTTCCATGTACTTTACACAAGGAAAATAGAACTAACCAATATACGATGACATATGGAGGACAGTAATAGAGAAATTTGAAAAAATGTTAAAACCAGAAGAAATAGGAGAGAAATATTTTTAATTTATTTAAAATCTTGAAAAATAATGTACTGAACAAAAACATTAAACCACCAGAAAATAAAGCAAGAATGGTCTAGTGTCTAGTTTAAAAGGTTAAACAAATAATGTTTTTCAGTATTCATATTTCTTGACAATATCTCCTACTTGCTAAAAGTCAAAATATGAAATCAGTAATTACTGATTCCTGCTTCTTGTTTCCTTTTATACATAAAGAAAAATAGACAATTTTAGTAATACTATATACTGAGTAATGTAAAAGTAATTTAATAAGATAACAATAAATCACAATTTTAGATAGAATATTATTGCTAGATAGAATTTCACGCAGAACGATTCTTAAGACTTTTTTGGCTGAACAGTTCTGGGTGCATCCAACCAGCAGATGTTATCATTTTATTATTGGTAGATGATGTAATTCACAATATAATTATAATGTAAATAAAAAAATAAACGCTGTAACTATACATTTAAATATTATGTAAAATATACATTTTGTTGTTACTTTACACATTCTCTGATTATTAATACAACTTGTATTCACAGTACTATTTTATCTGTATCAATCTGAAAATGTTATTTTTGATCCAAAAATATTGCAACTTTGCTACAATTATGCAATAAGACAATACGTATGTTTTGCCAAAATAATACTTTTTCTGAATGTTCGTTAATATTTTCTGTAACAAAGTAAACACAAAAGCTGTATTCACTGGTACCCTACTATTCATTTAGAAAAGAGGCATTGAATGAGTATGAATACAAAATCTTATGGCATGAATACAAATGAATCTTGCTGCCATATAAGTACCAGAATTATGAATTAGAAACATCCTTCTTTTGTACACTACAGTATGGAAATTGTTACTTGAAGCAACACAAAACTTGTACTAATATGTTTCGTGCCAAAAATTCGAAATTTTGCGAGCTTGAAAAGAAAGTACATCTTTCCCAAGGAACGTATAAAGAGATTGAAGATTAAACTACTGGGGGGGGGGGGGCAAACCATAGTGTATGGAAAGAAATGTGATTGGTAATAAGAATATCAGTGTTTATACTAGTGAAATGATTAAACAAAAATCAAAAAATTATGAATTGTCATTTATAGATGTCTAGACAACCCATGGAAAGAATGGAATGGACAATAGCACTAAACATTCTGTAAACATTGCCTTGATAACATTTTAAAAAATTCTGCTTATCTGCTCCAAAATTTTGTTGTATAACACTATTACTTCAGTGTGTACATATATTTATACCCACAAGACACTCACAGCTAAAAGTGTTAAGACAGCTGTATTAAAAAATAAGATAAGTGAGATTTCTCTTATAAATAATAATTTTGTTTATACATTTTCTTCTCCTATAATTTATTATGCACTTATGTTTCCTACATGGAATATCCAAACTGACCCTAATCTGAAACAAAAAAATGTTTAGTGTCTGAAGGTTTTCTAGATTACTGGGTTGAACGTATTATACCTTAAAATTGCCGTAACTGTAAATTAACTGTTACATCATTTCACTTAGTATTAAATAGTAAATACATATCAATTATTTTTGTATGCAAAATTTAATACATCATAATTTTAAAATGCAAAAGTTTTCATGAATAGAATTTTCAAAAATTTGAGCCTAAAATAAAACAAATGTTTTTTGATCAAATAAATGAAATGTACGCATCAAAAAGCTTAGTATTAAATATAATTTGATAATATTTGCTGTATTGTTAGATGCTAAAATTAAATCTAATGTTTTGCTTTTATAGGTACAAGAATTATCAAGTCCTCCAAGAGCAAGCACAGTGGTGAAGGATTGTGTCAAAGCATGTTTAAGATCAACGTATCAGTTCCTCTTCGAAAACTGTTACGAGTTGTATAGCAGGGAGTTTCAGGTAAAGCCAGAAAAATATGTTTCTAAATATTTTTTCTTTATGTGATTTTTCCTTTTTTTAGATCTTTAAAAACTTATATTGTTTTTCAAGAGTTTCAGTGTTTTTTTAATATGTAATAACTGCTATACAAGCAACTAACTAATCATATAAATAACTAGAAGCTGTTTTACACATTCTGTAATAACTACTAATAATATGTTCTTAAATTTGAAATTTAAACAGTGTTTCAAACTAACATGACTTTTAGTTTATGATAGTAGTCATATCCGTTGGATTCTGCAAGATATTTTATTGTGTTTAGTTCGTCTTTGTAGTCTTTGAAAAAAGACTGATGACAGAACAATAGTCAATAAACTCCTACACAAAACACAAAACAAACAACAGACAAAGACAGAAAACAACAAATTCATAACACTAACATACATCAACAAACAAACTGAAAAAATAGCCCACAATTTCAAAAAAGCAGGATACAGAATCGCTTACAAAACTACTAACAAAACAGAACACACACTATCAAAACACACACACAAAGCACAAAACAAATTCGATCTACCTGGCGTTTACAAACTAAATTGTTCAGATTGAAACAAATTCTATATAGGCCAGACAGGACCTAGCTTCAAGCAAAGATACATTGAACACACAAAGGCACTATACAGTACTCCACTACAGAATCCACCTTTGCAAACCACCTCATTGAAGCAAACCACACATACAAAAACATCGAAATAACATGGACATTCTACACATACACACAAAAGGCCGAAAACTAGACACTCTAGAACAATTGGAAATATACAATCACATGAAAACAAATAAAAACGACATCCTAAACGAACAGACACAATTCAAATCACACGCATTATTCGAACATATCACACCCCACACACACACACAACATCGATCTTTCGAAAATCGATACCGTCGCCAACAACAAGACGGACAGTGCTCCCAGCAGCAACCTCTGAAGAAGCTTTTAAAAGTGAAAACCAGTTCAGGTTATAAGGTAAAACTTTTACGTTTTTACCCATAAAAAACTTTGTGTTCCGAGTCAGTAGTGATATAATTATATTTAGTTAAGTAACGGACATGTCATGGACAATAAAATCCAAGAATACTACTGTTATTAATTATTTTTATATTTCAGCTATCATAATCATTACATAAAACTAATTATACTATATTTTTCTTACATAATCCACAAATATGTATTAAGTGTGTCAATTGATCACCTGCACAGCCCATGTGTCTTTGTTGATTTCTAGCCGTGTTTGTTTATAATTAAAGTTGTAGTTAGTGACTAGTGTCCGTTATTCTGTTTCTACTGCAAAAAACGACGATCTATGGGACCATCATAACAATATACCTAAAGATAAGATTGATGACACATTTTCTTAAAGTCTAGAATTTTAATGTAAATTATTAAAAAATACAATTTTTAACATGGCGTACACCAGTGAGCAGAATGAAACTGCCATATCTCAACCATATATAACTAACTGTGTCAGCCACAAGAATATAAAAAAATTAAAAAACATTTTAATTGATACAAAAGGTCTGCTAATATTTTAGATTATATATATATATATTGCAAAACTATAGTTATATAATGGCATTTCTATGATAATACTGAGGGCAACTGCAGTGTATAAATCACTGGCCAGGTCATAAAATTTGTGTGTTCATTATGTTCAGTATTACAGCTACACAGTAAATCTTTTTATCAGTGTAGAGGTTTTTATAAATTTTGCCAAGAGACAATGACAAAAGTATTTTAAATTGTGTCCAGTTAATTGTCCAAGTCTTGTTAAATCTTTCTTCATTTATTCAGATCTTGGTTACTACCAAGAGTAGCTCAAGAACGGTGGTTTATGGAATAAATATAAAAAAAAATAAAGTTTCTTTTTCAAGTTTTTCTTTTAAAAGTAATTAGCTAGTTCCTTTTAAACAATCCTTTGATATTTTTTAACACTTTACAAATAAAACTAATCTTGCCAGACAAAAACAAAATAATGTTTAAATAATGTTCTTCTGTTTAATTGTGAAAAGTGTTTTCAAGGTTCCCTTGAATTCTTCTCCCATTGATCCAGCTTTGGTTGCTATTATAAGAACTCTTACCACAATTTGTATTTTCCAGGTTGATCCAAATGAGCCTAAGAGAGATCCAGAAGACACGGGTCCTCGGCTAGATAGTTTAGATTTTTGGCACAAGTTAATAGCCCTTATAGTATCTGTTATTGAAGAAGATCGAAATAGTTATGCACCTGTACTCAATCAATTTCCTCAGGAACTCAACATTGGTCAGGTAAGTTCAACACCTTATTACAGATGTAACTTACTACAGTTGTAAAACAATGCTTAATTTGTTTTACTACATTAGTGAAAAGTTGTAATGCTATAAAAGTACTCTAAGAAAACCTTTGTCTACAGCTGCCACTGCTGTTGCTTAGAAAATTTTTATGGACTTGCAGATTTTCTTATAACTGATAGTTTTAAATAACTCTGTTTATAAATATCTATATTGACTTCTATCTTGCTTATTGAATTATAACAGTTTTATGTGCAGAAAAAAGTACTTTATAATTTAAAATCTAAACTGATTGTCAGTGTGTTTATAAACTTTGATGAAGGTAATAAAAAGTTTTTACCTTACCTTTAGGCACAAGTAATATCTTTAGGCAAATTTGTTAAACAAAATAAATAAATTTCATTGCCTAAATAGATACAACTGATTTGCCCCAAGTGAAAGATATTACTTGATGAATGAAGTGAGAAAATAGATTGAAACAAGTGGGAAAATATATATTTGTAAAAATACAACAGTTTTATAGACTTGAATAGTGTGATAAAGGCAAAAGGTGGAATCTAACCCTATATATTAACCTTTAAAGCACAAACCATAAAAAGCAAGGTATGCATACAGATTGTAAATTAATTTGTTAATACATGTTAATAGATTATTACAAATATGTTAATAAAAACCATTTACTAACAGGTAGGCATACCAAAAAATAAGTAATAAGAAATTAAGAAATATTGAATTACAAAAAATAATTAATCACTTGCCTATTAAGGAATAGATAATAAGAAAGAAATGGGGTTTGATTGGTCATACCTTCAGAATCCAGAAGCAGATATCACAAATGCTACCTTGATTAATTGAAATCCATGAGACAAAAAAATACAGTATAACCAGTTTGACACATGGAGAAGTATACTTCATAGTGAGTTGGGGAACATTGGAATAATTTGAAAGAAATTAATAGAAGTGACCAAAACAAGGAAGACTTAAGTCACTTTTTGAAGGTCCTGTGCTTCAAATGGAAGTAAAAATCAAAAAATATGTTTACTACTTGAGTTCTCTAACCATTATCTTTTTACGTGGATAGCAAATTGATCCATCACTCCCAACCTGGAGTATCACATGCTTTAATTTTGTGGTTCACATTTGCTATTAAGCTACTTTCAGAATCTCTTTACAAGGTCTCTCCACATTTGCATATTCTTACCATGACCTAAAAAAGGCTTAATCATAATTTCTTAATCTGGGATCTGGGTAATGTTAAATAACAAGAGGGTAAACATTGGACAAGACATAAAAAATCTACTTTATTGATAAGAACTTACAAAGAAGTTTGTAGAAATTATACAGAATAACAAAGTTTTATAGCTCACAGATATCAATTACCAAAACCAAGTCTGTGGCATTCCAAGACCCCCGTTCCTTAAACTATAAGCTCTTACTAGAAGTAGAAGAGAAAATAGTATAACAAGCCAATACCTTCAGATTACTTGTCTGTGACATGTCCTACTATGGCAAAGTTGATGTGTGTGGCACAACGAGAAGATTGCTTAAGAATAAATTGAGAAAGGACACAATATTAAAATCCTATAAATTTATCGCTGCATCCTGTGAGCTATAAAGAAGTGAAAGCTGGACTCTAAATACTAAAACTTTTGGTAGAGTCCGTTCAGTTAAGATGAGGTTTTTAAGATCAGTTGTAGAGGTAACAAGAAGGGACAGACTTTAAAACAAGACAATCAGGGAGAGTCCAGAAGAAGCTGGAAGGACCTCATGTCAAGAATGGAGGATGAGCACCTGTCAAAACAAATCCTATTTCATAGATCCAGAGGAACAAGAAATATTGAGACTGGTAAAAAAAAAATGGGTCAATTGGTCAATGAGTTGCAACAGACAAAACAGGCTAATACCTGTGAAAGAAAAAGAAGAGGCTATCTGAAAAGCTTGATCAACTATAAAAGATTGCAAGGTTTGGGAGCTCTATTCAACAAGTGGTCCGTAACTAAGAAGTTCAACTCTGAAGAAGTAATAGATAACTTTGCTGATGTCAAAGGAAGAAGGAAGGATTTTATAAGGTCCCGGTAGTATAAATAGTTGCGCACTAAAAATGTTTAAGATATGAAAAAGTTACAACAAAATCCAATTAGAAGTTAATAATATTATGACTGTTTGTTTTCCATATAAATGTTATTACATTTGTTACACATATTTCTAAAACACCTGACATAGAAAAGGCACCCGTGAGGTGAAAGCAGGCATTGCCTATATCCACCATTTTCACATACCTACTCGTGCCTGGCTATTTACATTAGGTAACTGAGACTCTACTGTACACATTTATATTTAAATGTGTGTGTGTGTGTGTGTGTGTGTGTGTGTGTGTGTGTGTGTGTGTGTGTGTGTGTGTGTGTGTGTGTGTGTGTGTGTGTGTGTGTGTGTGTGTGTGTGTGTGTGTGTGTGTGTGTGTGTGTGTGTGTGTGTGTGTGTGTGTGTGTGTGTGTGTGTGTGTGTGTGTGTGTGTGTGTGTGTGTGTGTGTGTGTGTGTGTGTGTGTGTGTGTGTGTGTGTAAAAATCTGATAAATGTTCATAAAATAATTAAGATCTAAAATAAAAATGTAAAGAAAATAAATTACTGATGAGACATAAAATGAGTAATCTGGCTAAAATTAATTCATTTAAGCAACATAATTGTGCCGGTTTTTAATAAAATTATAGAATTAGATAATGTACTTATTTAGTATTATGGTATTTTGTAGCCATTCTTACGTTAATTAAAATCCATACAAAAATAATTAATATTTAAATCTTATCACAGTAATCTTGTTTCTATTCTAGACAATAATGTAGCATATGTGGCATGTTCATGAAAATGCAAATCACTAATGGACTGGAAATTTATAATTGTTAGAAATAGAATCTGATGTTAGTAACAGCTGAAATTGTGGAAAATTACATAATGTTAGATACACAGTAATATTGAAACTCTATTCAGTTACGTCTTAAGATAGTGACAAACTAAACATTTTAGTTCTTGATCAAATATTTTACTTCTTGAAAACTTAAAACTTGACAAACACCTTTCAGCTGTCTGCGGCTACAATGTGGGTACAGTTTGGGATGGATATGAAGTACGCTTTAGAAGAACATGAAGCCAACAGACAAAAGGTTTCTGTAATTCCTGTCAAGTCTTCCGCATATATGAATCTTCATTTTAAAGTGAAATGGCTGTACACAAATTATGTTAAAGACTGTCCCCCATTCAAAGACACAATACCTGAATATCCAGCTTGGTTTGAACCATTTGTTATGCAGTGGCTTAATGAAAATGATGACGTATCATTAGAATATCTCAATGGTGCTTTCAACAGAGATCAGAAGGATGGGGTAAGTACTATATTAAATGTAACTTCTTGTATTTAGTAAATTTCTTTCAGGTATATTTGTTTCTACAGTTTTACCTCACAATCTTTTCAAATTTTATTCTTGTATTTATTTTAGGCCCATATGTTATGATAGTTATTCACTGCAATTAGTATAGTAATACAAACAGAATTTATGCAAATATAACTCTCTTCATTTTCTGCACTTCTGAGGTTTAAGTACATTTCCTTTTCCAACACACCAGTCGTCCTATCTGTTGTTGAGTTTCCCAACACTTCTCTTCCCCAGGCTTGTATCTCATTGCTAAAATGTGGAATGTATCCCATTCACAATATCCCCATATGTGCTTTGCATCTCTGGTCTAGTTCTACCATGTCATCCATAACGCTATTGATATTCATCTCATATAATCTTCAGAGTAAGCATAGTAAAGGTGAGCAAAACCTTTTACTCTGTAAGAATGTTATTTTTGATGGCTCAATTCTCCCTTCTTGATTGCTGGTCTCTTGTACCAACTCTCATACTTTAATCTTTAAGTCTTTCCACAGTTTCTATAGAATCTATCATTCTTCTCAATCCTTTCCTATCATTTAGCTCCCTTATATATTGTGCCCAGTTGTATTCTTTCTTCTATGTATATTACATATCTCATCTTTCATGCTTTTTCACATTGTCCATGCTTCCTTTTGCTTCCCATTCCTATTTTTAATTTCCCACTTTTTCTCTGATTATCACCAAATGCTTAAACTCTCAACTGTTGTGTCTCGTTTTTTTTTCAGTCCACTTCTTCTCATCTTAGGCTTTACTTTTTCTTAGGCTTAGTTATAGTATTTGTCTTCCTTCATCTGTCCTACTTTCATACACTATACAATACAATTGCCTCCCCTTCAGTAAATGCAGCACAAGTTTTATATCCAGGGTCTGTCTAATCAACTCATTTCTATGATCTCACCTTGCTTTCCCCATTTCTTTCTCAACATTTCTACTAATTTTTCTCATGATAAATCTTACCTCTAGTAAATACATTGCAGACTTTATATCCAGTTCCCACTTATTTCTAATATGATCTTCCCTTGGTGCATTTCTCAGCTCATTTTATTCTGTTTGCATGTTTATCAAGTTTGTTCCAACTTTCTGCTCCATACATTACTGTTAGTAGACATACAAACATAAGTACCTGAAGTTTTTTTTCCTTACCTTCTGCCTTTTCCTTATAAGAGTATGTTTATTGTGTCACGTAAACAGGGATAAAAGAAGGTGCGACCAGTCTGTCCCTGGGTTCACCAGTTACCGTGTGTCATGAGAGGGAGCATCCATTTTATTTATTTATTTATTATTTACATATTTATTAGGCTGATAAAATGAGTCAATATGAAAATAAAAACAGGAAACATGTAATGAATATGAACAGACTCATTGAATATGAAATAAGAATTAAAATTAAAAAAGAATGGTTTAATGGTTTAATTAACTCTATCATGGTAACATCTTTCTAAATTAATACAAATACTTGGCATGTTGGTGAAGAGTGAAGGGAGATGTATAGGGTAGGGGTTGAGGAAGTGGAATTTTTCTGATAAAGTGGTGAAATTATGTCTGCATTAGGCACCAAAATCACTGGGTATGGGAGCCTGAATATAAACAATAAGTTTGCTTTCTTCAAATGATTTGATACCGTACCTCCACCTTACCTTACTTCAAATGATACATCCTTACCTATGCTCCCATCCCTATCAAGTATAACATCCAAATTCTTGACCTGAACCTTTTGTTCTCCATTACAAATAATCCTTAAGGCCTCCTCTTCTTTATTTCTTGCATGCATAACTTTTCTTTCCTTAATACTCAACCCCATTCCCCCCCCCCCCAAATTCCTCTTCCATCCACTACTGCATCTTGAAATTTGTCTTGAAAATTGAATTTGTATAAGCAAGTATATCATGACCATATAGCAGTGTTTGACCTCAATTGGTCTCAGTTTCCAATAACCAACTCCTGTGTTATGTACACGTCTTATAAATCTTAAATATTTCATCCATACAGACAGTATGAAGATAGCGTGTCTCATAACCCAGATACATTCTGCGCTTACAGAGTCTGTATGATTATTTATCCAGTACCGTACTACAGGTAATTTTTGGGATGTTCCTACTGCACTTTACAAACATATGTAAATGGAAGTGCAGGAGAAAAATTACTATGTGCATATAAACTCAAAAACTAACACCACACAGTTCAATATTAATTTAACACTTATATTAAAGCATAGTTAATTAATATAGTTTATAAAGCACAAGATGATTAATTTGAGGTGTCTTTGCAGTTTCAACGAAGTTCTGAACATGCGCTCTTCTCTAATTCAGTCGTTGATGTCTTCACACAGTTGACTCAGTGCTTTGATGTTGTTTCAAAACTTGAATGTCCAGATCCAGAAATATGGAAACGATATATGAAGAGATTTGCCAAAACCATTGTTAAAGTGTTAATAGCGTATGCAAATATTGTGAAAAGAGAATTTCCAAACCATCTTAAAGATGAAAGAATAGTAAGTAGGATTTTAGTTTAGATTGTTAGTTTCATTGGAATACAACTTCATTAAAATTTGAAAAAAAATTCTGTAATTATCATTTAGAACAAAGTTTAAATATAGTTGTTTCACACACACACACAAAGATAATATGTAAGTATTATGAAAAATGAAAATTAAATCACCAGTGTTTTTTGTAGGCATGTATATTGATGAATAATATACAGCAATTAAGAGTACAACTGGAGAAAATGTTTGAATCAATGGGTGGTGAAAAACTAGAAGAAGATGCAGCAGTTATACTTAAAGAGCTTCAACAGAACCTCAACGTGGCCTTGGATGAGCTGGCAATGCAGTTTGCTACCAGGTAAACAAGAAACATAATTATTTCTTGAATTCAATATTGAATTACAATATTTTATTACATCAAAATAGAGCATTGTTTTATTTTTATTATTATCAAATATTTTTTATTAGTATATTATTAGTGCTATAAATTGTATGTATTTTACGAATATCATATAATTTGTTTATATTTTTAAATATCATAAATTGTCGGGAAAACATATTTAATTAGTAAAACATTAAATTTTTACCTATTCCACAAACAAGGCATTCTCAGTGCCTAATTATTGACAAATACTGAAATTACTGAGCAACTGAAAATGTTTCTTCAATAAAATGGGCTACGTGAAGAATAAAAGAGCATTTAATGACAATAGTGTCAGTAATCAGAATTTCATTTATTAAGCATAAATGGATAAAAAACATTTGTTGTAGAGGTAAATCAATCAGCTAATCGTAGTAAAGGTAATCCACAGCCATAGTTAGAAATTTAAATTAATTCATAGATATATCACAGTGCCTGCTGGACTGTTCTTATTCAATATTCTATGAAACAAGCAGTGGTTTCTACGCTAGAGAATACTTTGAAATTCATGTATTGCCTGCAAGAAGAAGATTATCCAACCTAAAGCCTCCTCTAAGTTGATACTTATTTTAAATAATTCTTTGACACTCCTGTATTAACCATTGCAGTTTCATGTATATATGACATGCCTTTCTTAAATGCAAAAGGTAACAGGTACATGTATTATTTTTTATTGTTTGTCATATTAACAGGTACAGTATAGCATCGATTATCCGAACATCCATTAACCGAACAATCTATTATCCGAACTCAATAAAAAGTACAATTATGCACTGTACTGTACAGTAATGTATTGGAATCATGTAGGCTATTGGATATTTATTGAAAATAAAAACTTGTATACTATAAATTATTACAGTACTATACAGTAATAAATAAATGCTGTAGCTATACAGCCTTGTAATCGATAAACAAAATTACATCAGCCTTGTACTTACATCAACAAAATTCGGTAAACACATTTACAATTGATAAACAAACTGTGTCAACAGAAATCTTTGTCACCAGATGTCTGTTTTTTAAGTAATTTTATAGTACAGTGTTTGTCATTACACTCTAATTTTGTTTAAATTAACTTTTGGTTTTTATTAATTACACTCAGTTTTAGTTAAATGATTTTTAGCCTTAGTAATACATTACAGGACAGTATACAGGTTGTTGTAATTATATAACAGTATGTTAGAAATGATGTTGTAATAAAAACCTTTGTTTTTATAAACAGAAACAATGTTTTCAGTTTACGATCTATTAACCAAAATATCAAATATCCAAACGGGCCCTTCTTCCGAGAGGTTTGGATAATCGAACCTCTACTGTTCGGATAATGCTCTACTGTAATATAAATTTCTATTTCTGTACTATATGTGGATTAATTCTCAAAATGACTCTTTTTAATGTGGAAAAATGATGTGATGTGTGTCAAGTGATGTGTCGCTCATGTGTTAATCATACTACCTTACACAAGAGAGGACTATTAATTAATATGCTAAAATCTGTTGTGTATTAAATGGTATACTTTCAACTCTTGCTTTTGTAGCGACTCTTAGGAATTACCTCAGGGCATGTTAAACTTATTAACACAATTTTAAATAGCACAAATTATTAATTTAATAATTTCTTTGCATTTGCTTATTACAAGTACATAAGATTTTTATATGATTACAATATTGAAATTCAGCTTTCTTAGCAATTGTCTCTTTTGATAGTGGATTCTTTTAGACGCATTGAATTGCTAATATGAATATGATAGATTTGACATGAAAAATAATATAAATTTGAATGTTCAATTATGGGTTACTTGGTTGTCGAATTCCAGTCTGCGCTGAAGGTTATCCGCTCGAAGTGTGCTGTCCTGGAGTTCTGATGTGCTCTGTTGCGACAGTAGATCCTTGCTGGTGGCACTCATTGATTATAACACTTTAGATATACATAAGCATCACTTTCACCATACACAATTCACAGCTAATACATTATTTAAAGCAAGAATATGTTGTATTAGGCGCTATATTTAACACCTTTGCATGTATATTAAATTAAGCTAAGTGCTAGCAACACGGATCGTTCAGGCTGATACCATCAGATGATTTACTAATTTTCCGACTCATGCTGTGGTAATTCTCCAATTCATGTTTACTTCCGACATGAACTTTGATACTGTCTCAGCCGAATTACAGTAGCTTCTACAAAGACTAATCACTTTGGATTGAATATTAACTGTTCCCGTTGATTAAATTATCGATTACACTTTATGCTTATAACTTCTCCGACAATTTCTTTTAAACTTACGATTATTTAGTTTTATTAAAATAATGAATACTGGTATAACTGTTATAATCTTCACTGAATTAACAATTATTACACGCCGATTACGAGTATTATACGAGGGCTATTCAGAAAGTAAGTTCCGATAGGGTATTAAAGAAAACTAAGAATATATTTACAAAACATTTTTATTGCTACTTGAAGTACACGCCTTAAACTACGTTTCTATATAGTTTTTGTCATTTTGGAAACACTATTCATAGCGTCGCACTGGACGCTGTATACCTTCGTCGTAGCAATTTCCCGCCTGTGATTTGAACCAAGTATTAACAACTTATTTGACATCGTTGGCCAATAAGGAAGGATTTCTCATGCTTGTTAAAGGTGATATTCGCTTGATGTGAGGACTGGGTTGTAAGGCGGATGATCAAATTATTGCCAACCAAACTTTGTGAGATGTTGCGTTGCAGAGGCACTGTGCGTGAAGTGTGTGTGGTGAAAGTGATGCCTATGTCGCTTACTCTGGATAGGACTAAGCAAAAAATTCATATTCCATCTTGGTGCCATTGAATGGCTCAATGCTTCTTCTCCATAAGTATCAAAAATCTGATGGGGATTTTCAATTGTTTTAACGCCTTCTGCATTCAAGAACCGAATCATTTCTTTCACACGCAGCGGGCGTCTCGAATTTCTTAGACATTATAAACGCGTCCAAAAAAGCTTACTCAGTGCACAGTTCTTTACAAATACTGTTGTTGGCTTGTCAAGGAATCAACAAACTGGCCACGCTTACGCAACAGCGTGACGGCATTGATACCACGGCAATATTTAAAAACGGAACTTACTTTCTGAATAACCCTCGTAGTTATAATATTTCCGATTACCTAAATTACTGTTACGGTTTTACTAATATGCAAATTACGAGTCTTTTAGTTGTAATACCTTTGTTGACTGACTACAAATTTCCAAACTACGTTTTTGTATACCCTAACTAATTCTACCCTCATTTAATATTTACAAATCACATTCCCATTGGGTTAGAGTACCGCGATATTTGATTTTATCCAACCCAGCTATAGAATTTACCCGCTAAAAAATGACGCTTTCTCTTATTCATTAACTAACAGTGCGTGCAAATCTATCGAGCTATGGTGGGAAGTGACGCTATCCTTACGCTTCTCTGTCTAATGCTCTCTGTTTAAAATAACGGTATCTATTGTTGTAAGCACTCAGCTTTCACAAGCTTTCACATATTTTTTGCTGTTTTTAAATATAATACAATTTTATGGCTCTCTGTCCCGTACGTGACTTTTTCATACTTTAAGTCGTCTAGCTGTCACCAAGACAAGGATGTGTTCTTTTGAAAAAACACCACTCTGATATCTTCTAACGGTATTCTCTACAGTTATTCTTTACATATTTGTGTTGATATCTATTAATAATAATAATTTCTTGTAAAAATTGAGTCTCATTCAATTTTGACGTTATATTTGTCCCCCAATAGAATTGTTTTAATTTTTTGATTGAAAATTGATAACAATTTTATTGTTGTGTCCCTTAGAACAGTTCTAATTACATTTACTTGTAACTCTTTACAATATTTTTAAGTTCTTATACATGTTACATCTATATTATTTCAACTCATATAATTCAAATTTATTTGTATACACTACCGTACATTTAGATTTTTCTATTGACCATTTTATCCCTTTTAAAACAAATCAGCTGTTTACAATCTGTCAGTTGACGCACAGTTGTTGTTTACAAACAAAATCCCTCTACAGACAGCGCTACCTGCTGTCAAAGAACCCCATAATGGTTTCGCCGGCTTTCCCTTCCTGCCTGACATAGTGATTTACAAAATACTTTCACTATTCTTATTCTAGTGTACATCACAATCTTATATACATTCTTGAATATATAACTTAATTGAAAGATAATCCTACACATTTGTTAAATACAATATAATTTTAATTAATTATAACTTCTAAATCTTGTCAACTCAAACTCGTTATAAACTAACTATAAGTTATTACATACATATATGAAATTTGTGTATGTTTTTTTTACAATCTGTTTTGGTAATATCTGTTTTAAATCTGTTGTCCCTGTGTGGTGTAATGTGTCAATTTTCGTAGTATGGTTTTAACTGTCTGATGTTAAAATTTCCTCTGATGCGTTCCGGTTGTAGAATGTCTTCTAACTGGTAGATAGCCATTCCTACTTCTTTACATATCTTATACGGTCCTTCGAACATATTACAAAACTTCCCTAGTATTCTCCTGTTTAGGTCTGATATTGGGTACGTTCGTAGTAATACTTTATCGCCGACCTGAAATCTTGTAATTTTATTTGATAAATTTATCTGGTCTGTCCGTTTCCTTCCCTTCTCCTTAATTCTTAGATAAATATTTTGGTAGTCGGTTTGCTGACTTTCTGGTATCATCTCACTGTCGATGTACTTGGCCCAATCATGTTCCGGCTTTTTTCCCCGTTGAGCTTCGTATGGTGTGGTTTCGATCGTTTCATGATACGTTTGGTTAATACAGGCTTCTATCAGTTTTAAATATTTGGCCCACCTGGAATGTTTTTCTGATGTTAATGCTCTAAACATGTTTCCCAGTTGTCGATTAATTCGTTCTGCTAGGTTGGTGCAAGGGTTTCGTAGTAAATTTTGGTTTGATGTCCAACTCTTTTAATGTCGTTACCCATCGCTGACTTGTGAATTTTGTTCCATTATCAGTCAATATTACAACTGGTTTCCCGATTTCTTCGCAGTAAAGTTTGATTTTATTTATGGTGACTGTTGTAGTCGCCTTTTTCAACTTGTATAGTTTTACAAATTTAGTAAAGTTATCTACCATAATTAATATATATTTAACCCCACTTGTTGACGTTGGTAAGGGACTGTAGTAGTCAATACTAATTAATTCCCCTTTTGATTTTGGTATGACGGGTTGTGTCTCTCCCATCATCCTTTTATCATAATCCTTACTCTTTTGACATTTGACATGTCTGACAGGTTTTACAGGTTTTAATAATGTGTTGTGTAATTTTGTTGACGGAATTCCCCGTAAAGTATTCCTTGAATAGTTGGTATGTCCGTCGGTTTCCCACGTGGCTGTAAGCATTGTGTAGCTCATAAATCAGAGTTTGGCTCAGGTCCTCTGTCAACGTAAGCTTCCACGCCCCTTTTTCCTTTCTGTATAGTTTATTGTTGTGCCAAGTATATTTGTCATTAAGTTTGTTGTTCTGATTTGCTTGAACAGTTTCTATGATTTGTTTTAATTTTTGATCTGCTAACTGGTGACTTTTTATATTCTTCAATTTATCTTTAGCCTCCTTGCTAATACGAATGGTGAGATGATTTATTTCTAATTCTTCGGTGTAGTCTATCAATCTCTCATTGTTCATGTCCTTGGGATATCTACTAAGGACATCAGCTACAATGTTGTCTCGTCCTTTACAATGGATTATATCAAAATCACACTCCTGTATCGCAAGAATCCATCTAGTGATACGTGAATTATTCAAATGACATTTTTTGATAAAGATTAAGGCCTTATTGTCTGTAATTATAGTTAATGGTTTTCCAAACACATATGTACGAAACTTCTGTAGACAGTGCACAACGCTTAACAACTCTAACTCTGTAGTGAAATAATTCAGTTCCGCACCTCGTAACACACGACTGGTGAATGCGATCATGCCGATTTCATTATTGTCGTCCAGCTGGTAAAGTTATCCTCCTAGAGCATATTTACTTGCGTCAGTCTGCAGGTAAAAACGTTTGTTTGTGTCTGGGTGTTTAAGAATTACTGTTTCAATAAATAGCTCCTTAACCGTTTGGAAATGTTGGTTATCTCCTTAGTCCATTTGAAGGTAGAATTTTTCTTTAATAAGTTCAGCAGTGGTTGGGTGGCTTCAGTGTACTTGTTCATAAATCTGTTGTAAAAGTTTGTTAATCCTAAAAATCCCTTGAGTTGTTTTTGGTTCTTCGGTCTCCGGAACTCTTGGATAGCTTTCACTTTATCTGGAGCAGCTGTTATTCCTTGCGTCGTTAGACAGTAACCCAGATAATTGATCTCCATACGAAATAATTGCGATTTCTAAAATTTACAGTGAGATTAGCCTGCTTCAAATCCTGAAATAATAAATACAGATGTCGTAAATGTTCTTCCACACTGGTTGAAATACATAAGCAATCGTCCACATACGAGATACTAAAACTTTTCACCTCTTCAGACAGTTCTCGATCCAGTCCCCGCGGGTCAGGCTGGCTAAACTTGTTTTTAAGCCAAATGGAGTCACAGTATACCAGTAACACTTGCCCTCATACAGGAATCCAGTGTAATCCCTACAATCCGGGTGTAAAGGAATCTGCCAAAAGGAACTCCGTAGATCAATC
Source organism: Magicicada septendecula (assembly GCA_034769895.1). Lineage (NCBI taxonomy): Eukaryota > Metazoa > Arthropoda > Insecta > Hemiptera > Cicadidae > Magicicada > Magicicada septendecula. Next base: position 120,647,274 of record CM068375.1, on the reverse strand, counting down.
ATGGACATAACCTTGACGTTCCCACACTTGGTTAACACCTCATTAATCGGGATTGCACCTTCATAATCCGGTATAGTTACTGAGTTTAGTTTTCGAGCGTCCAAACATAATCGTACCATCTGATCCTTTTTTATTACAGTCACCATCGGGTTGATGTATGGACTTTGTGCTCCTCCATCTTCCGCTCTCACCGCATTTTGATATTCCCTCGGTACTGGCCAACCCTTCTGACAATATGGCATTCTGTCCATTACTTCAAATTTGTGGCAATATGATGTAATTCACCCTGGCGTATCACGAAATACAGTTTTGTTATTTATCAATATTTTCTGCAGTTCTTCTTTTTCGAAATCGGTTATTTCTGTAATGTCCTGGATTTTTTTGTTGATTACTTCTTTGATGATTTCTTCTTCTGATTTCTACCAAAATTATATTAAAATTAAAATTCTAACAGCACTTCTTCAAACTCAACAATTGTACTCACACCACGGGTAATAATGGTAACCTCGATTTCGTGTGGATAATGCCTCGCTATTTTTCATATCAAGTGTCTATCTAAGATGGGAGGAATCAGTTGTCAGTTCTCTAACAACTTTCTCTCTAGATATTGAATCATACTCATCCCTACTTCTTGGTGATACTGTCCGAATTCCAACTGGTCTCACACGCGTTCCTGTATAACGTCATTCCAATATTTATTACCAAAAGCTTCAGTAAATTCCACAAAGGTGTTTATGCTGTCTGTAACTAACCTCCACCAGATTGCGGCCTCTCCTTCAAGATGTCTTGACACCCAGGTGATGTTATTGATATCTTGATAGTATTCTTGGTATAATGCAGTCAACTCCTTAATAAACTCCATAGGAAAGTTGCTTGTCCCATTGATAAAATTTATTAATTCGTACAAGTGATTTGGTTTCCATATTAAACATGAATATTGTCCCATTGAATTTGATTTCCTTTATTTGTTCATTAGCAATGCTTCGGTTGATAGGTGACACAGTTGCCAATGCAATTTTTGTTCGAACGTCGCTCTGAAGTTGCTGTAATTTGAGGTTAGTCTTGCCCGAATTATTATCGATTTTGTTCTCTAATTCTTGTAATTTCTCTGCCTCTAATTTGTGTGCAGTGAACCTCTCGTCACAACGTTTATTAGTCGTGATTAACTTCTTGTTTATTATTTTAATGTCATTGCTGTGTTTATCATCAATTTCTTTAATTTGTTTCTCAGTATCTCTAAACTTATTATTAATTTCAACATTAGTGCTATTAATTTCTTCATTAATCATTGTTTTAGTTTCTACTCTAAATTGTTGATGATTTCATGATTTTCTCTCTTCAATTCGTTAAGTTGTGTGGCTAGTTCATCTCTAAGTATTTGATTTTGTTGTATAATTTGTTGTGACATTTGTGATATTTGTCTTTGCATTTGTTTTGACTGTTGCGACTGTTCTGACCTTTATTCTTGCAATTGTTGTGATAGTTGTTCTTGTATTTGTTTTGATTGTTGTGACTGTTCTGCCCTTTGTTCTTGCAATTGTTTTGACATTTGTTGTAATACTGTATATATGTCAATTTCTTTGGGTGCTACTGGTGTTGTTTGTTGTGCTGGTCTCGGTCTGATCTCGTGCTGTGTTTCTGGTGTTATTTGCTGTGTTTCTATTTCTTGATTTCTTATCTTGTCCCCGCGTCCCTGAATCTTGATCCTCCATTGTAAGTTGGGCAATAGTATAAGGGTCTCCTAATTGGTTGTTGATATCAAATTCCCCTTCGCTATTGTGAGTTGTTGCTGTTTCTGTGTTCATTTTGTCGTTTAACTTGTTTGGGTTGTTATGTATGTGTTTCGTTTGCCTACTTTTACTTCGTGTAATCATACAATTTTCTCTTATAGTCTATATTTCTTATTCTACTTTTTTCTTATATTCTATTTGCAATTGAATTCAGTCTGCTAAGCTTATAGATTAAGCCGTGCGTTGGGCACCAAATACTACCTAACACAAGAGAGAAGTATTAATTAATATGCTAAAATCTGTTGTTTATTATATGCTATACTTTCAACTCTTGCTTTTGTAGCGACTCTTAGGAATTACCTCAGGGCATGTTAAACTTATTAACACAATTTTAAATAGCACAAATTATAAATTCAATAATTTCTTTGCATTTGGTTATTACAAGTACATAAGATTTTTATATGATTACAATATTGAAATTCAGCTTTCTTAGCAATTGTCTCTTTTGATAGTGGATTCTTTTAGATGGATTGAATTGCTAATATGAATATGATAGATTTGACATGAAAAATAATATAAATTTGAATGTTCAATTATGGGTTACTTGGTTGTCGAATTCCAGTCTGCGCTGAAGGTTATCCGCTCGAAGTGTGCTGTCCTGGAATTCTGATGTCCTCTGTTGCGACAGTAGATCCTTACTGGTGGCACTCATTGATTATAACACTTTAGATATACATAAGCATCACTTTCACCATACACAATTCACAGCTAATACATTATTTAAAGCAAGAATATGTTGTATTAGGCGCTATATTTAACACCTTTGCATGTATATTAAATTAAGCTAAGTGCTAGCAACACGGATCATTCAGGCCGATACCGTCAGATGATTTACTAATTTTCTGACTCATGCTGTGGTAATTCTACGATTCACGTTTACTTCCAACATGAACTTTGATACTGTCTCAGCCGAATTACAGTAGCTTCTACAAAGACTAATCACTTTGGATTGAATATTAACTGTTCCCTGTTGATTAAATTATCGATTACACTTTGCTCTTATAACTTCTCCGACAATTTCTTCCAAACTTACGATTATTTAGTTTTATTAAAATAATGAATAATGGTATAACTGTTATAATATCTTCACTGAATTAACAATTATTACATGCTGATTATGAGTATAATAGTTATAATATTTCCGATTACCTAAATTACTGTTACGACTTTACTAATACGCAAATTATGAGTCTTTTAGTTGTAATACCTTCGTTGACTGACTACAAATTTCCAAACTACGTTTTTTTATACCCTAACTAATTCTACCCTCACTTAATATTCACAAAACACATTCCCATTGGATTAGAGTACCGCGATGTTTGATTTTATCCAACCCAACTATAGAATTTACCCGCTAAAAAAATGACACTTTCTCTTATTCGTTAACTAACAGTGCGTGCAAATCTTTCGAGCTGTGGGGGGAAGTGACGCTATCCTTACGCTTCTCTGTCTAACGCTCTCTGTTTAAAATAACAGTATCTATTGTTGTAAGCACTCAGCTTTCACAAGCTTTCACATATTTTTTTGCTGTTTTTTAAATATAATACAATTTTATGGCTCTCTGTCCTGTACGTGACTTTTTCGTACTTATAGCCGTCTAGCTGTCGCCAAGACAAGGGTGCGTTCCTTTGAAAAAACACCGCTCTGATATCTTCTAACGGTATTCTCTACAGTTATTCTTTACATATTTGTGTTGATATCTATTAATAATAATAATTTCTTGTAAAAATTGAGTCTCATTCAATGTTGACGTTATAATCATGTATTAATTAATACTGTACTGCTGAATGTTAATCAAAATAAAGTATGAAGCAGACCTAATATAGAACCGTCTTTAATACAAAACCTTACAAGTGAGATTACAGTTTGTTTAACACATACATATATATTAAGCTAAATCGTACACGTACACTGAAGTAAATGCAATTACTTTTTCCAGTTTGGAAGGCAGAATTACACAAAGTGTTAAAGAACTGGGTGACTTGCTGCTTTCTATCAAGGGTGGAGGACAAGTTACATTAAATCAGCCGTCACAGAGAAATGCAGTTGCTGCTGAAGCTGATGAAGTTCTAAGGCCACTTATGGACTTATTAGATGGTAAACTAATACTTCAATCATTATTATAATCATCTGTTTCTTTACTAATTACCTTTCAATTTCAATTTTACTCTCCTGTTCTCCTTGACTCTAGCATGAAACATGAAATCATGCATAATAATGTGATGATTTAACTTCTTTTCATTTCCTCTCTCTCTCTCTCTCTCTCTCTCTCTCTCTCTCTCTCTCTCTCTCTCTCTCCTGCTTACAGCTTATAGTATGTAACTCCAGCTTAATAAATTTTGACATGATAATGTCTTATGGCTGGGGGTCATTTGAAAATTTCTGTAACGCATCACGCTGCATGACGTCATCATTTACCAGCCGGGAATCGTTAACTAAAACCGCGACCGCTAACGTCCGTCGCAGATTAAAGACCTAACAAGCAAACAACACTGCATAGCTGTAGATAGGTATGTAACCAATCAGTCAGTCAGTAACCATAATAATGTTGAGTTTAGCTGGCGGCTGAAAGACATTATCATGCTCTTAAGCTTTTACCATTTGGTAAACGGTACTTTACTTTTTGTCCAGATATTTTAGAGTGACTAGGAACCTGTTATTTACCTGATTCTCATCTATTCTATTAGAGGAGAAGATATATTATCATAAAAATACAGAGTTCAAAACTGTAGCAGACTTCTGTGACATAAATAATAGTTGGATATTTGGTCCAGCTGCAGGCTCAATCTTACATCCATTAAAATGAATTTGAAAATGCATATAAAACACCTGTTTCGTTACAAAAGATGTTAGACTCAAATTTTTATGGTCCAATAAACTTTCTTATTTAATTTAATATCTTATGTTATTACCCCACGTTTAAATGTTGAAAGTTTAATTATTTATTTTGTAGCTGGCATTCTGACTCAGATTAAATAAGTTTTCAACAGTATTCATATATCAAAAAGTGTATGGTAAAACTTATTAATATTTACTAAAATAAGAGACTAGTTTTTTAAAAGGAACCAGAAAGAGAAATATTGCTCTGCACTAATGAATTATATACTGATCTGAATTTATAATTATTATTTTTAGGTTCTCTATCTTTGTATGCTCAATCATGTGAGAAGACTGTGCTCAAAAGACTGCTCAAAGAACTGTGGAAGATTGTCATGAGGATATTAGAGAAAGCAGTTGTGCTTCCACCTATGACTGATAAGAGTGTAAGTACTTATGATTAGTTAATTGGTAATATCAATTTAAAAAATGAGAAATGTATACTATCACATTGAACTTGTGGAGAATTAAGAACCAAAGTCAAGTTTTCACCTCACCATAATTGAACTAATAATGTTTTATGAAGCAGGACTGTCCTACTACAGAACTAAACATGACATATTATACTATACAAAATATGGCATATAACACAGTTGCAAACATAGCATGAGTTGATATAGACTAATTTTAAAATATTATTTATGACTTTAAAAATTCAGTTCTTCTAGACTCAGCTGAATTGAAATACTCATGAGTTCACTCGTAAAGATTTAGTGATCAATGTGAATACAAATTAACAACAATGTAAGATTTTCCAATTATGTTATTTTGCATGTAATTACTAGGTACATTAAAGTTCTATTGTTCACCTCATCACCATATAGACCTATTTCAGATAATCCATTCATGAATGGTCAACCATACATAGCAGGTACTTGAATATTATAAGTAAACGTATTATTAACAACACTTTTATATAACTGACCACCTTTTTTATAGATGATACTGAAGAACTTGACAGACAATGCGAAAAATCTAGCAGCAAATGCGAAAATAGAAGACATGTCTAGGTTAATTAAAAATCATATGGCAGGAAAACAAGATGTAAAGAACGCTCTAAGTGGGGTCATGGTAAGAACAATATCAATACTACAGCCCACATAAAATAAGTTAAATCATTTTTATAGTATTTTAATTATTATTGATGTTTACTTTACTGTAGAAACTTTATTTTATTAAAATTCTCTACAATAATCAGTACCTTTTGAAATATGCCACCCCTAGGCACAGTTTTTATGGCTTTCCCCAAAAAAACATTTTTAGAGAATCGTTCCTCCATTTAGACAAGAACAATAACAGCTTAATGTTCTTTTTCCTTGGAATGTCATTAGATCTTAATAAACTTATGTATCTATTTATTTTTAATGTAAAAAAATGTTTAACAACAATCATTTGTTATAGGAATTAATAATAAAAATATATAATAAATTGAACATGAGGCATTTATTTATGAAAACAAAACAAATAACTTATTAAAAAAGTTACATTGTTATTTATGGAGTATTATGGAACTAAATAATTTCTATCATATGAGCTACTTTTTTTAATGTTGTTAAAATATTTTTTCTTTCTGCCACCCCCCTCAATAGATGCCATCCCTAGTCACATGCCTAGTGTGCCTAGTTACAAAGCCGCCCCTGATTGTTACTGATATATTGAAAACAGAGTCGACAAAATTTTGTGTCAAATATTTTGCAGAGCTTTAATAGACATTTGTGTATGTGTGCACGCATGCGCGTGTCTGTAAAAGTTAAATAATAAAATCCTACAAAATAATATTACAATTATTATTATTATTTTATTTAATGTTACATGCTAATTAGTATACTCTGAGTTACTAACTTAACTTACCATCTGATGCTAGAACCCACAGTGAGTCATACCCTCCTATATACTCCATCTCCATTTATTTCTGTCACTACACTTCTTTTCACTTTCTTCTCAGTTTTTCTCTGCATCTTAGAGCCTCTTCCACCTTGGTCTCTCTCTCTCTCTCTCTCTCTCTCTCTCTCTCTCTCTCTCTCTCTCTCTCTCTCTCTCTCTCTCTCTCTCTCTCTCTCTCACTCACTCACTCACTCACTCACTCACTCACTCACTCACTCACTCACTCCTTTTCTTTTCTCTATTTATCTATTTTTTCTACCTATCTATTTCTCCTTTTGGGTCCATGTACTGTGCCTCCAAATATCAACATATGCGTTTTATTGGTCCCCCATTGTACGAACATGCCCTAACCAGCTTTCATCTCACACGCAATGCCTTAGTTCCCTGCCGTCCTTCCTTGGATCTATTTTTCCTTGTCCTCCATACATCCCCTCCTTTATCTGTTCTATATTTTCCATAGAAAATCTTCAAGGGGATTTTTTTAACTATAGATCCATAATAAGTGAGCTTCATATGTACTTGAATGAAAATTGCTAGGTTTAACAGTCTACAGCTTACTTCCCGGTAAAGAATTAATGAAGTTTATGAAATAATCATGAACACAAAGGCTAATGTTTTGTTTTCATATTATAGGAAGCAGAAAAGAATCTTTCACCAAAACAGTGTGCAGTTCTTGATGTAGCCTTGGACACAATAAAACAATACTTCCATGCGGGCGGTAATGGTCTGAAGAAAACGTTTTTGGAGAAGAGCCCTGAACTACAGTCACTACGCTATGCTCTCTCTTTGTACACACAAACTACTGATACGCTTATTAAAACTTTTGTTACAACACAAACTAATGAAGGTAAGAAATATTACATATTTCCTTCTTGTAGCTTCATGCATTGCAGTTGTAATAGGAAATCACCGAAAGTATGTATCAGTATATCATTAGATATAAGAAAATTTTGTAGTCTTTTAAAAGTGGGATTTTAAATTATGGTAGACATATTAAGATTATTTCATACTTATCTGTTATTATATATAAAATACAATAAATTGTACTGTATATAAAACTGAATACAGCCATCTTATAAAATGTATTACTGGGTCCATGTCAGAAAGCAGTGAATATACATAATATTGATTATATTAATCCCTGTTATAACAATACAAAAATTTAATTTTCATCATAAAATTTTAAAAGACAAGTGTTATATTCACGTTACAAAACACAAGATTTAAAGTGCCCTTTTTACTCAGTGAATTTTAGGTAATTAAAATATAAAAATTTAAGAAAATATTGTTCACTTTCAACATAATAACTGACAAACTACTTTGCATATAAAAATATACAATTGGATATTCTTGAAACATGATGAGTCAACGGTACCTATCAAAAGAAATAATATGACACACATGATACAGTGATACAGTAAGTCACGGACAGCAAGTGTTTTAACAATTGGTGAATTGTCAGTAACTGATATTATTTTCAATATATATTGCTTATGAAATATATATAATACAGTAAAAGCTCATTAAAATGCTCTTCAAGAGACTGAGTGAAAACCAGCTATTATGAAGGGCAGCATGTTAGATGGGTGATAAAGTAGTAACACAGGTACATACAGAATTACTGAATATTCATATTTTTCACATCACATTATCAGCATTACTAAAATATTTAAAGACAATTTTGTAAGCAAAGAAGTTGTATATTATTCAATAGTACTACTTATTTCACTCATTATTCTGTACTCACCCAAAAAAATTATTTTGTGATATAAATGCTCAAGCGCTTAACCCCACTTAACCCATTACACGAAATTATTGTATATTTAAAATTCACAATTTACGGAGGGCAGATTAAACAAACGGATTAAACTAATCTGGAGGGCTTGTCTATAAACAAAAATCTCTGCTTTTCATCATCTTGTTGTTCAAGTCACAGTCCAAACAAATAAGTCGACAGTTGTCCATGAGCATGTTGACACTAATTAACAAGAGATTAATTCTTGGGTTTTTCAGTCACAAGAGAGAGATTATCAAGAATAGTCTACCTTGTGAATAATCAACGTTTCTTCATTGAACATAATGCACCATTTATCTCACAAATGGTTTATTTACAATACACATCAGTAATGGAGTAACTTTTGTAAATGCTGTGTGCCACATTCTGTATAACCCCATACATAACAATTATTTAGAATTTTATGAAATACAAATAAGAAGATTGTATAGCCTTAAATTACCATAATGTATTTGTTTGGTGTTTCGATGTAATTCTGGGGCATGATACAGCTGCCGTGATTATTTGTCTGTGTTTGTGTGTTTGTCAGCTGTACAATGTATGCATTATATGATAACTGTCTGTACATTTTTGTATTAAGAACCCAGTGATGCTTAGCAGTGTTTATAATATGCCTTACTTAAATGTTATTATAGTCACCTTACTTAAATGTATTACATTGTAGTACATGAACTTTCCTAACAGTATCAAAACCAAGTAACACTTAAATTGGTTAATACACAAACTACACTATTCACATCCAATAAGAAAACAAACTGTCATGAAATAAAAATTACAAATATTTAAACCAATTAATAAATTAATATTATATATTATATATGCATCAAGAAATAGACTGTAGCAAAAAGTGTTTGAATATATATATCCAAACATTTTTTGCTACAGTCTGTTTCTTGATGTACAGTATATAATATATTTAATATTTATAATAACTTTACCTCAAGATGTTTTCTCCTTATTTGGAACATGTTTCGGGAAGTCTTGTGTTCCCATCTTCAGCCTTCCTGATTTTGCGCCTTGTGAAGACTTCACAGGACTCAAAATCACAAGACTCAAAGTCAGGAAGGCTGAAGATGGGAACACAAGGCTTCCCAAAACATGTTCCAAATAAGGATAAAACATCTTGAGGTACAGTTATTATAAATATTATATATAAATATATATATATATATGGCACATGTATCTACACACATACTGTGTGTGTGTGTGCGCGCGCGCGCACGCGCGCGTGCGTGCGTGCGTGTTTAATAGATTTCTATAGTCCATTCTATTCAGTGATGCCTGGCTTGGCTGGTTTCATAATATATAAGCAAACAAACAAGATTCACACACACAGGTCCAACATCCAGTACCCTTATACCTTTAATCTCCATTTTTTCACATGTGCAGAAACTTTGACCACTTTTTCCTAAGCTTGGTTAGTACACTCTTTCCTGCTATTGCTGTTTCTTTCTTTAATACTGTCTTTTGTAATTGCACTATCCCAGGATTCTTTAGATCCATCCTTATATGTCACATATAAAACATCCTCTCATTCATTTTTGAACTTCTCACCATCACTCATCTGTCTGTCTTTAAAATACTCCAGTGTATGCCCAATATACGCCATAATCTTCTACACCCCTACACAAAGTGATGAGAAGTGTCAACTATTGTCTTATTTCTGTGTTCATTATTTTCTCTCTTGTGGTCACAAAGATGTGCTATGATACAGGAGGAGCAAGACGGACCCACATATGAAGATCACAAACTAGAGTTCTGAGAATTACACAATCAAAACTAACAACATCATTAACGATTTCCTCTCCATACAAATTTCTTCTGTAGTGCCTGTATTCTCTTCACCATCCCTTTAAAAACCTTAAAATTTTACATTTTATATGTTAGGTACTAGTTGGTGAATAGTATTAGGTACTGTCGCCTTGGTGCTCCTTGATATTTCTCTATAATAAATTTGTTATTGATTCTAAATGTCATGCGCTCTCATAGCCTGTGCCAATCTTATTACTTGTTGTGTGCCTTATTGGGCCTTATTATTAGTCTTATTGGGCTTTTGGTTCTGGTCCAATGTTAAAATCCATTTCTCCGCTATTGCCTGACATTTCAACAGCTCAAGCAGTCATCATTCAAGGCAACAGACTGAAGACATGTTGGTAAACATCCCAAAAAGTCCAATAACAAAGATTTAAACCAGACATTTTGGACATTTACCTACAATCCCAACTCTGCTGATATTAATGACAGCTTGAGATATTGAAACATCAGGCAGCAGCAGAGTTATGGATGTTAACATTCTACCACAGCTGAATAGCCCAATAGTTTTAACAATTGATTGTGTGGAACATTTTTTGTTTGATTATTTTATCATTTATATCTATATCATTTTCCCATTTGCTTTTTCCATTATCCCTAAATATTAAATCTAATTGATATTTTCGATTCTGTCTCAGTTAATATGTGTATCTACTATCTGTATTTCATTTCTTTGCTAACACCATTAGTTTTTTGTGTGTTCATTTGTATACTATACTTGTTCAGGGTCTCATTCTAGGCCTATAAATTCTGTTATAATTTTTCTGTCATAATACTATATCATCTGTAATATTTAAACTCTGATAGATTGCAGTCTCCCATAAACAGTTTTTTTTTTTTAATTTGAGTGTAGGCCTACATACCTTCAAAACTTATCAATTAAAAAAAACTTAAAAATTGTACCTCCCTCGTCTTAGTTCTTCCTTCTTGTATTCCCACAACATAATTTAATTTATTGAATTGTCTTAAAAATTAAAATTACAAATACTGAAACCAATTAAGAAATTCCTTCATACATGAAGCACACACATGAAATTTTGAATGTGTGTGTGTGTGTGTGTGTGTGTGTGTGTGTGTGTGTGTGTGTGTGTGTGTGTGTGTGTGTGTGTGTGTGTGTGTGTGTGTGTGTGTGTGTGTGTGTGTGTGTGTGTGTGTGTGTGTGTGTGTGTGTGTGTGTGTGTGTGTGTGTGTGTGTGTGTGTGTGTGTGTGTGTGTGTGTGTGTGTGTGTGTGTGTGTGTGTTATAGATTTTTCACAGCCTGTTCAGTGTTGCCTCTATATTTTCAGTATTGTACATATCTAACCAAGTCTTCTATATAAGGCCTGTACAATATATGTAACAAGAGTATTTGTAACATGCATATACTAAATTTTAAAAACATAAACAGCTATTCTTTACACATGTTATGTGTGTGTATAATCCTGCTACATTATACTTGCTGTACTTGTATATATAGCTTATGTGTTGTGGTGTGTAAGTGTGTAAGTATATATGTCTGTCATGTGTTGCCTTCTGTTAACCCTTAGTGTGTGTGTGTGTCTCTGTGTTCTGTTTATATTTCTTGAATGTGGCTTTCTGTGTTTCTGCTTTCTCGCCTAAAGTTCCATTAAACAACAAAAAGGCTTTAAGACAACGTTCAGTATCGAGTGAACGGGAAGATGATGGTATGGAAGGACTCGAAGAACCACTCAAGGCAAAGAAAAGAAAAGAATCAATACAACAAGGTACATGATACAAATGCCACCACTGCACTTCACTATTAAAGCACAAAAATACAACCTCAGTAGTAAAAAACAATTGCAGAATGATGCAATACACTTCTATATTTATATTATATTTTATAGACTTAAATTGTTAAAATTTTTGAAACATCATTTAGAATAGTTTAGAAGCATTTAATAGTTTAGAAGCTTCTTAGAATTACTGTTGTTTAATACATAGATTTTAAAAGTTGAAGTACTTGATGTTTAAAAACTCAAAAAAAACTTACACACATTTAAAAACCTAATATACACATTAAATCAAATTAAATAAATTTAAATTTATTTAAATCAGCCTCTTATTAATATGATATTTTAAGTGTCTGATAATGCACTAACATTTGTAGAACAAATGTAATATTACTGTGATAGTGTGATTAAACAAGAATATTTTCTTTCTAACATTTGGAATAGCACACAGGGTTTAAATCTTTTTTAAATTACTACAAAAAGTCTACAACTTTACTTGTTATATAGTATACTTGAATACCTAAGCAATGGACAACAAATTCTAAAGCTGCATAGTAAGGCTTGTAGCTCACACTTTCACAAAGCTGTCAAATCCTAAAATAAGTGAAATTATAAAACAATATCTTACATGATAATTTCGTATATTGAGTTATAACTGAAAAGTAATAGAACTCTCATTTGGAAGTTTACATAGTTTTATTTTTTTTTTATTTTTAGTTTTTATCTTGTTATAAAGACAAAATATTTTGTCGATTGAATGTTGAGGAATCCTCAGTCATGGCCGTCCCAGGTTTAATTTACAGTGTTGGCTCTTATGGGAGCTGTCGCACTGTCTTACCTATGTGTTTCTCCTATACTTATGTCCTTTTCTGTTGTACCAATGTTGCCATTCATACTAAATGTGAAGTACAAATTTTAAAGAGTTTTAAATTTTATTGATGTTCTACATGCTGAGCTGCACATTTCTGAATAAATTACATGTCTGTAACACAATTACTGTCTTCATAAAAAAATATTTTATAAATTTATGTTAACTTGTAAATGTTAGAGCAACATTTCAATCAATCAGTGACTGTTACATTATTATTAAATTTATGGAGCTAATTTTAACCACGTTTTATTTACAATAAATTTCCTTTGTTATAAGCACATTTTAAAAGCTAAAGTGCAATAAATAAAATGTTTACTGATTTTTTATCTATATAATTAATTAATGTCCTTCGTGTGTGTATTAAAATTTTCGGTCTGTGAGGAATTTTTTTATTTCTTGAGATAGACATATAGCATAAGCATAAAAGTTCTAGTAAATAGTCTAAAGTTAATTTTAATTCAAATTCTAATATTCAACTTAAGGTGGTTTGGACCATATATACAATTATTTGTAATCATTATAGCGGACACTTCAGGAGACGCGCGCCAAGTCTTGTCGCCACCTTATTTATGTTAACTCGTCTTGCTTATGGATTGTTTGCTTTAGTAATAAAAATGTTTATACAAATTTCATACCCAGCTTACATATACAAATTTCATATCCATGGGATACAGCTATTTTTCTTACCCAAAACGCTGACTAAACGTAAGTTTTACAATTTACTAAACAGCTTATTCTGTGTGGTGGAGCATACTTTTTGCTTAATCACAAACAAACAATACCTAACGCAAATGTTTACATTTCTCTTTTTCATTAACACGTTCTTTTCATAGTATACATAAATATACCGGTACTATAACAAAATATTGTACCTTACAAACAAATTGTTGTTTATTAGTAGTACAGTAATGTGTGGATGTTGCGATATTATGTGTACTAAAGATTTTAATTTGGTTTTAAATGGCGATTCCTAACATTACTTTTATATTCATATTTTACATTATATTACTAAAGCACTGTGTGTGTGTGTGTGTGTGTGTGTGCGCGCGCGCGCGCGCGCGCGCAGGATGCAACGTAAAAGATGTCCTCACTATACATACTCGAATTTGTGCATCAGTATAAGAAAAAAGTTCCTATTAACCTTAGGCCGAAAAAGTCTCACTTTCTTCCGTCTCTTCACTACTTTGTGTTTTTAAAGAAAACTTTATATCTAAAGAGGCGATAGAAGTTATGGTGTGACGAAAAATATTTTTTTTTTTTTTTTTGATTCGTTATACCGCAGAAAACTTGCCCCTAGGACAGATAAGTAAAACAAAAATAAATAAATAAAAAATCGGTTAATATCTTCCGGTTGCACATCACCCCGAAAATCATAAAAACCTATCAATTTTAACAATTTTTCGTACTTAAAAAAAAACTTTCTATGTAAGTCAAATGGGAGACCTGCAGCTTTAGATAAGTAAAGAATAGCAAAAGGAAGATAAATAATTTTAAAAAGCATAGATATTTCAACTTTTATTGGCCGTGCATTGCACCTGAAAAACACATTTTGAACATTAACATTGCAAATTTTACACTTTGACATAAATTAGTTAATGATAATTGTTATGAGCTACAGCATTATGTCAATAGCCTTTTACTAATTCTTTTTGGTACTAGCTATTTTAAACTCCGATTTGTGCGAAAAACGTGACATGATGGATCGTGAAAGAACCGACATTCTGATGAACCCATCTCTGGACTTGGCAACAACGATTGTGACGCTTCTTTCACCACCTTCACACACCGCTCCACTGCTTGTATATGACAAGAAAACTTGTCAAAATTCCATTCAGCTACTGTTCCTGATTTTATTATAGACGAATCTCCACAAAAGATTAAAGCCATACTATCTACAAGTGTAGGCTACAAGCCCTTGAAAATGTTGACTAAGAACAGAGACGGGCATTTTGTTTACTTTTCTACACAAAATTGCAATTGATCCGCACTTATTTAGTCCCTGATATATATTCACTGATGAAGAAGTCTTACATGAAATGGAATTATTAATGCCCATGATAATCATTACTGGGCAGAAAAACCCCGATTACACAAGTAGTGTTTTTAATTTGTTAGCAGTTATTAATTCTAATTTTGCTAAAAACCAAGCCCTTACTTTATTATAAACTACTATTAATGAGGCAATTTTAAAAAGTAGTAATAACTTTAAATACATTTTTCTTATACTGAAGGAACCGTAGTCCTAATTATGAAATTAGGAATATTTTTTAATTCATTAACTTCCATTAATGTAAACATATGTGCCAAACTTCATTAATATATCTCTGTTACCCCTTGATATATAAAATTTTCTTTAAAAAGTGCAAAATGATGGCCAGACTGAAAATAAAGTTTCCGGACCTGTGTGTATGCGAACTTTTTTCTTCTACTGACACAAAAAGTTCCAATCTGTATAGTGAGTGAAATTCCAATCTTTTACGCTACACCCTGGCGTGTGTGCGTATGTGCGCACGTGTGCATGTGTGTAATCCTATAGTATATAGTATAAAGTTTCTATTACTTTTAACGTCACGTATTTTTTTAAGAGCACAATATTTTGCGCATTTACAATTCACAATTATTATTTTAGATAATTGCCTTTCCTGTAATACAAATGTTTCGTCCTTGCTTAGTTACATGATATTTTATATTGATTGTCTACACCGCTTATTCATTAAATAGTATAAACACACTTCCAATTTTAGGTAAAGTGTAGCTTCTTTTGGTAATTAACGTCATGTTATTTTCATACATAAAACTGAGTGATAATGATCACGTAACTATTAACATGTAAGTATTTGCATCATAAGTAAAACACTAATAAAACTGTACAATAATGTGTAGTCCTTCAATGACAAAATTCACTCCATGTAGCAGTAAATCGACGTCGCTGTTCGGGAGAAATAATTTAAAACGCCTCCAATGCGCCAAATACACATTTCCACACATGAAACCTGGCAACAGTGTAGCCCATATAACCAATGCTGTAATTTAAATGTGGGACGGCCATTAGACTGAGTCTGTATATAGTAAGGATGCATCACCTCATTTTTTTAGACCAGTTTAATGTTACTAAAAATAAAAATAAGTTACACTATAAAACAATATTATTCTTAACTTGTAGTAATCATAAAATGTTGTCATCATTTCTTATTCATATTATAGGCACTTTTCTGTTTCAAGTTTGCCTCAGTCTACTTAGGTTTTTCCTTCCTTCCTTTCTTTTACATAGTCTTACCTTTAGAAGTTTCTTGTATGCTATCCAGACATTTACAACATTTTGTACAGTTTGGTTTAATTTTATACTTCAGATTGAACCTTTGAAGCTCTTCTGTTGATGCATCATTGCTTATCATGTATCTTTGTAGATATCTTTTGTGCTTATATCCCTCTTTCTTTTTTCTTATATTTTTGTCATGACACAGTTTCATTGCCATACATGAGTGTGGTAATTTCTTATTTCTTTCCAAATTCTTATTTCTTTCATTCTTTTTTATTTAAACATCAGCTAATAGTGTTATCAAAGTGTTATCAAATTTTTTACCTACACCTTTGCTACAAAATGAGGAGTAAAAAATGTAAAATAGAAGCGTTAGATAATAATTACCCTACCTTCAAATTTTTGCCATTCGCAGATGCCATTCGCATTTCTCACAAACATTAAAAACGCGCCAAAATTTCTGGTAACAGATATTGGTCGAATAGAGAGGGTTCGAAAATTTAAGTATCTAGGAGAGATAATTCAAGAGAATGGCTTGGAAAAATCTGCTATAGAAGAAAGGATTCATAAGATGGAAAGGGCATATGGTATCACTAAAGACATTTACAATAAAAAGTGCATATCTAAAAATGCGAAAATAAGGCATTACAGTATAGTAGTGAAGCCAGAATGCCTATATGCAAGTGAATGTCTAGCATTGAATTATAATTTAGAAAAACCAGAAATATTGGAAAGACGAATTATTAGGAAAATATTAGGCCCAAGAAAAACTTCAGAAGGTTAGAAATTAAGAAGTAGTATTGAAATATATCAAAGTATAGAAAATATAACAAAAACAATGAGAAAAAGAAGACTATTATTTTTTGGACATTTATATAGAATGGACGACAATAGGTTGACAAAGCAAATCTTCAAATATCTGTGCGGGGAAGAAGTAAACATCAAGTTGGATTAAAGAAGTCCAAAAGGATTTAGAAAAAAAATAATATACATGAAGAAGAAGCAATTGAAGGAGACGTTTTTCGGCCAAAGTGTTAAAAATGGAGGGAGTCCAGGGTAGGAGACAGAAAAGCGCAGGTTCAAAGTGGACTGAAGACAGGAAGAAGAGACACAGTGAGAAGATGAAAGAATATTGGAAAAAAAGGAAAGAACAGAGAGTAAAGAATTGAAATTGGCATGTGGTCCTTAGATGATACGAAAAAAAAAATTACCCTACCTTCAAATTTACCTAAAACATTTTTTTTACTATCATATAAAAATATATACTTGAAAACTCAAGTAAAAATACTTGTAGAATTAATGTCTTTTATAATTAATTTTAATACAAATGTATATTATTTTTGGGAAAACCCTGTTACAAGCAAGTTCCTCGTGCTCTTTAGTCAGAAATGTGGTGACTGCTCTGGATAGGACTGTTCCCTTTTGCTATCAGTTATTGACAGCATGGAAAATCATTGATCTGGTCTTTTGAATTTATGGTAATCTTTAGGTTCCTCCTTAACCAATAACAACTTAAAGCCATTACAGTGTCTCATCAATGCCCAAAGATATCGCAGTAAACATATTCATATTCTGCATCATGCATTTGCTTCTTCATGTTATATTCCTGTGTGTTCTTCTGTCCATGAAGGCCTATAGGAGCCTTCTGTAATGCCATATTTCAAATACATCCAGACATACAATTTTTTTTATTTATTTTTTTTTTTAGTACATGTATCTATAGTTCTGATGTACACAATAACATTAAAAACACATTTATATTGTGAAGAAGATGCATTTTGTGGCAGTTGTAAGGTATTTGTCTTTTCAGCCCTTAGTCAATTTAATTGCTCCAATCTGGACTGACTATTTCTTCTCCTCACTACATTTTGTGTTTACAACTACCATTACTATTATTATTATTTGTTGTTGTTATTGTTGTTATTATTATTAGTTTACTGCTGCTATTATTTTGTTGTTATTAAGTACATTACACATCCATAGCATGGATTCTCACACACAATATCATCTAATTTAGATGTTTCTGATATTGAAATTTCACCAATGGGCACTTTTCAGGTGTACCAGTGTTCTTTTAGTATTTGCTTTCTTTCAGAAACATTCCTATAAAGTACTACCAATCTATTTGAAAACGGGAAACTTGAAGAATCCTAACCAATACATTAACTTCTAGCCTGCTTCTGTCATCACAGTACTTACTTTACAAAAGAATATTCTTTCCATGTTGTGATATAGTGAAATTGTTGATGTTCCTTTTACTATTTTTCATTAATTCTCTTTCACATTACTTACTGATCAATGCCCTCCATAAGGACGCTGAGTACTATGGTCACACATTTGACAAAATATCTCTCATCATGAAGAAAAGAAGAGGAGAACCTCTGTTGTGAAGATAATCAAGTTAATTTCTAAGATTTTAAAAAATTTGTATGTTCTGGGAAACTTCCAAACTCAGGTTTTATCATTCTCTTTCACATTACTTACTGATCAATGCCCTCCATAAGGACGCTGAGTACTATGGTCACACATTTGACAAAATATCTCTCATCATGAAGAAAAGAAGAGGAGAACCTCTGTTGTGAAGATAATCAGTTAATTTCTAAGATTTTAAAAAATTTGTATGTTCTGGGAAACTTCCAAACTCAGGTTTTATCCACAAATTGCAGTAAAAAAAAACCATCTCTGAAAAATCCATATAAATTCTAAATATTGTACAGAAAACAACGGTAAATATTGTATATCACACTATTAAAAAGGTTATTAAAGGAAATTTTTTTACACAAAAAAGGTTTCCTGGAAACATAAAAGATTACCTTCCCATGGTTTTCTCTGGTAACAGTAGCCTACACTTTTGCTAAATATCTCCCTCAAAAATAATAATAAAATGAAAATCTAGCACTATTTGCTCTATAGCCTTTGCCTTAATAAAATTTAAACTATTATAATTTAAACTGATAATATAGGCCTTCATACTAGAATATCGCAGATTAAGAAGCAAGCACATCTAGAATCAAATTTAGCATTATATACATATTTGTGGAAAACTCAGAATCCTTTTTGCTAGTCCAGTAAGATTTAAATTTTTTCCACGTTTTAATTAAATAGGACTGGTAGAATAATGTAAACAAAGTACTTGTTTATTTGGTATATACCTCTGTGTGCGTGCGTGCGTGCGTGTGTGTGTGTGCGTGTGTGTGTGTGTGTGTGTGTGTGTGTGTGTGTGTGTGTGTGTGTGTGTGTGTGTGTGTGTGTGTGTGTGTGTGTGTGTGTGTGTGTGTGTGTGTGTGTGTGTGTGTGTGTGTGTGTGTGTGTGTGTGTGTGTGTGTGTGTGTGTGTGTGTGTGTGTGTGTGTGTGTGTGTGTGTGTGTGTGTGTGTGTGTGTGTGTGTGTGTGTGTGTGTGTGTGTGTGTGTGTGTGTGTGTGTGTGTGTGTGTGTGTGTGTGTGTGTGTGTGTGTTACAGCATATGAAACCATTTTTTATTATTTTCACTTACTCAGATTTTCTTAACTTTCATATAAGCCACTTACTTTCCATCTTGCACAGTAATAATTTATATACCTTCATTAATGGCACGGTAAGGGGGTTATGGGAGGGTTAAACTCCTCCAAATAGGGATAAAGAAAAAGGAGAATGTCAAAAATGTAAAGTAATGTGCTAGTAAAAATGTAGTCATATAAGTCAAATTACTTTATTATGCTAATTAGTTATGCAAATATGAACATTTTCTATTGAGGTTAGGCCACTGTTATCTTAGCGAGTAGGAAATGGGCCTATTTAGTCATTCAGTCTGCAGTGTATCCAACTTGGTTTACAATATTTATAGTATAGTAAAGTATTTCCTCAGCCACTTAAAAACTTTCTGTATTAAACAGTTTGTTGCTTGCTATTTTAATCTTACAAAAAAAATATTAGTTGTGCCTAATATCCTTCTGAATATTTGAATCTTAGGTGGGCCTATTTTTGTACAAGTTTTGTAATTTTTGTACATATTTAGTAATTTCTTAGTGTTTTTTTTTTAACTTAATAGCTTTATTAGTATTAAAAAAATTAATATTGTAAAACTTGTTAGTTATTCCATACTGAGTAAATCTATAGCCAAATGTAGAGTTTGGAGTGCCATTTACAAGTGCTACATAGGCTGTAAATTAATTTGTATGAGAACTTCAATAAAACTGCAGCCAAATTGAGCTAAATATTTGTGCAACCTATAGCATAATTTTATAGTGTTTGTTTTTAAGGGTCTGTAGTACCACTTTTGTTGTGGAAATCTTTTATTCACTTCTGTGACAAAACAAGTAAAGTTGACTTATTTAGTTCCATTTGCTACAAATTTTATAAACAGGTAGTACTCACTAAAACAAAGTTTTAAAAAATTCATACAAAACATTTAATGCTCTCTGAGTCTGCAGAAGATAGGAGAAAATTTATGCTAGTTTCCTGGTACTGTTTATTTTATTTATATCGTAACGTAAGATCTCATCTCTTTTGTTTCATGACTTTGTAGAGTTTTAGATATCTTTTAACGTAACCCCATGTTCCCACACATACCTTCTTATTACAACAAAGTAAGTAGCAAATAACAACTTTTCTTTTTAGTTTTTTTTTTAGTTTAATCTAACCCCCCCCCCCCAAGAAAATTTTTTCTGCACCCTTTGCCTTCACCTAGGTTGTCTTTAGGGGAGCTGGATGTGGTGTGGTTGGATAAATTAACAAGAGACCAAAATAAATAATAACACACAAACATTAAATATTTTTAAAATATGAACAATGAGACTTTGAGGAGGACTGTTGCCATATAAGTCACAAACCGACACTCTAACGTCGGTTAGACGGTCGGTTAGGTGATTTCTACACCTTACAAATATTTTTACATATATTTTACAAATATTATTTGTATCGTTACAAAAAGGAGTGGTCAGTTAAGGACAAACAAAAGTAAGCTAAATTTGCTTAAAATGGTTAACTTGCTTTAATCCTATCTTCTTTACAAATGGTATACTTCATATACTTCCAATTCAATGTTGATAAATACTTTCACTATAGAACACATTAGCATACACTTTCAGATGTTGTAGTTATAAAAAAAATCATGAACTATTTTGCTTAGAAATTTAATTAAGAAAGTTGTGTTAGTGGTTATAATCACAATAAGAATTAACACTGTCACACACCACTATAGAAAAATTATTCAAATTAGCGCTTTCAAGCTTCACAGCTCATTGTCAGATAGGAAAATCAGAAAATGAAGTATACCATACCACTCACACTATTTTGCTTAATGTGAGTGAAAGTTACAGAGGAAGGTCAAATTAAAATACATTTCAAATATATATTTTACACTCAATTTGTCATAAGTTCTCAATGTACATGGTTTTTTTGTCTGATGCAGTTTTGTCAAGTTTTTAACTAACCAAATCCTCCTCAGTTTCATGCACAGGTTTGCCAACCTTAATATTATTACATTTACCTGCTTATTGCAACTGCATCTCTAAATTGCACATCTACTTTTATTGTCCCTTACTTCTCTTTTATATACAGTTTGTTTATAGCTCATTAGTGGGAAGAAAAATACTTACTCCTCCTTAGTACAGTTTTATAAGTAACAACTAAATGTGACTTACAGTTATAATCTCCAAAATTTACATTTATTAATTATTATCTAAGTGAATAATGGACCCTCACAAGTGAAGAGGTCTCCAGCCAATCTACCAGTCTTGTGGTAATCCATTTATGTTTTGAATCCATGTATGTAATTCTTGAAGCACAAATGATACAAGTCCAGGTCTATACATACACAGAACCACATTGCTTTAACCATATAATTGTACCACTGGGTTACATAAATACCACATGTCCTTCTTTTGTTGTTTTTCTTAAGGATTATGTCTATTTTCTGTACATTCTCTGTATTCTAGGTTAGCAGCCCATAGGTTGGTTGGCAGCAGCTCGCCATTCTTCACGCTTCTCTGCTTTTCTTTTCAACTCACAATATGATGTGCAGTTCATATCGACCATAAGCTGTTTCATGTGGTCTAAACAGGGTCGTCCTCTGTGATTCTTTCCTTCAATTGTTCCTTCTATTAATGTCTTAACCAACCAATTGTGTCATAGTATATATATCCTATAAACTTAGCTCTTCTGCCTTTTAAATTTTGTAGAAAGCTCTTCTCCTCCTGACCTCATCTAAAGACTTCCTCATTCGTTATCTTCTCCCTCCAGCTTATCTTGAATATTCTTCTGTAGCACCAGGTCTCAAATGCATGGAGTCTTTTCTTGTCACTTTGTCCAATTGTCCAAGATTCACTCCCATATAGGGCAACCCTCCACATGTATGTCTTTACTAGATTCTTCCTTATTTTTAGGGTGATAGTGTTTGAAGTGAAGAGGGTTTTCTGTTTGTTGAAAGCAATTTTAGCCTGGTTAATTCTGCTTATAATTTCCTTAGTGCTACATCCATCACTTATGATTTTACTTCCTAGATAGTTTTTATACTTTAACTGCCTGGAGAACATTATTTCCAAGAGTTATTCTGACTGGATCTTTCTATCCATTAAACATGTTAAATTAAATTTACTTAAAACTTGTTTTAAATCATAAAACTATAGTGCAGTTCATTTAGTACAGAAGTGAAACTGCAAACAGTTCTATGTTGTTTCTATAATTGATAAGAATTGAATAGTGCTTTGTTAAGACTTATTATTCCAAATGGTCAGTTTATGCATCTTTTTGTGCTGTAGCAAGGTGATCACTGCAGTTAGATAAACATGTACAGTTTTGTCAATATATGTATGCATGTGTGTTTGTGTGTTTTCAGTTGTGTAAAAGTGGTATGTATGTGTATTTCATGGAAAGCATGTAATTTCAGTATTTTGCAATGCACATGAAACTAGTGTTATTCAACGTACTCTACTGAAACCAAGTTCTATTTTATAGATGTCGTATATGATAAATGGAGGATATGTGTATTGCATGGTAAATATGCATGTAGCACTGATAAATGTGACTTTGTATCTAAGCAATCTTGCAGTTTTATTCAATACTGTAAAAAAATAATTAATTTCTTTACGCAAATTATTTTCTTTATGCAAATTATTTTCTTTCCTACATGAATCTTGTATCAGATACTAAATCAAATTTTGTGCTGAAATCAGTTAACATATCAGGAGCTGGGAGTAGAAAGGGTGAATATGAAAATCATGGTGTTGGGAAATCGCATTTAAAGTTTTTGAATACTCTCAGGATAGAAAGGGCGAATATGTATTTCAGTATTAAAAAACATAGATTCTGATTAGTTTACATTTTTATTTTTAAATAATTAATGATAAGTAAAATAAAAAAATAGTAATATAAAATATATTCACCCTTACTCCTCCAGTATTACAGCACTAAGCTCTCAGCTGGTTTTATGCAGTACATATATTTCAATGCTATTTACAAAATACTAAGGGCGAATATATATATGTGATAGTGGTATTACCATGTTCTTACCATGTTCTTAGGATTCTTTAAAAAAAAAATCAATTTTATTTTTTTATTCGCCCTTTCTCCTCCGAGCTCCTGATATTGAGACTTGTAAAAAACTTAATGACTTGACTTGATGCAGATTGTGCTTCTGTGGGAAATTTCTGTGAGACAATAAAAAGTTAATAGTTGCATAAGGGAATTATTATTTACTATAGTATTTCCAAATATATGTGTTTTCTGTTTGTTTGTTGCTTTGCATGTATGTGACCAAACGAGTATTCCAACATACCTCCTCACAAGCTAGTGGCATCACCATCTGTAATATTATTGTTAATTGAAAATTTAATTCCAGTCTTGTTACATTGTGTTTCTTGTACAGACATGCTTAGCCTGGAAGAAGGAAGTGTTGGCGAAGTGTCAATTCAAGTTGATCTCTTCACTCATCCTGGTACTGGTGAACACAAAGTCACTGTTAAAGGTATGTATTCTCTTGTTTCGCATATATTTCCTAATCAAACAGAAGTAACTTGGCTTTGTCCGCTTGGAAGGGTACAAAACTCAATCAATAATAATTGAAAGTTTATGGCATTCACTTACACACCGAAGTGTTAGTATTCAACACTGTCACCTAACACGAGTACAAATTGTAAATATTTTGCAAAAAGTGTTTTAAAATTTCAGCTATTGCACTCTTTAAGGTAAAAATTTAATTTGTGTGTGTGTGTGTGTGTGCGCGCGCGCGCGTGCGTGCGTGCGTGCGTGCGTGCGTGCGTGTGTGTGGTTATCACAAATGAAGACACGCTTAAGCTTAAGAAAACAAAAGTCATTGTTTGACTTGACTTAATTTCACTTTTTTAATTAATAATAAAATCAGATATGGTTAATTAGAATTAGTAATAAAAATATCATCAGATATTTATGATTTGATGATGAGCTGTGAAACTTGAAAGCGCTAATCGGAAAAATGTTTTCTATAGTGGTGTCCAACAGTATTATTTCTGTTTTTAATTTCATTTAATAAAATTCTGATTACGAGATTTAATAAAATTAAATTTAATTATCTAATCAGAAGATTCAATTCGGTTCAGTGTTAGTCAAAAGTAAGTAATGGATCATTATAAACATATTACATCACCGTTCAAAATATTCTATAATTTTATATAAATGATAAATATATCATCAATAAGTTGATTTTGAATGTGGGAATACGAACATGAACAAGGCTAACATTAAAAGTAAAGATTGTTGAAATGAACATGTGTTAAGTTTTTTATTTGTCACCTCACCCTGTCCTAACCTGTACTCGTTGAGCTTGCTTAAATGTTCCAGGACTTGTGCAAGGGCTTGTTGTTGATATTTGGTATTTCGGTTATTGTTTTTTTGTGCAGTTAGTACACTAGTTTCTAACATACCGCCTTTAAAAATATGACACTAGGTTTTTGTTTTTTTCTGGGTTTCTTCTTTCTTTGGGATTTCTTACCACTACATCGTATTGTTTTCTTAACTTGGTCGTATCCCCAACATTTTTTGTCATATTTTTATATACCTCGAACATGTGAGTACAAATATATCAGGTATTTTTTTTTTAAGTTAGGTACCATTTTTAGAAAAGAGCTGTCAAGGAGTGCACAATTTAAAAAGGCTGGATGCCACTGATATAGGAAAAATTCAAGGTCTCTAGGGAGACGCAAATGAATATTATCACTACCAATAGTTGTAGAAGCCTTGAGTCTTCTTGTGCTACTTTATAGCTCACATTATATTGTAACGTTCTTTGGCCACGTTACAAATCCAGGGAACCCATCCTAATTGACACCAGCCAATTATATGGGCTGCCTACATTGTAACGAACTGTTATTAAACTCAACACAATTAACAAAATTAATTAAGCTAATTACTAGGAAACAAGGGAAGGTATTTCACTGATTTATGCACTCATTTTCATGTGTAATAAGATGACTTCTCTTTATTAACAACTGATACGAAAAGATCCCATGACATAATTAATTAGATTAAAATATTTAAATAGTTTTCTGAAAAACTAGGGATCATAATGATTATGTACTTTTTACCTCGGATCCGAGTTTACTTTAAATATATCTATAGCAAAGACTTCTGAGTATTATTATGTTCATCTAGATGCTTGCAAGACTTCTTTTACCATTTGAAGAATGGTATTATTAACTAAAGTGATTATAATTTACATTTACATATAATGCGTAACAACGTATGATATTCAATATTACAGTAAACTCTAAGTTGGTCTCATTTATAGTTTAAAGAAAATTATAGTCTTTGAAAAGTCTCTTTCCTCTGTAAGTTATGTCTCAAATATAATTAACTCTCGATAGGCAAGCTATCGAGTCACCTTTACAATAAGTCGTGGTGACCTCGTCCTGGGGTGTCTCTCTTGGGAATTCGGGAAGTCGGCGTCGTCATCTGAGTCGTGTCTTCGGCAAGTACTAGATAGCTGGTTCACTGCAGAGATTGAAGTTTTTCTGGTTGAAGTTGGTATAGGTCCACATAGGTCCTCGTCAGTGTCGTATGGCTCGTATACGTCCACATGTGAAGTTTATGCAGGTCGCATCTTCATATGTAAAGTTGTACTTGAATTTACCTCTTGAGGGGAGACATCATCTTGCTTATTAC
This sequence comes from Magicicada septendecula, assembly GCA_034769895.1. Lineage (NCBI taxonomy): Eukaryota > Metazoa > Arthropoda > Insecta > Hemiptera > Cicadidae > Magicicada > Magicicada septendecula. Next base: position 120,621,142 of record CM068375.1, on the reverse strand, counting down.
TTGTTAGTATTTTTTTTGGTTTTAACTTATAACATTTTTTAACACAACTTTGTACATTTTATATATTAAACTTGCTCACCACGTATAGTAGTGGATAGCTAAACGTTAAGATTTAAAATTAACCAATGCATTTTGGTGGAGCTCTCGCTCGTAGTTGTATATGGTCTGACGGCTGCATTGTCACTCTCACTTGATTCGACTGGCACATTACAACGGAGCGGGGCGAGTACTCCGCGATAATATAGTCCCTATTTTTATTAAAGGTGACATTCTTATTACAAAAAACAATACATTAATTATACATATATAATTTAAGTGAATTATTTTAACTACTACTCGTGCCTTCAAATTACTAATTACAAACATTATGATTTTTATATTTTCCTAAGTTACAGACGACTCGCTAAACACGTTAAGTCCGGAATTAAACAGGTCACCGCATGATGACTAGCAAAAGGGTTAACTGTGGTATTAATAGCTTTTTACAATTCAATTTTTTTATTAATGGTTTAGTTTAATTTTCCATTTACATCTCATACTCATTCTGAGTTAGTACAGGGGCTTTAGGTTTAAAAGTGCGATTTACAAATACTTAATTGCTAGTAAATTAATTTTTATTTATTTATGATTCTATTATCAATTAAATCGTCACATACTCCACCGCTTAAAATCCACATTACGGATGTTTTGTGAGCCTAACGCAAAATTGGGGACTTGGAGTATGCTTGGTATCAGTGTGTGAAGTTTAATTTTACTACACGGTTTGTTTTCTCTATCTCTCTTAAATGATCTTGTTCTCATTCGTGAAATTCCCTTTATCTCGTTACTTACAATGCTAACTTATATTTTAATTCTTAATACTAACTTCCCTAATTATCCGTAACTCACAATATCGTGGCCCGACTGACATCGGCTTACTCTAACTACACAAGTTAGCTTTCAGCACTCTTTAATGATTATTTTGGCACCTTTCTGCCCCATCATTACCCTTTTCAGTCGGCGCCATTGTGACCTGTTACGTTACATGTATAATCACTTCTTGATTACATCTAATATAATCTAAAGCGGATCCCATACTCCACTTTAGATTATTGCTAATCCTAATATCTTATGCTACTGAGAGAAGCGGAATTTCACGAAGACAATTCTTATTATCTCTTTAACAATACTTAAACAAACTATGCGGAAGGGGAGACACTTTACACAATGCATCGTAATACACACTAGGGAGGTTTTCAATTGTTTACATAAGCACCGGTTCATCACAATAGAGGGAGGGTGGCTGCTTACTACAATTCTTAACACGCTTTATTTCCTCGTACAGGCCACGACCGGGTGTTTACAATATGCAACTATACTTGTATTATTATTTTCTTTTCCCTTATTTACTGCTACACTTCACACTATTTAGTTTAACTTAAGATTTATTCAGCCTTATTATTTAAAGCAATTATTATTCACTTATTATTATTTTCTTTGGGGGAGATTTAAGAAACTTACTTAGAACTAATTTCCTATTTAATTACCATATTTATTTAGCACACTTTATTTACTTCGTTTTCAGTTTTCTTTAGGGGTTGTTTAAGACCTGAAGATGTCAGTAATGACGAAAAGCTTAGTCGAACAATAAAAAAAATATAGCAGTTAGCAAATTCATAAAAGAAATAGTTAAAAGTTTACTGTTTTGGGGCATGTGGTTTAACACTTTATCTAACAATGGAGGGTTAACTAGGTCATTTATTTATTTGAAATTTAAGTCACTATATTATTTAATTGTCGTCACGGTGAAAATACTTGCTCTACTATACTATACACAATTACATAGACAAGGTGCATTCTTGGGTAAATCATTTGCATAATTCAGAAGAGAATTATTCCTCTTCTAAGGGAGAGACAGAAATTCCACACACACATATTTCAATGTTAAATCGCCGATCAGCTGTTTGCTGGAATGTAGGTCACCCTCTTTTATTTAGTAAACAAAGACAAGGTAGGTGTATGCGTGGGAATGCGGGGTTTACGCACACGTATTGTTCTCTACACAATGCCACAGCCTAACTTTCTCGACCAGTTTTAACTGGAGAAGCCAGTCAAACGCATAGGGTGAATCTTATTCAACAAAACACGCTTTACAAGTTACAGGTGTATTACGGTTATAACAGTCTGAGTTTAGCAATTAATTCTCGTACTTTCCCCCATTAAATTATTTTTTTTTTATTTTTGGTAACAACTTTAAGTTACGAAATTCTTTACACGTAATTAACCGGGTCTACTTTACACAGGAGTATATGTTTTTATTTTTACCGTGACGACAGACATACACTGATATACTATGCAGGCATATTCAAGAAACTACAGGTCTTGGATTGTCACAATATAAACCTGTTAAAGACTGAACAGATCAACAAACACTACAATTCATGTACATACTTGCATTTGGCTACATACAATGATATTCCATGTTATACAGACTATCATTGTATTAATTTACGTATCTTAAAATAAATTCATTTTATGAAAATTAATGTTACATCAAATACAGTAACTGAGTGCATAGATCAGATAACTGAGTGCCGAGAGATATCTAATTTACTCCGTAACAATTACTTTAATTATCAGCGTGACGTATCTTTGTTAATGTCACGATGCTTACAACCTTTTTTTATTAATTAAGCAGAGTGGCGCAATTTTGTGACACTCTGTTCACACTTACTTTTACAAGACAGCAGAGTGGCGCAATTTTGAAACGTTTTTTGGCCACGTTACAATCCAGGGAACCCATCCTAATTGACACCAGCCAATTATATGGGCTGCCTACGTTGTAACGAACTGTTATTAAACTCAACACAATTAACAAAATTAATTAAGCTAATTACTAGGAAACAAGGGAAGGTATTTCACTGATTTATGCACTCATTTTCATGTGTAATAAGATGACTTCTCTTTATTAACACCTGATACGAAAAGATCCCATGACATAATTAATTAGATTAAAATATTTAAATAGTTTTCTGAAAAACTAGGGATCATAATGATTATGTACTTTTTACCTCGGATCCGAGTTTACTTTAAATATATCTATAGCAAAGACTTCTGAGTATTATTATGTTCATCTAGATGCTTGCAAGACTTCTTTTACCATTTGAAGAATGGTATTATTAACTAAAGTGATTATAATTTACATTTACATATAATGCGTTACAACATATGATATTCAATATTACAGTAAACTCTAAGTTGGTCTCATTTATAGTTTAAAGAAAATTATAGTCTTTTTAAAAGTCTCTTTCCTCTGTAAGTTATGTCTCAAATATAATTAACTCTCGATAGGCAAGCTATCGAGTCACCTTTACAATAAGTCGTGGTGACCTCGTCCTGGGGTGTCTCTCTTGGGAATTCGGGAAGTCGGCGTCGTCATCTGAGTCGTGTCTTCGGCAAGTACTAGATAGCTGGTTCACTGCAGAGATTGAAGTTTTTCTGGTTGAAGTTGGTATAGGTCCACATAGGTCCTCGTCAGCGTCGTATGGCTCGTATACGTCCACATGTGAAGTTTATGCAGGTCACATCTTCATATGTAAAGTTGTACTTGAATTTACCTCTTGAGGGGAGACATCATCTTGCTTATTACTTGTTAGTATTTTTTTGGTTTTAACTTATAACATTTTTTAACACAACTTTGTACATTTTACATATTAAACTTGCTCGCCACGTATAGTAGTGGATAGCTAAACGTTAAGATTTAAAATTAACCAATGCATTTTGGTGGAGCTCTCGCTCGTAGTTGTATACGGTCTGACGGCTGCATTGTCACTCTCACTTGATTCGACTGGCACATTACAACGGAGCGGGGTGAGTACTCCATGATAATATAGTCCCTATTTTTATTTAAGGTGACATTCTTATTACAAAAAACAATACATTAATTATACATATATAATTTAAGTGAATTATTTTAACTACTACTCGTGCCTTCAAATTACTAATTACAAACATTATGATTTTTATATTTTCCTAAGTTACAGACGACTCGCTAAACACGTTGAGTCCAGAATTAAACAGGTCACCGCATGATGATTAGCAAAAGGGTTAACTGTGGTATTAATAGCTTTTTACAATTCGATTTTTTTATTAATGGTTTAGTTTAATTTTCCATTTACATCTTATACTCATTCTGAGTTAGTACAGGGGCTTTAGGTTTAAAAGTGCGATTTACAAATACTTAATTGCTAGTAAATTAATTTTTATTTATTTATGATTCTATTATCAATTAAATCGTCACAATATATCACATTGTTGCTTGAAGTCACCAAGTCTTGGCACAATCAGCTATTTGCTTAAGTTGCTATGTGTTCTACGTCATTTTTGGCATCAGTGAGACAAATAATAAATACTTCAATAAGTATAAATAAAGATGTATAAGATGAGGATTTTCTCATTTTCATATTGTTTACCACAAGGATTTTTTTTTCTGAAACTCTATGGAACACAATGCTAAAAGCATTACTCCTGTGCAATAATTATTATAGGTCTCCAGTAAGAAAGAGAGTTTCAACAAATCAGGAGCAACCAAAATGAGATGTTTAATATACATGACAGATCTACTTTACCAAACTTTAAAACACTGATACTGAAAACAAATTATAATAAAGGAAGTATTAAATGATGTCAAAACTGTCAGAAAACATTAAGAAAAAGAATGATTAGTTATTTATCAAATTGTGATAAATTTAAATATTTATTTTCAGTTACTGGGCATAAGTGGATAATAAAAATGTATTTAAATAATAAAAAAACGTTCAGGCTACTTTAACAAAAAAGTATTAAAATAATGAAGTTCTGAAAAAGTAATAAAAAGTAGCAATGAGGAAAAAAGAACTAAATCTCTTCTCTTCTGATCTAGAATAAAAGAACTGATCTATACAACTTAAATTTACTTAATTTGCTTCAATCATTTACAACTCCAATTTATTAATGTTTCTGGTGACCGTCAAATCTAAAAAATTTAATTTTCCACTGTCTTTGTGCTCCAGTGTAAACTGTATATTGTTATTAATACTGTTTAAATATGTGTGTAGCCTATCTATTTGTCTATGTGTGCCTGTTATGTCTCTTTTTATTACAAATTTAAAACTTAATTAATTTTCCATATTAATCATGGTTCATTTTCTAACTCTTCGGGCGCCATCTCACCATTTTGCGAGAATATTAACTATTGAAAAAAAGAAAAAAATATATTGTACTTACCATATTTCTCGGGTTCTTTTCGGCGAACAGGAGATCAGAATGGTTTGTTCTCATTAAATAACTCTTTTATTTATTTGTTACCAATGACATTCCCTTTTATTTTCATTCTCTACCACTAGTACATTTAACCCCTACTTCAAAACATTTAACATATTTGGCCAGAAACTCCATTGGTAAAACAAATAGTAATTATTATCATCAACATTTTCTCGTTTCCCCCAAAATTACTTACATTAGCTTATTTATTGAAATATATCGCAACCAGCACCTCTTAATTATATTTTGTACATTCACCCAGCCACGCACACTTTCATACTTTACACATTTAATTTCTTTTTCTTATGACCACTTTTTGAGCTCATGATTCTCTTTAAAAAATTTTGAATGGCCAATTGAATGATTACATAATTTAGAAGAAACTTATTGTTTGTTGGTTACTTATCTGCGCATTATTCCAACGGTCCCACCCACTCCCGATTTATCCTCAGATTTCACTTATTTCCTTTTACCTTTAACGTTCTATTTCAAAAAACAAAATACTGTTAATTCACATTATATTAAAATTTTGTTACTTTGCTGTTTACTTGTATGTGGTATTCACATTTTAGGTACGGGCGACTAAAACTTCGACTAAACCGGCCAGCCGGCGGACGCACAAAACAGCTCGCGTCCGACACTTATAGATGTTGTTTTCCGACTGTCTTTGTTCTGTGTGTGCCTGACGAAACTAGTGGCACTGCTAGCGTTGCTACACCCACATTCCAGCGTTATGTAAGGCACTGACGTAACATCGCGTGATGCTCAGTTACATAATTTGTTTACACTGCTTTTGTATGTCATTGGTTGACCTTGGCACAGTTCTGCGGTTGTTTGACTCGTTTTAGAAATTCACATACATAATGTCACAAGCAGTGCTACCACTGCCGCTACCAATAAATATACCTTTCGTTTACGTTTTGTCCCAATTATCAAAAAAATGTTATTTGCTTTATTACAAAATACAAATTTCTTTATTACCCCAAAATAGGCCAAAATGTCCCGTTACAATACCCCCTCAATGAGATATTTTATGCCGAAGCATAAAAAATCTCATTGACACATTCATACTTGCTAAAGGAATCAGCCAGGATATGTCGCCACAAACCCCTGTATGGTTTACAAAAAAAAATCTAACTCACCCTGGTCCGGTGACTGTGACCGCACCTGAATGACAATACTGGACTTCTCTATCGAGATCCCAACACCATAGAGTCAGACAGATACTTAACGCCCCTGCTCTGACGTGCTGGCCAGCTCAGGTCCGCCGCCACAGCATCACCAAACACTGAAACAACAAATCAAATATCACCTAGTGGCCTTATATAACACCATATCCCCAACTGATCTGTTTCCCCTAGCGGTGCTGGTTTGCGTTAAGAAGCACTGGTTTTGTTTTTTCACTTACTTCTAACGTAGATCAAAATACCTAACAACACAATATAACATAAGAAAACATAGTACATTCATAATTCACATTGTTATTATTATCTTAAAATAAACAATTTTATTTTAAAATCTACACACTTTACATCATTAAATTTGCATATAAAATCATAAAATTACCTTTTAATCTCAATTGACTTTTATTAATTCTCTTTCCAAAAAAAATTATTATATATATATATATTTTTTTTCCATTGCAATTATTATTCCATTTCATTCATTTGGGTGATTCTACGTTATTCATTGTAATTCACTTTATCAACTTGGCATTTACCCATAATCCTACCCCTTTTATTACTCTAACGCTCCCTTACAAAATCTTTAACTAGTATGACACCCCTCTCTACCAAAAAATCTACTAACCCTTCTCTACCTCTAACTACTTACTATTTTAACTCAATTCGCCACCTTCTCTCAATATATAAAAAAAATACTCTCTAACCCTTTGTACTTAGGATAAGTGTTTCCCCCCCCAAAACTCATTTCCCTTATCTGGCCCCTGGATTCTCCCTAAGGCGGCCCCGTCCCCACTAAATCGATCCCATCCCGTCCCAACTTATCATTATGTTGCGGACTCCCACATTACACTACCCCCTACTACAAAATTGCCATCCCCAAAATCTCAATCTCATTACCTTACTACAACTACAACAAAATAACATCATTAATTATAAACATCAATATATCACTCAAAACTCCACATAAATTCTCCACAACTACTGTGTCTCCACTTATACTCAAATTCTCTATTACTTGTACTTCATCCCTCGTTATTCTCTCTATCACCCGTCTATATTCAACTCAGACTGGCTTAATGTTTTACTTAAACAATTACTATCACCCAACTTCTATCTTTGACAACCCATTGAAAATTTTAACTATCATAAATTTATTTCATTCTTATTTAAAATCTTAAACACACTGAAAACTTAATCTATAAAATATTATTATATTTTTATAATCCTTAACTCCTAACATACTACATGCAATTAACACAATAAGACATAATAAACACAATATAGGAAGTATCTAGTGCACCTATTTTTCAAATTAAAACAAAATTATTTAGTAGCGAGTCATCATTATTAAAATACAACAAATTTCTAATTCGTTACCCCCCTGGGTAACCTCCCTGCCACACACATCTTGTATAATACATTACATAACATAATAAGCAAATAGACATTAACCTTGATTATTAGCATACATTAAACAAACAATTCTCCTTTAAATAATTTATATAGAAACTTATAAACATTATAATTTGAAATTTTTCATTAACTTTTTTATATATCATTATTTCATTATTTATCCTTTGCTGTAATTAGATTCCTCAAAATTTCAAATTTATTATTAACCTATATTTTTAACCATTATGCTATTCCACAAACTAAACCATTTAACATTTATTTATTCATTAATTGTTATTAAATTGAAATCTCATCAAACAATTTAAATTCATTATAAAAATTCAAACATATAACATTCAATCACAATATTTAAACATCTCAAATTATTTACTTCAATTGTTTTTTAAAACACAACATATTTCCATTATTATCAAAAATTTACAAATCATTAATTATTGTCTTCATAATTATTTTTATTATTTATTTAGACTGAAAAATATTAATAATATTATTATTATTATCACAACATTTTTCTACTACGTATACACATTGTTTACCTAACATTTTACAATACACACAATTGAATTCACTACAAATATATTTACAAACTTTTGTCATTAACTGTTCAATTTTTTCACAATTCATATGTCCAAGTCTGCAAGGTCATTACCAAAATTTACAATATTTAACAATGTCCATACACTCATTTTAATTTTAACCTCCATCATCATATATATAACGAACATATTTATAACATACATCATTGTTATCCACACACAATTTGTTATCATTATTATTATTATTATTATCCATTAACTTTATTTCATTCATTATACCATTATAATTTATAGGGTTATCCCCTATTAATATTTCATAAAACTTGTCAACATAAGTTATTTTTGTCCAGTCTCCATCAGTATTATTGGTTAACGTCAGGTAAGTTATTTTATCATTTTTATATTCCTCTACTATTACATCAGGTAAGTGTTTATTGTTTATAAAGATATCATCAAAATAATTCTCTATCTCTCTTTCAACAGGTAAGTATTTTATATGGTTTATCTTCACCCCTCCTAACCTTTCTCTCAACTCATTATAATTTCTCTTTAACTTATATAACTCCATCTCTCTCTCAATACACAACTCTCTATCTAAATCTCCCTCACCATAACACCATATCTCACTTTCTCTCTCTCTCCATGCAGAGGATACTAAATCATACAAACAAGGGAAACAACTTAAATCTTCCATTAACAAGGGACTCTTGCCCGTCAACAATAACACTTTTGAACACCTTGGTTCATCATAAATAAGGGGAAAATTTACCCTCTGCCCCACATACTCATCTACTCTCTCTTTCCACTTTCTCTCTGACTCATAAACACACATTAACATTCCATTATTGCATTCTAGAACTTCATCAGTACTATTTTTGATTATATTCTCATCATTTGTCTCTCCATTATTCTTTACCCCCACTATACTCTCAGAATTGTAATTAATATCATTATCTTCACTATTTAACACTACATCTTCCACTATTTCGTCATTTTTAATATTTGTCATACTATTTAATGAATGACTCAACGTCTCATTTAATTCATATTTCAATTTGTTATAGTTACTCTCACAATTGATTTGTACTTTATTAATTTCAGTTTTGAGCTCATCAAATTTTAAGCTTGTACTCTGCTGAAACTGCACATTCTGTTCTTGACTTTTTTATTAAAATTGCTCTGTATATCTAATTTCTCATTTACACTACTTTTAAATTCTTGCATCTCGTTTTTCAGTTCATCTAACTTTACATCAAATTTATTGAGCATTTCGTTTTTTTGTTCGTCTAACTTATTATTGATTTGGTTTTTCAATTCTCTAAAATTACTATCTTGTTTTTCCACACTATTGTACATCATATTGTAGCGTTGCTACACCCACATTCCAGCGTTATGTAAGGCACTGACGTAACATCGCGTGATGCTCAGTTACATAATTTGTTTACACTGCTTTTGTATGTCATTGGTTGACCTTGGCACAGTTCTGCGGTTGTTTGACTCGTTTTAGAAATTCACGTACATAATGTCACAAGCAGTGCTACCACTGCTGCTACCAATAAATATACCTTTCGTTTACGTTTTGTCCCAATTATCGAAAAAATGTTATTTGCTTTATTACAAAATACAAATTTCTTTATTACCCCAAAATAGGCCAAAATGTCCCGTTACATGCCTTTATCAAAAAGGTGTTGTCAGCATACCGGCAATAAAATTACCAGATTTACAAATCGTTTCCAGACAGCTTATAAAATTCTTGTATAGGATATATATATATATATATATATATATATATATATATATTATTACTTAGTTTCTCCTATTACGGTTGCGGGATTATCGTTATTTCAGCCCCAACGTTGCCGGCGTCAATTTATTACTATCTTCTGTGTTCTTGTCGAGCCCCACTGTTGGGTTCGTCAATTTATTACTTATCTTCTGTGTTCTTGTCGAGCCCCACTGTTGGGTTCGTCAATTTATAACTTACCGAGTACGTACGTCTCGTTCGAGCCCCGTGATGGAAGCCAATTTATTACTTAACGGTTGTCTCCTCGTTAAACCTCTATCCGAGTAGTGCCAATTTATAATATAACTCCTTCCTCTCTTGTATTAATGAGCCAATTTCTTATGTATCTTAATTTAGTATGTGTTGTAATATTGTTAATTATATCTCCTTTATCTCTCTATTTAATATAATGGTGTTAATGTGAGTGAAAATTATGTGTATAGGGTGTAATTCGAAAATTCCGCTCAAGCCTATCCTGTGTTGAAGAGAAGAGCAGAAATTTTTATTGAATTTTCCTCTCTTTAATACCTGAGAAGTCCGCGAATAGCGCTGTGGTTCCCAGACAAGGGAAATTTGTAGGTTAGCCCACCGCGTACAGTGATTATTGTTTACACTCTTTACTTATCTTATTTCTTATTCACACTCCATTAAATCTTATGTAAATGAGACGATACTGAAATTCTGAATGATTCTTTATTAATATTTAATATTTTTTGTCCAACAAGGTAAGTTCTCTTACGTTAGATACGAAAGGCTATAAGTCAGAAGTAATCGATTATTGATCGGATTCAAGGTTTTATATTAAATTCAGTTATGATTTTTATATTTCTTTAAATACAGGGCGTGAAGGTTCTTTCAACTGTTGATAAGATCAGAAAATGCATAAATACGAATACAAGGTATTACAATATAGAGTTAAGTTTTATTAAATAATATTTAAAATAATAAGTATTTTTGAGTAACTTAAGTCATACACTATTTACTCATTATCATCTACTTTAAAAACATCAATTATTCTGAAATAGTCAATATCAGTTTTTTTTACAATGTGTCAGTGTCTGTTATTTACCTCTCACTGAACCTTGAGGTTTATTACTATTAACATTATTATTTGCTTATCTTTTTTACCTTGCATTCTTATTACATTTAAACAATCATGGGTTGGGTTTCTGACCTTTTTATAAGTGTCGAAAATTAATATATTTTCTTCCCTACTCTAAATTTTATAATTTGATTTATGTATAATGTCGAGGACCGTATTTCTGTTACGTTACAATATATGTATGTGTGTGTGTGTATATATATATTTTTTGTGATGTTTTCAATTTGTTTCTTCTGCAAGTAGTTATAAATTTACTAAAAAATAAAAATAAAAATGAATAAAATATAAACAAAATTTCAAATATAACCGAGAAAACAGCTGCTGAAGAAAATAAACATTAAAACAATCGTTAACTAATCGACCTAAATCGATTATCAGTTATTTATTTTACATTAAAATCGATACAAATTCGATTATTCGTTAATTTTATATTAATAGAATTATTTCGATTGTTATTAATTCACTTAGAAACCTCTGATGATACTGATTTTTTTCAGTGAAACATGCGTCAGGTGTTAAAAAGAATATACAATATTATCTACTTGCAGAAGAAACAAATTGAAAACATCACAAATTATATAATTACTGCAAGAAACATCGAGTTACTTATATAGAAAATATATATATATATATATACACACATACATACATAGCTCATAGAAAGGGGTATTTAAAACATAAAAACTCCTTCTTTCAATAAAATACAGACTTCCGTAACATTAAATAATGATTTTTTAAAAAAGCAAAATTTTGTTTTTCATTAAAGAGATAGGTTAAATTGTCTATCCTGGATCTTACCTACCTTTTCATCTTTATTTGGGATACACCTTTCATGCCTTTGGGTAAGTTTACAAAAAACAATTTCCAGGACAAGTCTTAACCACAGGCAGTTGGAAGTTTTGTCAGATATGATTAATGATTAGCTGTTGTGAATAATCTCTGGCCAAATATATGGATCTCAATGAAACTGTGATGTTATCAAGGAGTGAAAAAAGGGTGATTGGTACCACTGTTTAAAAATTACTTGTTTAAAATTGTTTATTTAAAATATTATTTAATATATTTGTTTAACAACTGCTTAATTAATACATTCTAGAGTGTATCAAATTTTCTTTATTGATACATAATTGCTTTGTACGCTTCACTGTCTTTGAAAGTAAAAAATCCAAGATAAATTATTTGGCAATATGATTTAAAATGGTGTACAGAAGAAGAAAGGCTATCAAGTATAGTCACAGTAACTGGTGAAAATTACTTTGGCAAAAATATAAATGATACTGTAAAAGAGCTTACTTTAAGAAATTATAGAAAAGTTCATTTTGGTTGTTGAAAAGTTACAAAAAGTACTTTAAATTTTGTAACTCATATTTTGATGTTGCCAGAGTCTTAGATTAATGATAAATAAAACAGTTTAGTTTACTTTAAAAACTGTTCTCTATTTAGCTTTACTCAAATAAAATCTCTCAGCTTCTCTAACCACCCCCCACAAACCATAAGGGGTCGTACGTAAGAGTCTAAACCTTTGCAGCTGCTAAGCTAGAGATACCGCTTGTTGAATTTGCTGAATAGGAGAAACAGCCTGAGTATGTCCCTCAGACACAAAAAACCATCAAGTTTAAATACATTTGGATAGCCAGTTTGTAATATAATATTGTCTTTTGTACAGTTGTTGCAGCCAATGATCTAAAATGGCCAACTGCAACTGGTATGTTCCGTCCGTTCGTTGAAGTGAATCTAATTGGACCACATCTGGCTGACAAGAAAAGGAAGCAAGCGACAAAATCCAAATCAAATAACTTGTCACCAAAATTTAATGAAACATTTCACTTGTAAGTAGTACAATTTAATGGAATGTGTGTGTGCGCGCACACATGCGGGATAGAGAGATAAAAATTTAAACTAAGATTACTGATAATCGAAGAAAAGTTCAGAAGTATGTCTAACCCAATTGAAATTTGTAGACAATGTGGTGATTATTCATATCACAATCAACAGAATCATTATCACTATATTTAACAGCATTTGTCAGTGTACTGCGAAACATAAGCTTCCCTCCCCATTTAGTCTGTCATAACATTTTATGTCTTTTGGGCTATAGTCTAGGGACAGACCATCTCCCACCTTATCACCTACCCTTACCAGACAATCAAAATATCCTGTTTCTATTGACCTCAGTACTTAAAGTATCAACAAGCCTTGTTTCTGTACTCTTTTATTCTATAACAACTTGGTTACCTCACCATAGTAATCACCACTGAATTAACAGCAGAGAGAGCAATCAAAGAGAGCAAAGAGAGATGACTGCAGTTTTTGATGCACTTAGAATTATAGTTTTTATATTTCTCATTATGCAATCATTAGTCTAGTCTATACATTCTGTACACAATTTTTACAAAGGTACAAAAATTTATTAAAAAAAAGAGAAACAACAAGCATTTCTGGAAGCAGGTTTATTATTATTTTTTTTTTTACAAACGTCTAACCCTGTTGAAGGTTCCTTTTTTTAATCTTTATTAGTCTGTATTAAGTCATGTTCAGAAGTAGGCCTGCTAATTTCTCTATTTCTGCTTCTCCTTGTAAATGCCATAGATTAAACAGTTTTTCATGTAAAATATTTACTGAATTCATCTTTAAACAGCAAAGAACTGTCCCATAGGGAAATAGACAAAAAAAATAATTATAAACACTGCTAAGACTAAATTTGCTTAGAATTTATAATCATATCCAAACACAACAGGTTTAATTCATTTGTAAATGCTTCTACATGGATGTGAATCTATTATACTACTCATAACATGCAATACATACACAAAGTTTATGAATTCATTGAATGTCAATTACTAAAAATAAACACTTTATAATACTTGCAATACCATTCAGCATTACTTATATAGTTTACTACCTGAATAAAAGAAACAGCTCTCAAAGTTAGTGAATTTTAGCCTGTTCCTGGCTTTTATAAGAGCCATCAGGATTTTGAAAATGGTAGAAGTAATCAGGAAAGCACCAAACCTCTCTGGGAGACTGAGAAATCTGAAGAAGAACTGTAAAATTATGCTTGTTTATACCAATAATGCATGACTATCAAATGTTCTCTCTATGTATAGTTGTCTGCATGACAACATTAGTTGATGAGTCTTTTCTAAATTGTGTACTTTTGTACTAGTGTTACTAATCACTTCATCATCCTCAAAATGATGGTTTGAATGGTATGAAATATAAGTACCAGTGTGTTTCTGCATACTGCATTCTGTACCAGTATGTGTAATATGCTTCTGCATAGCATAGGATAGAGTATTACTATGATGATGTACAGTACCAAAGTTACTAAAAAGTGTGTTTTCCTTTCAGCATTATTGGAAATGAAGAACAACTGGAGTTTTTTGAACTTCACATCTGTATTAAAGATTACTGTTTTGCAAGGGATGATCGTTTAGTTGGTGTGGCTGTATTACAACTTAAAGATATTGTAGACCAGGTAAGAGCGTTAAATAAGAATTTGGCACATTATTATTAATTAATACCAGCAAAATTATGTGAAAATGTGTGTTTGAATTATTAACCTGAATACTGTGCTTGACTCCTACTTGTAAGAGTATATGTTCTTGATCTCTGATAAGGTTGGTAAATTTGAAATCTCTTGGCCAGCAGCCATTAGTAGTTCACATGCAACAACTTAAATAACACAAAAATATGTTTTGCCAAAAACTTTTGTGATAAAAATTTTACATTTCATGGCTAATTTTTTAAGACATTTTTAAATGTGTGACTTTTTGTCTAATGCAGCACTTGATGTGATAGCAGACTGTTTTAAAGATAAATAATAACATAGCGATACATCTATTGTTTACTAATTAAAATATCGTTTATATATATTGAAAACTTTCTCAAGTGAAAGAAGATGATATATATATATATATATAAAGTGTAGTGCAGTGAAAGAAGATGATGAACAAACAAGACAGCTAAAATATCGTGTTTCTGAATGCCAATGTCACACATTGTACCAGAATGCTTCTTCCTTAGTCTCACTCAATGAACTAAGCTCACTAATGTCGCTACTATTACCAGAATTATTTTCAATCATAAATATTTCTGTTTCAAATTGTAATAAGTATACACTCATTGTAGGATAAAATGAATACAGCTTATTTAAATAGCTTATTACACATATCTAGGAACAAAAACGTTTAAAAAATTTCAAAATATCTCTGGAATCTCAAAACAGAGATTTGCTATAGAAGTTGAAGAAAAAAGTGGAAGACAGCAAAATAGCATCTGATGAATAACAGGACATCTACAGATTTATAGAAAAGGAAATGATGTATGTGGAAATATAGTAGACTAAAAAGGGACATATAGTGGAAGTACAGGCATGTAAGAAAACTATAATAAAAATGGAGAGCCATCAAAAGAAATATTGACAATTGGCTAAAAACATAAAAAGAATGAAATTATGAGATTATTCCAGATTTACTGTCCTATTAAAAATACGGTAGTGAAAACTATGAGGTAACAGTGAAATACAAGAACTTATTTAGAAATTCAAACATAAAATGAAATGAGCATAAAGTAGTTATGAAATGTTAATAGAATGTAAAAGTGGTAGAATATATAATTTGTAAAACAGTTTATATTTAAAGAGAAAATAAAAGAAGAGACCAGAATAATTGAACGTACAGTTTCAAAAAGTGTATATGCCTAGAATATTCTTTAGGTAACAGAATAGACAGAGAATATGAAAAGCCAGAGAACACAGAAAGACATGAAACAAATTATTGTAAAGTTAATACATAAAGATTATCCAAACAATGTGCTGTGATATACAGATTTAACATAGATGTTAATCATAGACTTGTTAGAGTGAAATCATCTGTACATCAATAAATATCAAAGAGGAGGTATATTAAACAGTGAAATGTGATAGTAAAGGCAATATAGAATATGGTAATAACTATGAATTAATATATTTAATCATAAAAAATGAATTTAAAAAGACATTGAAAAAACCTTTACCAAACTATTCAACAGGACGATGTAATCATACATACTTCAGTAATAAAATATCCAAAGAAATATTGAAACACATTGAAAGAAACAGCTGAATTGCCAGAATATAAAAAATTATCAAACATAAAAATATTAATGAAGAAAATAAGAGAATTGAGAATATACAAAATACAGGGTACAATATTGTGTTCATATAACTTTTAAGACAATAAGTTAATCCTAAAACTAGAAATTTGAAGTTATAGTAAAGACAATTACAAAATCTTAGAGAAAAGAATAATAGTATAAATTATGCAAAACAGAGATATTATGTACCCAACAAATGATGAGCCAGTAAAGTAAAAATAGAAATACAGTATCCTTACAATAAGAGGCAGAAAGAAGATTGTAAATTATGATGAAGAGTTCTACAAAGAGTTGATTATTATAACTGAAGAGTGAGCAAAAGATATTCCAAATACATGTACTTAATGTCTAAATAATAAATAATGATGGCATTTTAATTATTTTAAAAGAAGATATTCAAGTATTGAGAATTCAGGAAAGATGAAGTTCCCAGATATTGACATGGTATTTTTATGAAGAAATTATTTCATATAATGTCAGTAATAAAGAAATTTACACTCAAAAATGTATTCATCAAACATGGTTTAAAAGAAACTATACCACAATAGGTCATCTACAAGTATTAAATTAACAAACTTTAAGAACACTATGAGACCATGAAATACCACTTTTTATGAAATTTGTTAATTATAAAGACACTGTTTGATTCGCCCTACACGTAACAGCATTAATGAAGCATTAACAGAACAAGGAATATAAAAGCAATATTTGCACATTCTGTTCAGAATCTCCAAACAAGTCAACAAGTTATATATGGTATGGGATAACAGAATAAGTCAATCAACTTCGAAAAGTCTACAAGAAAAATAATAAATCTATTTATTATAGGTTTGCTACAGTCAATCAATTCAAGTAGTGGTTGATACAGATCATTTTCCATTTGCTGAATGTTTTGTTCTGTGTCACAATGATGGTTAGATCTAACACTGTAATGGTTTCTGCTTTTCTTCAGGAGACAGTTTAAATATAGTTTCTATTATCAATTTCTATAATCACACTTACAATAATAACATCATCACTACATGATAGTCCAACAGTGCTCAATGTGTGACTGAAAAAACACTTTGTTTTAATTACAGTGTCTTCTGTTCTTATTTCAGGGTTCATGTGCTTGTTGGTTGTCTCTTGGCAAGAGGATACACATGGACGAAACAGGCTGGACAATACTCCGAATCCTTTCACAACGCACCAACGATGAGGTGGCTAAAGAATTTGTCAAACTAAAGTCTGATATTCGGCAAGAGAACCCGCTTCCCATTCAGTAACCGGCTAGTGGATTACAATTTTAATACTGAGTCTATGTGATAGAGTTAATTAAATTTTTTAAGTAAAACAAAAGAATTATAAATTTTAGCTAGGGTTTTTTTCTGTACTTTTCTAATACATGTAACTTTCAGTAACATTTACTTTTACAAACCAAGTCCATTATGTACATATTACAGATTTTACCTAACTGTGACCAATTCTTTGTTCTACTACTCTTAGTTTACAATGTATTTCTACATTATATATATAAAGACACCTGTGTATGAAAACATCAAATATTTTTGAGACAATACATTTATGACAAACCTACAAAAATTAATTTCAACTACCTTACCCACATAAAGTAAGGCAATTAAAATCATAATCATAACTTTTTTCCATTTCATGCTTTCTACTCTGTCTCCATAAAATCCTACTATTACAGTCCTGATTCTTATTCAGGTGTAGTTGTATACATTTTATTTATTCTTTAAATTTTGAATCGCCCTTTCATATATCTTGTTTCTGTTTCCACACATTATTCAATATTTCAAGCAAGAATAGTTGCTTTTTTTATTTCCTTCAATCACTTCATATCAGTCCTTCATATACATGGGTATTGAACACAACAGTATTTTTTAAGCTTTAATTTATCAGACAGCCTTTACAAAATATACGAAAAGATGTGTTAAAAATTCCCTAACTATGTCTTCTCTTCCATGACATATTTATCATTGTTCCCTTAATGATGCTGGAGCAAGAAGCACAACTGGATGTGAGAAAATTCGTTTCTAGTACACATAGGAGGTCGACCTGTGTGTATACTTCCTGTATCAGAAAGACATTCAATTTATCACATAATTATGTTCTTGGATTTCGTTGTCCATGACGTGTCCGTTACTTAACTAAATATAATTATTTCACTACCGACTCGGTAAAAAAAAGTTTTTTATAGGTAAAAGCGTAAATGTTTTACCTTATAACCTGAACCGGTTTTCACTTTTTTCAGTTGCAAAAACCGGTTCATGTTATAAGGTAAAACTTTTACGGTTTTACCCATAAAAAACTTTGTGTTCCGAGTCAGTAGTGAAATAATTATATTTACATAATTATGTGTTAGATTACTGCCTTTTATATCTTTAATGTAGGAGGTGTACAAACTTTCAAGAATCATATTGAAGAGATTATCTTTTTTTAAGATGAAATGCTTCTTGATTAATTTTGTAGTCCCCAGACATTCTCTTTTTGCATTTCTATATTATACATTCACTACAGTACCACATCATACCGCTGTATTGTTTCTGACAGATGCTGGGGTTGATTGAACATAAAACTGTTTTTCTACATAGCTCCCCATATTATCTACACATTTTTCCATTGCATTGGTAGTTTTTTTAACTCATTCTTCACAAAAATTTGTTGGATGTGTTCATACCTATGACACATGAAGTCTTCAACCTCTTTTGACGTTGCAAAAAAAAACTTACAGAAAATTGTATGCCATTTGTACACTTGACCTTTTGTCAGTTGTGCACACAACTGTACAAAATTTCAGTTTGTCTAAGACTTTTACATTCTAAAAACTTTTTAATTATGCACTGCACAACAGACACATGCACCTCCTGTTCACTCAGTGTGGTAACAGTTAAACAAATTACACTGGAAACAAGCATATAGCACTGCACATATCAAAGCATTACTACGCACTGCTACACTTGCACCATTAATGAGCATTAAAGTATCTTGTGCCAATTTTAAAAGTGTCATTACTATTTCATTGACCTCCTCTACACTTTGATGTACAAACAACCATGAGCAAACTAAACTACTAAATAAATATCTTTAAAGTAACGAGTTTTTAAAACAATGATTGAAACTGTGACTTTTATGACTTTGTTGGCTTAATTTGTTATGTCAGTGGACCAGTCTGACTTACAATGGCTGTCAGTGCAAAAGAATGTGCCAACAAGATATTAATTACCTCTTGATTTGATTTTAATCTTTTTTTCTTCCTCAATTTTTTTTTTCAAACAGTTCTCTTTCTATGTCTGTATATCAGTCAGTTTTTGTACCTGAAAAAGTATAGATAGTAATCCATTATATCAATTTCTAAGCATGCTCTGGAAGAAGCCATGTAGCTAGTTCTAAAAAGTTATTCCAGATAGATGTTTGTGATTGCAAATCTGTTAGCCACTCACCAGGTTAATGGTTGAAAGCTCTGACCTCCTCCTCTGTCAGTGTTCACTCCAAATGCCGTAAGTCCTTATATAATGCTGGTCAATATATTAGTCTCAGTCTTCAGCCTTTCTCACAATCTTAGAGGTTTGCAAGTGTGGCACATAGTCAAGACATATGCTGCGTGATCAACCTGTCCTTCTTTCCATCCACCTTCCCTTGAATGTTAGTTTCTCAATACCATCTTATAAAATAAAATGGCCACAAAAAAGTTTAATATTCTTTGCAGTGGCTGGTCCATGTCATTAATTTAGAACTCTTTTAATAATGGGACATGTGACAAATACCCCACAAGCATGATACTGCAATAGTAGGTTTTTGAAATATTTCATATGTTTTTATACAGGTTGCACTTAACATTGAAATTTGTCAGGAAATTAATAAATTTTGGAACACAAGTAATGTTATAATTAAAACTTTATTAGTTCTGGATTTAACAAGTCGATTTTTTATCATCTGTAAACAAAATACCAGTATGTTTTACAAATGTACTTCCCTAAATAATTTGTAATTAAAAATTAATACATAATGTAACTTTATTTTATGATTCATCAAGAGCTAAATTTATATTGCATTCACTGGCTAAAATTTATATTCATTTGTTCATCACCTATTGCCTTTAAATTTTTTTCTTGTATAAAGATTTTTATGGTGGTTTCTGTACTTAACTTTATAATACAAGCGTGAAATGTTTGAAGCAGGTACACAGTCATTAAAACAATTCATCTTACAATTACAATTATTATTTATAACAGGAACGAATAATTGTTGCAATAATTTTTTACAGGAAACAAACGTGTTGATTTTTGTTCTTCCAAACAGCTGTTGAGTACATTCAACCATTTTTTTTAAAGATTAATCATATACATATATGACCTTCTTTCTGTGTACCTTCTTTAAAAAATTATTTTTTATTACTGGACAGATTAGTTTATAATGTAAGTATATATTAGAGACTTTTAGCATTAAAACGCACATAGAAGAAGAAAATCTGTAAAATATTCTTTGCTGGAAATATCTACATTTATTGTTTTCTGTAAAACAATAACTAAAAGTAAATAACGTTTATTATTCAAATTAATGTATAAATTTTAGAAAAATTTACTACAGTGAAACATGTATACATAACAAAAATTAAGGTATATAAAAATGTTATTTATTTTTAGTGATGTGGTATCATTTTTTGTAATAAAATGTTATGAATAATTAGGTAATTATATATAAAATTAGGAGAAATAGAATTTGAGCCAAATCTGGATTTCCTTTGTGACTCAATGTTAAAGGTTAAAAAATTCAACCAAAAAAATGAAAAACATTTATGAAATTTGTTCAATAAAAAAAAAATTAATACTGTGTAAATTTCATACATATACTTCTCATTATACATACAATATATATATATCCATATAAATATATTCATACGCTCTCATCATATCTTGTAAATATATTTTGCATTAGAATTTAAGTAAATACATAAAATTAAACATAAAATGTTGAAAAGTCAACTACTTTATTAAGCGGAAATGGTGAATATGCCTCAGTAATTATTAAAAGTTTTAATGTTTTAAAAATGTACCACTATTTGAATTTTTAAACACTTTCTCTTTTTTTGTTTACTGTAACTCTACATTTTCATTTACTGTAAACATGTATTGTGGTGTATTACCCTCATGCAAATGATTATATCTACTATTAGTTTTTTTTTATTTTTTGCTCACTTTGAAAACCATCATGTCCAGAGTATCTATAAACAGATTGTCTAGCAGATTATAAATGTCTAAAGCAAAAAATTATTTTCATTCCTTTTCTGTTACGTATGTGAATGCTACAAAGTGTCACATAAAAATCAATATACTTGATGAAACTTAAAATTAAGGACTGTTATGCAGACTATCAGTTACAGACTGTACAATTTAAATGCAGGAAAGATTCATATAAAAATATAGATAATATGATGTATTATGGTATGAGTATCTCATTAATAAATATAATATTTTATAATAGGATATACTTAAAAACTAGAAATTGTAAGAAATGAGTCTCTTGCAATTATTATACAAGAAATAAAACAATTATTTCCTTTTGTAAGTGTTTATGTTACATAATCAAACATGCAGGTTTAACAGGACTCATTTTTTCTATCATCTAGAGTCACTGTGTTATCAAGTAATTGATTTGCTTTTCAGTCGTTGTTATGTTTATTTATATAATAAGCCGTTTTAACAATTCTATTAGAAATATATTTATTACTTATTTACTTATTAGAATTATTATTATTAATATTAAAAAATTTAATCATTTTGTTACAATTTTATTTGTATTTGTTCTTTAGTGATTGTTGTTATTTTGCTTATTATTAAAATTTTCTAGATGAACATTTTGTACACTGTAAAAAAATTCAAAAAAGGGTCACTAAATTGTGGCACACTAAAATGGGATAGACATTCTGTGTGTGTGTTTGTGTGTGTAAACATGGTAACAATAATGTATTAATTTATGGACGTTACAAATAAAACCAGAACAGGGTTATTTACTTAATATAATATTGAAACTTTCTCTTGTGAAAACTTACTTGTCTTTTTCGTTGAACGCGTTTCGGCGTCGTATTCGCCTTCGTCAGCTTAGAAACAGACTGCCAGTACTTAGTAACGGTTGTTGCTTGGAAGGTATAGTGGGGGTGGTGTGCAGAGGAAGGGGATTGGCGCGGGAATCCAAATTATTGTTTGTTTTTTGTATGATTGTGTCAAAAAGTGTATGTGATTTATATTGTAACTGGTCGTTTAGAATGTTGTTTGGTTGTGTTGTGTGGTGTTTGCATATTTCATACTGTTCAGCTGTGTTGAGTTTTCGACCTTTGGGTAAAAGGTATAATATTTCAAGATTAGTATCTATGTTGGTGTAGCTATGGTTATGTGTGTGGCAAACGCAGAATGTATATTGTGATTCTCTCCAACAACAATATACATTCTGCGTTTGCCACACACATAACCATAGCTACACCAACATAGATACTAATCTTGAAATATTATACCTTTTACCCAAAGGTCGAAAACTCAACACAGCTGAACAGTATGAAATATACAAACACCACACAACACAACCAAACAACATTCTAAACGACCAGTTACAATATAAATCACATACACTTTTTGACACAATCATACAAAAAACAAACAATAATTTGGATCCCCGCGCCAATCCCCTTCCTCTGCACACCACCCCCACTATACCTTCCAAGCAACAACCGTCACTAAGTACTGGCAGTCTGTTTCTAAGCTGATGAAGGCGAATACGATGCCGAAATGCGTTCAACGAAAAAGACAAGTAAGTTTTCACAAGAGAAAGTTTCAATATTATATTAAGTGTAGTGCTGTGAAAGAAGATGATGAACAAACAAGACAACTAGGGTTATTTATTTCAATTTTAAATATCACTAATAATAATTCTAATAAGTAAAACATGATTTCAATTTAGTTATAAAACCAGTAGGCTTTAAAATAACCATATTATATTATTTGTTTTTTTTTCAGCCAGCTGTAGACAATGTAAATCCTATGGACTGTTTTCATCCTTGGGCTTTAATGTTTACCCAGTATTCCTGCATTTATTTTTGGTGCATTTTTTCTTTCTTCAGTCCACAACCTTCTTTCTTGCCTATTCCCAGCTTTAGTTTTTCCTGGAAACCCTAATGTGCACCAAATTTCTTCTTAAGAGGGTCACATTCTTTTAAAATTAATCTTTTATTATTATTATTATTACCTTTCTTTGCCACTACGAAGTACAGAGCAGCCACAAGGCCTCAGTCCAGACCTAGCTGTGGGGTTCCTATATGAATCAGCTCCATAGGTACCTAGATCTTCTGTCCTTAATGCACGTGCACTGCCATACAACCTTTCCTCATAATCACCATTAGCTGTAAGCTCTTGACTTGTGGTTCCATTGCAGTGTGCTCCACATTCTGGCTCAAGAGCAATGTGTGTCTAATAAATATCTGTTGTTGCACCCATGACTCACCATAGGCATCCTTCATACTTTCCCAGTCTTCTATATCGTATGCAGCATCCATCCATCAAAAATATGCAACTCTTCTAATATCATCACACCAGTGCATAATTAGTCTGTGTCACTCTTGTTTTACCCTCTATCATAGTCACCTCTGATAATTCTGCTACTCCACTGAGATCTTGAACTGTGGGAACATGACAGCATAGTCCTATTGTAGGTTAATCTGTGTGCCACACCACTAATCTTTAATCAGTGTTTAAAGCATTCATTCTTTTTCTGAACAACGAAATCCAAGAATTTAAAAATTCATCTAAATTTTATTTTCCCAGCTGAACAATAATCATACCGTACTCACACACATCTGAAAGAACATACCACTTTCCACATATTGTATACACGTATACGTTTAGTAATTCCAGTTTCATATTAACTAACTGGGACTAACCCAGTTAGTTAATATTCCAGTTTTGTGGGACTAACATTTTTAATTTTTCCTTCACGAAGTAATTCAGTTGTATCCTTCTATAACATTCAACTAGTGTTCCAATACAAATTCAACTTATTTTTATAAATACAAATTAAATACTAATAACTTTCATTGTTAAAGCAAATTTAACAAATTTATGAATAACTCATTTCTTCAAACTTATCATCTGAACTGTTTATAGCTCTCTGCAGTGCGATATCATCAGTAACTATCAAAATTCCACGAATTCAAGTTAATTTAATTTATGTTAGTACTGATACTAAAATCTTATCAACATACTACTGTATACAGTACATGTACTATAACTTACTACAGTATACTATATACACATACTATGTTGTGCCTTGACATACTATCTGCTCCTGTACATGTACCATACTATGTTTTAATTTTATGCAATTATAAAATTTTAACTGTACATCAGGTTCTGAGTGCCTTAATTGTATCTTATGTCTGCTTTAAACCCTTCTGTACATTGAATTGTGAATGTGTTAAGTAATTCAATTGCATTCCCATAGTGGTATGACCTAACTACCTTAGAAATTGTCCAGTATGCTATCTTGTAACCGTTAAACAACATAATTTATATGGGAAGCTTATAGTCAGATCAGCTCATAACAAAAAATTATTGGTATCTCCCTTCACAAAGTAAGATTATGGAACCACTGTCAATCTGAAGATGAGTTTTGTCTAACACAAAATTAGAAGTATTTTATATACTAACATAGTTTTGTAAATTTGTGTAAATAAAAATATAAGCGTTTTGATTATTTAAACACAGCAATTGTTGTCAAATGAAATTTATTTGTATCACCAATAACAAAATATTTACAATTCTCTTAAAAATTCTGTTTTTATTTTTTCAAATATACACTTTTCTTCAACACCTTTTTCTCCTCCTCCTCCTCCTCCTCCTCCTTCTTCTTCTTCTCCTCCTTTTTTTCTCTTCATTTTCTTCTCCATAATGCCATATTCACAAATAGATATTGCCTATTATTCTCTCAATTATAAGTGTATTTATTATTGCTTAAAATAAATTATATTGTTTTTATTTTCTCAGCACTTCAAAATTTTTACCAGTTTTGTTAGTTTTATTAGCAGCTATCTTAACACCAACTTTGTCACTACTTATTGTCGCACTGCTAAATACTTCATTCTTGACAAGGCCTTTCGGTCTCTACACCATCTTCAGGTCTTAAACGACCTGAAGATGGTGGAGACACCAAATGGCCTCATCAAGAATGAAGTATTTAGCAGTGTTGCAATAAGTAGTGATAAAGTTGGTGTCAAAATGTTTAATATCATCTATTCAAGTAATACTGAGAACACACTGCTAAATCCAAATGCCTGTATCCTTTTGACCATGGTTTACTATGTTTACTCTCCCATATTGTAAAGTAGAGAGAACGTATAACCTTTTATCATTCTTAATCTAATTCGAGACTTAATTATCTGTTAATTTTGTAAATATAGTGTTCAGCTTAAACATATATAAACGCTATGTGTTGAATCACATCTCTCACCCTGCACTTCTATCTATGCGGAAGAGCGTGGGTAGGGAGACCCAGGGCAGTATTGAATGGTATTTTTTTGAGTTTAGTATAATCCTACTTAATTGCAGGATTGGGGAACCAATAGCTACATCTGTGGTGTGTTAGGTGATTATCCAGTGAAAACTGATGATACAATTAATAAGTAGCTGTCTGTGTAAAACTAATACCGTATCACAAACAAAATCTGCTTTACAAAAACAAAAAATTATCTTACATGAGTCGATCACTATTTATCTCATATTTCTTTGATCTTCAGTTTCTAAAAGTAAATTAAATAGTTCAACAAATTTGCATAAGTCTTTAAGATTGCTTGTACGTACTTATCATAGTCATTGATATAATATAAATCACTGACAGTTCAGCAGTTTAACTCAATGCCTTCTAAAATTTATAATGTTACTCCTAGGCTGATAATAGCAGACAAATTGTCTTCTACTATTTGAAGAAGACAGAGTACTGTTGGCTTAGAGATGGACTTATGATTTACCACATCTGAAAGATATGAGCTTTTAGAAGCTCTCACCCACCTTAGATTTTTTAAATAATTCATCTAGCTAAACAGTCAATACAATATAATTAATTTCTTTTCTATCCTATCATTTAATGTTTAGTGTTTTCACTTCTCTCTTGGCAATTATAAGCAGAAATCTCAACTATATTCAATAGATGTTTGACTCTTGTGTATTTGGTTAACCCAGTTTTATACTATAATAAATGATATTATGTAGCATCATACATCAACTTCAACCACACATACACATACACATTGTGAACAGTGCTTAAACATGAGTATTTATATACATAAAATAATGTCTTTATACATAAAATAATGTCTTTATACATAAAATGTTGTCTATGATACCATACCATAACATCAAAAATGTTTCAGAATAAATATCATAACAATGCTATTAACTTTAAATGTAAATGTATTATAAATCACAATAGGTTCTCAACAAACAACAAAAGTAAGTGTTTGAACTGCTACTATTATTATGATCCAATAAATCTGTTTTTGGATATAATTGACTGAAATGCCACAAATCGTTAACTTCCAAATTAATTTTAGCTAGTTTTTTGTACTTGATATGATAAGAAACAGCAGTAATAACACATTTAAAATCTGACTTTGATAATTCAAAAAAACAAAAAATTAACAAAAATTTACACCTGATTGACACAGCCAATGTTATGGTGTTGAAGGTACGTGGAGTGAAATTTAAAAACAAAAACTTATAGTATGACTAGTGAAAATAAATAACAGTACCAACACAGAGGGTGCAAACTTAAGAAACTGAAGAAAACTATACCTTTGTGTGCATACTACTATCAACACATAAAAATGGATGTAATTAAAACAGTAAAAAGTCATAATTAGATGGTAAATTTTTCTTTTGAATTAAAATGCCAACATTCTAATATTTTTTAGAGTATAATAGTACATTTCCTGCTTATTCTGTGTTATAAACAGTAGTGTCAGTCCCTTTGAGAACAAAAACAAAAACATACTGAGGCAACCTAAACCAGCAAAAAATATTTCTAATTTTAAACATTACTATCCCAATCATGTACACAAATGTGTATTTATTACTATTTAATTTCTTCAGTATTCACTATAAAAAATAATATATTCACATGCGATGTATAAAATAATAAATGAACAGAAATATTATATACATATATGTATATTGTTAATACGAAACTGAGTACATAAAATGTATACATTTTTGAAAACAGGATGCAGTATATAAATAATAGACATTAAATATATGAACATACATTATTTTAAAAAATAATATCCAGATTATTTTTAAGTGAGAATTAAAAATGAGTGCTTGATTTTTTTTAAAGTTATTTCATATTGTACGAGTGATGATGGTCAAAAATGTAAAAACTGTGTGTGTTATAAAATACTGTAAATTATTATATATATAAATAAAATATCATTCCTAAATAAGAGTAAGAATAAATTCTTAAAACTATTATATGTATAATATATAAAATGTGTATATTATATATATAAATATATATGAAGTACACATAAGCTCTTCCAGAATAAATAATTTTTTCATTAATATGTTTATAATTTGAAAAATTATATATAAAACTCGTTGTTGTGAATTTTGGGCCTTTTTGTAGTATATATATATATCTTTGCTCTTCTTATCATGTGCATGCTAAATGAAGTCTTGCTTCTATTTTTTTCATTGATTTTCCTTTTTTCCATTGAAAACTACTCTTTGCAATCATCTGATAATCATATACTAATGGGTATATTTCTCAAGCTCTACTTTTCATATAAATAAATTTTCCCATAATAATCTATTGGTTGTGCTTGAACAAAAAAAAAATATTGTATGTATCTTTGTAAATTGTTATTATGATAATTCTTACTAATAAAAAAGGAATAAATAAAAATATATTGTAAAGTACCCTAATTTTTTGAGAAACAAGTACATAAACATGCGCCCAAATACATGTAATATAAACGTATGCAAAAACAGATTCGTGTTAAAAAAAGTAATGTTTATCCAAGTCTCCTGCC
This sequence comes from Magicicada septendecula, assembly GCA_034769895.1. NCBI lineage: Eukaryota > Metazoa > Arthropoda > Insecta > Hemiptera > Cicadidae > Magicicada > Magicicada septendecula. The sequence goes on along the minus strand of CM068375.1, from coordinate 120,592,638 downwards.
TTTTGTGTATCTGAAGAAATTATAAGCCTTTATACATATACATATATAACAAGTATATGTATATGTTATACACACATATATATATACATATACATATGAACAAATATAAATTCATATGAATGAAAAAGCATCATGAATTATAATATACAATGGCACAATGGACCAATGCAATGTAAAAAACTTTATAAAATAAAAAAATGTATTGTGATTAATTTTTATATTTTTGTTTATGTGATTGTTTGAGAGCAGTTGTTTTATTTCATTCATGTGCACTTAAAGATAAAATAAATCAGAGACAAAAAGAAATACAAATAACTATGTTTTCCGTTTTCTTTTATTGCAGTAATGGAAACAGATTGAATTACTGATAACCATATATTGCTGTCTATAAAAAAATTAACAAGACAATGTATAAAATAATCAATATATCAATATGTGTGCTTTGTATACACTCTTGTTCATGCTTACAAAGTTATAATATTTTCATTGTTGTTTTATATGATTATATACAATTGTCTTCAAATCAACTGAATTGTAAACACAACCATATTACCCAACAGATATAGAAAATGTGAGTATAATACATTTCATAGAGTGTTTAGATCTTACAGTTTATTTAGTAAAAAAAATGATGTTAATAACTCAATATTTAAATCGGTACATTTATTTCATATAGCCAATCACAATTATTAAGTGACAGAACGTACTACAAGTGGTTTCTACCCCCTTCAGAGGATAAAAATTACATTAGGCTACATATTGACATCTCGCAAGGAAAGGCCATTTTTCACATTTTTTTAAAAGTGATCTGCTTCACAATATGATTGTAATTAATGTAAAATTTAAATTTGTTGTTTCTTTGAGGTTTCAATTTCTAAGGCTATTCCAAAATACATTTTCCAAAAGAGTTTTTAGTAATAAAATTTATATTTTCAATATTTTTAATGTCAAGCTAAATGTATGTACCTGAGTTATGTTTTTCCTACAAAAAAGTAGAGCCTTCACTACACTTTTTCAAAATACAATATATATACGCTAAACTGATATTTTTTTAATGTAAATGTTTACCATCATTCTCTCTATTCACAGAATTAGGTGAGTTTGTTTTTCAGTATTCTGTAAGAATTGTAGTCTCAAAACAATCCTTAAAATAAAATTGACTACAAAACCATGTGGTACTGGTACATTTAGAAATGGTTTATCCTGGAATCTATTAACAATTTTTAAAGTGAATTGTCTCTAGAAGAATCCAGTGTCTCCCATCAGTATAGTTTTAAAACCTGTCTCAAATTTTGTTGTTGAATATTTGTTTTGTATTTTATGGTTGTATATTTGAAGGTTTTTCTAAATGTTCATTGTGTCAGCTTCGACAAACGTGCCTCATTAGAGTCATGTAATTAATGTATGGGAATTCATTTCCTGTACTTATGGTCTGTGTTGTAAAATTAGATTTGTAAATGTACTTTTTGTATGTATTTAAAGATTAAAAGTAATATTTTTTAATTGTTATATTTTTGTCTGGTGTATATAAATGCAGAACATTAACTACATGACACTAATAAAATAAGAACATGCACACACAACAGCACTATAATAAACATTTGGGAAACCTTAGAAATATGGAAACAAAATACAGAGCAAAATAATACCTGAAAAAATACAGATCAGTACAAACTGTGATACAAAAATTTGAAACAATAAATTTTGGAAATACAGAACAAAATTACTCTCCAAACTGATCACAACGATGGAAAAAAAATAAATAAATAAAACATTAACACTATTCAACAGCACTAGTCAAACAAAACAAATATTTTCACAAGGCAGCAGATCAACATGACAGACAATGAGCCATACTGCTTGATAACATGTCTCAAGTAAGCAAAAAAAAAACAAACATCTTGATTATACATTTATGTAGCATTAAGATGTCAGGATTTGTTCTTGGTTTTGTCATGATTAGTTAACTTTACTTTCACAAACAGGAAAAAAATTTACAACTTTTTTTAATATGTTTTTAGACACTGATTATACTGCCCTCCAATGGACTTCCAAAAATTGTATACTATTTTTGGAATGTCTTTTACTGATTTTTTTTGCAATGTCTTCATAAAAGGTTATAGAATAAAGTTAAGGAAATTTTGGGGGTTAAATAATCACCCCTTTTTCAGGGGTTAAAAAAGCAAAATTTAATTAACCCAGATAACCGATAGGGAATCAAATTCTAAGCAAAAAGGTGGTATACACTTTTCGAAAAATGCGTTGTTTGCAAGTTACAAGGATTCAAAGTTTTGCCAAAAAACCGCATTTTTCAACATTAATCTGCAAATTACTCAAAATCAGTGCCATTTTACAAACAATTTGTATAAGTCAAAGTTAAAGCTTATTAACAGACGAACATTTTCCACTTTTTTTTGGTTCCATTATGTCAAATGATTCTTGAGATACAGCCAAAACAAGCTGCTGATTCACCGTTTTTTGATCAACTCACATGATTCAAACTTATATAACTTGACAAAAAATGGTTAGATCATAATTAACTTAGTATCGAATGAAAGCTCTGTTAATTTTCTAAACAATGGTGGGTTAATTACTTGCCTAGCTTGAAAAATAACGACATTCTGTAGGAAAATATCATAATTTTTGTAATTTTTTTTTCAAGAAATTTAAAAAGGGACGTCCGCCATTTTGTCAAATATGTATATTAAGCACAGATACTGTAATTTTCGGTTGTCTATTATATTAGCAATGTCCTCAAATTTTTTGAAGCATATATGTATTGCTGTACAGTAGTAACGCGTAACGTTTTAAGGAAATTCAAGGTTTTGGATTTTTGTCAAAATTTGCCTTTTTTATTAAATATCTCAGTAACGATGCGTTTTATCGAGAAATTGATATGGACCACAAATAAAGCTTATAAAACACCAAAAATTTTTAATTTCGTTTCATTCCTTTAGGACTAAAATTGCGTCGATGAGTTACAGCAGTTTAAAGGTGTATTTTGCCGACATCGTGTAAAACATTTTTGACTTCTAGGCAAAATATCTATCTAGTGTATAGTAGGTTTTTTACTATAGCGTATAGGAAAACAGTTGTAGCTCTTTAAATGTCCTACAAAATGCATTTTGTTAAACTTTTTTTTTTCTTAAAAATTGACCGAGTATGACCAAAAATGTAAACGCACTCGAACATTAGATTTTGTTATTTGTTATATGTTCGGGTGCGGTCCTGAGAGCCTACTAATTTATACTAAACTAAATTTTTTTTCAAATTGACAATAAAATTAAGTACCGGTATCATTATTATTTTTTTAACAGCTATTGTAAACAAAAGAATATCTGTTGCAATCTGTCACTGTCTGTATTGCTGGTTCTTTATATATCAATCGAATATTTAATTTAATAAAATAATATAATGTTTATGGTTCGACTTTTATTTGATTAAATTTTATAATCATGGATGAAATATACATTTTGTTTACTGAATTTTGAATTATGACCACTAAAAACACGGACCCGCTAGCGGAGACCAGAAGCGCTACCTGATGCTCATTCCTTACAGCTGGCACGTGCTTTTCGGAGCATCAACTGAACGTCGGAATTTTTTGTTATTGTGCAAGGGTTGTAATATTTTGTTAAATATTATTAATGTTGTGATGTTTAAGTCAACGTAGGTTAAACATCCCCAAAAACCTGTAGGTACCCAATTTAAGGACTTCAAAATACATTCTCGCGTTGTTTAGTGTTTTCAACCCTTTAGGGATGGTTTTCAACCCTTGCATCGGATGTATCCCTTGACGTCAAAATCATAATCAGCACCCCCAAAAATCTATAGGTGCTCACTTTCGAGGCTTTGACCGGCATTCTCACGAAGTTTAATACCTACTTACAGTACACCCCCTTAGTCTGTTTAAACCCTTTAGGGGTAAGAGCGGGCCAAAAATTTTCCCTTAACTTTGTTCTAGAACCTTTTAGGAACCGATAGCAAAAGGAATCAAAAAATTACTTGGACAATGACTCAAAATCAGCAGATAGGGCCTATGTCACGCCTCACGTAATACACTATAAGAACAGTTAGATTTTTTGTACTGTTGTTCTTTTCCTTTTTGTGCAATTCTTTTCTTGTCTTTATTATTTATTAAAATCCAGCAAAATAATAATATATGAGTAATAATGTTAACGATAATACAAATATGATGCCAATTTTGTTACTAATTCGATTCATTTTTTTTAGCTAAAATAATGTTTCAACTTCTTTAAAGCTTAAATTAGTTCAGTGGTTATTCATTTAGTTCTTTGTTACATTAGATTGGAATTCAGTGAATTATTTTTTCAAAACCCTCTTTAGTTTTAACTTTGGTTGTCAAGATTTTGGAAAGAGCTGAACATGCCAAAGTCAGCTTCTTACAAATGTCACTATGATCTCTCCTGCTTGTGTCCTTTATAGTGTGTCAGTTTTTTCTGCTATTATAAGAATCTTTCTCACTGACAATGTATGAGACTGTTGCTGTGATTTATCATGTGGCAGTCCAACATGGATGAAGGAGACAAAACCAGTTCTATGCAGTAAAGTCAAGCAAATACTGAAAGTCTGGTATAATAACTGGTGAGAGATTGTTTGCCATATTCAATACTTAATCGCTACAACTGGTTTTGTTGTTACAGCTGATTTCATTATAGGTCATATTGCTTTTACCAAGGTGGTCCTTTGCATGTACACCAAATGTATACAGCAAGTTATGGCGAACATTGTTGTAGCAATGTTGTAACAAGTGATTTCTGTATGTGTCTATATGTTGGGTTAAATATTTAGAAATTTTATGAATATTTACGTAGTACTCATGTAGGAGATAATTGCAGAAAGCTACATAAATCCTATACATAAAATATAAGTCATGTCATATTTAACAAATTACTTATACTAATGTTAATTTTTAAAGAATTTCTGTTGTACCTGTTGCTAGCTTTAGTGGCATATGTGTAGGCCTTCAGTTTTAGTTATCCTTCAATACGGTACTAAATATATCAGAGAATTTACAATTCTCATTCAGTGATGCTGTTTACAAAAGTCCTGTTGACATGTTTAAGAAAGTCTATCAGTATATGAGAGTATGAGAAGGTAAGCTTATGAACAGTTGATGAGAGAAAGTTTGCAGTAGCCATGGAACCTAACAAACATGTTACAAGTTTTTAAAACTGTATCATGGTACTGTAAACTGTATGGTTTAACCACTGCCATAACAGGCTATCATATGCTTGCATATTCATTTATGATTAGTGACTAACATACTGTAAGAAAGATCACACTGTTATAGTCTCTTCACTGTTATTATAACCTTTTCACACATCTTCATCTGTTTTTATTTATTTACAATGTTTATATTAAGAACATAATTTATCATTTATTTTGTAAGGTTCCGTAGCTTTTTATGATGAAAGTATTCTTCTTCTGGTTTGGACTGTGTTTTTGCCTTTGATTTTCTGACAATTCTGCAAATGGTTTTTTTCTCATTATAAGACCTATAGTACTGTTATACTGCACGTATCCATATTATCTTGACTATAGGCTAATTTATATAATTGTATAACAGCTTGACAAAAAGTTAATGTTAACAAAAAGTTTCTCAATCAGAAGAAACAATTATTAAGATTGATAAAACAGTGTTTCCAAGGCCGTATTTAATAACTCTGAGGTTCCATGCAGTTTCTAATAATGAGGCTTCCATCCAGAATTATCTGCATTGAAATTTTAATAATTCTTCCCCCACCCCACAATAAATATTTAATGCATATTCACTATCTGAATATATGTACTACTACAAATTCAATCTCAAAATGTTTAAACATTATAATTAATTTTATTTTGTTTCACAATATTTTCTTACACTTTTATATGGTAAGCAGTACTGTTATCTATATTCAGTTCTCTCTCCCTCTCTCTCTCTCTCTCTCTCTCTCTCTCTCTCTCTCTCTCTCTCACCCTCTGCGTGCGTGCGTGCGTGCGTGCGTGTGTGTGCGTGTGCACGTGTGTGTGTGTGTGTGTGTGTGTGTGTGTGTGTGTGTGTGTGTGTGTGTGTGTGTGTGTGTGTGTGTGTGTGTGTGTGTGTGTGTGTGTGTGTGTGTGTGTGTGTGTGTGTGTGTGTGTGTGTGTGTGTGTGTGTGTGTGTGTGTGTGTGTGTGTGTGTGTGTGTGTGTGTGTGTGTGTGTGTGTGTGTGTGTGTGTGTGTGTGTGTGTGTGTGTGTGTGTGTGTGTGTGTGTGTGTGTGTGTGTGTGTGTGTGTGTGTGTGTGTGTGTGTGTGTGTGTGTGTGTGTGTGTGTGTGTGTGTGTGTGTGTGTGTGTGTGTGTGTGTGTGTGTGTGTGTGTGTGTAACTGTCTCTGGACAGTGAAAACGTTTAAGATACAGGTAATGCATTTTCATTAAGGTTCTAAGACAAAACAGTGAAAGAGACTATATTTTTTAAATATTTAATAGACCCATCCAGTTGGTATAGCAAATCATTTTGATACAGTACAATAAATTTAAAACCTACATTAAAATGAACGACCTTTTATATTTCTTCATGATGAAAAGTGAACAATTACATCAATGAAATCTAACTCTGTTAATAAATTATTCTCAGTACATACATGGCTTTAATATAAGTATTCAGATGGCCTTATTTCATAACATTTCTCGATAAACTTTTACTAATTTTGACAAAGACCTTTCAGCAGATAAAGTAATACCATAATTTAAAGAATATTATCAATCAGATTTCTATGCTCAGGAATGTTGTGCATAATAGGCCACTCTCAGTATGGCCTAAGAGTGTTTTCTATAAGTTTTTATTATATGTATCTGTCTCTATATTTTTTGTCTCAATTACATAAAGTTATTTAAGAACATAGACACAACCAAAATGGGAAACCTCACCCCACCAGGAAAAGGCCCCTCGTCGCTGCTGAGTCCATATAGAAAAATTTGGCACTGCAAGTTACAAAGGACATAAGGTCTTAAATGTAACTCTAATCAATTACAACATTACACTGACTAAACTAGAAGAAACCATTATCCTAACCATTATTATTATTATTATTATTATTATTATTATTATTACATTCAATTCTTTTTCTTGTCACTTTCATAGTCACTGTTGTTCTAACCTTAACAACTACTAATTAGTTTTCAAGGAACACGTTTGGCTGTCAAAAATCATATCATAATGTAGCTGGTGCTCTTAAAGTAAACAAAGTTGTTTTGTTTGTTGATATTTGTTAATTTATCTGTTGATAAATAACTAGTTAATATTTGTTATAATATTATGTAATGTATTTTTTTAAGAGATGGTAATCAAAAGCGAATCATTGTATAACACCGATTAATCAAACTAGAAGTTAATTAAAGGTACTGTCTGTTAGAATTACTAAATGCTGTAAAGTACTATTACAGTTCAAGTATTAGCTTTATATTTTCAGTGGCACAGTCTCTTACAAAATTTCCTATAAAATTTTGAATTTTCAGTATTCGTAAATCATGACGTATTCAGACTTTTGTTTAATAAGACTACTGAGATCATTATAAATATGTGTGTACAAAGACAGTATTTTGAAATTGTAAAAAAATAAGTTTACTTTAGAGTTCTCCTTTCAGGTTTGTCTCTATTCAGGACAGTTTACAATCTTTGATGATACCATCTATCAAACATAATATCAGTGTCTTCTGTAATATAACATATTCTCAGTGTCCATTTTCTGTAGATTACAACTTCTGCCATACATTATAAACATAAAATCAGAGTAACAATGACCAGTCACGAATTGTTTCACGGGGTAATCATAAAATCATTTTACTTTAATCTTCTTATGTTGGCAAAAAATAAATTAATAATATGTCTATAATAAGTTTTATAAATTTATCATAGACATTTACCATATTTTTATGCCAAGTATCTACCTGTAAAACTGTAATTACATGTATTTATTTTGTAATAAACTTTAATTTCCACCACAATACATAATTTTAACAGAAAGTCTCTTTTGCCTATCACTTATTATACATTCAACATTATGTACATAAAATACAACTAAAGTAGCCACACATGAGTTATTAGTTAATAGAAGTAAATCTATTGTTCTCTTTATTACATCACCAATGATTTCAACTGAGCTTCTCATAAAATACGATCAGAGTATTTCATATTCCTGAATTGTGTTCAGAAAAGTCAGGAAGTGGTATACAAAATGACTGTCTCAGTAAAATTGAAAATTACAAGTACATCCAGAAAATGACACGAACTACAATAATATACAACAATTACCATATACGGTTCAACTCAAAAGATGACTCACAATTGTTCATGTAATGCAGAAATATAAAACATGGTATATGTACACTCACACAAGGACAATGATTCTCCTCTTTTGATATAGGAAATAAGGAGGAGATTTATTCTAGACCAGGGGTTTCAAATTTACCCACTCTCTCAAAATCCTCATTCTGAATAGATAAATAAAGTGTTTAACCTTGTATTTGAAAACATTACACAACAAATTTTAGAGTATACAGAAGGTTTAGAGTCTTGATTATAGCAGCTGTGGTTAATGGGTAGTCAAAACTATAAAGAGATAGATAGTTAATTTGTAGACAGCCATAATATACTGACAAAAGTATTAATGATGTGGAACAAACACATTTAAGCTAAAACTTTGTTGGTAATTACTACATCTTAGTATATAAAAGCTGATAGAATTGACTAATGACAAGGGCCAAATTTTTATTTTTTTGTCTACCTGCTTTCTAGTCATTTTCTTATAAAATAAAAGAATTTCATTAATAGAATGGAAAAGGTCAGAAAACTTCAGTAAATGAATTTGAGACCCACTCCCCGAGGATACCATATATTTACCATATATTATATTATTTGTGTAATTTGTATAATGTGTGTACAACTGTACATGCATTAAGATTTGGAGCTCATGACGATGGATACCATTAAAAGTGTAATTTAATCTAACATAATTTTTATTGAAAATGGTTGAAAACTTACTTTCTGAAGTTCTAAAAGCATTAGAACTTTGGAACAGAATTAATATGAAATGGCTTCATTATGACACTAATTTATTTTGTTGAAGTTAAACCCATAAAACCCCAACTTATTTCCTTCAAACATTATACAGTCAAATGTTGATTTTTTTTTGAATTTTTGTACAAAAACTAATAAATTTAGTTTATCTGTGATGAATAGTTGTTTCTATATTATATATATACTGGCAGGGATCCCACAGCTACTGTCGCATCCCCATCTCAGTTTCAATATCAACTTATTCTGTGTATCTTCATTCTTCAGATTCTTTTCTTCCATACTCCTTTCGATCCCTTCTATCCATGTTAATCTAGGTCTGCCTCTTTTTCTTCTGTTGCTAGGTCTGTATTTGAACACACTCACCGGTATTCTTTCTTCACTCATTCTCATTAGGTGTCCATACCAGTAAAGCTGTTTATAATTGTTAATGTATTACAATAAATATTCAGCATAGCAGTACATATCAAATCATAATCCCATTATGTTGGTCATCTTCACTGTGTCACTGAATGAGTTTTGACAGTTAGTCTTCATTTTTACAAACAAAAATGTTCTGATGAAAGCATTCTGTTTTAAGAGCAAAAAAAGTATTTTACATTAAATGAGTTTCCATAATTAGAATTATTTTACGATATAAAATGGAGTCCTCACTACTATACAAATTACCATGAATTTTTAAAAAGAATGTTTAAAATGCTTTAATATAGCTCATTAAATTGATTACTGCACATATTGTTAATACATATATTTCCATAATACATAATGACTAAAAATATTATAGACGTGAAAGACTTAGTGGATATAAAAATATTATCCAAGACAAAATATTGTAATCCACTGCTTCATACTGCTGCCACTAAGCATACTTGAATGTTAATTCATCTACAAATTTCATTTGATCTAAGAATGAGATAACATTTAGAAGCCTTCTGAAGTAATGGTTTGTAAATTTCCTTTCTTAGATAAAAACTATTGCAAATACAAAATTTGTCTTTTTACTTTTATGCAAATACATAACATGTTGAATTAACAGAAGGCTTGATATAATGTTTATATGTTTACGATTAACAGTTATAATACTATTACTACTAACCCCACTTTTTTATTGTAATGTATGTTTAAAGCATTATGAATAATCACATATCATCTAAAAACGTTATATGTTATATGAAGTAAGTGTTTGTGCTTGACTGTTGAAATGTTATACATATATTTTGTTCTGGTTTTACGAACAAATAGTTATATATTTTTTTAATATTAAGTCTTTATGACTTTACATGTATTCAATGTACAAATAATCATTTATAGGCTGAAATACATTCAGTGAGAATGTAACAAATGAATACGAGTATATTCAGTTATATTATAAATTTGGACAATTTATTTTTGTTTAAATTAATATACGTACGTTGTCATAGTAGACAACTGTGACATAAACTAATGTATATGTCAAAAATATTTCATTGTCAGGGGTTTCTATTCAAAACTATGAAAGCATTTAGAAGAAGAGCTCTTCAATAGTTGCACTTTGAAAAAACAGTTATTGTCATCTATGGTCTTCAGAGGACTTTTGTACAGATAATTTCTTAAATAATACTAAATAATACTACAGTGAATAATTTTAAGACACTGCATTTCAGTTATATATATAGTAGCTTCATTAAATGTTGTATGAACAGCTTAGTTATAACAGAATAATGTGGTTAAGTGTTACTTTTTACTTTTTTTTAGTAATATGCTTATAAATGCGATTTTTTGTAGGCCTTGTTTATAAAAATTCTTTTAAATGTATAAAAGAACTTGAAACAGTGTGGTTATAACTGTGCCATGTAAAAGATATATTAAAATAAAATACAGAATATACAGTAAAAGATATATTCTACTAAAATATAGAATGGAATTCCTAAATGTAGACTGTGTGTGTGTGTGTGTGCGCGCGCGTGCACGTGGACATTTGTGGTCACATGTAATTCTGGTCTTTATTAAGTCATATACTTTTTTTATATTTCATGCTTACAAAATATTTTAACATTTATGATCAAATAGCCCATTTAGTCTGTTGGTTTGGTCATTGTAAGAATAGATTAATCAGAATAACAAATATTTATTAATTGTTTCACAACAATTTAATTTTACAGATGTCTGACAATTGTTTCAGTTGATCAGATAATCTTCAGGGAGTAGATAAACTTATATTTATACTCTGTAAACAGAGTAGATGTTTTCCGGTGTTATTTAAAAAAGAAAACCCCAGCATAACAGTGTGAAAATAGTAGGTGTTGTTCTAATAAATTCCAGACAATCATTTTAAAACCGATTACAAAAAAAAAATATATAACAGCTTTTAAAGAGATACAGGCTATTATGGTCAGTGGTGTGTATAGGTATGTTTCAGTATATGCCCCAGATCTCACTATATACACACATATTCTGTTTTTTTAGAGCTGTAAATAGACTTCATGGTTAAATTTCAAGAACATATCATACAAATTATAACTGTTTATTAATAATACGAAATTAAAAATAAAAATTTCAGGAGATTGTGGTACAGGTTCCAAGAACAACCACATGCATACATAACAATTTTGTATCTGTACGTAACTACAGAAATTAGATTATAAATTGAAAAATAACTTCAAAAGTGAAATAAAATATAATCTTTTTTTATTCAATATTTTTTAAATGAGTTTTTTAATGATAGCTGTAGGAATCCCTTAGACCAAGGAACTCTTGCACGACTCTTGGACCCAAGGGGACATGCAACACTTGAAGTGTTTGGATGGTCCAAGGAAGGTAGCTGGATAGAAGACCTTACAAATTTTTCTCCTGTTTGGCAGTTTTCTTTATGGCTGTTGCTTCCTTCTGCATCCTACCTTCCAGTGTTTGTGCTCCAGCTATTCACCATATTTTTAGTCCTGTACCTTCCATGGTGATGTTTACTTGTGTGTTCCAACTATTCCTTCTATACAGCATAAAAAGAAACATTGTAAATTTCAATTTTCTAATAGAAGGATATGAGCCTCCTGGTGGTCTAGTGGCTAACGCAGGCGCTTGATGCGCTCGTGGTCCTGGGTTCAATTCCCAGCGGAGGCTCCGTACGGCTGCACTCAGCGTCGTGAGGCCGAACTGAGTAGGCGCTGAGATACCTGCGCCGCCTCCTGGCTGTGAATACCACAAGTAGCGGCTGGTGACGCGTAGTACTAGCCATGAAACCATCACATTGCACACAACAGCCACGCGTACCCTTGGTCCTTTCAGGGACTGTTGAGCAGAAGTTTGACTTTGAATAGAAGGATATAAATTTGTTATTAATTTTTTGTGTTTTTCAAAATATCAGTTCTTTTATAGTAAACGAGATATTTCATATTTAGTGAATTCTGAATTTTAAGCCACCCATATTGAACAGAAATTTAAAACACGTGGTTTTTAGAAGACAAATAAGTTAAACATTTACATGATCACATATAGACTGGAATTATTTACCACACCAAGTGATTTTAAAATCTGTGTTTTTAACTCATGGTTTTGTAAATTTTACTGAGTGTTTGTTATGACATGCACTGATTTATTTCATTTGATATTCATTTACTGAAAATGGAATGTGTTCTGGAAATAAGAAAATATTATTTTATTTATTAAATACATGTCAAGAAAATAAAATATGCTCTCAAATTAGCAAATTATAAATTACTTGAAAAAATATCAACAGATTAATGTTTACAAACAAGCATTAAACTGTAACTGCCAAAGTTCTAGCAGTTATAACAATTACTTTTATATTGTTGTATGCTAGTACAAAAATGTGATTTCAATGCATTCAACGTGGCTAATAAGTTTGGTTTTTCAATTTTGTTCTGTGAGTCATGTGCCAGCCAACATAATATTTGAGCTTGCAGACAAAAATTGTTTTGTAATGTGTGTGTTGGGGATGAGGTTTACCCTGATAATCTGGATAAATTTTGGGAGTTTTGTTTGTTTTTCCAAAAGGTTTGGATTAGCAAATGTGTTGATATTCCTGCAGCTGAATATTGTGAAATAATTGAGTATGTCATGTCCTAAATTAAAGTTAAGGAATGAAACATCAGAGTACAATAACTCAAAATAAATGTATTTTGGTATGTAAATAATAATTAGACCAGCCTCCATAAAAAAGTATTTTGTATATATTTCATAGTTTCCATTTTAAAATGTAAAAAAAAACTTTTCAGATTTTTAAACCCATACATTTGACTCATTTTAAAATCATAATTGATTTCCCTTCTCTTAATTTGCTTTAATTCTTATTTTACTGATTTATTTGTTTAAACTACATTAATTTTCTTTACTGATCTGTAAGCATCTGTACAGCAATCTTATTTGTAATTCTTACTTCAGTATAATTTATTTAGTGTTTGTTCAGAATATCAGATGTTTAGATTGTCGCTGTTAGGATTATTTAGGTTCCACTGTAATGATATTTATAATTAAAATAATGTTTACATATAAATAATTAATTTATTTTTATACAGATTGGTTTTTTACACATGAAAACTGTTAACATTACAATTACTAAATTACTTGGACCTGCTTACTTATGAGATATGTTTCAGGTGCAGTTCATATATTTTATCCATTTTCATGCAGTTACTGTTTACTGCATTTTCATGCAGTGATTTAATTTGTAATTTATAGCAGCAAATCAGTAATGACTGGAAATGGGTATACATGACAATACTGTTAGAAATTAACTGCATATTTTATTAGTCAGTAACTTTGTTCCTAATAATTGTATGTGCAAGACAGGTTGATTGAGAGCAAGAACAAGTGATAAGGTGGATAAAAAATATTTTTTATAGTATTGTTTCTGCTCTGTTTTTCTGTTTTAAATAAAAATAAAATTATAAAATGTTGTAAACCATCAGTTTCTCAGTAGTGATTACATGACAAAATAAATACTATGAAACCACTTGAATTACTGCAACTCCAGAGATATTCATTGATGGAATATTTAAATTGTTAATTTTAATTATGTATTAATAAATAATTTTTTAGTCATCAAATAAGCTATACCGATTACAAAAAGATTTCTCTCTAACAAGCACAAAAATGTATAAATTATTGTATTTATTCTATGTATAAACATATTTTCAAGCATTTTAAAAATTGAAACGACTACAAAATTTGAAGTATAATCATAAGAGACATTGTCGAAAAACATGTAAGCACGTATAGCCTGTGGCATTGACAATGAATGAATTAACAGAGAACAAATTAAATAATAATTATTCTCATAAATTATTAAAGTAATGATAAAAATTTTCTATCATAAATATGTACAGTTATGCTTTTTATGTTTTCTAAGAAAGCAATGAAAAATAAAAAAGAAAATAATATAAATTATTTACTGTCTCCAAAATGTAAATGATACAAGTGCACATTTTTTCATACTCGAATGGAAGTACATATTGTAAATCAAGTGAACATTTGCATGTTTTTTTTTCAAAAATAAATGAAAACTGATATTTCTCTTGAGTTACTACTTCCTTTGATTTTATCCTGATGGCTATGCCCTATCCTCCCTTTCCCCAAAAATAAGGTCTATTTTTTCCTAATTTTCTATTCTGACTGAAAGTCTGTTATAACCTGTTGTTTGATTTTGTAGCAAGATGAAGACTTCATCAAACAATATTCGTAGTCCTTCAGCCTTTCGACTGGTTTTTACCCTCCCCGCATATACCCGTGGTGCGTGTGGTAGTGAGTCAAACAATATTATAAGAGCATAAAGGACAACTAAAGAGAGTAATTGCCTGAACTTACTGAAAGAAGTCTTAACGAATAATTTTTTTAATTATGTAATTAAATGCGGATAATCAGTTGATTTAGATTATTTGAGACATAACTGGGATTAATGAACATATAGTAAAAATTACAGTATATACTGCAGTGTATACCTGTAGGTGTAATCGCTAACCTTTATGGTAAATGTGGGTTTATTTAATACATGTAGTTTGATTTGAAGCATGTACTGCTTAATTTTAAATATTGCTTAATAAAAATCTACCTAGGTATTCTTCATCCAGAATTCTTCCTTATTATCATTAATAAAAACAAAACATGTTATTAATTCAGCTTTGAACTTGATGTTTGAAGCTTCTTCGAATGAAGAAGAAACGAACAATATTACTCCTGTCTTTTGCCCTGGATGATATGCTACCCCAATTAAGCAATTAAAAACAACTAGTCTGTTTTTATTCATGGTTTTTCTTCTTCTTCTTATTCTTCCACTTCTTTCTTGTCCCCATTTGCAGCGAAGCATCAGGGTCTTTCAAAAGGGGCTTCCTTCTATCATGGGTGAGGTGTTTAATTTTGAATGCCTTGTTTATGATGTTCCATTCTTTGATCTTTATCCCAAATAAGCAACTGTTCCAATCAACCATTGGAAACAACTGTTCTAATAATTGGAATCACCTGCATTTGATAAGACAACTGTTTATTTTCTAACATAAAGACAAAATAGCAGCTTTTCCAGTTGAGGCGCAAGTAATATAAGCATTGCAGTACCCATCAGTATTGGACAATCGGTTATAAATTTCCATGATTAATTTAATAACAAAAGTTTTCCCACACCCAGCCGGACCAGTGAAAAATATTTGCAAAGGTGATTTTTTCTCAGATAGTAAATGGCCGATAATATGAAGCAGTAAAGTGCGTTGTTTTTCATTCGCTTTTCTCATGTATTCACAAAATTCTGAAAGTTGTAGAACATTTTCTTTTTTTTTGGCAATCGCTCCAAGTTTATTTAGTGCTGCCATTGAAGATCACTATTAACATTTGAATCAGGATCATTATAAAGTATTTCAAAAGGGTTTGGTTGAGGAAATTGATTGGCTAAATTGTCTACTTCTTCTTCATCATCGATGTCGCCTTCACGACATAACTGACGGCAAATTTCAATAGTTTTTGCAATATCTAGATTTGATTCAAATTCTTTTCTTTTAGAAAAAAATAAGTTCTTCATTATCGTTGTATAATTGTATAAATTTCAAGTCTCTTAAAATTTCCTCATCTTCATTTCTAAATGGTAAATGCAATGTAATCATTTCCCTTTTATACTCGTTCAAATCTGTTCCCATATCGTAATTCCTATATCTGATTATTCTAGGTTCTTCTCTTTCTACGTAAATACCTTTATTGTTTTTATAATATTTTGAAACAAATTGAACCAAGCTAACATGTTCCAAATCTTCAGGCCTCTTTTCGTATTGTCAAAACAGTTCTCTTTCCATACTTCTGTGCATTCATCATCAATTTCACTTAGTTCTTTAAGTGTTTTTCTAATTCTTTGTAGTTCAATGGGCCACACTGTAGGTATATACACAACAACAACTAAACTTTTTGACATGGGCTCTCGGAGTAAAAACCATGCTGCTTCTTGACTACTCGTTTCCACAGAATTGAGCAAGTCTACGCTCAACTTTCTAGTGATTTCTACAATATCAAAGCTGGGATTTTCATCCATTGTTTCAATGATTTTTCGTTGCAAATGACTAACACCTCGGTTTGTTTTATTAACGTATTCCGCAACATAATTTGCACAAAAATACTCTTCTGTAATCAATTGTATATCCATATTTGATTTTAAAACATTGAGAATGAATGGATTGAAAGCATTATGCCACTTTTCACTAGGTTCACGTTTAATAAAAACTCTAGGCCTTTTTATTAAACTGAGTATTTTCAAGTAATCTTGATCTGAAATTATGTTATTCTTTTCGTAGAAATCATTAATATCGTCATAGTCATCATTTTCTAATTGAGTGCGTATTTCAGTGTAACGTTTCGCATAACCTGAAAATCCCTCTTCTGAACTTTGCATGGGAGTCAAGATAACAGTCGAACGAGATGGCATGAAAGGTGCCTCAAATCTACATTTTTGTTTTTTGTTGTCAACAATTTTCTTGTAACAAGTAAATGTATGTTTGTGAGTTTGAACTTTTATGTAACCAGATGCTTCATTTGCAGAAACAGAAATCAAACTATTTATCAATTCGATAGCATTATTGTAACCTTCGCCAAGAACATCACCAGGATCGTTTTCAAGCCACAAAAGTATATGTGCGTGTGGACTTCCACGATGTTGGAACTCAATTCTTTTGAAATAATGTTTAATTCTAAACTTTCCAAATGGGCTAAATCTTTTTGACTGTAAAATGAGTATGATAGAATTCACTATTTTATTGAAATAAATAGCACAAGTTACGGAATCTTCATTAATCAAAATGCTTTTATCTATAAATGAAAGATCTTTTAGTTGTTCGTCGGAAATTTCAAGACCTCCATTTATTAACTTGAATAATAGTTTAAGCAAATCTGGCCACCCTATTTCATTGGCACTCATTGTTAGGAAAATTGGTGGTTTTCCTAGCTGTCGTATCGTAGCGAAAAGATCTCGTTTTCTTTCCATCCAATACCATGTTGAATTAGGTATAGATCTTAAAAATGCTAAGTTAGTTTCGATACAGTTGTGTATGATTCAATTTGTTGTTTAGTGATTTTTGTGTCAGTCCCAACGTGTTTAAATGCAATACTGAGGCTATCACGAACTCTTATTCTAATAATTTTTATAGCCATATAAAGTAAATGATGCGGCATTACTGCACGTCTGTCTGTGCACCTCAATTCACTCGATGCCATCATAAAAGGTGTCACTGAAACATTTTCTTTGAACTCTCGAAATTGTCCGAGATATATAGCTGGAAAAGATAGTTCCTCGGCGTGTTCATCAAACAATAGGCTTGTAGGAATCTTGTGTTGCCCTGGTGCTATCGCCAAATATTGATCTGGGTTCCATAATAGAGTATGTTGTTGAGCAGTTAAACTTTCTTCTATAAGTATTTCTTCACTGATTTCATCTAAATTTAATTGAAGATTATTTGTTGTGTTGTTGAAAAATGACTCATCTACAGTAATACCATAATGTTTGTACAAAGGTGTTGGTATTAAAAATTCTAACCACCGCCTCAATGTTAAATGGTTGACGTATCCATTTAAGAAATCAGACTTGTGATTAATTTGTCGTTTTATATGAACAAAGATATTATGCTCTTCATGAATATTTCGTGGCAATATATTGACCATAGTATTAACCTCAACTGGTATATTAATAACCTGTCCGTAAATACCAAATTGTCTGTGAACATGACTAAGCCTTCTTATTTGCATAAACGGCAACCTAGGAGAAATAAGTCTTTCAGAAACTTGATCAAGTGGTGGTAAAGGTGGATCCGTTGGCATTGGAGGATATTTAAATCCATTAAACGTTGACATAGTTGGTATTTTATTCTTATCAAGAGCGGTTTTACAAGTCGCATATCTTCATGATAATTCTGCAAACAAAAAACCATAAAAGTATATTTCATTATTTTAATCAACATTACTAATGAAAAATACAGTAACGCATATTGTAGCATGACAGATAATCCACTAAGTTTTAATTCAAATATGATCATAATTACATTTAAATAAATTAACTCAAAAGAAAATTCGAAGGAAAATAATGAATTATTAAATAAACATAATTAACTATCAAATGAAAATAATCAATATCAAATGAAAGAATTAAAAATCAAATGAGAATAATTAAATATCAAAGTGAACAACACCACCATAAAAGAAAAGTATAATTAAATTAATAAAATGCAATGATAAAGTATCAAGGAAATTAAATCCAAAGGAACTCATATAAAAAATCAGGAGATTACCCAGGAAGGTTAGGAGCAGGTGATAAAGAAGATACCCCGAACCAACCAAAGGAAAAACTTACCTTGGAAAACCCAAGACAGAAGAAGGAAGAAAAAGAAGATGTAGGATGGGAGAACTACGAAGAATACCCGTGAAAAACCTATTAATAAAAATAATAAACCCCGAACCAAATATTAATATAACCCCAAGAAAGTATAACACCCCAAAACCTCATGTAAAATAATTATAAACAAAAGTGTTTAGTAGTAAATAGAAGTGCACCAAAGAAAGTTATTAAGTAATAAAATAAACAAATCTTCACAGTCCATTATAACTAAAAGTTTGGTCTTAGAATATTGTAGAACTCAAATATTAATAAGAACCAACAGTGTTAAGTGTACCAGTGCAAGTGATTTCTATTTAATAAACTTCAAGTGTAAAGGTGTAACTTATATTTTAACTATGTACAATCAAATAACTTTCAGTTTT
The DNA here is from genome assembly GCA_034769895.1 of Magicicada septendecula. Taxonomy (NCBI): domain Eukaryota; kingdom Metazoa; phylum Arthropoda; class Insecta; order Hemiptera; family Cicadidae; genus Magicicada; species Magicicada septendecula. The sequence goes on along the minus strand of CM068375.1, from coordinate 120,573,366 downwards.
ATAATAAATACAGAAATGAAATATCATGAAGTATTATTATGGAAATATGTTAAATATTTCATAAAAGAGGCCACATTTTTTTATCAAAGGGCATTCATAGAAATGCAAAATGATAAAGAGAGCTGAGGGGAAATAATTACTGTGACAGGGGATTGAAAAATGTAATATACAATTAAACAGAAAGGACTGTAATTAGATTAAGTTTAAAAGAATAATTAACAATCAATGGCTAACTATGTTCATGTTTAGAGCCTAGGAACTCCACATTTCAATGTGTTAAAATAATATAGAATAATAAGTAATATAATAATGTTTATTATGTATAACAGTGTCCATACAGACTAAAGTGTTTCTGTATGCATACTAGACTAATTTGTCAAATGTTTGTTATGTATTTTTAAAATAGTTGAAACCCAAAAGGTCTAGCTCTAAAGACTGTTCATTAATTTTCAATATTGTTTTTTATAGTATGAGCATGAATACAATGCTACATGTTTCAATAGTTGTATAAGGAATTTTTATTTGATATTATGTTAACTTTAGACAGTCAGAGAGGGTATATAATTGATAATATTAAAAAAGCATAATAAAACATACGTAAAAAAGCAAAAGCATACGTTACAAAGCATATGTAAAACAATAGTATCTAGGCCAAAATGGAAATTTCAATAACATTAATATTTGAGTAAGGAAGTTAAATAAACCAAGCAAACTAATTAGATTTATATAAGGTAGATCAATCACCAACTACTATAACTGAAAATATACTTTAAAAGAATCATATAAAAGATTGTATAAAATTATTAAAAAATTTCAAAACGTAATACCTAACATTTCAAGGAGAAATAGTAAATTCATTAATTACAACTAAAAGACAGATCAAATGTTAAATTTATAAGGAATTAAGGAAAGGTAAGGATTTATATCAATCAGAAATTTATTATAGTCATATTTATAACACCTAACATGGCTAATATTTTGGACAAGAACAGGAACCAGATAGTAGGCCTATATTTCCAAAAAGACAGAAATATAGCAATTTTAACAAAAATATTTATAAATATGGACTATTGCATATCAAATTAAACAAAAAGAGTTAAATAAACCAATTATATAATTAATAGTTCACGAAAGTAATCCATAAACAAAAAATATTCTGTATATAATGTATTTTATTATCACATGAATAGGAAGTGAAAAATATTTAAACAATACTTTTTTCATATTAACTTGGCAAGATATTTCATGAGACGAAGGAAGTAAAACAGTTCTTAATTAACATTCAACGTGTACGGTTGTTATAAAATCGCTCTAAGAACCTATCTCGAATATATGTAATGGCGTATAAGGTTATGCAGTAAAAAACGAGAGTTACCGAAATTGACATTTTTAACTTAAAATCAGTGATACACACCAACACAAACAGTGAGAACAATCAATACTAAACAGAGTACTTGTGAAATAAACCAGTAAAACTATCACACATTAAGAATTCACGTTACAACGAAACTCACGATTTCGCTACACACAGACGAGAGTGAAAACACAATTATACCAAAACAATTAAAACCAGTGAACGAAGATCACTTAAACAGGACACCTCAAACAACACAATAGACATTATACACTATTCCGGAGATAAATATCGGTATGGAGAACCATACATGACTTCCATATTCTAAGATTTATATTTAAAATCATTTTCGAAATGAAATATTACCTAAATATTCCCTAAAGACGAAAAGTCTGTCTATGAATCATTCCTCTGTAAACACGTGCAGTTACACTGCCCAGCGATCCACAAGAAGGAAATCGCTATCCACGCTGGACACTTTTTCGGCTTGCATGCGTTATGTTGGTATGGGTTCGGCACTTTCCATTTAAAAACCATGCAAATGTAAGAAAATAAACATGAATGAGGCCAAAAATAACGCGAACTGTGTGTGTGTGTGTGTGTGTGTGTGTGTGTGTGTGTGTGTGTGTGTGTGTGTGTGTGTGTGTGTGTGTGTGTGTGTGTGTGTGTGTGTGTGTGTGTGTGTGTGTGTGTGTGTGTGTGTGTGTGTGTGTGTGTGTGTGTGTGTGTGTGTGTGTGTGTGTGTGTGTGTGTGTGTGTGTGTGTGTGTGTGTGTGTGTGTGTGTGTGTGTGTGTGTGTGTGTGTGTTCCCTGCCTTTTCATTGCGGTAGTCATAATAATAAAATGGAAACGTAAACAGTACATAACTGAGAAAAAAATACATAAATGAAAAAACTATAATTTTATTGCCTGGCAACAAAATTATTTTATTTTTAACAATTACCATTGTTTGAAAAAGTTTAAATGAATTTTCAAGTACTTTACTCTTGTTAAAACGTAAAAGGTTGCAGGTAAACTACCCCTTCCCCTTAACCGATCTTCACCAAAATCAAAATTCCTAGAGTCCTCTACAATTCACTGACGTATGCAAAAAATGATTTGATTATGTTTGAATTTGCGACTGTTATCGTTTGCCATAGAAAATACGCTTGATAAAAAAACGTTGCAGGTAAACTACCCCTTCCCCTCAACGAAGTTATCGTTTGCCATAGAAAAAAAATCTACAGACACACACACACACACACTTTTCGGAAAACGACTTTTTTTCATGTTTTGAGTGTAGTAGAATCAGAATCTGCAATAATCTCGAACACGATTTTTTTTGCCATCACCATACTTCCATTCCTTAAGGAATATGGAAGTAATAAAACAGTGGTGAAGGTAATTTTATTATCAGAATTTCCAACCAACATTTAGCAGTTTTCGTCTACAACGAGGCGTGCCGCCATTTTGAACTCCCATGATGCAACGTGTTTGCCAGCAACGGTTCGTCACTACAGCATGGGTCTGCATATTACTTCCATATTCCTTAAGGAAATGGAAGTATGGTGATGGCAAAAAAAATCGTGTTCGAGATTATTGCAGATTCTGATTGTACTACACTCAAAACATGAAAAAAAGTCGTTTTCCGAAAAGTGTCTGTGTGTGTGTCTGTATGTCTATGTGTCTATCTGTGTGTCTGTGTAGATTATTTTTCTATGGCAAACGGTAACTGCCGCAAATTCAAACAGAATCAAATAATTTTTTGCATACAGTCCTGATTTGTAGAGTACTCACGACCTATTGTTTTTGGTGAAGATCGGTTGAGGGAAAGGGGTAGTTTACCTGCAACGGTTTTTTTTATCAAGGGAAATTTTTTTTTTGGCAAACGATAACAGCCGCAAATTCAAACAGAATCAAAAGATTATTTGCATACAGCCCTAAATTGTAGAGTTCTCAAGACCTACTGTTTTTGGTGAAGCTCGGTTAAGGGAAAGGGGTAGTTTACCTGCAACATTTTTTTAACAAGGGTATTATTTATGGCAAACGATAACAGCCGCAAATTCAAACAGAATCAAATAATTTTTTGCATACAGCCCTGATTTGTAGAGTACTCAAGACCTATTGTTTTTGGTGAAGATCGGTTAAGGTGAAGGGGTAGTTTACCTGCAACCTTTTACGTTTTAACAACAGAAAAGTACTTGAAAATTCATTTAAACTTTTTGAAACAATGGTAATTGTTAAAAATAAAATAATTTTGTTGCCAGGCAATAAAATTATAATTTTTTCATTTTAATGTAAATTATGTATGAGTTAATATCTTTATATATATAATTCTTCTGTACGTGTGTATGTCACTGAACTCCTCCATGTATAAAATAATATATCGTTCGTGGCAGGTAAGCATATCTCAGTTATGTAATGTTTATGTTTCCATTTTGTTATTATGCCTACAGCAATAAGAAGGCAGGTAAGACACACACACACACACACACACACACAAATCGCGTTATTTCTGGCCTCACTCATGTTTATTTTCTTACATTTGTACACTTTTTAAATGGAAAGTGCCGAAACTCACACCAACATAACGTGTGCAAGCCGAAAAAATGGACATCAATTTGCTTCCTGTGGATCGCTGGGCAATGTAACTGCACGTGTTTACAGAGGAACGATTCATAGACAGACTTTTTGTCTTTAGGGAATGAACCATCTGCAAGATGCTGAGGGTCCATGAGTGACTTCGGAGCGCTCCTTCTTTTTCGCGTGTTTGTTCTGTGAAACATACGCTGTAGATTCGCAGCTTTACTCTAAGCAATGCTCAATAGGAAATGTTGAAAATTTTTGTCCACAGTGTACCCTCAATTCACACTAAACCTGCTCTGATGTTTTAATTACGGACATCATAATATTAAAACTTTGGAAACTTGAGCACTACTTAATGGAGATCAATCATTAACTTATACAAGCCATTAATTGTATGCATATATTTTATATATATGTGTACAACGTTATCGGCAACAAAGAAGTAGTTTTTGTTAAAATTCCTTCCCGGGATATTTGGCTGTAGTCCAATGTTTTCTACAAAACCAGACGTTTCGGCAATGCCATCGACTTCCATCATCAGTGAAAATCGAGTGCGATAACGTGAGGTGGTATACGTTAGTGACCACAGTACTGTGGTTAAGGCTGAAGCAGTAAGTAGAAAGAAGTAGTTTCTATGGTAATATTTCATTTCGAAAATGATTTTAAATATAAATCTTAGAATATGGAAGTCATGTATGGTTCTCCATACCGATATTTTTAATTTTATAAACATTATATTTTATTATAAACCTCGTTATTTATTAATTATTAAGAATTCTATTGTACATGTTATACTTTCTATGATTGTCCCTTCGCTGACTATATAACTATAACCGTTAAAAGAACAATTCTGAACATTAATATAATATAACCTGTTTTGTAAAATCGATTTATCCCTGTACAAGAGTCAACATCATATCAATATCGATTTCTAATCGATATTTTACAATTAAATATTAATAAATCAAATTAATTCTATTATCTCGTTATAAAATTATTTCATACATTAATATAAGAGTGTTTATTAAATACAGAACTTACTGGAAGACGACATTTACAGAAAGGAAGTGAAATACTGGAGTATCAAGAAAATCGTTAATCGATTAGTAAAGTAAGACAATCTGATTAACTCCAGAATCATTTACGGTCAACCAGAAGTGCATATATTAACCTAATAAACTCAAAGAATTTTAAAATTTTAAACGAAAACTCACAACAAGAATTATTTATAAATTCTTCAACAACAAACATAAAAAAAAAAATTTTTATTTTTTTTTTAAATCAAATTAAAATTTTTTTTTGTACATTACAGAATAATTTATTTGTAACAGCTATAAGCGCCTGGTTACAATATATATATATATATATATATATATATATTTTTTTTTTAAATTACCGTAATAGTTCTGAGAATTTCTTCATTTCTTGCATAAATATTTTTCAAGTCAATTTTGAACCATAATCCGTCACATACAGAACATGAATGTCCAAATGTATTATTTGTAAATTTCTTTTTAAACTCTTCATGAGCATTATCATGTTTTTTGTAATCAGTATAAGTATTCGAAAGTATTGGTATATGTTGATCATTATCTAATAAGTGTGGCTCTGGAGAAGCAAGCTGATTATTTGCAGATTGAATTATTAACTTATTAACTTATTAGTTATTAATTATTATTAACTTCTGAAATATAAATAATTAAAAATTGAGAACATAATTTTTTCAAGATAAAACAGTATTGTTAAAAAATTAAAAAAATAAGGCTATAAAATAGAATACAAACCTAGGCATCAGTTCAACAAATGGAGTTTGTTATGATAATTGTGATGGTTGGATACTTGAAGTTAGTGGTAGTGATAGTTGTTCAATGATCTCATCTTGATGAAGGCTATGCTGAGAAGGCGGCTGCTCCCTGACATTAATATTTGGAGTAAGTTGTATAATACGTGGTTGCTGAATAACCACGTCTGGATAAAGGCTATGATGTGATTGAATAGATTGCAAATCATTAGATAATTCTGATTGAGTTAACCGTGATGTTGATGCTTGTTGAATTATGTTATCTTCAACCCTTTAATGAAACCAAAAATAACCAACATTATTTTTCAAATTCCAACGACATTCCAAACTATATTTATGTTGGTATTACTTGATTGCAATTTTATTGTTCAAAAAATCTATACACATATAATTATTGCTTTTTTATTGCTTTTGCTTCATGAATTATCTGCACAGTATATTAGATCCAACATGAAAAAGTCAACAAAAAAACAACCCACAGCTGGCATTATTGTTCAATGACTCCCAAAATAAATAAAATAAAAAACAAAACACAAAGAAATATCCCTAAATATATAACATATGGGTTAGGCAGAAAGATGTAAGCCGATTATAAAAGTTTCTTTATTTCTCATTTAAATCTAATATTGAGAGAACAAGTCAGCGTGTAACTGGAACAACACTATTCGATTATTATGTTTTAATTTATAAACATTATTAGCAATAAATAACAATAGGGTTTTTCATATTTTTTTCTGAAAGTTGAACCCAAAATAACAAATTGAAGCTGATTTTGCAAACTTTTCAACAAAAATTATCGAAAATGTGAGCTTATAAACATTATTTTTGCAATAAATAACAATAGGTTTTTTCATATTTTTTTCCGATTGTTGAACCCAAAATAACAAATTGGAGCTGATTTTGCAAAATTTTCAACGAAAATTATCAAAAATGTGAACTTATAAACATTATTTTTGCAATAAATAACAATAGGGATTAAGATTTTCAAAACGTAATATTAGTACGATATATACATTTTTGAATAATAAAACGAATATCTTAATTTTCAAATTGTGCCGCGTATCTCCGAGCACAGGTAAAACAGATACCGACGTAAACAAGAGAAAAGACATAATTCAAAAAGAACACGTGTCGTTGGAATAATATACAAACTGTATACATGCTGTATATTGGTGTCTTTTTTTATTATTTTTGTATTAAAATAATGCATTATTTTAGTACAAGTCAGCTAATTTGAAATGAAATGATAATTATACTTGCCTTTGTACTAGGTGTGAACTAGATTTGCACTAAACTCATGTAACCTTTTGTAAGAATTCGAACGTCTTTCATTTGATGTTTTTGGCATTGACTTAATTTTTTCACTTTTCTTTTTTTATATATTCACGCATACCGACGTAAACAAGAGAAAAGAAATAATTCAAAAAGAACACGTGTCGTTGGAATAATATACAAACTGTATACATGCTGTATATGGGTGTCTTTTTTTATTATTTTTGTATTAAAATAATGCATTATTTTAGAACAAGTCAGCTAATTTGAAATTAAATGATGATTATACTTGCCTATGTACTAGGTGCGAACTAGATATTTGTTCACTAAACTCATGTAACCTTTTGTAAGAATTTGAACGTCTTTCATTTGATGTTTTTGGCATTGACTTAATTTTTTCACTTTTCTTTTTTTTCGATATTCACGCATATATTCTGCTCTTGATATCTTTATTTTTTTTCATTCAATTCATCTTCTGATGTATCTGACATTTTAATTAATCACAAACGGCACAGAACTATACGTGTGATAACGAGCATGATAAACTGTTTATAGAGTACTAAAGCAGACGCTTCGTGAGAGAGAGTGGGAAAGAACATGGGATGCAGAGAGGAGGAAATTGTTATGGATTCTCGTCGCATTCCTTTCTGATGATGTCACATTCAACCAATTCACTCCCGTGTAAATTTTTTCCCTTTCCTCTGCTATAAGAAGAGTGGGAAAGAACATGGGATACAGAGAGGGGGAAATTGTTACGGATTCTCGTCGCATTCCTTTCTGATGACGTCACATTCTAATGATTCACTCCCATGTAAATTTTTTCCCTCTCCTCTGCTATAAGAAGTTAACACTTCAAAATCTCGTAGAAGCCACTTAATTTGAATTTTTTTTCTTCAGTGACTGTACTATGTGTACAGCCTGAGTGTTAGCCATTACCATTTGTAACCTAAAACATGTCCTCACCATTCACATTTGGATTCTAGGTAGGAATATACAAAAAAAAAGTTCCTATTAATATAGATCCAGAACCATCTGGTTTTCCATTTGGCCATCATTTTTGTGTGTTTTTTTAAGAAAGAATTTATGTCTTAAGAAGGAACTGAAATATCTTAATGAAATTTTGTGTACATGTTTACATTATGTTCTTTAATAAATAAAAAAATCATGTTTATTTTGTGATCTAAAATTTCAAAACGGTGGCCATTTTAATTCTTTGATCACTAATAGCCAGGGGCGGACTGGCATCCCTGGGGGCCCTCAGATGGAAGCAGTCAAGGGGCCCCCTACAGCTACAACATGCACACACATATTTGTGTGCATATACTTTTTTAAATTATTTATTAAAACATAAGTGAACGTTTTAATACAAAACATACAGGACAGTTTATTTGATTATTTAGACTTCAACATAACCAGCTTTAAAACCATAATTACCTGTGTCAATGATATATATAGGGTAAGTTACCAACAAATACTACTGGAAATAATCACGCTATTTATTCTGTGAAACTTACAATACAGATTTAGAAGTAATATAAAATTGTAAAAAAATTAAATCTAAAGCGTAATTTATCTCAAAGAACAAATAATATAAAGTTCTTGAATCCACACAGAAAAAACAACTTATGGATTTCGAAATCATCATCCTGTAAAATTATAAAATCTACTACTTTCATGCTGGAAAACCAATAGAAGATTAATATCCTAATAGCAGCAATAGGATTTCATAAACTTAAGGAGTGATACAATGACTTTAAAATCCTTATCCTACATATAACATTGCACTAACCTAACAACTTTTTCCTAACTTCTTCACTGGTTATTGCTATTTCATCTGTAATTGCATTTTTATCTAAGTTGACAAATAAGTCTCATTCTACATTCATAAACAGTAGATTGAACATCAACTCTTGATTCAACTTTGACCTAAGTGTATTCTTGACAATTTTAAGTTTAGAAAACGCTCTCTCACAGGTTACTTGGGTGCAAGGAAGAGTTAATACAAACTTGTAGGCTATGCAAAGATTGGTAAAGAGCCCAGACTGAGATAATTCAGTAACAACATAAAAGGCACACACTAAACGCCTAAAACATTTTTTCTTCTCAGAGCAGTAAACATAATCTTCCTCTTCTTCTGTTCTAAATCATCATCCTCACTGTCTTCTTCGTATCACTATCTTGTTTTTTTTCATTCTCATCCCTTTCTGCCTTTATGAAACCTTCATACTGATCTGCAAACTGTAATTCTCCCTCAAAGACTGATTCTGCGACTGAGAACTGGAACTAGTTAGCCAAGAATTTAAACTCTCTGAAGTTTTAGCTGCCTTTGAAGATTTTCTCTTCTTTTCTTTTCTTTTTTGAGCACAACTTTGTATAATGTTTCCTATTAGCCTACTTTGATTTAGTCATTCTATAAAATCAAACATACCACATGCACACAACTACAACACAGCGCAGGGGAGGGGCTAAGGAGTGGGAACAGACAAAAACATAAGACATCAGATCCTTGCCTCCGTTCCGGGGCTTCCCTGGTAGGGAAGAACACGGTCAAGTGCACTACTCATCAGGGTTGCCAACTCCTCGAGGTGATTTTACACTAATATTTGCCTCAGAAATAATAATTAATCAACAAATTAACAAAAACACTTGAAATACATGTAAAGAAACCTTCACTTTAATTTAAAAATCAAAAAATATAATTATTCAATTAGCACTGATATTTTAACATCTAGTTACGATTTATTCAAAAAAAAAAATAAAAACTATCTTATCCAGGCCACGTTTTAACAGATACTGAAAACAAACATTGCTTGCCGGGCACCACTTCTCTGTCATGTGAGTTACCATGAACTAGATTCATTTATTTGGAGTCCGGGGAAAAACGCTCGGGTGTGGGACCCTAGTCTCGCTGTGGCTCTGTGGCCTAGCGCTAAGCTTACTGACAATAAAATAAAACAACCTTGATGAGGTTAGTCATGAAAGTAAATAATAGACCTGTAATAACATTAGGCCCACTATACATGTTTCTCTACGTTGTTGTTGTTTTCCGTTTACTTCAACAGTTAACTTTTTGTTTCTACTCTATAGAACATTTATACCCTACAAATTTACATAAAATCACAATTAAAAATATTCCACAGTGTATTATGAGGGTGGAGCCCCCTTGAGCTCAGTGCCTGGTCCATTGTCACTCCATCCCACCAATCCATAGCCCCAGTTGTATAACTCTTTTAACTCTTTTGAATCTTGACATAAGGCCCTGAGGGCCTCCCAGGCCTTCGGGCCCCCAGCCCTGAAGGCTGCAATAACATTCAAACAAAAATGACAATAGCCTACTTCTCGCTGCGTGAGTCAGTTGCCGTGCGGCACGCCTCTACAGTAACCTCATTCGCTTTCATCCAGTAAATACTAAATAGGGTGTATATAAACAAGGCTGAGAAGTGATCACTTCCAATCTGACCAAAACAAATCCTGAAAATTTATTTCAAACAGCATTTATTCAAGAAATATTTCCCGTTTTTTCTTGAAATAGAATTTTCATGGCTCGGGGGGCCCCTGAGCCTCCTCAGGGCCCGGGGCCTTCGGCAATCGCCGACCTGGCCAGTCCGCCCCAGCTAATAGCTCTACTAACCTTTAATTTTATCAAGTTATGGTTTATCATTTTAAATGTTGAGTAGTATATTACAAGTCACTTTGTTCAAGTCCAATAGCAAATTTATTAAAAGATATTATTTTCATTAAAAAATAAATCCCACTTTACATTTAAAAAAATCATATTTTTTCCTATAAATTAGTGTTATTATGACATTTTGAAGAAAATATATTATATTTTCTTATACTGGAGGAATTGAAATCCAGCACAAAACATCAAGTACAGTATTCAGAATGTTTGGGAATGTTGTTTTCCACCGTAACTCTGTTATTTGCTATTGAATTTTAACTATTATAACAAGGTGTTGTTGTATTTACAATAAAATACTCAACATGTTACACAAAAACCATAATTTGATAAAATTTAAATTTATAGAGCTATCAGTGATTAAAAAATTAAATGTGGCCACCACTTTGAAATTTAAATCACAAAATAAGCATGTTTTTCTTTTATTAAAAACAGAATGTAAAGACAGGCAAATTTTATTAAGATATTTCAATTCCTTCTTAAGATATAAATACAGTCTTGGATTTCGTTGTCCATGACGTGTCCGTTACTTAACTAAATATAATTATTTCACTGCCGACTCGGAACACAAATTTTTTTATGGGTAAACACGTAAAAGTTTTACCTTATAGCCTGAACCGGTTTTGCCTTTTAAAAAGCTTCTTCAGATGGTCACAGCTCTGAAGAAGCTTTTTAAAATCGAAAACCAGTTCAGGATATAAGGTAAAACTTTTACGTGTTTACCCATAAAAAAACTTTGTGTTCCAAGTCGGTAGTGAAATAATTATATTTAGTTAAGTAACAGACACATCATGGACAACGAAATCCAAGAATTTAACACAGCAAGACGAGCTATAGTCCAAACCTACAAATTCACAGTACTGAAGGTTAGATAAATACATTCTTAAAAAACACAAAAGTGGTGGCCAAATAGAATATCATTTTTCTATGGAAAACTCTGTAATGCTAATAAAATTTTCACTGCCACCTCCTCACTACCCACTTATCTCATGCTGAAAAGGTAAATTCCACATTGCAAGAGTCAGTATAATACTGTATAATACTTAGAACCAAAATTATATTTGTTTATCTGTGTTTAGAGTTCTTTATTTAGTGTACCATGTGAATGCCATTGCTCATAGACAAAGTAGGAAACACTGTGTGTTTTTTGTTAGTTTGTGGGTTGTTATTGGTTTGTTTACATGTTTCCAATCACAATAACCACTTATCCAAATGCTCTGCAATCTTTACGACGCTCTGTCACTAAAAAGCCAACATAGATCACAGTATGGTTTCTTAAGCATATGCGAATAACATAACCATGTTCATTCAGTTTTCAGTTCTGGTTTTGACTGTAGCTTTAATGCGTCTGAAACGTTTGTGTCTGAAACCAGAGCCAATAAGGTTACAAAACTTTGACTTTTATTTTATTTTTCAAATAAAAATAATAAGGTTGTTTCATCATTTACTTTTCCATTAAACAAAACCCTCATTAATTACCAGAACAGATAACCTTCAAAGCTTTGACACACTTTTATTGCACTGCTGTTGTGCCATTTGTTTTTACTTGTAGCCACACTTTAGTCAGAAATTTTGGGTTGGTTTGTAATTGCAGTACTTGAATAGTGCAGGGTATACAGAAATAAATACCACATAGTTAATCAATGTATTACTGTTAAGCTGGCTCTTGCACAAGTAATGAAAACATATGTATAAAATGAAAGAGAAAGGTGTTATCACCCCCCTCCTTTACCTACTGCGTCCCTGCATATTTGCCAGTATAACCACTCTGCAGTATCCCCCAGGTTTTAATACTTCCACGACACCAGTTCTGCCTTGCAGATCTTAACCCTGCAGTAATCCATGACACCAGTAACCCTGATTCTGTATCCCAAAGAGATACTGTTCAACCCTCTGCATTGCTTGAAGTTTATATGCCATTGTTTTAGTTGAAATTAACATTGTTGTCTCTTTTTGTTATTACAGAAAATATACTCTAACTAATAAATTCTCCACAGCTGCTTCTCCATAAAAAAGTGAGTGTTTGCTCTTGAATACATCTACCATGGATGCCCCACCCATTTCCCCAGTTGAAGTTATCCTTGAATTTTACAAGTTTCATATCCCTGCTTGGAAGGACCAAGAGAAATATATTTTTTATGAACTGCATTTAACAGTATGGTATTGAATAGCTAGCTGCTCCCTTAAGATTAGCCATAGCATTTGACAATTAGATATATTTTAAACAAGACATTGACACAATTATATATAGATCATCGTATTGATATTAGCCAATTTACATAGTCAACTTTAACTTGCTACTTCAGTGAATATATGATATGGTATGACATTTGAACAAGTAGGCCTATAAGTAATAAATTTAAAAAAAAATGAAATTCAAAATGATGCATAAAATTCTTTAGAATGGAGCACATTTTCATATGGTTTAATACCACACTTTACCTTTCGTGTTTATTTTGCAAGTAGTAATATGTAAGTCATAATTTAGTTGCTGTTTACCTAAAATACATTTAAGCCTCTATAGACCAGTGCTTATATGCATTCCAGTAAACTGGATACATCAATATATTATTAATACATATACCACTATATATTCAGATTAGAGAAAGAGCTGTTTAATTTGCTAATACAGTGAAACTTTGCTAATTCGGACTTCACTAATTCGGAATTTCTATAATTCGGACTGGGGTTCTCAGTACTGTAATTTATACGTTGTAACAGTACATATGTTACCACATCCACCTAAGTACTGAAAATTAATTTGAAGGCCACCACTAATAAAAATATATTAAAAGGTCTAGAATACCACCAAGTATACTAAAGAAAAGTACCATAAGTTAGAATAAGTGAAGCATAATTGAAAGGAATTCACTAGTAAATGCACCAAGAAAGAAGAAAAGAAGAATCAAGACGAGACGACCGACATACTATACCCAATAGATCAGTGAGAAGGACACCACACAACCAAAGAAGAAAGAAAAATCAGTGAGGAGGACAAGACAACAAAAGAAGAAAGAAGAGTCAGGAAGAAGAACACAACAAGGACAACTTCAAGAAGGAAGAAGGAAGAACCAGTGTGAAGAAGACAAGTGAAAACCACATCATGTATAAAATGAACAATAGTGAGGAGGAGATCAGTGAAGAAAGAAGAAAGAAGAAGGAAGATCACCAGAGCAAACACAAGAAGAATAAGGGAAGAAAATTGAAGTAAAACAAACTAACATAAACCTTGAAAGAATATTTGTATTAAGAAGAAGGAAGAAATGTTAGTTAATTATATGATATGAATCCCTAAGCTGTATGGCAAAGTCAACATTGACAACAACTCATTTAATGAACACATTTATTGTTTATGTGAAACACATTATTGTAAATAAGTATTAAATATTGTAAATAAAGAGTCACAAGCAAACTGAATAAGGACAAGATGAGTTTATGATAGCTAAATGATGTGTAGTTATAGAATAAACAGAGGAATATGCAACCAAAATAGAGAATGACCAATTGTACAGTGGGAATGATGTACATACAAACCCACTAATTAACAACAAATAAGATAATGCAGTAGTAAACTAAATATGAACTATTGATAACCAATAACCAATGTACAAACATGAAATGAAAACCAGTCGAATAGTTTAAGATAGAAATATACAGCCATTAACAACACTTCAATGTTTACTGAACCTATGACATAACCTAATCTGGGCATCCAGTTTTCAATAAAACTTGATAAAAAATGAACCAAAACAATGTTAGACCAAAATGTAATGAGCTAGGAAGTAAATAGAGCATATAAGGAATGTTTTGTACACGATAGCTAATAGTATAATAGTATATAAAAGCTATATTTAAGTAATACAAGTATGACCAAATGCTTGTAATGGCAAAATGACACTATGCAACCAAAATTATGTAATAAACACATTGTACAAAGCAAGTAACCCAATTAATGATTTGGTGTCGGACAGAATACTATTCCTATGAGCAATTGTAACCAAAATAACCATTTAAATAGTTTATATAAACGTAATTATAACTCAACCATTATGACAACTAGCTGCAAATAAAGTTTACAGCAACCAAACCTTGCTAATAACAGAGTCAAATGCAGAGTGAACTGCATCACAATAACTATAAGGTCCTAGTGACTAGTTCAGTTATCAATCAGAGAACAATACATCTAAAATGTCTATGATATTAAGCATACTACCAAGTAACACCATATAGGCATAGCAAGCCTGATTCATAAGTGATAATTAAGGCATTAAACCAATAATATAGGGAAAAGAACACTGTCAGTAGTGACTTAACCCATCGAGATTTAATTACAACATGTTAAAAGTTAATTAAATACTCTTATTACTGAGTAATGAGCAAACCAAAAATGTATGACCATAAGTTTAAGAGTGAAGCTATGAAAACGGACATAGTATTAATAATAGGACATAGTTTTAAGGGAAATTTGTACAGTAGATTAAGAGTGAGACATTACTATAAAAAATAACATAAAAACCATGAATTGTTAATAATTAATGGTTTAATGGACACCAAGCATAAATGCTAAGTGCTAAGTCTGATAACCCTTATCAGAAATATATGATAAGGGGACTCAAATTAATCGTCTTTCAAAAACACGAACAATGAGAGTAAGCACAACATTCTCAGTGCAATTATAAGAAAGATATTAGACTTTTAAAAATAATTGCATTGTGCTTAGCCCTTCCGCGTAGTCGTGTGAACCAGAATTTGTTAATCTTGTCCCCAAAGACTGACGCTTATGATAGCGTCTATTTTGACGAAGTCTACCGTAAATAAACGAATTGGCAAAAACTGACCAATCAGAACACATAAAAAATCCGAAATTCATCATTCCAGCCCAAGAACCAGGGACAGTCTTTGAACAACAGCGAAGCGGACTGCACGCTAGTCGACGCCTCAGAAAAACGTGCGTTTGACAGCAAAACAGCATCAACCATGTTAACCTCAAATTGAGACATAAGTTATCTATCAGAAGAATCAGTGCAGTATATTTACAAGTGTAATCTAATCGGAGTTTATGCGCATAGGAGTGTGTGCAGTGTTGTGATAAAGTTCAAATAATTAATTAATCAATTTTAATTAATTAAAAAAGTGTTAATAATTAATAAAGTGTAAATCTTCAACCGACGAGAGACGCAAGTATTATTAATGACAAATATTATGTCATGATTAGTCTATAAGCAAAATAATTGAACGCTAAAAGCGATTAAAATTGAAATATAGAAACAATTCAATTCCCTATCCTTAATAGAAGGGAACCGATAAATACAAATGAACAATGTTGAAATTGAACGTTCTGAGTAATGACAGTTTAACTATTTGTATACTGTAAATATCTAGGATAAGCAAAGACATTGTGATATCAATGAAGAGTAAATGTACTCTAATACTATCAGTAGATGGAAGTATAAATATTTTGTTATTAAATCCCATTAATAGTTTCGCCGGAGTGCGATAACTATAATAAATAAATTACATTTACCTGAAATGGGAGTATCCAAGTTCATAGATGATTGCAGTACATGATACTGGGTTATAACAATCACTATTAATTATTAATAAATAATTCACTATTTTTAACCAAATAAGGTTGCACTAAACTATGTATAAAGCATGTGCCTAACTCTGAACGGTGGTTCATATTTTATATTTTTTCATTAATAATCATTGAATTTTTATTTTTATGTTAACTCTAACCGTAGCTATTATTCCAAGAAAGTGTATTTTGCAGTTTAAAAGAATCTACTACTTTTATTATTATCATCATTATTAAATTTTCAGGTCGAACAATCCGACATAACCTATAAATTTGTCAAAACACATTGTATTACTAACCAGAGGCAGTCATGCCAACTAGAGCTCATCATTTGTTTTAGAGTTCATGTTTACTTTAAAAGTATTAATTGTTAACTAAAAAGAAGGACAAAACTCCTTATTGTATTGAATTTCACTGTGTGTTATTTGAATAAATTGCCATTATTGTTTTTTACCAGTGAAAGAGTTGACTTTATTTGTAACAGTAAAATTACAGCTTAGAGGAGAAAAACGAGGCGGTTGGTACCTTACTGAGAATGCGAATTATTCAAATTGAATGATTCCTTGTTTTGTTTACAACCGTTCAGATCAACATACTTACAATCTTATACAATAATACTATACATAAGTTGTTATGTGTACCATATCTATGTTTGTGTATGTTAGTGTATAGGAAGAAACAACTGATCTCCTCACGACAGCTGATCTACAAAGAGTCAACGGAACGTCAAGTGAAAGAATTTTAACAGTAAATATAATATACAAAATTAAATTATTTAAACAGACAGCTAATACGACGAAAAAAGAGTAAGTACCGGGTTATTCAATCCTGGATTCAACAATAGGTTGAATTGAGGGGAATAAGTCACTAAACGGTAAAAATAATAATAAAATTTGATATTGAACAATCACGATTAGCCGAGAGCAAGACCCAGTTAACAGTAAAAGAACCCTGAGACAATTTAATAATAATAATATTTAAACCAAATCAACCATAAATTATAGACGCATACTCGTCTAGTTACAACGTACATATGTAAAAATTCAAAATCAAGTGTAGATTTAGCCTACTTGAGAAGAGAAAGGCCGGAAATACTGTACATAGTGTATTTCCATGAACTGGGATTATTAATTGGTAGGTCAGCGATAATGAAAAGCAGTGTCGTATACATTTCCTGGAAATTCTGAACAGTAATGTACAATCCATAACAATGGATATGACTCATACAGACTTCACATTTGTCATCATTGTGAACATTCATCCCATAGCCAGTCACTTGATAATAAATTGTTATGAAACCAAGAACTGAAAATTTCACAGCTGAACCACGCATTTCTGTGAGCTTTATAAATCACAGGAAGATCAGTCTCGTTTATGTTCTTCATTGCTCTTGGGTTTTTAGATTTTCCTACAACGACAGATTTTAATTTATGCGTACCATCGGAATTGGCACACAGTAATGCAGACAGCCTCATTTTATTTATTTTATGTCCAGGTGTATGGGTGTTAGGGTATGGGTTTTTACTCGATTGTGTATTTCCATAGTACGTAAATCCCATATATCCATGATCATGTATTTCCATGATCGTAAATCCCATAGTACGATTTGACTCCGCACGCAATGTTTGTACCTTTTACTGTGTTCAAAACTGAGTAAACGTGGTTCGTATAAATCACTCACGATAGAACAAAAGATAGAAGTTTTAAAATGTATTGACAAAGGTGATTCGGTTTAGAGTGATTTACGCAATTTCGGTATCAGTACATCGACATTTTACAATATTAAAAAAAGCAGATCAGCATTTACAAATTTTTCATTGAATAGAGACTTTGATAGTGCCAGTGAAATTAAGCGAAAACAGATGACTCCTGCCAAAATGTCTGACATTGACGAAGCTGTTTGGACGTGGTATAAACAACAACGAGCTGCTGGTGTACCAATTCATGGAATATAATTGCAGACTGCTGCTGAACGTTTTGCTATTCAATTTCAAAACCAAGATTTTAAGGCAAGTACAGGGTGGTTGTTTAGATTTAGAAATCGACATGACATAGCAAACCGATCGATTTGTGGAGAACTTTTAAGTGCAGATCATGAAGCTGTTCAACCATATAAGGATAAATTACAAAAGATTATTAATGATAATGAACTTGAACCGTGGTAAATCTACAATGCTGATGAGATGGGATTGTTTTGGAAGGCAATGGCAAAAAATACACAATCGAGTAAAAACCCATACCCTAACACCCATACACCTGGACATAAAATAAATAAAATGAGGCTGTCTGCATTACTGTGTGCCAATTCCGATGGTACGCATAAATTAAAATCTGTCGTTGTAGGAAAATCTAAAAACCCAAGAGCAATGAAGAACATAAACGAGACTGATCTTCCTGTGATTTATAAAGCTCACAGAAATGCGTGGTTCAGCTGTGAAATTTTCAGTTCTTGGTTTCATAACAATTTTATTCCATCAGTCACAATATTTCAGATGGAAGAAAAAATGTTGCTAGGGAAGAAGTTAAAGCAGTGTTGTTATTGGACAATGCTCCAGTGCATCCTGCAGAGAACATTTTACGAAGTGATAATGGAAAAATAAAATGTCTATTCATGCCTTCTAATACATCGGCACTAATACAACCAGTGGACCAAGGAGTAATCTATAGTTGCTAACGGCTGTACAGAAAGAAACAGCTACAAGACAGTCTCGTATTTTTTTGAAGATGAAGAGGGTTGCAGTACCAGTTTAGGTGAACAGACTTTAATCAATATGAAAAATTACAACATAAAAAATGCTTTATTTAAGTGGGCTTCAAGTTGGAAGGAGGTGAAAGCCACGACGATTGCTAATTCTTGGAAAAAACTTCTTAACCCTGAAGATAACGAAGAAGAGGATTTTAATGGAATTGAAGAAGATGATTACAGAAATATTTTAGAAAATGCAGGACAACATGAGACAAACACGGAAAATATTTGAGAGTGGCTGGATGAAGATGCTGGTGAGGTAGGGTACGTTGTGCAGTCGGAAGAAGAAATAGCTGCTACTATAGAAGGTCGCCAAACTAAGGGACTGATGACAGACGATCAAAATGGCGATGATGACGATGATGAGGAAGAAAACGATCACGAAGAAAGTGAGAATGTTAAAATAAGTGATATAATAAAAAACATACAATCCTTGTTGAAGTTCGTAGAAATGCCTGCAAACTCTGACTTGAGCTTTTTTTGTTTTAAGTGAAATGAAACAGGATTTTGTGAGGAAACAGCTAAAAACAAAATACGCGCAGAAAGAAGTTAGTGATTTTTTTAAGAAGCTGTAGGCTTGCTAGAATACGTACTGTGCAGTGAAAATAGAGTGTTTTGTATTTAAGTACTGTATTTAAGTTTTGTTTTGTACATACGTTACGTACTACAGTATAAAACTGAATCGAATTTTTTTAGTAAACATCACATAAACAGGTACTGTACGTTATTTCTTATTTTATACCTCTTCTACTACTAATTAATAGAGTATTAAATACAGTATTTTTAACAAGAACATGCAGTAGACCTCTTGTAGATTCAAATTGGGTTTCAGAATGATTTCTTTTATATTGTCTGCTATCGGTAACCAACACACATGCAAAAACTCGCAAACAGTTCGTAATGTTCTATAATTTGGACTTTCAGCTATTCGGACTGAGCTTGGTCCTCATTAGTCCGAATTAGCGAAGTTTCACTGTATAATGAATACAAAATATATAAAAGTTTTGAAATCTTAATAGGTTCATGTTATAACTCAACGGAGTTGATGGGTATCCTTTCAAGCCCCGCGATGGACGCCATGTTGTAACTCAACGAATAGATTAGTATTGATGTGTATTTCGATCTTCTGCACGTTGGGTTCGTCACGTTGTAATACAATGAGTATATATGTTTTAGATGTTGGATTTATAATGATTATTATTGATTTACTACGTCTCCAAAAAGGTTTAGAAAGCTGAAAAAATGTTCAAGTTCTCTTCTCGAAGCACTGGTTATTTTACCTGTCACTTACCACTTACTTACTGGTGTCAACCTTCCAAAGTAGATTCTTTCTTCCTGTAATACACTGAAAATAACACAACATAGTTCATACAACATTTATCACTAGTGTGTATGTGGCTATAAAGTACATAAAGTTGTTCTGTACATGTGATACTGTTTTGAAATTATTCAAATCTTGGCCGCTCGTTCGCCATACTGCCACTTTGTAAAATAAATGCTCTGTTATTGTTGTTATTATAATCAACCTTGAAATGACAGATTGACTCGATTATAAGTAAAATGGTAATTTATTAACAATAATTAAATTTCATTTAAAACCTTTCATAAAACATCAAAAACAATTTAACTCGTTACAGAGATTCTTAAAGCTCAGGGCTGGTAACACTGATTCTTTATATCGTACTATTCTAACCTGATTTGGTTAGAGTTTTATTTATAATTACAAAAATTCATGAATTCTTTTAGCATACAAGATACTTGCTACAAAAATGCT
Source organism: Magicicada septendecula (assembly GCA_034769895.1). Lineage (NCBI taxonomy): Eukaryota > Metazoa > Arthropoda > Insecta > Hemiptera > Cicadidae > Magicicada > Magicicada septendecula. The sequence goes on along the minus strand of CM068375.1, from coordinate 120,552,597 downwards.
TAAATACAACAAAAACGTATTATGGAGAGTGATTACAAAATTAGAAAAAAGTTTAATTATAATATTGGAAACTATCGTATCAGGCACGCCTGCTATCAACTTTGCAGGTTATGGTATAGTATGTGCGATACGATTAAAATTGTTGTGTATCGGAACTAAATTCCTTTAATGGTTATAAAGAATAAAATATAATGATTAATTTATCATCTCAGTGCAATTAAGAATATTGAGGCTTTCTTGATTTGAAAGCACAGCACTGCATTATCTGTGTACCTTTTAATAACAGGTAGGTTAGAGTGACAATTCCTTTAGGTTAATTATTAAAAATATTTAAATTTACTTCATTAAAATCTTATAATTACACATAATATTCGTTAATGATACATTTATTATTCATTAACCTTATTGACAGTTCTCAATTATTGTTGATAATCGAATTGTCTTTCGTTATAGTTATAGTAAAATCAGCATCTATTTATGTTTACATCAGTATTGGTTAAGTAGTAATTTAATTTGCAACTCTTTTTTTAAAATTAATAATATTTTATGTAATAAATAAAACTGAGATCTTTTGTTCAATAATTTGTTAATTAATAATCATTATTGAAGTTAGTCACGTATAAATGTACTTGACTAACGTGGTATCAACACAAAAATTTATTATTTGATAATCATTTTAAATTCATTAAAATGTCGCTAATTCTAAATACTCCCTTATTATTTCACTCACCATTGCCGATATTATACACTGGCAATGGTATATTTCACTATTTCATATCACTGGTTACACTTCACACGTTTAATGTTATTAACACATAAGTTAGGTTAGATGCAATTGTTTACTAACTGGGGAACGCGCACATTTTAAAAAAATACTCTCGTCAAAGCGATGTTCTTTCAGCGTTGACGATCAGTTTCTTAATAATGCTCTCCTTCGCTGCCTCAATCGGCATCTGCTGAAATCAACGTTTCTTATTGGCTGGAAATCAATTAATCTCGTACCCAAATGTCATAATAAATTAAGAAATTTTATTTCCAAGCATCTGGTTTTGGGTTTGAGAGTACAATAGTGACGCTATCAATTCTTTTGGAATTGGTTGAAAAATTATGATTGTTTATAACTTTGTTAATACATCTCTGATTTGGAAACTAAGGGTATCACGTTATTTCGGATGCTCTGCTCTTTATTTTGAGTCCACTTAAGCACTAATTCCGTCCATGATTCACTTATTTACCCTTCCGTCGATGCACCTTTTGTGGTTCTTATTTAAATATAAGTTTTTTCCACTTTATAGTATCACATGATACTTATATCACTCACTGTTAATAGTTAAAGTCATTATATCTTATCAACTATTCTTAAATACTAAATATTTACAATATTTCATAATGCATTTTCAGGCGAGTAGGCCTTAAATATCCTTGCATTATTTCTTATCAGTTCTAACATATATATTATTCTAACACAATTCTTTTGTCCTTGGTTTGTACATCAAATGATACTACACCTTTTGTGCAGATTTGTATTTATTAATATAGCTTCGTTTATTTACATTGAATGGTTTTATTACACCATGTTATGTGTCCTATCACATTGACACTCTTGTTTTGTTATTAGTTTTGTATTAGGGATGTATTTTCATCCATTAACTTGTCCTTAGACTTTGTCTATAGCTTATCTTGGGTATTTAATATTCCCTGCTGTGCTACTTATTCACAATTTTCTGTTGGATTGTTATTTACATCTAGCTCCATCTGACATGTATTATTGTTTATTATTATTATTATATAAATTCATGTATTTAATGTTTGTTAATGGTTCTCAAAGAGGTACTGAGTATTTTTGTAACTACTGTTATGCTATTTTCCTCTTCCTGATTAGTTTTAACTGAGTTTTTATGTAATTCTGTCAGTCACCATGTGGTTTGGTAATTTGGCTTTGATTTGTTTAAACAATATTAAGGTATATAAGGTATTGTGTTCCTTAGTTCATACTGGGTTTATTCTGTTTATTATTTATTCTAGTTTGGTTGTTGCATCATGTAAATACTTTTGTCAGTGTTTTTCTAATTGTTATTTATGATTCTGTGTTGCAGATTCTGTTCAGTTGAGGTTATGTGTATACTACTGAATGACAACAATGCTTATATGTATTAGTTTAGTTTTTTGCTTATTTCCATATATGTATTTACTATGATTATTATTACTATTATCTAGTACAATAGTTTTCTTTATTTTACTTCTATTATATACTTTTGTTCACATATTGTTATCTAATTCTAACTGGTTATTGACATACATATTGGGTGTTTACACTTGGTTTAGGTTGCTTGTTTTTTCGTCTAATACATGCTGTCTTATTTCTTATATACTACGAATTACATTCTGTATTGGCTTTACTTTTCACTCTCCTGATATTTAAATGTATGATTTTGTAAAGATTCTATATTGAACGTCAGTCATGGTATTTACTGGTAAATAGTTCCATTTATTTTCATATAATAATATAATACTTTCACTTATGAACTTACTGTTGTCACTTCCCAAACGTTTCGAGATGTTGTTTCTCTTCTTCAGTGGGTTTAGTACTAACTGTCGATTACAGAATAACCGTTACGGAATGGAGTGTGTGGTGGGGGTTGATGGTGGGAAGGGATTGGCGCTGAGGTTCGAATTATGTGTGTGGATCAATGTGTCAAATAGTGTATGTGATTTGTAATGTATCTGTTCATTTAATATGTTGTTTGGTTGTAGTGTGTGATATCTGTATATTTCAAATTGTTCAGCTGTGTTTATATTTACACACATAATTCAAACCTCAGCGCCAATCCCTTCCCACCATCAACCCCCACCACACACTCCATTCCGTAACGGTTATTCTGTAATCGACAGTTAGTACTAAACCCACTGAAGAAGAGAAACAACATCTCGAAACGTTTGGGAAGTGACAACAGTAAGTTCATAAGTGAAAGTATTATATATATTATTAAATTAATAAGTGAACGAAGAGGATGCAACAACAAGAGAATTTTATTTTCATAATTGAGCAATTATTTTTTGTACTGAATTTCAGTTTACTTGTGATGTTTATAATGTTTTACTTTATTATACGTTTTGTCTCATTAATAATACACTTTTTATCTGTGTTGTTTATTTGAGATTGTTGTATATCTTTGTTATTACTTATTATTTTCACTTTCTATAAACACTACACTTTTATTGTTTGTGTTAGTTTGTTTGAGATCGTGGTATTTTGGTATTAATCAATTCACTGTAAGTAACTCACTATTATTGTCTGTGGCTGCTTATTATATTGTCAATACTTTGTTCTTGGTCACTTTGTTTTCCTTCAGGTTCTTCCTTGTTGGGGTATCATTCCTCACTTATTTGGTACTCTTCATACTGGTAGTATTATCTTCTTATTTTCCGGGTATTTTCTTCATATATTAAATACTTTCCTTACTTATCGTGTCTTCTTCACACTGGTAAAGTCATTTTCTTGTCCATTATTAAATATTTTTATTATTTATTATATATTCTTCCTCTTCTTATATATAGATTTTTTCCTCTTCTTGTATATTTTTCCCTCACTTATTGGATCTATTGGGTCCTGGTTGCTAACGTAGTTGCTTGGTTCACTCTTCCTCTTATGATAATATTGATGATTTATTCAATTATAATTTCTTCCTTCTACGGTGCTTATTTTCTTCAACATTATTTATCCATGGATATACGATTGACTTCTACATTTTAGTGATGTCTTTCATTTTGTTGGTATGTTTGGCTATATTGGCTTAGATATGTTCATGGTAGATTTTCATTCTGGGTATTTGATATTATATTTATGTAACGATAATTTTGATGCATTACAATGTATACAATACAATCAGTAATTATTGTATAACAGAAATTATATGGAATTAATCACTACAATGAAAAATACACAGTGGATTTCCCTTAAATCTCTAGAAAGCACTCTTTGAGATAATTTTTCATATAAAAACCTATTATTATACTCCTGGTTTATAAAAAATAGTACCAAGTTTCCATTCCTCCAAGTTTAGGCTATTCAAAGAAAAAATAGTAGTATATTATCTACAAGTCTCTTGATATTCTAGGTGGATAAGTATGTTAGCTGGCTGAAAGAAGAAAGACACATTCTACAGCCTCCACAGAGGATATAAAAGTCGTTTCCCCCAAATTTTTTCCTGAAATTGCCATGCCAGTGTTTCTAAATAACAAACATTAATTGGTGTTTCAACTTTGTATTACATTGCCATTTTTTCTCATAAAGTTGTAATGAATGTAATAGTAAATTAACAGAAGAAGACTATTTGTTGTGTTACAATGGTGATAGAAGCATAATACTCAACTTGGTGCTCACAAATATGACATAAAACCATGTAAGTCCATTAAAAAAAAATAAAAAAAGGTATCTTGATTGTTCGCTTTATTTTAAGAAGCTTATTACATGATCTGAAACTGAAACTATATTGACCAAAACATCTGTAAGTGCTACACATGAAAAATAAACATGAATTCTTCAATGATACCAACCATTGTTTGGAATTTCTTGAATGGCCCTTGTGCAACATGAAGCTAATCCTGAATTTTCTAGAAATATTTTATAGACAGATGAAGCTTCTGTTAAATTTAATGGTGGAGTTAGCACAGTGTAATTATGTTTATTGGGCAAGTTAAAACCTGTTTGAAACTCTCACTGAAGAATTAAATACACTTGGTATGACTGTTTGGAGTGGAAGGGTCATTGGACTCTTCTTCTTCAAAGGGATGGTCACTGTCAATTCATATCTGGAAATGTTATAAGAAGTAGTTACCTCAGAGCGTCAAAATAGTCCAAAATTCAGTTGGTATGGGGAAGGATGGAGCACATCTCATTATGCTTTACAGGTGATGAACTTCATAAACGAGCAATTAAATGAATGCAGAATGGAATACATATTCCATAAATTCACCCAGACAATGTAACCTTACACCATGCAATTTCTCTTTATGGGGTTGCTAGCACAGTAAGTAAATTATAAAATTAATTTATTTATAAGAGATTATAAAAGTGTTATCCTACATTAAAAATAAAGATATGCTTGGAAGTAGCCTCACAACAGGAGGCCACCTGGTTACAGCCTGGTTAAATAAATTACTACTCCAAACACATATAACACATTTCACTGAAAGCAGAATTACCAGATGAGTGAAATAAAAAATTTATTGCGGACCTACATACTTGGCATGTGTTCCATATAAGTGCAAACAGAGAAGTAAGAAGTTTTCTGTAATTCCCATTTTTAAGTTCAATGAGACTTTTAAAAATGAAAATAGTTATTTGGAATTGGCAAATAATTTTATAAACCCTGTTATGTTGAGCAAAATGTATTCTAGGTCAGGTGGCATCCACCCTGGTCTCCGCCTGCCTACAGGCCTCTATCAGATGCTTAGATGGTAGCAAAAATAATACAAGTTATCTTTGTAAAAAAAAGACACAGATAACACAGGAAATTTTAGAGCTTTCAATTTATGTAGAGCACACAGGCCAATTTTGTAGGGGTAGATCTTGTATAGTTGACATGTGGTTTGTGGTTGCTAATAAAAAAGCGAAGAAGCTGGTTTGGGTCTTGGGAACACACTGTTGTCTATCAGGTAATATCAATAAAATCCCAAAGTCAACAGATTTGACAGATCATTGTCAAAGTCCCAAAGTTTGACGGATTGTTTGCCTAACTGACAGATCATCTGTTGAACTGCCAACAAATCCTATCCCTTATATGGATTGGAGGCAGTAAAATGCTTAAACTGGGTCTTGTAGTACAATAACCTAAAGTACAATAACCTAACAGAGAAGTGCCAGGTTCTTCAAGTTCCAAGTTGGTTGTAGGGCTTATGACCCAACGGTATACAGGAGTGAATTCTATGTAATGAATCTTCAACAACGCCATTAAATGAGGAGTAGAGCCACTTTAGCATATAATCAGTAAAGCAAAAGGATAACAATGGATAAATATGTTTGAAGGTATATTTTGGAGGAGACTACGTTTTGCAAGTTCTGTAGAGAAGAAAGAGGGAGTTTAATCTGTGCCAATCATTCATTGATTATGTTAACAATTATTCTAAACACACTGATCAAGTGTTTGTGTACAAGTCATGGCTTAACATCCTACAAATGAATAATTTGGGCTACAGTCCTAAAATATTTTTATACAATTGCCTATGAGATGTTAAAATTGTAATGGAAGTAGATGCCATTTTTTCTAACAGTTTCTTATAGTGAAGATCTCCAATAGGGCTCTGGTTTGTTACCCACTCTGTTCATGTCTATTAGATAGGTGCCACTCTGAAGTAGACAATTTCTTCAGTAACTGGAACAGTTTAAAAACTAATTGTTGTTTATGAGAGGGAGAGAAAATGTAAGTTTTAAATAATAAACCTAGTTGACACTGTTTAAACCATTGTAAATCTGTTTATGCTGAACAGCAGAGGAAATTTACTTTATGATTTAGAACAAGATATAAACTTTTTTGTTCTGATGAAACAGTAAAGAGTAAATTATAAACTTCAATTATGCAATAAAATAAGTGTGGTTTACACTTATGCTTTTTAAGGGTAAAAATACTCTATAACTATCACAACCATATTGGCTGTCCAACAAGAGACTATAGTAAGTTCGTTAATCTTCCTACTAAAATATGTCAAGCCAAGATAAAAAGTGTGTAGTATGATGTGATACAGGCTTCTGTACTGACACAGGCTACCTAGAAACAGTGACGAAGCGTGACAAAATAATTTGGGTAGACATAAAAATACCAGCCAAAAGCAACCTCTTACTAAGATTGTTGACATTTTTAATGAACCAGTAAAACTATGGTAAATAGAGTCAATGCTACCTGTATCAGATAATAGCTAAGTGACTCTCTGAAACACACACATTTCATTATATAATTTAGCCTAAATATCAAGATAAAGCTATCGTATTGTTATTGGTGTCGTTTATAAATCTTAATTAGAAAATAATGACAGAAAAACATAAATTTTATTCACACTTTTTAATGGTGACAAATCCGGATTTTTGCAGACATTACACAAACGTTTCATATTTTCTTGTAAATGAGATCTGCATGCCTTGTCTCATTTTTCCTTATTTTGAGCTATAGAATCACCTCCCAAGAGATTGTTGTGCAATTTTGAATCACTCTGTATATGTTCTTTCATGAAAGACTCTTCCAGTTGACAGTAAATTTAAAGTTTCTAAATATTTGCCCTTATTAAGAGATTGCTCATTTTCCTTAAGACTCCTAAAAGCTAACTCTTGTCTCCCTAAATAACAAACAACCAGGGGCGGATTTAACATTTTGCCGCCCGTAGGCAGTATAAATTTGCCCCCTCCCACAAATCTCTGTTGGGGGGGGGCATCATTATATTCCCTCTTTGGTTTTACAGTCCGCACTAGTGTTCTGTTTAAATCCAAACTTTGCTACATAATCGCGTGTGATCTCGTTCATTTGCCAATTAATAGGATCAGAATCTAAGACCTTCCCTACCTGATTTGATGACAATTCATCATGATTTTTGACGTGAACTGGCTCTTTGTTCTTCAAAAATGAAGGTTCCACCACAACGGACCTCTCTGGCTGAACTGTGTGAACAGTATCTTCACCTTCACTGCTATCACAGTTATTGTCGGAATCACTAGAATGCCTCGATTCCTTAAATATTAGCTTGCCTCGATTTCTGGAACCAACCTACAATTCGGTATTACATTGACAGATCTACATTTTTCACTTTGATCTGGATTGCCAACATCTAAAATCTCTCGGATGATCAACGCCAAATATTTCAACAGTTGAAAACATAACATTCGCCCGTATTACTTTTGGGTGAAAAACGATAACTGCGTTATAGTTACAAATTAAGTGAAGATAATTTTTATATTCGTGTGTGGTTAATTCAACTGGCTTTTATACATGTAAATTTGTTTGAATCTAAAAATATCATTTCTTAACTCAAATTTTGCCGCTCCCCAAAATTTGCCACCCCAGGCAAGTGCCTAGTCTGCCTGTGCATAAATCCGCCCCTGCAAACAACATCTACCAAACTAAGATGTTGATATCTTTCGATTTCGTGCCACATTTTCATTGTGCTGTACTGCTTCAATTCTAGGTGTTTCGGACAAACAATTTCAATTATGTTAGGTCCTAGCATGTGAAACATCTCAGAATTTTTCATATGAATTTTGCTACCAGCATGTTTAGTGGCTTTAGCTTCAAAATTTTTTATAGCGCCTACTCCAACTTTTCTTCATGGTTCCTCTCCATAAACATCAAAGAGTAATAGCAGTGCAGAGTTTTGTTTCGCTTACAACCACAGAGCCACCTATATTTACTATACCAAACTTTCTGAAATTTTCTGGTAACTTTTCCATCCTTCTGCGACAAATCTAAAGACTCCCGAGATATTTTTGACGTTAGCAATACTTTTGCTCTAAATGTAACGTACTGATTTCGTATTTTAACAAAATTCTAATAAATCAAAGTTGTCAGAGTTTATATCAAATACTTCTGTCATATAATTGGTATAACTGTACTTTTTTTGTACTAACTTTATTCATTTTGCTCCTTTGAATCAATTAAACAGTATACTTAAAGCACTTAAGTGACATCACCTAAAAATATGTATTATTAAATAATTACTGCATAAATGGTTACACACTTCTTAGTCTATACAACTATCTACAAAATTAAAAATAATTTGTAAACTCAACAAAAACAAATAGGGTATTCACCATGCGAGCACAATGAAACAAACACAGGTAGCCAGGCAACAATTCAGTGTGGGGGGAGACATTTAGTGTCTTCTGCCGTGATGTATGGGAAGCTTTTTTGTGCTGCGCACACAGGTCCTCTCTTGTTGCCATCCACTGAAGCTCTCCTCACCTCCAGCCCTGTTAAAAAGACATTTCAAGTAACGTCTACCCTGATACTCCGCATACAATTGCATCGCACAGCAAGGTTCCATGGCTCTCACTCACGACATGTGGCATAATATTTAACTTCTTAAATTAGTTTTATACCCTTTATGAGTAACTTATGCAACTTAATTCATAAATAAAAATTAATTATTTTATGAATAAATTATTTGGGGACACACTGTCTACCTTGTCTCCCCTGACGCTTCGCCACTGCCTAGAAACAAGCAGCCAAGGATGATAGCATAATATTTGCTGATTCAGAAAAAACTGACAATGGCGTTAATGAGTACAGAGACACTATAGTTGCTGAACGTATTTTGAATATAGAAAACACTAATACCTTGGTCACTGGTAACAGAGAACGTGAAGTGAATATGAAAATTAAAAATTAAAGACTACAGATAGGCCTACGTAGGAAGTATAAGCAAGAATAAAATTAAAACAATCAACTAAACAGGAGAATACAAGTAACTAACAGTATACAATGTGATGCAGAATAAATTTTTACATTAGAAGAAAAAAACCACCAGAAGAAATATGTCACTGTACCAATTGATACCTGTGTTATAATTTTTGGGAGAATGCTAGAAATGGACAGGAAATAGAGGTAGACAGGATGGATAGGTAAGGACAACTAGTACAGGACAAAAAATTAATGTAGTGGGGCACCTGGTGTGAGTGCGAAATTATAGGCAAGAAAAGACTATTTAGGATGAAAAGCCTATGGAAGAAGGCCAAGGAAAACATGTAACATTTGATCCAAACTATTCTGATGGAGAGGGAGAAGCTGGAACACACCATAGAGTTCCCAACGGACTGGAAAAGTACAAAATATTCAAAAGAAAGTATGAGGATATGTGGTAGAGGGTAGCTCAACATCCTAGATTCGAGAGAACTAGACTATTTGTCAATATATAAACATTTTTTTCTGACTTAAAGGATATGGAAGAACAGGATAAGTTATTAACTTAGCTTTGTGTGAGAAAAGTATGGCCAGCATTATAGTTTTTTACTTTACAAACGTTATTGGTGGATTGTAGCTTCTTTATCATGAAGTGGCTTTCAATTTCAATTTGTTGATCAGCCAAATTGATTGAAAGTGCTTTTGGAAATCACTAGACCAGACTAGTGGATAGAAACAAGTTGTACATAAAGATTATACTTTTATATTTGCTACCACTGGTGGCGGCTGGTGACCCACAAATAAATACTGTCCTGCTCCCTCATTACTGTACAACAGAAATTGGTTTGATAAATTCAGTTCCATTTAGTTATATTATTGTTGCAAAATAATTGTTGAAGGTACATGATCAAAGGTCATGTACTAAACCGATTTAGTTTTACATACAAAATATGGCATGTAATGTGTACTGAAACAGAGTTTAAATTTATTGTAAAACACGAATTATAACAGCACCATGCACCACACAACATTCATAAACCTTTGGCATTTGGGTGAACTTGGCATGTGATGTGCTATGAAGTACACTTACTTAGTAAAGCACATGACATGTAGTTATATTATAGTAGTGTGGGGCAAGAGTCCGCACAGGGCAAGATTCCTAATACGTCGTAGTTACTAGTTTTCTTAATAGATGTCAGAAGTTGGTGTCTGGGCTGTTGAAGAAATGCAATCTGCTGGCTGGACACAGCAAACAAGGAGTCTAGCGCCATTATGGTGAGTGAACAGTAACATTGTTTAATTTTGTGGAAGTTGAAGTTATTTTACAGTGTAATTTAAGAGTATTTATACAAATATATACTTTCTTATTATTTGTTTTTGGCAGTACATTATTAAAAGGTAAGTCTGAGGGTACATATCAACTTAAAGTTAGTGGTCAATCTTATTTAATTGAATCATAATAAGTCAGCAAAAAGTATAGAACACAGTGGGGCAAGTTTCCGGGGGGCAAGAGTCCTCTTGGTCTCCTGTGTGGAATCTTACCCCACATAAACAAACTTCACATTACAATTAAATAAAACTTGCATTAGGCCTACAATTGTTGTTAAGCATTCCAGAAGTGTGTGCTGGGAAGTCCCGCTCATTTCAAAGTCTAAATTTCAAAGGAAGAAGAGGAATATCGTGTTCCAGGAAAGTTTATTATTGCGGAGGTTGAGGGCACCTTTACGAATCCCCCCCTACAGTCGACTGGATCATGTGTTGTCAGTGTAGTACATGGTGGGAAAAGCAGTGCACGAATTACAGTGGATTGGGCCATTTCATATGTGATAAGTGTCAGTAGGACTCTTACCCTACACAGACTGGACTCTTGCCCCTAGGTTGGGGCAACTTTCCTATTTTACATGCTTTTGTTTTTTAATTTTTTACCAAATACTGTAGTCAAAATTGTTTTGTACTCATTACATTTATTAGTATATAGTGTAACAAAGAAGCCAGTAATTTTCAATAAAATTTATTTTGGTTCAGTAGATGAGAATTTGTTATTGTATTTTAAGTGCGGACTCTTGCCCCTCATCCCCTTACTGTTGAAAGTACAGTGACATCTCAGGTGGTTACCTCAGGGAACGTGACAGTGACAGTGACAATCTATTCTCACACACGTCTTATACTGCACATGACTTTTATAAAGGTGTTTACTCTAAATTTAGTTTTACTCACCTTTAAACGTCTACTGCTTATTGAAGTATTCATGTAATAAAGATTGCTAATTTTATTTCCTCTTCTGGTCAATTATTTCTTTATTTTAAAAAGTTTGGATTTCATTAAGTAAATCAACCATCTTATTATTTACCAGATTATGACCTAATTGTGTCAATCTGTTCATGTAATTTAGAGCTTTGTTAAGGGGAGCAGCACAGATTTCCTGTACCTTCTTCCTCCATCTGAATTTCTTCCACTTCTTTTGAATTACAGGCATTGGAATGCATTTCTAGAATCACTTTTTCCAATCAACCTCGTCTTCAAATTCTTTGTTTTCATTAAATCTCATATCAATATCAATACCTATTTGTTGAACTATCTCTATGAGTTTGGTTTCAAGTTGAACATTTTCTACTATGCTTCCTACATTTGTACCATCTACTACCAACAACAGGGGTGCCGACTCCGGGGGTGCTCCGGTGCTTGAGCACCTCCCAGAATTTTTGTGGGGGTGCTCAGCACCCACACATAAAAGTTAGAAGAAAGATAAAAAAAAGAAAATAAGAAAAGAAAAAAGAAGAAAAAAAGAAAGAAAGAAAAATGAGGGGAAAAATTCTAATCTTTTGTCGTATTTCTTAAATGATAGTAGGGCCCTTTTCAGCTCCATGCTCAGAGCGCCCGTGCTCTGAGCGCCAATGATGAAATCTTGCTCTGAGCGCCAATACTGATAAGCCCGTGTTCTGTGCGCTGAGCTTATCTGCATCATTAGACGCGGTAACACGTGGCTGCATATCTGTCTGTCCGTTGTTCCTCAACTCCGTAGCCAACATTAGCCGTCCTATGAAAACTTGTACAATTCAATCTAAAAGACATTGCCACTCCACTAGTAACCTCCTGGAGCTGCAGACCTCTCTAACTGTTTTGAACGAAATACATTTATTATTAAGTTAGTTTATAAGTAAGTAACATTTTCTATTATGCTTCCTACATTTGTACCATCAACTACCAACAACAGGGGCGCCAACTCTGGGGGTGCTCCGGTGCTCGAGCACCCCCAGAATTTTTGTGGAGGTGCTCAGCACCCCCATATAAAAAGGAGAAGAAAAATAAAAAAATAAAATAAGAAAAGAAAAAAGAAAAGAAAAAGAAAGAAAGAAAAAATGAAGGGAAAAATTCTAATCTTTCGTCATATTTCTTAAATGATAGTAGAGCCCTTTTCAGCTCTGTGCTCAGAGCGCCCGTGCTCTGAGTGCCAACGATGAAATCGTGCTCTGAGCGCCGATAGTGATAAGCCCGTGTTCTGTGCACCGAGCTTATCTGCATCATTAGACGCGGTAACACGTGGCTGCATATCTGTCTGTCCGTTGTTCCTCAACTCCGTAACCAACATTAGCCGTCCTCTGAAAACTTGTACAATTCATGGTAAAAGACATTGCCAGTCCACTAGTAACTCCAGGAGCTGCAGACCTCTCTAACTGTTTTGAACGAAATACATTAATTATTAAGTTAGTTAAATTTCAATATTAGACAAGTTCTTATATTATCAGAAAATATATGAAAATCCAACTACGCTACTATTTTGTTAGTAACATAACTATATAAAGCAGACAATCATAAAATAAATACTAAAATTTCCGAACTTCTGCATTAGATTTTTAGTTAAATTTGTAACCAAAATACCTAAATGATAATTAATTTAGTCATATATTTTCAAGTTATGCATGTTTTATAGATATCTGTAGGTCTATATATAACGTTATTCACAAATACTTATAACTGATAACAAAAAATGAGGTTTTTTTGAGACATAGTTCACAAACGTTTTGAAAGCGATCCAAAATGAATGTTGAGACATGCTAATTCTGTCAAATTATGACACATACAAAATACAGAGACTACAGATATAGATTTGTATTTTAACTGAAATTCAACGTAACTTTAACCCCAAATAAACTATTATCATTTTTTTTAAACTTCGAGTTCTATTTTCGGCCCTTGGTGCTTCTAAAATTAGCTTTTTGTTTTCATATACCCTTGACACGCTGATGTTTTTCCTTTTTACACACTCAGAATGTAACGTACTCATTTGAACGTTTAACACTGCACTAATATTCCTCGTGAAAAAGCAGAGACTTCAGTTCCTTGGAAGTAAAAACTCCGTTAAATCAAAATTCATGACTTTACTACTACTGTGCGGCCGTGGCGTGGTGGCTAACGTGTGGCATTGCTACGCTGTCAGAGCGGGTTCGATTCCCGCCAGGGCCATCTGATTTAGATACGACCATTCCCCCTCACAAGGCAATGGCAAACCAGCGAGAGATATTCTGCCTAGAATAAACCCTCCTCAACTGTTGTCCGGATCCGGCGTTAAACTGTAGGTTCCATATACCTGTGAGAGACTCCGTTACACACGTACCACGGGTATATGTGGGTAGGGTACAAACCAGTCGAAAGACTGAAGGATCCAATAACTACTACTGTGTCACAACGATTGTCAAATCACAACTAAGGAAAGGTCCGTATAACAAGCTCATCTACGAATCGTATGGTCAGCGGATTTAAGGTATGCGGCTAGATAACCACTCTAGTGAGTTTTTCTTCCTTGTCGATCCGCTTACATTGCACATCTTGTGTTTACACATATATACAGCTCAGCTCTCCATCTCATAACCGAATTTTCATTTTCTTAATTACAGTTGATTTAATCACTTTCTTTTATTCTCGTCTCAGATTTGTTTGTCCCAACCAAATGAGAAATCCTGAGATAATAAATAGGAATATTCGCTAATGATCGATGTGAAAAGGCACCATTACATGCATAATAAAATATTTCAATGTGAAAGTTGCAGGATTCTGAAAAATGTCTATTCATCCATTACCTTTAAACATAAACTGAGGAAGAGGAACATCACCTCGAAACGTTTGGGGAAGTGACAACGAATAGTAAGTTCATACGTGAAAGTTTATATATATTAATAAATTTAATAAAGTGAACAAAGAGGATGAATCAACAAGATAATTATGAATATTATCTTATACCTTTTTCAGTAGTCTGCAATTTCACTTTGAAATTTTTTATTCCTGTAACAGTGCCTTTCCACATGCATCTTTAGCGAATAATCCTCTTTATTATCTCAGAATTTCTCATTTGGTTGGAACGAACACATTTGAGAAGAAATAATAGAATTTGGTTAACTACAACTGTAAATAATAAAGGAGAATACGATTATAAGACGGAGACCTGAGCTGTATTTATATGCGTAAACACGGGATGTACAATGTAAGCGGGTTGATTAGAAGGCAAAACTTGCTATAATAGTATGGTCGTCTATACTAGATAGCCGTATACCTTAAATTTGGTGACCATATGACTTGTAAATGAGCTTGTTACTCGCACCTTTCCTTAGTTGTGGTTTGACAATCGTTGTGACACAGTAGTATTAAAATCGTAAATTTTTATCTAAAGGAGTCACTACTTCCAAGAAAGTAAGTAAGAATGATCCTCTTTTTCTTCACGAGTGATATCAGTACACGATGAAACGTTCAAATGAATGTTACGTTCTAGGTGTGTACGAAGGAAAAACATCAGTCAAAGGTACATCAAAACAAAGAGCTAAGTCACCAAAGGCCTAAAATAAAACTCAAAATTTTATAAAATTGTTATAGTTTATTTGGAGGTGAAGTTATGAGGAATTTTAGTGAAAACAGAAAATCTGTCTCTGAAGTCTCTGTATTTTGTATGTGTAGTAATTTGACAGGATTACCATGTATCAACACTCATTTTTGATCGCTTTCAAAAAGTTTGTGAACTATGTCTCAAAAAAATAACTTTATCGGTATATTTTGTTATCAGTTACGTGTATTTGTAAATAACGTTAGATATAGACGTATAGATATCTATGAAAACATACATACACTAAAAAGCTATGACTAAATTATTTGTCATTTAAGTATTATAGTTAAAAATTTAACTAAAAAAACTAATGCAGTAGTCCAGAACTTTTAGTATTTATTTTTTGATTGTCTGCTCTACAGTTACGTTACTAATAAAATGGTAGAGTAGTTGGGTTTTTGTAATTCTTCTGATAATATGAAAAATTGTCCACTATTGGAATTTAACTAACGCAATAATAAATGTATTTTGTTCTGGGACCTTATTAGTGCTGTGATAATGGCTTCAGTAATGACTTGTACAAATTTTCATTTGACCGCTAGTGTTGGCTATGAAGTTGGCGAACAGCGGGTATACAGATATGCAGCCAGGTGTCTAATGATGCATAGATAAGGTCGGCGCACACAACATGGATTTCTCAGCATCTGCGCTCAGAGCACGACTTCAGCATTGGCGCTCAGAGCACAGGCGCTCTGAGCACACTACCTGCCGATTTTTTCATAGAAAGTTTGGTTTAGGCAGAGACTTTACCAGTGTACTTCCGTTTACGCGGGACTTGCGTTTCCCGCAATAAGACAGGTGTGGCAGGTCGCCCCACCCACAAAGCCATTCCAGGCTCTGACCATCCTCCCCACAACACTTGTCTGTCATCATAAACAGCTGAATGAGATCGCAGAGCAAATATATTAAAAAAAAAAACAACAGCTGTTGCAAAACATTACATATGACAAATCTGTACGGTCTTACTCCTTTTGCATATTTTTCCATACTCTTCGAACGGTTAAAAGGGATTATGCCAATTTTGACAGTGTGCTCTCGCGTCGGCCCATGCAAGCATGGCCTCGCGACTACTCCACTCCAGAAACTACCGCTCCTCACATATCACATATACGTTTAAATACACAGAAAAGTGTAAGTTAGTTTAATTCTTTGTTTGCTCTACTCGTTTTATTATAATGGATAAATTCATTGTTTGCTCGTCAATGAAAAAAAGTGATTCGCCTATGATGTAATCAGCAGATAGTGCTTCAGGTGGCTCGGATTCAACTACTGCATCTAAAGTGTGACGATTTAATTCTAACTGTAATTGTAAATAAATAAAAATTAAGTTTGCGAGCGATTAAGTATTTTTAAATCGCACTATAAAACCTAAACCCCGTATTAACTCAGTAGGACAATGAGAAGTGATTGAAAATCTACAGGAGCACTAATAAAAAAGGCCGAATTGTAAAAAGTTATTATTATCATAATTAACCCTTTGCTAGTCATCATGCGGTGACCTGTTAATTCCGGACTCAACGTGTTTATCGAGTCGTCTGTAATTTAGGAAGATATAAAAATCATAATGTTTATAATTAAAAATTTGAAGACACGAATAGTAGTTAAAATAACTCACTTAAATTATATATGTATAATTAAGGTATGGTTTTTGGTAATAAGAATGTTAACTTAAATAAAAATAGGAACTATATTGTCGCGGAGTACTTGCCCCTCTCCTTTGTTATGTACCAGTTGAATCGAGCAAGGAGTCGCTATGTTGCCTTCACGCCGTACAGACGTAAGAGCGAGAGCTCTACAAAAATGTATTTGATTTGTTTGTTTTAATTTAACTGTAGTATATTAGCTACCACTGCTAAACGTGGAAAGCATTGTGTAATGTATCAATAACATAAATATGTGTTAAGAAGAAGATGTAAAATGTAACACAAAAACAGAACTAGTGGTAAGCAAGATGACGTCTCCCCTCAAGAGGTAAATCCAATTACAACATCGCTCCTGAAGATGTAATCTGCAGAAACTTCAATAAAGACACGTATACGATGCATAAGACGCTGCCTAGGACCTCCGTGAATCTACACCTACTTTCACCAAAGAAACTTCAATCTCCGCAGTGAACATCCGACCTAATTCTTGCCGAAGACACGACCCAGATGATGACGCCGACTACAAGGATTCCCAAGACGGACACCCCAGGACGAGGTTACTATGTTCAATTGTAAAGGTGACTCGATAGCCTTGCTATCGAGAGTTAATCATATTTGATACACAACTGACTTCTAAAAGAGACTTTTCAAAGACGATTAATTTTATTTAAAAATTAAAATGAGACAATCTAAGAGTTTACTGTAAAATTAAATTATCATACGTTGTAACGCCTTAAATGTAAAAGTAATTTATTATCACTTCAAGTAATAATGCCATTCTTCAAATGGTAAAAGAAGTCTTGCAAGCGTCTAGATGAACTGAAAATAATTAGAAGTCTTTACTATAAATACACATAAAGTAAACTCGGATCCGAGGTATTAGAATACATAATCAATTTGATCCCAAAGTTTTATGAAAAGCATTTAAATATTTTAGTTTAATAAATGATGTCATGGGATCTTTTAGTAACTGTTGTTAATAAAGAGAAGTCGTCTTGTTACACCTGAAAATGAGTGCATAAATCAGTAAAAACCTTCCCTTGTTTCCTTATACTTATATTAATTAATTTGTTCAATTAATTTGACTTTAAATACAGTTCGTTACAACGTAGGCAGCCCATGTAATTGGCAGAGGTCAGTTAAGATGGGTTCCCTGGATTTGTGACGCAGAAATACGTTACAAAAGAAACAAACAAAACTGGTGCTGGTGGGCATTCTTTTCGAAAACAGTGGTAAGACAAATATAAGTGGATCTTATATGACGAGAAGTTTGATAAAGTGTTTTGTTCTGTGTGTAAGGAAATAATTTCCTCCAGTGGACCATTTGCGAAAAAACTAAACAAGACGAAGACATGATAAAAGCATTCATGGAGGTCGGGTTTTCCTCTTGGAACAAACCCTTACAAAGATTTGCTTCTCATGAAAAATAGGATTTTCATATGTCCTGCTGTACTAGGAAAAGTGCAATGGATAAAATTGTGAACGTGCAGTCTTTGATGTCTAAAGGTAAGGAGAGAGATATGAATTCTGCAAGAGTAGCTCTCTTAAGAATGTTATCTTCACTGCGTTATCTCATGGTTCAGGAGTTAGCAACCCGTGGTCACACACATGAAAATTCTAATTATCATGCATTGTTAGAGTTAGTTGCTGAAGATAACTCCGATTTGTCCTCTTGGCTTCAATGTACAAAGTACAGATGGCTTTCACACGACATAACAAATGGACTAGGTTCTATTATGGCTAACGAAGTCTTACAAAATTTGATCAAGTTTCTAAAAGACTCCCAATACTATTCGATAATTATGGATGAAACTAGCGACGCATGTCAACACGAGCAAGTTTCAATTTCTTTTCGATTTGTCAGTGGTGAGGATTTTCAAATTAATGAATTATTTTTTGGTTTCTATAAAACTGAATCTACTACAGCTGAAGTCTTGATGAAAATTTTAATGGATGTTCTCAGTCATTTTTCTCTGGATATCAAGTCATGCAGAGGTATTGCTACTGACGGAGTGGCAAATATGACAGGCGCTTTTTCAGGGCTGCAAGCAAAACTCAGAGAAATTGAGCCACGAGTTATGCATGTTCACTGTTTGGCACATTCTTTGAACCTTGTGACCCAAGAGGCCGTGGTGAGAGACTATCTTGCAAGTGTCAAAGAAATGATCAATTTTGTGCGCGGGTCCCCCAACCGACTAGCAATATTTGAGTCTTTGCAAGCTGCCCAAGATGGTAGCTCCATTCACCCTGTAGCTCTTCGGCCTTTTTGCCCTACCAGGTGGTGTTGCAGAGTAATTTCGTTGAAAACAATTTTGCAGAATTACGAAGAGTTAATATTGTTCTTTGAGGAAATCGAGCTCAAAAAATATGATGCCGGTGCTAAAGCTAAACGTTTCTTAAAATTTATGTGCTCTTTTGACTTTATATTTGTCACTATGCTTTTTATGCAAAATTTAGAGCCAGTTGAAATTTCGAATGCCTTTCTGCAAAATTCCTTCTTACAGCTGTAAAAACCCATGGACAATATTCATAGTGTCCGAGAGGTTTTGAAGTTATCTCGAACTGATGAACGTTTCGATGCAGTTTTGAGCTCTTGCTTGGGATTGACCAAAAAATTTGACGTCAAAGAGCCGAAACTTCCAAAAGTTCGAAAAAATCCTCGAAGACCTGATAACAGCGCTCAACCCTTTGCTTTTGCCAGCCCCCATGATTATTACCGGAAAATTTATTTCGAGGTGTTAGAGATTGTGATCAGCTGTTTCGATGATCGATTTTCTAAAGCTGCTATGACTCACTTCAAAGAAATTGAAACATTTCTTCTTTCCAAAACTAAAGATTGCAGTTTGTAGTAGAATTTTATAAGGATGACTTTGACCCTTACTTGACTTTGGAAGATTAATTTTGCACAGAAATATGATGTTAGATGTGTGCAAATTTAAAATTTTGTCATTGAAAGTACAGAAGACTTAGTGCGCTTCTTTTCCTCAAATAAACACGTTGACGAATTGATTCCAGAAGTGGTTAAGTTGATAAAGATCGCTTTAACTATGCCTGTTTCTACATGTACAGTAGAACGTTCTTTCTCCGCCCTGAGAAGATTAAAAACTTACCTGCGCAACACCATGATGCAAGGAAAATTGAACGACAACACAATCATGCATGTCCATAAGCAAGAAGCAAAAAAAAATTGAACCTCGAAACTGTGGCGAACATTTTCATCAAACGATTGACTGTTCGTAGGAACACTTTCTTTATGAGTGAGTAGTGAGAATTATAAATTCCGCAGGCTTTAATTTTTGAACTAAAGACTTTCAGTTTCTCTTTTATTTTTAAACTAACAATAAGCGCTAAATTTGAGGCTATCATTTATTAATTTAAATGAACTATTTTTTCCTTTTTACTCAGTTTGTCATCGTTCCAAGAGAGAAGAAAGATCATTCTCCTAAAAACTATTATGTTTTTTAACTTAAGACCAAATAGAGGGTACACAATTTTTATTTGTTTAACTTCTCTCCTTTTAATTCACATATACGTAAAATGTAATAGTTCTTACTTTTTTAACATTACTTTCACTATTTCTATGATTTAAAGATTTAAAAAATAAAATAACTGTATATCTTTTATGTGGATTAGCTTTTGTACTCACTCATTATTCGGGAAAAAAAGCACCTAATAAAATGATAGTTTATGTTTACCATCAAGTGTTGTTCATTCAAAAAGACCTAAAACTGCATTTTCAGGAGGGTCAATTTTTCAAAATTCAACCGAACCCCCCCCCCCTGTTGTGGACTGTGAATTTGAGCACCCCCACTGATTTTCAAAACCCGGCGCCACTGACCAACAACACACAATTAGTACCACTTTTATTAAAACACTTTTTTACCGTATTTTCATCCCTGCTGACCATGCTTCCTTTATGTATTCCACTACATATGTCAAAGAAATGTTCTTAATAAGTTCACCTAAATTTTCTACTGAATCAATAAGTGAAGTTAGGGCAGTCATTACATGATGGTGATAGTGGAGCTTAAATGATTGGATTATTCCAAAATCAAAGGTGGAATTTACAGGCTGTATTACTATTGAAACAACAAATCAACTTTACTTAACAACTTCATGGGGGGGGGGGTAACCCCATGTAACTGAATAGTAAACCACTTTCCTGTTTCATTTGTTCATTTTCAAATTAAATTTTTGAATCCTGTGAGTGAAATGGGACCCATCACACAGAATTTTCAATTTGTATACCATGCCACACCTAATTTCGACATATTGACATTTTTAAAACATCACAGGCGTAAGGATTTATTTATTATTAATGGTGGTCCTTATTCATCTACACCACTGAGACATAACATTACCATTGTGTTTTGTTTCCTTTTATAGCAAACCAAAGCTTTTGCCTTTTGAACATGAACAACTTTGTAGGCAACGCTTGCTAAAAAAAGTCTGGTTTCATCAATGTTATAAACGTCCTTATAATCATAATTTTGTTTATTAATGACGGCATGTGGTGGAGCTATTCTGCCATAACATTCTCACTGACATATTCACTTTCACGACATTGATTTTTCAAAACAATATTATTTTGCTAGCAGAATTTTTCTAACTACTCACTGTTTGCAGTGACTTTCTCAATTTGAAGTTGTTGTGTACAACAACAACAGCTTGTAGCTTTTACTTCCAGAATACTACTGCTGATTTGCAATTTTGTTACACATGCACCCTCAAACCAAGTTGAAGTTAAATCATTAACTTCTTTGTGTATCTGAAAAGTTTCCCTTTTTAAATTTTTGTTAGGATTTTTTAACCATTTTTATTTTATTGCTTCTTTTCTTTTAAAATCATTGAATCTGAGTTACCACACTCATACTTCTTTTCTAATTTCGTTTGTGATAGATCACTTTTCAATAGCTTTTAAACGTGTTTTCAAATTTAATAGTTTCAAGAAACTTTGTTTTTTTATTGACACACTAAAAGCAAAACCTGTACATAAAGAAAAAACACATGGACACAACTGATTCCAATGAGCACAAAGACAGAACTGAGAAATATAAATAATGACTCTATTGAATGTGCAGTCCTAGCGATAACATTATTATGTTTCCAATGTGACTGATACAATAATGTGGTTATTCAGTTTAGGAATGTGATGACTAGACTATAGTGAGTCAAACAAGATACGATAAAATGAGTGCAAGGAAAAAGTAGTCGCCTTATTGGTCCCAGTTGGGTTAGAGATTGGTCATTTAGAGAATAATACACAATACGAAATTTATTCATTTATTTATGTTCTCAGAAATACCGGTCATCTCCAGAGGCGGTCTTCTAAGGACACGAAGAGACATTTCACTGTATGTGATCAAAGGAACCAAATCAGTTTTATGCACATAAATAAGTCATGTAACATATACTCAAACAGAGTTTAAATTTTTCATAAGAAAACTAATGATGTACAGCACCATGAACCACACAACATTCATAAAATTTAAGTTAAACTTGACATGTGATGTGATGTGAAGCTAGAAGTACAACAGATGAGCCAGACATGGTTAGCCGGTAGAGAGGAGTACTTTAACATCACTCTATAGAATTATTAGCTATTTCTAAAACAGTACTTTTGGTTTCTTAGCCAACCAGACAATGTAAGACAATACACTGTCTTACAGTTAGTTACTGCACAGTGCTAAACTTTATTAACAATCTTTAAACAGCATTAAGTGATAGTGAAAAAAACCACTGATAACACAAGAGATTCCAGTTACTTCAAAGTATCAAAAGTATCAATAGTGTTATAGCAGACATCTTTTCTTTTTTCTCTGAAGTTTATTTTTTGCTAACACTCTTGTGAACACAGAAACTGAAGTAACACCATCAACTATAGAGGAGGTGGAACTTCCTGTTAAGAAACTGAAGAACAACAAAGCAACAGGGATAGACCTAATCTAAGGAGAATTATTGAAGAATGATACAGTATATCTTAAGCATTTACAACAATTAATGATAAAGATATGAAATGAAGAAACCATTCCAGAAGAATGGAATCTGAGTGTTATATGCTCCATCCACAAGAAAGGTGATATCTTGGACTGTGCCAACTACAGAGGAATCAGTCTTTTGAGCACTGCATATAGAGTATTCTCCAACATTTTATTTAGCAGACTGGCACTGATTATATATCACCTTTGTTAGCAGAAGGTGATAGAAGATTATCAGTGTGGATTCCGCCAAGGCAGGACAACAAATGACCAGATTTTTACCTTATGCCAGATTCTTGAGAAATGTAGCAAGTATGGAATAGAGACACATCACCTCTTTATTGTTTTTAGATTGGCTTGCGATAGTATATATAGTGAATATTTGTATTCAGGAATGGTTGAGGTGAAGATACTGGTAAAGTTAATTAACCTAGTTGAGGCCACAATGAAAAACACTCAATGTCAGGTAAACATCAAGAATAGGCTCTCTGACCCTGTGCACACAAGGAAGGGGGTCCAACAAGGAGATTCTTTAGCTAGCCTTTTTTTAAATATTGCCTTAGAGAACGTCATTATTGATGCAGGCATTAACACAAGAGGAGGCATCTTTTATAAGTCAGTTCAATTTCTGAGTAATGCATATGACATCGACATTATAGGACGAACAAAAACAACTATAACGGAAGCCTTTGTGAAATTGGAGAAAGCTGCAACAAGAATGCACCTGCAGATCAATCAAGGGAAAACAAAGTATATGCTAGTGACAAGAAAAGACTGTTGTATGGACCCTAAAAATTCATAAATAGGATTTTATAATTTTGAGATAGTACACAGCTTTACCTACCTCAGCTCAGAAGTTAACTGTAAAAATAATATTAATATGGAAATCCGAAAGTGTATTTTGCCAGCAAATAGGTGTGTTCAGGGCCTCAGAAAACATCTAAAGTCTAAGTTAATACAAAGGAAGACCAAGGTATTGATGTATAAGGTTCTAGTGCACCCAGTACTGACTTATGCATCAGAGACATGGACGCTACCTAGATCAGATGATAGGCGACTAAATATATTTGAAAGGAGGATCCAAAGGAGGCAAATTTTTGGTCCAATGGAAGAGGGGGAGAGCCTGGAGGAAAAGATATAATTTAGAGCTCTATAATTTGTATGGTGAACCTAATCTGGTCACTGTTATTAAATTAAAAAGATTAGAGTGGGCTGGACACATGTGATTGTGAAAGCAGAGTTATTAAGAACATATTTAATACAAAGCTAGAAGGTAAAAGGAAAGTTGGAAGGCAAAAACTGAGATAGTGGGATGCGGTGAGTCAGGACATCAGTAATCTTCGAATTAGAAACTGGAAGAATGTGGCTATGAATAGAGAAGAATGGCAAAATCTTCTGAACACCAGGGCAGCCCACAAAGGGCTGTCGAGCCAATGATGATTATGATGATGACTCTGTGAAAATTCAGTGGATTAGCTATTTTAGGATCCAGAAGTCTGCTTTCATGTGAATATTCCACCTCCATTAATATCTTCTTTCTATTTCCTTGGTATCTTGGTGAAATCTGTCATGTTTCTCTCCACTAACTGAACTATGATTTTCTGGAAAAAATATGTAAATATAAAAAACTCATTTGAAAACCCAAATTTAAACATTTTTCCAATTAATCCATACAATATTCCTGCATTCATTAGTATTCATTATAATTCATTCATTATTCCTGCATCCCCTAAGTGGAGCATAGGGCATCAATGAACTTCCGCCACCGGACTCTGTTCTGCGCCATCGTCCTGATCTCGGGCCAGGTCTTCTCTTCATAAGCTTTCTGACATCCAACCAACAAAAACAGCTTACCTCAACTTTGCTTCAGACAAAACTGGAAACTAATTGCTTCATAGTTCAAGGTTAATGTGGAATAGAGAATCCATAACTTTGCTTAGATCTACTAAACTTTCATGGTCAATATGTTTTGCCACCACAGTGTTAGGGTGTTTCTGAGCAGCCATGCTTTTTTAATGTACGTTTTTTATGACATAAATCTGCTATTTACACAAGAAACAGGGGACTTCTGGTAACCATTTTGGTGACTAAGTAGCATGGAATGTCTTTAAGTTCCCCCATATAGTCCAAACATGGTCCTTGTATTTAAACTTAGAAAGAACTAAATCTAGGTTTTCATAGTAACTGAAGACAAAAGAACCTCTGAGACTATTAAGAGGTAGAAAGATCGAGAGAGGAGGGATGATGGAAAGAGAGGGAGAAAAGGGTAGACATGCAGGAACATGAAATTTGTCTGGTTTAAACTAGTTTAAAATTCTAATTAAACTCATTTTTATTGTTTTTACTTATGATACTTTTTTATGCAATCCCCCTCCTTTATGCTTATTTCCTTCCATTTCAAAGCTTTAGAAAAATGTAATTCACTTGTAGCCATTTTACAGCATCACTGATTTGATTGTCATCAGTAAATCTTTGTCCAGCAAGTCATTTTTTTTAGGTTAGGAAAGAGGTAGAAGTCACTCAGAGTTAAATAGGATGAGTATGGTGGGTGAGGAAGCAATTCGAACTTCAATTCTTTAATTTTAGCCATCACAACACTGCAACATTTGCCATACGACATGGTGCATTGTCGCATTGTCTTGGTGAAAAAACACTTTCTTTTTCGCTAAACGTGGCCATTTTTCTTGATTCCATCTATATCTATAAAAATGAATGTTTGTTTCTTTCTTTGTCCCGTATGTGTTCCTATACCATTCATCCGATTGCGATGAAACTTCGGTGAGTTGTTGTGCGCACGCCCGCGAAGGTTTATGAATTTTTTTCAATGGGGCCCTTTGGGGGGTTCTTGGGGTCTTCCACATCTCCTCCTAAACCACTGGACCGATTTCAACCAAACTTGGCACAAATATTTTATGCAACGGGAGAACCAACATAGGGTAGGTGTTTTTTCGATGGGGTCCTTTGGGGTCTTCCACATCTTCTCCTAAACCACTGGACCGATTTCAACCAAACTTGGCACAAATATTTTACGCAACGGGAGAACCAACATAGGATAGGTGTTTTTTTCGACGGGGTCCTTTGGGGGGTCCTTAGGGGTCTTCCACATCTCCTCCTAAACCACTGGACCGATTTCAACCAAACTTGGCACAAATATTTTACGCAACGGGAGAACCAACATAGGATATGTGTTTTTTCGATATGATCCTTCGGGGGTCCTTTTGGGGGTCCTTTGGGGTCTTTCACATCTCCTCCTAAACCACTGGACCGATTTCAACCAAACTTGGCACAAATATTTTACGCAAAGGGAGAACCAACATAGGATAGGTGTTTTTTCAATGGGGTTCTTTTGGGGGTTCTTTGTGGTCTTCCACATCTCCTCCTAAACCACTGGACCGATTTCAACCAAACTTGGCACAAATATTTTACACAACGGGAGAACCAACATAGGATATGTGTTTTTTCGATATGATACTTCGGGGGGGTCCTTTGGGGTCTTCCACATCTCCTCCTAAACCACTGGACCGATTTCAACCAAACTTGGCACAAATATTTTACGCAAAGGGAGAACCAACATAGGATAGATGTTTTTTCAATGGGGTTCTTTTGGGGGTTCTTTGGGGTCTTCCACATCTCCTCCTAAACCACTGAACCAATTTCAACCAAACTTGGCACAAATATTTTACACAACGGGAGAACCAACATAGGATATGTGT
Source organism: Magicicada septendecula (assembly GCA_034769895.1). Taxonomy (NCBI): domain Eukaryota; kingdom Metazoa; phylum Arthropoda; class Insecta; order Hemiptera; family Cicadidae; genus Magicicada; species Magicicada septendecula. The sequence continues at coordinate 120,526,008 of CM068375.1, read as the reverse complement.
TTTTTCGATATGATACTTCGGGGGGTCCTTTGGGGTCTTCCACATCTCCTCCTAAACCACTGGACCGATTTCAACCAAACTTGGCACAAATATTTTACGCAAAGGGAGAACCAACATAGGATAGGTGTTTTTTCGATGGGGTTCTTTTGGGGGTTCTTTGGGGTCTTCCACATCTCCTCCTAAACCACTGGACCGATTTCAACCAAACTTGGCACAAATATTTTACGCAACGGGAGAACCAACATAGGACAGGTGTTTTTTTCCGATACGATCCTCTGGGGGGTCCTTTGGAGTCTTAAAAAACTAACTTATTAGATCTGGTTACTATGGCAACCCAATGGAATAGATTCTGTTCTAAATATATTATCGCATTAAATTGAAGAACATGCGAACGAAGTCTTTATATATTATATATATACAAACACTTTCTTTCTTTGAGTGGCATTGCAACGCATGCCGGGTACTCGCTAGTTGTTTATAAAGTGCAGTAGGTTTGCATAGTACTCACCATTAATTGTTTTTCCATTTCTAAGGTAGTCAATGAAGATTACTCCACAGTCATCCCAAAAAACAGTCGTCATAATCTTTACAGTAAAAGGACTAGTCTTTGCCTTTTTAGAGTTGGTTCATCTTTTGTGGTCCATTGTTTTGACTGTTGTTTGGTCTCAGGAACGTTATGATGGACCCAAGTCTTATCAACAGGTATGAGTTAATGCAAAAATTTGGTTAGGTTACGCATATAGAGTGCCAAACAATCGGTTGAAACATCCTTTCGACAATGTTTTTGGTCAAGTGTCAGCAAACACAGCACCCATCTAGCGCACACCTTTGTCATACACAGATGTCCATGTAAGGTACTGAGCGCATGTTCTGTTGATATACTAACAGTCTCAGCTATCTCACTCAATTTCATTCTATGGTCTACAAAAACAATTTCATGGGTTCTTTCAATTTTTTTTTTTTTTTGCGTAGTTACTTCAATAGGACATCCAACACTGGGTTGACGGTTGTACTTTTCCGACCTATTTTAAATTCACCAACCCAGTGCTTAACTCAGTATTCAATAGAGAAGAGTCCCCCAACACTGAATCCATCTTTGTTTTTATATCGGTTACAGTTAAGCCACTCAAAAAAAGTTAATCATAGCATGAATTTCCAGTCTATCCAATGATGCCTGAAGCGCTTATATCAGTGAACTATGCCACTAATAATAAACAACTCATTGACTTGACGTCATCAAATACAAGCCTACAAAGGATGAAATCATACAACACAGTTAAAACAATGAACATAGTAGCACTACTTCTGTGTCAGACCCGGAACTTTTCACCCTACCCTTGTGTAGCGCAATACAATATAGTCTTGATACTTCCACTACAAAGATTAAAGTTAATGGCTTTTGAGACATAAATTACTTTGTAAAAGTTAGGCTTGCTGCAGTGTTTTGTTGACCTTGTTGGTGTGAAAGTGTTCGTGTGCATTATGCTTGTATTTTGGGAGTGTTGTGTAAGTATTTATTTGTATAGTAAGTATTTATTTGTATAGTAAGTATTTATTTGTATTTTTAGTCTTTTGATCATAAACTTTGTCAGTTTTTGTTATTATTATTTTGTTGAATCTCATTACTCATTGATAGAGTATTCTTTATTACTTATCATGTTTTAATTTATCATTAGCCTGGAGACGGCTCTTGATAGTTTGAGTGGCTGAAACTTTTATTTTTTCTGTGATGGCAAAAGTCGATCATTTAGATTCAAATGTCTACAGTCCATCACAGTACATCATTAGTAAAGTATACTATTTATTATAAATTATAAATTTGTGTTAGTGGTTATAATCACAAATAGAAATTAAGCTGTCCCACACTACTATAGAAAATTGCCGATTATCTTTTTCAAGCCTTTCAGCTTATCGTCAGATGGGAAATATGATCCGTTGATGAGCTGAAAAGCTCTAATGGGGAATTTCCTATATAGTGGTGTGCAACATGTTAATTTCTATTTATTATTTATTACTTATCATGTACCGTAATAATTTATAATTAGCCTGAGAAATAAAAATGATTATGAATGGCTGACATAGTAGATAACAAATTTTCAAGTTAAATGTTAGTTGAAGTTCAGGTTGGTATTGTGGGTAATTGAAAAATCTCAATGTAATAGTTGTATTTAGCAATTTCCAGATAAAAATCTGAAACTTTCCTAAAGCAAATCTATATAGGAAAACTATATATATATATATATATATATATATATATATATATATATATATATATATATAAATAACACTTTTTTGCTAGTTTTCCAAAATTAGTTGAAGTTATTTCAGCATGTAGAAATTACGAATTTCTCACTGGCATATTTTGTTTGTTTGGTACATATTATCCACTTAATCGCAAAAACACAGCACGAGCAATTTTTTTGGCTGCTAGCTACTAATTTTGTGGTCACATAGCTTAACTGAAATTGTTAGTCCCACTAATCTAGTAATTTATTTACCCATGTAAATTACAAGAACCGGTAATAGGAATTGAATATTTTATTTGAATTACTTACAGCCACTGTACAATTTTGCTTTCGGTATGTAGTAAGTACTGAGTGTTAATTTTAACTAAGCTGATTACTGTAAAATATTTGCAGCTTTCCAGTCATAGATTTTAAACTGTTATAACATTTCATTAAATTTTTTAAGTAGAGTCTGTTGACCTAAGATTAAAATCCGATTGGAAATAAGTTCGAAGTGCCATAAATTCACCAAAGATGTTATTATAAGAAATTAAATTTACTATATTGTTTTCGATGATACCTGTTATTAAATTGTGTATAATCAGTTCATTTGTTTTATTAATTTTCATTAAATATTTGTAATACTGAATTTGTTTTGAAAATGTATTGTACTTATGATGCTCACAGAAGTAAATAATAAATTAGTATATAATTAAGTAGGCTAGCGGAAATTAAATTATAAATTTATAATTATTAAATTATTAAATAATATATAATTTAGACTTACTTTATAAACATATTACAGTATAATTTACATGTGATATAAATGGCACTGATACTTTTAATTGTTAAAATTCTTATGTAACAGTAGCCGACTGTTGACAAGTGCTGCTATCAAAACGATTGTGGCCGAGACAAGTAAGATCGCTAAGTTTACTTCCTAGTTGAAATCGAAGCAGACATAGTGCGAGTGTTATGATAAGGTCTCTGGTTTTGGATTAATTTGTTTCATTGTGTTATTGTTTGCTTAATATAAAGTATATTAGTGTATATAATGGCTTAGTTGGACTTTAAAAATTTGTGATATTTTATTTTAATTGAAAAAATGTAATTTATTGAAGTGAGGAAAATACAGATTTTATTTTGACCTCTCAACGTCAGCTGGTTCCGAAGTGCAAGCGTCAAGACAGAAATGGCGGCGCTTATAGCAGGTGTTCAGTATGGTTTGTCATCGCAGGGAAATTTTAATGAAAATAAGGAGTTAATTTTTGTGAAACTTACGGATTCTGCATTCCGTGCTATTGAAGAGTACCTCAGAAATAGGGTGCGTATAAAATGTAGAAATTTTATCGTATTTATTTTTTTAAAATTAAGGTTAAATTGTGAATGGTGTAACAGTTGTCTGCACAATGATATGTCGCCATATTTTGCATAGTCTTAGACAACTTGCAATATATTAATTAGTGATAGGGTTTGAAGTAGATTGACACATATTTATTTATGTTAATTTATAAATATTATTAATTTCTGGTTTTATTTGAAAGCGAATTTTGTGAATCTTTGGCTTCGCCACGTCAACACAAGTATACTTCAGTTCAGAATTTGGGTTAAGTTAAAAACATCGAGGCCTAAATTTGATATAGCCAAATTTTCAAACGTTACATTGCCAAATTTGTTGAGTATTTTCTTCCCCGTTTGTAGAAACTCTTGGGCACCCAGGTCGTAATCGTTTATTGCCGTAGACTGAACTTTTATGATGCTAATAAAAATTTTGTGAAGTCTGTTAATTATTCACACTTGTGTACTATTCCGTTGAAATATTCTCGTTAAAGGAATTTATTACCTTTGTTTTATTGATAATAATGGTTTTTAGTAGAAACGTTTAATGAATTACGTTCAGATTTCTTACCATATGGATAATTGTGAGACTTGTCTCAGTTCCCATTTCAAGGTGAATTGAATACCATAAACTCAGTCATGTAATAATGTTCTAGTATTTCAGACTTACATTTTTTATTGAGCATGTTAACTGATTTCTACACAATATTAATATTTATACTTTGAATTATTTGAATAGGTTAAGTGTTATTTTTTTTCTTAGTGGATTGGTTTCAAGTTTCATACTTCATTATTTGTCATTAGTTAAACCTGGATTAATAGGTAATATGGATACTTTAGTGATTTGACGTTCTTTTTTTTTTTGCAATTTGAGCAATCTTTTTAAATATATTTTGTTGTTATTTCTAAAGAAGGCTAGTTATAGCTCATGGCTATTTAAGGTTCCAACTTAAGTATTATTCTAAAAATAAACTGTTATCTGTACATATAAAAGTTTAAACGTTTTTTTACATTTTAAACTTATTATGTCTATAATCATTAGACTTATTTTAAAAAGTGCAGCTACTATTATTATCAAGAAACATTTAAAAGAACATTCTCAAAGATTTATTTATTTTTAAAGCAGGCAATATATCACAGTTTTTTGAAAAAATGTGATTGATTTCGTTTACATTTGTAGTGTGAGTGTTGAAAGAACATGTAGTTTACATAGAGAACATAACCTGGTTAGGCTCTTACCATGACATTCTGTAATGCATTTCGAATGTCAGATCAGATTTTGTGTCAAATCTATAAAAAATATAGCCCTAAACCTCGAGTCCATTGTTGGTTAGTATACATTTAATTTATGGTGTTAGGAATTTTAGTGGCTTGGTTAGGAAACAAAGTTTTAACTTATTAAAACGATGACTACAATTAAAAATATGTAAAGGAGAATTTTAAACAGTTTCTATTATTGAAAACCAAAATCTGGGTACTTCATCTTTCAGCCTACTTATATAATATTGCTGTTAAAACAATTCAGCTTCAGTATAGTTAATAGGTTCACTTGTAAAAAGTAAATGGAAGTTGATATTGTGTCTGTATCCAACTCTCAGCTATAGAGGACTGTGTACTCAAACATCTGTTTACCGACATATTTTAAACTGAGGTACACTCAAGTGAACGGTTACATTTTGAAGGTTTGTATTGCCATATTTATTGTATGTAGTAGACAGTTGTAACTTGTAGATCGTAAATATTAGCCATAGCATCACATACTGAGCAAGTTTTTTTTGTAACTTTACTAACATTCTACAATAAAACCTTATACCTTAGGGTAGAGGTTGGTCAGGCAGTTGGGTATTTTCAAGGTGGTTAACGTTTGTATTTCCAAGAAGTGGTCTGTACATAATTGAGTTTCTAATTCTAACAAGGAAAAAGCTGGACCCTGAAATTAGGGAAGAATACAAAAGTACTACATAGTTCTTAAAATGGGAAAGTGGTATGGAGTAGTTGCACTGAAATTTTTTTTGTCACACTACAGTTTTTATAACAAAACATCCTGGTAACTTCTGTAAAAATCCTTCATTGCCACATATCACACAGTAATTTTATAGAATGCATCATTTCAACCAGTAGTTCAGACTCCCTCATATTGTATAAGATTTTTGTATTTGGCTAATATTTTTGTTTATTGTGAAAGTTTACCACAGATATTATAAAACAAATTTCTGTCTAAACCAAGTAATTATTTTATTAACATTTGGTTATATGTTTTAGCAGTGTCTGTTCTGTAGAAGGTACTAGATGAAGTTTCTTTAAAGATCTTGAACTCCACTGTTTCGATATTTGCAGAACCTGTTCAAATTATATTTGTATAACATAGTTAATCTCCAAATCATTGAAAACAAATTATAGTGAATATAATATGTACATCCAGTACAAAATCCTCAGAGATTACTTGATAGGCCTAAGCTCTACTGAAAATCAGCCGTATAATTGTTATTTTGACACACGTTCACATAAATATTGACTGATCCATTTTTATGGAGGTACATGGAAATCAATTATTGTGATGTTTTATAATAAATTGTCTGTTATATAGAACATAGAACATTTAGATAGTTTGTGCTCAGTATCAAAATGGCAGTACAGTATTGGGTACTGTGTTGGTTGGTTTGTTAGTTTTAGATTTTAAAATTAACATAACATTCGTTGCATATGTAACTTTTACAGGTATGAGAAATTTTATTTTGTTGTATTGTGCTTACTTACATTGCAAGTTTTATAGACATGCCAACTTGCATTGATTTATAAGCTTTATCATGTGCTTTTATTACTTATCAATTGAATCTTGTCCATTGTCTATTTTTGGATGTACAGAGATTGAAATAATCACGCAGACATCCAAGACAGTTTAAAAATACCTATAGAATGTGGCTATTATTGGATTGCCTGTGAAATTACATGACTGCGACAAAGAAATGCGAGTTTGAACAGTTAAAATATGAAATTAACGAAAGTTAATAGCTGTTTTGAATGTGTATGTGTGGCCATTTCTTTGTATGTAAATCTATTAGGTATTGTAAAATAATTGCTTAGTATTTTTAAAGTTGTATAAAATACACTGTATGTATTCATTTTATTTTAAATGAAATTAAAACTAAGTAAAAAATAGAAGATTAATTCTAATGCAAGTAATTTCAATATAATAATAAGTTTCTGTGATCTTTGGGATGGTTTAATTTCTGTTAAACATTGCTGTGTAAGAAATGCAGTCAAGTATATTATGTTACTCTAGATAAGATTTTATAAATAATGGAGAACTTTAGTCTAAATTTACAACAACATAATTCTTATTTTTATTCATTATGAGCATGTTCATTTAATATCGTTCATGTGAATTACATTTAGCAGTGATAATAACTATCATTGGTACAGAGAAAGGTCAAACATTTTTTTCTGATTACTGGAATAGGTTTGTATTTTTTCATTTATTAACCTTGTGGTTTCTCAGTTTTACGTTTAAACATTTACCAATTGTGTTTCTTATTGAAAAGAATCTCAAGTGTTTGTTGAAGTTGTGTTGGTAGGAATTTTTCTTGCCAGTGTACAAATAACACCAATAGGTTTTGTTCACATTGAAAGGATTAGCAGAGATTGGCAATAAAATCGACACTGTTGAAGATGTTTTATTTACAAAAACATTAGACATACTGCAGTTACATGTAATCCTATCAAGAACAAAATTTTAGAAGTCAATAAAGCAGTATCAGTCTGAACCATCGCAGTATTATCATAGCAGTATCACTTTTCAATCTAAACAGTTTGTTATTTTTAAAAACTAAATAAATGCTTTCAGTAAAGTTTTTGTTAAAATGTTCAACGGAGTAACAGCGTGCAAATATTTCATGGTCAAAACTAAGGATATTGTATTTATGTAATTTCAAATTTGGTAACTTATTTACAAACCTAACCTAACTTTACTCAACAACTGAATGTAATATGTGGTATATCTTAAACTGTTAAAGTTTACTTTTTGTTATGCTAGAGTTTTTAGGTTCAATGTTTTTAAGGTGTAGGGTTTAATTAATATTTTGGTGTAGGGTTTCTGTCTGACAACAGATACCGGTAATAATTTAGATGGGGACTAATTTTGTTTTGCTTGTATCTGACTTTACAGATATGAAACATATTCTCGTTCAGAAATATTTTATGTATATTCCAGTTAGTCTGATTTATAAATAGTGAGAATTTGTAGTAAAGTGGACACGTTACTGCACTTTGCAGGGTTATGTGTATGATGATGGGTCTGCTACCTTTAGGTTGTACCAACTCCAACTGGAGCCACGTCTCTTCTATCCAATTAACCTATAATAACAAAGTGTGTTATAACAATTTCTTTAATAAAGTTGCTTCTTATTGTCATTGGACCATTGAGGACTTCATCTGCACCCCGTAGACAAGGGTTCCTCACAGGACACTGTCAGCCATTGTCAAGGACTTGACTTACTTAATTTTGCATTTTTATCTTAATGCTTTTTTTATTATACGGTATAATCTCTCCCTCCACACTTCCAGTTTAAAATTTCAAACATGAATCTGCTGTGGTTGTGGTGGTGTTATAAATTTTGGTCTTGGTCATTCTAGGAAGCAGTGGTTAATCAGGTGAGCTACCACAGATATTAAAAAGATCAATCACAGTGGACAATGTGGGTTTAATCCTCAGTAGTTGATGAAGACAATAGGTGAAGCAACTTCCTCATTCTGCAGTTGATAGGTATATTAGTGTTTTGTATTGCTTTCTTAAAGCATGTTCCTTCCTATAATACTGGAAATAGTTCTTTGAAAAAATAACTTTTCCTTACAGTGATTACAATATTCTCTTCATTTTATGTGTATTGTAACTTGTAGTTTGTACACACCAGGAAACAAGGTGAATTCAATAAAATATTATTAATCCATTATCCTTCTGCTTCTGTCATAACATCTTTAATTCATTAGTGATGTTTTAAAGAATAATATGTTAAAATAAATGTGCATTTATTAGTGGCATGTGGAGGCATCTTAAGTGGCACACAATAACACACAAAAAAAGTATTTTTTTTTTAACCGTATTACAGGTTATACACTGTAATCCCACAAACCATACAAAAATTTCTTAATATTTTCTAATTTATTCTTTTCACCCATTTCAACAATAAAATCAACTTGTGTCTAACCACCCAAATGCCATTACTTTTTATATGTGCCCATGAGGGTGTATTTCATACAGTCTCTGCCAGGTATATGGAACATCTAGTTCACTCCCAAGTCTTTATCGGTGTGATTAAATTGATGTAGAACCTGAAGTTTTGGTACAAGAATCTGTTGTGGATCTTAGCTTGTCGCAGGAGAGTGTACAGTCATAAATGCCAGCACAGAGCATAGTTCTCAGTTGTAACTCTGATCTCTGCAAGAAGCACTGCATGTTGGCACAATATGTTCTCTTATAGGCCTTGGCTTTGTTTAATCTTATTTTTAATAAATTACATTAGAGTAAATAATTTTATTTTCATTTTGGTGTATTATCTGGTAACAAAACAAGGGAGCTTTTTCTCATTAAACTCTATTATCTGTATACACTAAGTTGGTGTCTGGGCCGGTTGTGAATGCCAGGGGATTACCAGGGCCAGCCGCCAGGTAGTCACCGGCCCAGACACCAACTTAGTGTATACAGATAATAGACAATGTGTTAACATCTGGTATAGATGTTAAATGCTCAGGAGGTTTTATATAGAGAATTGAGTTAATACTGTATGACAATATTCAAGGAGAAGTAGAAGCTGTCATATCTTGTAAACTCAGGCTAATTGTTATTGGGAGACTGAAGGAACTGTATTACAGGCTTATTGTTAGATACCATACTGAAACGAACAATAATGTATGCCCAATTTTAAAGAGGAAATGTTAGTTGATCGAAGTTATTTTATTAGTTGAATGAAGGTTTTTTTAAAAAGCAACAATGGTTAGATGGTATGGACTGATGATGATTAAGATGAAGCATGTAGTTGTTATCCAAAGTAAGGTTAGGACACAGTGAAGGCAAGTCTTGTCTCAGAAATTCTGTAATGGCCTGCCTTTCTGTAATAATACATGTTCAAAAAATTTGTCAAAACTCAGAAGACAATTTGTACATACCGGTACTGCAATTCTGGTGAACATTAGAAAGTTGGATGGTTTCAACTTTTTGCAAGTAAAACTTTGGTATTAAGCACACTAAAAAGAAAAAAAGCTGTGTAGTAGATTTTTGTACATCATATTTGTTTATAAGTTTTTCACAGTGAGAATTTAATCTTTTATTTTTCTTGTTTTTGAAGCAATGACATCATTGTCGGGCGATTTCGTCATTCAGGCATTTTGGCTAAATCTGCATTCTGTATGAGTCTCTCCGTTCTGTCTTGACTGTTTCAGTGACAGTGGGGAATATCATAGAAACTGTGAACAGAATTGCTGCAGGTGTATCATAAATGTCCTTCAGTAGACCATGGGCTTAATGTGAAAAATAAAAACAATGTACAATTTTTGTACCTTGTGACATTGAATCATCAGATGTAGATTATCGTTATAAAATTCAGCTTAGTGTGTGTACTTTCTACAGAATGGAAACAAGTAAAATCCCCAAGTCTTTCTCGGATATGATGTTTCATTAGGTTTATTTTTAGCGTATATCTGATTTTGTTCCCGTACCAAATAGGCATTGTGTGCGCGCGCACGTGTGTGTGTGACAATAAGAAACTTGTGAACAAACAGTGGTTGCCAGGCGATGTCATAAGATCATGTTTCTTGATTACGTTATTAATTGGGTTTGTGTATACATATTAAGATGCAAGGTGGGAACACCAGCATATAGACGACCATATTTAGTGGATATGAAGAAATGAAGTAAGGTGGTAGATGATATTGTGTGTGGGTGATGTACATATGTGTATGTCTGTTAACAACAAGTGGGTCGAGGTTGTGTGTGAGGTTATGTGTTCAAACAGATGTCAGTAGTAAGGGGCTTACTGTAGCTCTCTGTTTGAATACCCCCATAAACTGAATAACGTGTTTTTTTTTTGTTTCTGACTCATTGCTCTCATTTTATGTTATAATAAATATTTATTTTGTGTTGCATATAATTTTATTATGACAGCTTAAATAAATTTGCACATGCGCACACATTTTATTATAATATAAAGTTTATATGCAAATATTCACTTGATTTAATCTACTAAAAACTAACAAAAACTACTTGATTAACCGACAAAAACATACCTTTGCTTTAAATTATCTAAACAAAGTATAACACAGTGTAACCGTAATTCAGTGTCCTGATTCTTCCAAATAATACAAGTATGGGTAAAAAAAAAATCCACCCCAGCACAAAAACCTGTCTAAAATATTAAAATATTAATATTAAAATAATATTAAAATTATTAAACCTGTCGTAAATATTAAATGTATGATATTAAAACCCGAATTAAATCTCATATGAAAAATTAAATGTAATGACATGTTCAATAAATTCATATAAAATTAATTGAAACTTTTTCCAAATGACAAAAATGGGCATCTGTGAAAACTTAATTTTTAAAATATAAAACGATAATTAATTAAATGAGCAGACACAGGTTAATTCAAAATATTAACCCTTTTTTAAAATTTTTAACATTTCTTTTTAGCAACTCATATGAGAGATTTAATATAATACATAGAAATTAATAATTTAGCGTTGTGTTTGAATCAAAGTATAAAAAGAGCTTATCAAAAATAAGTGGAACAACTGAAATGGTAAACAAAATAAAATTAAAACTGATAATTTAAACAGTATGATTAAATGAAATGAGATTAGAAATTTAAATATATACTAGCATATATAAAATCGGTATTACAGTAAAAATATGCACATACAGGGTGATTCACGAAGAAACGGAAATACTTCGGGAGATGAATCTACAAAAAGAAAAAAAGTTCATATAAACATATATAGGTCCGGAAATGCTTCGTTAGCGAGTTACGGCTAGCGAAAGATTTCGCCCGGGTTTCGGTTCCCCCGGGTAAATGAAGACTTTCTGAAATTCTGGGAAGGGGCGAATTCTGTTGTTTCTTATGGTTTTTGACCTGAAAAATCGAATAAAACAGGTCGCAGAACTGTATCTCCCATAAGTTTCATGATATCCGACGTAAAACAGAAAATCTTTGCCTAAAAACAAATTTTGGAAAATTGGAAACAATTGGAATTTTTTGTTGATTTTTATTGACTTTATTTACACCATTTTTCTCAGAATTAAATTCTTTACAAGTTTTGTTTTTAACTTTTATGCATTTATTAGTCATTTAACAAAGTTATTGTACTTCTAACCTAAAAAAAACCTATTATTGTTGAGTTGACCGGATGCGTTACGCGTGTGATTTATTGTTTCGTGTACTAAGAGTATTCTCAATTTCTAAGATCGTGTTCAGCGTGTATTTTATTTTTCGTGTGTTATTTTATTCATAATGAAACAGATTAAACTTATTTATTTCTTTAAAAAAAGTTCTACTGTCAGTACGACGACGCCTAGTGAGTCTGCGAGTGCGACGTCTACTGCTAGAGATGTAAGTGCCGGGCCTAGTAGGGAAACTGAAACGCGAGTTCTAGTGGACTTAGGCCTACTCACGGTTCCTCTGGGAAACGAAAATTTCAAAGAGCTTGGCTGGATATCTTCCCCTGGCTAGCTCACGATTCCGACCGCGCAAAATGTACTATATGCGCTAAATACCCTCAAAATAATGACCCAAAATGGGTAGCAGGATTTTCTGGTTCCATGAAAAAGGAAACTTTTGTGTTTCATGGTAAAAGCCTAGTACATATGGACAATTTAACGCGGTTTGAAGTAGAGTCAGAACCAGGAAAAACTCCTCTTGCCAAATGTATTAAGAAAATAGAGTCTTCTATGTTTGAGCATCTAACAACTTTATTCAACATAGCCTATTTTATAGGCATCAATGAAAAACCATTTACCGACTTCCGTAAGCAAGTTGCCTTGCAACTAAATTACGTGTAAATGTGGAGACAAAACAATATGTAAACGATAAAAACTGCCAAGTTTTCATTAATTTTATTGCTAAACAGTTACAAGAAGATGTGGTTCAAAAATTAAAAAATGCTCAGTGTTTCAGTATTTTGATTGATGGTTCCACGGACCGAAGTGCTGAGGAACATGTGATTGTTTATGCTCGTTATGTGTGTGAAGGGGAGATAAGAGAAGACCTTTTAGGCCTTGTGCCTCTCGAGAGCGGTAGGGCAGAGTCGTATTTCACTGCTGTTACTGGGCTCTTGGATAACTTAGGGCTTGATTGGAGAAGAGAAAAGTACATGGTTAGTGTGGGAACTGACGGGGCGTCGTCTATGATTGGCTCAAAGTCAGGTTTCGTACTTCGTTTGAAAGAAGAAGCTCCGCATTTAATTAGCATTCACTGCGCCGCGCATCGTCTACAATTGGCCATACTTGATGCTGCCAATTCCATCCCTTACCTAGAAAAGCTTGACGAAACTGTGAAGAACATATACAAATTTTACAAACGATCCTCAAAACGCCTCCATGAGCTTAAAAACACCGCGAAACTTTAGAAAGTGAGATAGTAAAACTCAGAAATATTCACAATGTACGGTGGGTATGTAGTAAATCTGACGCTTTGAAAGCTTTGCGGCGTGATCTCGTATCTCTGGTCATCCATCTTGAGGATATAACGAACCGGAAAGCTGAGCAAAAGGCTATCTAAAAATCCTTACATCATACAAGTTTGTAAAAACATTAAACTTTTTGATTGACCTGTATGGGAAACTAGAGCCATTTTGTAAAGTTTTACAGTTGAAACAGTTACTGGTCTCACAGGTACGATCGTCAATGATGGTAACGGTAGAAATGGTTCAGTTCTTGCTTCCATCTGAAGGATCCAGTGTGAAACAATTCCTTTCTGACACTTCAGACTCAGAGAAACTGAATTGGTCAAAATACAAAGGCGACCAAGGAATTGTTCTCACAAACACGTCTCAAGGAGAGGAAGAATACAAATCAATCCGTAATAAACTGATCGAAAGCACAGTTCATTACTTGAAGTGCCGTCTTGATACACTTGAGACTGTAGTAGGCACCAAGTGCCACGTTCTGGATTTCTTGTGCCTTCCTCAAGATGACACCCTAACTGCATATGGCAATGAAGAGATTCTTCAATTGGCGCATGTTTTTATTACTGGTGATATAAATGAGGATGTTTTGCTATCGGAATGGCTTCAATTAAACATGATGGTTAAAGAAGAGCAAATAACTTCAAAAGGACTGGGTGAGCTATTAAAAACTCTGTACAAGTTTCCTGAGCGTTTTGGTGAGCTAAAGAAAGTATTTTACGGCGTTGGATGCATGGCAGTAACAACAGCATCTTGTGAACGGGGATTTAGCTTCGTTAACAGGATAAAAGTGAAACAGAGACTTTCCCTGGACATCACTTCATTAGGAGATCTAATGCAGCTGGCAGTAAATGGACCACCCTTAGAAGATTTCAACCCTGGTGTAGCAATAGACAAATGGTATTTCTCGTCGGGACTTCGCCATGTTAGTGGCCACAAGAGGAAACACTCAGCCTAGTCCAGCTTGATTATTTTTAATCAATTATTTTTCATCTTCAACTCGATAAGGGACTATCAGAATATAAACTGGGCTAATGAATAATGTAGCGGTACATGCTAAAGATTAAATAATAAAGTTTTATTCCCCCCCCCACACAAAAATCAAAAATCACACACACACACAATGTTAATCAATTTTGTATCGATAAATGTAACATTTAATATACAGCAAGGGTATGTTTTATTACTTCAGTGTACTTTGGTGGTTATAAATACAATAATAATGTTATTTAGATAGTTATTATTATTATTAGCATCATCAGAAATGCAAAACTGCATTGTATGAAGGTAATTTTGGTGTGTGTGTGTGTGTGTGTGTGTGTGTGTGTGTGTGTGTGTGTGTGTGTGTGTGTGTGTGTGTGTGTGTGTGTGTGTGTGTGTGTGTGTGTGTGTGTGTGATTTATTATTAATGAAATTAATGAATTTTTTTAAATACATAATTAAATTTGTTTTGAAATGGCACAAGACTCTTTGCTCCATATAGCATTATTGGAGTGTACTTATATTGTTTTACATTCATATTTGCTCATTTTTCCTTGTATGTTTTTTATTATTTTAATAATAATATAACTTTTTGTACCAGAATATATTTTATTATTTTGTGAATATTACATCTGATGATGATTGTTAAATGCTGTTGAAACATTATAATATTAACAAAATAATAAAATACATTCTTGTACAAAAAGTTTTATTATTATTAAAATAATATTATATTGTTTTATAAGGATGCAATTTTGTTTTCTTACCGAGTTCTTGGACGGATAGATAACATTAAGAATTAAATTGCATATATGGATGTTTTTGAAATAAGGGTAAGTGACCGCGCCCACAAGTGTGAATGAGAAAGGCTTTACAACGTTAGGTTTTAAAAAGAAAGTACACACATACGCACACACAAACACAAGGAATCTGCTAGAAAAATATGTAACTGTACAGACGGGGTGACAGGGCTCGGAGTTTGGGAAGGGACATTTGACTTATAGCTTGTTTGAGAGGGTGTGTGTGGACAGTGGGGCAGGTTTGAAGAGTTTAGTTTTATTCTCTTGTTGTTATTTCCGATCTGACGATGAGCTGAGAAGCTTGAAAGCGCTAATCGGGATAATTTTTGTATAGTGGTGTGTGCAACAGTGATAATTCTGTTTGTGATTATAACCACTACACAACTTTCTTAATTAAATTTCTTATAATTGGTTCTAACGTGTTGGGTTTCTTCTTCGCTGGGTGCAGTTAGCGTTTTGAAAGTCCTTTAGAAAAACGGCTATGTTTTACCGAAACGTGTCGCGTTTGACGACTTAATCATGAACTAGGGCTGGTGTTAGTGTTTTGTGAAGATGTCACAGTTCCATGAATTGGTGTGGTTTAAGTACTAACACTAATTCCGGTTCACGCCGTATTCTCCACTACCGATCGGAACATATCCTTGTATTCAGCGTAAGGGGAGATAGCAAATTTCGTATGTCTAATTTGATTTTTCATAACATAGAGAAAATACTTACAGTTCTGATCGTAAATCTTTGTTTATGGTGGGGGATTTTTTTTTATTAACACATATTGATAGACCAAGAATGTCAGCTATGCAAGGAAGACCTGCTGCGGAAGGTACACGCAATATGTTTTCCAGATGTTGAGAATTTTGTCGATAAAAGTTCATTGTTTAACGATATTGCTTTATCTGTCGTACGTGATTTTGTGCACGGACTAATTAGTAAATCGTAGCGTTTAACGATGAAATTAATTTTTGCTGAAATGCCGTGGATCGTCACTCACAAAACGTGGTGGCGTTTGATTAGCCGAAAAAGTATATTGCTCTGTAACTAATCGTCGTGATGTTTCGATTCCAATGCGACCTTTGCTTCTCTCGCACAGATAACCTAATGTATATAGCGCAGAACACAATGTTGGAAAAGTTGCGCACCGCGCGCGCGCACACACACACACGTTCCCCAGTATTTATTATCTGCCAGATAAACGATATTGCGTTATGTAAGCGGTGTAGTCTGTATGTAATTTGTGCAGCTGGTGTGAAAGTCACTCACTCTCTGCGTTTGAGTTATTTACAAGCCTCACGGAATTTTATGTTGTAGTGTTATTGTATAAGCTACAAATATTTGTTCGCTGAGCGGTCTTGCACTTCGTGGCCAACTGCTCTTTATGGTTCCCATCCCCCCCCCCCAGACCGACACTCGGCACTGTGTACTTGCCGATAATGAAATTTGCACGGATCCTACCCATTTACCGGGTAATCACAGCTTCGTGAGACGGCATCTTTTGAGAAACCAGCCACAATTAAGTGAAATTTAAATTCCCTTTCCAGCAATAGTGTTAACGTGTATGCTCTGTATGACGGTGGTTGGCGTGTGGACCCTTGGCCTACCTGCTGCCTCTCCCCCATTGTAATACTTCCGCCCGGGCTCGACAGCAGCTAATTACCGCGCGAGTCACCCCACTGTGCGCCCAGTATGAAACAATTTTTTTTGCGTCGCCCAATACTGGTAAAATTTTGTTATATTTGAAAGTTTTGTTATATCAGCAAAATAATACGATGAAAACGACACCAAACACGACTAAGGAATATTAAAAATTGGGCGTTATAAAGTAAGTCATTGTTGTCGAGCCCTGGCGGAAGTATTACAATGGGGGAGAGGCAGCAGGTAGGCCAAGGGTCCACACGCCAACCACCGTCATACAGAGCATAGTTAAAAATACATGAAATCACATTAAAATTGCCGTTATTAAGTAACATTATAAGTAACTAACGTTAGGGCTGAAGTGTAATACCAGTTTGTATGGAAGCCTGTGACTGGTCAATATGACAGCTTAAGGGTATGAGGCTGACCTATTATGTATTTTTAGGTATCTGATTTGTATTTTTTACAGAGCGGGTGCTTTCTGCGAAACACACTTCACGAAATTTTTGTTCGTCAGTTTCTCCGTCAGTTTCAATTTGTTTGCAATGGAGAACGGTTTCGGTCACACCGTGTCTTCTCCTTCGGTCGTGCTTTGAACACGGCCATCTTTAATGCCGTCCGAACGTCCATCATAAAATAATACGTCTGCATGTAGTTTAAATACTCAACAAAAAAAAGTAAAACGTTTCAGTGACGCGATGGACATGTGGAGATGAACTTCAGACGAATATTGCATTGCATTGCATTATGTAGTGGGGCGTCTTTGCACCCATGGCTGAATTACAGCTTCCGGGACGTGCCCGATGGCTGTTAGATGAAAACAGTGCTGGACTTTCACAAGACAGGTGGCCTAAAAATCAGGAGGGACACGCCAACCAGTTAACTGAGAAGGCGGCGGAAATTTTTCAAACATCTTTATTTTATATAGGTACCGGGTCATGGTAACACTGCCACCGGTGACGGGGCGAACGGCAGATGCCGCACGCGCCCAGCCCGGTAGGCAGGCGCCTTGTGGCGCCGGTCGTTCCCCGCGAAGCAGGGAACCTCCGTGTCGGTGGCAAACGGTAACAGCGCCAAGCAGTGTGCCAACATACTTGGGGAGGGAGAAGACTTAAAAGGAAGGTAACAAGGAAGTCAAGTTGTTGGGGAACCTAAATTGCAGCAAACAGAATTATGGGGGGGGTCGTCTAAAATCGCCCGAGGGCGTTTGACTCGTATAGGGGGAGGTGGTGCTGACGTGCTAATGGTACGTAAGTAGGGAAAGGGCGAGGTCTCTGCAGAAGCAAAGAGAGTTTCGGCAAGCGACCGGACAAAGTCGGCGATGGTAGGAACTCGAAGGTCTCCACGAGTAACATTATTAACTTCAGACGAAAGCTCTCGCACCCATTTGTATACCTTCCGAAGTGCGATGACAGTGCTGATCTTCACCGATGTAGGTTTCCGTTAGGCAGTCTGTGAAGTCATTAGCTTTGTATCGGACGGATGGCGGAACGCATGGTATACGTTATCTAAGCATGTACGTCGGCGGGAAGGTGTAAGTCCACACTCTCTTGAATGTGACGTTATTTGCGAAACTTTTTGGGTGTCGCGCAGTTCCTCTTCACCTGTACACTTGACCGCTGTCTCAGCCGTTTGTGCAAGATAATTGTTCAGATATTTTTCTCACCCGTTTATTGGGGTGGGTCTGTCGTCTTTTCTGTTATACAGTGATGAGTAGTAAATGTAACATATCCGAGTTAATTTCGGTTAATTTGCTTGTAGTTCGTCGTTGACACAGGCACAGATGACTGATGACTTGACACATGACTTTGACTGTTAGTCTCGTAGATAACGTAGACAAGACGACTACTTTAGCGTTAACAGAAAGTGTCTTTAGTAATATTGTAGTCTGTGTTAGACTACAATAGGAAGTCGGCGTTAGACCGCGTGAAAAGAGGTTCTTTTTGCAGAAAAACTCGGTAAGAGAAGAGACGCAAATGGTTGCGGCCTCTCTGCATTGTTTTACAATTCTTCTTCTTCTTCTTTTATCAGGGACTAGGCGAACCATCTGTTCCGGTCCCAAAGGAACATATACACTTAGCCAACGCTTCCTAGATGTTCCTGTACTTCGCAGTCGAACAGGCTTGCATTGCCAAACAACAGTAATAATAATTTTAACAGGGAACTAAAATGATCGAAAATGATTTGAAGAAGCAGGATATGAATACGCGTGCATACAAGGAAGGTAATGTGTTCAGCGCGATGTTTCAAACACTGCAATTCAAATGAACAGAATGTCTAGTGGAAAACACGGATTTTCATCGCCACGCGTTCCGAGGAAAAACCGACGTGACTGCGCCGCGCCGCTGCTGCCGACTGGTATTGCTTTCCTGCTTGTATCGTTTAGTTGTTGCAATAACATCCTTTTAGAATCATTGACAAACTTGAGCGCCCCCACTTTCTTGGTCAGTTACTGCAAATTTCATGTTCACAAATTTTCGAAGGTTTCGGAAGGTATAGATAGTGTTCGAGTTTGTACCAACCGCTTATAAAGATTACGTTTTTTACTGCTAAACAGTTGTGACAATAATAATTAGTTT
Organism: Magicicada septendecula; assembly: GCA_034769895.1. Lineage (NCBI taxonomy): Eukaryota > Metazoa > Arthropoda > Insecta > Hemiptera > Cicadidae > Magicicada > Magicicada septendecula. Next base: position 120,506,783 of record CM068375.1, on the reverse strand, counting down.
TATGTAATTAATTATCTGATTATTTTTTGTGATTGTATGTATGAGACGGTTTAATTCATTTTCTACACGTATTCAGTAAGTATTGTTTATGATGCACTAGTCAACGTGTATTCTCATACGTTGGCACCAGTTAACAAGCCAGCGTGGTTGACAGTGGCCATACAAGTTATTACCCGAAGCGTGTTAAAATAAGTCAGAAATACATTTTGAGTTGTACACGCCATACATAAGTTAACATTAACTTTCTCCACATCGGTTGTTTTGCGGTAAATAATACTCGCCAAGAAAGATTCGTACTAACGACCGAGTTAAAATGCATTTTGTAAAGATAGCGGAGGTCCGGTGTAATAAGGAAATATAGCTTTGGGGGTGGGAGAGCGAGGAAAGCCCAACTGGTACTACAAATATCGCATGTAGGTTGCAAGCGAGTTTGTCACTAAACACGGTTTTATGACATGTACTGCTTTAGGTTGGTGGGCCGAACAGTCAAGGCTTTTTGTATTAATGTGGCTGTTCCTCCGTGCATTCGGATCTTGCAGGTGCCGAGGGTTAATACAGCACGGAATGAGGAGGGGGCACGTAGCGGAGTCATTAATAACTAGTTTTGGACGCGATTCAATAACGCGCGTGGAACTCCAGTGTCAGTTACAAACGGAAACAAAGAACTTTAATGAAGAAATTTGTGTTAGTGGTTGAAATCACAATCAGAATGATCACAGTTTAAATCACAGAAAGATCACAGTATAAAAATCGGGATAATTTTTATATAGTGGTGTGCAACTGTGATCATTCTGTTTGGAAACAAAGAAGTATAACTCTGGCGTAAATGGAGTCACGCGGTCGCGTTTTCGATCCCGGCGTTTTTAGCATCATTAATTTAACAAGCGGTGGCGTTTGACGCGATTTGGCCTGTTTGTGCGTCGTTTACGGCCGTTTGAAACAACTTGTTGACTCGCGATAACGTTAATGGCCGGGTATTAAGTGATAATATCGCCAGTTCTTCGCGATATATCAGTGTATTATGTAGAAATAAAATAAAAATGCATTGTAGGCGTACGTTTTCCGTTGCTGTAAATCTGTTTAATTCGTGTAGTGCTGTCGAATTGGACAAGCGTCGGCATTGTAGATACGATTGTGCGTGCGTGCGCGCGCGTGTGTGTGTGTGTGTGTGAAAAATTAACGTTAACGTTATTTTAAGCTTTTGATACAAAGAATAAAAATTGTTGAGTGAAATGTACAAAAAAATATGGTGTTTTATACGCTCATTACGATAAACCTGGCCTAAGATGCTTTCTGTAATTGCCTACAAGCACCAAGATCAGCGTGACCACCATACAGAAATGTTGCCCTCGGCCACATTTAAATGGACTAGGGTAAAAAACTCAAGTAACATTTTTAGTAGGGCACTTCAAATAGGTTGACTCGTCAAGCTATATAATATTATGTAATACTTGTTTAAGAAAAAAGCCATCATCTTCAGCCTTTAAACCATTACTTTTGTGTGTTCTGTCTTAGCATTTGTTACGCAAATCGACTCTTCCTAGGACGGCCGATACTTCATTCACCCACTGGTTAATGTTGTAGTTCTATTTTGGAATGTCTTGTTTCTTCTATTAGTGTTACTGTTTTTCTGCTTTCTTATGCATCTTTCTTTCCTTAAAAAAAAATTATGTTTTTAATTATTATTTAACATCTGCAAGAAGCTGACGAGTTACAATTTGACAAGTATTTTATGTTGGAATTTATAGATGAATCTGGGCGTGTGTATTTTGTTAACTCCTAATTATTTTTAACAGCAAGGACGGTTTTGCTCTTACGTACTTTTATTGCAGGGACTAATTTACAGTGTTATATTAAGACACTGTGACAACTTAATCTGTACGACAGTTTGTTTTGAGTATCTTCTTGGTTAAAGTTTCGTTCTCTGTCTTTCCCTTCCCTTCCACCCAGCTCCTTACCTTTCTTATACAAAATACTAAAAAAGGAATTTGAATATATCCGGAGCAGTGAATAAAAAAAAAAGAAGAAAAGGAAGGCCAAGATTGAAAACGTAATTGGATTTTAATTGAAAAAAAACTAGCGATCGAAATGCGCGAGATATGGCGCGCATCCCACATACGCAATTCCACAATCTGCTCAGCCAACCTTGACTTCCTGTAAAATTTTGGATTGCCGTTTAATTACGTGTGGTTGTAGGGCTTTCTAAACAAGAATCTGGCCGGGCCGTTCTGGGATTACACTGCGGTGCTATGCATAGCAAATAAACGTTACTTCATCGCACCATAGTAAACTGACAATTTTTGAAATCGTTATTCTTGAAGTGTGAGAATTTTTGGATTGAAGATTAGGAATAACGATCTTCATATTTGATATCTAATTTTGTTTTTTGTTGTATTCTTGACTTAAACTCCTGGCATTCGACTCGTTTGTTAAAACGTACAGACAACTTACGGAGTATTGGAAGGGACGGAGATCCTCCATTCTTCCGAAACCATTCGGAATCTGAGAACGTTTTTCTAATAATCGTAAATCTGGGATAAGCGTATTTTGTAAGAACAATAAACGTACAGCACACTACTTGCACTAGTATAGATACACATTGCTTGCATGCTGTTCTTTGGGCACACAACTATAAAGTTGAAGGTAGTTTCCAATTATTTCCCTACAGTTTCCTTTCTCTTTTGTTTCAGTTAATGTGATTATCTCAGAATGGTGTTTATTCAATTCGTGTATAATCTCTGTTAACTTTCCTCTGCAACCCTGTGTGTTTATAGTTCCAAAATTCATTATCCTTTTTCTGTGCCGTTGTCGTTTACCGTCGAGACCGTCCTTGTTTCCGACGCTACCATTAGGCTTTTTTGCATTTTTAATATTTTCCGTGAAATGAGGAGCAAGCCCATTGTCACAACCCCCAACCTGGAGGACCAGGAAGATTTCTGTCGGGGCCTTCTACCCTAAGCTGACATGTTCCAGTTTTCGAGCGCCGGAAACTCGCTCTTCACCCTCTCTCGTCTGCAGCATAACGCACACCCATTGTACGCCATACCCCCGGTAGTCACGCGACCCAAAACTGGATCTTCGGGGAAGTGAGAGCAGAATTTGTTGACAGAGCCGAGTTTGATTTCTCAAACCCCTGACTCATTTGTCAGGAATGAGTGAGCATTTCTCAGATTTTTACTGCTGTATAGACGTCAGCAGTCTATACAAATCTGAGACTCCTTGCCAACCTTTGACTGACGCCTTAAGAAGAATATGTAGAACATCAAAATTAGACCGGGTCAGAAACGAAACAATTGAGCAACAAATGAACATAAAAGAAACTGTTTTAGAACACATCGAGAAAAAAACAATTAATTTGGTATGGGCACGTGCAGAGAATGGAGGAGGAGAGGTTGCCAAAGAGTGATGAAATGGATACCACAGGAAAACAGAAAAAGGGGAAGGCCAAAAGTAACATGGATACAGGGTGTAAGGAGATCAATGCGTGTACGAGGTCTAACCGAAGAAAACTGCAACGACAGGAGATATTGGCAATTAGGCATTGGACAACGTAAATCGGCACTGTGAACACTAGAATGATATGCAATTTAAATTAGTTCTTCACCGGTGTTGTTTTTTATCGCAATTCCTTGTTTTCATATCGATTCACACAGTTTTTAAAGTTAATTTATCGGCCGACGTCCTGGACGCTAGAAACCAGGACACATTGAGAAAAATACGTAAATGGACTTGTTGCGTCGTAAAAGATGCTCTCAGAAAGTTGGAAGTGTTCTCCGGCGTGTTAATACTGAATTTTAATTAGGCCTAATAAATAAAATTATATGAATGTATTTATATTAATAAATTACACCCAAAGTCTTTCTCATAACCTCGTTGCCTAGTGTAACGACATTCGAGCTTGTTTACCTGTGGACGGTACTTGTTCGTCTGAGCGAAGTTCCAAACAATAGGCTACATCCTACACCCGGGAAAACCAAGACGAAGATATTGCAGGTTGTCCCAAGTGTCCCACAGTTCTTCTGCTATCGTTTTAGCAAATTCTCTGTTCCGGTTTTGTTCTAATGTTTTTTCGCTTAGAGAAATGTAAGTGTACAGTTGTTGACCAATAGTCAAACCAGTGTCTTCCCACTTATTCTCCAGTGATTTCTCAGCAAATCCTTCCCAGGTTCTCTGACACAGTCAGAACTAGCTTTCGCTCCGTCTCCGTCTAGCCATCATTATCACTAACCTTCGTGAGCGTTTAGCGTCTTTTCGAAGAGGAAATCAACGTGTGCATTGGAGTAACAGTTCTAAAAGATTTGACGGCTTTCCGTGGATGAGAACGGCCAGGATTCGTCAAGCCTGAAAAGACTTGTAAGAGATGTGTTTGTCCCTGTAAGATTTAGAGATTTTCGTTTCCGTTTGCCAAAACAATAGGCTATTGGTTGTTCATATTTGAAGTTTTGTTAAATAGTTCCTACACTTGTGTTAAGTTCATCCATGTTTTACACAAGTCTACGCAGGTCTTATTTAATCCACGGTAATAAGTTCACGTCAAGGAGAAAGACAAGTTAACGAGATGACCAGAAAGAGGGGGGGGTACAAGTAGAAACACAATTACTTGTGCCCGTTCGAATACGAGTGGGTTGGAGGCGGTGTAGGGGACCGGATTAGTTGTTTTACCTAACAGTCGGTCGGTAGTCACAGGAGTAATTAATAATAATTGCCTTGTTGTGATGGACTAGAGAGAGAGAGAGAGAGAGAGATTGAGAGGGGGAGGCAACGAGACGGCGGCTTGTTGCCAATGCAAAATGTATCTCAAATATTTCCGTGCTGCTGTCTTTATTGGCTTATACATTTTTATTTTTTTTTTCTGACCCAAGAAATGGGAGTTATTTCTGTGCGGCCGCTACCGGCCGCTGGATGGCTCCCAACTGCAAATTGCTGCTTGCATCTGACGACAAACCCTGTACGAATTCGTTACTCCGGCCAGTTTGCGTTTCAAGCGAACGTTAAATTTAACGATCCATCGAGTCGTTAAATTTATTTCATCTAGTGCCTTAGGCTACTAAATTAACATGAATATTAAGCATTAACAAGAAATGACAATCAAATTATAAATTTTTAAATCGTGTTTTTAAAATGTGCATTTGAAAATAAATAGCAAGAACTGTTCCACACTAGATAATGGAGTACGGAAAATGCTCCTATAGAGACGGCATAAGCTATACATCTCTGAAGTTTATAACTCTGGGGCTTTCCAAGCTAGTATTCTCCATTCTGTTTATTCTTCCGCACAAAACATACAGTAAATAGCGGTCATTTAAAAATGTTTACAACCACGGGGTTCTATATTTGTTAACTGAGGGGAGTGTTCCAATTAAATAGTGGTTTTCAAATTAAAAGCGCCTGAGGGCCACAATTAAACCCAGGAACCTACCGGCGGCCCACATCATAAGCGATCAATTTTCGGCAACTAACGGAATAATAATAATAAAAAAGCAGTACTTAATTGTAAATAAGTAAAAAGAGGTAATTTACATATTCAGCCTATTTTTAACGCATACACTTTATTATGTCAGTATAATAACGAAGATATAAGAAAGACATTATACATTCTATATTTACAAAAAAATCTTCAGCGTGAAAACTAAGATCCACCTGCTGCGGCCACTAAAGTAGTAACGTCCACATCGAGCTGAGTTGTTGCTCATGTCAGTAGTGAAAGCAAAGAAGAATCTGTGAGGCGACTTGTGCTGTGGTTCTTGATTAACTTTATTGTGGAGAACACGCTTTCATAAATGTACGTACTTCCAGACATTACGAATCAAAGACAAAAAATATCGCACAAACGCGCGTGTTTTGTCTAGTCGAGGGATTAAAAGAAATTTACTGGGTCTTGTAATAACGATGAAAATAAAAAAAAATGACTAGATGGAAAAGCATTCCAGTATACAGATAAAGTGAGGTCTGCGTACGTTTATTAGTAAATCAGCGAAGCATTTTTGCGTAGGTCTCCCCTGCAAGACCATTGTTAGTCAAAATAAAATTATTATTCGACTCGTTAAAATCTTTTTCTTTTCTGCGTCAAGGTATAGGCTTACAGCCTGTTCCGCCTTTCCGCCTTCACTGAAGCAATCTTTTCCTTGGTCTAATTACATCTCGTCTTCCGTGAGGTCTGTATCTTATTACTTGTTTTGGTAGTCTTATATTTTCCATTCTGTCGATATGCTGCCTCCACTTTATTTGTCGTTCCCTAATTCTGTTGGCCGTAGAATATGCATGTAACTCGGTTCTTAATTTCGTATTTGATCTCTAAGGCGAAAGCCGCGTGGCCCAATGGCGAAAGCATGGCGTACAATGGATGTGCGTTATCTAACTGTCGGAAGAGGCTGAAAGGCGAGTTTCCAGCTCCTTAAAACTGGAACCTTCGGCTAGAAGAGACAACCCCAACAGAAAACAGGCCTGTTAGGATACCTGAAGGTGGCAGCCCCACCACCTAATTACGAAGCTAGAGGTTGGTAACCTCTACTAAGGAAACTAAAACATACTCAGAATCTTCACGAAAAGGCGGACGGATCTCGACCGAAACGAGTCTTGCTAGTTAAAGTAAATAGACTAATTATTGAGTTGGTTTTTCCGAGATAAGATAGCGAGTCGCAATCTGAAATTACTGCTATACACAGCGTTCGTAAATGCGAATTGTTCGATCCTTGAATGTTGGGTTGTTAAAAAGTAGAGGTTCGCTGTACCGTAAAACATTGGTGAATTTGTCGCACACGTGTTTGATGTTGCATACCTCACGACTGCGTATTACTACTGCCAGTGATGTAGCTAGGAGTTTCCATGCGGGAAGGGAAATAACCAAGTTTTTCGTGGAAGTTAGGTTCCAACGGTGACGTCTCGGTGGCTGCGTATGTTACACCAGCGAGTTGGTACTGGATGCCTGCAGATTTTACATAAGACTATAAGAACTGTCAAGGCGATGGCAAACCAGCGAGATGTATCCTGCCTAGTATAAACCCTCCCCAACTATGCCGTTCGGATCCGGCGTTAAACTGTAGGTCCCATATACCTGTGAGACTCCGTAACACACGCACCATGGATATTTGTGCGGCCAGGGTACAAACCAGTCGAAAGACTGAAGGACCCAAATAAGAACTGTAAACCTCATTACCACCTTGACTACTACCATTCAGCGCGTTAGAGAAACTTAGGATTTCGTGTGCAAGACACGCTTAGCTTTTTAGTGATATCAGATCGTTTTGATGCTCGAGTTACGGTAACCACCGTACGACGCGAGTCGTTTGCTGTGGGTCAGAATCAGAGCTCTATGACGCGCTCATAGATTTTGCTGTTACATTGTGCTTTAAGTAGCAGTAGTTATGTTTTCAGTTTTAGAGCCACGATCTTCGTTAAGATCGTTTGTAAAGTTAAGCGTTATAATAATCATGAATTCAAAACCGGTATAGTCTCAGTTACTAGCAGTCTCCGTTATACCGGATGAGACCTTTTGGTCTCCACCACCATTATCAAGCAGATGATGGATTCATATGATGCGCGACTTGATAATGATGCAATCACCTCATCCAGTACAACGCAGTCAGCTGTTCGGCAACTAGTTGCCTACGAAAACAACACTTTGAAAACATATGGATAGATGTGCACCCAGCGGCCCGGCGACCGGATGAGATGCTACACTCGTAACAGTAGGGAGTGTATAAAGATTTGAATCGACAAAGAATTTAAAAAAATTACGTAACCGTCTTTTATTCCATAAAAAATTATAGAAGAAATTTGTAACGATTGAATATTAAATTTTCAAAAATTGTAGTATATATTGTACAAAGGCTACATGTTATGCGTGAAATATCTGTATACGGCTGAACGCTTATGTATTGAAAGTCGTCACTGTTATCTGGTTTTATTTATCTATATTTGCACTCCATTTGTTCTTATCAGAAAGGTACGCGCGCGCGCACGGGCTGTCGCCTGCGTGTGTTTCCGGACAGTAACAGTTGTTTTAAATATAGTACGTGAAAGTATGTCACTGCTTAAAATGTGCTCAATATTTGTCGCTTTTTAAGGATAAATTGTGAATTTTACGCGTATTAAGAAATTTTTGGAAAAATTACGTTGTTTCTGTGGGTGTTTTTTCTTATTCGTGTTGTCTAAGGAACAGTTGATCGATTCTGGCCGTGTGAGCGACAGAATAAATAAACCAATGATTTATTGTACATGTGTGTCAGCGCTCGAATGTTCATAACGTCCTTTGGCGTTTCCAAATAATAATTTCCAGCTATTCCCGTCTGGCCATTGCTTTTCTTCGGATTTCCTGTGTCTCCCATTTCTCAGTTAGTTCCATTCCTTCATCTCTTCTTGGGCCTTGCCATCTCCTTTCCCGTGGTGTCGTGTACAAGAACTCTCTTATACGTGAAACGTGTCTTCTTGAAATCCCCGCGGTCGCCTCCAAGTCATTTCTGTAGTATTGTTCCGTTGTTAATTTTTAATACCAAATGGAAATTACTACAAAATAAAATGAAACAGGGTAATGGTTGTAAGGCAAGGTGATGGTTTATCTCCAATTCTTTTTAACTGTGTCCTGAAGAAACTAGTGAGAATTTGGAATGAAAAATTAAAGGAATGCAAAATATCACCAATTATGTTGGGAAGAAGGAACAAACGTGTTGAAATAAACTGTTTGGCATTCGCAGATGACTTTGCTATACTTTCTGAACATCTTACATCTGCAGTAACACAAATTAATTTTGCAGAGGACATAGCCAGTAGAACAGGCTTAAGAATTTCTGCCAAAAAAAACATATTTCTCACAAACATTAAAAACACGCCAAAATTCCTGGTAACAGATATTGGTCGAATAGAGAGGGTTCGAAAATTTAAGTATCTAGGAGAGATAAGTCAAGAGAATGGCTTGGAAAAATCTGCTGTAGAAGAAAGGATTCATAAGATGGAAAGGGCATATGGTATAACTAAAGATATTTACAATAAAAAGTGCATATCTAAAAATGCGAAAATAAGGCATTACAGTACAGTAGTGAAGCCAGAATCCCTATATGCACGTGAATGTCTAGCATTGAATTATAATTTAGACAAACTAGAAATATTGGAAAGACGAATTATTAGGAAAATATTAGGCCCACGAAAAACTTCAGAAGGTTGCAAATTAAGAAGTAATGATGAAATATATCAGTATAGAAAATATAACAGAAACAATGAGAAAAAGTAGAATGGACGACAATAGGTGGACAAAGCAAATCTTCAGATAGCTGTGGGGGAAGAAGTCAACATCAAGTTGGATTAAAGAAGTCCAAAAGGATTTAGAAAAAAATAATATAAACGAAGAAGCAATTGAAAGAGAAGTTTTTCGGGCAAAATGTTAAAAATGGAAGGAGTCCAGGGTAGGAGAGAGAAAAACGCAGGTTCAAAGTGGACTGAAGACAGGAAGAAGAGACACAGTCAAAAGATGAACGAATATTGAAGAATAAAAAAGAATAAAGAATTGAAATACGCACGTGGTCCTTAGATGTCCGGAAAAAAAATGATACAGCCAGATTATTTTTCTGTACTGATAGTCCCATGTTGTCACTTGTCACATTGCAAAACTTCATCATTAAAACATACGGGTGGCGGATTTAGCTTACGAACAGTATTATTCAGCAAGTCTGCAGGAGGGTTTCGTCGGTTACGCACTGTTTCTCAAGTTATTGAGAGTTATTTTTATGCTCTAAGTTAGTCCTGTTTTATATAGAAGGTTAAGTGATAAATTTCAACCGGTAGAAAGTTTTTTTTTTTTTTATTTATCTGACTTTGAGCGATAACGATTTGCGATACCGACATGGGAATACCTTAATTGTAGGAAAACTATTAGCCAGTTGACGTAGTATAACTACGGGTTTGCTCTCTTTACGGTCTATTGAATGAATGAATGAATGCAGAACGAATGTTCCCATACAGAAGATATCCGAGAAAGTATGTCCCTAAAACAGATTTAGAAGGCATGTCTAAGGTAATTTGGAGACATATTGCAGAAGACAACTTTGTATTGCAGCACGTAATTTGGTAAGTGGAAAGAACGGGCGAAATGGACAGAACGAAATGGAACTAGTAGTAAAGATAAAAGGCCATAGAGATATGGGTGGTAGACCAGAGCAATGGTTCGTTCAGTATACTGGTAATATCTCAGTCTACAACGGTAAACAATTCAGTGAGCTCAGAATTCAGAGTTCTGTTACGTACTGTATACCTTGATACAATTAACGGGACAGAGAAGGATGGGATCAGCACCAAGATGTGTTTGCAGATGGTTTTAAAAACATAGTGTATTCAAATGTCCGCGTTCGACTAGAGACTAATAGTAAAGGCAGTTTCTCCCCTCGTCGACCGAGAAGCTAGGAAAGTCGGGTCCGGAGACCGTGTGGAAAGAACAAATACTGCCAGTTCTCGAATAACCGTGTTAATTATCGAGAAGACTACAACGAAATGAACACTAAACATTCATTACACCAAACATTGATGTTGAAGCACTAAAATTATTACCAGCTAATAACAAAAACAATTCACATAAACAACTGCCGATTACGTTTATAGCCTATGACAACGCTTTTAAGTCTCAGTTTATCATTGAAAGTGCCACATAATAAGGTGGACGGAACGTTTTTATATTATTATTAATTTCGATTAATCGTCGTCGAGAACCGAAAAATATATTGCTGTTTTTTTTTTCGTACCCCTGGCTACGAATGGAAATCTTAACATACCGAAATATGGTCGGACAATCTGATGCGTTAACTCGTGATTTTTACTGACCTATGCAGTACAAAATTTGTTACAATTCGCTTGCAGTTTACACTTGAAAAACTGATAAAACGAGAAAACTTTCTTGTTTACCTTTTTAAATTTTGTTTTTATGTTGATACAAGTTTTATGAGGTTTGATGATGTTTTGAAGAGAGTGGATGAGGAAAGGTTAAAACGGTTACGAAAAGGAGAAGCAGTTTGGTTGGTCGTCTGCTACGTCATTCAGGCAGCGGTGTTTCGACGATAGGAACGCATGGCGTTTAATCGAGAGTTGGCCATAGATACTAACAAGTGAAATAGGTCTGCTACTACCCCAGCGCGCGCGCGCGCGTGTGTGTGTGAGCGAGAGAGAGAGAGAGAGAGAGAGAGAGAGAGAGAGAGAGAGAGAGAGAGAGAGAGAGAGAGCACTCCATGAACGTACAATATCAAATCAACGATGATGAAAATTTGTCCGTTGGAGACAGCTGTGCTTAACGTTTTTGTACACACGCACGCACACACCTCATTATTATAATATATATATGACGGGCGGCGCTAAACAAAAACAACGCGTTAATGATATACAGCTGCTCGGGGTATAATGTATGCACTCCTCCTCCGCTATTGTTCGCAGCAAGAGTATAACCTGTTGCTTCTGAAGTAGTTGGCTTTGTAGAGACGCCGCATCGTGTCGGTACTGCGCCAAACGCGCTCTGTTCACTTGTGCTTAAGCTTAAGGCATTTCGTACGGATCTCGTCTTTGTTTTGTGACTGACTTTTGCGACGATACTCTGAACGCAAACCGGAGAGTCGATGATCCGAACAGACGAGGACCAGGGGCGCTCGAATTCGATCCGTTTGCTCGGATTTCGAACGTCCAGTATTACAGAAGGAATACAGAGAGAAAAACTTTATACAAGGCAGTAAAGTCAAGAGTCGTACTTACGTTTCGGTGGTAGTTCGTAAAACACACGGATTGACTGCTGTAACATTCAGTCACGTACAGTATAAAACTCTGATACTGTAGTTTGTTTAAAGCATAGAATTAACGAATTTGAACAGCAGACTACTGCGGTTTATAAACGCCGTAAAACGAACCGTAAAAGGTAAAGAGTCGATATCGTATGTTGTTTCAGACTACAGCCACCGTTAATATGCGCATTACAATCTGTATTCGCCTTCACGGTGAGTTAATAAAATTAAATTGTATTATAAACTGTTCAACGCCTGGTGTGTGGTATTCTTTGCGCTCGACCAGGCGAACTTCCTTCACGTAAATCTGTTGTTATTATATGCTTTCGTTAATTTGCATCACCTTCATCATCATCATCACTTCGTTTTACGTTTTAGGTGTTGTTGTCCGTTACGGTTTCCTCAATCGACCTGTTTCTTCTTCCCTGTGGTTTATATATTCTTGCTCGAAAAGTAATCAGTTTTCTTCCATCCTTTCCTAATGTTCTTTAATTCTGTTTGCTTTCAATTTTTTAATCTAAATTAAATATTTGGAAGTTCTTTGATTATTTCGTTATTTATGATAACTTATCTCTCCGGTTACATCCTTTGACTCTTTTTAGAAACTTGAGCGTGTATTATTCTGTCTTGTGCTTTTATTGTAACCCAGATTTCACTGCCCCATACGCAAGTGTGTGGATACTGCTAGCGTTTTATAAAATTTCAGCATGGTCTCTTTTCTTGTTTTATTTTTCAGGTATCGGCCAATTGTACCCATATGTTAATAAAAACTCCTAACTTTCGGTGTAGATCTTTACTGTAATCGTAGGAAATATCGCGTAGTAAATACTGACAGTGGCTTATCTGCTCTGTTGTTTTGTTGTCTAAGACAATCTTGGCCTTTATGGGTTTCATTCCAGAGAAAGCCATAATTTTTGTTTTAGATACTGATATTTTAAAATTATATTTAATGCTTATTTGTTGTAGTTGATACAGGTCTCTTTGCAATTGATTTTCTGCCTTTCAGATCACAGTCAGGTCGTCAGCGTATAAAATTAAGTTTAGTGTGGTTATCGTAAATGCGTCCCCTATAATTTTCCTTCCAATTTCTTACAATATGTTTTATGTAGATATTAAATAAAGCTACCATTAATTGTTGTTTTGACTATTTTTGTTCGAAAATACGACGATCAGAGACGATATATTTTTGTTTCTGAGTAGATTGTTGTACAGCTTAAATTCATTTATTGGCTAGATTAGAGGCCAAAAGACATAAATTACCTGCGAGACCGTTCTACGGCGCTGTGCAGAATGTAGAGCTGATAAACGTATCTACGTAAACTGGAAAGATTTTCGTTTACAGAAATTATTGAAAGAGAATGACTGCGTGAGGGAGCATTCGCTCAGCAGTTGGCAGATAGTGCTACTAGTTATGTTCGAGTTTGGCTGACTTTGGTCGTGAAGAACGAACCACGTGAGACGGATTCTAATCCACGAAGGTCTGCTTTGAGGAAGCGAGTGATGAGCTGATTGCGACGAACATCCAGACTCTGCTTTATCATCGCTTTGTCATAAAATATTTCTGTGCTATGTAAAACATGCGCAACACACACATGTACACGTTTCCACGCTATCTGTAGTTGTGTGTAAACGTGTTTGAAATAAGTACATATTTATAGAAACATGTTTGTAGTGTGAGCATATTTATCCAGTATATCTGTGGAACAGAGTACGTACACATTTGCAAGAGAAACGGATTTGCAAACAATATGTAGATTTCCGGTTTACGTCTCAGTATAAATTTGGATAAGTACGATATTTTGCATTTATAGTAACAGTGCTTCGGACCGATAGCAATTGAAGTGGGAAGAAATGCGAATATATTATTATTGTATGTCGTCGATTTGTTATTTATAGAGGACTCAGAAGACAGACTGTATTACTCCATTCATAAATTCATTCAGACAACCTTATTGAACAAGCTGCGCAGTTGCTCTAGACGGATGAGTTTGGCATATAATAGAGAAGAGTATAAAATTTAGAAGAGACTAATGTAAAATAGATGGACTATCGCTTTATAGATTCTTATACGAAAGATGTTTCATTGACACCTACAGACTATGAGGAAGTGTGGAGGAGCTTGGGAATAACTTGGCATGCGTGGCAATAAATGTGGAGGGCTGTAGACAACACAGCCCTGTTGTGGCATGGCCACGTCCATTAGACGTCAGAACATGATGTTTCAAAAGAGTGTTACAGTGGTAACAATCCAGAAACAGAATCAGAGGAGGGAACCTGCATTGGAGTGAGAAACATTTGAGACGAGTGATGGAGCTGGTGACTGGGAAATCCGCACGTTGTGGAGTTGAAAGGAGACCACCGTTTTGAAAGTAAAAAAGGTCAAGGAACGAGTCGTTAGACCAGAACGTAACTTTTCGGATCACAACATCAGATAATAGTGTAATATATTTAATGACTACAGAATCCGCTGGAGACATGGGGACTAAAAAAAAAGAGACAGGATGATCCCAAGTGAAGTGGACATATGTCGTAGCAAACCGTTCTGGATCAAGGTGGATGACTGAGGCACACAATAGATAACAGTGGAGAAGACAACGGAAGGCCTGTGTGAAATGGATGTAAGAAGGCTTCATAGGTAGAGCCGTTTTTAAGTACCATATAACGAACTCAAATTGAAACACAAACGTTATTGGGTGATTATAAATTCGGCGTTTGATCGCGCTAGTCTATAAGCGTTCACTGTACAGTGCTACGCTGTTCCTATGTCTCAACGCACGACCGTCCTTAATTTGTTTTCGATGTCGCTAATTACATTGTAATTACCGCGTTAATTAATTTAATATCGAATTCAAGTGCGCACATGTGTTGGGACGCGCGTGTCCATGGACGTGTTACGCAAACGACAAGCCCTATCTAAGGTTACAGCACAAATTACCACTAGACTTTGTAATAATTATTGGGGTAGCTAAATTCGTATTGGAGACTGATATGGCGTATACCAGAGGTAGTTGGTGACTGCTTGTTTGGGTTACAGCGTTGGGCAATACTGATGTGATCGCGCTGTAAATTACTTTGTAAATTAATTCGAGACCGAATCTGATAATAATAATAAGTAAAATAGTTCGAGATGGGGGGTGACTCAAAACAGTGTACTGGGACCTTATAAACTGGAATTATTATGTATACACAATGTACTAACTATGCTTACAACTTATGTAGACACGTGTGTTTGACGACTAGCCTTTTTATTGTTCGGTGAGAACTCAGCAACTTCAACCAGACGACAGGAACTTATAAACTTAAGTGAAAATTAGTTAACGGAAATAGACGCTAAAAATCGGAAACAAATCTGTGATTTTTAAATTTCCGATAGGTGGTCTTCCAGTCCTCAGGTTACCGTAACTGATCCTCGAACAACCGAGAGCAAGCAGCTCAGACTGCACGCTGACGAACAACTCACTAGGAGGCCACATGTTACCGAGAAACCGAAGGAGATGAACTTGAAGAATTAAAAATATATACTGACTCGTTGGAGTGGCTCACCGGATAACAAGATCCTCCTTTACAAAACTATAATGCGCCCAGTTTGGCTGCTTGTTTGTGAACCATAGGAATGTGCAAGTGTACTCTGTTATAGTCAGTGTAATAATACAGAGCTTTTGTAGGCCAAGACCCTCAGAACATCACACATCATACGATTAGCTTACAGAATGTAGTGATGTTCGGATTGTAAAAAAAAGATAAGATAAAAAAGAGTTGCTTCGTGTGGTCTGCAACTCTGTTATAATCAGTGTAATAATACAGTGCTTTTGTAGTCCAAGACCCTCAGAACATCACACATCATACGATTAGCTTATAGAATGTAGTGATGTTCTTATTGTAAAAAAAAAAGATAAGATAAAAAAGAGTTGCTTCGTGTGGTCTGCAACTCCTGTAGCAACTGCCATGTGAAGGTTGTGTCCGATTGTGGAGATACAGTGTTTGCCTGAATAAACGTCCATGCATTCGCTGTTACCACACGTAGAACACGTTCACACACGCATTGGTATACCGAAGAGATTTCATTTCGTTCGCAGCTGAATACCACCAAGACAGCTTAGTTTCAGACCCCGTACCTAGGCTTATATAGAAAGAGTTCGTGCAGCTGTGTGCGTGCGTGCGTGCGTGCGCTTCTTTTATTTACTTCAAATGTATTTAACTTGAGGTTTTGTCTTCAAGTATTTCTAGTAGTGGTGCAAACTAACTGAAATTTTTCCAGATTTGTATCTTTATCGGCATCAGAAGAATGGTAAATGTCAGATTCTGATTACTGGATAATAAGACACTTTTCCAAAAATATACTTAGGCCTATCTACGACAATTTTGGAACGGATAGAACCCGTAAAAGCAATTAATTTAGTCCTGTTAATAGATTTAAATTGTAAGATAAAACGTGAATCGTAAAATTGTAAATGTAAACAAATTAAACATTAAATTGTAAAATAAAATATGATTACACGTAGTAAAATATAAATTATGTTATCAAATAATAATTACTTCTGCCATTGTATTTTTCTTACTTTTTTATCAAGCACGTTTCACAGATTCGGTCTGTATCTTCCGAGGTTTCTATATAAGTCTATATATATAGATTTAGAAAATAGATATAAATCTAGCTAGAATATATTTAGAAACGATCGTAAAATCTATTTTTCTGTAGTTACCAAATGCAAATGTGTATTGTTTATATTTGACCTAACGCGTATAATCCTATCGTTGTGGTCCCAGTTGTGTGTCTAAAATATTGGAAGAATTGACGCGACGAAAGGCAGTGGGTAGAAGCCTGTATATTATTCTAGCAGTGCGGACGATAGCAAGAAGTTAGATTCATATGTGTAGGGGAACTGACGCAATAGGACAGTATTTTATCAAACCAGATCAACCGGAATTGGGCGCAGAGATAACCTGGGAGAGACGATTCCCGTCGTTTAATTGAATTGTGCTACATTGTAAAACGGTAAACTAGATTGGCGGCGGTAGAAATCGGGTGTAAGTCGTAGTAGAAAGGAAAACTACATTGTATCAGGTCGTGGTGGGCTGTGGCGTGTGACCTCGGCGAGAGCGCCGTGGAAAGTATTTGACCCCTTATCGTTCGTGACCACGGGAATTTTAATACAGGTGTGTATACAGCGTTTTCCCTTATCAGATAACTGGAGGGAAAGAGAGAGAGAGAGGTTATGTTATTGTGCGTATTAAACCGGCGTGTAGCCGACATAATAGAGCATGCGTGACCACCGCCACCACATTATTGCGTCGTAAGCGTATTAAGTAGTCGTTGGCAGCACAGTGGGGCGCAGTGTCTAGACGGTCCGAGAGTGGAGGAGGGCTGAAATATATTTTTTGAGTGTTTGAAGATCGACCGTGATGAGAGTATCAGACAAAAGAAAGTTTGCGTGCTGTCTGCCTACGGTTCGCCAGCAGTAGGGAGGATGGTGACGGCGTAAGGGTATAGCGAAGATCAGCGATGCCTGTACGAGCCAGTGCGTACAATCGAGACTTCTCTGAAACCAGAAGACTCTCGGAACACCAATTTACCGACAGTCTTGGCGACGGTTCACAGGCAGCCAGTTAATTTTACAGACCTGGAATGGAGGTCCAGCTGCAGTAGAAACGTCGTCAAGGAAAACTGAAATTGGATTCAACTCGGTGCGACTCCAGCCGCGAAAGTCTCCGAGTACAAATGAAATTATGTTTTCTCGTTATGTTGTATGACACAGAAGAACGTACATTAAAAAGAGTATACGAATCAAAAATGCTAGAAAGAAACAAAAGAGGATTGTCAAGGAAAACACGGATAAGGAGTGTAAAAGAAACTGAAAGAAGCTTCTGGTGGAGAGGATTTAAGATGATAACCTCCCCCCTCAAGTTAACAGCCCGCAGGCTGGTTGGCGGCAGCTCTCCACTCTTCTCTGTTATTTGTTATTCTTTTGATAATAAGGAACGGAAATAACACATTATAGAAAATGGGGGAAAATGTAAAGTAGTACGTAGAAGAAAAATGTTAGTGTTGACTGGAATTTAGTAGTAAGCTTTATTTTAAGGGACACTGGTTAATATTTTATACGATTTGCTTTGTATTGTTGTTACGTTTACAGTTACAATTAATTGTATAATTTGTGTCTACTTTAAGACGTAAAAACTTTAAGAATAAGTACAATATTTTCATATTATTTTTAAATTTTGACCTTTATTTTCATTTTTGTCTCTGAATTCGCTCTGAAAGCAAGTGGATTCTTTAGATAACTTTCGAAAGGAAACGGTCCCTTTCTTGTTTAAAGGGAAATAGTGTGCGAGACGTCGGCTTTCCTCAGGTTTTATTATAGAGGGAAAGAGTATTGTAGAGGATTACCGCAGTTCGCTAGCTTTGCAGCGGTTAGACGGTAGCCTTGATAGAGAGAAACCATGGGTGTTTTTAGAAAGAAATGCGCTATGTAAGCCTTCTGGATGAGCGGTAGAGAATGGCTAACCTACGACACGTGTTTCTTACTTACGCGCTGTTTCAATAAATCACGGGTCGCGAGCGCGCATACCCACATGCGTAAAACAATATGTGCGCGGGTTGGTTGTGCAAAGACAAGGCAAAGAAAAAAAAAACATGAATTTCACACCTATTATAATCTCAACTATTGCTAATTTGGGCAATACTCAGAGATGACCTGAGCCAAAATGGAATTGATCCAATGCCAAGTAGGACAAACAAGCGTGTGCGTGCGTGTGTGTTACCTACGCGTATCACCAGCACACAGGTATACGTAGTCAGTCGCCCTGCAGCGTCGCACCCCCCGGTTTCTGTAAACTGCAATTAAAAATAACTGCATGAGTATACGCACCGACCATCTTGTAGGGTGACGTAGAGGTAACGAAGCAGACGATACCTAAGCGTCTGTCTGGTCTCAGCTGGCGACGTCAAATGGGCCCATTAGGTTTGATGTGCGTAACGAAACTCTCTGATGTTCAGACGAAAATACGAAAGGGATTCGCAAAGTGTGCGAGCCTGAATTGTACAAATCCAGCAGGAGTTATATGTAAGTTGTAACTAATAGGCGTCAGTTAACCCGATTTCTTAGGTTAGGAAAAAAAATATTGTTCGTAAGGTGAAGCGCTTTAAGAACTAGATGAAGGCAATCGTCAATACAATTCTGGATGCTTCCACGGGTGCCATATGCGTAGTGTAGCACGCATACCAGTTGTTCGTTGGTCCTCAGAGGTGTCTTTCCTGTTCCAACGTGTTGGCACAGTCCTGAAACAGATACTTGCGGTCTTTCGGAGACTGCCGACGTAGACTTGGCAAGAAGATGGCACAGAGATAGTGCCGAAACGTGCTTTTTCATAACCAACGAACAACCCAGACTATCCGTGAAAGAGCGCGCGCGTGTCTGACAGCAGCACTGCGGAGTTGAGTGACCTGCACCGGGTTGCATAACGCCAGGAGAAAGGTAAAACAGTCTAGATCTGAGCGAGGCAGGCAGGCACCACCACTGCCGCACTGTTATGCCGCCGCCGATCCTAATTAATTACGTAAATTTTACGACCCGTGCCAACACTTTGTTGTGGGTCAGCTTTGGTAATGTCAGCGATGTTTGCCCATTAGTCGCGTCATGCCACCTAATTGAATTGACTTGAACGTGACCGCCATTTTCCCTACTTAGGGATCGTAGATTACAAGTACTAATCTGTTAGTGATAGAATAAGGTTGCGTGTCGTAAGTGTAAATCGGTATTATTATTGTCAAGAAAAGCTAATCGGATCTTAGTACCAAGTAGGCAATTGAAGCTGAAAATGTGTGCAAAAGTGTTATTTCATCATTGGCGACATATGGCCTGCAGAGATGAACCACAGCTGTCTGGAGAATATTGGTGAATTATTAACTATGTTGTAATTGTACAAAGAGATAACATATCTATGGTCCATGAAACGTCAAAGCTTTTAGTAGGTGGTCATGTACGAAGGGAGAAAACTAAAAGATTGTCGGCCTGGAAACTACTGTGAAGGCGCGTTACCAGAAGATCTCAGAAAAGATAGTTGAACGGCATACAGAGAATGAAATCGGCCACATAGAAGTGCGATGTTGATGATGTTTATGTGGGGGTATTAGGAAAAGCGTAACAAATCCCACGCATCGGGTCGTGAAGCCAATAGAAGACGAAGAAGATACTGTATTCATTTTTTTTAATCGTATTTTTCATGAAATCGTAATATGACTTTCGTCACAGCATTCATTCGTTACAGTCGTAGAATCCAGAATGTAACCATTGTAAGGTTAGGCGGAATAGAAATATGTAATTCAAAAGTAATTTCTTATTCTTGCGTGTAGTAATGCACAGTTTTATCTTGTTCGCCTGTACTGTCATCCGGCCGAACACTGAACGAATTCTATGCTGACGGGATCAGCACTCTCTTTTTGACATAACTCTCATATCCCATTCTGAACTTTAACATCAGTTTCTTCCCCAAGACCTTGCTTTCCAGTCCGTGATAAAGTCACTGTTTCTTGTGATGTATCCTGTACATTTAATCTTCTGAAATTCCTTTTCTCCGCCATTTCCACATTTCTGCTGCGTCGAGACGCCCTGTCCGACTTTCCAATGTCAGTCTCTCGCTTCCATTCTCCGTACTAGCGTTTTTCGTATCCTCTCTGTCGATGCTTTTATTTTTGTTATAAATTATTTTGTTTCAATTGATTTCTTAAGCTCACGGCCGGCATCGTAATTATAAGAACTACTTCCCAGGCTTATAATGATTTTATTTCACATATCTTCTTCTTTTATATAGGCGCAATTACCAGTTTTCCTTCACGCATCAAGGGGATTTACTAGTACAAGTACCCCCCCCCCCGCGGTAAAGACCAGGATTCCGTTTTCCCAACGGTCTAGAATCTCGCACTATTTTTATTAATCTGTTATCACTTTCCTGTTAGCGTAGTCATTGCATTCTCTGTTCCGCCTTCCGACTACAGCCTCTATTTGAGACTGCCGTCTTATGTCACTCTTTCGTATTCTGTCCCATCTCGTTTTCCAGCAGTTGTTCTGAGTGTTGTGCTTATTTCTATCGTCCGTAACAGTCGTTTTGTTCCACTAGTGGCAACCCGCGTATCTGTTCCGTAAGTCATCACGGGTCGCACCATCATTTTGTCTATCTGTACTTTAACTTCGAGTCGGATGTATTAATTTTTTCCGGTTACATCCCTTAAATATTCAGAAACACGAGCTCCTTTCATTGGCCGTCTTCTTACTTTCTTCTAGGTATTTCGGTTACTAGAGATGTCTGTACTAAATATTGAAAACTCTACCTGCTCTATAACTTTCCTTCCAATTTCCGGTTACACCGAGGGGAATCTCTTAAAATTACAAGTGACTTGGTCTCGTCTGTTGAGACTTATGTTATATTTGGTTGCTGTTATTACAAATTTATGAAGTAGACTGTGCAAACCATCTTCTGAATCCACTGAGACCAGTGCGTCATCTGCATAGCACACGATAGTCACCTACCTATTGTTCATTTTGCACCCGCTTGTTGTCTTAGTGGAGTCAGTAAGCTGATCCATTATTGTGTGAAAGTAGCTGAGCTAAGGGAGTTCCCTTGTTGTATGCCACCTACGCAGTTGATTTTAGATGTTAACTTATTGCCTACTTGCGCACTTCTGTATTTAATGATTTTTCCGGCTCTTTCTTCTCCACCAGGATGTTTATAACGTTAGGTAGTTTTACACGATCAAATGCCTTTTTAAGATCCACGAAACACCTAAAGGCTGGCTTGTTACATGCAGTCGCTTTTTCGACTGTGAGACGAACTATGTCACATCAGTGGTCGATCGATTTGGGCGAAATCCTTGTTACTCTTCGGTTACATTTAAGTAAGTGTTCAGTTTCTGCAGTTTTATTTTCGTCAATAATACGTATATCGACCGTTTTAAGATCATCGTCACCATAAACAGAAAATTAAATGGATTCAGATGTAAATGTTTGGCTGCCAGTAAATACGTTCAGTTTTGAATTTGTGTTTATACGGTTGGATCCTTAAATTTATTATGTCTACTCGAAACAAGAACCTAGTCTTATCTGTTGATGAAGTTAAATGCGGTCTAGACCTAATGCTTTGTAACATTTTGCTCAATTTGGACTTGTACAGCTGTCGGTATTTGTCTAGAGCGTGTCGAGTGCGAGTTACTTACGTTTCTGTAAATACAAGAAAGAGTAATTTTAACTATCTAAAATATTTTTATTTGTTCTGTATTTTTCCGTGTACATTTTAGCAATTGGTTTTAAATATTTTGTAAGTACAGAGGAAATGAGAACTCTGTACGGGTCTGAATCATAGACCATTATGAAGTGAGAGTGGCGGATAAAGGGTTTAAGTGAGTGGGCGGGGTTTAAGTCGTCATATCATTACATAATTTCATTGTAATTTTATCACTAACGGGAAATTTTTGTCTGACCTCAACTACTACTTAAGATAGAAGAGGTTCTCATTAGTGCCTCTTACCTTCGTTCATAAATAAATATTAAATGCATTTTATCTTTTGCCCCGCTCAACTTGAACACTTAACACCATTGATGTGTCACACTTACCGTCTTACATCTTTACACGAACTCCAACGGTTTTTTCTTTTAAGTTTCGTAGTTATGTAGTAGTTGGATACTTCATCGTTGTCTTAGCAAACTTTCCTCATGTTTCCTTGTTAACCTTTAGATTTTCTTTGTCACGAATCCCATTTCGAGATCTCTGACCAGGTCAATGTTGCTGACGAACAAGGATGCAACAACGGGTCTTTTTGAATGTTTGATTTTTGAAAGGAAAGCTGTTTAATATTAACAGTGACGTCCAAGAATACTCTACAAAGAAAAAAGCTGACTTTTTTTAAAGAAATTTGAAAATAAAATATTTTATTCAGTTTTTGTTCACCCCAAAACACCTCTTTGGATACAGTCCTGGTGGTATTTGTTTCTACTTTAAAAAAAACTTACAGGATTTCATTTTTATCAGCAAATTAATGTTGTGTTGACTTCAGGTGGTCAAATTTCCAGCCACTTCGATTCCAGGCACGTGGTGATTTATTTGAAATTAAGTAGGGGTCATAGCCATAAATGTCGCTTACTTATATGGTGTGACGGTAAGCGTTATCACTTGAAACGGAAGTCGTGGGAAAACCTGTCTTTTGTAAGTCACAGTGAGCGTGATTCATCTCGACAAGATTATCATAATGAGGTTTGCTGTGTAACATTGTGTACACATATTGTACCGTCATACTGCCCTGTTCAATTGAAGTAGTTCATTACCCTTTTGATATGTTCCCCTTCGCTGTCGCTGCGCGGTACTCTACGCACTGATTTTATGTAACGGAAGCGGTTGCAGTTTGTTCTCGTATTCCATCTATTGGTCGAATCTTTTGCCTCTATAGAGAAAGGGGGGATGTTTCGTTTTCATTTCTGAGCGTTAAGATTGCCAGCCGCAGTACGGTCAGCCACGTCTAGGTTTTGTATTCCTATATGTAACGTTTGCCGTTACCACGCTTTAAGCACACGTCAGTAGTGCCGCGACGTTCCTACCTTATCGGGGTAATCCCTTAGCATTCCTGCCATCACCGTTCATTTTCTGTCAAATCCAGGAAGCATCCTTTTTCTTTAATAAAACTGAGTGTTCTGTAGAATTGTCGACTGCCGTTTGCAAATCGGAGCATAGTGATTATTTTAACCCATGTTTTCATTCACTGTAAACATTGATTATTTTGCTAATGCGGTTGTTGAACAGTAGTGGTGACAACGCAGAGTACTGACGATCACCTCGATTCTCATCATATTTTCCGTTTCCATTTCTCTGGGTCGTTCCGTAAGTTATCCTCAAGATCCCTTGGCTTACTGTCTCTCCAGCTTGTTCTTGTTTGTCTGGACTACGTCTTGCCTTTGGGTGGCAAGTTCAACAGTTGTTGGAGTCTCTGTTCGGTCGTTCGTTAGACGTGTCCATATCACCTCCTTATTTGTCATGTCCGTATCCTGACAGTCCTGCCGATCACTTACACTTCTGCCGTTATCGCTGTCCATGTTTTAAAGTGACATTTGGATCGCGAAATAACATGTCGCCCTCAGGAACAGTATGAAATTCATAAATAAAAATAAACTCATCCAAATGACATAATGCTTTTTACAAATCTCAGAGTTACACTCTTTTCGTTCTCTAATTGATTTTATGCAGGTTTTTTTTAGAATGAAATGTAATTTTAAACGTGCCAAAAGTCCTTTTTAATATAGAAAATATAGCTCCCCTAGCTTGTTCGTTTTTTTTTCAAAATGAAACTGAATTATTATTGGCAGTTTTATTAAATATATTGTCTCTTCAGTTACAAGAAGATGCATCGTAGTAAGTACTGTTGATAAGAGCGATTCTTGAGGCGAGATTCAGTGTCCTCTTTGAAACAACAGAGAATTGGAGTCCGCATAGTGTGTAAATTAATTATTTTTGGTTCGAATGTTGACAGGGCAGCGTCGCGTGAGACATAATGCGACGCGAGGGAGGGCTAAGTATGATGGGTGGGTGGTTAACTAGTCAGCAACAGGTACTCACAACTGTCTCACGTCAGATGTGGTCATAACGAGTGCCAAAATCGCGGCATACTTGGCATCGCTACCGCCTTCCCCGCGCCGTCGTCACGAAAACGAATTCTTTTGTTATTTTATACGTAAGGGAGGGAGGGAGACCCGTAAAAAGCGCAACAGCGGGGCTGCCTGTCGCGCTCCCCTTCTTCCGTACTTCTCCGTTTCGAGTACGTAACGAACCGGCGAGGAACGACGTATGGATTATATACAAGTCTACACAGATCTGTGCGCACGCGCGTGTGTGTGTGTGTTAGCCCTAGGACTTTAGTTTTCTCTGCCTGTCGGTTTTTTCACACTTACTCGGCTGTCGAACTTAAATGTATATGAATGGTTGAGTGTATGAGAGTAGCTTTTTTTTATTTAGGACCCGTATTGAATTTTAAAGTATGTTTTAGTCAAATAAAAATCATGGTGAATAGGAGGTAATTTTGTTTTTATACAGAATGAACCAGTTGAACAGGATGCAGTAATATTTTAATTTATCAGGTTAAAACATACAGCCCGAAATAAAAAGTATAATATACAGTGTTTACTTTCGAAAGCCGGCTTAAGTTGTTGGTTTTTTGCGGCTGTTTCTCTCACGCAAGACTTTCATCACAATTATGCGTTGTCTAACTCCAAAATCGATTTCATAAGGCTGTCCCGAATGTTGAACGAAAACAGCTTTGTCAAGTCTGTATGAAGTTTTCATATAAGACATGACGGTCCCTTATTACTCATTGTATTTACAACATTTTGTCACGTGACTAAAAGGATTGTTACTCGTCCGTAGTAATTTTATTGTTTTTTAATATTAGCACGTCACATTCATATCGCGTTTAGTACCATTTTTCTGAGTTTTCACTTCGAATTTTAAATTGATAAGCATTTTATGATTGCATTGATTGCTTAGCGTTTTGTTGCGTAAAACAATGGCCAGTAGCGGCGACTCGTACCTAAAACTGTGCGCGCGCGTGTGATGAGTGAGTGCTTCTCTCAACCACCCGCCATCATCAGGAGTGAAAAAACGATAAAGTCGTGTATATGAAAAACCACTAGACTTTGAGTAGGTACTAATTACGTCGTCGTGTGACGGTGGCCACAGTTTCGATTTACACATTGCTGAAGTGTGGACTTAACGTTTCTTATTGTGGACGGCGTAAAGTGTCCACAGTAATAGGACGAGGTGATCAGTCGCATATCTAAACAACGATAGGAATCAGTTATCTCCAAATAGGCGACATTCTGTTTTCATCAGATATGGTAGCCATTTTTTCGTACGTTGTTTGAAGGGGGAACTGTTTGTTAAGCAGGAACTTGCAAACTTTCACGTGAAAGCTCAAGACATTCATACGAATCTGCTACAATCGCTACAAAATAGCAGATTTTTTTGCAATCAGTTATATAAATGAAATGACGACATTATCACAGTTTAATAGTATCATGTATTGTGAAAATGTTCTTAATGACTACTGTAAGAAGTCTGTACGGCTGTGAGACCTCTAAAGTTGCTGAAATCATACGAAAAAGTGGTGCGGTTGAAAGTTATTGAAAATACGATGGTGAATAAGGTTAGATATGATAACGATTGATATAGAGCAAAGTGAATGAAGATACACAATGAAGAGACGACCTTATATTGGCCTCCATTGTACGGCATAAGGAAATTCTCAGAACGGTAATTGAGAGTAATCGATGGGAAGACCAGTTCTCGAGTAGGCCTATATAAATCGATTAATAAATTATGTAAATTGCGATTCCAATTAAGAAATAAAGCAGGAGGTACACAAGAGAGCCGTATGGGGAACAACTGGCAACCAAGCTTAAGATCGAGGAGTAGAGTAGGCTAAATTGTAGTAACATATAGTAACTATAAGTCTAGTAATGTTTAACTGTGGTATACATTCGTAGATTCTGCTATGAACATATTGTAGTTTAGTGCACTGTAAGTTGTTGATTTTAGCAATCGTGGACTGAAACTGCTGAGTAAATAGGGGTGGAGTGTGGCAGTAGTCCAAGTCGAACTACTGAGGAAGCCTTATCGAAGAATGGGCCAACGTTTGGTGCTCTTAGAAGTAAACCGTGCGTGAAACCCCAAACCTTGGGGTTTATGTACTTATTTTCGGTCGAGTCAATGAGGAGGATGCACCATCGTAGAATGTGCGAACGTCCCTATATTAAACACGTGTTAAACGCAAATTCGCTGTTTACAAGTAAAAAGGTGAGTCGGTCATTCATTGGCTAGTTGATATTTCATACATTCAAAGTTCAAATCGCCCCTCGCGTTGTCATTTAACCAGCAAACGAGGAAATTGTGTCTTTTATAATTAATGACGATAACAGAATTAGTCTTATCGTTATTAGCGGGCACTTTATCAGCGCAAAAATTGTCTTATCATGTGCTTATTACACTTGTAGCAGTCGTATAAATACAGTCTTATAAAATAGCGTGTGGTCATTAAACAGGTTTGCTTGTTGTGTGTGTGTGTGTGTGTGTGTGTGTGTGTGTGTGTGTGTGTGTGTGTGTGTGTGTGTGTGTGTGTGTGTGTGTGTGTGTGTGTGTGTGTGTGTGTGTGTGTGTGTGTGTGTGTGTGTGTGTGTGTGTGTGTGTGTGTGTGTGTGTGTGTTTTAGAAGAGGCATGACTTTTCGCCGTGCGCCGTGAGTCTTGGTAACATAATGCTAAATGGAGCTTTACGGACGGTTTGAGCACCGCGGTTGCCGTGGACGGCCCCCATGAATAGCACGGCGTACAGTACATCAACGAGTCGCGCCGGACACTGCGTGTTGATTAGCCAATGAAACTTTACACACGACACGGCGTCGTGCCGTCAGTTCTCGCCTTTCACACACAACGGTTTCGTCCGTACGGGAGTTTGTACACAGTGTAAAGAAAGCACAGCAGCTTGACACGGCACGACAGCCGTCCATTCCCATTGCCATTCCGAGGGACGCCAACCGTGTCGTCGCTAATGTATGTGACTCGATGCAGGCTTTCACACGCAACGGATTTTTGCCGTACGGTAGAGTTGCCTTCATGTATTTCCTTCTCTGCCTGCAGTTCAGTTTTCTGCTTCCGGTTTACATGTTTTACATGTAGCAACAAGTGTTTATATATATTATATAATATATAAATGTATATGTTATAAAATAGTTAAGGGGATGAGGGGCCAGAGTCCGCACTTAAAATACAATAACAAATTCTCATCTACTGAACCAAAATAAACTTTATTGAAAATTACTAGCTTATTTGTTACACTATATACTAACAAATGTAATGAGTACAAAACAATTTTGACTACAGTATTTGGTAAAAAAAAATTAAAAAACAAAAGCATGTAAAATAGGAAAGTTGCCCCAACCTTGGGGCAAGAGTCCTACTGACACTTATCACACACGAAATGGCCCAATCCACTGTAATTCGTGCACGGCTCTTCCCACCACGTACTACACTGGCGACACATGATCCAGTCGACTGTAGGGGGGGATTCGTAAAGGTGCCCACAACCTCCGCAATAATAATCAACTTTCCCGGAACACGATATTCCTCTTCTTCCTTTGAAATTTAGACTTTGAAATGAGCGGGACTCCCCAGCACACACTTCTGGAACGCTTAACAACAATTGTAGGCCTAATGCAAGTTTTATTTATTTGTAATGTGAAGTTTGTTTATGTGAGGTAAGATTCTGCACAGGAGACCAAGAGGACTCTTGCCCCCGGAAACTTGCCCCACTGTGTTCTATACTTTTTGCTGACTTATTATGATTCAATAAAATAAGATTGACCACTTAAGTTGCTATGTAACTTCAGACTTACCTTTTAATAATGTACTGTCAAAAATAAATAATAAGAAAGTATATATTTGTATAAATACTCTTAAATTACACTGTAAAATAACTTCAACTTCCACAAAATTAAACAACGTTACTGTTCACTCACTGTAATGGCGCTAGACTCCTTGTTTGCTGTGTCCAGCCAGCAGATTGCATTTCTTCAACAGCCCAGACACCAACTTATGACATCTATTAAGAAAACTAGTAACTACGACGTATTAGGAATCTTGCCCCGTGGCGACTCTTGCCCCACACTACTATATATAAATATGTGTAGTAATGCTCATAATTTTTATACACTTCAGTTGCTTTTATTTGTGTGATTCTATATTTTCTATTATTGTAATCGGTAATCATTTTCTGTAGTTAGCAATGCATCGAAAATCTGTATGGGGAGGCACACTATAGTATTGTTAACTTTTATATTGTTTTATTCTTTATCCTAGTACGTTAATCTTACTTTTTACAATTTTAAAAGAAATTTGAAATATTATTAATAAAATGTACTAGAAAACACATTTTTTTCAATGTTCTTATGCACAGAATGTTCTTATTGTGTATTTGTATTTTATTTTGCCAGTGGTTTTTGAACAAGGATGTACTCGATGTAGAAATAGTTGTTTGAATTTCCAGAAAAAACATCACCGAGTGGTAAAGGGCTTTTCATAAATAACCGATTTCTTACTACTAATATATATTGTACTTATTTCAGTGTCACAGCTAACTACGAACAGGTTGACTACAATTTCAACATGCAGTAACCACATCGAACAATTTTTAGCGATTATTTTGAGTTGACTACAATCGGCAGTGAACAAAACTGGCAACACAATATGATTGAACCCGTTTCAACGTCAAAACACCGTGTAGTGTAAAAGCGTCGGCAACGGCAAAATCCGTACGGTTCTTTTACACGCTCAGTCCAGTTTGTTCGTTGGACTTCTGTAAAGTGCTCTTATATATTTAACAGAAGAGTTAAATTTTTAATTTATAGGTATGTAATTTGATAGTTGTGTTTAACATGAAAAGGGCCTAACAGGCGGGTTACCACTCGTAAAAGCCTTTGACGAAATAATGTGTTCTTAATTGCTCGGCACATCCCGACACTGTCTCTGTACACAAATCAGATCGCACCGTTAGTAAGATGAGATTACCACGTTCGAGTCCACGTTGCCACAGTTAGTATTCATCATCTGCAGCTTATCTTCTTCAATGGAGCGAATCCTTCGAGTCGCCGTCATTCTGTTGTCGGCATAGCGGTTGATTAATGACGTGCAGAAATTTGCCTACGACGTAACTACACTGATGGTAGATAAGAAGTTGATTACTACTGTTAAAACTGTTGGTTTGATGCCACGTGTCGTCTTGAGCGAGGGAGATGTAACTGACTATTACGTTTTAAAGTGAATATACAGTTTTTCTACGTTTCGGAACTGAATAATGGGAGTGTTTCTGGCGGAGTTTGTTTTGATACTAGTTCGACCTGAACTTCGAATTGTTATTTCATACTGTGACTTCGGATAAGTTGATGTGTTCTGTTTAGTATAGTAAGAGTGAGTGAATCGGAGATTTGTGATAAATTTGTCCATAAATCTTGGCCGGTTTCTGGTAAAGCCCTTTCGTCCATTGCATGCGGCAAAATGTAATCCCTGATCCCTGCGGAAAAGGGATCTTCCTTATTTAGTTCTTCTGGAAGCCACCCAGATACCTGTATTACATATAAAATTTCTGGCATTCGTATTAAGATACGATATTTATCACTTCCTTTTACTTATTTCTGTTGTTCGGTTAACCATCTTCTCTTGTAGCCGTCTTCTCAGATAATCTGATTCTACATATCGGATATTATCACTTGTTTTATTAATTCGAGGCCAGTCTCTGTTCCCGTATGTCAGTATGTCTTCAGTTTTAGTGGTGTAATATTTTGGTTTTAGTCATTGTGATAAGTGCTTTTATTCCAGATCAATCCATACATAAATTAAGTTGTCCTTTTCTTATTATCATATTGATCGTTTACGTAGGTAAATGTGTTTGTCTCGCTTCTGTAATCACTAGATGGAGATCTGTTTCAGTGCACATACAGTGAGTAAGACTTTTTAATTATTTCGTAATAAAACAGTTGAAGCAAGATTTACAGTAGTGTTGTTTCGTACGTTTGAGCATAGTTGAATTGTCTGTGATTTGTGATCAAGAGGATAAAAACAAGTAAAATAGAAAGTTTTTATTGAAAACTGTCGAGAAAGGAAGCCGGAACAAGAAGCGCCTCGAGCCTCATCGACGTCCATAGACGAAACGAGAAGTTACATCGTCCATGTTGTTTTCGTTGTTATTACTATTATTATTGTTATTATTAAGGCTTGCGATCGGTCGGATTCCACCACTGAACAGGATGCGGTCATTCGGCGACCCATCGTCCGTTTACTTTCACCGAATAAAAACGAAATTTGTATGCCGGTGATGGCGCGACAAAATGGCTGTCGGCCGTTCGTGGAGTACTTAATCATTCGTAGTTATTCCGGTGATACGCGAAATCTGTGAACATTAGTCGTTGGTAGAGATGAGAAAAAAAAACTTGTGTTACAAGATGTTCGACCCGGAGAAGGACCGTATAATTGGTGAAATTTCATGTGTCAGGAATTCGCATTCTTGCTAAGAAAGGCTGCTGACCGTTCGTTATTGTCCGTGTGAGGATTTTAGTATTAATTTTTTTAAAGTAGCTACTTCCGTTTTGTGTGTGTGTGTGTGTGTGTGTGTGTGTGACATGAATGTTAATTCTCCGCATCGTTCTATGGATATCATTATGTTGGCGTAAAGATAACATAAGTATTATGTGCAAAGCAATTAAACATGTACTACGGACAGGCAAGAGTTTTATGATTTTTGTGAATATTGTCACGAATTACGAAAACTAAACTTTATATGCATATTTTATCGGGTGTTATGTGTTGAAGTGTTGCTTTCGTGATAACAGTTTTGTTGTCTGTACGGCGCTAATTATGTACTAATGTTTGTATTTATATATCACCTGACCTCGTCCGGTTCCCGCCTCCCGTCTTTCTCGTGTTTATTCCTTACTACTCGTTTAGTCCGTTACTGTACTCTCCTAAGACGACTTCTTTCTCTAGTGTTTGTTCCCTCTTCCAGAGGTAACCAACCATTCCTCTACGGTCACAAGTAGTTTTCTTGTTTAATCCATTGTGTTTGTTCGTAGCTTTAACTCTTTTCTTGCTGCTGTTCCAATGCCTACGATAATTACTCCAGCTTCCTTAGTGTCGCAGACATCTCGACAACCCGGTGGAAGCCTTGGCCTTTTCTACAATATTTCTGTGGTGTATTCAACGTCTAGTCCTGTCGTTTGTGGCTCCGATCGTTTGAAGATCCTCTTTAGCCTCCGATCGGACTGGTTTCTGGATTTTTTGTTAAATGTAGAATCTTGGGTTATTATCTCGGCCATTCGATTGAGACCCAAATTTCTGTAGAAAGTACCAAATCGTTTGTTGTTTGAACGTACATTTTAGTTTTAAAGGGGAAATGTCTTCATATAGAATGATGATCGAAAGAACCATTGGCGTTCGACCGGCGTAACATCGTAAACCGATCATTTGTTTTTAACTTTTTTAAATACCACAATGATCTCAACATTCTTATTAAATTTTCAGTGATGTTTAAGAAGTGCGTAAACGTTTACAGTGTACGTTGTTTATGCATTGTATTGCCTGATAATGTAAAGGGCAAAATTCTGCCTACATGCCGAGTTGAAGGACAAGTAATGCGAAGATTGTGTTTAATGCATTAAAAACATTAATATATTGGAAAATACAGACACTTTAAAGAGTCTAAATGTTCTTTTCATTCGTAAAAATAATAAAATTTCTTTCAATTGCTAGAGACTTTACACAGATTTTACAATTTATACATTGGTGAATTCTTGTACATTGGTGGTGTGTACGGAGGAGTCTATATTATACAAATAGAAGCCAGCGAAAAAAAATATTTATAAACAATTAACAGTGCACAGCCAAGAGTTTGAGCGAGCATAAGAAAGCGTTCGGTGGCTATGATTTCTCCTCGAGTGGACTGTACTTCTGTCACGTAGCTGGTAATGCAGTGTACCTTTCACTTTCTTCGTTCGTTTCGGCTAATAATGTCTGCTCTGTGTGCATCGCGCGCGCTCCCGTCTGTGCTTGTGCGTGTTTGCTTGTTGCACGGGATGTGATTGTGCAGGTCTTTGTATTGAACGAAAGAGTTGTATTGATTTCGGATTTAAATAGTAGAGTTTTCACCATTAAAAATTTTGATTGCCTGTTGTGAGAAACATTATAATGTCAGTGGGAGACCTTGTGGTTCAGAAGTCGGGACTTTTGCTTCCAGACAGCATGGGTTTTGGATTATAATTAGATGAGAATTAGATCGTTTACCACCTTGCAACATCCAGCAAGAACCATCGTACGCTATTGTCTGTTGCTGAGTAGGTTTGGATCGCCTAGGCGTAGTTCCTTGCAAAAAATATAAATTTTATATGGAACATAGTCGCCTTCTTCTTCCTGCAGCATGATAGCCCTTTACTGGATCCTAGCGCCCTTCAACATCCCTCCCCAAACATCTCTAGACTTACGCTCTACTAATGTATCAGTGATTCCTCCCCCCATTATTCCTCCTTGACATTAATTGCCCTTGGTCTTGGTACAATCTCCTCGGCCGTCAAGTGCTCTTCCCATCAAAATCTCTACAACGTGACGACAAATCGCCAGGCCGTAGCCTTGCACAGCTGCTTTAGCATTGTCCTCGAGTATAATTTAATAGTAAAATCCCAGCGGTGGTCAATTTTGAGAAATGAATTTTGTAACGAAAATAGTGACAGTCATAGGACAAAATCCTACCTTCGGTGTTGCCTAAAGAGGAATAAAATGCTGGCGAATAAAAAAATAAATAAAAGTGGCCTAGTGACGTGAGTATGTGATGACTCTACGAGGAATAACAAGTGAAGTGACTTGAAGAAACGCTCTCCTTTTAAACAGTCGGAACCACGTTTTAATTGATAATAGTGTTTTTCTGTTATAATAACAACAAAACGTTGTTTTCAACCGAAGTGTTTCATTAAAACTCCTGGCAACACAAATTACGAATCAGAAGGCTCTGCAGTTGAATTCACTACTCCACTTTTAAATGTTGAAGCAATGGAAATTACCGTCCTGAATTTTTTATTCCGGGGCGGCATGAAGTTGTGAAATAACACCATATTTAAAACGTATTCATGTTGCATAGCGCCCGAGTGGAACTGTAACACCGAAGTGAGGGCACGTTAAAAACTTGCATAATTATTTACGTCTTGTCAGTTCAGATCTCAACAGATAATTTAACCGTGCTCCGATAAATGAAAGAACATTATTTTAAACATCTCTTAAATTTTATTTTGCACTAAAGAAAGGAATTCATCGCGGGATGTGATTTCGGAATTACACCACCACGATGACGTCCCGTTAAACTTACAGTTTGTGTTGTATCAAGTGTAGTGGTGTGGTTCGTGAGGGAACTGTTACTTCGTAGTAGAGATAGATTATTACTGAAACGTTCATACGTCTGTGCACCTCTTAGCGTAGAAAACCAAATCGACGTTTGTAGTAATGATTTAATGAAACACTTGCTTTTCAATAGTTGACTGCAATTTTTAGGCACCAAGTATGAGCTGTAATAGGAGAACTGTGCCCAAACCGAGAGCCGTCGTCAATGACTACCTACTATTGCCCAAACCTACTGTGCCCAAACCGAGAGCCGTCGTCAATGACTACCTACTATTCTCTGTTGCAAGGCTTAATTTCAGGGGGAACGCGCCGGAACGGCGTTCCGGAACCTCTTGGATCAAAAAATAAATTACCGGAAAAAATATATGAAAAGAAAAACCAATTATTACAAAAATTTACTACTACTTCTTAAAAAATTGTGCCCCTCATAAGCCCCACTACAAAACTAAACATTTGTCAAAAATCAATCAGTAGCACTATCTTAACTACTATCGTTCAGAAATGTCTCAGTATCCTATGGTGAAAGTGAAATAAAAAAAAAACTTTTTTCAAAATTAAAACTACATGAGAACAACTCATTGAGAGCTTCCGAGAACATGTGCTTTCCTGAAATTTTCCGGATAGTCTTTCTACCTTGAAATATTCTATTGAATCAATAGCAGTATCTTCAAGTGAACGTGAGAGTGCTGATTTCCGGCTGTCATACAGCATTGGACGCAAAGAGTAAGAAAAGGTCAAGAAACACCAATATGATGACACAATGATGAAACTATGGAAACTTTTAAAAGGTCCGAACCACCGAAACCAACACTTAGAGTTTGATTGAGGCTCCGGGATGACCCCATCGTGAGCGACATGTTTTCGATTGTCATGCGGCTAACCTGACGATGAAGTTCTTGGAAAGTGTCAGTAAACTTTAATACCTTTTCAGATACAAATTTATACGTACGTTACGTATTTTATAAGGGTTTAAAAATCTAGACCTCCTTTGTAATAACCTGACGTAAAAACGTGTACGCTAATATAAAATGTAAGTATATTTGTATCTGTACAACTTATGAATTGATGCGTTCCGGCACCTATAATTTTAGAAATCAACCACTGCTGTCGTCGAAACTGTGTGTGGTGGTGGTGGTGGGGGGGGGGAGTGTTTTCGGACGGAATGAAGTGTAGATATACATTCTGGGTGGGTCGTATTGAGAAAATTGAAACGATCGTGATTTGACATTTGACAATACACCATAGTGTAAATGGATGGATGTATATATTTGGCGTTTATTAACCGCTTACTATGCACACACTGCTAACTTGACAGCGATCGTTTGGTAACGTAATTTTTGTTGCTGCATTTCGTAATTGTTAGAGTACGGTTTGTCATCATAAAAATTTAATATAAGCTATTTAACTTTTTTTTTTTTTTTTTTTTTTACGATTCCAACAACATTCTTATAGTACTATCGTTTGTGTCACTTGTGATAAAACGCCGCGTTTTGTAATAGGCCTGCTGGCCGTTATCATGACGTTTTAATCGTATCTGGAATAGCCGTTATTGATGAATTATAATGTCGCGCCGACGCACGCGCGCAATTCTAAATTTTAGGTTTACTTAAGAATTTAGATGAGAAATTTAAAAAGAGTTTTTTATCAGTGGGTTGGCTGCTGTTGCATTTCAGTCTCTTTGTTGTTAATTGGCGGGAATTTTTCACCTGATATTAAGGGTTTTTCCTTTTTCGACGTGAATTTTTCACTCCATCGGTTTGGTTACTCGTGTGCAGGTTTTTCCCCGTTCAGATGTGTGCATCTACCAAAGAACGACTACGCCGTCCCTACTTGAAATCTTTTCCGTTGTCTCTTCATCTGCCTGTAGGTCTACAGTGAGCCTCTATATTGAACCACATGTGTAACAGCATTGCACCATTATTTTATCGTGCCATTCTTTTTTTCATCTTTTGCAATGCCGTCTCTCGTTCGGTTCCAGTGTCTTTTGTAATATTGTGTTTCCGGTGTTATAGTTTGACGTTGATACTTTTGATTTATTACGCATAATTTTTCAGCGAATATTGAGATAGTTTACAGTTTTGCCAACAAGGTTATGTGTGACATTCTGTTGTAAGAACATTGCACAGTTACATCATGACTGGTGTAATGTGAACAGTACTTTCTGTATATTCATACATTTTGTTGCCAATGTTGGCTTTAATTTGTCGCGTCATCGGGGTAAAACGCGTCGTGTGCATAACTGTGTAAACGAGCACTTCCAGTTTTTATTTTAGAGGGAAAAATAAAGCTGGCGGCTCAGTAGACCAATGGGTATGGCACCTGGCTACTAATCGGGTCCGATTCCCGGGCCCCCACCATAAAATCAAGGTGCGTTTTTCAGCCCCAGGTCGGGTTAGCCTGTTGAAAATGAGTACCTGGGATAACATCCTGGGGATGATAATGGGCGGCTGAAGCGTAGTGCTGGCCACACTGCCTTCCTTGTATGCCGTGTACGGCTCACATAAGGCAGCCTATCCTGCCTGACTCCTAAGCTACTTCGGTGGTACACATGGGAACCATTTTTATTAAAAATAAAGCTAATGTTGGCGAGACAGGATTGGGAATCGACCGTCGTTTGCAAAATCTGCAGCGTAGTGATAGGGAAAGGGCGGACAGGTGTCGTTTCCAGTGACGAATGTTATGAGGGGTCATCGCAGGCGGAGGCGACGACGACACCAGAGGGTCAAGAACTGTGTAGGCGCAGCAGGCGGCTATGGATAGAAAGTTATGTAAGGTATGGCCATGTAAAGAGTCATCAGCATAGAAAGTGTAACCTTGGGGAACCGGTGCGTACAGAGATGCTCTGCATAACCACGCATGCTTTGTGATTGTAATAGATCAAACGCAGTGAGGCGTATTATCCGTCTACTTTTGACGTCTCCATAGCACTCCTTTTAGCGGATCTTATCGAACCACTGTTGTTGGTTTCAACATAACTGCCTTTTTCACTCGATGAAACTCATCTGCCTTTTCGGACCTCGTTTTTTCACTTTATTCTGTCTAGTCAAGTTAACCTTAATCTTCTTTATGAATAATCCTCAATAGCGGTCAGCTTATTTCTATACTTTTTGTTTATTACGAAGTTTCCCCCTCTAGGTTGCTACTTGCCGACGTTTTTGCAATACATATTTTTGTTTGTAAGCCCCTGATTGTTCGTTTCTTCTGTTCCGGTCTTGGTCATTACGAACCTTACGCACTCGCGCACGTGTTTACGTTTTCACACGTTTTCGCTTCACTTTTCCATTGTTATTGATTAAAAATATTGTAGGCCTACAATCTTGGTTATTGCAATAATTTTTATATTTTTGTGCGCCTACCCGTGTGTGTAACATGTATTTATTGGTTTCTGTGTACGAACGTTTCTTGTTTTGTATGTTTAATTAAACATTTTAAACGTTTATCGTTATGACATGACGATAATGTCTATAAAGGCAAACTCGTTTTGTTGTAATGTCTGTTGTTGTTGATATCATTATCATTATATTGACATATGTATGTACATATACACAATATGTATATGAGTGGACCGTATACGTATCGCCTGAATGGAACCTGGATAACTCTGATCTCAGGCGAAGTGGGGAAAATTCGAGTGAGTAATCGAATATTTCTAGAAATTGAGGTTCGAGTTATCAAGAGTAGGATTACTAAAATTCGATTTATAGAGGTTCGTCCGCGGAAAACGGAATGTACTGTATAGTATCAGCGACAATTGACGCTCAAGTAGTTTGACGGCTCGAAAATAACATAATTTGTTCTTTTAATTAATTACGCCACTGAACAGTATGTGCTCTTGTTGTTAAATACAAATCCTGTAACGTGGCTATGAAATTTTTGTAGTAAAATAAACTGAACACTTGTTACAAAATAGCCCTATATGTAGGGCTATTTTACTTTCATGTAATAATGAAAAAAAGTTGGTACGGTACAATATCCATTGAAAAAATGCCGATATAATAAAAATACAGTTTGATGTTATTAAAACAAACGTTATCGTTGGCCTAATTAAAAAGAAAAAGAAAAACAATTGTGTTCCACATTTAGATTTTAGTATTGTGTATGATTTGTTTACTAAAATCCGTTTAAAACCAAAACTTAAAAAATTATATACTGTAATTCTTAATTATGTATTTATTGTAACTGCTACTCTTTATTCCATCGATAAATATGTGAAGACAAGAAGGTTGGTGGTGGTTTCGTGTTACAACAGTAAAGTGAGTCGTCTTTTCTACTGTAGAAACACGCTGCCTTCGACTTACAGAAGCGGCTAAACTTCGAGTTATGTAGGTCCGCGCATACATTCTTTCGAGTTATAACCGTACAGTGGCGTGGTCAGAATGTGACAGAAATTCGAGTTATTAAGGATTTTTGTAAAACATGTTCGAGCTATAAAGGTAAAATAACATTGGGTTGTATAGGGAAGATAGGGGACATGATAGAAGATACCAAGAAACTCGTATTCGAGATATCAAGTAACTCGTGTTATGGAGGTTCGACTATATAATGTAGTCTTCAGTAGTTATCCGTCCTTTGTTGAGCCAGTTCTATCACAGTTGTTCTTCGCAGTGATTTCTCTTCTGACTGACTGACTGCGCGCGTGTTTAAGAAAAAGTCGTAAATTTTTCCTAAGACGAAATATTCTTTGGCTGCTGCTACCTACTCCTAATTCTGCTAGTTATCCTACGTTTCTTTACGTTTAGTCTGAGATACCTGTAAACGTAAATTCTAATCATGTATTTGTAGTTTATCGAAATTAAATTTAATCTGCAGTTTACGTGCTTTACAATCTTATCGAAGTCCTGACGTGTTAACTTAAAATATTTCCTTTTAATATTTTTAACGCTACAATTTTTGGCATAAAGAAAAGTAATTGTTAAAATCTTTCTGGTTCTACTGAATGAGAAACTGGTGAATGCTCCTCCAGGCATTCGGAAAATTACTATAAAAAGACATGTGCAATATATTTTTTTTTTCTTTTCGTTAGTATCTCGATAAACACATGAAAAAGCTGTAGGACCGAATTTGTAGAACATTAAATGGCACACACACACAAAAAAATGTTTTGACAAATTGTTTTAGATGAAACGGTTTTCCCTTAAAATTTGAATTTCATATCGGATATAGTAGGGATTGCAACGAATTGACTATGAATATCCATGCGCATCGGCCCATAAATAGTAAAAACAACTGCGAAAATTATAATTAAATAAATCGAAGACGGTTTTAATTAGAAACGACCGTGAGGTCAGCGACGGTTTGCAAACTGGTGGCATACGGGCGTACCTGTCAGCTACCATAGACTCATCGTGTAATTAAGGGACCAATAGGTTTGTGTTTGACGTCATTGCCTGCCACTATACACGTCAGTACTACTACCCCGTAACTAATTGGACTACGTTTTGTAATGCAGTGAATTTGTTAGGGCTTCGCCTGTTGTTGCCGTCAATACCTGTTGTGGTTTGTATGTTCCCATCCCCGGACCAGATACAACAGAAAACCGATCAGTGCTGTATGTTGCTAACTTGTAACAGTGTCTTGCAATTGTATAAAATTACTTTGTATAACGCGCGTGTGCAGACTATATCTGCCTCTTCAGAGGTCTAGTAAATTTAATTTTTGATTCATTAAGTCTCAGATGATAAGCATATAGTTTATGAAACATGCATTACATAAAATAATTTTAGCTTGTAGAAAAATTAATTATTCTTGTAATATTACACACACACACACACACACACACACACACACACACACACACTTGCTTTACAAATTTTCCGTAGTTTATACGGAAATCACGGTAAAACTCGGAGGTACGGACAGAATACAAAATTTGGTTATAGTGGTGCAAAACTTCAGTTGTTCTACGATGTGGTGTATTGTGCTATTTAAAGCTCATTACATATGAAAATGTTGTTGAATGTTGTTATGATTTAGTTGATAAGATTAGTGAGAACAGAGAAATATTGGAGCCATTCGTGTACGTTCCATAGGTCAGAAGAAGTCTTAAGAAGACTTAGAAAACGGGGCAGCAGACATTAACACAGGTTGGGAGACGTAAGCGTTGACTGGAGGATGAAAAACATTCTTAGCTGAGTTGGCATCACGATGTACTGTCGTAATCGACTGCAACCTCATTGTAACTCTTTCCATTCAGTTTTTTCCGTCGCCTTGACAAAACTTTTCTTAATTCGGTACATATGTATTGGCAGATGTTGGCATACTTGTTTGGCCTTTATTTACGATAATGTCTGAAACGTTATGTGTAAAGACTTGCACATGAAGATAGGTAAATAAAGTTTTATTTTGATGACCGTGAGATCGGGTCACGGTGTCCTGTGTAAATTGTTTTATTTTCGGGGCAACAGGTAGAAGAAGGGAAATGACGTCTGCCGTTTTGAACAAAGAAGACTAAAGAGAGTTGACAGAAAAAAAAAATTGGAACGTGTTATTTACGTTCGCCTTACGTCATGTTCGCGGTGTTTCACGCCAAAGGAGATATACTCTCACCCGTTTTCCTCATAGTGACGTAGCTTGTTCGAGGTAGCTCAGCGGTGCGACCGTGGATGCACGTGGCATAGTAATATTGTATGGTATCGTAATCTAGTGCTTTGTGTTGGCGTTTCCTCCTCACTCCTTCTCTCTGCCTAGCATTCCCCATCCCGTTTGCTAACGTTCCCCAAACTTCTGTCATTTTACCTGCGATTCCCATAGTTTTTAATAATAGTTTGGTATTTCCAGAACTCTCAGTCTTGGTCTAAGTGTATTTGTTTCTTAACTGAATGCCCAATTTATTTTCTTTACTGTATCTTGCAGTAGCCCTAGTTTTTACTTCTACTCCAGGATTTCCGTTTAGCATCTTGTGTCTATAATGTCCACCAAATAATGCGTTTATTACACTGTCTTTTTCCCACTTTATTTTTCTAAAATGGTTTTGAAGTGTAAGATATATTTAACCAAATTGAATAAACGAACTCAATTTCTGTACCGAACTCTTGTTGTCTAGGTATATAATTTAGAGTGATGAACATATATACCGATCATTTTCTCTTTAGAACTTGAATGCGATTGGATGCGAATCAGCATACGTTGTAATACAGTCGCAGTAGGTCTAAAATAATAGTTTTCGGTGCAGAACGATCGAATCCTCCACCTTTGGTCTTTACCTTCGTTAAGTTTTGTAACGCTGTTAGCTTTTAGTGGCTTCTGTATTTGTTTTTTTTTCAGAACTCTTGCCTCGCGATACCCGTAAGCCTATACGTCGTTACCCGTACATTGAATGTCACGTCTCCTTAAATCTATCGATTCATCTTATTGAGAGGATTTGTCCGTAGGTCGGTCTTGTAGTACAAGGATTTTAGGTTTCACCTTTTCCTCTGGTCGTATATCCAAAGAAGATAAAGAAGGTTTAGTAAACCTTTTTCATCTCTTTTAATAAGCTATCTTTTATCCTGAGTTCTTGAGTATACCAAAGTCATTCTACCCATGACTGTGTAGACCATAATTCGAATAGTTTGATTCTTTTCAGATCCACGAGAACATGGCTAAATGTCAGAAGCACATGTGGCTACGAAGAATATCAAATTATTAATCGTTATTACTTAGTCCTTGAAACAATTGGACAACTCTGTAATTTGTTAGTTTTAATGCTACTGTTTTGGACGCGCGCGCGCGCGCACACGTACACACACAAAATAGTTAACACGAAGCGGTTAAGTCTGATATTTAGCAAACAGAGGCATTTTTATTTTCATCTTGATGTTTAATAACGGATTCATCGTGTTTCAGAACGATTGTCTTGTGCATTCGTAGTCTCTTGCGATATCATTTTGTTGCTGGTTTGCGACAAAGTGTTTTGAACTTAGGCAGGTCTGACGGCTGTATATAATGCAACAGTTACTTGTACAAAGAGTAGCTTGACTGTTTTGTACATGAACGTAAGCCGTTTCTGTACGTTGAACACAGAACAGAGCCTACCGACAAACACATTCCTTTACCGACAAACACTATTGTACGTAACGTAGTTCAAAGCGACAGACCTTATAATGGGGGAGGAAAGGTCATAGATGGTTATGGATTTAATGTTGGCAAAATTTCAGTTCGTGTGCGAAACCATAAGAGACACCGTGCAAAAGAAAATGTTTTCAAAATCCTGTAAAGTTGTATTCGTGCCGCTCCAGTGTGTTATGGTAATAAGATAACTTACCAGAATTCAGACAGTGAAAACGAAATGTATCTTCTTTCAACAGAACATTGCCGCTTTCCACGATCTCTTACCTTATCTTTGGCTGTGCTCCGACTTTGGTTCGTCAGAGGTAGTGTAAGAAAAGATTGTCTTTTATCAGTCCCTGAATATTTGTGCGGTCAGTGAACGTATTATCGGACGCAGTTTGGTCGGACCAAGTGGACAAAACTGCACAGAATGCATGAACCCCGACTGTACAGGAGGGTTTTGCATACACACCCAACGAAAAGAGAATTGTTTTCGTAAAACGAGAACCGGATCAGGTGAATTCGTTTCTAAATGGTAGCTTCTGTATTTTGCTTGCTTCATCGTTAGTCACATTCAGTATTATTACGAAGCATTTTTGAATAATTTTTTGAAATTGTCTCGAGTTAAAAAAAAAAGATTTTAGTTAGTGTCCACAGATTTTTTTTATATACAGTTTGCACTCCCTTTGTAGGTCCAACACCGAGGGGACATTATTAGGTTTTGCTGACAACGAAACAAGATTTATAGCAAACATTACCCGTTGTAACTTTTCTAGAATTTATTTTAATTCCAAGCGCGCTTGCGTTCGATGTAATTAATTCATGGTTCCTGTGTGCGCGTGTGGTGTATGCCTTGGTTTTTTACACGTTTTCCCAGTTCTCCGGTTTGTGTAGTTAAATTAACTTGGCAGTGTACGATAATATATTCTCGGAAAGTTGGCACTACTTTTCGCGATCCGCCGCGCGTTGTACAATAGAAAGTGACTATAGCCGGAGAGGGGTGGATGTGATAAATTGCTGGCAGCGTAAGGCGGGCGGGTGTTAACGCCGCGATGTGCGGTGGATACACACACGTTGCTACTGTGCGCTGTGCAGTCCGTACGTAATCAGAGGGTTATGTAAATTTTAACCCAGTTTGCTGCACATAGTTTTGTCTTGCTGACTGGCTACGTAAAGGCGAAAAAATTGTTCCAGCCAGTTTTCTGTTGAAGTAAACTTTTTATTAGATGAAATAAAGTTGCTTTTTTTTAATCAAAGGATAATTCGTCCCGAGAATCTGTCCGTAATTGTGCTGCCTCTTTTTACGTATAAGAGTACTATGGGGAAAAAACAGGACGTGCGTAGATTAGTTTTTTTTTAGTACCACATATCGGATACCATCCAGTGAAATAAATTTGAAAAGTAAGAATTAAGGAAACACCAAGAAAGAGAGACGTTGAAACAATTGAGAAATAAACATACTGGAATTGTTAGAAAGAAAGAGGTAAAATGGGGTGAAGCGAAAAGATTGGCACAGAACAATTTATGTAAAAGACATTTATGCAAAACTAAAATTACTAGTCTAAAAATTACAATACCCTATCTGTGGTAGTTGAGATTACGAGGTCCACTTAATCCAGAGCTATTAATAAAGCCATTTGTAACAACCTGTTCTGTCAGTATGATCTGATTAAAGTTAGACTAAATACGGTAGGTAGAATTTAAAAAAAAAAACCCTGATGGACTTACAAAATATTCACTTTAATACACAACATCCTTCAAACATTCTAGATAAGTGGTTTCCAACTTGGAAGCGCCCGAGGGCCGCACTTAAAACCAGGACCCTACTGGCGAATCTCATCATAAGCGATCAATTTTTGACAAATAACTTAAAATAAAAAAAGGGCGGTATTTAATTATTGTAAATTAAATTTACAATGTAATTTACTTTTTAACTTTTATGAAAATTAGTTACTTTCTAACTTGATTTAAAATTGTAGCTTAAATAACTTCCTATTTATTATTTAATTGTAAATTTACACAGTAAAAAAGAAGGCAGTTTACACACGTAAGCTATAACTTACTACATGTCTTCAACGGTACAATATTTATTATGTTCAGTATAATAATGAAGTTTAAAAACGATATTAAACATTTTATATTTACATAAGACCATCACTGTAAAATCTGTAGTCGATCTTCTGCTGCCACTAAAGCAGGAACTTCCGCATCGAGCTGAAAACGTTTAAACGTAACTTTTAGTACAGGTGCCTCTGATTAGGAATCAAGGACGAAACACAGAACATCCGCGGCTGTTTAGTCGATGGGTAGATGGAAGTAGACGATGTCTTGTAATATGATGAAAATAAAATCTGTAGTCGATCTGCTGCTGCCACTAAAGCAGGAACTTCCGCATCGAGCTGAAAACGTTTAAACGTAACTTTTAGTACAGGTGCCTCTGATTAGGAATCAAGGACGAAACACAGAACATCCGCGGCTGTTTAGTCGATGGGTAGATGGAAGTAGACGATGTCTTGTAATATGATGAAAATAAAATCTGTAGTCGATCTGCTGCTGCCACTAAAGCAGGAACTTCCGCATCGAGCTGAAAACGTTTAAACGTAACTTTTAGTACAGGTGCCTCTGATTAGGAATCAAGGACGAAACACAGAACATCCGCGGCTGTTTAGTCGATGGGTAGATGGAAGTAGACGATGTCTTGTAATATGATGAAAATAAAATCTGTAGTCGATCTGCTGCTGCCACTAAAGCAGGAACTTCCGCATCGAGCTGAAAACGTTTAAACGTAACTTTTAGTACAGGTGCCTCTGATTAGGAATCAAGGACGAAACACAGAACATCCGCGGCTGTTTAGTCGATGGGTAGATGGAAGTAGACGATGTCGTGTAATATGATGAAAATAAAATCTGTAG
Organism: Magicicada septendecula; assembly: GCA_034769895.1. NCBI lineage: Eukaryota > Metazoa > Arthropoda > Insecta > Hemiptera > Cicadidae > Magicicada > Magicicada septendecula. Next base: position 120,462,135 of record CM068375.1, on the reverse strand, counting down.
TCGATCTGCTGCTGCCACTAAAGCAGGAACTTCCGCATCGAGCTGAAAACGTTTAAACGTAACTTTTAGTACAGGTGCCTCTGATTAGGAATCAAGGACGAAACACAGAACATCCGCGGCTGTTTAGTCGATGGGTAGATGGAAGTAGACGATGTCTTGTAATATGATGAAAATAAAATCTGTAGTCGATCTGCTGCTGCCACTAAAGCAGGAACTTCCGCATCGAGCTGAAAACGTTTAAACGTAACTTTTAGTACAGGTGCCTCTGATTAGGAATCAAGGACGAAACACAGAACATCCGCGGCTGTTTAGTCGATGGGTAGATGGAAGTAGACGATGTCGTGTAATATGATGAAAATAAAATCTGTAGTCGATCTGCTGCTGCCACTAAAGCAGGAACTTCCGCATCGAGCTGAAAACGTTTAAACGTAACTTTTAGTACAGGTGCCTCTGATTAGGAATCAAGGACGAAACACAGAACATCCGCGGCTGTTTAGTCGATGGGTAGATGGAAGTAGACGATGTCTTGTAATATGATGAAAATAAAATCTGTAGTCGATCTGCTGCTGCCACTAAAGCAGGAACTTCCGCATCGAGCTGAAAACGTTTAAACGTAACTTTTAGTACAGGTGCCTCTGATTAGGAATCAAGGACGAAACACAGAACATCCGCGGCTGTTTAGTCGATGGGTAGATGGAAGTAGACGATGTCGTGTAATATGATGAAAATAAAATCTGTAGTCGATCTGCTGCTGCCACTAAAGCAGGAACTTCCGCATCGAGCTGAAAACGTTTAAACGTAACTTTTAGTACAGGTGCCTCTGATTAGGAATCAAGGACGAAACACAGAACATCCGCGGCTGTTTAGTCGATGGGTAGATGGAAGTAGACGATGTCTTGTAATATGATGAAAATAAAATCTGTAGTCGATCTGCTGCTGCCACTAAAGCAGGAACTTCCGCATCGAGCTGAAAACGTTTAAACGTAACTTGTAGTACAGGTGCCTCTGATTAGGAGTCAAGGACGAAACACAGAACATCCGCGGCTGTTTAGTCGATGGGTAGATGGAAGTAGACGATGTCTTGTAATATGATGAAAATAAAATCTGTAGTCGATCTGCTGCTGCCACTAAAGCAGGAACTTCCGCATCGAGCTGAAAACGTTTAAACGTAACTTTAGTACAGATGCCTCTGATTAGGAATCAAGGACGAAACACAGAACATCCGCGGCTGTTTAGTCGATGGATAGATGGAAGTAGACGATGTCTTGTAATATGATGAAAATAAAAAAGGACAGCAAATACTCATTCCGTTAAACACATAAAGTGATAGCTACTGACGTTTATTAGTGAATCAATGAAAAAAATTCATAGGTTTGACCTACAAGACGGTTCTCAGTTAAAATAGTACTTTCCATCAGTTGGAATTCGCTGGTCTAGATTAAACCCACTCGTAGTTTATGCAGTTTATACTTCCATTAAAATAAGCAAAGTAATACACATATTAAATGTATGTGTAGTCAGGGGCGGATTTAACATTTTGCCGCCCGTAGGCAATATAAATTTGCCCCCTCCCACAAATCTGTTGGTGGTGGGGGGCATAATTATATTCCCTCTTTGGGTTTACAGTCCGCACTAGTGTTCTGTTTAAATCCAAACTTTGCTACATAATCGCGTGTGCTCTCGTTCATTTGCCAATTAATAGGATCAGAATCTAAGACCTTCCCTACCTGATTTGATGACATTTCATCATGATTTTTGACGTGAACTGGCTCTTCGTTCTTCAAAAATGAAGGTTCCTCCACGACGGACCTCTCTGGCTGAACTGTGTGAACAGTATGTTCACCTTCACTGCTATCACAGTTATTGTCGGTATCACTAGAATGCCTCGATTCCTTAAATATTAGCTTGCCTCGGTATCTGGAACCAACCTATAATTCGGTATTACATTGACAGATCTACATTTCTCACTTTGATCTGGATTGCCAACATCTAAAATCTCTCGGATGATCAACGCCAAATATTTCAACGGTTGAAAACATAAACATTCGCCCGTATTACTTTTGGGTGAAAAACGATAACTGCCTTATAGTTACAAATTAAGTGAAGATAATTTTTATATTCGTGTGTGCTTAATTCAACTGGCTTTTATGCTTGTAAATTTGTTTGAATCTAAAAATATCATTTCTTAACTCAAATTTTGCCGCTCCCCAAAATTTGCCGCCCCAGGCAAGTGCCTAGTCTGCCTGTGCGTAAATCCGCCCCTGTGTGTAGTGTTTATACGGTATGGACGTTTACTCCAAAAGGCTTTATAACAAATAGGTTTAAATTAGTCTGTTACAAATGTGTTTTTAGCCCTTTTCCATTTTGTTACTGAACCGATACACGCGCGGTTTTCTCGACTTTAATTTATCGGTCAGTTCACTGTCCTCTTAATGTCTTTGTAATATGTTTTTTATCGTTTCTTTTTCCATTATTGTTATTTTTGGTTTTGGATGGCTCAGCACGTGCAGTTCAGTTTCTTATATTTCTTACTGTACTCCGTTCTATTTCTTATACTGTATTCAACCCTGTATTGTTCGATATGTGGTGCGATTTGGATAATCCACCACCGGATAATCGCGAGTTGACTATGTTTCGCACTTGCACATCCCTCAGAGTATTCTTTGTGTACATCTAGTACAAGATCCTGAACACTGTAATAAGTCGACGGAAAGTGGCATGTCTGTGTAGCTAGGTGACAAAAATGCGACTGAGAGCCGATGAATCGGCTTCGTAGATGACTCGTAGGCACTGCCTTCAGAGCCAAGACGTTCTCTCGCAATCCCCATGAGATAATTTGGGTCCACAAACCACTTTCCAGTTGTGTAAATTTTGCTAACTATTCACGTCTCGTGTGCAGTTGAACGCCCCGCGCCTTAACCATGGTCAAACATACAGATTCCTCACGATCATGTATATGATTGTGTGTAGTATACGTTAGTTGTGTGTATGTAGTACATGCAATTGGATGAAAATATGTAGTCTCAAACCGGACCAGTACGAAAGATGTGTGGGATGGCGGTAGCCAAGACCATTCTTCACAAAAAACTAAGCAGCCAGCGAATACGGTTAGTTTTCTTTTGTTCAGTAATAGCCTTTTAAATGTTCTTTAATCGTTGGACTTATTTCTTCCTCCAAAAGTATCGACTTTGTAGATTAATTATAAGAAATCGAGACGCAGATTGTCGAGGGCAACATACTTTTATATAATTTAATCTTCTACGTTATGTCGAGTGATTCTTTAATTCGGAAATTGGTGGCTAGCCGTATTGCGAAGTTACCAGGTCAGTCTGTTAATCGTCCTCTGTTTGGTTGTGTCCAGATTGCCAACACCTAAATATCCCGTGTCCAGCTTGAGTCCAACGAACAACTCGGCATCTGGTGTGTGGCCGAATTAAAGGCTAAAAGTCTATTGATTAAACATGTGCGTAATCCGGCAGTGCGCAAAATTAAAAGGCAGAGATAGCATTTTTGCCTTTCTTTATGTATAAAATAACATTACTTTCACGAGAACCGGAACAGTTTTGCACGACTGTTAAAGAAATAGTTCCTATTCATGTAGGAATCTGTACATCTGTACTGTCCATGAAGACTTAGGTAGCACAAATAAAGTAATTAATGTAACCCCAGTTGTTTTCGCGCTTGTTCCTAACAAGAAGGTAGAAACTTAATGTTACAACGTTTAAAACAGTCCTGCAAGAAATTCGAGACTAAGAGTCCTGAAACAGGGATTGCAGATCTTGAAGATGGCACTATTTTAGCTTTAAAAGAAAGGTGTGACTATCAGTTCATTCTGTATAGCATAAAAGTAAGTAAAAAAAAAAGAAATTGAATAAATTTATGTAAAGGTAATATAAAGCTACTGGGACTAGGTCTTTAATTACGAGACCGAGTGCAGGTCCATGGGATTCGTGTCTCTTGACCCCTGTTGTGAAGCAAAACTTGTGCGATGCTTCAGGACAGGTCCACTACGGAAATACCCGAAGCGCAGTGCCGGTTGGAACTTTCCGCACTTTCAGTTAATTAAATTATGATTTAGAAGAACGTTTTTATTGACTTTAGTTAACACATTATGTTAGTACTAAGTACGCCTACGTTAAAATGAATCATAAACAGGTAATGTCCTTGGCTTGTTGGCAATCTGGAAAACCCCTCGACTATTACAATCATCTAATTCTCTCCAGGTAGCAGACTGTACGTAATCAGAACGATACAAACCCTGTAGCATTTCGTCATCTACATCTATACCTTGTTGATCCAGGTATCTCTTTCTCCATAGTCATTGTGAGAATGACTATAGTGTTATTCACTTTCATCAGAGAATCGCCCTCTTTCATAGTCATTGTAACTATTCTGCCCGATCCGGCCTATTTCCTTCGGATGAGCCTTTTTCCCCGTGTTTTTCCGTATATTCTTTTAAACGTTTCTTCGTTGGCCTGTCCTTCATTGAAAACCTGTATGTTCTCTTTAAGTATTACGTATTAAAATCCTGTAATTGTTCCAGTTTTTTTTCTAATATTTGTTTTTGACAGTATTTATTTATATTTGAACAAAGCGGTAGTTGTTTGTTAGAACAAGTTATGCGCTGAGGAACTGTATTTTATAGAAACTTACTGCACCGTTGTTATTGGGAAATTAAATCGCAGGAAAAAGATCAAGTGCAACATTTTCACGTCTTTATTTTGAGAAAACCGTTGGAAGGAAACTTTGCCACGTGACGAACAGTTGTTTACAACGTTGTTGTCGGTTGTTTTGTCTGTTGTTTCAAAAGAAACAAACTTGGCGTTCCGTCGTGTTCTTGTTTACGTTCTACTGCTGGTGTGCGAGATTTTATGTATATTTTAACGCACAAAAATATTTTTGTCGAAGGGAAGGGAACTCGATTGGAGTATATAAATATAGAATTCTCGATTTGCCACCGGACCGTGTGATTCACACAATGTAAAAATATCGTGTGTTAATGACTTGCAAAATAGAGCGTACTTCGATGTCATTATCGCTTTAATGCAGTAGGCTAAAACTCTTGTCTTCGTTTTAATCGTATTGTAAAACGTTTGCGGGTTTCCTCGTTTCGAAGGCAGCCATTTGATGATAATATTTCTGTTTCAACATAAAAGCTGTTACTGTTGGATCAGCGATATGCGAGTTTTGTCACAACAGACGTTTGCTACCTTTATAATATTTTAAGTGACGTTTTGGCTTAGACAATCTGCAGTCATCACCGCGGACAGTATACAGTGCATAAAAAATAAAAACAACCTGTCGGCTGTACATGAAGGTAGGTGACGGATAGTGAAACATCTGTGATCGAATGATAAAATAAAATGTACAATTGTAATGGAAGCTTTAGCTTTTCTGTCTTGTGTTTGTACGTACCTAGGCTATCCTTATTTATCCTCTCCGGTAAAGATAGTTCGATTCCTGGTTTTCGGGCACTTTATCGGTACTTTTTATATTAATTTTTTTTTTTGGCGATAATTGTTTGACTGTTTGTCTCTAGAATTGTTGCCCAGATGACACGAGTTTACGTGTTTTGTAATCTTTCTGTTGTGTCTGCAGTTACTTTCAACGTTCTGCGGTTAGTGGATTTAAAACTGTTTGCACTTACACAAACGGGTACAGATTTACTTTCACGCAATGTCAGTAGTACATTATTGCTACCGTTTTACTACTGTTATCCAGAACGTAGTGCACCGGATCACTGTACTTCAAACCAGTGTTTCCTCAGGTGGAAAAGTATTTAGCGCGTCATAAAACGTAACCAAGAAAAGGAAGTAATAATAATATCAAACTTGCAGCATCCAATAATGGAACTAATCAATTGCGGTTGATGCATGTCATTAGTCCTTTCCGCGGAAATGGGTAGATAGAATTTTTTGACAAAAGCGGATTAAAAACCCATTTTGTATAAGACAACTTTTAAAATGTGAATCGGACGTCAAATGAGGAATCAGACGTCAAACTTGTAGAGCGTTCTCGCTAAACGTCACTTATTCATTCACACTAGACTAGGATACTAGTCCCAATTTGCGACATCTTCAACTCTCACAACTCGTCTTGAGATATAGATTGGTAGTATTGGTAAAACAATTACCTACTAATTCTTTCTGGTACCGGCTTTTCTATCGTTAGTTGTCTTACAAAATCAATAAAGAAAAAAAAAACATTTCAGTAGAGATTAGTGGGAGATTGAAACTTTCAGTCTGCGCATAGATTTAGTTTCTTGCTCGTAAACTTTCATGGTTTTCGTTAATAATAACACTGTTTTTCGGTTCAGCACGTGTCTTTTTTAGTACTTTTAACACCAGACGTTTCGCCCATACTACATGAGGCATCCTCAATGGCTCGTCAAAGTGGGAGAGGGCTTGCTGTATAAATAGTGGTGGGTCAAGTCTTTGTACTCTGTCTTAGTCGAGCCGTTGAGGATGCCTCGTCGTTGTACGGGCGAAACGTTTGGTGTTAAAGGTAATAAACAGACTTAAGTTGAAACGAAAACTGTTGTTATTATAGATTTAGCGCATATATAGATCAAATCATAAGTAAGTATACATATTCGTAGATACATTTCATTTTGTGTCTCCTTTATTTACGATACATTATGACATGGAATTATTATGTTCTGTGTTTTTGTAATAACAATATTTTCCATTATAATGACATATCACTATTAATGTGCGCTATGTTCTATTAAAAAAGGATTTACGGAAATGAAATGCATCGAATAAAAGCACTGAGATAAATAATAAACGACAGTTTGTTTGTTTTTGATTGGCTACGTTGTAAAGTAATCCCACTACGTCTCAATAGTTACCGATAAACAAACATGGGGGTCGGAAGTAGCTGCAAGGTTATTTGTGGGTCCTAATGTCATTGAAGGCAGAGACCGCAACTCTGAATCTCATCGTGCAGCGCGTAACTGAAACATCACCAGATGTTTGTTGTTTTCTGGTATCCGCGTTTGTTGAATTAATTGATTCTCTGGATGTAAAAACGGATTTGCATGTAATAATAATAGACGGGTGGGTGGCCGCGGTGAGGGGGGAAGCCGGCCTTGAACTTTACGAGCGGTTTGCGAGAATATAAAATGGCCGTTGTTTGTAAACTCCGAGCGTCCGTGTGGATAATAAAAAAAAAGGGGGGAGGGAAATAAAAGAAGAACGTAAAATTTAATTTTCGCAACAGCATTGTTGCCGCTGCGCACAGAATATTCAATTTTCTTTTTTTACGCGCGCGCGCGCGCGCGTGTTTCGCTGTCGCACGGTAGCATTGTCGTGGGGTCTCTAGTGTAACGTTTCGTCAAAGCAAAATTTAAATCTGTTGTTAGTTTCTGTGAGTCTGAAATTAATTTGTTTTTTTTTTCCCGTTAATAAGTTAACTGTGAACAACACTGCTTTCCCGAGAGAAAACTGTAAGGTGAAAATAAGATCGTATTCAGATTTGCGGATGGTATAGTGTTTACTGAAAGAAAGTTGTCTACAGGACAAGGACAAGAGGTAAAAAAGACATCGAGTTGGTTTGAGTAAGACAAACGGGAAGAAGATGGGTGATTGTAGGCTTAATTGATGATAACGTAGTTAATTTGTGCACGTACGTCAATTTGGTAGCAGAGTCTCGGGATGTTGCAATACCAACGTCTTCAGAATGATTGTTTGAAAATATTTTAGAAATGTTTGTTACTAATTTTTCTTACTATAGTAGAGAAAGCGTGTACTGCATATTGCATTATGGCAGTCGCCTTAAACTGTGAAAAAAGAATGGAAGACGTGGCAAGACGACGGCATATGCGGTGTCTTAAGAGCGCAGACGCGCTATGACAACACTTCTTGGTGACTTAAGTGTTAGGATAAGAAATGTCCCGACGCGTTTCGTTTATGTTAACAGTAGGTGTTTGTGAATTGGCCGGTCTGTTACCTTGGACAGAGGCACAGTGGCAAGTGTGGGCGCGCACGCCGTACTGTGACAGTTTCGTGTCGTAAACCGGTTTTATAGTGCTGTTCCATGTTTTATGAGCTTATAAATTTGCGGTTAAATATGCTTAAATGAAGCCATTAATGACCTGTCGTCGGTTAGTTTGGTACGATTACAGGTGATAACTGCTGTACTGTCTCACGACACATTTTTCCCGTACACAGTGTACGGACAATTTATTGAAAAACAAGATTGTGGATAAGCTTGTAAGTTTTAATGAGCCCTCCTTTGACTCACAACAGTACACAAACTGTTTACCTTAAACCATTTTATGTAAACTGATCGTTGCCTTCCGTTTTCCTCAATCCGTTTTGCATGGAAGTAGTGGAGCAGTCTTCACGAGCGTAGAGAACCCAGTCCAAGTATGTGCCTGTGACTCATCCAAGTATTCATGCTTGTGACTCAAAAGGAGACACGATCCTTTAACCACAGGACCTTATTACTCACTTATGTTTATCTATGAGGCAGAAAGGAAATGCAGATAAACATTTCTGAACGAGTGTCACATAATTTTTTCTTCGTATAAATAAATTTTCTATACAAAAGTAATAATTTTTATAATTATTTATTTGTGACAAAATTTATTTTTTATAATAAAAATGTGACAAAAATTGTTGACGATAAGAGCTAATCGGGCCTACGAATGATTGATTTTCGTTGAACTAAATATGTAACAGAGACCTTAATAAACCTTAACTTTTCACTGCCACAGTATGGTGAGCAGGTAATTCCTAGTCTGTGAATACAGTGAACATTGTAAATTTTAATAATGGGAATAAAGGTATTATTATTTTAGTGTACATATTGTTGTGTTATTCAGTACATTTATAAATTCTTGTGTATTAATTTTGTATATCTTTGTTACAGGTGAGTATTTCAGCTCGAGAAGGCCATCTGTTTCCTTTGATGAAGGTTTGCGATCAGTATTGACAGTTATATCGTGTAAGTGTAGAGTCTTGTTTGAATTTGAATTTAACTGATGATGACCTTGTTGGTGTGCAAGTGTTTTGTGAGTGTTGTTTGTATGTTTTCCGTAGTAAGTATTTATTTGTATTATTTAATCTTTTGATTATTTATTATATGAACTTTGGTTATTATTATTTTGTTGACTCTATCACTCATTGATATAGTTATATTTATTTCCTTACGTGTACTAGTTTGTAACTAGCCTGAAGAAAGCTACCGATGATTTCGTTGGTCGAGACGGCGCGTTTATATTTTTTTTCTGTGATAGAGGAAAGTCAAATGTGTTAGTTAGATTCAAATTCAAATGTAGGGTCTTAGTTTACAACGGGTCGTGATTATGTATTTTGTGGAAGAAAAATTGAATACCGACCTGATATGGAGAGGAATGCTGTGAATCCTGGGTTGACATTTCCAGGGTGGTGTGTATTTGAATGTGTTACTCTTTGTAAACGACTTTCTAATTCTTCGGTCTTCAAACTACGCGAAGTTTGCTGAAGTTATACGAATATCTGTTACCGAAACAAAAGTTATTGGGGGGGAGGGAGTGGAACCAGTAAGAACAAGAACTGTAATCAATGACACAACGGTGGAGCAAGTCAGTCATTTCAGCTACCTAGGAAATAACGTGAAGTTGAAAGTACAGTGATGTTGATAATTAGTTACATAAGACTATATGGATGTTGTATAAGTTAAATAGAGTGTGGCAACAAAAGTTAGGAAAGAAACTATAATGAAATTTTGTAAGATAGTAGTTGGCCCCCAGTCTCATAGTATGGTAGTGAAACATGAGAATTACCACTATAAAGGAGGATATCAGAAAAAAGTCGTTGGAAATGAAATTCTCAGGAGAGTGCAGTGATGCTTGAGAGTCGAACGTATATAAGGAATCAGGACATAAGGGATGAACTGTGAATATACTGATACTTTATGATCGACAGGATGGTAGCTTGCCGAACAAGTGGCGAGAGCACGTGGAAGAACGCCTGAATCCCGGCTTGCCAAGTTAATCCTCAAGTAAAAACCGATGGGCAGAAGATGTGTAGGGAAGACGTGAAAAAAATATCCGGAAGTTTGAAGACAGAACAAGTCATCGACGTGTACCCCGGGCTGGAAATGAAGATGACGATAAACTGAATACCCGTGTGTACGATGACACAGCCAACTCGGGACCACAAGTAGCATACATATGTGTAGGCGAAACTTCGAACGTCGTATATACATTTCTTCCCCTCCTTCATTCGCCTCTTATTATTAATGGATTTATCGAGCAGATGATTTTCTTTCTTATTGTTGTTGTGGTCTTCCAGTTTTATACGATTCTAGGCCGTTTTAATAGATTGTGTTAGACCCTTGTGATATTTACTATAACGTCTTTGGACCAGAGAGGAATCGTCCGTGTCCTTTCTCTCATCACCTTCCTTATCCTCATTTTTAAGAGCTTTTATAGTTCGTTACTGATTATTATGTCTCAGAAAAATTTCGCAATTCTTACAGTTTGCACTGAGCACAGTCTGTCTTATTTCGAATTGTTCTATGTTAAGTGATTGGTTCTTTTTCTTTTCATGCTGTTCTTAACGCGCTACGTCGACAGTAGACTTCAAAAGCGCAGATTTATTTTTGATAAATTATGTGAGTGACCAACATTCTGGACCATAAAGCAATTCTGAAGCGACTGGGCTTCTTATAATTCGTTTTCGTGGTGAAAGTGATTGCATATATTCAACTATGACTCCGGAGCAGTTGCGCTCCATTCACTTCGCAGTTGCTTTCCTTTTGTTTCATTTGTTGATCAGTTGGGAATCAAGAAAAGCGAACCTGGCTATTATTTCCATGGTCGTATATGCATGTGCGTTTATGATAACGTACATTTATGAAGTAGCCTATTTCGTTCCGGAAATAATCGGAGCTTGAACAGAACCGGTACTCGGAAGTCTTCAGTGTTACTGCGGCACACTGTAGTACAAAGTTATGCACTACCAGGCGACAAGCAAGCAACAGATGATCCGGCAGACAACGAGCTGTTGCAAAATGTGCGCGCGCGTTACGTCACGGCACGGCCGTTATTTGTAAACGTCTTACAGTTTGATTTATTGGACGCGATGGTGACGCAACAGTAATACGGTGTTTACCCGACGTTACGAAGCGTTTGATTAGTATCGGCGGTGGGTACCGTTTGGCAGTTTGGTATTTTGATGATATTCGCGAAACCCACAATTAACGGAGATAACCGTTGGTGTAATCGTGTCATGAGGTGACGATGGTTGTGTCTACCGATCTTGGAATGGCCCTGAGAGAACGGCACTCCGAACATGAAAGTGAATGTCATTTAATGGTTAATTAAATTAACAAACTGGTGAAATCTGCAGCATAAGCTGTAGGCATCGGGTTACGCGCGAAATATTATTGTCGGCTTCTTCTTCATTACATGGCTCGGACTATAGCGCGTCCCGACTTCACAGGGTCTCTGACCATTACAATAATAATTAAGAATTTTATTGTACTACTGATAAAAGAATATAAGCTCTCACGGCCGACGTCAATATTACTAAATTTTTTCGGACTGTAGATCGTCGTCCAAAGCGTCGGTGTCCATATTTTTTGCCATGAAAGCCATCCTAAGTGGCTCCGTAACAGAGGTGACTTGCTGTATATTGTATACTGTATTCCCTTTATACTGCGTGCTACTTAGTACTGTTGCTGTACGGTATTCGAAAAACATCTCATTGTATTTAAGTTTATAAAAACGGATTATTAATGATGATAACCTGAGTTAATCGCTAATCAGTAGTGTCTTTTGATACGTTAAGCTGACGTACCTGTACAGATGAAGGCCTGGAAACTTTAGGGAAGGATTTCCACTCCTTGCTTAGGACGTTCGGTCGTAAGATGCGTACGCGCGCGCGCGTGTCAAAGTATTGATTTCTCCGGATAGCGGCGGCGGCGGGTCCGACGACCAGTTGCGGCAATTGTGTTGTGTGAGACAGAGTAGTCATCCCGACGAAGAGAGTAAAAACAAAATAAAATAAAACGAAATCATTGACGCGTCCTTCGTTAAGAATCCACCTTGCTTTCTTATAGCCGGGTTATGTGTTACCGTTGTAATAATTTACTCTGTGTGTGTGTGTGTGTGTGTTGAGTGAAAGTTCGGTTTTTTGCAGCGGCCAGCAGCTAGCTATCCAGTGCCAACTGTATCGCGCGCGGTTGGCTCTGCACGCTTGCACTCTTATAAAATGTTCTTACGAAATTGGTGAAAACTTGTAACAGTGTACAGTCAGTATGTTGTCGTCAGTTCATTCGTCAGTATTGTAGTCTGTATTTTCTTCGCGGTGTCGGTTTTGTGCTGAATTTACTCAGAGAGATGTCTCCCCGATTACCGGTGTCTTAAACTTTTTTAAACAGTTTTCCTTTTGTAGACGTTAAAAAAAAAAAATCGTAAATTCGTAATTTTCAATGAAGTCAACTTGTAATAAGAAATACTTCACTTGTTTGAACAGCAATGAGAAAAGGAGATGCGGAAGCTTTCGTGTCAACCTTCACCCATCAAGTGGGTCCAGGTTCTAGTCCCGAAATCACGAAATGAATGATATTCGTCTGTGCATAAAATAGGTAAAAAAAGTCCTGCCTGTCAGCAGTGAAAACTCTGTATGGTGTATAACTGCTGCTTTGTTTATTTTCGAGGTTCCGTACATATTGAGGCCACGTTGGCAGTTTTAAAGTAAATTAATAATTATTTTTGAAAGAACACCAATCAGAAAACAAGAATTATTCGTCCGTTTAAAACACATTAGCAAAACTAGAAATCTAACCTAAACGTAAGTGTACAATTACATGTTGCAGAAAGATTCGATTGTAGAATCTGTACATACACCGGCGGCAGATTGTCTCGTCTTCGGCTTGAGCTGCGTGGATGCCTACTCATGGAATGCGCGAAATTGGTGGTTCGAAGAAAATAAAACAAGTATCGATCTTTGACAGAAAAAAGCTGTTGTACTTCGGCAAAGACAACAGAAGCATTATCTTCGCGCTGTTTACTTTTCCATTTTAGCCATTAGTTTAATGAACGTAACGAGAAAGGTGGTGTAGTAGTGTAGTTAGTGGCTGCTGTTTAGGTGCTACCCTCGCAAGGTAATATTTCTGCTTAGTAATCTCTCGAAGCGTAGCAGTTCGTACTCGATGCAAAACTGTAAATCCCATTCATCCAGCATTGATGCGTACCACCATAGTCAATATTCAAGTCGAGCACGACACGAATTATTATTACTTATCATTAATAATATGTTACCGTGATAAAGTGTTATCATAATGGTTTTATTATCAAAGTCAACTAATGTATGTTAATTTGTTAAGGTAGGCTGAAGATACGTGTGTTAACTTCGGCTATAATTAAAAAGATACGTAAAGTACAGGAAGTTTTGTAACTTTTAGTTTTTAAAAGTAACAAGCTAGCTTTACTGCTTGCCCCTTCCACATTTAAGTGTTCTGTAAAACACTGAGTTGGGTCTTATTGTAGAAAGTGTGAAGTTATTTTTGTGCGGCACGTTTCACTCAGTCGCCATCGAGTACTTCTTGTGACATTTGAACCATAGTAATTTTCTGTGGAATCGTGTTACACGTAAACTATTCGTAAACAGAAACCTAACTCGCAGCTGTGCATTGATATGCGACTCTGACATCCGTTATTCTGAATTCCACGTAAGAACTGGATATTTATTCAAACACCTGATCGACTTACAGCTGGTGGGAATATCCGCTACTGATATTGTTGTCGCTAAAGTGCCGCATTGTGAGCAGGCGTCTTGCTTTTGAAGTCAGCGATGTTGTTGGTAGTACGTAATCCGAAGGGTCGCGTTTCGTCCTTTCCTTCTAGTTATTCTGTCCCGAACAAAAGGGGATCGTTAACTCTCCCTTTGAGAGAGAGTTGAGAAAATAAATGGAATCGTATTTACGTTTGGTCCCGATTCAAGAGGAACGTACGGAGGGTTAGACTGGTGAGGAGGGGTCAGGTTTTAGAGTTCACGAGGCAAGCAAGTCTCTCCGTTTTGTTTCTTTGACAGGGTTGTTGCATAGAAGGGTGGCATGAATTATTTACGGGAGAAGCCGATGACCCTCCCGGCACACGTGTGTCAGTACATGGCAGTTTGCGACCACAGCCTGCCGCCGCTTAACCTGGAATTATTTCAGTTTGTCATATTTTTTGTTTATATCATATTTTTTGTTTTTTTGTGTGTAATATCCAGCCCGGGAAGGCAAAACCGTAATTCCATAGTTCATACTGCATATGGAGGAAGTGTTGTAAGTCACACCGACATTCATACTGGCCAAAAATTGTAGAAATAAAGTATTAAACATTGTAAACATTTCAAGTAAACATATTTGTAATAAGGAACATTTATTTAACAAGTGCAACTTGGATAAAGTTAAATCCATAAGTGTGTAATGATTTTTAAGATCTGACTATCTCTTCTTAACAGTGTACGGTTATAGCTGCCGCAGATTAAAAGAAAAGTAAATGCAAGATGAGTTGGTTCGTAGTATTCCAGTATGAAAGGCTCCATAGTATCTCAGTCAGTTTCAGTGGGTTGGCGGGTAGAATCGCCGCGCTCAAACGATAAAAATCGACGAGAATGCGTGCGTTTTAAATAAAAACACGTTGGCGTACGTACGTACGTGAGAGAAGTAAACAAATTGTTTATAACAAAAATAATTTGTTGGAATGTCTTCGACGTCGTGACGCACACAGACGATGTGAGTGTAAATATATAATGAGGAAACCCCATGTGTATCATCGTGATTAAGTGAGATGCCTTGTTTTTAACGATTCAAGATGTACGGTAGTACGCATATTGATTAACACGGCGAAGGACGACGGTGGACGCGTTATCGTTAGCGCGGTGCTAAATGTTTTAACAGTTTTGGAACTCGTCCAAGGAGGCCTACTGTCGCGTGACCCACCGTTCTTCCACTTCGATTAAATATTGAAGCGTTTTGTGTCGTCGAACAACCGTAGGCGAGTGCAAATTGTAAATTTAGTAGCCAACGGAGACACACTAGTCGGCGTTCACGGTCCGCCTAGATTCAATTCGGTTCACATCTGTAAGATGGCGTGGGCGAATTGACCTCTGTAGTGGTCTTCAGTATAGGTAAAAGTATATTAAAAATTTATAAAACTGAATAAGGCAATGTAGCCACTTCTTGTTCTGTGATGTTTCCCCATTGAGATTAGTAGTAATTTCCGTATACAAATGGCCCTGCCCGGTGTCTTTTATTTAACTTGTTGCCCATTGCTTGGTCAATTGTGATACCCAAAATAGAGGGTGGTTTTTCCTAGTTTATATCTTCTTTGCGTCTCGTCCGTTCTAAAGTCTTTTTGGTTAATTTTGGTATAGTCGTAGGCTGGTTATTCACCACTTCCTTCCATCTCCTATTCTACTGTTCATGTTTCATCTTGACTAGTACAGCTCCAAGATAACCTAGCTCCTCCCTACAGTACGTAGGATCTCGTCTTTTCTTCATAACAGAATGCATTTTACCGTGTATATCACAGCCTGTGCACGGTCGTGTTACTTCACGGTGGTCGAGAAGTGGGGGTAGTGAGGGATCTCTAAATTCTCCATTTCAAAGCCGTCCGTTTTACTGTTGCTACAGCGTCACCTTTAATTATTCAATTATCAGAACTCTGATTTTTCACATTGTTAAAATTTCTGGATTTCATTCAACTACTATTTGTAATTTTATTAATTATTATTATTACCATAATTTTGTCAAATTTGTATTGTGTAATATCAAAACGATGGGAATAATTCAGTATTATAAAACAAGTAACAAATAAATAAATATAAAAGTAATCGTGGAACATACGGAATAGAGTAGAAATGACAAAAAACATGATTTTGTTCAAATTCTGATAAAATATGATATAAACATCAAAGAAATAAGTGTTTTATGCAGATAAATGTATTTATATACTGTATGCAGATTAAACATGCATAGAATATAAATATGCATACTCTATACAAAGTCCCCATTAATTATTTTGCACTGAATACAGTTATTACAGATTTTAGAATTAACATAATTAATGCTTTATATGTTACCGATGTATGACACAAAATCAAAATGAGTTTGTAATTCAGTTACGTTCTCCAGTTCTGTTGATGTTTTCCCCTACACACTTGCTTCAATACCGGAGACATGGCTGCCATCATCTAAAGAAGATAAACCACACACAAACGAACATTTCTACACACCTAACGAAAACCTATGATTTTTCAGTCTTCCGGAAGGAATTCATGTTAAATGTAATCTTCATTACGGTTCTACAGCGTTGTCCATTCTTTTTTTAATGTATTCCACGCGTTAGTCGTTCTTAATGATGGCAACACTGTGTACTACCCAAGTAGGTTAGGAGTGCAAAGCAGGATAAGGCTGCCAACTTGAGATGCGGCGCCAGCAATATTCTTCAGCCGCTCAATATTACCCCAGGACGTCATCAGAGTACCCAATTTCACAAACTGATGTCCTATTACTGCCCGGAAAGCGAACTCAGGAATCTAGATTAGTAGCGACCCACTACTATCCACTGGTCTACAAAGCTTCGTAAGTCGTTTTTCCCCTGTTTAAATCTCGATCTGCCCATCACTTTCTATTAAAACCTCTGGTCCATTGCTTATGGAATATACATCCCCATGAGACGAGTGTACTTCGTCGTTGACATTCCTTTTACGTGGCCATAATTCCGCGTGTGTGGCATAGTGGCATCTCGTCTGTTGGACATCGATCGTTTCACTTCCATTTTCCTCCTCATTTTTGATGTTCAGCCATATTTTTATGCCGTACGTCACTAGTTGGTGTGTGGAATATCATTTTCCTCCGTCTCTTGACTAACATTTTGAATCCAGATAAAATAGTCGCCTGTTTTCTCATTACCGAGTACAAATATTTAAGTTTAATTCACTTTGTGCAATCACTAATAGTGTGTTGATTTGAGCGAGTTGTTTGTTTTGAGGTATTGAAAACAGGTAAATTGGACACAGTAACCCGTTTAATAAGCAATTAAGAAGAGTTTATGCATTCTAGACGCCAATCCGAAACGTCAGGTACATAGATGTGACTTACCATTTTACGTACCAAGTCGGATCAAAGACACCCACAACACAAGACGGTGTTAAATTGACGCCAGAGACAATACATCACCACAATAGTTCCGTTCACTTTTATATAATTCGCAGTTAATTTAACGAGTTATAAAAACGCAAATTCGTTAGTGTTATATTGACATTTAATAATAAAAAATGGATTCATATTGGTTGGTTAAATAAATAAATGCTTAAGATCGTACGTTAATCGTGGTACTAATTATAGCGCACAGAACGTTTACATAAAAAGCCACTCGTCAACTAACTACCCCCTACTGCTATCTCTGTTTACATATCGACGTTAAACTTTCCCTTTCTATTTCTATTTATATGTGTTGGCTCACCTTGGCAATATAACGGGATATACGTCATGCCAGTTAGAGACAGTATGTTACCGTTTTTCGTTCTGGGATAGAATTTTGGGATTCCCCTCTCCCAAAGATTTCAGAAACGCGTCTCCTTTTGTTCTTCTGCCTAGTCCCAAATGATCGTATGAAAACATGAAGCAGACAACACGATTTCAATAGAAGATGCGTTTCGGACGGGACGGCTATACAATATTGCGGACGCAGCCGTGTTGTTTATGGCTCTCAGACGATCCGGCGCCGGTGCATTTATTGTGACACAGTTTGCATTTAAGAGAAATTGGATTTCACTTTTTTAAACTGCGTGGACTTCATTGTGATTTTTTTATTGCAGTTCGTAAGGAGGACAGTATGAATGCGCGTACCGCTGTGACCGACCGTATCGCTGAACCACGTCGCACTTGAAATTTCAGGCACCCATCATATACCTTCGTCTTTGTTGTCTTCACAATTTCCTGAACTCCATTCTACTGTATTATCTCGAGCTAGTCTCGCTTGTAAAGTTTTTCTCTTCCGGTAGGCAGCTTTTCAATATAATCCACCCATTCCATTCTTGGTCTTACTTTTCCTTCTTCGGGGCCTGCTTTCATGACGAGTCTCAGCTTATCCGTCCAGTTGGATTGGGAAATCATTGAGCCGATTTACTTTTCACTGTCTCTGCGACTAATTGTTGGTGAAATTGTTTCCTGGTGGTGTATACGTAATTTGTTCTCTCTTAAACGGTGTGCTTCAGAAATCTTACGTCATTTGCATGTGGTATGCTTTTATGTTTCTTAAGCGGTATTAGTAATGACACGTCGTGCCCAAGGTAGAACAGAGTTTAGAAAGTCATCGAGGGAGCGTTTGGTTGATGGCAGAAGCTGACGATAAAGAAGGGGAAGAAGAGTTAAGTTACCGAATTTCGGGACCTGCTTTCCCTTTCCCTTGTTTGAAGACACGAACTCAGTAATTGGCGTTGGTAACCACGCGTTCCGAACTGAATCATCAAACGGTTTTTACAAGTAATCCAGGTTTGCATTCTGCCTGTCAGCTTGTGCTTACTAACATTTTTTTATAATTGAATCCTTTACCTTCCCATTTCTCTCTCCCCGTGTTCCTCTCTACTGTTTTTTTTTTATTTATGGAAATATTTAAGAGTTTAACGTTTTATTTTATAATGGTTTGTTCAGCTCATCATTTGTAAATACATTTTAAACTATTGTTCACTAAAAATGTAAACGGCTCAGTGTTACGCTGTCGGTCCCGGATGAATCGCGCGATAAAGCGTCGACAGTAACGAAGATTTTGGAGGCAAACGGTTAGAATCACTAAGACCGAGATAAAGAAATAGTGAAGACTTAGACGATTCGAACCACACGGGATCAAGAATGCAGTCGGCTTTTCTATCCAGTCTGTCTCTCGTGAACAATTCAGTATCTTCTAGTAGTGCAGAGGAACGAATTCGTGGTCCTGTAATAAAAAAAACGATGCCCAAGACAAAAAATCCTCAGAAACACGATGGACAAACGGTAGTGTGCGCAACGTATTCTGTCGACATATTTCACGCTCTCTGCGAAACCTAATCCTTTTCTTACGGCCACACTACTCTCTAATCTAAATGCAACAACTTTCACCAACCAGCGCCTACTCAACGTCATATTCACACCCTCGATTTAACCCCTCCCCCCGTTATTGTTTACCGTAATGTAGTTAACAATACGCGTGTTTATGGCTGAGAAGGTTCGTATCAAAATGACTTTGCAGATATGTTTTCAGAACATGTCGAGGTCGATCGAACTATCTACTGCGTGTTTTGCTAATAATTTGAGCAGGAAGGTTAGTATATAAGTGGATACAGAAAAGTCGTTTTTACTTCCATATTCCTTAAGGAATGGAAGTATGGTGATGGCAAAAAAAATCGTGTTCGAGATTATTGCAGATTCTGATTCTACTACACTCAAAACATGAAAAAAAGTCATTTTCCGAAAAGTGTCTGTGTGTCTGTCTGTCTGTCTGTGTGTCTGTCTGTCTGTCTGTCTGTAGATTTTTTTTCTATGGCAAACGATAACTGCCGCAAATTCAAACAGAATCAAACAATTTTTTGCATACAGCCCGGTTTTGCAGAGTTCTCGCGACCTATTGTTTTTGGTGAAGATCGGTTGAGGGAAAGGGGTAGTTTACCTGCAACGGTTTTTTTTTAGCAAGGGTAATTTTGTTTGTTTGGCAAACGATAACAGCCGCAAATTCAAACAGAATCAAATAATGTTTCGCATACAGCCCTGAATTGTAGAGTTCTCAAGACCTATTGTTTTTGGTGAAGATCGGTTAAGGGAAAGGGGTAGTTTACCTGTAACGTTTTATGTTTTAACAAGGGTATTTCCTATGGCAAACGATAACAGCCGCAAATTCAAACAGAATCAAATAATGTTTCGCATACAGCCCTAAATTGTAGAGTTCTCAAGACCTTTTGTTTTTGGTGAAGATCGGTTAAGGGAAAGGGGTAGTTTACCTACAACGTTTTTTTAACAAGGGTATTTTCTATGGCAAACGATAACAGCCGCAAATTCAAACAGAATCAAATAATTTTCTGCATACAGCCCTGATTTGTAGAGTACTCAAGACCTATTGTTTTTGGTGAAGATCGGTTGAGGGGAAGGGGTAGTTTACCAGCAACGTTTTTTATCATGCGTATTTTCTATGGCAAACGACAACTGCCGCAAATTCAAACAGAATCAAATAATTTTTTGCATACAGCCCTGATTTGTAGAGTACTCGCGACCTATTGTTTTTGGTGAAGATCGGTTGAGGGGAAGGGGTAGTTTACCTGCAACGGTTTTTTTTATCAAGGGAAATTTTTTTTTTTGGCAAACGATAACAGCCGCAAATTCAAACAGAATCAAATAATGTTTCGCATACAGCCCTGAATTGTAGATTTCTCAAGACCTATTGTTTTTGGTGAAGATCGGTTGAGGGAAAGGGGTAGTTTACCTGCAACGTTTTTTTAACAAGGGTATTTTCTATGGCAAACGATAACAGCCGCAAATTCAAACAGAATCAAATAATGTTTTGCATACAGTCCTGATTTGTAGAGTACTCAAGACCTATTGTTTTTGGTGAAGATCGGTTAAGGGGAAGGGGTAGTTTACCTGCAACGTTTTTTTATCAAGCGTATTTTCTATGGCAAACGATAACAGCCGCAAATTCAAACAGAATCAAATAATTTTTTGCATACGTCCCTGAATTGTAGAGGTCTCAATGACTTTCGATTTTGGTGAAGATCGGTTAAGGGGAAGGGGTAGTTTACCTGCAACCTTATACGTTTTAACAAGAGTAAAGTACTTGAAAATTTATTTAAACTTTTTGAAACAATGGTAATTGTTAAAAATAAAATAATTTTGTTGCCAGGCAATAAAATTATAATTTTTTCATTTTAGTGTAATATAATATTTTTCATTTAATACAGCAATAAAAAGGCAGGTAAGACACAGCCTGGCTGTTTGGCTGAAAATGATTTTAAATATAAATCTTAGAATATGGAAGTCATGTATGGTTCTCCATACCGATATTTTTTATCCATGGCAGGCAAAGATACGTTTTACGACCGCCGGATGTACCCGGGGTTCAAAGGGTGAAGAGGACAACCGCTCATAACGACGACCACTTCTGAGTCCTATATCTCAAAGCTATTCTGTCTCTCATCCACCATCCCGAAGGAACAAAAAGGATTCAATACTCGAGTGAATTTTTTTGTAGGGTTTCATTTCTCATCAATGTGATTCAATAATTCTAGAAAGTCTGATCTCGTAAAACAGTCTCAGGCTAATGAGAACGCCAGCTGGGGCAGCTACAAAAAAAAAAATAATAATAAATAAGTAACTAAAGTTTCAGACTGAAGAGAACGATACTTACGTAACGAAGTATACATACTCTCTCTTCCTCTTCATAGGGGGAGGAAAAAAGAGAAACACAGGCGAATTATTGGGAGACATTCGCTCAGCAGTCAGCAGGACGTAAATACGATTGCGCGTATTTCCCACCCACAACAACAACGAGATATCCAAAATGTAAACGTCTGCCTGATGCAATATGTCCTTTCGCCGACATATTGGATGGATCAAACACGAGCATTAACTGGTTTGTAGAGAACTACAGACCGTATGAGTTTCTGTGAATAGAATCGACACCAATCGCAGAAGTCTGACTCATATACACGTGTATGGACTTCTCAGTTCCACGTGTAAGCCTGATAGAAGAAGATGAAAACACGCCAAGGAAACTGATTTAAATAAAAGGATATTATTTACGTGTTTGTTATTATCATGTAGCGAAGCACGTTTTGTGGTTTTTTCTCTCCACGCGTCGCTGTGTGAACTTTACACGCCAATTGGGTACGTACGGAAGAGGGAATGAATGATTCGGCAGAGGAGGCAGTAATAAACACAGATAACGTGAACAGAGTCACGTAATCTATGCTCCCCCACGCCTACTGCACTGCCAGTCAGTCTGGTCTCCGCAGTGAAAACTAGGTTTCTCATTGAATTATGCAAAACCCAACGCGTCTTCTGTAAAGTCACCCGCGCGTGTGTACACGTAACCGTTAACGCACACGTCCACCCTGTAAGGCGGTTTATCTTCTGCGTATAGCAGTCAAACAATGACGGGGACAATGTTTGATAACGAACTGCGAATTATTAAATACCTCGACTTTTACAGACGACTAACCGTAGTTCATTCAGTACTCTGGATACACTCAACCATAACGGATGACTGGGCTTATGAGTTGGAGAAAACTAGAAGGCAGTCTACGGGTATAGTAAGTGGTGGGCCGATGTCCTCCTGCTGATGAACCGTACTGATTAAGTAACGTAAGCGATCCTATAACGAACTACTTTGACGATGATAAAAATGGCACAACGACAGTAGAAATGACTATATTACGGAGGGTACTAGGAAACTAAGACAAGCTACGGTAGGTTGCCAAACAATACTATAAGAGAAACGTGTAATGAACAGATATTAATTCTTGGATTACGGAAATAAGAAGGATATGGAATGAACACATCAAGCACGGATGACACAGAGCTAGTGAAAAAGGCAAGAGATAGCCAACCAAAAACCAAGAGGAGCATTGGTCGGCAAGGAAGAGGTGGAGTGACAGCATGTAGGACCGTTGTTATAGAACAGGACAGAGTGCTGACAAGGAAGTTGAAGAAGAAGAAGCCAGGGTGCGTTAATTGTAAACAGTACTCGCCGAAGTGGTTAAAGTAGTGCGCGTTAGTGGCGCATTTTTTAATGATCGGAAGAGGGTATACTTTTTTTTAAATTTGTCTTGAATATATAGTACCTCGTAGTGGGTCGCATTGTGTGAATAACGTCAAGAATAACATTAACGTTTTAACGGGTCTGGCGGTCATTGTTAAAATGAATCCGTTTGAATTGTTGCCGCCGTCTGTGGTTTTTCGGGTCTGTGTATCAACAAAACCTTCACAGGGACATAGCGATAGTTGAGTAAATTATGGGTATTGCCCCCTTTCTGTCGATATCGGTTTTCAGAAGAAACGTTGTGAATATCTGGTTTCAGAAGACCTTCTAGTATTAGTGCGAACGTAGTTTTTTTCAGGTTGAAGATAAAAATTTACAGGCATTGCACAAATGCAATGCACAGAGAAGGGCATTGAAAATGCTTCAATAAATCTAAAAAAAATATATATTTATGTTCATTCACCAATCAATGAATTCATTCTTCATTTACCAGTGTACAGATTATAAGTTAAATGTAGTCGCATTCATAAGCGAAGTTTTATATGTGTACTACGTTATTGACAACAAAGAAGTAGTTTCTATAGAAACTCACCGGTTCCCATTTTCGATAACGCACCAGCGATCGGCCGCAAATGTGCGACACGTCCTTATAAACATGTTCAATGTTAAAATATCTCACAGTAATTTAAATAAAACTGTCAGTTTAACAATCGACATTTCTAATAAATACCGACTATCGTTATCGAATTAGGTGCTGAAATGCGAGTTTCTCTGCTGTATTTGCGTTTGGAAAGTAATTTTGTTTAATATAAAGTGTGCTTTTATATCCTTTTATTGTGAACCCATTAGGGATGACAAACCATTTTTCATTGATAAACGTTTTGAAACAATGTTGAACAAATACGTTTGATTATTTTTATTAAAGTAAATAAAACTTATATGTCATAGGCCTACTGAATCAACTTTGACTGTTATAAAATTACAGCTTTTGACACCTATTCTTGTATAGTGAAAGTCGGAACAGTTCTAATAGAAAACTTTATTCTGCATGATACGTGACAGAAATCGGTGTTTCGTCGTTGTTAGAAATAAAGTCAGTAGGCATACAACACAATAGTATTTCTAAAATCCAAAATAGGAGATGTTCCGGCGTTGCATAATGTTTTTATAGTTTCTCATTATAAATAGCTAGTGACTTTCGACACTGGAATTTTTGAATATGTTTTACACGATTCTTTATCCATGTTTGGGCGACGATATCAGACTATCAGGACTCTGATGCGTGATATGTGTCTGTACCAAACATCGTGCCGGCTCAGGTATCGTAACGTTCCTAACTATCTTTCACCCGTGAAGGATGTTCTCTGCAATTTGTTATGACATCCTACGTGGAGACTTTACTAAACGATTCGTCCAGTAACGTTGCACTGAGTCCGCTAAATCGAATGTTGTTACTACTTCATGGAATTTTTTTACCGGTCGTCTCAAACGTTCAAACTTTGTGACTGTTCCTTACCCAAACTGAAAGTTGTACAGTTTGGGCGAAACCCGAAGGCTGTGTGTCCCCAATTTTGGACAAGTCGTGATCAGATAGGACTTCCGTAAGGTTCCATCCAGTTCTAGACTATCCATTGGATCATTAGCAATGACAGTATTGTTAAATGTCTTATGTCCCCGTGGAAAACCCGAAGGGACACTAATTCCGTTGGACGCTAAAGCTTTAAATCTACCAGTTTGGTACCCAGCGTTATGGATAGCTGGGTCTTTCTGGTGGTTACGGCTAGGACATAATGTTTGGTTTATTTTATTAAAAATTTAATCTGGTAGAATCTAGTGAAGTGTAAGTTGTGCGTTCAAATCTGGCGGACAGTTGATAAACTATGGTGTGTGCTTCTTGTTACGTAGCTGTTTATCCAATAATTATAAAGTTTTTATGTTTTTTTTATTGTTGTATTGGAGTGTTAGTGGTCTCAAATATTTCTACTAGTAATTTTATACAAACCACTATGTTATCTTTGGTATTGACGAGCGCTTTCGGCAGTCAAGCCATCTTCAGGTCATTTACCAACCTCTACTCCATTATTCTTCTACTCCTTAGATTTGTCAATCTATTAATTTATTGTTGTATTGGAGTGTTAGTGGTCTCAAATATTTCTACTAGTAATTTTATACAAACCACTCTTTGTATAGCGCTTTCGGCAGTCAAAGCCATCTTCAGGCCATTTACCAACCCTGAAGGTAGTTATTGTACCTGTTGGTAAATGACCTGAAGATGGCTTGACTGCCGAAAGCGCTCGTCAGTACCAAAGACAACATAGTGGTTTGTATAAAATTACTAGTAGAGAAATTTTTATCTTTTGTTTTAAGAGATGGGAGAAGGTGAAGACTAAATGAGTGGCACACTCCTAATAATTTTCGATTAGGAATTTTATTTTATTTTTATTAATATACAGAAATAGGCTTTTTGCACATAAATAAGTGTGCATTTATCAAAAAAAGTCCCTGATGCTGATCGCTTCCAATGTGTCAATGAAACGGTCCTTACAAACGCCCAGGAAAGGATACAGAGCATGTCCCCACTGACATTCTTTATTAATCGCTGTAGACATTTAGTCTGCAGCAACAATGCACAAGTTTTTAACAGAACAGTTTGTATCCACTTCGTACTGGCGTTGGCGAAAGTTGAGAATAAATAAAATTAAAAGCCAGGCAGCCAGCTGCAGTGCATGCATGTGACAATAGGGACACGATACGTGCACATAAGGAATGTAGGCACAGGTTTCACACTAACACAATGACACACTCGTTCCGGAACCAAACGCATTCGTTACGTACTGCATGCAGTGTATGTGTGTACCGTTTGCTGGTTGTCGGCCGATACGCTGATCTCTTGTTTGCACGAATTATATTCTGCCCGTGGTATTGTCCCGTTGTGCACATCGTGGCATGTTGTACTAGAACAGACGGCTTGGGTTCGACGCCCATTTCAGGCTTTTTTGTAAATTTACTCTATCATACAGTTTTGTCGTTTTCAGGTGGGGGTATCGTACGGTATTTACACAATTAGGAGGATGTCACAGCTGATATCAGCTTATTAACCTGCAACTGTAATCGGCAACAGGTATACAGTATTGTAAACAGTACACGCACGCGAGAGATCCACTTATCAGCGTATTGTAGTCAGGTTAGTAGTTGTAGTGTGCACCGCCTCCTGGCGGAGAAGATGAGAACTACGTCTGGGGCTTAAGTTGCGATTATGCTCGCAGCTACCCTATAGGAGGCCAAGGCAATCTGTTTTTAGGCAGCGAAAATAGAACTACCTTGCGAAATAGACTGGATGGGTTCCCCTGTGAGTTCAGTTTCCTTAAAATTTCTGCATTACGAGAGGTAAGGTGAATGTATTTGGTTCATTGCCGCAATCATGTAAAGAACGTTACGTCTTCTTCTTCTTCTTCTTCTGCCTCGAAGGATTAGGTATATACTCTGTTTCGACCTGATCATTCCACATATTTCTGGTCTTTCGAGGGATCTCCGTCGCTGAGGTCGATGTCGAAACATAATCTTTGGCATCCTGTCAGAGCTCATTCTTTGAAATTGGTGTTTCCATACTTAAGGTGACAACATGTAGTTGTTCCCTTATTTCCGGTATTTCTCACTCTGCCTGTCGGTGTGCAACCTGCATTTTCATCTCTGCTGATTGGAGTCTTTTTTCATTTTTTCCTTTAAGTGTCCATGTTTTGCTGCTATACAGTAAACTCTCGATAACCGTAGTTTTACAAAATTTTACTAATGCATCTAGTACAAGTACAGTATTAAGTTACTGTTGGTGCAGTGTACCCTTGTGCATGCAGTCTCACAGTTTCTCGACAGTACAGCGTAGGATAAATCCTAATGACGCTTTTGAAAACAGGATAAAAGAAAACGAAGATAAAAAAATAAGGTCACGGTAATCAGAAATCTAAGAGGCGGGAATAATAATAATAAGCTCTGTTTATTACAGTGCATTGGCTTCAGATAGCATCTATATCCTGAACACAAAAGTTCCTCCAATTTTATATTTTACTAGCGAGTACCCGGCATGCGTTGCAATGCCACTCAAAGAAAGAAAGTGTTTGTATATATATAATATATAAAGACTTCGTTCGCGTGGTCTTCAATTTAATGCGATAATATATTTAGAACAGAATCTATTCCATTGGGTTGCCATAGTAACCAGATCTAATAAGTTAGTTTTTTAAGACTCCAAAGGACCCCCCAGAGGATCGTATCGAAAAAAACACCTGTCCTATGTTGGTTCTCCCGTTGCGTAAAATATTTGTGCCAAGTTTGGTTGAAATCGGTCCAGTGGTTTAGGAGGAGATGTGGAAGACCCCAAAGAACCCCCAAAAGAACCCCATCGAAAAAACACCTATCCTATGTTGGTTCTCCCTTTGCGTAAAATATTTGTGCCAAGTTTGGTTGAAATCGGTCCAGTGGTTTAGGAGGAGATGTGGAAGACCCCAAAGGACCCCCCGAAGTATCATATCGACAAAACACATATCCTATGTTGGTTCTCCCGTTGCGTAAAATATTTGTGCCAAGTTTGGTTGAAATCGGTCCAGTGGTTTAGGAGAAGATGTGGAAGACCCCAAAGGACCCCATCGAAAAAACACCTATCCTATGTTGGTTCTCCCTTTGCGTAAAATATTTGTGCCAAGTTTGGTTGAAATCGGTCCAGTGGTTTAGGAGAAGATGTGGAAGACCCCAAAGGACCCCCCAAAGGACCCCGTCGGAAAAAACACCTATCCTATGTTGGTTCTCCCGTTGCGTAAAATATTTGTGCCAAGTTTGGTTGAAATCGGTCCAGTGGTTTAGGAGAAGATGTGGAAGACCCCAAAGGACCCCATCGAAAAACACCTATCCTATGTTGGTTCTCCCGTTGCGTAAAATATTTGTGCCAAGTTTGGTTGAAATCGGTCCAGTGGTTTAGGAGGAGATGTGGAAGACCCCAAAGGACCCCCCCGAAGTATCATATCGAAAAAAACACATATCCTATGTTGGTTCTCCCGTTGCGTAAAATATTTGTGCCAAGTTTGGTTGAAATCGGTCCAGTGGTTTAGGAGGAGATGTGGAAGACCCCAAAGAACCCCCAAAAGAACCCCATTGAAAAAACACCTATCCTATGTTGGTTCTCCCTTTGCGTAAAATATTTGTGCCACGTTTGGTTGAAATCGGTCCAGTGGTTTAGGAGGAGATGTGAAAGACCCCAAAGGACCCCCCGAAGGATCATATCGAAAAAACACATATCTTATGTTGGTTCTCCCGTTGCGTAAAATATTTGTGCCAAGTTTGGTTGAAATCGGTCCAGTGGTTTAGGAGGAGATGTGGAAGACCCCAAAGGACCCCATCGAAAAAACACCTACCCTATGTTGGTTCTCCCGTTGCATAAAATATTTGTCCCAAGTTTGGTTGAAATCGGTCCAGTGGTTTAGGAGGAGATGTGGAAGACCCCAAGAACCCCCCATAGGACCCCATCGAAAAAAATTCATAAACCTTCGCGGGCGTGCGCACAACAACTCACCGAAGTTTCATCGCAATCGGATGAATGGTATAGGAACGCATACGGGACAAAGAAAGAAAGAAAGAAACAAACATTCATTTTTATAGATATAGATGACACTAAACGACGATTCACTCTGTTTTGTGTGTTTGAAGGGAAAACCGAAAAAATGTTAGTACATTACATTCACTTCGTCAAAGTACAAGACTTATTTATGAAAAAGATTGCATAATAATAATAATAATAATAATAATAACACTAACAGTAAAGTTGGTGGTAAACAATAAACACTAACAATAAAGTGGTAAGAATAATGTTATCACTGCTGAAAAAATTATGTGATCCGTTATATGGCTAAAAGTAAACAGATTACAGCCTGATTTCAAAGGCAAAAAGAATTGAAAATGAAAGCGGAGGCGTAGTCTAAAAATGACAGGTTTTCACCAGCTGCAGTCGATAATTAAAACGGCCGTTGATCTCTTTTTGTTGTTGTTGTTTTAGTTTTTTCCATTCGCGGGTTCCTTAATTTAAAACGATTTCTGATCGTAGATTGACGCAGGATAGCAAGGCTCACCTCGCTCGACAACACCAGTAGTAATGCAGTAGATTGTTGGTCAAGGGAAAGTGGTTTTACTCGTGACGTCAAACTGTGTCTGCTGGTGATGAGCGCGCGCGTACACACATTTATACGAGTTTTACCGATTGTACTGTTTTCGTTATATGATTGCGTACTAACACTATTAATAAATGGAAGATTTGGTTTTGTGTGTCAGTGTTTTAATGTTTATTCGAGCTGTTCAGATTATACGGGGACTTAGATTATTAATAGAAGTATGCGCGTGTTTGTTCTAGTTCTTCTTCTACTACTTCGTGTCATGATTATGGAATTCAGCTCATTCGATGTCACGAAGTATCGGACCTTCACATGGTACACCACGATCGCTCTGACCGGCTTTTTTTGTGTCGTTAGGAACTTGTTTAGGATTACATGCGTCCGTCATTCGGCCCACATGTGAATTACAGTTCTGTTTATTCCTACAATTAGCGATGTTACTTAAGATTTTTTTCTTCCTTTGTCCATTTTTCCTTTCAGCATTCGTTGCAGTACATCGCATGGTTCGTGTCCCATCGAAACGGTTCTTCTGTCGGCGTTATCAGTAATGTCCTTGAAATAGCCATACAATTTCAGTTCCTCGCGAACGTTCCAATCACAAGTGCAAAATCACCGTTATTGCATGTTAAAATATTCTCTGAATATCCGTCACTTTCCGCTTTTAATTTGTTCGCGACTGGTCACCAGTTTCTGAGGTTTGAAAGACCGAATATTTTGTAGCATTCACCTCATGTTTAAATTAAAATGTATATTGTCGCACGTTGGCAACTTTGTTGTTGGTGGCCGTTTGTTTCTGTTTGTCGTTATTTGCTACAGTTTTATGTCTTAATTTGGAAGTGGTTACCTGCAAGCTATAACGTTTCTTACCAGAGGGGGCATTCACAAGTCTCGTCGAGTGCAAACTTACGAAAGAAAAAGGAAGAATACAGATATTTTTGTAAAATAGATTATATTCAACAGGTTCGAATAGTTACAAATTCCTGGTGTGGACCAACAGGATACCGTAAGTTATTGGATTACCGCAACCGCA
Organism: Magicicada septendecula; assembly: GCA_034769895.1. Classification (NCBI taxonomy): domain Eukaryota; kingdom Metazoa; phylum Arthropoda; class Insecta; order Hemiptera; family Cicadidae; genus Magicicada; species Magicicada septendecula. The sequence goes on along the minus strand of CM068375.1, from coordinate 120,432,239 downwards.
CGGTTTGGTTCACAAGCGCGGTACTGTCCCGGACCTAATTAACAGCAAACGGCGCTGTCGATTTCTAACAAATTGTTTACCGCAGCCGTCTAATTAACGTCGATCCGTTAAACGTTCTATTTTTCTCTGCGTCTGTTGTGAACGCGCACATAAAGCTAGACAAGTTTTCACTTTTGTTTGTTTTCGTCCGTAATCTGTAACGCATCATTGCCGCCACCGAGCACAGCGTTTGAGGACGCCTCGTCACACCAATGCTCCGTGTATAAAGCGACATACACACGATCATTTTCGGTGCATGACACCAGAGTGTGAAATGACGGGCGCTTCGGCGTGACATCAGGTAGGAGTCAGCTCCGTTCAGTCCTTCACACTGAGAAACTATATTTCTAGTGAGAGCAATATTAAATACGTTTCTTCATCCATCCTTAAATATTTCTGGCAGTCTTTAAGATGTAGCTTTAGCTACTCGTTTGTGTGAATATTTAGCTCATTTTGAAAGCCATTCGTTAACCCACAGTTTTCGTTTATTCTCCGTTGACATGATAAAGTACAAAAACCAACTTTCGACACAACACACAATTACGACTACAAGGCGAGTGTGTTCCAACAGAAGACGGCGCGGCTGTAGACTGATGACGTAGCGATGTGACGCATCCTTCAGTTCCATGCGCCTCATAAAATGAACACACTGAAGTGACACACCGAAATGATCGTGTGTAAGCTGCTTAACTCAGTGATTTCCAACCTAAAAGCTCCTGAGGGTTATAAAGATTTTTCATTAACTGTAGGTTAAAAAAGGTTTTTTTGCTGTATTTACTCTACAATACATTTTATGCTTTTATGACATGTAAGGGTGTTTTGGGTCTATTGTAACTTATTTTGTCGGCGCCTGACTGTCGCATAGTCGAGCCTCTTTTGATTCAGTTTTTCATTTATACTTTACTTACATCTATGTACATTACAATGCTTTATATTATTATATATTGTTATAGTTACCATTAATAGTTGATTTATTATTTTATGTGTTTATATACATATTAAATTAATACACAGGTTCACAGTAACATTTCAGGGTCACAGTTTAACTCAGGCACCTACCTGCGGGTCGTATCATAAACGATAAATTTTCGACAAGTACCGTAAAAATGAAAAAGGCAGTAGTTAATTATAAATAAGTAAAAGAGGTACGAGCATTTTGCACTTTTAACATATCTTATGTATCTTTATCGGTGTACAATCTTTGTTATGTCAGTACAATAATGAAGATATAAGAAAGAAATTAAATATTGTATATTTACATAAAAGCCTTCATTATAAAATCTAAGGTCGATCTGGCGAAGCGAGTAAAGCAGTAATGTCCACATCTCGAGCTGAGTTTGTTGTTAATCTCAGTACTTGAAGCAGAGAACTGTCTGTGAGGCGACTTCTGCTGTGGTTCTTGATTAACTTCACCGTGGAGAATAGACTGTCACACACGTATGTACGTACTGCCAAATATCGACGTAACTTTCTGAATAGACTGTCACACACGTATGTACGTACTGCCAAATATCGACGTAACTTTCTGTTCCAAAATGTCGCAGATTTTGAAATCGTTCACGAGACGTCAGCTTGCAAATCACACAGTTCAAGTTGAACGTCAGTTGGTTGTTCTTCAGTGACCACAGTACCTAGAGGATTATTAAATAGAGATACACTGTTTTTCTGCATTTCAAGTTATTTTATCGTATGGTAAACTCGTCTATGAGTTTTTGAATATTCGCACCAAATACATACAAGTGACGTATTTCTTCATTTTTAAACTGTTCCGCTATACGGCGACAGCTTGCAAAATAAGCTAATTAACTTGTATGAAAATAACATTTGATAATTGTTGAAGTAATTAACATAAAGTAATTTATAAGCGAATAGAGTAATTATTTAAGATAAGGTCGCGGGCCGTCAGGTCTAAGCGTACAGTGATACCTTTGTAGATTTACATTTATACGGACAAACTGTCTTAGGGTCAGTTGTCCGACAAACGAGATTAATAAAGTGTGTCGAATTGAAGCAGTCTATTAAATTATAAGATTCTCTTATGAAAGCCGTAATATAATTGAAAAAATGAGTTATTTACTTAAATTTCTCAAGACTAGCTGTAATGTTCATAGTAATTGCGTACTATCTATAGCAGTAGTAGCAATAGTCTCATCAAAGTAATGTAGAATAGGGCGTTTTAGCAATTACTACGTTTGGATTGCCGGTCATAAATAATAACTTCGTAATTAGCCTGTCATAAATACAATTACGGAGGATGTCACAGCCTGAGTCGGTTATTTAACTGGGACCTGGGCCGTTGAAATAGGTAATTTAAGTACTTCTGTCTAGCGGAGTCTCAATCAAAGGAAGGTCTGCTGTACACATTAAAATGAGGAAAAGTAGGAAACTAGTTTTAGTAAACTAAAACTAAATTTAGTAGTTTTAGTATACTAAATTTTCTAGGAAACTAGGAAAATTAGCTTGTATAGAAAGGAGAGGCTGCTAACCTTGAGGACCATTGTAATGAAGTCGAGGAAACTGCTTTGGTGGGGGCGTCCTTCTGTATGGCTGTGAAACATGAGCGACAGGAACAAGGGTTCATGTCTTGGATAGGGAGGTTCAACAAATGAGCTACCAACAGTTGGCAGTAGTGTGTTATTATATTGTATTGTCTGTAAAATACGCGCTGACTTCACGTTCTAAATTCGTTTCTTATGCTTGATAGGTACACTAAAACCTCGTTTATCCGAAACAATTTTTAGTAAATTTTAAAAATACACAAAAGCAAAATCTGTATTTAATAGCGTAGACAAGCGATTCCACATGATTTAAAATACAGAGTCAATAATCACAACTGGTACAAGGGGTACTCCGAATTATCAATTTGTTCGGATTTTCAAACATAAAGTATTATGTTCATATATTGTACACATAGAGTAACATAAACATAAATGTAAAGATTGAAACTTCCCCTGCAGAACTTCTAACAATGAAACGACTTCGAGAAAGTTACTGAACTTACATATGTATGTTATAGTATTTAATATTAGGGTACATTTAAATAGAAGTTTCGGTTTATCCAAATCGGGCGCGGTCTCATCAAATTCGGATGACGAGTTTTTAGTGTACTTTCAATTTTATAACAAGTTGTTATTTTCGAAAATGAAAAAGGGTCAATGAACTAGCGATAAATAATGTTTGAGACTTGGTGATGGATTGAGGAGAGATTTAGGAGTATAACGGAGGACAGGTTTGATGAAATGTTTAAAAGAATGTAGAGTAAGAAAGCCTCTCGATGTGCAAAGTTTATGGAAAAGTCTCGCCAAAAGGAAATACAGATTGGTAAGACGCCGGGAAGACTGTGTGTGTGTGGGGGGGGGGGTGCGCTTTATTGGAAGTAGTGCTAGAAGAGACAAGATTGTTGGACGGAATTCAAAGAGAATGCGAAGAAAGTAATGACTGCAGAATGGGATTCAAAAGGATTGCAGGTTTTTTGAAAATAATAGATTATTCGTAGTAATTCCTGTACCTAGACTACAAGAATAATGTGTCTGGATTAACGCCATAGTTTATAAAGCGGGTTCTCGAGTTTCTACGTGCAGTTAGTCATACAATATCGGCCCAATATTTTATTGGGTAGTACCGAACTGGTCCGACGGTCAAAACATTCCAAAGATATTTTTGTTCCATAAGGAAAGGTCGCGGTTGAACTGGTCCGACGGGTAGTTGGCAGGTAGAGGCAGGAATTCCCGAATGGGTTACTAACCTAACCCCCCACCCCTCAACAACTGCCTCAGTGTCAGTTCTCAGACAGTCTCAGTGCAGTGTAGTACCAGTAGAAGTGTACAATGTTTTCCATGTTAAGTGAGAGGGGCTTTAAGTTAGTCGTTTTTGAGGGATTTAAATATTCAAAAGGTGACAAGACACAATCGGGTCAAAAGTGGCGATGTTCTAGAAGAAAAGGGTGTTCGGCGCATTTGTTCACAGATGACGCGGGTGACATTTTATTAAATACTGTTGGTGTGCATAACCATGAACCATGTCCCGACCTAAGTAGACATTACATTTCTAACAGTGTGAAAGGCAAGGCAAGTGAAACATTACTGGAACCTCCTGCAAAATTGATAAGAAGAGAGATTGCGTCCGCTCCCGATTCCTTGGCTGACAATATCACTCGTGATGATGTCGAACGAGTAAGGAGAAACTTGAACTATGCTAAAAGAAAAAATCTTCCTCCTCTTCCGAAATGTGCTGGCGATGTCCACGAAGCTCTTGACAGCTTACAGATCAAGACTAACAAATGTGAGGATATGTTGTTACTGAATATTGCCACTGAAAATATTATCGTTTTCTGTCCTAAGAGTAATGTGGAGTATCTAGTAAAAACTGATAAAATATTTATTGATGGGACATTTACTTTTGCAGCTAAGTACTTTTACCAATTTTTCACAATACATAGTGTAGAGAATGGGAATTACATACCGCTTGTCTTTTGCCTTTTACCTGACAAGAAAGAAGCAACTTGTAGAAGCCTTTTTAAGCATTTGATAAAAAAATGTGAAGAAATGAACCTAACTTTTAAACCTAAGACTGTAACAGCCGACTTCGAAAAAGCAATACACAATGCAGTTGAATCTGTTTGGCCTACAGTAGAAGTAATTGGGTGCAGATTTCACCTGTCTCAGGCCTGGTGGAGGAAGATACAAGTTGGGTTGAGCGCTGAGTACAAAAGTTCTACATCAGACATTGGAAAATGGTTACACTGGGTTTTTGGGCTAAGTATGTTGAGTCATGAGGAAGTAGGAGACGCATATGTGGAAGGTCTTGAGCCAACTCAACCCTCATCTCCCAAAGTTGATAGGTTTGTCGACTATTTAATATATGAGCGGACGATAAGGCTTCTTCGATCCAAGGAAGAAGTTATAAGTTATTTGACAAGGCCGAAAGGTTTGATATTTTAGCGTCGGACCAGTTCGACCCCCCACCCCCCTGTGCTACCGTCGGACCAGTTCGACCCCACTAATTGGTTGATCTCCAAATTCCTATAACCATCGGACCAATTCGACAACACCCATTTTATTATCTACGTTGACTCTGTCCGGCGGAACCAAAAGTGGGTCAGGGGTAACGATTTAAATTGTATTGGTCAGCGACTTGACGCGGTCGCCCGCAGCTTGAAACTTATTTGGCGTAGTTATTGACGATATCCCTTTTTGTTACTACTCCTGCCGGCTACAATAAGGGTGGGTACATTGTTGGTTGGTTGGTTCCTCAGGTAGAAAAGAAAACAAGTATGATAGATGGAAAGCTAAGTGGAACACAGTCTGAAGACGAAAACACTTTGAAGTGTGCAAAACTAATTTCAAAATTTAAGTGTTTTGGACACATTGCAATGAAAACAAATAGATATTTTTATTTAGCATCGTCATGTTTTCTTATGTTAAATGAATTACACAAAATTCCTCATATAAATGTACAAACGTTTACAGAGGGCCCAGATCACGCGCGCGCGCGTGTGTGGTAGCTTTTTGCTTGTAGAAACGTTTGATGTAGGAGTTATATATAATGTTCTATAAATAAAATAATAACAGATTTCTTCTACAAGTCTGTATTTATTGCCTTCCGACACAAGGGATTTGCAAACACATTCTGCAAAGTAGGCCTATAATTAAATTATAAGTTTAATTTTGTTGGCGCGCACGCACACACACACACACACACTCATACTCATTATATCAGAACACGCACGCTGGTAAATTCCAACTCCTCTTCCGTTGTTTTTGCAGTTAACATAAATTTCTTCTGTGAATACAATATTTTGTCTAGCGGACGTTTTTCAGATTATGTATCTGCATTAGTGTCATTATCTTCATCATCGTGGAGAGAATTCTTACTAAATAATAGAGAGAAATCTATTACTAAATATTGTAAATAAAAATTGAAATCGATTATTTTTTGATACGCTCTGTGTCCGATGATGCAGCCATCGTTAATGTGAAGCGGGCATCAGATAAAATAATGTTATACTTACAGAAGAAATTAGTTATTCTTGTAATAGCTTTTAGCTTTCATGTACGCGTATATAATTTACAATTAATGGCAGATTTTTCGACAAACACTTGTTTATATTATGCGTGAACAAATGTAAAATAATTACGAATGATATATTATTACTGTAACAAACTTGAAGATTCAGTTACTATAATAAACGTGTGCTGAAGTCATTCATTATTCCTGCATCTCCTAAGTGGAGCATAGGGCATCAATGAACTTCCGCCACCGGACTCTGTTGCGCGCCATCGTCCTAATCTCGGGCCAGGTCTTCCCTCCTGAAGTACTGTATGTGTATTTAGTTAAATTTTAACTGCAAACATTTTTGCAGTTATAATTTTGTAATAATTATTACAAAAGTAGCTTTTTCATATGCAAAAGTTAAAATTGTATTGTGTGACTTACGTTACAGAGAATTAAACTCTGTTTCATTGGAGACTGGACGTATTAAAGGAAAATCGATTTGCATAATACATTGAAACGAATTTTTTTATCAACTGATTATGCGAAACGTACGTCACCCAATTAATTTCCAACGCTTGGATTGGAAAAAAGGTGTTTTGTGTGTGTTAATATTCGCGTGCGAGAGTAGGCTTGTACATCGTTGTTTTTATTGAAGGAAAAGATTATCGTAGATAAGTGGCACTCGTGTGGCCAGGAGATTCGCATAACAGAGTGTGTAAACATTTTAAGTGTTCATTGTAATTTAAAATAGAAATTATGTAAAGGTAATTCATTATAAATTTAGTTAATCGTAAGAAAGAAAGGGGATGTATGCAGAAAGAATAATAAGGCATCGGCCACTTTAAATGTTTTAAAATAATGAACTTATAGTGATGAATAAATAGCACTAGGGACAAAAAAAAGGAGCTCACGATTATAACGATTTTAAAACGTGTACTTGGAGTTCGGGCGCATTGGTCAGCGCTTGTTTGGGTTAGAAACCATCTCGGAGTGGAATTTCCACCGGACTCTCCAAGCTTGTCAGGTGGCATAATCTAGTGACGATCTAGGCGGACTGACGACTGACATTCTTCCATTTGTTAAGGTACAGCTAAAATAATGTAGCCTCATCTGTAGTGACCCTCAATTAAGCGAATGGTCACATAAATCAATGTTTAATCACTTGCATCAGGTGTATATAGCGTGAATATGATAAAATATAAATGTTGGGGAGCAGTACGTGTAAAAAGAATGTCAAAAGCGCAATTGGGCAAACAAGTATGGGGATTAGAAACCGCTAGAGAAACATTCTTAGATAGACGGGGGATAAGGCGGAAGATGGAGGAACTGGCGGGTTGCCTAAACCCGGTAGTAAAGTTGCTGATGACAAAATTCTACTTAGCAGTTTATATTTGTTTAACAAAGTCTTTAACTCGTTAAAATTTTGCGTTTAGTGCCGTAATTACATAGGATCAACGTCAGACGCGCGCAGGGGAGATAAAACTTTAGGACGTATTGGTGTTGGTGACGAAATTTGTCTCGCCAAACATGTATATCGGTGTTCGTATACAAAGAAGGTGAAATTTACAATAGAAATAGCTCGATTTTATGCGTACCCGTGTGCACAACTCTTGTTGGTCTTGTCTGTTTTTACAACTGACTGCAGATTGGGGTCTTTTGTGACTGATTTGCTTGTCTCCTACCGTAATCGCTTAAATTTCCTTTAGTTGTTTTCGTGACTGACTCTGATGTCCAACTGAAGAAACTAGTGACACGTTTCAGTCCACGTTTTGTGTAAATTTGCCTTTTAGAGTACATTAAGTCAAATAATGGGACGTGACGCTTATTTCTGTTAGGGACATAATAACGGTGATTAAATCAGTACATTATTACTAAGTTTCTATTTAATACTTTACCACTGTAACATATTAAATTAATAATAATAAACATTACTGATTGTGCACTATTAATTAGTTTTGCCAGTGTATTGTAGAAGTTATTAAAAAATGTAGATATTTGTAGTAGATATATTTAAACATTACCCTAAAGGATCACAGATTTGTGTGCGCGCGTGCTAGGGGGAGGCGTTGGAAAGCGTCACTTCCAAATGTTGGCGCTGTGTCGCTGTCTTCCGTCATTCAACTGTTGTTTTCATCTGTCTCCGTCTTGTCAGTCTTTATCTCTTCATGATTGCCGAGATCCTCCTATTCTTCTTCATTTTGCAATGGGTCTCCAATTTAGCATTCTTCTGTCCAATAATTTTTATTGTCATACCATACCTTCGCAACCTTTTTTCCTTCGATGTGATTTCAACCTTTTTCTACCCTCATCCTCTTAATTTCCACGCTACGAACGCGGTCCATTCTTAAAACAGTACAGTTTCTTCTCTTGTTTTTTGTTTGCCGCGTCATTATATTGCCTACTGTTTATTTTCCTGTGAGTGTTTCTGGTAACATTTCTGTTCCATAAAATTGGACTTGGCCTTCAGTCCCAATTCCTTGTTTGCCTGCGTATGGTTCGTATTTCGTCAGCCGTTAGGTTATACTTTATTTTGATTCTGATGTATCCTAGGTATGTAAATTTATGTGTTCTCGTGATTTATCTGACTTTTGGAAATTTATCTCTAGGCATATTTTAAATCCATTTTCCGTAATTTTCTAATCATAGATTTCGCCTGATAACTACAGGGCCATCAGCAGAGAGTGTACACCGGCTCATTTGTACTTAATACTAATTTCCTCTTTCATGTTTAAGAACGGTTTATATAGTGTGTGAACTTGAAAACGTGTTGCATAATTCACGGAGTTAACTAGTGCTGGGGATTTTATGCGTGAGTGAGTGAACAAGGACGAGTAGGCCACAGTAATTGTGTTAATGAGGGATGTAGGTAGGCAAAGGTTTATTTGTAGGTTGTTTGTTTTTGTTAACCATTAACCTTGAGGTTAGGTATAAGGAACTCTGTGTAACACGTCATAGTCAAAACGTTTATTTTTAAAGTAAAAAGGCATCGTTTGCCTTTCGTTTGAGTAAGGCAATAAAACGTCTTGTAATTAGAATTGATTATTATGAAATACGGCATTTGTACGATTATGGAATATTAAAATTCTTCTTTCCCATTATTTCATCACTCACTTTATTATTTCCAGTAAAGTATCAAGCTTCTCTGACAATGTTTGTAATTTCATTTTTTCTTTTTCTTAATTTTCTTTTCTATTTGCGGTTTCTGTATTTGCATTCCTTTTAGAAAGAGTCTGTATTTTCAGTCTACGTTAAAAATTCTGTACTCTATTCTTACGTTCGCTGTATCAAGGCGGTACATATGTTCTGTTCTATTCTCTATTGATTCTGTTGATTTTATTTTCTCTACTGACCGACATTCGTTTTCAAGCAGCGACACAAAAATGTTTCTCACAGAAAGCTACCCACTGTATGCCACCTCATACGGCCACTGAGCTCAGTGTTTTTGACCTTCACATAGTGTTACTCCAGTCAGCCTTTTCGTCTGATACGTAGTACTTATGCTACCTAAGTATCCCTGAGTGGGCTGGCCATGCAGTAGTGTGAACCAGAAAGCCAAATCCTGGTAGGGCATCCTATCGAACGAAAGAAAACAAGTAGACCCAAACTGTGGTGGATAAGTGAGCTTGAAAACAAACTGAGGAAACCGGGTGTTCAAAATTGGGTGATGTTGACTCATATTCGTGACCAGTTGGTGACGTCGCAGAGGAAACTGAGGTTCACGAAGTAATTGTGGAATAGCGCCAGTTGAGAAATTAGAAAGTCACAGTTATAGATATTTCCTTCCCATGGTGTTTTTTCTTGTGTATTATTTATAGTTTATAGTTTATTTATAGTTTCTGTTTTTTCCAATACCATCCCAGAATTCGGTGACCAGCCTTCAACCTTAAACAGTTTTTGATGAAAAATTACATGAAGATGATTAATTTAACACGGTCCCCAAAATCCTGTATTTTTTTAGGTTAGCAGAAGAAGCCTATTATTATTTTTCGTAAGAGTTACTTTTGCCTACACATTCTAGACTTGATGTTTTCTGCGACTTTGTGTTCACCGAGACTCCGCTTCCTAGGGGTCGAAAGATTCTTGTCTGAAAAGTTTCTTATGTGTAAACGTATTAACCTAGTTGCCTTTGATGATAGCACATATGTACCGCCTTGATACAGCGAACGTAAGAATAGAGTACACGGTGTAAACAAATCGTACAAAAAATTAGGCGCGTTATTGTTGTTTCGTAGACTAAAGAACGCGCGAGAGCACAAAAGGACGCAGCAGCGGCGTTAAATCGATTACCGATCTCGATCCTTTCGATGTGGCCGACTCAAAAAAGCGTTGTGTAGAGACCAGACGTGTATAGTGTGTCCGTGCACGCATGCTTGCGCATTAGGTCGGAACCGTTAAAAGAAAGCGCACACAGCGGCACGACCGTCATCGTCTGGTGAAAGTTATCTTGTGAAGTGGGGAAGAATATCAGTGAAGGGGTTACGGGATTAAATTGTTTTGGTGGACCAACTCTGGAGGATCCATATGCGATTCGTTTCCACTGGCAGAAGGAAAACAAACAAAACACGGTCTGGTGATCGCCTCACAGTTTTGTGCCGCAGCCGGTATAACGTGTAACCCATTGCCCTAGATTGGCCGGTGTATTTGGAATTCCGAACATGCCTGACGCTCCGACTCGCAGCTAGCGGTGTGGCCCCGAATTGTCAGTGAATCCATTACGCTCATATAATATATCGATAGTTCTATGTTGGTGTTGAGAGTTGTAACACAAAATTTCGCAAGACGGATAGTAGCCGTTTTTATGTTCGGGCGCCTAACTGTTACGTTAAAAATAAGTTGAGCTGTCGAGTACAAAATTTTTTCTCGTTTTTCAGAATCTTCAACTGAACGAGTGAATCTAGCGGTGACTGATATCACGACGGACACTAATTGTCATCGAATATGACACAGATTAAATAGAAATCTACAGTTATAGTGTTGGAACTCGACGATTTGCATTGAGAGTTGTAATAAAACATTTTTAAATTTCAGAACTAATAAAACCTGCTTGCATATAGTGTATCATCGACAAATTAACTCATCATTGAATAATTTTTTTCTTTTAGTATATTTAAAATCTTACGTATCGTTTATATGTATTTTGTGGCACTGGTTCACTTCACTATCAAGTCTTTGGGAACCACGAAGCTTTTAAAAAACAAAGTTTTTCCACTACTGCGTGAAGCGTGGGCTTAAATAAGTGCAATAACCGTAAATTCACCGTTTTTATTTAAATGCTGCGAAATAATTTCTACAACATTTTGAATAATTCTCAAAATAGATTTTTAAAATATATTTTAACATATGGTCTGTGCTCTGTAGTTGATTTTTTTGCAAGTCGGGTTTTCTTAAAATAGCTATTCGAGTCGGTATTGTGAGGGCGTTAAAGATTACGGTAATAAGATAGAACTTGGACAATAAAAGGGAACCACGAAGTTGATCTATTAGTAAAAACAAAAATATATAGACATTCATAGTGAGATATGTTAGTCCACGGGCAATAGTGTTTGTTGAATATTTTGAAAGAACGAATGGGATTGGAGGTATGAAATGAAGTGTGCATTTGAAACCACAAGAACTGACAAAGAGGAAGACAAACGTAAGATCAATGATGCTTTGATGAAAGACAATAGAATAGTGAGGATAAATGACTGCAGGCAATGAAGGGAGTAGTGTTGCGATGTTCACAGAGTCGGTTGCCTGGAGGAAGAAGAAGGGGTATTGTACTTTATTATTATATTGGGACGGTATTATATTTTCTGGTAAAACTACTGGTATGTTATACTTTACTTTGTAATTACATCGGAAGTAGACTTTGGGACGCGTAGCCGAGGTTCATAATATTTACGATTTAATTTCGGATTCGAAGATGCGATACGTATGTTGTAGTCGTCGATAGGGAAATCCAGGAAATCAGTATTTAATGAAGAATGCTAATGAGACCGGGTGCATTTGTTTGCAGTCTTAAGAACGGCTCTCTACAGCTATTAACGACCATTAAGTACGTTCTCTTTAATGACAGTCATTTATTAAGTGACCATTAACAAGGTCGTTGTCAAGGACAAACAGGAAATGTAACAACGCTTAATCGTCTTGTTGTGGTGGCATCGACAGTTTACACTAGACAAAACGGCCAAAGCAGTATTAAGAAATGCTGAGAATGTCTTATACGGGAACTGTCACATCGTTGTGGAATTGGGCTGTTAAAATATTTTGGTATCATGTTCAGTAGCGTCGTAAAATTCACCAGAAGCAGCAAAACAATCTGAAGTTTCATTAAGCAATTTTATCTACGAACCACACTCGACGCAAGAATCTTGAACACAGTTGTAATAATTTATTGACATTTACATACCCAACCAAACCGTGGGGTTTGAGCTTATTTGACTTACGTTCAAACACAACGTCACGTATAAAGATTAAATTTGTAGAGAGGAGAGAGTATCGTGAGTTGTAATAATTAAGATGAATTTTAAAAACATTAAAATTGTGTTTTATTTAAACACAGATCTGAAAATTTTAAAAATGTATGCCGCTTCTCATAAGTATGCATGTATTATAATCACAGTGTGTAATAATAATCATTTAACTAATCTACACTTTTATAAACATTGTGTGTTGATACACTGTACCATAAAATAAAGTTAATTTTACTTTGGGTGCCTGACAAACTTTAATTAGTTACTGACAATTAACAATTTTCAATTTAGCTAACAATTTAACACTTTAAAATTCTGATAAATAATAAATGTTCCCAAAAAACGTCATTCTAATAGCAATTTGTGCACCCAGAGGATTAAATGTTGAGGGTTCAGTTATGTTTTTGTATCAGATTTCTTACTGTATAGGCCTATTCTTGAATTAAAAAAAGTTGTATCACTTTTATTATTTACAATTTATACGGTCTGTGTCCACATTTACACTTCTTACAGATTCTTTAATATTTGTCTCTGTATCATTACTGTATGTTTTTTTTATTTAAATAATTTGGTTCATTGTCACTTGATGCTGTATACCAGGGACATTACCCTGGTGTATGTATGTGTGTCCCATCGATATAAGTGTATATCGATCGGACACTAGTGAGCTGAGATCGATGGTGTGTCCTGACGCTTGCGAGGGGATGTGTATATGCTTGAGTGGTCCTCGCGGTACTCGCGAAACGCACGACGTTCACTCGCAACGATGTAATTGCATAGAAACATATGGACATGTGCTATATATTCATACCATTACAAACCTATCGAAGATTAATTAAACACTCCTGCGCTTGTCAACGATTGTTACAACCGGGTTGGCGTCACTTTTACAACATGAAAAATTATTTGCCTATATTGGCGATTGCCTTATCGTCTGTGGAACACTAGTGGCAATTACAATTGTTCTTCATTCGTGACATTTTTCACTTTATGGAAGTGTTTTTATTACCCCATAATTATTTTTGTATCGGAATATTTGACAGATAATTACACTGTCACTTCATACGTACACGAATTCGCTCTACCACGGATCAAGGAGGTGTGTTAGCATTCTGCACAGCCCGATGACATACCCCGTTTTCGCACAGTTTAGCGAAACGTATAGTTTTGCGTCAGTGTGGTATTCGTGTCCATACCGGCATCGCACATACACTAATATGTTACAGTGTTTAACAATGCGCACACAGATCTCTCACCCCTCTTGATTTAACATCAGCTGATACATGTCCGAGACCGTTAGTTCTAAAAGAGTATAGGTGTTCAACAGATTCTTTCTATTTTATGTTTGTTGTAATTTACATATGCAACGTAGTACATTATTTGTACTATTTAGAGAGAGAGAGAGAGAGAGAGAGAGAGTGTGTGTGTGTGTGTGTGTCCCTCCCCAACATTTGTCATTTCAAAAAAAAGAGTATCGTATTGTTCCTTTTAAATAGTTACATTTTGCCTGTTTTACTCTAAGTGATTTAAAGTTTATTTTTTGTATAACGAGAGTGTGTCGATAATAGCTCATGTACTACACTATTTATTACTAGGCCTACATGCTTTCTTCCGAACAGTGTAATATAACTGCAACCGTTTATGATTGTTCTTGAATTATCCGTGATTTTGTATTAATCGTGGAATTTCCTGTTTCCCCGGATATACGAGACTTGGCTGTAATACCTTACAAAGTAAACGGTGTCACAAATAATTTGTATTGTTCTCTATGACTGTCCGGCTGTTGGGGCCGTGGTATGGTGTTACATTCGGCGTGTCTGCTGCCGCCTGATCTTTGGTGCCAGGCTTTTTGGGACATCTGTACCACCACCTATTCTGATGATGACGACCGCTCGAGTCGTCGAAACTCCGGGCATACCGTAGCGGATACACCGATTTTAACTGCGACCACGGCAGCAGCCCTTTAGTTTTAACGAGTGATGACTCATGCCGGTCAAAGCCTGTGGAATTGTGTGAAATAGATTGAATTGGGTTTCACTGCGTTTAAAGAATTATAAAGGTGTTTTTTGCATAGTAGTCTACTGTTAGTCGTGTTTTCACTTTTATTATAACAAAAACGGAAAGTGGTATTTAGGCCTGCCCATAAAGCTAAACTCTTAACATATTTATAATGAACTTTGTTTACTATATGTGTACGTTCCGAAACCGTTACGAGTAACGTTCTGAATATTACGTAATGTTTGTTGCCTAATTTACCGACCAGATACAGTGGGTTAAGAAAGACGATGCGCGTTCTGATCAGTTTTCAGTAGTTTAAGATAAGTTTTTTTTTACTTAATAAAATTGTATATAAAATTTTATGGCGTCTTATCACTCGCATTTGACATTATTTTATATGTATATATACACGTTTATGATTCATCGCAATGAGAAGAGTCCGTATCGTTTGATGTAAAGTGTTTATATCCAAACAACATACGTACAAATCACTGTTATTTAGAAAGCGAAACGTAGCTACATAGTAAGACTTTTACATATCAGTTTATTTTTGTACGATAAGATAACTCGCTTCTTGCGTCCTCCCATGCTTCCGAATGAAAAAAAGAATGTGGAAGACGCGTAATCCGGCGGAAACTTTCTTGCGATTGGGCTCGGAAAATAATCATGGAGGGCTGCTGTGTCTTTTTACCCCTTAGTCCCTATCTAAGTAGGCTCATTAGACACAGGCTTATTCACATCATTTTAATTTTGTTTTATGATACGTTCGTATACTTACGTTGTTGGTCGGTCTTGTTATTAATCATTTTCTTGTAGCGTGTAGCCGTCTTTGTGTGTGTGTGTTTTCAACGTTGTAGGATCCTCTGTAACGGATCCTCCTTTGGTACTTTCTTCGAGTATCCATTTCCAAACTCGTTTTTGACTGTCTGTGATTGTTCATTCGCTGCAGTTGGTCACTCCGTACAAATTGTTCCTGGACTGTTCTTGGATCAGAAATAGTCACACGATTTATCCTTAAATTCTCCGAGCATTCGTCCTCAGTCTTTCTAACATCGCCGTCGTCATACATAGTTTGTTATTGCGCTTGTACAGTATAGTTTTGGAAGGTGGCTGGAGTTGGCTGGCTTTATCGTGTCCTTCCGCGCGCGCGCACTGCGCTCGAACTTTTAGTATTAGCGACTCATTTATTATGCACGTCTTTGCAAAGTCAGATTTGCAGTGCTACCGAACCCTAGCAAATTCATTCAACGCTACAGAAAGCAAATCAAGAGAAGACATAACTGCAACACTTTATCGCTCGTTGTATTTATAAAATGTTGGCCATGTGGGTGATGCATAGGTTTTGCTGTTCGTTACGTTACATACGTATCGTCTCGTACAATGTTTATTAAAATTTTGCTTAAGATTTGAAAATCTAAGAATTTAAATTTCGCTGGATAATTAGCAAGGTATTGCAGCCGATGACCAGTCGTGCTGCCAGGCGAAGGGTCAGATTCTGAGAGAGAGAGAGAGAGAGAGAGAGAGAGAGAATCCCCTCGCCCCTCTCTCGGCTCAGCGTGTTCGAAAAGTAAACAGAATATAATTAATGCCATCGATATTTTCTTCTGGTGTGGATTTTTCGGTCGTATTTTCTCATGTATCGTCTTAAACATTTGATCAATGTGCATCGAATACCTCTGTGAAATTCTCTTCCAACGCCATGACTCTGATCTCTCTTAGTTCTCCCTTACATGTGGTCCTTGGTTCAGAACTGAACAGAAAGCTTTAAATAACGGTCCGTTATTGTGCAACGCTGTATAGCCTACACTTCAGACTAAGCTTACATTGAGTACCTAAATAGCATAAGACTTTTTTTTTTTTGTTTTTATTTTTACATTTAAAATGTTTCTCAAAATGTCAAAATACTTCATACTCGTGTACATTAAAGACGTCAGAAAGAGAATGTCCTTGAGTTTTTCTCTTTTAATACCGTTTCTGTAAACATTTTTATTTTGGACCGACTGTATTTTTCGTTTCTGTCTAGAGAATGCAAATTTGTTATCTCGTTTATTTTTCGTGTAGTTTATTGTAAAGGCAGTGCGTGTGAAGGCCAGCATTAGTTTGTTATCATAATTTATGTAGCGTATATATTTACGTATAATTAATTATTCTTATAAAATGCGTGTTATCTTTCATTAACAGAATTGTTTGTTAATGTGTGACGACTTTCTGCAGACGTTGTCTACAGACGACTTATACACTGTGGAATAATTAAGGTCATCTGGTCCTTGACGTTGAAGAAAGATTAGCGGTAATAACCTATCACGGAAAAAGGATACATGACGAAAAGTAAGTTAGTGCATTTACACATACAGTCGAAATAACGAATAATAAAGTAAGTATGACGGAAGAAAGCGAGGGAGAAAAGCAGGGCAATGATTAAGTTTTGCAGGGGAGTGACGATACGGAAGTCTGTACATCAACCTAGTGCGAAAGTGAAACGTGGGTCCTACTACGCGCAGTTGCGAAATACGGTTTCTGAGATACGTAGTTAAATATAGTAGGAACGACACAATTAGAAACAACAAGGAAAAACGAGAAGCAAGTGAAAGAAAAACTAGGGAACCTGAATATAGGAGGAAGTAATACTAGTTTCGGTTACGTCTTCAAAGGCCTTCTGAGGTCAGCATTATGACATTAAAGTTGGGAACAAGTATAGTGAAGCGATGTTACACATAGCGAGGAACAGTCGATAAAATCGTTTTAAGTTTTGTAATTATACTTGCTTCGAAGTATATTTTTAAACACGGTATTGTGTGACACTTTTTTTGTTGTGAGATCTGTCAAAGGAAGTGTGAAGCAGACTTGTATCATGCCACTGCGGTCAGCTGTATATAGGCATATTTTTGTGAGTAAATTACAACGAGGTTAGTGGTTTTGAAATTATGGTCACGGAACTGATTACGGCCAAATCTGTTGGGAGGCACCACAAGGCATGACGGACATAGCACGAGCGTGTGTACCGTGTTATATTTATAACTAACGTATCTATCATGTAATGTTTAGAAACGGTACAGACAAAAGAAATCGGATTATTGTAAATCGTTAGTGTTTACAATGATGGACGATGCGAATGCGTTTCTATTATTCGTGATTCAAGGTTTGTTACGCAGAAGACTATTTGTAAGTTTGCATTTAAATAGAAGTGATTTGCTCGTACCATCAAATTATTTCAGTTTTGTTACGTAATGAAGGGACATGGTAATACAGCGGAAATGAGTACCGACCTAGACGTCGTGGATTCGATTTCCAGTAGCACAGTTATGTCATAGAGCTTTTGATGCTTCTCTCTGGGATAATACTGGGCGGCTGAAAAGTAGGCCTAGTGCTGACCATGCTCCCTTCTTTGTAGTATGTACAACAGCTCACGTAGGTAACTTACCCTGGAAAAAGTAAGGGTCTCCGAAGGTACTTCGGTCGTTTAAAATAAGCTATTACGACAACGATGTTGTAGCTGTTATTATCATCATCATCATCATTTTATTACTGAAAATTAAGAAGACAGCCAGGGAATTATGTACGTATACAAAACCAGCTGAATTGTCAGTTTAAAATTACTCAGTGACTATTACAGAAAGACTGACAGGTAAACTGTCCTTGCAATATACGATGGAAATGGTAATAAATTCTACAAACGAATCTACGTAAATTGCTACTTATGAGATCGCATAGACGTAAGTGGAAAAATGCAAAAGTGAC
Organism: Magicicada septendecula; assembly: GCA_034769895.1. NCBI lineage: Eukaryota > Metazoa > Arthropoda > Insecta > Hemiptera > Cicadidae > Magicicada > Magicicada septendecula. Next base: position 120,414,015 of record CM068375.1, on the reverse strand, counting down.
GGCGGTTAAGTAAACGTATGATGAACTAGTTAGAGAACTGGTCTGGACGAAGCTTTAACATTGATAAAACGAATGTACGAATTTGGCAGCAAAACATGCAGTGGGAAATGAATTGGAATGACGTATAACGCTTCAAATATCCGGCACCAGTGTGGTATTCATAGGTTCATACCTACTCTATATTGTAGAACTATATTCTGTATTCTATAGTACTAGAAACTATATTCATAGATTCGTACCATCACGCAAAAAACCAGGTATATTGCGACCCGGGTGAGAGCTGCTTGTCCATCCAAAGATCTTCAATTTCTCGTTCCCTCAATATAGTCTGAATTTCTTCTATCCGGGTGGTAGGTGGTCTTCCTCTTTCCCTTCTTCCTGGCGGGGTCCGTACCATAACTCTCCTTGGCAATCTTTCCTGTGCCATTCTTGTCGTGCGTCATACCATTGTAATTTATGTTTGTTTGTTTGGATAAAATCAACAATTGATTTTTTCACATTCATTCTGTCTTTAATAACTTTACTTCTGATTTTCTCACGTCTGGATACTCTTGCCGAACGTCTCCAAAAGCCCTACGTATCTGTTTACTTTCATTTTAACTACACGTAGTTTACAATACAAATGTTTTGTTAACCAGTCTTTATATCGGTTGCGAAGCGAATTTCGGTTCGCGTATTCGATTGTTCGTTTAGTCGATTACTGAAATCATACGAGCGCGTGTGATATGGTGCGGTGTGTTCAAGGTTGTTCATAGTGCCGTGCGTATGGCCGTTATCTGCCCGTATTGATAGATAATAAGTGTGTTTAATGGCCGTGCGTGTCCTTGACTTTACACAAATGTCGTCTTTTATATGTAATCTGAGGAGGTACTGTACCTATTCCGCTGGAGTGGTAAATAGGGCAAATTTGGTGTATGCATGTGAATGTGGAGGGACAGAAGAATAAAATACCGTAATTCGACGGATGTCAACGGGGATCGTTTTTCTTTTTGACGTTATATTCCAATAAGACTGGATTTTTAAAAATAATTGTTAATAGAACTGAGATAGTTCGGTCACATCCGAAGAATGAATGAGAAATATATAATTAGTAGATGTGAGACGAATAAAAGTAGAGAAGGAGAATAGGAAAACTAGGCAGGATGAAATACGAAAAGCAAGTGAAAAAGACGACAACTGGCAGAGTAACTGAAATTACATAGAACACGAGGAATGGAAAGAAACGTGAAACGTTTCTTCCACGTAGACTGTAGAACAGCTTCACTCCCTTACGGATACGGTTTGCTTTTATACAAGGGGAACGAAACAGATGTACTCAACCGACAGCAGAAATTTGTTTACAAACACTATATAATGATAAGGCAATTTGGAAGTCGTAAAACTTTTAAGTACCTGGCGCTAGTGATGTGTTTTTGAAGACATAATTTTTTTAGGCAACTAGGCAAAGGAATTCCAGGAAAACAAAAATGAAACAATAAGATGGGGTATTTGTAAAATAAAGGTGGAGTCTTGAATAGATTTTTTTCTTTTACATCGTCAGATTCAGTGAACGTTTTATATAGTTCAGTATGTGTGAATCGTACTGGTAGCCATTAACCAAGATGGTTTCTTGGTAGTGAACGTCAGCATCGCATCTCATGAAGTGGGCCTACAAATAACACCAACACGTAGGTGATGACAAACATCGGGACTCCCATTGTACAAATCACGACAGACAGCACTCTGAACTGCGATGACTGTAATGTTTTAGGTCATATTATTAAGCCAAATAAAGGGAACCAAACGTTGGGAGATTGACAAGAGATGGAAGGTGGGTGCTGGTCGGCAGAATCTTGAAAGTTAAGTTCATCATCACCATCACCACTCCAAGGACTAGGTCATAGACCTATTCCTTCTCGGTCTGCCGACATCTCTCTTCCCAGTAGGGTGATAACCCAAGGCAGCCACAGGTAGACGGATATCAGGCATGAGATTCAAGTGTTCACACCATCTCCTTCTCTTGTCTTCAATCTTCTGGTGCGATGATAACAATGTTTAAATCGCGTCTAATATCCTCGTTCCTTCTCCATTCCAAGAGGGAACGACCTTGCGTCGCTCTTAGAAGTTTCATTTCGGCTGCCTGAATCCTCTGCACGTCCCTTTTACCAAGAGTCCATGTTCACTACCATACAGGAATGTAGGGATAGCCACAGTTTTATAAAATTTAATTCGGGTATCCTTCCGTATTTTTATTTTTCAAGTACCTATGAATCGTTCCACAGATGCATCTAAATTTTGTTGGCTTGCTATCCCAATCAAATATTTCCAAGCTATTTAGTAGCTTAATTATTTCCAAACTCATACGAGCCTCGGAAATCGGATGGGAAATACGGCAAGTTAAGTTATATTTTAAATATCAAGAGCGTTCCACTGAAGGTAAGAGCTGAAGTGTCTAATGAAAGCGTTTTTCCTGAGCATACATACTATGCAAAAGTGGACACGTACCAAGAAAGCTATGAACAAAATATCAAAGATGCAACTAACAGTGGAAACACAAATGCTGGGTTGGAAAAAAGTACAGTGTAGAACACAAGTGAGATGGGAGTCAACGTACGTGAACGGCGGGATTAGTGTGGAGAAGATTGGCGACGGACGGAACGTCGTTAAAGAGACTAGACGAGAACTGGCCCAATAGAATGGTTGTTGAACCCGACTGAAATAAGAAGAAACGTGAGAACCTTCTCGTACTTCAGTGTCGAGATGAATTTTTCGGTGTTGTATTTGTTGTCGACTGAAAAAATGATGAGTTTATAAGATAGAAACGAAGAAGTAACAGGAGCCGTTCAGTATTGACCGTTTAAAGCCGGCTACAGACTAGTTGTCCATCATCTGAAAGTTCTCCTCTCCCGGGCGACAATACTGTCTCTCGGTATCGTAATAACGAACGCTACTTGCATCATTGTGGTCGTGAAGTAGTGACGGCATCATGTACAGTAGTGATCGTTTATTATGACTAATCAGATGGTCTGTTTATCGCGTTTATTAGTCGCGCAATAGTATTGGTTTATTGGTTTGTAATGTATGTTGTATAATTGCCACTGGTAACTACATTTGCTATGTGCGGCGTTAATGATATGTAGCAGTTTGTTGACACATGATTTATATGTCTATTTTTATATACACACTGATCCTAAAGTCATTGTGGTGTGATCAAGTAATCTGCGCGCACCGCGCGGTTGTGTAGATAATTGTCATTTTTATATTATAATTTATGTATTAAATGCATCTGTACATATTATTGTCACAATATTACTTTTAAAAAAAGCAAAAAGAAAAAACACTTTACAAGACTTTTGTTTTATGAGGGGGTTAGCCGTGTCCCCTTGGAAGCGCTGTGCAAAAAAATAATTTCCATTGAAGAGAGAGAGAGAGAGAGTGATTGGCGGAGAGTAGTTAAATTAAAAAATATAGATACGTTTACCCTATGTTTTATTAGTATATCCTGTACGTTAGTGTATACTTTAAGCTATACATTATTTTATACGTCGACTAAGATACATCTGTGTATACCAATTTGGTATGAAAGAGATTGGAACAGACAAAATTCTGAATCTCTCTTGCGATCAATATTTCACTCTGGTATCTCTGTAAAGTCATGCAATTATTGTGGATAATCAAGTGCCTCTGCCATCCATGTGTCGTTGAGATGTGGTTCTTCTTCTTCTTCTTCTTCTTCTTCTTCTTCTTCTTCTTCTTCTTCTTCTTCTTCTTCTTCTTCTTCTTCTTCTTCTTCTTCTTCTTCTTCTTCTTCTTCTTCTTCTTCTTCTTCTTCTTCTTCTTCTTCTTCTTCTTCTTCTTCTTCTTCTTCTTCTTCTTCTTCTTCTTCTTCTTCTTCTTCTTCTTCTTCTTCTTCTTCTTCTTCTTCTTCTTCTTCTTCTTCTTCTTCTTCTTCTTCTTCTTCTTCTTCTTCTTCTTCTTCTTCTTCTTCTTCTTCTTCTTCCTTCTTCTTCTTCTTCTTCTTCTTCTGTCCCCCCCCCTCAAACACTTCAGCACTGCTTACACCGCGTGTCCTGCGTTGCTGTGTATTTTTCACCAGCACCGTGTCTCGGAGCGCTCTAATCATTCCATGTGTCGCCTGAATAGTCCTTGATTCGAGACTATACAAAGCTACGCACACACAAAAGAGGGTGCGATTATTTTTTCACGTGTGCAGTCTTTCATGAGGTTAGCAGCGTTTTTCTTTTTAATAAAATAACTTTTTTCCTTTCCTGCTGATATAATTAGTGAAGCTTCCATTGACTTAGGCAATCCACGTTGTTATTTGATGAAAGTTTTCATGTGCCTCAGCCGCACATCGTATGAGTGAAACGATTTTCTCTTTCGCACAGTCACAATGTTTGTTTAATTTTTTATCTGACTGTACGACCTTTAAGATTTGTCGTGTAAAAAATGTAATAACTGATCAAAAAAAAAGAAAGATATAGACATCAAAATGTATTTAAATAAAAATAAACACGTAGGCGTACAAAAAACATCACATACATTAACCACAATCATAAAGAAGCACTGTAATCCCATAGATTTTGGCGGCTATAAATAGCTTTACTTGCGCGTTTTTATGACCTCGGTTTTTTGTGTACGTGTTTTTGTATACTATCCGTGACTTTTGTGTGCGTTGATAGAATATAGCTTTGTTAATCTAAGTGGGTTTTCTGAAGACGGTCTCGTTTGGTTTTAAATGTTGAAATTAAATCCCCTGCTTTTTTCTCCTGGTGGACATCCATGGGAGAAAAAGAACGCTAGACTCATAGGCTAGGTGTTTCAAGGTACGGGTACGTAAATTCTCCATTCTCTTTCAACAACATACAAGTCTTACTTGGTCATTTACATATGCACAAGCTGTATTTTTATAGCTGTCTCTGGAGATATAAAAAATGTGGAAGGCCTAAATCTTCTTTTCTATGACGACGATTTCTGTAACCTTAGTCGTATCTCGCTTCGTCATATCGGCCCCGGTAGTGTCAGTCACGTTCTTTTGCCCTTTGCTGTTGCGTCTTCAACGCCAACGGTCGAGGTCATGCTTGGATCCGCTCACTTGCTTCATTCTTCGCCTATTCGCCATCTTTCGTTCTACTTGCTATTTACCGTATTTGATCTTCTGGTCGCTGAATGTGATCAAAACAAATATGTTTTAGAATTACAGGTCTCCATATATTCCCCCTTACGTTTAAAAACTTCCCTTAACTTTTCGATTTGTTAAACGGTCGGTTCTCCAAATTGCAGCTGATATTTTCCAGTAAATGTTTTTCCCTACTTCATTTATTTCAATTCCAGTTTGGCAGCCTTGTAAACGTTTTCAAAAATAACTATGACTACGATGGTTTTCGTTTCTTTAAAAGTTTTCTCATTCCACTTTCCGTTATTGAAAAGTCGAAATAGTTTTGTTATTCAAACTCGCGTTTGTCCACTGTGGTACTTTCATAATGTAATCGCGTTATTGCGAATTACGATAAAATTAAGTAATTGTACGCGGTTTTCCTTGCGGCATAATTACTGCGCGACAACTCGGTAGATGGAGGGGATTTCTCCCGACGCAGTAGCAACACCGCCGCCGCCCCACCGTTTGTGGGCGTCCTTGCTCTAGTAAACACCGGTACAGTCTTGTCGTGTTAAATTGTTAACTGTTAGAGGATAGTAGTTTGTTGTGATGATTTATGCGGGCCATTAGTGCGGCCAGACTATGAGACGTAACAATACAGTCGACTTCCCTGTATCACGAGAGAGGATAATAATTATAATACGTAATTTCAAAAAAAAAAAATTATGAAAAACTTCCATTCGATAGCTTTTTCAGTTTCGTATTCTGTGTTTTTAGATCTTCTGTACATATGCCGCGCCATTTATTTGGTGTTCCCTTCATTCTGCCGCCTGTCTTTTGACTTGAAATTTCTAAATTATCGAGTTTGTTATGGGAACTGTCGCACCTGTACAAGTCTCTGTACTTTTGTGACTTTCAGTGAGATTGAAGTCTTAATCCGCCAGTAACACTGGTCTACAAAAAAAAAACTTTTTTTGTCCCAAAGACTTTATTGGCTGATTTATATAGTATTTTTTGCGCTAAATTCAAAAATGCCAACCATTTTTCTCTATCACGTAAGGGTTTCGTGTGACAGTAGGTAAATATTTTACATTAATAACATTTACAGTAAAGAAATTAATCAATGTTCAACGTACCTAAAAGGTGTTAGTTGCAGATTTCCTGGAGTACTTTGCATCAGGAACATCCCTTTTGAGAGTCCAGCAGTAATCTGCTAACATATTTGAGCTCCACTTCCCTTGATACCTTTTTTCCATGCTTGAAATGTCTTGATGAAAGCGTTCACCGTGTTTATCGCTTACGGCTCCCAGGTTTTCCGGAAAGAAATCCAAGTGAGAGTGGAGAAAGTGGATCTTGAGAGACATATTTCAGCCTAAATGTTCGTATGCTTTCAGCAGCTGATTTACTAGATCCCTGTAGTTGTCTGACTTGTTGTTGCCTAAAAATTGCGTCACTACATTCTTGAAAGAAATCCATGCACGTTTTTCTAAGTCATTCAACCGTCCTTCAAAATTTTCATCTTTTATTAGTTCTCTTATTTGTGGTCCTACGAAAATTCCTTCTTTAATTTTTGCATCACTAATTCTGGGGAACTTTTCCTTCAGATACATAAAACCTCTTCCATTTCTGTCCATTGCCTTCACGAAATTTTTCATCAAACCTAATTTGATATGAAGAGGTGGAAGGTAGATCTTTTTGGGATCAACTAAATGAGCATTCATAACATTTTTTTCACCAGGTGTGAGAGATTTATGTGAAGGCCAGATCTTCTTTTTGAAATGACTTTTGCGATCTCTGCCGTCCCACTCACATAAAAAGCAGCAAAATTGTGTGTATCCAGTCTGTAAACCTAGCAGCATAGCGATCACCTTAAGGGCTCTCCACATATGTTCCAATTGAATTTTTCATACATTATCTTGTCTAGAATAATCTTCATATTTTCATAAGTTTCTTTCATATTAATAGCATGTGCTAGTGGAACTGATGGAAATTTGTTTCCATTGTGAAGAAGGACAGCTTTTAGGCTAGTTTTAGACGAATCACTAAACAAACGCCATTCCTCTGGATTATGAGAATGTCTTAGAGTAATCCATCACTGATAAAATATCATTACAATACACAAAATCCCCTTCTTGAGAAAAAAGTTCTTGAAATCCTCTTGACGATTTCGAAAGTAGCATACCTTAGTTCCACGATCAAAAAGGTTCCACCCTTTTAGTCGTGATCCCAAAAGTTCTGCCTGATTTTTGGATAAATGTATATCACGCATTAAACCATTTAGGTCTCCTTGTGTCAATAAATGAGGCTCGTTAGAAACTTCAAAACTTGGATCATGTCGATCAGAGTGATCTTCATTCCGATCCTCTTCAGAGCTTGGATTTTCATTTATATCGATTGATACCGGGTGATTTGGTATTGGGATATCATCGCTGTGGAGAACAGGTCGAATCGCTGAAGGTATATTGAGATATTTCAAAGTGTGTTTCGACTTACTTGTTATTCCCGTTGTATTTGTTAAACAAAAATAACAGTCGGAAGAATGATCTTTTGGCTCTCTCCACACCATGGGAACTGCAAATGGCATATGGCGAGAGCCGTTTGCCCACCCCGTTAAAAGCCTTGAACAAGTAACACAACAAATATGGGGGGCCCAACTCTTGTCCTGATCTCCTACCTTGCAACCAAAATAAAGTTGATAGCACTTTTTTATTAAAGGGGTAAAGTTCCGCCTGTGAAGTTTAAAAGTCAACTCACCACACACATAACAAAACGTGTCCGGATGGTTTAGGCACTTGCGCGGCATTTTTGAATTTTCACACAAATAAAAGCTACTAATACAGAACAATAACACAGTCTTTAAGGTAAGATAAACAATACGAGTTGTTTATAAAAGAATACACTTGCACGCCTCTGTATGTTCGTAAACTAAGCACAACATAACCTCCAAGCACACTACTGCACAAATGTTCACCACAGCCACACATATTACATCACAGCAAGAATCAACGAATACCAAACGTTTAAAAAACAATCTACCAGGGTGCAGCGTTTATAACTTCGCAACTAACGTTGTATATCGGCAATACTGAGGCAGCGAAAGTTGAAAACGTACATATACGTGATTACTGAATTTGGCCCCTCAGAGAAAAAACGTATATATACGTGATTACTGATCAAAGGGTTAACCGAAGTCTATATGCCACACGTAGTATTTGTTTTCATTTCCTCACATAAATAAACAATACGTGCTCCAAGTCAATACTGTAGTAATATTTATTGCAAAATAATACAATTTCCAACATAGAAAATTGAAAAAAAAAACCTATTCTTATATCTATAAAACTATACGTGATAGCAAAATTTTGATAGCAAAACTGGATTCCTCGTATGAAAAACATAAAATAAGAATCACATAAAATTTTGTCTGGGACAAAACATGTGTTTGACCAGTGTAATCGTTATTCCACAGACCCGTAAACTATTCTCAGAACTGACCTTTTAAATATTTTATACGATTACATTGAAAAGTATCGCTTTTATAGACGTCAGAAGTGTAAATTGTTAAAAATAAACTCTCCCATGCCTACAATTCAATATAGATATATTCCTGGAGAAGAAGCTGTCACTTTACAATACGTAAAAAATTAAAAAACGAAACTTTAAGAACAGTTTGGTTATTGATGTAAGTACATGAAAGAAAATACGATAGAAAATTGTCCGCCCTCAAAACATAGAATTAGCAGTCAGCAGCACAATAAAAGAGGACGACCGATTAGCCTTTGTGGAGAGTTGAAGCGGATACATAGATGATCGGGAAAGAAGAGCGAAGAGATAAAAACGAAAGCTAGGGTGGTAGAAATCCAGATGTTATGTGACTCGATTATATTAATGTATTTAATATAAGTTAATAAGGAGTAAGGTACAACAAAAAATTTGCAAGTCGTCCATAAACGTAGGTCTCAATTATATACACAACAGTAGATAAAACACACCGCAGTACAAAGTAAATCATACCATAACATTGCCATAGCCCATTTATTACACTGTTATACTATAATCAGTGAATTGCTAGGGTCCTTTTATCCTGCCAACCCTCTCTCTCTTTATGTTACTTTTTTATTTCTTTCCATTTGATGCCTCTTTTTGTGGCGACTTCATGCTTTCCAGCTTCTCTGTGGTCTTGGTTTTCCATTTCTACTTGTACTTTTGTTTTATGTACTCTTTTATTGGTTATTTCCTCTACATACGGTAAACAAGTCTAGACCACCTTAGCTGACTTTACAGTGGTTTGGCTCCATCTTAAGCTACTATCTAATTGTCTCATTTTATATTCTACCCGTAACTGTCCGAATCTCTTTATTGTTAGAAAATGCCCCATAATTCAGTTGTATGCAAAGTTGTTGGCCTTGTCATCATATGTGTTCTGTTTTAACGTTTTATTTCATAGCATCGTCTATTATTCGTAATTTTTAAAACCTGTCGTCAATTTTCAAACCAAACGTCAAGTTTCCTCAACTCGTAGTCCTTCAGTCTTCGACTGGTTTGTACCCTCCCTGCATATACCCGTGGTGCGTGTGGTACTGAGTCTCTCACAGGTATATGGGACCTACAGTTTAACGCCGGATCCGAACGGCATAGTTGGGGAAGGTTTATACTAAGCAGGATACCTCTCGCTGGTTTGCCATTGCCTTACGAGGGGGAACGGTCGTATCTAAATCAGATGGCCCCCGGCGGGAATTGAACCCGCGCCGACAGCGTAGCAGCGCCTCACGCTAGCCACTACGCCACGACCGCTCCTCAACCTCAACTATCGTACCCAAATGTTCGACGTTCTTCACTTATTCGATTCCTTTCATTCAGTATGATGTGGACTGTCTTATTGTCAGTAGTTATGATTTTGTATTTGCTCAGTTAGGGTATATACGATTGTAAACGTTTTTTGCTCTTCAATGGTATTTATTAAGACAATAAATAATTCAGTGCAGTAATGTCTTACTGCTTACTAATACGTTGTGATTGCCGGATTGGATACGCTTTGTGGGTCCTGTACAGGCTTATTTACGGTGTGTTCTATAAAATCGTTCGGAATTTGGACCGTCAACTTTCGTGGTCGAGTAAGCAAGAGGTATCGGTGTTCAGTCTTTCTTACAACGGTTGTCGTTATGAAAATAAATCCTTTCTTAAGTCCGTCGTATTATGAGTTCACATAATCCGTAATTAGGTGGTTAGTTAAGAGTTGCAGCGATTTTGCAATAAAATGACGAAGCGTTGCTTGAATAACAAAATCAGCAGCGGTAATTGTCTCATTAGAAGCGTTTGCTGCCACTAGAAAGCTGAGGTAAACGGCGTGTGACCAAACTATGAATAAATGAGGTAAACTAATCACAATAATTAATGGAGAAACGAGTTACACATTGTAATCGTTAGTTGATTTTATGCGTTGATTTTCAGTACTTCCTTGCAGGCATTTATAACTGTCATTTGATCATTTCGATGGAAAAAAACTAATGCTTGCTAAAACTTGGATTTCCCAGTAGCTACGTATGAGTCTGGGGCGTGAACATTGAAACAAGCAGATACCAAAATAATTGAAGATGTGATTCTGAGAGCGTAATTGGTGGGGCTCGGATAGTACTTGTTTATTATATAAACTGTAGACGAACGGTACGTTGTTAAACCAGGTTGGTGAGGTACACACGATTTACTTTGAACACGTAACCAGAAGCAGCAGGCTAAGATAGAAATTTCATGCCGTTTAAGCAGATATCTAATGGGATGGGCGGAAAGAAGGACATTATGTGATGGAGAGAGGTCTGGCGACGCAATCAGATGGTGAGTGGATGAATGGACAGAAAGTAACTGTACAGTTACAGTATTTTGTCCGTATCATGTGCAGAGATACATTAATCGGTCGATTGAGACATATTAAGACGATTGAGTAAAAACATTGACGGACCTGAACCGCGGACTTTTGTTGGCAAGTGTCGTTTGTTGGTTTTGGATGCAAACTTCTGAAATTATCGTTTGAAATAGTAAGATTAGTTATTTAAGTAAGATTTTATACGTTACATTACACGTTCAGCTATTAAATACAGTGGTAGTGCATGTAACCGAATTTTTTATGGGATTCAGTTACTAGTTAAAAGATGAACTTCAAGTGGAACTTGATTTCCCTTTCGTGCGGCGTGCCCCTACTATAAAGAAGTGTATAGTGTCTAATGTATCATGTATGTTTGAGGAGTATACAGTATGTCAGAATTGGCGGAGAGATCATCCAGACTAATTAGCTGTGAAACTGCACAATTAACAGAGTGGGTGATGGGATTTGGACCATTAAACCACCCTCAACCTTTTTGAGAGAGTTCTACGTTATTTGATAAGACCCGCGTGCTGCCAGATATTCACCTAAAGAACATTTATCGTTGTAGGACCCCCCCCCCCCCCAAGAAATTAACCGTCCAACAGACGGTTAGTGGGAAATCAAAAACTTCTGGGAACCGCTAAATACTGAGATACTGGCGGAATATCACAAACTCAATGCCAGCATCGTCAGTCATGAGTCGGTACGTTTGAAATGAACACAGAAAAGCAGAAAGGTGTAGATAAGCCTTGTTTTTAGACAAGTTGTGTAGTAGTAAAACAATGGCTGAATCAATAATTGTGTATGTTAATAGCTAGAGACGCCGACGATAATTGGTTTGCAGCACTTGTGTCAACGAGTATAAACAATAGAGCAGTCGATCAACTTGGTGTTTACTTTCGAGATCACAGTCAAACGTATTAGGTTTTGCAGAAACTGTTCGTGCGGTAATGTTAGATATCGTTATTAGCTTACAGTACTCCGTGGCCGTGGCATAATTATTGAGAGAGCTGAGACAAAAGTCTGTAATTTGTTAACCGAAATAAGACGTATGGCGTTTTGAGGCCAGGCGGCTGTTTTCAGTCCCAAGCCAGCATGGATCCAACTGAGATCTTGTGTACGAATAGGCCCGTAGACATTAACTTCAGTTCATATGCACAACTATGACGTTTCAGGGGTTGGCCTTTAAAACTACTGGCCACTCTGGTATACGTGACAGAAACGTATCGTACTGTTACGTGCACGACAGAAGGACATATTAATAGATTTGGGACGGCAAATGTAGGTACGATGGCTTTCAAAACAGACCCCCGAATGTTTGAGCAGTCGCACAAACTGTGGATAGAGCATATGCACTGAACCATGGTCGGCTCTAGTAGAAGGCCGTAATATTAAACGTGGCAACACTGGAACCAACTGATAGTTGAGGACGACTAGACAGTCTCTTAATTTATGTATTTCAATAATCAAATCGCGTCAATTTTAGGTCCCGGTTAACTGCATTTTTATAATTCTTCATTTTTGCCAATTAAAAGCTTATTATGTAAAATACTGTTATATTATTTAATAAATATAATAACTCATTCATATGATACGAATTCAATAATTCGAACAAAATTAATTCATTAGGCCTAACACTAATTCACTAATTTCTTCAACTTAAACGTATAGTACTAAGTGCGCACATACCTATAATTTATATTTAGCTATAAATAAGCGTACTCATGATTTTAGTAATGCTATGAAATTAAATCAAAATATGACATGTTCACTTTAGATATTTTATTACACAATGCTTATAGGCCTCAGACGCAACGTTGCCACGTTTAATATTCCGGCCTTCTACTAGAGCCGGCCACGACTGAACCCATGAGGAGAAGTGTTACACGAGGACAGGCGAAATCATCGATCCTCAAATGGAGAAAAAGAAGAAAACGTTGGTATATCTGCAGAATATACAATCAGACAATCGCTACGCTAATCCACATTTAATTTTCTCCATCTGATGACGTTAGAAAGTCTTCTCAGATGTTTTTTAGTCGCTTCAGAATCGTGAACGGCCATCGTCTTTCAGCATCCGCGATAATTTATACACATAAATGGAAGAAAGCGTACCGCACTAACTCGGATCGTGTCTTCTAAACAAAGGAAACTCATATTGGGATAGGTCAGTGTTGCCTCCACTTAATATGCTGCTACAGTAGCCCCCTGGTACAGTGATACCTCGTTAATCGGGACATGTTTCTCACCGGTGAATGTTTACACACGAGGATATCCTTACGTCCTTCATTCAGTGATGTGCTACCGAGCATATTAAGTAAATGGCAATATTTAATTCAGCGGAGACGTACTTATTGATTATTTTGAGTTTGAGACATCCTGTCATGTTACTGTGTCCTTCATTTTTTTTCTTTTTTAACCCTCCGAGTTTGGCAGACTCCCGTAATCAGCTGGATTATAATTGAAGCGTTATTATTTTCGTTATGATCCTTGTGAATTAACAAATACAGCTCTTGTTAGCTTTCGTGTAATTTAGTTACAGTATCGAAGATGATGTTATATTGACTTCAGAAACACCAAAACCTAACAACTTACCAGAAGTTATGTATGCAGGAGGGAACAAGCACTCCGTTTGGATAACTGGTAGGCAGACGTCTGACCGTGTTTTCATACCGATAACAAACGTCTGAAGCCGAGCAGTAGGAAGAAATCCTCGGAACCAACTAGTAGCAGTGACAAGCAGTGATGATTAGCTGAATTTTTTTATAAGATCAAGAGCGTTACAGCTAACTCGTCGATTCGACCTCTGATTCCGACCAGTTGTCACAGGAATGGTGCCAAGTAAAAACCAAGTTGGATTAGGCTACTTAGTTGGTGTTTTCCTTCATCTTTATGTTCGAGTTCCGTCGTAGATGTTGATTCACATTGCAGATGAGTCTTTAGTTTTCAGAGTCGTGCATGCATGCATACATACATATATACATACATCCAATAAATGTAATTGTAACTTTTGAAAGTTCGTTGCGGAAAACAATCGAGGGGAACACTGAAAAAGTTCAAACGCGAGACCTGTACATTCACAAAAAACAGTTTCCTCAGATGGCGAACACGGACAGAAAATAAACGTTGAGATAATGAGATTAATGATGTAAGCAGGGTGGTGACGCTACCAGAGTTACACAAGAGAGAGGCAAATGAATGATCTAAGGGAAGCTTACGGTCGATAAAAGTTAGTTGCAAGAAACCTGTTGACATTATAATGTTTTGGTAATTATTTAAGTGCTATTGTGTTTTACCCTAATATCACAACGTTGTATGAAGACCACAAGGCCGTAAGACTGAGAACAACGGGAGTAGAGACTAAGACGCACAAAGCATCCAATAATAATGAAACAGAATAGTTTATCGTCGTAATTACGTTTCTAGCGTTCTCCGATTTTTTCGATTCTGTCTCCATGTTGGTTGGTGTTTCATAAATCATCTTCAGGTACTTCCCCCCCCCTCATACTGTTTGTATGAGGCCGTTCTCTCCAGCTTTTCCTTGGCTAGGCAGGATTTTTGCCTTGGGGTCGCCAGTTTAACACTTGTTCAGGCATACTGTGTTCGGCTAATCGTTGAACATGTCCATAACAAATCATGTGTTTATTTCTGATATCGCTTAAGTTTTAACTGGTAATTTCTCTTCTAGATTATCATTTCTCTTTTTTATCTTCCGTCTGCTCATCTCCCAAAATCCATTAGGTCGCTTTATTGGAATCAGTTTTATACTCCTTTAAAAATGTGGTAAAAGGGTACTAGCTTTCTCCACCAAATGTACGCATAAAAAAGCTGTGTGGTACGTGTGATTAAATTTATTCCACCAAGCTCGAGTACCAGCGAAACCTGGTGTACATTTACGAATCACGGTTCAATGCTTTCGTTGTCCGTGATGAACGTCGTGTTCACAGTTCTTGATGTTGGAGGGTGTAATTTTTTGTTGTACAGTATTTTAATGTTCTTTCTCCAAGGTCGAGATGCAGTTGCTGCATTTGTCATATCGCAATTTACATTTAAAATATTCACAACGCGGAATATGTCTGCTCTCGGATAGTGGCAATCTCATTAGTGCGGTGTAATACCCTGAGGCGGTGACAGTTTACGTGTTGGTGCTGTTATCGGGGAGAAGCGCTGTTGTTTTGTACAGGAATTATTTTTGTCTCGGCACTCGGATTATGCAATCGCAGTTTGTTATTTCTGGAATGCGCTTCGACGCTTCGGTGATTTTATTTACCTGTAAATGCTGTGCATAGTTTAAAAATATACTGCTCGCTGTTTAAATATGTTTTTCTTAAAACTTATATATACCCTACATGTCCGCTTGCAGAGAGAAAGAGAGAGAGAGAGTATATGGATTAAACACGCGCACGCGTTTCGTCACGTATTAGGCTAGGTACACACGGGCGTAGCGTCGACGCGGCGTTACCGCCCGGCGGTTCAACAGTACATAGAATAAGATTAGCTAGTACACACGGTCGGGCGTTAACGCGGCGTTGACTCTGCGTTGGTTTTTGTCACCGCTGGGACTGCTGCAACGCGGCGTTGACGCGCCGTTGAGAGCGGTGTGCTAGTACATTGGCAGCATTGAACGACTACACACGGGCGTCGACGCAGACGATTTTGGTTTTCTGTGACGTGCTCTCTTTCGTTTTATTTTTCTTATCCATGGCTGAATCATTGGACATAGAACCTTTGATCGAAGAAGTGAAGAAATACAGGGAAATTTGGGACGTGAAGTGTGAAAAGTATCATAATAAACACGCCAAAAGAGCAGCGTGGTTAAAAATTTGTGCCGTATTTGAACCACAATTTGAAGAAATCTCCCTATTTCACTTATAAAGTAGTCAGCCCAAGTATTTCTCATTACATTCAAGGTGTTTCCTCCTTGTGTAATTTCTGGCCTTTCCCTGCTGTTTTGCAATCCCTCAATAGTTAAAAAAGTATCTTCAAATTTATAACCGTCCCTATTTAGCGTAAAATTATGTAGGCTGCAGCAAGCTTTGACTATACTTAAAGCTAAATCAAGGTTTCCGTTGAGGGGTCTGTGCAATATTCTCCACTTGTTGCTTAAAATTCCGAAAGAACATTCGACATACCTTCTAGCTCGGGATAATCGGAAGTTGAATATTCTTTTCTTATGAGCCAGATATTTGCCACTATACGGGCGTAATACATGCTGTGACAAGGAAAATGCCTCGTCACCAACAAAAACATAAGGCATGACTGGGTGATGTGTTCCGGGAAGTGTATTACCGTTCGGTATATTTAGCTCATTATTTTGTAGCTTGCGGTTGAGACTAGAGTTCTGAAATATGAAACTATCAGAATCCTTGCCGTAGGAACCAACATCTACATACAGAAATCTATATTTTGCATCAGCAACTGCCAATAATACGATTGAAAAATAGTGTTTATAGTTAAAATACAACGATCCACTGTCTTCTGGTTTCAAAATGCGGATGTGCTTTCCATCAATCGCCCCCTACCAGTTTGGAAAATTTGCTTGCTGTTGAAACGTCATAGATATTTCGTTCCATATATCCTCTGTGAACGGTGGAAAGCATTCATCTTGTAGAACTGTCCAAATAGCCGAGCATGTTTTTCTTATTATTTGACAAAGAGTTGAATAGCCGATCCTATACGAATAGTGTAATTCTTTAATCGTGCATCCACTCCCAAGGTATCTAAAATCAGACAAAACTCGTGTAATTTATCATTAGTAGTGTTAATGTAACTTTAAAACTTAATGTAATAATATTATTTTCGTAAAATGAGATTGAATTGTTTTCCTGTTTTAGGGAAAATGGAAGAATGTGAAGGACAATTACAGAAGGCCTGTAAGCCATTAATTACGGAAGGAATTAATGGAAAGCCAATATGAGCATGAATTACGGCTAAAATAGGAGACCAGTCATTGTTCTGCCATATCTGAAATTATTTATTTAAAAATTATTTCTCTGTGTATTGTTTTTGATGTACATTTTTTGGGTACAATTTTTTAAACCTACAACTAAACTTATCATATGATGATCAGTTATACAAGTATTAACTATGTTTGCAGTAAATTTATGGATATTTCTAGCTATAATCCACACATGATGTATAAAAGTAGCACTATTTAAAGTTATCCGTGCAAGTTTGTAAAATGATTGGCACAACCCAAGATTAGGGATTACATGGACGTGAGAAATATAACAAAATAACGTAATATATAAAATAATTTTTTAACTTTGTTTGTTCGAGTAAAGATTTTGCACAGTTAATAATTTTGCACAGATATGCATATTGTAGGGAAGAAGAAACAATGTGAAATTGCACTTACCTCAGTGTTACAGCACACATTTCCACCGGATTGACTGCAAGTCTCAGTTTGTGTCTCGGCAACGTATCACATATCCGATTCTGCTGGAGAGTTCATCAAATGATCTTCTTCTCATTCGAAAGTAGTTGAAAAATTTGTCTTCATCGTTGCACAAATCAGTGAATTGGGACGTGAATGCACCTTTCAAAAGCCTAGCACTAACCAATGGATGTGCCCAAAACCGCCTATTTTTTTTTTCATTAAGTATCTATTAACAACATATGCAAATGCCACCTTCTTCTTTTGATACAATTCTAACTCCATTGCACTTGAAGAATGGTGACCGACGGGAGCGGACTTGATGCTGTGGAGGGGATAGCAACGCCGCGTTGACGGTGCTCTACCACCGCTCGTGTGAACTACCGCTCAACGTTGGCCGAGCGGTAACGCCGCGTCGACGCTACGCCCGTGTGTACCTAGCCTTAAAGCGCTGACAGTCCAGTCAATTTTACTTTCATGTTCCGTAAGGAAATGGAAGTATGGTGATGGCGAAAAAAATCGTGTTCGAGATAAGGGCTGATTCTGATTGTACTACCCTCAAAACATGAAGAAAAGTCATTTTTCGAAATGTGTGTGCGTGCGTCTGTGTGTAGAATTTTTTCTATGGCGAACGATAACTACCGTAAATTCAAACGGAATCAAATAATTTTTTGCATATGTGCCTGAGTTGTATAGAGGACTCGAGGCGAATTGATTTTGGTGAAGATTGGTTAAGGGGAAGGGGTAGTTTACCTGCAACGTTTTATGTTTTAACAAGAGTAAATTGTACTTGATTTTTATAAATAAAGTATCCTGAAAAGAAGGTCATAATAATCCATTCTAGAAAGGTAGATAAAATATCTATAAATGAAAAGGCTTGTTGAAGGGGAGGGGATAATTTTGTTATGTGTACTACGTTATCGGCAACAAAGAAGTAGTTTGTTGTTAAAATTCCTCCCCGGGCTGTTTGGGCGTGGCCCGATGTTTTCTGCAAAACCAGACGTTTCGGCAGTGCCATCGACTGCCATCATCAGTGAAAATCGAGTATAACGTGAGGTGGTATACGTTAGCTACAGTACTGTGGTTAAGGCTCACGCAAGAAGTAGAAAGAATTAGTTCCAATGAAAAGATTTCATTTCGAAAATGATTTTAAATATAAATCTTAGAACATGGAAGTCATGTATAGTTCTCGATACCAATTTTTTACGGGGTTTGGTTCGGATTATTAAACATATGGCATTCCCGCAGCAGAATAATAGAAAATAAATATTGAAAGTACTATCACGTTTATATTAAGACTAAAATATGATACTCTATAGAATAGTGAGCCAAAATTATTTTACTTTAGTAACAAAGGTAATTAGTTTAGCCTACGTAATACAAAGAATTTTGTATTAGTATAATGTATTATAATTTGAATTATTAAAAGCAAATTAAGCTCTTCACGTTTTACACAGTTTTTAAACATAATCTTAAAACACCAACAATAATATAGTGTTTTCTGTATAAATAATAGTATCGTGCATGCTTTCTGTCAGTATTGATCGCACATCTTGATTCCTTATATGTCGTGTATTTTTCCCATTTTAAGTTATAAATTTCTTTTTTCTTAATTTACGTTATATTCCTTACGTTACTGATTAATTTACTTAAAATGCATAAAACTCTCTTTACGATTCTCTGTTTTAGTTTATAACTGTAAATTCATTATAAATTCAGTAAACGTAGGCCTACTTAGTGTACGTTCTGATTACCACGGTCGGAGTGTGAAGGTTTCACCGTATTTATGACGTACTCCTACAAGTAAAGCGTGTTACTTACTTATTTCAGACGTTTACTGAATTGAATCGCAGCTGTTTTGTGACAATTTTACTTACGGAATGCAACAAGAAACTGCCTTTATCACTTTTTATTCCGGTAATTTGATGATCGTAAATGCGATGGTTTCACGTGGCCTTCTACCCGTTTTGCCATCCACCAACGTGTGTTCCGTCCGATTTTAGAAGAGACCGTTCCGGAGGTGCGTTACGTATAGTTTGTAGAGTAAACAAGAGACTGGACTACGCTCAGACACTTCGATCTGTTTTGGAAAATTTTCAAAGGTGGAGACACTGGCAGACGATAGACGATATTCTCTAATCCCTTTAAACAGTGTGGAAATTCTCTGTTCTTTGTTTTTCATGTGATAATACCGTTGTTAACTGTATTCTTCGGTTATGTTTACTGTAATAGTTATGTGTACATTTCACTATTGTAGCTGAAGATGTTCACAAAACCACTGAAGTTATGAATCAGTGGACGTCGGATTTAACTCACGAAAGAACAATTTAAGAGTAATAACCAAGTTATGGCCGTGAACAACTCAAAGGACGCAATGAAGACTTGATAATCCGAACGAAGACCAGAGGTAGTTTCGCATCATAAAAATGACCGGATTTCCAAACTCGGAATTCCTGCAGCAGAGTAACGTAAAATAAATTATAGAAAAGTGCCTGCGAGGTGAGACCAATGCAAAGGAAAATCAGAGGTGGGTCTAGAAAAACGTGGTAGAAGAATATAACATAAGCGGAAAGTTGGTGACAACAGTTGACAGAACACAGGAAGGAAAGAAACCCCAACTCGATCCTCTAGCCCAATAACCGACCGTACGTGAGGGATAAGTAAGTAGTATGCTGTGTAGTAACAGAGCGAAGTGGGAACGCGAGGAAGAAGAGTTTGAAAATCACCTGTTTGTAGATCACGCGACTACAAAGCAACTGTGAAGATAACTTTCTGAACGCATGCGCAATGCTGTCGAGTTCGGTTCGGTTTTAGTATCGAAATCAATATTATCAGCCACTTCTAGTACATGCATACTTAGCGTACTGATTATTCCCACGATTTCTCTCGTGCGATCAAATTGCCTTGACTCAGTTTTTAAGCAAGTACAAACGACGACGTCGATGTCTGCGTGCTTCAGACACAGAGCACTACTGAATGGTAATCTCATCTCACTGCGACGTGATTGTGATTCATTTGCATACTGTGACCACTTCAGGTAACCCACTTTAATTACTGTGGAGCGGTTAACTTTTCCACTGTTGTGAAGCATAGGAGGCGTTGGTAACAGTGGTTAGAGGTCACAGTTGAATCTGTTGTGGATAACATTGGCGATATAAACAAGTGGTAATAGTATTTGAGATTGCTATAAGTAAAGTGAATGTTCAAATGGAGAGTGTAAAGTTGAGACGGTTGGATTGACTGGACGTTGGGATAGCACAGTCAAAAACGGCGTTTATGAGAAATAAAGAAACGCTTGTTTTAAGAAATATACTGAAAACTGGCACAAATCTCTAAAGTGACACTCTGTACGGCTTTCAATCGTTGAGCGTTGGGAAAAGAAACGAGGAACGAAATATGTAATTGTTTTATGTAATATTGATGTAAAGGGCGTCCCATAAGCAGGGGCTTATTTACGGGGGAACGAACGGAACCGGACCTCCCCCACCAGAGGGTCGAAAAAGTTAACGACTTTTGTTAATCTCTTAATTTGTAAGCTGTTTTATTATTTTTCCGCTGTGTGCGGTATATAGTAGTAACTCTTTTTTTAAAATATACTAACAGGTTTATTACACAGCATTAGCGTGTAACGTTTGAAATATGAAATGTAGGGTAAATCAATTCAGTCAGTATTTTGTCGACGATGTGTCAATAACCCGTATTTTTATCGTGTTATTACCATTAAAATAAATGGGACTGATTTCACCCACTTTAAAGATAGTAATGTTGATTAGTCTTTCTTGTTTTTTCTTTTGTATGTATGAAGCCCCCCCCCCCCCGAAGGCCAAACTCGAGGTACGCCACCGCTCATAAGCATTTGGACTTTTAAAAATATTAGTTTTTTGTATTTTGTTGAAGAGTTTTTAATTTCTGATGTTGGCAATATTATATAACTGTTGTTAAAGTTTGTTGAGTTTGTAGCGTTATGCTTTTTGTTATTTTGCTGTCATCTGTTCTCAGCTGTGCATCGTAAGTAAATGTAACATAACATATTGACTACAGAAGAATTGTAAGGCCTGCGTGTTATGAAAATGTATTACAGGCTGGTGCAGTCGGATAATGATCTAATTAATATAGTTCCTTACGACAGCAGAAAATAATATTTCCTGGTTTTCTTTGGACCAGTTCGTTGTCTCTCTAATAGCAACTCAAATTTTTCCATATTTAAAAAGAATATGTAATTATTCCTTTTCGCTAGCAGTACACGTTCAAAATTATTTTCCCATTGTTCCACAATAGGTTTTACTCCAAGCTTACAATAGGTTTTGACAACAAACTCGTGATCTGTAATCGGCGTATCGCATTCACTTACAGTCCTCAGCATTCAAAGCTGCAGGTAGCAAAGTAAGAATTCGGAACCAAATTAACAAGCTTTAACTAATGTATAACTGATAGTGATATCTTTAAATACTCAAACTCTTGACTCAAAATAAAAATAACTATAGTTTTAGTAAAGTGCAACGTGTTATGGGACTGTATACATGTAATTTTTGTATTCCGACTTCTTTTATAAATTCATTGACTGCTGTAGATAGGGACAGTTGTGCCATAAATTTACGAGCTTTAACGTTTTATCATTGTTGGCAGTCTTCCTGTAATTAAAACGGAAGGTAGGTCTATAGCTTGTGGCGTATAATGCGGAATGCCGTGTTGTGTTGAATAAACGTTAACGGAATACAATAGCATTTGTCATTCGATTAACATTATTGGTAATATATATTTGGATCTTAATGGATAGCGAGATATCGGTAGCAAGTGAAAGACGGGGGGGGGGGATATTTTCTATACCTGATAGTTTTTTTCAGCATTCACATTTCGATGAATGGATGAGAATGGAAAACATGAGAGTTCTCAGGCAGAACACACAAGAATTAAAACCATTATAACGATTTTGCTTTCAGACCTGTATATTACTCACAACGTGTAGCTTTTTCTGACGTACTCAATTGTACTGCGCGCACCCCTGCGTGTGTGAATTAGTTTAATATACACTATGCATTATTTATTATAATTATAGATTGGTGTGCATTGCATTCCAGTTGTTTGGCTGGATTAAGGTGCAGCTAATACTCTGAGTGTGACATAAGAGTAAGTTAACACCAGAAAGACAGACTATTGTTCCAGTTAGCAAGAAACGTTTAATTTATAGCACAGCCCATATATTTAATAGAGTATAATCATTATCATCATCCAGTCCTTTGAATCCACCGCTGGGCATGGCGTTTTATACAAATTTCAATTCGTATCGACTTTGTGTTGTTGGGAACCAGTTGTTGGTCCTTGGTTTATCGTAATCTGTCCAGCACGTATCCCATATATCCTTCATACATACCAGAAACTAAAGTTACCTACGATTATCTGGTATTCACACGAAATGCTGTAGGCTTATCCAATTCCATTTCGGTTTAGCTGTGCGAACACATACAGATGTTATTAAAGACGATTATTAAAAATGTTGAAAGAATAGGCCTATATTATTTCCAATACATTGAATATTTGTAGTAAATATTTAATACAAATATAGCCCTACTTGGGTTTTCTTATGCGTAGCCCTGTGTACAGAGCTCCACCAACAAAATGTTGAGCTTGTTGATAAGGTAACAAGATCGAAATGTATGAGGAGGCAGCGAGTGATCTCAATCATTAGTCCAGTCATATGTTCCAAACAGCACGTTCTCCCAATTAAGCGAAGAAAAACGAGGGTACTTTTAACATGATAATGTTTTTAGGCTGGAGGTCATTCCACAAAAATCGTCATCGAAAAACGTAACGCTTCCACACTTTCGATTCCCCACGGTCTAGAAATTTGATATGTAAACGCATCAAGACAGAAATAATCGCTGCTGACATTGAGTTTAGCAAACGTTTTATTGGGAATAACTTTGGTTTTACGTGCTCTGTTTGTGATCGTCAGTGGTTTGGAAATGATTTACGTAATCCACATTACACGTTTCAAAAACCTAAAAACATCATGCTTCGATGTTTCGGTTTCGTCGAAATTCTTTGAATGCTTAGGTGCATAAATAGAGAGAGGGAGTTTTAGTTTCAGAATTTAAAAATTGTATATGTATTTCGATTAGGTTGTTCGTCGAGCTTTGTCCAGAATAAGCAACTAACGCGATTAGCAGGTCCCAAATAAATAACCCGAATCAACTGTATTGATCGCATAATAACAATTAACGTGTAGGCCTAAGTAAAGTCATACTTACGATGTTTTTAGATTTAATGCAGTGATTCAGTAAACAATAACGTTAAATAAGTTTTCATAACTATACACATTCTGTTTTTCATATAAACGTGTTAGGAAATATACGGATGCACACACAGAAAGGGGGAATCATGTCCGCGATTAATGGCTTAGACCACACACACATACACGTATACTTGGCATAATAAGTCTAGGCTTTCACCAATAAATTCTTCCGACAGGCTCCCGCTCGCCACGGCTTCGACTCCCACTTGCATTTCTCTTTTTCATGCAGTGAGCAAGTGCTATACACACCTCTTGGTTTGATGTTGTATAACAGTGAATCGTAGTGGGGGGGAAAAAGCGATCGAGTCCTATTACACCTGCCGTTAAAAGTATGCATATAGTAGGCGGTAATCTTGTATTTAATTTATTGACCGTCTGCGTTACTCTTTTGCCGCGAGAATTTGTACATAAACAATGTAACAGTATTGCTAACTAATGTAAAATAATCGGATCTCATATATTTATAAAAATATTATTTCCTGCCATGTCTAGAAATAATACGTGACCTTACTTTCTTTGAGTTTATACTTTACACGTATTTCTTGAGTATAAATAAGTAACTTGTTCTGAAAATTGTACTTAATGTTTTTTATTGTGTTTTGACGTAGCGTCAGTCTGCTCCCTGGAGAGGTCGGCGACTATTTAATTAGATGGTGTGAAATTCGCTTAAAATTTAAAAAATAAAACAATAGGTTCGGATCACGTCAGCTTGCGATAAACACGAAAGTAATTTAGAAAATAACCAACAGAAAACTATGTTTTTACAAGAAATACATAATAATATAAAAAGAAATGTGAAGTATATTATTACGGAATAATTCATTACTAATAATAACGGATTATAGTTTAATAAACCTCGTTTTTCCTAAACTGGTTTGGAGCTCTAAACTGTTTGATTCTAAACCGTACGTATGAAAAGTTGAGCTCTGATGTCATTTTGGGTTCATAATTTAAAACGCGCGCGCGCGTCTGTGTGTGTGTGTGAGAGAGAGAGAGAGAGAGAGAGAGAGCTGAGTAAGAAAGGAACCTCCAATATTATTTAGGATAGAATCGTGGGGCACTGTGTTTCTACATAGGGATCCTCGAACAATTGGATCTGTTACTATAATATTAACCCTTTTTGTCAGTTTGTGTTCATTCGTTGTTTTCGACGAGAAATTCAATGATTGTGTTGTGTCTTTTGACGCAGTCATTTCTGTACACAGTTGTCCCAGTTACTCATTATTCATTTGAACTGATGTCAAGTACTTGTATTACGTAACAAAATGCTAATTTTGTAAAATTATGCCACTGACTTCCTAAGGAAGCAGTGTACGCTCTACATCGTATGATTATTATGATAAATTCACGTCCCTTCCTTTATTAAACTATACAACTGGCTTATTTGAAATTTTGCATATTTTAATTTAGTACAATTTTAATTTAATTTACAACTACGTTTTTGACTGGCTTGGGGCGATTTTTTAAACCAACATTTTCACATGGAAGTGGTTCAACCCAAAAAGCGCGCAAACTTGTCAGTGTCACATACCCTGCGTGTTATTCGTGTGTAGATTGTTTGCTTTCTTTGTATTCTTTTTTTTTATATATTTATTTTGTGTGTAAATTAAAATACGCTGAAAGTAAGATGGCTCGACAAGGTTAGTGGTGATGAGATTCTGACAGGGAGTTGGAGAAAAATGAAGTTTTTCGCAAAATATTATGAAGTGAAGGGTTGACCTTATTGGCCATAGTATGCGTCACGAGACTTTCATAAAAACAATAATAGAATATTACATTGAATGGAATAGGGGAAGAGGAAGACCGAGACTCCAATACGTGAGTCAGATTATTGGTGATGTAAGTTATAATTCCTATGAGAAGATGAAACGGAAAACACAGATAAGATCGGTGTGGAGCGTTGCTGCGGCAAACCAATCTGCGGATTGCTGACTGAAGAAGATTTTCTTTGAATAGCTATAAGAAATTACAGTATTTCCTATAAGCTGTTCTGGTGGCTTAGGAACTAGTTGTAAGCTCCTGTTCTGACGTGATGAGACATATTCATATTTGTCTGTACTCTCAGTCATCAATTCTTTTCATTCCGGTCATATACAGTTTCATAATTATATAATTTACCTTATAATTTCCGTCAAGTGACATCTAGCGTAATTTGTGCTGGGTTACGCGTCTCAGGCCATATGACCCATCTTCAGACCTTCACTCCAAAGGACCTCGTTATATAATAAAATTAAACGATCGCTTAAAGATAATACTAGATAACAGTGCCCATCGACACAGTCTTGACATGCTACACGCGGTGCACCGTGTCGGTTAATAGTACGCTTATAATATGTTCATTCATTGTATTTTACGTATTTGTTTATTATGTGTTTGTTTTAATATGGATTTTATTATATAACGAGCTCCTTTGGAGTGAAGGTCTGAAGATGGGTCGTATGGCCTGAAACGCGTAACCCAGCACAAATCACGCTAGACGTCACTTGACGGAAATTATAAGGTAAATTATATAATTATCATACAGTGACTTGGACCGTATTAATTATGTTTAAATACAGTTTCAGTTCTAGTCACTTACCATTAACCTCAACACTTTTCGACCATATGGTTGCATTGTAGAATTTTAGCTAAAAGCTAAATACGTATCGTTCATTCTAACTTTTGAAGTGGTTTTTGGAAACTTTTCCATCGTAAGGTAAACGCCTCATTGGAATTTTGAACCCTTCTAAGACACAAGTTTCTATAAATAAATGTTGAATGAATAAATCCTGCCAAATAGGCTTCTTTTTTTTGTTTAAGAGCATGCTCGTGCTTACATAAATGTTGAATGAATAAATCCTGCAACATAGGCTTTTTTTTGTTTAACAGCCTGTTCGTGCTTACAATTTGTACAGGATTGGATTGTTATGGTGTTTGTTTACAAGATTGTATTCACACCATAACGATGCATCACTTGAAAAGGATGAGTGTTGTAGCGTGACAGATATATGCATAATATTGAATGGCAATTGATCATTAGAATAATGAAGTTATAATATTTAAATTTGGAAGAAAGCATTAAGTTTAATATAAATAGATTAATTCATAGCAACTGTGGAAAGAAATCATTATTATAAAGAAAATACAAGTTAAAATAAAAAGAGTTACTAGTGATGAGTCATCCAAAACCAGTCTCATAACCAAAGGTTTTCAAGGTATAACCCAGGAAGGTAAAATAGTAAATAACAAAGCAGTACACAATATGACCAAACCCACAACGAGGGAGAATAAATAAAAGAGAAACCCTAAAATAAGCCAAGATCAACCAATACAGGTTGTGTATTTCTGAATTAAAGAAGAAGATGGAGAAGATCCCAAGAAACCCGATGGCATCAAGAACAGATGGAGAAGATACCAGGCCCAGAAGGCAGGAGAAAAGAAGACTGAAGAAAGAAGAAGAGGGCAGCATCATGAAGAAGATGTCATGCTCTTATAAAAGACACCCAAATCCCTATATCCCCAAAATAAATATCTAAAAATAAAAGTATAACGAAATAAAAACCACATGTATATAAATTTAAGAGAGAGGAGTGTATAAAGTAAAAGTTTCCTGTGAACTAAGATGAAACAATAATATAGTACCCATGGAACAAATCTCCATTGAAAAAACGCTAACCAATTTATTATGTTGATAAGACTATACGACCATTTAGCATTAACATAATATATAAGTGAAAGTGAACCAGTGATAGTTTTGGGTATTATAAAAAATGAACCTTGTGTTTCATTCTTGGCAATCACAAACATTGGATGCAATGAAATATGCATTTTTCAATGACTTAAAATGTGTACGGTGACAATATGTTGTTCATAAGACATGAATCTGTTTAAAATAACATTTTTGTTTTACATGAAAAAAGAAAAACAGATTTCATAGTGCTTTGTGAACGGTTCATACTATTTATTTGTTAATGACAGGGTACAATTCCCCAAAGACAAGGTATAAAAGACTGTATAAAAACTGTAGAATCCTACTTATAATAATAGTTAGAAATAAGAATATAGATATAAGGTTTTAATGTATATAGTACAAGAATGTTTAAAAATGTTTTAGATATAAGGCCATTTGTTTGGGTCTGAAACAACTAACATCAGAACTATAAAAATAATTACCACTTGTAAATAGTAGAGAGTAATTAAGATGTTAGTTAGTACAAAACCTTTGTTGTAAACCATATTTCCATGTTGGAAATGGGAATTTTGTTGCAAAATGTCTGATTTGAAGACAACCATTTATTTAAAAAAAATGTTCTTTATTTTGTGTTAACTATTGTTTGTATTGTAACCAATACTAATTGTTTTTGTGTAATTTGAAAACATGTTTAATTTATAATACTATTTGTAAAAAGTCAGAGAGGGTATCACACATCATATATTGTTTGTAAATTATTTTGTAAGAAAAATTGTTAAAAAATCATAGGCCAAAAGAATGGAAACCAAACTTCATCAAAACAGAGAAATTGCTCAATTAAATGCAAATAAACAAAAGGGGTTTAGACAAAATAAACTGGAGATCATGCCATATAATTGCACATACCATTTAGAGAGATTTTAATAAATTATATTCAGAATTATGAAAAAAAATAAAATGACTAAACTCAGAAATTTAGACATGGGAGTCATATATTTCAGAATAATGTTTCAGAATACAACTAATTCAATTAATTACCAGAAAATAAGGGAATAGGAACCTTTTAATACAATATAGAATTATTAATATTAAATATAACTGATAAAATGGCTGAATTTATATAATGACAGGAAGTAAATTCTGATGTTTTGGACTCTTCACAGTATACCAAACTGAAAGTGAAATTACTATTTTTTGGACAGAAAACACTATAAAATGGCATTATTTAATCTGAAAATAACCAGAATGAACTGAAAGATTAATTTAAATCAAATCTAGTGAATAAAATTGACAAATAACCAAAGTTTAGGCATTCATATAGTGAAATAGTAAAATGTACACAGGATGTGAAAATATTTTTGAACAATGTTAAGGATAATATTATATGGGCTAAGAGTTTAATTGAAACTGAAGGAAACAGTTAGTTAATTATTGGTAGTTGAACGGACAACATGACATACCTTTGAAAACGTGAATAACCTAACCTATAATCGTCATACAAAGCGAGTGTATAGTGAGTTATTGTGAAATCGCGAGTGACTTGTAATATACTTCTGAAACTATCATATTATAACAGAAACGATCAAGTAACACTCCATAACACAGAACAATATAAATCTACTCTGAAAAACACCACAAAACACAAGAAAACTGTGTAATACATTAACCCAAATTAGTGATGGAACCGGGGAAAGTGTTTGAACTAATAATTATACGGATACACTAAATACAACTCAGAAACAGTACACTAGACACTACACAACATTTTACAAGAGATTCGCAGACATCAGAACAGGAATACTACAGGAAAATCTTTTATTTGGAACGTCCAATATACGAATGACATCTCACTAACTTCACGGCAGCCATTTGCAATATTGGTCTCATCATTGCCAGAACCCCGCCTTCTTGGTTCAGAACAGCTGTTTGGTGAAAACAATTATTATATTTACAATTTATTATTCAATGTCTGTGTTTATTAATAACTATTAATTTGATTGTAACGTTATACTTTTTAAATATTAGCCCGATTTCTCTGACTTTGGTAATAACTGGCTGTTTAAAGAACCCTATATAATTTTTATATCATATACTTGTAACTTTTTTCGATATCCTGAGAATCGATACTAATCGATAAGAGTCAATATTGCTATTACTTAATAAAATATTAATACTTTTCAATACTTAATAGTTCTTTATTTCTTCAATAATACTAATTACCAATAATATAATTCTAATTGATAATCTACAAGGATTTTACCACCCGTAAGTGAAGATAACCTAAAAAATAGAAAGGTAAACAAATATCGATTGGTTTACAGACAGTCTTATGAGTGGTGATAGATTATTTAAATTATACTAAAACTTTAATAAAAATTTTCAGAAGAGCATTACACTGTTTAAAACTTCACAGCCCTATATTAATTAATTGATCCTAATTAATTAATTAATAAAATTAAAATAATTTTTTTTTATAAACATAATTTTTTTTTAAATTTCCTTCAAAACAATAAATTTTGTTTTGAAACGTTCGGCGAAGCCAAGCATATATATTTCTTCATCAACTTTACGCTACTCGACCGGTCTTGCTACCATTGGGACTCGACCAGCTGGGAAACTTAAGGAAGTGTTTCAGGCCAGTAAGACGTCGAGAGCCACACCAATTACACACCAATTAAACACCTTACAACTTACAGATTCACACATCAATCTTATTTATTTTATTACAAATTGGCTAGTCCAAACAGAGGGGCTTGATTACATCGGAGTCACATACTCCATAATAAGCTTATTATCATCAACACAACATCATTTTATAATTTTATTACAAATTGGCGCACAACTTTAGGGGCTTTAATTAGCGATTGGAAGGCCAATACATTCTGCCCAATCACTAGTTGGAGCTAGGCAACAGCTACAAAGCCAGAGAATTTCAAGGGAAAATGCAACGACGTGCAACATCTAAGAAACGGGCGGCAGAGGCCGAGAAAGAAATAGAAGTTGACATGGACAACAAGGAGGCGACGCCAGTAGACGCGGAAAGTTTGTTGCCACCAGTGTTGTCCAAACAACATGAACAACCAGGGGAACAACCTGAGATGCCTACTCAGACAGGGGAAGTAAATGTCCAAGAAAGACATGTGGAAAAATCCAAAACTACGGAGGAGATTAGGATGGATATGATGATGGAAATGTTCCAACGGGAATTCAAATCTTTGAAGGAAGACAATCAATCCTTGAGTAAGAAAATGGGGAGTGATAACCAGTCCTTGAAAGAAGATATCAAATCCAGCAAGGAAGAAACAAATAAGAAGTTAGAAGAATTGAAGGAAGACAACCAGTCCCTGACGAAGAAGATGGAAGAAAACAGCAAGAAGATGGAAGAAGAGATGGGGAAGAAGTTAGAAGAATTGAAGGAAGACAACCAATCGTTCAAGGAAGAATTCAAGTCAACTAAAGAAGAATTGATTAATAAAATTGAAAATACCAATCAGAAAATCGATGAAACCAGGAAGAAGATAGAGAAGAACAACCGACAATTGAAGGAAGAGTTGAAAGAAGATAACAAGAAGTTGGAAGAGAAGATGGGGGAGAAATTGGAGGAATTGAGAGAAGACAATCAAATTCTAAGAGAAGAGTTAAGGGAGGTAAATCAGGAGAACTTGGACAAACTGGACGAAAGAATGGAATTGTTGCGAGAAGAAATGAATAAGGAAATCAAGGTTAACAAAAAAGCGATGGATAAGAAGATGGAAGAAGAAAATATAATGGTCAATCGACAGATTCGAGAGATTGATGGAAAGTGCAACCAAACCGAAAAGGAGGTGAATGAGTTTAAAGAAGTGGTGAACATCAAGTTCACAAATATCGAAGAACATAGTCGTAGGAAGGTAGAAGAACAGAGGAAGGAGAATCAAGAAGAATTCGGAAAAGTACGCAACCAGGTCACAGAACGATGTAATGATATACAAGAGACCATGGCCAATATTACCGGTCAGGTGCGACAAAGCCGAGAGGAGATGGAAGCGATTAGAAACAGACCGACTCATTTCACCGGATTGCCTGTCAACGAAAGCCGAGAGTGGCTCAACTTCCGGCAGTACAAACGCAAGCCGATGGAGTTCCTGGCAAGGGTAGAAGAATATTTGACCAAGCATAAAATTACCCAATGGAGCAATAGCAGGGAGATATTCGACGAGTCTTTCCGAGACATAACAGATAATTGGTGGATGGCCAACCGGAGTGAAATTTCCGACTACCAACAGTTCCGGAAAATGTTTAAAACAAAATACTGGTCTGAGACTACCCAGAACTTGATACGTGACAATATTTGTAACGGAAGATACAGGTCACAATTAGGTAGCAGTATGACGGCATATTTCTTGGGGAAGGTGTGTATGGCAAAGCACCTTGAGCCAGCAATCCCAGAAGAATGTTTAGTGAATAAGATATCTTATCACTATGATGAGGACATTATCAGGGCCCGGAGAGGTAGTCAGATCAAGACGATCCAGGGAATGACTGAGTTATTGGAGGGATACGAGAATGAAGAGTATTATCGGCAGAGCAGGAAGAGAAATGAGAGACCAGAAGCAAGGCCGACTACTTACCCCAATAACGGCAATAACCATACAAATAACCGGAACCAGCCCAGTAATTACGACGGCCCTAACAACCAGCCGCGTAATAACCAGTTTAACGGAAATTTTAACGGCGTGAGAAATAACAACCCCTACCCAAATAATCGAAACCACTTTTATCAACAAAATAATAATGTTCCATACAGTCAGAGAAATCCATATCCCAACAATAATGGTAACAGGCCTTACCCACCTAACCGAAATTACTATAATGATAATATTAATAATAATAATAATAGCAATAGTAATAACCGAGTGTCGCGCCCTAGGGTAAATTTTATAAGAGCAGAAGATCACGGACCCAGGAGATATTATCAACCGAGGAGGAGCAGCTTCCACGGCGCTGACCGAAGATGGCGGAGTGCGGAACGAGACGGCCCAAGATACGAACAGGAAAGACGAAGTACCAGCCTGGAAGATCTTGGCAGACAACCGAACAGGGCGTTAAACATCAACCAGGGTACAGAACGTCAGGAAACAAACCAGAGTTTCCCGAACGATGCCTCGGTCAACAATAACTTAAACAATGACCAAAATGCTTTAAACGAGAGGAGGCAGTAATCAACAACGATGACCCGTTACTGCTTATACTTCCTGGGTTAGAAAAGGATGATTTGCAACAAGCAAACAATGATAAAAACATCACTATTATCTGTAACCATTATTTGAAAGACATACGAACTGAACTTTTGGAAGAGAACGAGAAGAGTCTCAGCAACAGTAATAATGAGATAATTTATATAACAGCGGAGGTGGAAGGAGTTCCCGCTAGAATAATGATAGACACAGGAGCTAATATTTCAATAATAAACTCCAATGAGTTGGAGAGAATACAGAGTACATGTGGTAAAACTTTGCCAATGTTACCAGTCAACAACATTGTATTGGTAGGTGCAACTGGTCGCCAAAATAAAACCATCAGGAAGCAAGTTTCCTTAAGTGTCGTTAGCCGTGATATAGCTTTAGACATGGAATTTTTAATCGCCACCGGACTACCATTTGACATCTTAGTCGGTTGCGATATTCTTCGTAGATATTCGGCAGTAATCGATCTTAATTTAAATAAAGTATCACTTTTCCCAGACGGAGTAACATGGATCGCAGATCTGGTAGGAAGCACAACTATACTTCCCAGCCCAATACATCAACAACTTCGAAAAATTAATATTATAAGAAACAGCCCTCTTTCTAAACCCATAATATACAATAATGGAGGAGAGGATTTATGGTCAGTTAAGATCCAAGAAATACGTAATTTCCAGTGCGGAAGCGATAACAAGAAAATACCAACGCACATGGCTGATCGTCTAATTGCAATATATGAGAAATACAAGGCGGTGTTTTCTGATGAACCAGGGAAGGTAAAAAACTACCAGTGCCAACTTCGTTTTAAAGAAAACGTAGAGTTTAACCGGAGGTCATATCCAATAGCGCAATCGCTCAAAGAAGCCGTGAGAACAGAGATAAACAAGATGTTAGATAATGACATAATTGAGATTAGTCAATCACCTTACACTAGTCCAATTATTGCTGTTCCGAAGAAAGACGGACAAGTCCGGCTCTGTTTAGATGCGCGTGAGTTGAACAAGACAATTGTGAATGACAGAACCTCTCCCGGTGAAATAGAAGAGATTTTGAAACGTTTTCATGGTACTAACTTTATTAGCACCTGGGATACGGTCTGTGGTTATTGGCAGGTAGAGCTGCATCCACAAAGCCGCCAGTATGTAGCGTTCATTTTCGAAGGGCGCAATTACCAGTTCAAGAGACTGCCCTTCGGACTTGTCAATTCTGTCGCCATATTTGTGGCATGCATGGACCAGATTTTGGGACCAGAAGCGCTCCAATTTACCACCGTCTATGTTGACGATTTACTAATCACATCCGGAACCTGGGAGGAGCACTGTTACAGAGTAGAATTTGTACTAAACAAACTAGCGCAGAATAACATAACACTGAAGTTGGAGAAATCCAAGTTCATAGCGCGCGAGGTACAATTCTTAGGTTTCAACCTAGACGACAGAGGTATTACCCCATCAGCAGAGAAAGTGGAGGCAATTCAGAGGTTCCCGCAACCGAGAAACAGGAAACAATTACAATCTTTCCTCGGACTCTGTAACTATTACAGGAAGTTTCAGAGCCGATATTCCGAGTTGACCGCCAAGTTTCAACCACAGTTATCTGCCAAAAACAAATGGACTTGGGGTGAAGATCAAGATATTACGTTCCGCTTGATAAAAGAGAAGTTTCTGGAGAGTGTGATACTTCGTCACCCAGATTTTAATAAACCGTTCTTTCTAAACTGTGACGCTAGCGATCTAAGCTTAGGAACGACCTTATACCAGGAAGATGAGGAGGGACAACATCTGGTAATAAGCTTCGCTAGTCGCACACTGAACCAGTGCGAAAAGAACTACAGTGTGACAGAAAAGGAATTGTTGAGCGTGGTGTTCGCATGCAGCAAGTTCCGGACGTACATTCTCGGATATCAAGTCACGGTACGAACTGATCATAAATCCATCTCGTTCCTTCGTAGGTGCAAATTGAGTCACGGCCGATTGGCTAGATGGGTACTCGCCCTACAAGAATATGACCTGAAATGGGAATACATTCCAGGAAAGAAGAACGTGGTAGCGGATGTGTTGTCACGTATAAATCTGGAAGATCAGACTTTCGAGGGAGAGAAGGAGAGCTTAGTAAAAATTTATAACATATTCACGACCAGAGCCGATTTACAAGCTTTGTTAATAAATATCCGAATCCATCAGCAGTCTGATCCTAAGCTGAAAAACATTGTGAGTCGTTTAGAAGCCAATGATGAAACCATTTCTAAATATTACCACCTTAACAAGGGAATTTTATTCATAAAAACCGCATTGGACGATGAGACATGGAAGGTGATAATCCCGCACCAAATAGAAAAGGAGGTCATCATCGATTACCATGTCAGGTATGGTCACATGGGAGCGTTAAAAGTGATACAAGCTCTAGAGGAAAATTGTAAGATCAAGAATATCAACCGCAAGGTGAGAAAACACATCAAGTCCTGTAAGATCTGCCAATGTGCAAAAATAAACAATGAAAAGACAGAGGGTATCATGATACCAATAACTTCCAACACAAAACTGGAAAAAGTGTTTTTGGATATATGCGGGCCATTTCCCCGTAGCGGTGGTCGGCACAGATATAAATACTTGGTAATCATAATGGATCACTACACCAAGTATATAAAGCTATATCCGGTTAATCGGGCAACGACAGCAAAGGTTTTGGCGGTGATTATTGATTTGTATATCCCAGAGATCGGTAGACCATTTTCTATTATTACCGACCATGGTACACAGTTTAAGGGGAGGAGATGGCGAGACACTTTATTAGCACTTGGGGTCAAAACATATAAGACATCAGTCTACCACCCAAGTAGCAATCCGGCTGAGAGAGTACTAAGAGAAGTGGGTAGGATATTGCGCACGTACTGTCACAACCAACAGAAAAAGTGGCAAGAGTACCTAGCAGCGACAGAAACATTCCTAAATTACGCCCACCATCCAGCTATAGGAATTCCACCGTACTCAGCCATGTATGAGAAGCCGACTCCCCGAGACATTGAACAAATCATTGAATTTCCAACGAACAACAATAGGAAATTCAACCAGTTGAAGTTTTACAATAAGGTAGCAGAAGATCAGGAACAACGGCAAGCCAAATACCAGAAGGCAATAGGGCGAATTGTAACATATAAAGAGGGTGAAAAAGTCCTCCTTAAAAATCGAGAGCTGCCTAGCACCTTAGAAGGCATAACCAAAAAATTATTATTACTTTACACCGGACCATATGTTGTGGTAAATGATAAGCATAACAATACATATGAGTTGAAGGAAATCGTTTCAGGAAAGATCAAAGGAGTGTACAATCAAGCTTCTATGAAGAAATATTATGAAGAATGAGTTGTGAGTTATAGAATTTTGAATTTTTAATTTTTAAAAATTCAAAAATAATGTAAGTACATCTTACAACCTAATATTTTGAGAAGAACATTCTGGAGAATTATAAGAAGAAGAATTTTTTTTAATTTAATTTGAAAAAATTCTAAAATATGTAAGTACGTCTTATTACAACCTAATAATTTTGGAACGAACTTTATGGAAGAAAGAAAAAGAAAGACTTTTGAATTGAAATATATTTATAAAAATTTAAAATTGAGTAAGTACTTCTTACTACAACCTGATAATTTAGAACAAAACTTTATGGAAGAAAGAGAAAGAGAGAGAATTTTGAACTTAATTTAAAAAATTTTAAATTAAGCAAGCACAGCTTACTACCACTGAATTATGAGGAAAACTTTATGGTAAATAATTAAGAAGAATTTGAATTTGGAGAAATACCAAAACATTCAGAAATAATAGTAAAATCACAGTACTATAAACAATTCTGAATGAAACAATTCTGGGAATAAATGAATTAAACAGAATTTGAATGTTGACAGAACGTCAGTACTTTGAAACAAGATAAGATCAACATATTACAAGGATTTATGAGAAATATTTTTCTATTAAATAAAAAGAATAGTTTGAATTTTACATTAAAACTAACCAAGTTCCAAAAAATAATTATGTGTCAATTATGATTGAATTGAGAAGAAAATAAAGTAATTAATTCAGAAAAGAGAATTAACGTTAATCCAGAATAAATGCTAGACATTCACAATAGCATTTGAAGGAGTAGAGAAGAATAACAAAAAAGAGTGTAATATGCCAGAGAAGGAAAAAATTTGGAAGCAAAGAGACTAATTACCTATGAAACGATAATGAAAACAGTTAATCAAGAGCGAAGAAGAACAACTCATACCAAACAGATGGAGAAGATGATTTTGAACAAATGATAATAATAAGACCTATATGAAATGCAAAGAGAATAAATATCACATGAAATATAATATAAATGAATTAATGCTAATGAATGCGAAGACGGATTAATAACTTTCTAAGAGAAAGGAAAGAACCAAAATGTTTTAAATAAAATGATCAATATAACAACCTGTATATCTAATGTAAAGATACAATGTTAAAAAAATTAAATATAACATATTAAGACCATTCAAATAATGAATACGAAAGACTATTTATAAAGACCATGCTAATACTATGAGTAACCAGAAGAAAGTATAAAGAGAATTCAGATGGAGAAGAAAGAGAGTTACACTGTAAACAGTAACCAGAATTATTAAAAGAAAGGTTTTCAACCATAATAAAAATAAAATATATCAGACAAGTTAAGAGTTTTGAAAAAATATATATGTAATGAGTATAATAATGATTATGAAGATTTATTAAGATAGAAAATGTGAGATAATCTGAGAGACTACGAAGTGGAGAATCCAAAGATATTTTTATTAGTCGAAAATGAGACTACTTTTTATTTATTTATTCGATGACTGACTGAAGATAATTCCAGCAGCATTATGTTTTTTGAGCAGGGATGGATATGCCCCTGTACTCAATTTATAGAAGTGGTGTATGGCCAGCAGAGAAGTAGCGTACAGTGCCCCTCTGATCTGCCCCAGCCCACGTGATAGGGAATGTTAGGGAATTAATATCCCAAGGATACAACACGAAGTTGATATAGAAAGAAAATGTATTACAATTATAATATATCTCAGAAGACACTAACTATCCGAAAAGGATCAGTAGTAAAACAAATAATTATATATATAAAATTAATAAAACTCTAATATAAAAAAGTCGATATAAAAATGGAGAAGAAAATGAACTATAAGAAATGATGAAATTATCATAAGAAATTATTTCATCCATAAACATGTCTGAAATAATTACTTCTGGAGGGGAGCAATCTGTAGCGTGACAGATATATGCATAATATTGAATGGCAATTGATCATTAGAATAATGAAGTTATAATATTTAAATTTGGAAGAAAGCATTAAGTTTAATATAAATAGATTAATTCGTAGCAACTGTGGAAAGAAATCATTATTATAAAGAAAATACAAGTTAAAATAAAAAGAGTTACTAGTGATGAGTCATCCAAAACCAGTCTCATAACCAAAGGTTTTCAAGGTATAACCCAGGAAGGTAAAATAGTAAATAACAAAGCAGTACACAATATGACCAAACCCACAACGAGGGAGAATAAATAAAAGAGAAACCCTAAAATAAGCCAAGATCAACCAATACAGGTTGTGTATTTCTGAATTAAAGAAGAAGATGGAGAAGATCCCAAGAAACCCGATGGCATCAAGAACAGATGGAGAAGATACCAGGCCCAGAAGGCAGGAGAAAAGAAGACTGAAGAAAGAAGAAGAGGGCAGCATCATGAAGAAGATGTCATGCTCTTATAAAAGACACCCAAATCCCTATATCCCCAAAATAAATATCTAAAAATAAAAGTATAACGAAATAAAAACCACATGTATATAAATTTAAGAGAGAGGAGTGTATAAAGTAAAAGTTTCCTGTGAACTAAGATGAAACAATAATATAGTACCCATGGAACAAATCTCCA
Source organism: Magicicada septendecula (assembly GCA_034769895.1). Taxonomy (NCBI): domain Eukaryota; kingdom Metazoa; phylum Arthropoda; class Insecta; order Hemiptera; family Cicadidae; genus Magicicada; species Magicicada septendecula. Next base: position 120,375,579 of record CM068375.1, on the reverse strand, counting down.
TTGAAAAAACGCTAACCAATTTATTATGTTGATAAGACTATACGACCATTTAGCATTAACATAATATATAAGTGAAAGTGAACCAGTGATAGTTTTGGGTATTATAAAAAATGAACCTTGTGTTTCATTCTTGGCAATCACAAACATTGGATGCAATGAAATATGCATTTTTCAATGACTTAAAATGTGTACGGTGACAATATGTTGTTCATAAGACATGAATCTGTTTAAAATAACATTTTTGTTTTACATGAAAAAAGAAAAACAGATTTCATAGTGCTTTGTGAACGGTTCATACTATTTATTTGTTAATGACAGGGTACAATTCCCCAAAGACAAGGTATAAAAGACTGTATAAAAACTGTAGAATCCTACTTATAATAATAGTTAGAAATAAGAATATAGATATAAGGTTTTAATGTATATAGTACAAGAATGTTTAAAAATGTTTTAGATATAAGGCCATTTGTTTGGGTCTGAAACAACTAACATCAGAACTATAAAAATAATTACCACTTGTAAATAGTAGAGAGTAATTAAGATGTTAGTTAGTACAAAACCTTTGTTGTAAACCATATTTCCATGTTGGAAATGGGAATTTTGTTGCAAAATGTCTGATTTGAAGACAACCATTTATTTAAAAAAAATGTTCTTTATTTTGTGTTAACTATTGTTTGTATTGTAACCAATACTAATTGTTTTTGTGTAATTTGAAAACATGTTTAATTTATAATACTATTTGTAAAAAGTCAGAGAGGGTATCACACATCATATATTGTTTGTAAATTATTTTGTAAGAAAAATTGTTAAAAAATCATAGGCCAAAAGAATGGAAACCAAACTTCATCAAAACAGAGAAATTGCTCAATTAAATGCAAATAAACAAAAGGGGTTTAGACAAAATAAACTGGAGATCATGCCATATAATTGCACATACCATTTAGAGAGATTTTAATAAATTATATTCAGAATTATGAAAAAAAATAAAATGACTAAACTCAGAAATTTAGACATGGGAGTCATATATTTCAGAATAATGTTTCAGAATACAACTAATTCAATTAATTACCAGAAAATAAGGGAATAGGAACCTTTTAATACAATATAGAATTATTAATATTAAATATAACTGATAAAATGGCTGAATTTATATAATGACAGGAAGTAAATTCTGATGTTTTGGACTCTTCACAGTATACCAAACTGAAAGTGAAATTACTATTTTTTGGACAGAAAACACTATAAAATGGCATTATTTAATCTGAAAATAACCAGAATGAACTGAAAGATTAATTTAAATCAAATCTAGTGAATAAAATTGACAAATAACCAAAGTTTAGGCATTCATATAGTGAAATAGTAAAATGTACACAGGATGTGAAAATATTTTTGAACAATGTTAAGGATAATATTATATGGGCTAAGAGTTTAATTGAAACTGAAGGAAACAGTTAGTTAATTATTGGTAGTTGAACGGACAACATGACATACCTTTGAAAACGTGAATAACCTAACCTATAATCGTCATACAAAGCGAGTGTATAGTGAGTTATTGTGAAATCGCGAGTGACTTGTAATATACTTCTGAAACTATCATATTATAACAGAAACGATCAAGTAACACTCCATAACACAGAACAATATAAATCTACTCTGAAAAACACCACAAAACACAAGAAAACTGTGTAATACATTAACCCAAATTAGTGATGGAACCGGGGAAAGTGTTTGAACTAATAATTATACGGATACACTAAATACAACTCAGAAACAGTACACTAGACACTACACAACATTTTACAAGAGATTCGCAGACATCAGAACAGGAATACTACAGGAAAATCTTTTATTTGGAACGTCCAATATACGAATGACATCTCACTAACTTCACGGCAGCCATTTGCAATATTGGTCTCATCATTGCCAGAACCCCGCCTTCTTGGTTCAGAACAGCTGTTTGGTGAAAACAATTATTATATTTACAATTTATTATTCAATGTCTGTGTTTATTAATAACTATTAATTTGATTGTAACGTTATACTTTTTAAATATTAGCCCGATTTCTCTGACTTTGGTAATAACTGGCTGTTTAAAGAACCCTATATAATTTTTATATCATATACTTGTAACTTTTTTCGATATCCTGAGAATCGATACTAATCGATAAGAGTCAATATTGCTATTACTTAATAAAATATTAATACTTTTCAATACTTAATAGTTCTTTATTTCTTCAATAATACTAATTACCAATAATATAATTCTAATTGATAATCTACAAGGATTTTACCACCCGTAAGTGAAGATAACCTAAAAAATAGAAAGGTAAACAAATATCGATTGGTTTACAGACAGTCTTATGAGTGGTGATAGATTATTTAAATTATACTAAAACTTTAATAAAAATTTTCAGAAGAGCATTACACTGTTTAAAACTTCACAGCCCTATATTAATTAATTGATCCTAATTAATTAATTAATAAAATTAAAATAATTTTTTTTTATAAACATAATTTTTTTTTAAATTTCCTTCAAAACAATAAATTTTGTTTTGAAACGTTCGGCGAAGCCAAGCATATATATTTCTTCATCAACTTTACGCTACTCGACCGGTCTTGCTACCATTGGGACTCGACCAGCTGGGAAACTTAAGGAAGTGTTTCAGGCCAGTAAGACGTCGAGAGCCACACCAATTACACACCAATTAAACACCTTACAACTTACAGATTCACACATCAATCTTATTTATTTTATTACAAATTGGCTAGTCCAAACAGAGGGGCTTGATTACATCGGAGTCACATACTCCATAATAAGCTTATTATCATCAACACAACATCATTATATTATTTTATTACAGTGTGCAAACCTATTTAAAAGTCCCATCATGAACGTATTAATAAGAAGACATTTGTAAAAATGTATATTTTGGTAAGCATACTAGTCAGCCAAATAATGTTACGTTTAAAGACATATCCGTTTTACATGTGGATAATACGTTTTTAACTGTACAGTGTCCGCTAACTTCACTTTCAACAGTCTAACTTAGACAGCAGCAGGTTGGAGTTGGAGTTAGCAGAGACCTCAGAAATGCTTTGTGCTGCGTACGCGTCACAGAAATCACACCATTTAACCTAATTGTGTTTTCCCGTTTAAGGCCATTATAAGTAATAACGACACATTGTGTATAGTAGTTAGTAGTAGTAGTAGTAGTGTGTAATGTGGTTAGGACTGGGTAACAACAACAGCCTTGGATATTGTATGCCGAGTAACCTTGGTAGTTTTACATAAAACCGTGTTCTCGGGTTATCCTCCTCTTCCCTTCCCTCTATCGCTTCGTTACCTGCGTTATTGTAATTATTATGATATTATGTTTGTTATTCTGTGCTTATGTTTTTCTTTCTGTTTTCAGAATAAATGCACCAAGACTCCGACCATACAGTTCCTAGGAAATGAAGGGGTGAGTAGCAAGATATTTTTTTTTAAGTTGTTCAGTGCAAATCAAGATCTGTGTTAAATGAAACGAACTGGATTTACCATGAACATCCATGGCACGCCGAATGAAAATTTAACTACCGGTACGTTGTCATAATTGCAAATAGAAATTGATTGTAATCTTTGTCTGGAAAAAACAAAAGTTTGCTTGTACCTAGTTTTTCTTAAACGTGTTTGGCGTTTACGCTACAAAGATTCCAAAATAAAGTTCTGTGTACCGTTGTCGATACACGTTTGCACTCTAAAGACCACACGGCTTGTTAGCCAAACGATCTACGTCAAGAACGTGAGCAATGTAAACTGTAAGACATGGAAAGTGTCAAAATGCATTAGACACTCATTGTATTAGATAACAGTAAGGTGCGAAAGTTAAAATCTGGTCATCAGTCAGAAGAGTCGTTGATAGATCCTCAGATAAATCAGTTTAATTGAAAACTTTTATGCCTATCGTTAAAAACGTGAGTAAATTAGTGAACGGGGATTAACTATCATATTTGCGGTAACGCTCTCACGTTCTCTCAGTTTTGTCCCCCTTCCCCCCCCCCAAAAAAAACGGTAATTGCTAGGGGGCGGATTTCTATGATGTCATTTTTTTTCTTGACATTATTTCAGGTTTCAGCTTGATTTAAACTTGATTCCAAGTATTCTGATGAAGACTGGTAGGGTTTTATTGTGCATATAATTGCATATTTCGGTAGTTTTTAAGTTTTGTAGCATATTTAGCACTAAAATGCATATTTAAGTTATACGGGTATGTTTTGACTTTTCATATGCACATTTAGACAGTTATGAAGTTTTACAGCATATTTACAGTGAAAATGGATTATAATGGCATTTTTCGTGTATTTTTCACACCAAAATGCATTTATTTGTTCCGTAACAAATTATGGTATGTTAAAGTAGTAAACACTTCTTTCAGGATATCCGTAAAATAACCTATACATACCTATACATTCGGAGAAATGTGAATAAGGTGTGAAATGTCTTTGGAATGGAAATTTTCTAGTACCGCGAGGCCTCTATTGTTTGCCTCCGTGAGCGATAATGCCAGCGAGGAGAAGTGAAGGGAGGGGGAGGGTTTTTCTTACATTTTGTAAAGTGCTTTTAACTCACCTTCCCCTGTAATGGTCATTCGTTCATTCCTTGTGTCCGCAGTTTGTTTCCATCATGCCTAGAATAATGAGTTCGGTGAGTGAAAAGTTGCGCGGTTTTATTCGAGAATTTGGCAATAAAATATTTAGTACCGATGACACTATTTTATTTTGTAAGTTGTGTGAAGTTAAAGTCGCCGCTGAGAAACGTTTCACTGTGCAGCAACACTGTAATACGGCAAAACATAAAAATTGCTTACAAAGACAGTCAGCAGTCGAAAGTAGACAACTTCTATTATTCGAAAAATCTGCTAGTAGCCTACTTCAACTTCATCTTCCAACACTTCAGAGTTTACGGAGAATCTCTGCAGGGCGATGATGTCATCCAACTTCCCATTGAAAAAGCCTAACAATCAAAGCTTGAGACAATTTCTGGAGAAATATACGAAACATCCGGTTCCAAGTGAATCCACGCTGAGGAAGAACTATCTGACTGGGTGTTACAAAGAGGTGTTAGATAAAATAAGATGTAGTGTGGGGGACTGTAAAATATGGGTTTCAATTGATGAAACAACAGATGTTGATGGGAGGTATGTTGCAAACGTGATTGTTGACACACTGAAAGAAGACAGACCTGGAGAAATATTCCTCCTAACATGGTGAAGTCCTAGAGAGGACAGTTCATTCAATTATTGGTGTCTCATTCGACGATTCTTTGAAAATACTGTGGCCAAATTGGGCAAAAAGAGAGAATGTTCTTCTCTTTATTACTGACGCTGCTCCTTATATGATGAAAGCACCCAAGGGACTAAAGATGTTATATCCGAAGGTGATACATGTAACATCCCTTGCTTTACATAGAGTTGTCGAAGGAATTCGCAGTAACTACCCGGAAGTGGATAAACTAATATCAAATGGAAAGCCTTTAAGAAATCACCACTCCGCCTGCAGGCATTTAAAGATGCAGCACCTTCATTGCCTCTTCCTCCCCAGCCTGTCCTAACCCGTTGCGGTACCTGGATTGAAGCTGCGGTATATTACTGCAACAATTACGACACCGTGGAGAAGATAATAAACGCCTTGGACCCTACAGATTCTTTGTTAGTGAAAATAATGCAAGATTTGTTTTCATGTTCCGCTATAAAAACTGACCTGGCTTACTTGAAATGCAACTTCGGTTTCTTACCGAGCAAAATCGCCCAGCTAGAAGCTTCAGGTTCTGAACTAAGTGATGCTCAGAATATTGTAAAATACACAGAACAAGAGTTAAAATGTGCAAAAGGAATAGTAGCAGCCAAAGTTCGTGCAAAATTAGTGAGTGTACTGGAGAAGAATCCTGGATTTTTGCAACTGTGTGGCATAAGTGAGATTTTGTGCGGAAATGAACCAGGTTCAGACTTCGAAAATGAATTTTCAGCCTTTGATCTAAGTTTTTTTAAGTACACCCCCATTACTTCGTGTGATGTGGAGAGACGTTTCTCTCGCTACAAGGCCATTCTCAGCGACAATAGGAGAGGATTTTCATTTCACAACCTGAAAATGCTTGTCATCAACTGCAACAATTCAGCTGATAATGAAGACTGAGATAAGGTATGAATATTTTTAATAGGGATAGTTCCAAGGAATGAGATTTGAGCAAGTAAAATTATTTAATTGCTTTTCTCTTCCTTACAGGGTTGGTGTTGGTGCCGTTTTGTAGAATGCAGTTAAATGAGTTCGTGAATGCTGCATTGTGTGACTATCTTAAAGACACTCATTTGAAGTAGATAAATAAAAATAATAATTAACAATATTAGCTCTAAATTTAATAAATAAAATAACAATGTAACAGATACGTGTCATTAATGAAGTCATATTTTGGATTTTATTGGTCATGTTTTAATGTTTTTTAGGTCATAAGTGCATGCATATTTCCTACATTATTAGGTCATAGAAATCCGCCCCTAGTAATTGCCTTCATAGTCTGATTGTTATGCACATATTATATAAATAAATATATATATATAATATTATTTATATAATATATAAATATGTATAGTATATATTTTGTATTAAATGAATAATAATTTCGTTTAAATATAATCCTTTAAACGAAAGGATAAAGCAATACAGACAGGATTGGACAGAGCTTGTTGAATGGATGCATAAGAACAGGATACCGAAACAAATTTGATTTATAATCCGAAAGGACGGCGGAATATTGGAAGATCAAAGAAAAGACGGTCGGACCAAGGAGTGCACAACGGATCGTAAGGTCCACAGCCTGAAGAATAAGAAGATATATAATGTCAAACAAAAACGGTCATATATTGCTGTATCCTTTATTGCTCATAAGGCACCCTTAGAAATGTGCTTGTAGAGAAAGATGGTGGCAACTACCGGGACAGACCGAGTAACTATTACCCGATTATTAAAACAATCTGAGAAACTAACTAAAAATGTTCGTTACTGTTGAGAAAAGGAGCGGTTGTGTTGGACACATTTCCGAAAACTACAAAATGCAGATTATTTCAGCGACTTCTTTTTCTTCTTTGAACGCTGTCTGGAAATCGTTGAAGCTTCAGATCATTCTTGTTAACCCTCTCCGTGTAAAATACTTGTACCATCTCAAACACATTTCTGGAGCCAAGAACGTTTTGTTGCCCTTCCCCAACCATTCTCCTATCGATTTTTCTATCTAGTAGCCTATTATAGTTATTGCGTTTAATTAATTCCTCAGCAGTATTTCCTTCTGATGAAGCTTCAATACTATCTGTGTTCTCATGTACCCTCTTAAATGTTTCATCGTTACTCATACTGTCCTCGCTCGATTCTCCTTCCGTTGGCCTACGATTCAGAGCCGTAAAAACTCCCGCTCATTACACTATACTTTGAGCTATATTTTCTGCATTGAGTCCAGTATTCCTTAATGTTCCTACCTAGCTTACCACCAGTGTAGTATACAAATTGGTTCTCCTTGTTATTCAGAAAATTTCTTTAAAATCTTTTATGTGAAGCACATTCATTTGTGGAAATTAAGAGTTGAGAACATCAAATGTAGGGGGTGTTAAAGGGAATGGAGGGGAAAAGGAAATTATTACATGGAATGGAATATAATATTTATAGAAATTTATAGAACATATATGATGTGAAGTCTTTATGACGAAAATCTCTGGAAGGCAAAGGCGAGGGAGATCGATGTAGAGGAACCCGCACAGAAGCTAGAAGGTGTCGTCATCAACGCAGAACTCAATAATTGTCATATTAATGATGGGCTGCTCAGAGAGTCACTCCTTCATTTGGTTTGAAGAAAACTATGTTGTAGTTAATTGGAATCAGTTAATTTTTTCTTTATAATAATAAGTTTATAACAGTAAACAATATAGAAATATGAATAGTAATAATTTATAATGTAGTTCTGCGTAAATAACAACACTTAGCGATTGAATATTTTTACATAATAACCGAAAGAGGTTTTCCGAATATAGAGTAAGAGTCGGTGGAACTTCTCACCACTATTGGGAAGTTAATCGAATACGAACGAATGTGTCATTCTGTTGGCTTTTCCGCAGCGCGCGCAAAACATCCAAATTAGAATTTCGCCATGTAATAAGTAAACATGGACATTTTGTAAGGCGAAACAAGCGTCAGAACACAACAGAAAGAGACAATATAAAGATTTTACAGAGTTATAAAATGTTTAATACTGCCATTATTTTGTAAACAGTGACTTGGCATGTTGTGTCTGTTTCAATGTGTTTCTCCAAAGTCGAGCCTGGACACAACAATCCTTGTACATTTTGGAATGTCCAACACTTTGTGTACATGTTAAGATTCACAAAAAACGTAGTAATATTAGTCTATGATCCACATTGCTCTGGCATTTAATTTGTTTGGATAAGTAACATCAATAACAGCATCGCACGTGTGTGTGTGTGTGTGTGTGTGTGTGTGTGTGTGTGTGTGTGTGTGTGTGTGTGTGTGTGTGTGTGTGTGTGTGTGTGTGTGTGTGTGTGTGTGTTTAAGAAGCAAGCAGATGTAAACTATCCATAAAGAACAAGAGAGACAATACTAATGCAACAATTAGACTAAAACTATTTAAGTAATATAGAGCACATTTACCTACATGGAGTTACAATTATTTAGGTCAGTTCTTCCACCCCACTAATATTTCCGTCACTGTTATCACCGTTAGCGGACTATCACTATTACTCGTCTTCACCGCTGTTATATTAATTTCTAAATTATCTGTTACAGTATCTATTATTCGGTCCGATCTCACGTAGTCATTTTCAATTTTCATGACGTGGTCACATCTTGATCTCCCGTCTGCGGGAGAAATACAATCAAATTCCTTTTTCGCTAAGTTTATGACACTGTCTACAGAAAAATGCACGTTTTTTCTTTTAATACGTTCCTTCACGGTTGCCCAATTCAGTTCGACAGGATTAAGATCCGGGTTACGTTGGAAGTCGTAAAAGGGAATATCCATGGTTTTGCCAAAATAGCGTCTATTTTAAAAGTTTTGTATGTTGGTTTATTTTGTTTAATTAGAGCTCAGGTTTTAACGTGGATGGACTACAAGGAATGTCATGATTCTCTAACCATTTAATCATGTCTGCCTTTTTTGTTAATGATGTTGGAGGTGGATTTAATTGTACATTGTGGTAGGAGGCATTGTCTATTAGTATTACGCTGTTCTTATTCAAATGAAGTGAAACTAAACTCTTCACTTTTGATGAATACTGATGTTTTTTGAAAAGTACGCACACAGTAATCTCCACAGCGTCTAGGAGAGAACTGAAGTGCGTTTCCCTGCTGACGCATGCGCATTACATAACCTGCGCTGTTAGCACGAAAACGGTTGATTCATGTCTAGTGATTCTTACTGTACATCCAGATCAAAAGAGCAGCATAAGTTGCAAACGAACGGTGATAGCGACAAGGCGTAATCGTAACGATGATGATTATCCGGAGAAAAATATAAAGCAGAAACCCATTGGAAAACGTCGAATTTCGTGATTGGCGAATGGCCCCGGTTCACATAAGCCGACCTATCGCGATCTGTTTTCAGTAACGTTCTATTTTCCGCTAATGAGTAATAAGCCAAGTCACATCATTCAAAATTGCAGACTCTCCCTTTTTGATTAAGGGAGCACTCACACACACATTATCCCCCCTACCCCTCTCAGTGTGGTTTGTCGTATAGTAGTTAAGAGCAGAAGTTAACTCAGTTTCATAAACATTAGTAGATGGGGAGTTAAGTCCAACTTTTCGGTTCCTTGACCTTTTGTAGTACGCATTAAACCGGGGCACAGAATGTATTAGAATCCAGACAGTGTATACTTAGAGCACAGGCACTTATAATTTTATTTTTTTCAGAACGTACGGTTTCTATTCTTGTCGTGTATTGCATCGTCAATCATGGCCTCGAAGTGTGGTGGCATTGAAGGTTGCACTCTTGATGTATGAAAAGTCAATGGTGAGTACCCGATGTTTTCTCGTCGACTAGTATGACTTTACGTTTTCTGATCCAATTTACTTGGTTCGCAGCAAGGATTAGGCCGTCGCAAATAAGAAATCAAAGTCACATTAAATTCTTTGTGCATCTTTGATTGCTCGAACTTGACTTGAACTCGACTTGAGTGCTTCTATACATTGTGAAGCCGGGCAATTCCAAAGTCGTAATATTGTTAACATTGTGCTAACATTATTAAGTATCTGTTTAAATAAAGACGAAATTTTTTTTTAACAATTTTCTGTTGTCTTAACGCGCGCGCGTGTGCTTTGGAGTTTGATATTTTTTTAATTTACACGTATGCCTATTGTGTAGGCCAACTTATGTAGCTGGCGCCTACATAAGAAGCTTTTAAGTTCGAATAATTTTTAGAGTAAGCTTTTTGAAACATTTTCGAGAAGTACAATGCAATGTTAACTGTAGAGGAGAATAAATATAATAATGCTAACAGCGTACACATAAAATAGAAAATTGAAGAGAGAGAGAAATATTTTCGTATAAGGAATAAGTGTTATTTTATGAAAAGGGATTAAGCCTATTTGCGTGCGTGTTTTTAAATAGATACGATTTTAGTGATAATTAATTAATTCAAAGAACATCACTTGAAGACTGCGTTTGCCTTAAGGTGCCTCATAGTCTCATTGGTCAGAAGGAAGTTTGAGTCGGAATTGCGGCCTTGAAAAACTAACATCGTCTAAACAGGCTTACTTCCGTAAACACGATGACCGAATTCAGTTCGGCGGGTTCACTTGTCCGAGATTAGTTTGCTGAACTCTTGCCAAATTCTACACTATTGCAAACTACTAGTGTTTGCGTACAAGCGTCTGCTGTCGTTCAAACATATTTTCCCCTTTATTAATGATGTCTATCATAGTTAACAATTATATGTTTATGATTGTATGCTTATTAATTTACGCGAGAAACTCGCATAACGCGGTCCAAATCCGTCCGCAGTTGTGTTTAACGATTTTCTTAAACCTACTTTGTTGTGTCATAATAGTACGCGTAGTTATCATGAATTTGAAACCGGCCATATATTGCAGATTTCATATTACAGATATAAAATTATACAACTTTGAAATAAAGAAAAAAGATTATTGCAAAGAGTGAATATAAAAAACTAAATATCTATGGTATTTTAAGCATAGGCTAAATTACTTCTACGATTTTATATCATTTCCTAGTTCAGTTTCTTTCCTTTTCTTTGTTTAATTATTGCTGCTCCTTTATTTTGAAGATTTTCTGGATTTTTCCCTTTTTGTATGTTTCTCAGTTTCCGTTACCAGTATTTTTTTGCTAACTGGAAATTCGCTGAAACGATAATTCTAATGAATTCGAAAAGTTTACCTTGGCCTGAATGGGAGTAAGATGCGCTTGTCGTTGCCGAGACGAGAGACAGTGCCACCGCAATTGGACATACCTTTCAAGCTAATCAGTTCTGTTTACAGTTTCTTTGACGTTCTTGAAAAACGACAGTTGACGAAACGCTAGTATCCGTGTGCATGTTTACACAAACTGATGAGATTGGATTAACAGCTTTGGGGAGTTGAGTTTGTACCGAAACACAGGTACAATTGATACCAAACTACGCTAAGCATTGATTGCCCCCAACAAGGTATAATTGATTACGTAAACTTTGAGTACTACGCCTCAAGCGGGGCCGTTCGCACCTGCCGTCTACTGTTTGGCACGTATTTGGAAGTTCTCGCATCGTTTGAATACGCGTCGCCAAAAACAACTCTGCTAGTACACTTGTAGATATTCATATTCTGGACTCCGTATATATAAAGACTTTTATTTGATTTTGTGCTTTGTTTAGCGGGATAATATTTTTGTTTTATTATTTAATTCTTATATGGAATCCAAGTTTGTATAACCGTAAAACGTGTACTTTTCCACCCACTTTAAGTCCAACCCGACATGACCTCGCACGGATGTGTTTCAACGGAAACAATCAAAGCATTTTGAATGTAGCTGAGCAGACGAGCAAAGTGAAACCTGCACGTTAGAAATAACATCGATGTTGACCTTCATCTGTCATCTGTTACATGTGTAGTAATATTTTTTTTCTGAGTGACAAACGTATCAGAAAACGTGTACTAGTGCTAAATTTAAAAGTCTGAATGTTAATAATTTTTGCTTTATTACACGTGTTTTTAATGTAATCTTTGAATAAGGACTGTGTATCGTATTATTTCGGTAAGTAGTAAGTAAAATTATTTTGAGCGAATTATTAATACGGAACGAATGGCTATTTTTGCTTTAATACACGTGTTTTTAATGTGATCTTTAAATAAGGACATTGTATATCGTATTATTTCGGTAAGTAGTGAGTAAAATTATTTTATTCCACCGAGCGAATTATTAATACGGAACGAATGGCTATTTGTGCTTTAATACACGTGTTTTTAATGTGATCTTTGAATAAGGACATTGTATATCGTATTATTTTGGTAAGTAGTGAGTAAAATTATTTTATACCACCGAAAGAATTATTAATACGGAACAAATGGCTATCTTATACAACTGTGAAATTTGCAACTCAAGATACGTACGTTCAGTTGGTGGTAATTATTAACAATAAATACGTACCGTTTTGTAATATCCTTATTTAGTATGAATTAGTATGGAATTAAATTTTGAACAGAGGCAGTAAAAGAGTTGCATGTTTTTAATAAATACATTTTGACTTCTGATCATCTTCAAGTAGTACTTTCTACATGTCATATCCAAGTCTTTGAGTTTTTCAGCGACTGTTGCCCTGCTACCCCCGCTGACGATGATGGTGATAAACGTTGGTCTTTTACCATTTTGCAAATCACGTTAGCAATTCATCACCGTAAAGCATAATGTTTCTGTCATATCCTGTTATATCAGTATCGTCAGAAGTGTTTTTTTTTTAAGGAACATTTTAAAAATATTACTGCGTGTGTTCACTGCATGGTAATAATTAAAATTGACTTATCACTTGGCTTGTTAGTCGTATAACCTTAGCGAACAAGCAGAGGGAGGACGCGGAATTAACGATTGAAAACAAAACACAATGATACTACAAACAGTACAAACTTTGAGTGAACAAAGCAAACATTAATAAGTGACGAATAAACAGTGCGCATTTATCGCCGTGAAATAATATTTATTTACTGTTTGTATCCCGTGTTCGTGTTTAGTGGTTGTCAACATCTTTAAACGTTATAACAGTAACTAAATATTTGAGTTAAAATTATTTGAAAAACTGAAGTAAGCCATTACAGTAGTATTAAACAGACATGAATCAGCGCGCAGGTTGTAGTGGGGAGAAGACTGCAGCAGTGAAAGGCACGAGAGAGGAAAATGTCTACTAACGCAGTTGAAAATATTGGTCTACTCTCTGAATTGTTAATAAGACGCGAATGTGACAAGAGTAATCTATTTTGACACGGGTTGACTTATTATACCTAATGTGCCGAAGTTTGCTTCTTTAATAATTAAAGATGAAAGATAATAGTTAAATTTACGTTTTTCTCTGTAAAAGTAGTAAAATTTGAAAACTGATATAGCTTATATGACAGCTGAAATAAACCAGTTACACTGCTTTGTCGATTCACAATTATTTTCGTTTTATTATATTTATAACTTTATTTATTTAGTTTTCTATTGCCTATGATTCTTATAGTGTTTTCAATTGTTTATTTTTAATTTTTAACGTTTTTATGTATTTATTGTTTTTTACATTTCATTAGCTACATTTTTAATTATATTACTAAATACTTTACCAAACTAAATTTTACAGCCCTACCAACACACAAGCGCGCGCGCGCGCATATATGTAACTTACTTTTTACTAACTTACCTAACTTTTACTAACCAATTATTCTTATAATTTGAAAATTCTTTTGTTATTCTTTTAATTGTTTTTAAGGTTTTTACCTAAAATTTTGTTACTTACAAAATTTGGTTGTAGGCAAGTTTTGATTTCGATTACGACAGTAAACGTGGACATTTTGTAAGACGAAACAAGCGTTAGACACAACAGAAAGAGACAATGTAGGCCTAATAAAGATTTCCATTATTTTGTAAACAGTGACTTGGCGTGTTGTGTCTGTTGCAGTGTTTCTCGAAAGTCGAGGCTAGACATCAACAATCGTTGTATATTTTGGAATGTGTACACTCTGTGTACATGTTACGATTCACGAAAAACGTAGTAATACATGATCCACATTGCTCTGGCATCTTAATTTGTTTGAATAAGTAACATTAATAACAGCCTCGTACGTGAAATACACGAGCAGATGTAAACTATCCATAAAGAACCGGAGAGACAATATTAATGCAACAATTAGACAAACTATTTAAGTACCATAGAGCACATTTACTTACATGCAATTACAATAATTATTTAGGTCAGTTCTTCACCCTACTAATATTTCCGTCACTGTTATCACCGTTAGCCTATTATCACTATCACTCAAGTTGCCTTCACTGCTGCTATCTCGTCTTACATTATTTTCTAAACGATCTGTTACAGTATCCCTTATTCGGTTTGATCTCACGTAGTCATTTTAAATTTTCATTACGTCACGTCTTGATCTCTAGTCTGCAGGAGAAATACAATAAAATTCCTTCGACACTGTCCACAGAAAAATGCACGGTTTTTCTTTCAACACGCTTCTTCACGGTTGCCCAAGTCAGTTCCATAGGATTAAAATCCGGCTGATAGTGTAGAAGTTATAAAACAGAATGTCCTTGGTTTGCCAAAATAGCATCTATTTTAAAAGTTTTGTAAGTTGGTTTGTTTTGTTTAATTAGTGCATACAGCTCAGGCTTTAACATAGATGGACTACAAGGAATGTTATGGTTTTTTAACCAGTTAATCATGTCTGCCTTTTTTTGATAATGATGTTGGAGGTGGATTTGTTTGTACATTGTGGTAGGAGGCATTATCTATTACTATTACGCTGTTCTTATTAAAATGAAATGAAACTAAACGCTTCATCTTCATATTTGATGAATACTGATGTTTTTTGAAAAGTACTCACACAATAACCTCAACAGCGTCTCAGAGAAAACAGCTATGTTTCTCTGTTGACGCATGCGCATTACATAACCTGCGCTGTTAGCACAAAAACGGTTGATTCATGTCTAGCAAACTTTACTGTACTTACTTTTATTTTGAAAACAGAGTCGTTACGGGTAGGCCTACACCAGAGTCGTGTCAGTTACGTGGAGTTATAAAACCACGTCACTGACTTTCATTGCTGGAGTGATAGACCAGAGTTCGCATTACTTTTATTTTTATGTTTTTGACAACGATACATAGATACTTACATTAGGGTGCGATTTATGGATACTGGCTAAACAAAATAACTTCATTAGTAGAAATGAAATTCAAGACGAGCAGTAGGAGTCGTTAGAAAGCATAGGACTGTAAATGATGGAATAATGTTAAACTGAAATAAAAAATGGCGTAGGTGATGTGGGACCATTTATAAGAATTGCCAGTATAGTACAGCGTAAGAGAATTTGAGAAGCGAGAAGATCAAAGGTACATTGTATCGAATATTATTAAAAAAAAAGGAATAACATTCATAGATGCAATGAATCTTCGCAAAATATAAAGGTCAGGCCACAAAAGGTTAAATTGACTTTTAAAAACGTTATTAGGAGAAAGGGAACTGAATGTGTGTGTATATAAGAATGTTTACGTTAAGATGGATATTGATTTTTTTTTTCATTTGTAACTGGAATGTTGGGGTAACAATTAATCACGTTTATTTTCAAATTTTGTTAAAATTTATTACTGTTACTATTGATGTTTTTTATTTTCGCTTTGCAAGGAAATGGTGGCGTCAAAATCAACAGGTGCCGTATTCAACGCTGGTTAAACACGCATTAAAGATTGGTTTTCGTACGATCAGGCAAACTGGCGTGTATACGTTCATCAGATATTCGATTTTCTTTGTTAAACACTTCCTCTTGGCGAGAGTCTTACCTTTTGCTGCGAATGGAGTTTTGGAGGGATAACCTCCTCCCCCAGGAGTGTTAAATGAAAATGTCCAAAATTTAAAAAAATTGTCCGTGAGTCGAGTTCAATAATTAATTAGTTGTATGAGCACGAACGTTCTCATTTGCGGCTCGCAGTAGCCACCTCAGTCGTCTTCGTATAAACATTGCTAGTATGGTGAATCAAATTTGTAAACTAGTTTTGAAATTATACCATTGTAGCGATTAGGAAACGGATAGTTGTATAGTAGACTCATAGCCGTTGAATATTTATTCAGCCCGCAGGTATGCGACTCATTTTACGGTATTTAATAAAGTGCAGTAATTTATCTCACACCAACTTGGAAAATTTATGTATTCAACGGTTTTTTTGCTTGCTATTTGAATCTTATACAGATGTTGTCTCCTGCTGAACCCGGTCGCTCGTGTCAATTACTGTTCGTATGTAGAATTTTTGTGTTTTTAGTTTAGTACTTTAGTTTAATGTCATTTTGATCACGAATCCAACAGTAAAAATTTTTAAGCCTGTCCGTTTTTCCGTGCGTTCGTAGTCCTATTAACGAACGAGGCGTTCGGTCGCAGGCGCTGTTTTCTTACGCTCCACGGACTCAACCGGACAGCGCGTAAGCCTGATTTCATTACAGTAATTAGAGTACTCATAGCTACTACCAATGATTTGTACGGTCAGCTTCAACAAAACGTGGGGGAAAATATTTGTTTCCAAAATACCCCTGAGCGCGATTCCGAAATGCTTGTGTTTGAAGGCCTTTAGTGCCTGTTTTATCAAAATATTGTAGTAATTTCTGTGGCAAAATGAGTAGAGTAGAATTTTTAATTCCATTTGCTGTAATATTTACAGGAACAAAACCATTAACATTATCAACGTCTGCAGGGGATAGGAAAAGTTCGTATCAGTTTTCTGGTATAGTTTGTTTTATTTGTACTGTAACTTGTCGTCTTTATTTCATGGCTTCGTTAAATTTTAGATATCTAATAAACTAAAACCTCTTTGGTTATAACAAAATAGCAAATACAAGGGCCATTTCTTTTCATTTTTCTTGTTTGTGTTCACAAAAATGAAAACATTACCTATATGTGCAACACTGAGAAGGACATTGAAAAGAAATGCTAGAAAATAGACGTGTATCAAATTCTATAAGACAATGGCAGTACCAGCACTGCTGTATGGATGCGAGACCTGGATTATAAGGAAGAAGGACTGGTGGCAATTACAGGTTGCAGAAATGAGCTATTTGAGATTGGTAAATGGTTATACACGACTCTTATCATATAAAAAACGAGTGTATTAGAAGAGAACTTGATGTAGTTTCCCTAAATTAACTCATTCAGAATTATAGAAAGTCATTGGAAACAATATCTAGAAAGAATGGACAATACCCGCTTTCCGAAGTTGCCTTATTAGTATGAGCCGGCCTTAGGTAGGGGAGTCACAAGAGAAATTCTAACCATGAAGTGATGATGATGATGAAAAATAATCTATACCCTTCCCGAGAAGAAAATCTTGGCTACGCCTCCTCTGATCTTGTATATGTGTTTTATACGTAATAGAACTTTCCAATGCACTGAAGAAAGAGCGCAAAAAGAATATTAAGAATATTTATCGGAGTGGTAAGCGGATAGGTAAGATACTACTATCGTTCTGAAGCTGAGAAGCAGACAAGAGGTTTAAACGTGAATTTTTAATACGGAATTCCCGTGCGGCAACATGCAGTTACACGTTTCCCCTCAGGGACGTTTACTGTCTTGCATTTTTTTTCTTTTCGCTCACCGACAGCAGTCGCGTAAATCCTGGAATAGGTATGTATTGCATGTGGAGTGCAGAGTTAAAGTGAATTTGCGGTCGGAACGGACAGTTGTATGCACGTCATCGGGGTTTTCGATACCATACTAGTTTACACTATTAGCTCGTAATGTACCGGTACTGTTTTCCCCGAACTCTTGTCGAGCGCGCGGTGAAATACACTTGTATGCTCACTGAGATAACTAATGACGTAATCTCTCTTTCACACACATACATACACGAGTGCGCGCGGACGCACACTTCTTATCACTGTGACTGTTATCGTGTATTACTCTTAACGTTCTGTTCGATAGTTCATTTACATTTGTTTTCTTTGATATGTGCGTACGTAATAAATAATTTCAATATTTAATTAAACTTTACTCTTAAACAGCACTGTACTGTTAATCATGCTATTGTGTGGAGCGTGGCTTTCAGTCATAGACCGTTAGGAAATGATTATTTCAGGAGACCAGTAGTTTAAGAGAGGATATTGTTATAAAAAGAGTAAGAACATTCACTCTGGAGGAAATAGAATTGTTAGAACACTTGATTAAGCACAATACTTTCAAGACAGCACTGTTAGAGGTAAATGCTGAAGGGACAGACTGGATCACAGAACGACCGGGTGACTTCAGAATTTGGCTACGCAGAAGCCGCGGATTGAGGATTCAACGTATTCGCTTCACCGGTAACCTTACACGCTTCATGTGTGAAGTTTTTCTATGATTTGACAATCGACTATAACAATCGTATGCCACGAAGATGTTATCGTGGGTGACTCGATTTGAAATCTGATTAAGTGGACCCTGACATTATGGCGCTGCCACGGACAAATTAAAATTTTTGTATTGTATGGAAATATTAAAAATGCACTGCCCTTTTGTTTGAAATTTGAAAGGTAGGCTGAGTAATCACGAAGTATCTTTTCCGTGTCCGTGGGTGCTTCACGGAGTAATTTGTCGTTTAAAACGTACCCACTGTTGGTCATCTGCAAAACTCGATTGTTATCTACAATCTGCATATAACATTTGTTTTATGAAATATGAATCTGGGAAACATGGAACAATTTCAGTTCTACCGCTCAGCTGTAATGTCGCTCTGCGAACTTTCGGCTGCCCCTCGTAAATAAACCAAACATAACAAAAATTTTACATTGTAATTAAAACTCTTTCAGTTTACTCTGAAGATGTGGAACAAAAAACAGGTAAACGAAGTGAAATTAGTATGTTAAAGAAAACAAAAGCTTACATAATAGAGTATCATAAAATTGATGTAAATTATACAAGTACAAGAAAAGACAAATAACGTTTGTGTGTGTGTGTGTGTGTGTGTGTGTGTGTGTGTGTGTGTGTGTGTGTGTGTGTGTGTGTGTGTGTGTGTGTTGGGGGGTCTATTTGGGAGTCTGTTCGACTGGGAGTCGGATTCATTTTATTTTCCTAAATTTTGCCAGTTCTTATCGTGGCACCGTTCGCAACTGTTCTAGACCACGTATATAAGGTATAATAGGGGTCATGTTAATACACAATAATTGACGAAGAATCTCCATCGATTATGGGAGGGACCTGGGTAAGACAATTTTAGTGTTTAACAGTAATAGGTGAGCACTCTCGACCGGTTCTTAAAAAATACGCAGCACAGAAGGAAACTATATGGAAATTCATTGGAAATCTGGCAGTACACAGTGTACCCTGCGAAAGTGGGTTACGACAAAAATATTAGAAGAAAGGATTCAAGCTTAATAGATATGCTTTCTGAGAGGAGTTAAACAATACAATGAAAGGGACTTGATGAGAAATTAAGCAATAAGAAAATATTAACGAAGCGGCGTGAACATCTGGAGAGGATCCAAGGAACTAGGTTCTCGTTGAAGAAAGAAGATATAAATGAAAATTAAAGAGAAGCTTAGGCATACTGAGGAAGATGGGAACGTATCAAAGCGAATAGCCTAATACATGGAGGGAATATGATAGTGATACAGATTATACTCTGTATAAAAATAGCGAGTTCAGGATCCGTCGACGAGGAAGTAGAGCGCTTACATTAAGCAGGCAGTTGTGTGCTGGATTCCCGTTGCCTTTTCCGCTCCATACGCCGCCGTTCCGCTTGTAAATACCTTCCGGTAGTCCTAACTGGAATGATTCATCGTCTGTCTGTTTGCGCAGGTCAGACACCTCTGCTTCACGTTCGTAGTAAAGTGTCCAGTGACTGACCTTTAACTGTTTTTTTCGGCTCATTTAAAACTTACTAACCTTTAATTAATCTAAAACTATGTAAAAAATTGTTACGCTCCGTTATATTGTAAATTGTATAAGTATAATGTGTTTTTGAACTCGAGAAATTCAGGAGTACGTCGTACCAGTGTGTGACAAAGTATCTCGTTTATTTCATTAAATTCGTTCTTTAAATTCATATTTGGTACACAAATCTACTTCTTGATACATTGTACACTGTTATTTGTGTAACGGAAAGTATAGATGGTGAGACCAAATGTTTTGACAAATTTTCCACGTGCCCCGGGAATATTTGAAGTGTAACAGCATGAAGAACAGGCTTTACACGGAAAATTATTTTAGATACGAACTGCAGTTATAACTATGTGTACTACTCATTAACAACAATACGCAATAAATGCCCTTCTTTGTAAGAGCTCAAAATAAATAGCTTCTTTCATTTATTAATTCCATATGTGAGTCATAAAAATTTCTATTCCAATGTTCTAGATTAATTTCTGAATATTTAATACATTTTAAAAATTGTTGAGTAAAGAAAGTATTAATTAATTTATTAAAATTAAAAAAAATTGTACTTTTGTTATATTGTGTGTCGTATTATTTCTTAGTATGTCGTTAATGCAGCCTTTTTTTTTTTTTTTAGAAATTGATTGATTTGTTTTTTGTGAAGCAGCAAGGGATCCTAGTTATGTAGTTGTGTTTATATGTATGTGAAGGAAGCCCCAACACAAGGTCATTTCTAGTGGGCCCTATTTTTTTTTCATCACTCGTTTGTGTTGGTGTAATACTGATGAAATAAAAATTACAAAAAAATTTTTGAGTAAAATTAACTTTTACTGTTTTGTGTAATCCTCGCGTATGAAAATCATGGCTCCGGTACCTATTACATATACGCGTATGTACTTTCAATACTCTTTTTTTTAATAATCGCTGTCATGTTTTTTTTTAATTCTACTTTTATTGGATTCTAACATTATCAACAAATTAAGGAAATTTGTAGTAAGATACAACCTATGCAGACTGAACCTATGGATGAAATTTGTAGATAGATAAGTACCCCTTAAGTAAGAATAACTATTTAGCCGAGTTGTAAGTAAAATGTGTCAACAAATACTGTTGAGTGTTAACTGATTGCTGATTTTTTTCACTGGATCTTGTTGACTGACGAAATAACGTGAAATACAATTTGGATGTAAGTAAAACAGGCAGTATGTTTGTTTCCAAAATTACAGTTTTAATCACTCAAAATTTATACCATATTAAAAAAATACAATTTTTTTAAACACACGACTCCAAAACTGTGTTTGAATTTTCCCTCATCTTGTTTTACAGTATTTGTCTTGTAACGAACCTGTATGTGGCACACGTTTTCCGCGTTTAAATTTTGTGAGACGTGTGTGTAATAGAACTGTTTGCGCTGTCGGTGTAGTGAACTACATTATTTTGTGAAAATTATCGTTACTCGTATAAAAAACGATAAACGTGCACCGGCACGACCTTGGCCACAGAGATCTAGTGTCAGATGTTTGTGTACCACAGGTGCGTCTCGGTAGCGGCTCATAAATTATTTCATGCAAAAACGTCTGCTGGTGTATTAATAGACCGTTAAAATATTCTTTTTTTTTTGTCGTACGCGGTTCAATATTATGTGGCACTAAAGAATGGTGTGTGTGTGTGTGGGGGGGGGAGGGCTTTATCAGGGGCAAAGATATCAATGGGGGAGGAAATCACAGAAATCGTCAGAAAAGTTTGAAAAAACATTTTCACAATTATATTGTGGGACATTATGTGTGTCTAGCACCCATAGTTTATATTTAAATTGTTCAAAAGCGCCGTGAAGAATATTCATAAACTATATTTCAATGAAAGAATGAAACAAGCGAACTTTTTTTTATTCGTTTTAATCCATGAAAATTGAGTGTAGCACTTTAGCCAATTTTGAAAGAATGTCGGGTTGAAATAATATTTCACAAATCACTTTTAATATTTTTGGTGTTACTAATTTTTTAATACCTAAACATATATATAATGTGCCTTGAACAATGGTTCCAAACCCTGATATAACCGCGGACCACCCCTTTCTTACCAAAGATTTCAGGCAACGAAAGAAAAGTACTGTTTATATTATTAACTGATTTATTAACATAAAACTAATTTTATGTAATTTTATTTAACTATTTTTATTTAATTAATATAAAGTTTGAAATAACTAAAATCCGCTGAAATACTGCCACTGTCGTTACGACTTGGGAACGACATAAATGTGATTTATGGGCTTGTGTTTATTTCACCGTCTATGGAATTCTTGGACTGATGCTGCTACTGCTCAAGCTAGTCGTATATCGTCGCACTTGCCAACAGTCAGCCGACTTCTTTGCTCGTTTTTTATCACTAACAGAGTAGTCAATTACTGTTCGCACAAAAACGTTGTCGAAAACACCATAAGATAATTCGCCGAACGTTTAGATAAGACAGCGCCTTCTTAACACCACAATTCCTCCGTATTCACACAAGATGCAAACGAATCCTGAAGTTACAGTCGTTCTGAACAGTAACCGTGTTACAACGTGACGATCATCGCATACCTCTTTACTGTAGTAATTGTCTGTATCTCCAAGAAAAATATGTCGTAAGCGGTAATAGCCCACTGTTTAGTCATGTTGAAAGTGATGGTACGCAGCTGTTTATAGTCAAAGCAACTATTGTTCACCTTCGCCATATCGTTTCATATGATGACTTTTACAGCTTGTAATTTAGTTTTTAAATCGGAAATACTGATAAGATAATAACTACTAACATCTGGCTTAAAATTTAATAACTAATCTGCTAGAAGTAAATTTTCATCGTTTAAGAAATAACACAATAACGAACGAATAACAGACTTTATATCCAAGATTTTTCCCCTGCTCTGTATAAGTTAGACCAGGGCTTCTCAAACTTTTCCACTTGGCGACCCCCTTTACGTGAGCAAATATTTTCGCGACCCTGGGTATAGAGGTATATAAACTAGGAATACGAATTAAAACATTTGCTGATAATAAATCGTAAAGAAAATTTATTTGAAAACAATTCTTTGGTATACATACAAATATAACATATTCGGTATGTATTAAAGACAAAGCCAAATATCGATAGTATTGAGCTGGGTGTGCTTGGTTACTTTTACATAGATACTTAAATCTTGGCTGAACATTTCATACTGCAGGACGTAGAGCTTCTTAAACGTTTTGCAGAGTTGACCGATTTTTTGATTTTACAAACGTTAATGCCGAAAATGCCTCTTCGCATAAATGCTTAATACAAAATTTGTATCCTAGAAGTGTGTGTAGAACCATTTCAGAAAGTGTTGGAAATTCTGTCCTGATCCCGAGGCAAAAACATTTTTTTTTACCTGTGTCGCTCGATAACTCGGCAAATTCTTCTTGAGCGTTTAATGGTAAATGACTTGACATTAATCATTTCAATTGAGTATGATTTATGGGCCCAATTTTCTTTTTCACCATCAGAGCTTGAAGGAAAGTATTTTTGAAATTGTGTCTCCAGACATTAGTTTTGCTAAAATTTCTGCGACCCCCAAATTTAGTTACGGAGGTCCTAAGCCTTTGAGATGCTCGCGGACCACCGTTGGGAACCACTGGCGTTGAGAAAAAAGTAACCGTAGCAGTCCGTAATACATCATATTCTGAAACAGTAACAGGCTTCCAAAATAGAGCGATTTTTCGTTCGAACGGAAGCTGTAGTTATTAATTTCGTGGAGACATTTCAGTGTTTAATGCTGTGTGTTAATAATATACTGGCACTATTTTGTGACGTAGCCGGTGTTTGCCGCGACATACAGTTTGCGAACCTCTGGAGTCAAACACGTTGTGTGTGACTGACCCCGTTTATTCTAAACAAGGTTTTGTATGTTTGCATACGTTCCTGTCTCCACTATAAGTTGTTCACGCCGTAGTGTTGTAGAGTATATGATGATCCCACAAGATAAACTATGCTCATTAATGGGGCAGGGGCATCGGCCCAAGCATCAGTGGAACGCGATTATACGGTATCAGCTGATTCCCTTCCGCTGTGACTGACGCGGCATCATTGGCCGCAGGAAACGTACGACTGTTTTTTTAACAGCATCGTTAAAATAATTTTTTCTCGGGTTCAAACAACGTATCGATTGTCACTGAACGCGTATCGAGTTCAGGTTGTTAGGTACTGGCACCAATTTTTTGTCATTTATGTAGTACGCTATACACGTTGCAGATTCGCAGCGTCTAAATTTAAAACGATCAATGTATAGCAACCGAAGAAGCTGTAAGAGTGGGGGGGGGGAGTAAGAAAGAAGGGAGCGAGCGAGAGTAATCTGTCAGCTGACAGCAGACGGACAGCTGAGCAGTGTTGAAGACCTTGGTGGTAAAGGTCAAGGACGCGGGTTCGATACCAGACCGAAGCGAGACATGTCCTTATCCCTACTACTATTACTACTGCTGCTGCTGCTTCTACTATTGTATTCTAATGTTATGTGCTCCCGGTACGTACTCCAACTTCACACATCTTCGGTCGCGTAATTATTTACGAACATTGAACTTGGACAACAAACGAAAGTGGTTTTGTAATGACACGGTTATCGGCGCCCGTTATATTTACCAAGATTTACTTTAATACGCGAAACACAATTAGAATAAGGAAAATTTTACAATTTAAGTTTACCACGTAAGTTGTACAAGTTATATGCTATAATAATGCACGTCTGCATATCGTATTATTTCAGTATTCTTCCCCAATCGTTTCTCTCCCTTATAATCTCTGCTTGCACTTCTGCGTACATTTATAACTTAAAAACGTTTTTCACAAAACCTAGATCTAATCGTCTTCGACCTTCGCATCGTAAGATCTTGTCTTCCAAAATTTTTATGATAAAGTCGCTATGTCTAGTGATTTTCCTACAAACTTAATCTTCGTAGATTCTATTTCTTGCAGTAACTTCATTTTTCCTGTATTTCTTGTCGTTTTCTGCGGTACCACATTTCCGCAGGTTTGAGCCGGATTTTCGTCTGATTTCCCAGTTTCCAGTTCTCACATCCATAAAACAACGTGCTCTGCAATTGCTTCGGTTGGGCAGAAGGAAAGGAGCGAAAAATCTCAGGTCTCCACAGCGTAGACCGGAGACGTTTGGGTAACCGAATTGATTTTTTTGGTTTATATTTCTTGTGTATGTAATGTGTGTTGTATTACTGATTTATATGTGTTTTAAATGTTGTGTTTATGTTGATTTCGTGTGTCTTGAGTAAAATAAATCGGTGTTACTGATAAAAATGGATGAACGCTTTGTTAAATATTTCAAACGAACTGTGTTCAACGGAACCTGGAATCATATCGTTTGCAGTCCGGATGTCTCTCCCATCTGCGCTACCTGACTCTGCTGTCACCTCAGTGGGTTTCCAGTCTTTTGTATTGTACGCATTGTGTATTTATGTAGAGAAGGGTCACTACAGCTGCCGCTGTTTTCCTCTTCTCAACCACCTTTTCCACCTGTCCCGTCCTGAAGGTTTCGCTTATCCCGTAGTTTCGTGTATTTTTATTTCATTCTCGCTGTAGTCTCCATCGTTTCTTCTTTTTGTGCGACTATAATCTTTATAACCGTTTTCCTTAGTCCACTGACAACGTTTCTCAAGTACGACAAACTAGGTCGCCTCCGCAGTCTTAACGAACATCATTCCTTCAGGTATGATTTCCGGAAAGATGAAATGCCGGAGTGTATCCCCAGTGCTTCTTTAATGTCGATAACGTTTAGCGAAAAGTCTTTTTCAATTCCATTCAAAACATCCTCGTTACTGTTCCTGTCCGGCTTGTATTCGTGAGTTTTCTCCAAAACCACGTTCCATAACTTCAAGCTGTCTCGTGTCCCCTCCCTCAGAGTTGAAGAATCACGCCCATACATCAAACACGCCAAACAAAAGACTTTCTCGACGTCTCTACGTCTCTTCCAAATATCTGTGTTTCATTCCCCCATTTTTTTCTCGTATTTTCGTCATCGCTAATACAGTTTTTTTATTCTTGAAACTTTATAGGCTACTCGCATGAAGCTTACTTTAGTCACAGTAGGCCTATATAGGAATGAGGGGCAAGAGTCCGCACTTAAAATACAATAACAAATTCTCAGCTACTGAACCAAAATAAAGTTTATTGAAAATTACGGCTTATTTGTTACATTATATGCTAACAAATGTAATGATTACACAACAATTTTGACTACAGTATTTGGTAAAAAAAGTTGAAAAAACAAAAGCATGTAAAATAGGAAAGTTGCCCCGGTCTGTGTAGGGTAAGTGTCCTCCTACTGACACTTATCACACACGAAATGGCCCAGTCCACTGTAATTCGTGCACGGCTCTTCCCACCACGTACTACACTGACGACATATGATCCAGTCGACTGTAAGGGGGGGGGATTCGTAAAGGTGCCCACAACCTCCGCAGTAATAATCAACTTTCCCGGAACACGATATTCCTCTTCTTCCTTTGAAATTTAGACTTTGAAATGAGCGGGACTCCCCAGCACACACTTCCGGAACGCTTAACAACAATTGTAGGCCTAATGCAAGTTTTATTTAATTGTAATGTGAAGTTTGTTTATGGGGTAAGATTCTGCACAGGAGACCAAGAGGACTCTTGCCCCACTGTGTTCTATACTTTTTGCTGACTTATTATGTTTCAGTTAAATAAGATTGACCACTAACTTTAAGTTGATATGTAACCTCAGACTTACCTTTTAATAATGTGCTGTCGAAAACAGATAATAAGAAAGTATATAGGCCTATTTGTATAAATACTCTTAAATTACACTGTAAAATAACTTCAACTTCCACAAAATTAAACAACGTTACTATTCACTCACCGTAATGGCGCTAGACTCCTTGTTTGCTGTGTCCAGCCAGCAGAATGCATTTCCTCAACTGAAATCACCAATACACGACATCTATTAAGAAAACTAGTAACTACGACGTATTAGGGATCTTGCCCCGTGCGGACTCTTGCCCTACACTACCCTACTGTTTTTTGATTTGTTGAACAAGCGAAAGACTTCAGTTTTAACTCGACCGTTTGGCATTTGTCTGTCTGTCCGGGGCATGTCACACGATAACGTTTTATTACATCAGCAGATTTCCGTAACATTTGGTGTGTGTCCGTACTTTTACCCTACATAGAACACTTTTGTTTTTTAGATTGATCCCCCAAAAATAGGAGGAGCAGAACGCAAAAATGTGAGAGGGTGCAAATTTTGAAAACGGCAAGAGGCCATGTGGGGTATCAAATTAAAGGACATTTTAACAAAAATATGAATGTAATATTCATTTTTGAAAATATTAAAATTTTGGGACGCCGAGGGCCAAAAAATGGAAAGAAGTTTTATAAAATCGCAAAATTCATGTGGCGC
The DNA here is from genome assembly GCA_034769895.1 of Magicicada septendecula. NCBI lineage: Eukaryota > Metazoa > Arthropoda > Insecta > Hemiptera > Cicadidae > Magicicada > Magicicada septendecula. The sequence goes on along the minus strand of CM068375.1, from coordinate 120,348,053 downwards.
ATCAAGTTAAATGGAATTTTAACTAGACTATGAGTGTAGTGTTAATATTTGGAAATATCCAAGGCTTTGGACCCAGGGCCCAAAATTTAGGGAAAATTTCACAAAAATTGTAAATTCCGTGTGAGTTATTAAATTAAAGAGAATTTTAGCCAAAATCTGAATATGGTGTACAGTTTTGGAATAGTCAACATTTTTTGACCCCAGGACCCAAAACTGTGATCAGAATTTTGAAAAAATTGTAAAAATGCAGCGTGGTGTCAGAATAACGGGAATTGTAACATAAATCCGATTATTTGGGATGTTCAGCGTTTATTGTATGATTGTTCTACAAGTGTTACTAAACTATAAATAGTAGGATAAACGGGATTTTCGTAATTTTTCTGATAATTGAAAAATTATCTTATAGGCCTGTCAAAAGGTATGCAGTAATAAGTGTATGAATACTTCGTTCAAAATAGTGACCGAGTTCTGCAGCTCAGGAAACACAACTAGCCATTTTTTGATTTTATTACCCAGGTTCCGTTGCAGCACGTCCTTGTAGGGCCTACTGAATATATGGTATACATTTGTATTTTAATATTTATAGTAAATGTGTCTGTTCCGTAGGATCCGATCCAACTTTTGTATATAATTTATGATTTGTTCTAATCTATTTTTTACTTGTTCGTCCACTGTTCGGAATGTAAACTCTTTTTATTTACAATATTTTCTTAAATTGTGTTCAGAGGACAATGAGGAACACACACGAAAAGTCGACTGCAGGTTGCAGAGATGGACTCCTCAGTTCAGTAGTCGGGTATACCAGTTTAGATAGGAAAAGGTATGAAGACATCCGTCATGAGTAAGCTGTACGACCAGTGAATGACATGGTGAGGGGATATAGATAAAAGTGGTTTGATCACATAGAACGTATCCTTTATCAGGTATCAAGATAACCACACGTAAGTGCAAAATATTTGCCTAAAAATAGAAGAGTGGGGGACGGCCAAAGAAAAGATGGAGAGATCAGTTGTAACGACGGACGACGTAATAGGCTTTGAGCCTTATACCTGTACTTGTGCTGAGAAGAAGAAGAAGATGAAGAATTGTGTTCAGAAAAGATCTGTAGTTACTGTATTTTGTCACTAAAGAATGACATCATACTGACTTAGTCACGTTTTATTGTCTTGTAGTTTTAATTATAGACTACCATTGTATCTAACAATAAGCAGATCACAGTACATGACGTCATAGTAGAAATATAATCACTTACGTCATCGTCATAGACCTGAAGACCAAAATACCCTATTATAAACCAAGAACCCGATAGGTCTATAGAGCTTCTCCAAAGTCAGTCTGTAGCCGTATTATCTTTTTCAGCATCCCGATTTACTGACTTGTCTTTATAATATTTCTTTCGGATCGGTGGCATATAATGGGAATAACATATGGAAACTATTTTCACTTTACTTATAACTGCATGAGGTACTGTTGCAATAAAAATATAGGGGCGCCTGATGTACATCCACATCCTGACCACAGTACCGTTATTCTCACCTCCTCGAGTCTAGGAATAGGGAACACAGACACTACCCATCTTCATACACAAGCTGTGTTAGTTAACGTACATATACGCTAACACAGCGCGTAGAGGTTAGTTGTCCTCTTTTTTCTTGCCAATGCTGGGAATGCTCTGCTTCTTCTTCTCCTCAACCCGGACGTTGGTGGGCTAGCAATTGTTGTTCATCACATACTTTCTTCCGTCCTTCACCCCATCCATGTACTCCTGCCTGGGCCGTCTTTCCGTCCCACATTTCCCCTCGATGAGGGTGGTGAACCAGTTTGAATGGCGTTGCAGGTGCCCAGCAATACTGCTTCTCCTTTCCACAATTATTCCAGGTGACATCCTTTTTTCACCTACTCTCTTCAGAACCTCGTCATTAGATACTCTTTCCGACACGGTATTCTTGAAGCACCACATTTCAGACCTTCAAGGTAGCTCCTCTCCAATTTCTCGAAGCCCAGCTTTCCGAGGCATATGTGCATGTGCTCCAAATGAAACCTTTTATAAATTTCTTCGTGGTTTCCAGGGACACGTTTCTTGGCAGCAGAAAATATCTTTTCCTGAAAAATGCTCCTCTTGCTTGTGGAATTCTACTTTTTACTTCACTGGTGCATCTCCCGTATTATGTAATTCGGTCCCCAGATATTTAAAGGAATCAATTTGCATTAACTTCTTGCCGTCCAGAAATATCTCAGCCTTTTGCTTTTCAGTTCTGGTATGTAATATTTATGTTGTAGGTAAATTGCAACCCGACTTTTTGTAAAGGGCGATGTCATTTTGCAATGAACCAGGCTAATTGAAATCTTATCTAGTAGTTTCTAATTAGCCTGATAATTTTTAGGCCAATTAGAAAATGTACAATAGTACGCTCAAACAGTCTGGTTCCATCCAGTGTTATTGCGACGAGGGTTTTCTGGTGCAGGCGTATTTGCTGAATCAGCGTGTCTGAGTCATAACAGATCTTTGGAAGTATGCACGGTCATAAACGCCAGAAAGGAGTTCCCCTCCACCCTTCTTCTTCTAAACTGCTCGGTAGCAATTGAATTGTATCAACGTGTATTTGCATCCGATACAGCGTTCTCTTTCGTGACATCTTGCGGTTTTATTTCGTCTTGTGCGTGGTCATCGTAATCGAACAACTTTTAATAAAAATGGAGGTTGTTTCGGGAACTCGAACCGTTAAGAATGTGCAGGATAGTAACGCAGGTGGAAGATGCCCACAAGATGAATTTTATATTATTAAAGTAAACTTTAATTACAAAATTAATATACAGTAGCAAGAGCAACCAGTGAAGTGGTTAAATAGCCATGGACTATTGCACCGTTACAAGACGCCCATCCATCAATTTTAGATTCAGATAATTCTGACAAGAAGAGGACTAATATCAGTATGGGTTAATAGAAAATACGACACCGTGTAGGTAGGCAAAAGAAGGGAAAGTAGTGACGATCCTGTGGTTATATTTTGACACACTTCTTCAGTATCAGCACGACACTGGACATGGTGGAAGAGACAAAATGTTGATGGCTTTGAAAAATAAATTTTATATTGCTAGACCAGCTGTCGAAATTGTTGTATCGCTTTGTAGAATGTGCAGTACGAAGTGTGGAATGCAGTATATATCAACAACACCGTAATATCGTTGTACGACCAATTACTTCAAAATATTTTAATCTTCGAGGTCAAGTTGATTCGGTCGAGTTTCAATCGACTCCCTGTGGAGAGTACAAATGTATGAACTACCAAGATCATGCAACAAAATTTTGTGTTCTTTGCCCTTTGAAAACAAAACTTGCTGAAAACTCGCATTCGAATTGCTGAAAGTATTTTAGACTTTGGTGCTCCTCACATTTTACAGAGCGGCAACGGACGTGAATTCACACCTAATGTCGTCCATGAACGTTCAGCTGTGTGGCCGGATTGCAAAATAGTACATGGAAGACCACGGCATCCAGCTAATGCCATCCGGAAACTTTCAGCTGTGTGATCGGATTGCAAAAAAGTACATGGAAGACCACGGCATCCACAATCACAGGGGAGCGTAGAGCGCTGCAACCAGGGTATTGAAAATAAGTCCGTGCTAGAATGGACGACAATGGAAATACAGATTGGGTAATAGGGTGCCGTTTTGTGTAGTGGCAAAAAACTCATAACATAGAGTTATAGGACTAAGTCCGTACATAAGTTATAGCACTTTTCGGAACAGAACCAAAATTAGGATTAAGGTCAACGAATATTCTTCCAACACTTGACAGCGAAGAAGATTTGGAATGGTTTAGATAGGGCTGCACGGAAAGAGAAACCGCAAAGAAATGAGAAGACAATCAAGTCGCTAACTTGGAGAAAGAGATGTGTCCTGTTTGTTCAAGCAAGCTGAACGAAACAACGCATGTATCATGTTCTTCATGCTCCATGAGGATTCACACAACTTGTTGCCAAAGCGTTGGCTCAGTCTGAAGCCCAGAACAGAGCAGCAGAAAAATGACTGAAACTACTGGAAAAACTGAAACCGATGTTCCGAAGTTAGACCGTGGGCCTTAGATTGCCCAAATTTAATTAGGAAAATCGTTAATGTGTAAAATGATGTTTACCAGATACGAACAAAAAGTAGCAATATTAAGACATGGTTCGCTAGATTTGACTTTCAAACTTCTGGCGCACAAATCCTTGAAGACATCTGATAAAAATATATATCTGTTCGCGAATCAATGGAAATTTGAGGGCCAGGGGTATAACAGTTGCAAGTGTTCCGTGTCAAAATTACAGTGTCGAACGACAAAGTGCGTCCGTAAGAAATTAAATAAACTGTGCTCATCGAAGTGTCAACAAGAGTTCACCGCGTGGAAATAAATTTAAAAATGTTGGTGTAAAAGATATGAGCTACAGATTCAACTACAAATTTATTGGTAACTGTAACAACATTCCTCATAATCTAATTTGTTTTCCTAGGAAATAGATCAAATCTAAAAATATCCAATGAATAAAGAATAATTTATCAGTTTGTTTTCTACTTTAGCAATTGAATTTATTTTTCATTGATAATTTTCTCTTTTTTGAAATGACAAAACATTTAATATTTCCACTTTTTCGAACTGAACTACTTATTGTTTTGTTATTATTTTTGATGAATAATTATTTTATGTCAGATATAATTACTATAATCATTTTTTAATAATAATCATTACTTACACCAATAAAGAATTATAATTATTTTGTTATGCAGTTTTTAAGTTGCCTCTTTTAAATTCATGTAGACTTAACTAAGAAATGGTAACAAATAACTGATGTAGAAGTTCACTGAATTATTCTTTGAAAGAAAATGCTGTTCTTGTCTGTACACTTTTTAATCAGCCTTCACTATCTTGGGCTTATTGCAATAAGCCTAGATGGAACCAGGCTCACTACGCCAACAATTATTCATTTTCTAATTAGACTAAAACTATATCGGCTCATTACAATAAGCCTAAAAATTATCAGGCTGATTAGAAAATGCTAGATAAGATTCAAATTAGCCTGGCTCATAGCAACTTTTCCTACGACATTTATTACCTGAGTTATCTTAAAAGTTATTTCGTATATATCCTTGACAGGATTTAGCGTAAATGTAGGTCAGGCCGGGGGTGCCCATCCCCACGAAGTTGAATGGCGCGAGCCCCCCCAAAGGGGGGATCTTCTTACCTCCCTAAAGTTTCTTCCTTGGCATCCACCTCAGTAAATTACCTTTAGATATAATTGTATTATTATATTTATACGTATTAAGATCATGCGTATTTTTATAATTGTAAAAACAAAGTGATATTTTATTATGAGTAGTTTTTAATATATAATAGTAATATTCTTGTTCACTTAAAAATTGTACGAACTAACTATATTTATCAATATGCTCAATTTTTGAGTTTCCAACTTTTTGACGCCGAATAAAATTTTCTTTTGCAATACATTTTGCGAGATAATATTTAATATTTCGGTAGAAGCTCAATACATGCGTTTCAAATACTTAAAGTTAGTTTAATAAAATTTTGTTTTCAGAAAAATTCCCCCAAAAATTCTGATATCGCAACTTGCGCCCTCTGGGCACCCCTGAGTCAGGCTGGATTTAGGTCATCCATGTATTGCCCACAAAAAAATGAAATGTGACCAACATTACGTCTGCGCTACTGTTGGGGGGGGGGGCCAGGTAGGCTAATTTTACGATTGGGTTAGCCCGAATTTTGGCTGGTCGAACCCGCTTCAGGAGCGTCCGATCATCACTGCACCACCTGAATTCCGGTTTATTATCTTTGTATTATTAGGTCTACTATTATTATCCGAAGTGCTGCGAAAGTGCACCGATGACATACACCAGTTGTAAACACGATATTAATAGGAATCGTTACCATGAGAAATCATCAGAATACTCTTGATCGGCGGTGTTAAGTCTAAATGTCTGTGTGTCGTGGCTGTAATAATCGCGGTGAAAGAAAGGATAATAACAATAATAACGGCAAGGCAGAACAAAAGTGAAATCACATAGTACTTGTAGGTCGTGGGTTTGTTTCTCATGTACACAGTCGCTGACCAACGAACGAACAATGTCATAATCGGGTCGGTCGTGGATCTGGCGTTAGGAACAAACCACGACTCGAAAGTCTCTGACTGCCTCGACGAGTAAGTCACCCGTTACAATACCAATGCAGTCGACAATCGTTCCCAGTTTTCTGATTGAATATATTTAATCTTATATTGGTTTATTAACAATAAAGCCTATACATCTGTACAAATCGATTATAAAAGTTCTAAAACTAATGTAATCGAATGATCTCTCGTAAAGTGTATTCCAGCAGTGACGAAGTCTCTCGTTGGTGATATTTTATTTTATTTCAAATCATTTTATTTTAAAGTGTTCCAAGTTTACAATGCCGGCGATATTTGAATCTACTTTAAGCCATGATTGTGAGAGTGACTATTTTTTCAGCATTCTTTTATTTTATAGTGGAGTGATATGCAACACCTAATTAAAGTAATTTTTTCGATTAAAATCGTTGGATGATATTTTAGATCGACCTCTGCTGGTACTTCTTCATAAATTAATTACATGTTGATAACGACTTTGAACATGAAAACTTTGTTTTCAGGCGATAAGGACTATGTTTTTTATATAGGCCTATACCTTCTTTTTAGAACCATTTACGTTCTTTTCTTAGTTTTGTTTTTTCTATTCGTTGTGGTTACGGTATGATCGCACAGAGCTGTTGTTGCGGACGGACGGTGTTGTCTTTTTTTTCTGGAAAGCCCCTTGTGGTTTTTGTCTCCGTCGGGGTTTTCTGATTTCCTTTGAAATGTCTCCAATCGAATTTCGACAAATAAAACATGTAATCGTAGAGAGCACAGTCGGTTGCAGTGGTCTACTAGCAGTTACGGATGATGTTTGTATTCGCCCTTTACAAAGAAGATTTTCTAAACAGGAATGATAAAAATTAAACTTATGTGTTATACAAAAGAATGTTTTACACCGTCCCGTCTTAAGAATCAGTTTTTGGGTTTATTAGGGTAAATGAGCTTTAGGGCATACGCGTGTTCACCATTGCCAGTAAACATAGATGATTGTCCGTAAGGAAATGTGTAAAATTCACTTATACCGGTACCGTAGCGGCTGTAAATACTGTACATCACGTTGTGTATTAAGTGGGAACATTTCAAGGTTTTTCAGCGTCCTGTGGCGTCCTAACAACCAAACGTTCTTCGGTCTCCTGTACGCACGCGTATCGTTGTAATGCGTAATAAAATTTAAAATAACTTCTTTCGTTGAGTTTTGTCCCTCGTGTAATCAAGACGATTGCTCGGGTGACTATCTTCTGATTAAAATGACGACCGTGTGGCTCTTGGAATTTGACGCTCAGTTAAGGGATATCAGCTTTCGTGGCGGACAGAGTGCAGATATCGAGAGTCTTCTTTTCGAGAAAAGAAGACGATTACAGATGGAATTTGACGCTCAGTTAAGGGATATCAACTTTCGTGGCGGACAGAGTGAAGGTATCGAGAGTCTTCTTTTCGAGAAAAGAAGACGATTACAGATCAGGCGGAAATAGTTGCAAGATCCCCATACGGTGTACTTCAGCTCGTGCGTGTGGGGGCGCGCGCGTGATACGACGCCCCTTAATAACGTTGTACGCGTGGCAATCAGTTGGCTACAAAGGTTACGTTCTCTTCATCCGTGAGGGATTGTGTTGTATCAATGCACGTAGATTCTGTCATCAGATGTATGTGAATTTCGAACATAACCTGTTTCCGTTCAATGTCGTAATAACAGAAATTAGCGAAAGGGAGGTGACAGGGTGTCTATGTTATGGTTCGTGATTATAAATGAATAAATCAGGCTGACGATGACAAATCACGAGACCAGCCAGTCGTGGGGAGGCTTTGGAATGATCCAAACTGATTGTCTAATCCTCTGATTGAAAGGTGAAAATCGGTCGATTGAAAGAAAGAAAAAATAAAAAAAAAGGACAACAGTAATTATTGACTGTACATCGACCGTTATACGTGAACACACACCAGACTGTAGTGAAAGGTAGTGTTGGTCGCCGGGGGGGGGGGGGGGTGAAGAGAGGCATACTGCTGCTGGCGAGAGCTTATTTTGTGGGCTTGGCTGTCGACAGGCGGGGAAAGAGGAAGGTCTTTCACTCCGCCCAGCGCATAATCAACGTCCTTGAGTTAATGACGCGCGTTGCCTTGCGTATTGCCAAAAAACTGGATACTTCCATCAGAACGTTACTGCCCAGTGGGGGAGGTGGTGGTGGAACTTCCTCATTGCTCTGCCAGATTGTCACTAGAAGTACGTGCCGACCTTACCTGGAATGTAAACGCGCATAGAGAGAGTGCGATCGTGGGAGGGGAGGCGATCCCAGACACGTATCCTGCTTGTTTTCGTCTGTCAGACGGCGAATCTTGTTACGTAATGTGACGTTCACAGTTTGTGTTGATTGACGGCTTATTGTTGTTAATAAGACCAATATACGTACGCGTACTAACATACTCCTATAATCCTTCCACGGTAAATAGATTGACCAGAAGAAGTGCCACCTCTTCCATAGCTTCGTTTGAACTTTACCGTCAGCGGATTGCAAATTCTTTGTCCTTGTTTTTGTCCCACAACTCCCGTTGGTTGTCGCTCTGTGTGGGATTCCAGACTCGGGTTTCGAGTCGGAATAATGTATTTTATAGTTGTGTGTAAAAGGGGTAGGAGGATCATTAGTGTGGCTGGGGTCTGTGCGAACATTCTGGATTTCAAAAACTTCACTTTGTAACCCAAAATCTGTCTGAGGGCGAATTATTAGCTTTGGCACAAACCATGCAGCATTTGTCATGACGCCAAGCGTGTCGGATTGGAAAATTTGAAGTAGTTTTGTGTTAGTTGTTTACGATAAACGAATCGTTCCAAGTAACACCCCGGAGTCCACCATCGTAAAAGTCTAATTGTAGAAAGTATAGATCACTGAAAACCAGGTGTAGGTACAATAAGTTAACAGGACAGAAAAAAAAATAATACTGAGCAAAAGTTGCCTGTAACAGAAGATCTAGTTGTTTCTAAACACAAGTAAACTAAAATGGAGTAAGAGACTTTCGTACATTCAAGAGACTGTTACTGTTCCTGGAGATTGAGTTTATTTAAGCCCGAAGGCGACTCATGAAGTCTTCCTGACATCTGGAAATCACGCAATATTTGGGCGGCCTGAAATTTGTCGAATTTGGCCTACTGCTTCCATTTTCGCCACGTAGATAAGATTACGGTGTTCTTTCAAACATTACTGTTTAGGCTATTCGTTACCTCATCGTCGCCGTCTGTCAGTACAACGTCAGCTTTAATTAATACGTGAAACCCCGCATTACACGGTATTTAGTAATTCCGAAAGTATTTTCTCGTTTTGTAATGATAAGTTACACAGTCATTACTGTGGGCGGACGTAGAGTTGGCCACGCAGAGCTGTGCATTCGGGTCGCCTCCCTGCATGGTTGATGTGTACTACTCGTGCCTGAAAACATAATTGCTTCCTTAATTCTGTTTCCTTCCGCCCATTCTGATGAAATATTTTCTACTTTATTACATTTTGATACAAAATAAAAAAAAAAAGTAACTGATCACACTGAACTCAAGTGGCAAACCACCACTGAGTAATCCAGGCTGTGGGTAAATCTTTTCCGGAAGGTCAGTATGTTTCCCCGCGCGCCTCACTAACTTTCATTGAAGCAGTCCCATTAAGTTCCTTACCGTTTAAGCCTCTTGGTTTTAATTGATTCAGAATACAATGCATTGCACCAAAAGTATTTTCTTGAAGTAATTGTCAGTGTTGCTTTTATCGAGAATCTCTTTTGCGAGCGTTAACGTGTCTTCTTGTTATTTCACCGTCAACAATCGAGGAGTCTACAATCCACGAAAATGGCACAAGTAGCAATGTCGGTAATATGTGTATTGTCCGCTTTTTCTTTTAAACAGGAAGTAGCGTACGAAGGAGCTATATGTGGCCGCGGTCTGTTGTGACATTATGACTCTCACGCGAAAATTAATTGCGAGCCGGGTGAGATATTGAATCCGGTCAGTTGCGACCAAGACGAAAATAAAAACATTGCTAATGAGATTTTTAAGGTTTTTAGTTTTTCATTCTGTATTTACTGCGCGTATGTTTATGATTCCAGGATTTCTCTCACACATTTAATTCCATGTGGCCCAGAGCGTACTACCGACGAAATTCATTCTATACTTTTCGTTAGTCGTATAGTATGCAGAAACCCTCATCACCGAGTTCTTCAGGTGCAAACATAATATGTGAGGCCAGCTTTAGCCGTGGTTAGTAGACGTTTAAAGATTCTAAAGACCTGTCAGTACAATTATCTTTAACATAATATTTGTTAAAAGATGTATCTTTTTCAGATGTGATCGTACATCTAGACGGCACGAAGATATACGGTAGATCCAAAAGAGAGTTTAGCGTATACTGTATAATAATCAAATCGTAAAACTATAATGGTGTACTACACCCCTGTCAGTTGCGGTTCAGTGAAAGTAGGAAGGAGGCACAGTTGACCAGCAGGTAACATCAGGTAGAAACGTCGTTTCGACACAGCTGACCGAATGAAATAGAGAAAGTTCATGATCCGAATCCACATATAGTTAACAACGAAACCTACATTCATAGGACCCTGGAATCTTTTCGCGTGTAGAGCGAGAATAAATAAACCACTTATGGATGGTAGCGTATCCACAATCCATATCGGTGTAGTACATAGTAAGGCTTAGTCTTTTCCCTTCTTCTTCTTCTTCTTCTTGAAACGCCTATCGGGGGATTAGTGAAGTCGGGGAACATTCTTGAAATTGTAGGGTTGTCCTGTCCGTCGTTCTTTGTTAAAAACGAAACACCGTTCCGTTTCTGCAGTTAGGCCTGCTTGACATAACAACCTGTTTCTTAGCTTTCCAGTAGCATTTTTCCTGTAAATGGGCGGCACTACGGGTCCCGTACATGGATAACATTTTCAAATCCCACAACACAATATCGGTTATACGATTTGATTCCCTCGCCTCCCCATATTGGAGTACAGACCACCGGAGTAAATGTCACTCATAATTTGCAGCCTGAGCCAGGCGGTATGGACTGTATAATTCAATCCGTGCTCTATATCGACTTCCCACGCCGAGCGCGGCGGCGGCGTCCGTCTAAGTGGGCGTACGCCGTATCAGATCGCTTATCCATTATTCCGTGTAATTGATATGCTTATGTATTTATTGTCTGTTACACATCGTATCGGATTGCTCTAGCGGTTTCTTGCATTGTAACGAGTGCCAGTTCAAACCGGAATCTATCGTGAAGGCAGCCGGCTTGTTCGATTTTACTCCTCGCGCTTTCTGTAATGTCAGCAGATCGGTAGGGAATTCGTAAAGTAGAACCCAAATAATTGCGTGTCATCGCGTCATGTTGGGTCGGGTCGCGACATGACTTTGCAGAAGGCCAGTTTAAGTTTAGTGTGAGGTATTCTGCCATTCTGTTTACGCGACGGAGCTGTCATGTTTTGGCGGATTTTATTCTGTCATTTAAAAGAAAAGAAAATTTCCCCTTCATGTCTGAACGTCTGATATACCGACAGTATGGATACCGGCTTCCACCTCCCTAAGGTATTTCTGGTGACTAAATAGATAATAAGTGATTACCTGTATGCGGTCCACCGTGTGACTTCTCAAACTTATTGCGTTACGCGTTTCAAGGCGTATGCCTCATCATCAGACGTTTAAAACCAAAAACACATATATCACACAAAACTGCGTTTGTCAAAAAATAAATAAAATTGCAGAAACAAGCATATTATGTGCACGTGATGTAGGGTGCGCATCAGACTCAGACAACACTTGAACGGGTGCGCACCCTACATCACGTGCACATAATATGCTTGTTTCTGCAATTTTATTTATTTTTTGACAAACGCAGTTTTGTGTGATATATGTGTTTTTGGTTTTAAACGTCTGATGATGAGGCATACGCCTTGAAACGCGTAACGCAATAAGTTTGAGAAGTCACACGGCGGACCGCATACAGGTAATCACTTATAAATTATTACATAAAAAGTGACTTGGATACCATACGAAACATGAATGTTAGACTAAATAGATGTTTTATTACGTCCTTTTGTACGGGCTTTACGTCCAAAAAGCAACTCGCGGTGTGGCCATTGTTTTGTAAAATCGAGTTGTATTTTTCCTGCATTGACTTTTAGTATTCGTATTAACACATTCTTATGGAAGTTTACAATTTGTTGTTGATCATTTCTGACAAAACAAACGTTTGCAAACCACTACAACGGTAGGAGGGCCGAAAGTGTTAGTTACAGAAGCAGTGTAAATATAAGATCACCGGCTGAAGAAGCTGTGGGTTTACCAGGTTAGACAGAGTCGTGAACGAGAAGGTGAGACTATAAAGAGGAGAATGGGGGGGGAATCTAAGCAGAAAAACCTGTAGTTACGGAACTGTGGAACAGTGTGTAGTGGAAATAAGACAGAAAGAGAACTGGCCAGAGGATCTAGTTAGATAAATAGTGGAGAACTATCTGTCAGTGGACGATTTCCCCTCGAAAACGCTTACTCATATCACATTTGATCATTAAAGTGTTTTATTGTCCGTGTGTAGACTATAAATGAGTAGAGTAATTAATAAACATGAAAAAAATTCTTGTAGGATTTAGCTCTCACTCACACGTTCACACTTTCAAATCATCCTCCACGTCATCTACCCGTCTTTTCCTACGTCTTCCTCTGATTCTTCTGCTTATTGGTTTCCAGGTTGCTATTCTATTATTTGTTTTGCAACCGTCCAGTCATCTTACGTTTGTCCAGGTTAAAGATTATTCGTAAGATTTTATGCTCACATATTCAAAACTGTTTTTTATATGCATTAATTTCCAGACCTCGCATCTATATGTCACGATTGGTCGAATAAGACTTCTATAAACGGTTAGTTTTATTTTAATTCTTAGTATACTGGATCGAGCAACTTTTCATATGAATCATAACACCTACTTCCTCTTAATAATAAGACTAAGTAATAAGTATATTTAATTTCTACTCAGCAGAGTTCAGTGCCAGTAATTGCTCTAGAAATATTTGCGTTGGCCTTGTGGTCCCTGTGCTTATCTAATATTAATGGTTAACGGCAGGTACTGTTGGCACAGCGCTGTTTGTTAATACATTTAACGGTCGTGTATTGGGAAGCATTTGTAGGCATTATTCGAAAGTCGGTAATAACATTTTCCGTTTAACTCTCCAGCGGTACAGATACGTTGGTACATTTTGTTTAGAAGGTAACCAAACATAGAAACAAAAGGATGGGCGGATTTACCTATTTGAGGAGGTATAGTAAAATTAAACAGACATGAAACAGCGCGCAGGTTGAAGTGGGGAGAAGTCGGGGGCAGTGGAAGCTACGAGAGAGGAAAATGTCTACTAACGCAGTTGAAAATATAGGTCTACTCTCTGAATTGTGAATAAGACGCACATATGACACGAGTAATCTATTTTGGCACGGATTAACTTTTTATACCTAATGTGCCGAAGTTTACGCTTCCTTAATTAAAAATGAAAGTAAATCGTAAAATTTACTTTTCTCCCTGTAAAAGTACTAAAATTTAAAAACGATAGCCCTATCGCTTATAATGACAGCTGAAATAAAGCAGTTACACTGGCTTGCCGATTCACAATTATTTTCGTTTTATTATATTTATAACTTTATTTATTTAGTTTTCTATTGTCTATGATTCTTGTCTGTGTTTTTAATTGTTTATTTTTAATTTTTAACGTTTTTTGTGTTTATTGTTTTTTTTACATTTCATGGGCTATATTTTTAATTATATTACTAAATACTTTACCAAACTAAACTTTATAGCCCTACCAACACACACACACACACACACACACGCGCGCGCGCGCGCGCGCGCATAGATATATGTAACTGACTTTTTACTGACTGACCTAACTTTTTACTAACCAAACCAATTATTCTTATAATTTTAAAATTCTTTTGTTATTCTTTTAATTGTTTTTAAGGTTTTTACAGTTTAGTACATTTTATATTTAATTCTCTACTTTTTTACTAAGTTACTAAATAGCCTACTAAAAATTTGGTTGTAGGTAAATTTTGATTTCGATTACGACAGTAAACGTGGACATTTTGTAAGACGAAACAAGCGTCAGACACAACAGAAAGAGACGATGTAATAAAGATTTCACACAGTTATAAAATGTTTAATACTGCCATTATTTTGTAAACAGTGACTTGGCGTGTTGTGTCTGTTGCAATGTTTCTCGAAAGTCGAGCCTAGACATCAACAATCGTTGTATATTTTGGAATGTGTATACTTTGTGTTACGATTCATGAAAAAACGTAGTAATATATGATCCACATTGCTCTGGCAACTTAATTTGTTTGAATAAGTAACATTAATAACACCCTCGTACGTGAAATGTGTGTGTGTTTAAAAAACAAGCATATGTAAACTATCCGTAAAGAACAGGAGAGACAATATTAATGCAACAATTAGACAAACTATTTAAGTACCATAGAGCACATTTACTTACATGCAATTACAATAATTATTTAGGTCAGTTCTTCACCCTACTAATATTTCCGTCACTGTTATCACCACTGTTATCTCGTCTTACAATACTTTCTAAACGATCTGTTACAGTATCCCTTATTTGGTCCGATCTAACGTACTCATTTTCAATTTTCATGACGTCACGCCTTGATCTCTAGTCTGGAGGAGAAATACAATAAAATTCCTTTGACACTGTCTACAGAAAAATGAACGTTTTTTCTTTCAACACGCTTCTTCACGGTTGCCCAAGTCAGTTCCATAGGATTAAAATCCGGCTGATAGAGTGGAAGTCGTAAAACAGAATGTCCATGGTTTGCCAAAATAGCATCTATTTTAAACGTTTTTTAAGTTGGTTTGTTTTGTTTAATTAGTGCATACAGCTCAGGCTTTAACATAGATGGACTACAAGGAATGTAATGGTTTTTTACCAGTTAATCATGTCTGCCTTTTTCGTTAATGATGTTGGAGGTGGATTTATTGTACATTGTGGTAGGAGGCATTTATCTATTACTATTACGCTGTTCTTATTCAAATGAAATGAAACTAAACGCTTCTGAAATGAAACTAAACGCTTCACTTTTGATGAATACTGATGTTTTTTGAAAAGTACTCACACAATAACCTCCACAGCGTCTCAGAGAAAACTAAGCTATGTTTCTCTGTTGACGCATGCGCATTACATACCTGCACCGTTAGCACGAAAACGGTTGATTCATGTCTAGTGAATTTTACTCGAGGATCATAGATTTCACTAAAAGAGACTATGGAAATCGAGGAAATTAGAAGAATCTTGGGAGCGGAAACGGGCATACTGAAATATATCGAAGACATGAGACAAGTAGTGTAAAGATAATTAAACAAATGATGGGCGTTCATTAAAATTGTATAAAATTTAATTTTTGGAAAAGCGTGCTCCTGGATGAGATTGTTCCACACGTGCGTTGTTCACAGGCCCAGTTTGTGCAAATAATGTCCTGTGTGGATTAACTGCCTTTCCTTGGTGTATGATCGGCATGATCGACCTGCCGATGGCGTACGCTATTATTGACGGTGCTTGGAATGGCTGAACAAGCACACGATTCATGAACGAGGAGCTCTGTGCCTGAAGAACACAACGCGTGAAGATCTAAATTAAATACGAATGTGTGATAACAATGGTGAATTTTGAAAATTGCGTAAATGAGAAAACGAGAAAAATACTTCGACTAAATCAATATTATTTAGTTATCAAACGTTTGAAAGTTAGTTAACAAAAAGAATGAAAGAAAGATTCTTGCAACAGAGCTGGAATATTGGAGGAGGTGCTGTGGAATAACGAGAGCAGACCGAATAACAAACGAGGAGATCAGAAGAAGAATGGAAACGGAAAGAAGTGTAATTGACTACATCGAAGAAAAAAGATTGGTGTGGTACGGTCATGTCCGGAGAGCCCAAAATAGGCGGATCAACAAGGTGACGGAATGGGGAAGACCGAGAAGATCTTGGAGGGACGAAGTGGATGAATCTGTGCAACGTATAGGACTTGAGGAAGGACAATGGGAACATCGGGAGAATTGGAAAGCCAGGTTGAAGGAAGGGAGACGGCACTAGCTGTAGCAACCCTATTATATATCAAATGTTTGTGTTTGGCCCCGGGTATTGCGTGCCAGGAGTCGTGTTCAGGATTGAAGAAAGTCCAGGTTTTGTAAATAAGTGGTTAAAAAATGTTAAGGATAAATTATTTAATTTAGAAGAAAGAATTTAGTGCGAAACGTTTTTATTGAGATGAATGGTGTTTTCAAGAAAAGACGGGTGACCTTGGGATGTTGGTGGGTAATTTCGTGAACACGGGTTGACGGATAAAGAAAAGCCCAGCGAATTCACACCATTTTCACGGTAGACCTGTTATGAAGAGTACGCAGTTTGATTTTGTGACTTGAATTCTTTTGCTTTGTTTTATGGTTTCCTTTTATTTTTCTTCGTGTGAATACATTTTTGTGAATTTAGGAAGAGAGCGAGGATTGAGGAAGTAAGGAAAAGGAAAGATCTACACAAGCCTAACATACAAGCATTGACAAAAATATTATAAAGACAAGGTAGGGGATATCGTCGGATTACGCGATCAGACGCCCACAAACAAAAAGGAGTGCATTGATTTACTGTACGGTAATTACGTTTGGACTACATATAATCTTTTGTTTCTAGTGCAGAGGCGTGTGAAATTAATTTTTCAAGAATATCTTTCCAAAAATATGGTAACTCAATCTTATTTTAATTTTAAAACAAACGTGTGTTAGATGATTTGCGAAACGCGTGACGCCAACCAGTTCTGGTGACGTTCGTGTCTGCCCTTTGCCATTGGTTCACATTTCTTCTGTGTAATATTTACAGATTTTGCAGGTTCGTCTCTGTTTTTTAAGTAAATATTTATGTAATCACGAACGCAAGAAGTTTTCATTTGTTACCAATGTAATAGTATGTTAACTTGGTATGTTTTTACATTTATTTGGAACGAAAAGTGGATGGCAGAAGCGCTGGCGGAAAGCCAGAATGTCCTTTCACTGATTCTAGGAAACCTGTATCTCTCTCTCTCACACCCCCCCCCCTCTCTCTCTCTCTCTCTCTCTCTCTCTCTCTCTCTCTCACCCCCTCTATTTCTCTCTCCTCTTCCCCTTCTCTGTCTTCTTCCATTTTGATGAGGCCTCGCATGCGCTTGTGTTAAATTAGTACGAAAATCAAGACTTGGCTGTAAGATTAGCATTAAAGAGTAATTAGTTATTAACGAGCATCGCACCTGCGGTCAGTTTGGAGGAATTCGTTCTCAGTAATGTTCACCTTGACCTTAAAATTTTTTGTACACTCGCTAACGTTTTCTAAAATTCAGATCAGCTTTCGAAAAAAATCAATTTTTTAACCTAGATTGTGTGTGTGTGTGTGTGTGTGTGTGTGTGTGTGTGTGTGTGTGTGTGTGTGTTTTGGGAGGCAGATTTGTTAGAAAACGATGGAGAAATGCGATGATCTTTTGCCACTCTATACACTGTTACCTTTGTGGAACGAATTTTAATTCGAGTTACTTAACGAGTAACTTCAAACCGACGATTATAATCTGTTTTTGTAACTTTTAAGAGTGCACGCACGATGGGATACCGATAAACAAGAAATGGAAGAAGAAGCAGGCTTCGCAATGATGGCAGTATGACATAAGAAAACTGTTGAGAAAAAATGATAGGTATAACTGAAAGAATACGGAGAGGTATATGAAAAGCAATGCAGATTCATATTAATCTCTTACACCGTCTTACATAAAGCAAAGGATCAAGACGGTTGATATTGTAGGATCTGTTTTTGGCTTTTAAGTGTTGCGCGTTATTTTCGGGACTGTAAATTATTTTGTGCAGCATGTAGTTAGTAGATAATGAATAAACAATTCAGAAAATAAAAGGTATCAGTTTTGATTAAGTGGGAGATAGGTGCCTTAACCACGATTGTGTGTGTGTGTGTGTGTGTTCTGATATATGCTGTGGTATCTTGTTAAACAGATAAATTACTAATAGATAGCATATTATCTCCGCGGACAATGCATGTCTTCAAGGTTTAAGGCCATCGTTCAATGATAACGTTTGTTGAACAAGATAACGTTAGCTTCATTCATATCTGATAAGTGGGTTTTAGCGAATTGATAAATTTCAAATTTCCTTTTCGGTTATTTGTTGGCGATGGAAACACGTGTTAGTGATTCGTTACTTTGTTGATAGCAACATGTTGAGCATAATCAAAATCTTTTTGCGTCCTTTGCATTCGTCTTGTCGAAGAAATTTCCATCGTGTTGATTTTGGTCAGTGTGGACCCACTTACTTAGTGGTAATTTCTTTAATATTGTTTACGAACGCGTTCCTCTTGCTGTCGGCTACGCTGGTTCCTCATTCCGTATACTTACGTGTCTAACGATACTTTCGTATTCTGACGACAGAAAGCCATTTAAATTTAGTTGTACGCTATGAATTACATATTAATCTGTGGTGACACCCGCTTGCAACGCAGATGCAGATTTACGATTCTGTCTCTTTAAAAATGACGCCCAGCAAGCAGATGTGGCCTTTCTCTCTTTTTTTTCGCCCATCTAAGGACCACATGCCAATTTCAATTCTTAATTCTTTTCTTTTTCTCCGATATTGTTTCATCTTTTCACTGTGTCTCTTCACCTTTGCTGTGTCTTCAGTCCACTTTGAACCTGGGTTTTTCTCTCTCCTACCCTCGACTCCTTCCATTTTTAACACGTTTGCCCGAAAAATTTCTCTTTCAATTGCTTCTTCTGCGTGTATATTATTTTTTTCTAAACGTTCTTCTTCCCCCACAGATAGTTGAAGATCTGCTTTGTTAACCTGTTGTCTATTGTATATAAATGTCCAAAAAATAATAGTCTTCTTTTTCTCTTTCTTTCTCTTTGTTGTTTTGGTGATTTGGACTTCACACTGGTCAAACCAAAGTGTCGTCGAATTTCCCACGTCTGTGTATTATGATAAACAGATTTTCCCTTCAGTTATATTCAATGACCACGGCACCAGTCAATAGGTGTTTTATGTTAGCCTACGTAGTATTCCAAAATGCACGTGGTTCTCGGCTGTATTGTAGATTTTATTGACGTTGGTTTTACGGAAATGAGACGAAGTAGCGTGTTACTGTCGTGTTGCTGTCATCGTTAAAGTCATCAGAAAAGTTAACTGTGGTAGTGATGATTATTTCTTACGGCTGTATTTTATTTTCTGCCTCATTCCCCGCAGGCAGTCAGTGTCAGTCAGACTTAACCTCTGCTGACAGCACCACAGTAATATAATAATTATTGTATTATTATTATTATTATTAGAAACAATAATTTGTTTTTGTTCTGATGTAATTATTATGGTTAATATTATTTTAATAGTAGGTACTTGAAACACGTTATAAGTGTTAAATTCGAATTTCCATATTAATTTATCATTGCACAACGGGATGATCCGAGAATGCCTAGAAGGGTATTAAAATTCAAACGTGCGGATGTAAGGGTTCAAGAGAGATCAACGAAAATGGAATATGTTGAAGATTTGCTGGAGAAGGATATGCGAGACTGGAGATGAATAGGTGAATAAAGGAAGGAATGGGTAGATATTACTGAAAAAAATAATACTGAGTTGAAACGACAAAATAAGAAGAAAACCAATTATTATTTGTTTCAGTCTGTCCTTTTATAACTTATAATAGATTACTCTATTTTATACATATAAAATAAGAAGGATCTATTGTTATATACTTCCAGTCTAGACAAGGGTCTATTGTTCCAGTCTGTACTTTTAAAAGTTATAATATATTACTCTATTTTTATACATATTGTCCGTTCGTATAGTGTAGTTGTAAGCAGTGAAGCCGACGGATTTCGGAGACTAGTCGACAGTGAGGTTAGACCGTCGTGGAGGTGTCCATTTTTACTTCCATATTCCTTAAGGAATGGAAGTATGGTGATGGCAAAAAAAATCGTGTTCGAGATTATTGCAGATTCTGATTCTACTACACTCAAAACATGAAAAAAAGTCGTTTTCCGAAAAGTGTCTGTGTGTCTGTCTGTCTGTCTGTCTGTCTGTCTGTAGATTTTTTTTCTATGGCAAACGATAACTGCCGCAAATTCAAACAGAATCAAATAATTTTTTGCATACAGCCCGGTTTTGCAGAGTTCTCGCGACCTATTGTTTTTGGTGAAGATCGGTTGAGGGAAAGGGGTAGTTTACCTGCAACGGTTTTTTTTTAGCAAGGGTAATTTTGTTTGTTTGGCAAACGATAACAGCCGCAAATTCAAACAGAATCAAATAATGTTTCGCATACAGCCCTGAATTGTAGAGTTCTCAAGACCTATTGTTTTTGGTGAAGATCGGTTAAGGGAAAGGGGTAGTTTACCTGTAACGTTTTATGTTTTAACAAGGGTATTTCCTATGGCAAACGATAACAGCCGCAAATTCAAACAGAATGAAAAGATTATTTGCATACAGCCCTAAATTGTAGAGTTCTCAAGACCTTTTGTTTTTGGTGAAGATCGGTTAAGGGAAAGGGGTAGTTTACCTACAACGTTTTTTTAACAAGGGTATTTTCTATGGCAAACGATAACAGCCGCAAATTCAAACAGAATCAAATAATTTTCTGCATACAGCCCTGATTTGTAGAGTACTCAAGACCTATTGTTTTTGGTGAAGATCGGTTGAGGGGAAGGGGTAGTTTACCAGCAACGTTTTTTATCATGCGTATTTTCTATGGCAAACGACAACTGCCGCAAATTCAAACAGAATCAAATAATTTTTTGCATACAGCCCTGATTTGTAGAGTACTCGCGACCTATTGTTTTTGGTGAAGATCGGTTGAGGGGAAGGGGTAGTTTACCTGCAACGGTTTTTTTTATCAAGGGAAATTTTTTTTTTTGGCAAACGATAACAGCCGCAAATTCAAACAGAATCAAATAATGTTTCGCATACAGCCCTGAATTGTAGATTTCTCAAGACCTATTGTTTTTGGTGAAGATCGGTTGAGGGAAAGGGGTAGTTTACCTGCAACGTTTTTTTAACAAGGGTATTTTCTATGGCAAACGATAACAGCCGCAAATTCAAACAGAATCAAATAATGTTTTGCATACAGCCCTGATTTGTAGAGTACTCAAGACCTATTGTTTTTGGTGAATATCGGTTAAGGGGAAGGGGTAGTTTACCTGCAACGTTTTTTTATCAAGCGTATTTTCTATGGCAAACGATAACAGCCGCAAATTCAAACAGAATGAAATAATTTTTTGCATACGTCCCTGAATTGTAGAGGTCTCAATGACTTTCGATTTTGGTGAAGATCGGTTAAGGGGAAGGGGTAGTTTACCTGCAACCTTTTACGTTTTAACAAGAGTAAAGTACTTGAAAATTTATTTAAACTTTTTGAAACAATGGTAATTGTTAAAAATAAAATAATTTTGTTGCCAGGCAATAAAATTATAATTTTTTCATTTTAATGTAATATAATATTTTTCATTTAATACAGCAATAAAAAGGCAGGTAAGACACAGCCTGGTTGTTTGGCTGAAAATGATTTTAAATATAAATCTTAGAATATGGAAGTCATGTATGGTTCTCCATACCGATATTTCTATCCGCAATGTTATCGACTGTACTGTGCTGTGCCTCACACTATTGACATTTACCGACATCGCTGGCGCACAAACACAACTACACCCAGTAGTAGTAATGGTGTAGTAAGGAACGCGAGCGAGTAGTTTATAGTGTGTGTGTTGTGTAACATTATTTATCCCGTAAACTGGTTTGTGTCGCGGATCGCGTCGTTCGTTATTTGTCGCTCTAGCCGACTTTATAGCGCGCACAGCCAAGCCGTGTTGTGGTTAGCGGAGGAGAGCGTTGCTGCAGTGTTTAATGCAGAAATGTTGTTAGGGGCAGACTAGCGCGCGCCCGCGTTTCTATAAACTGTGCGCTGGCTAAAGCGTCTCGGCATATGCCGTTTTTGAACGAGACAGTATCTGATACGTTGTAGACTATAGCAAATAAGTACAGCGCATTCCATCATCTGTTAATGATGTCGTCGTAGGAGTTACATTACGACCGTGTAGAGGAGACTGGGTGAAGCAGTGTATCCGGTTCGTTAGGTTTCTACACCGGACACGGCACCGTGCGTAGGCTGTGCCTGTGTTAGGTGTAATCTGATCCACGCCCTCTGCGGTGTCCGCTCCCCCTACCGAGAAAAAATGGAAAATTTACTCGAAGCAACAAACAAATTAAGAAAATATTAGGCAGATTTACTGTTTCTTGGTCACCCTGAGCGTCTAGGATCATCCGGTTTCTTTACTTGATTTTCCAGGATAATCGTCACTGTCACGGTCACATTTATCTTCTTGTTTTTCTTTTCTTCAAGTCTTAGGCACATATTGCCTGATACGGTACCCATCTCTTCCTCGACCTTTCAGACTTCTTCCTGATAATATATAATGCCAGACTTGAACTGAAAATCAAGCTGAGTCCATTTTGTTCATGTGATCCGTCCACCTTCTTCTGTTTTCTGCTTTTTATCTTCCAAACTGTAAACTTGTAATTGCGTTCTTATCTCCGCGTCTCTTATCCTATCCTCTCTTCTACAGCCCTTCACAGCTCTGAGAAATTTCGTCTCTACTGACCGTATGTGGTTTTCTTGTGTTTTAGTAAGAACTCATGACTCACTTCCATAAACCAATGTCTGTACTGCAGTCGCTTTGTTATACGTCTTAATTTTTGTGTCTCTTCGTGCTTTGTGCTCAAAGTGTCGGTTTATTACACCACAAATGTGCCAGAACTTAATGACTTTTGTTAAAAAAAAAAAGTTATTTGATGACACTGAATCAATCTATTCCATCTTCTTTTTTAGTCTAATTTTTTTTACAGCAACGTCTGTTCTTTGAGAAAACTTCTTTTTAGTCGTTTCTTGAGGATATCTGGATTGTATGGCCATATTCGCTTATTTGGGGGGGGGGAGTGAAATGTAGTCTGTTGTTTTGTGAGTGGAATGCTACGTAACCGTTTGTTATTCTGTTGACTGAAGCGTCCAAATTATGACCATGTTCTTTGTGGAATAAGACTTCCTTCGTTGATAAAGGTTTGTTACATGTAGCCTACATAACTTACATACATACATCCTCGGCGCTACAGCCCAGTCCGGGCCCTGGCCTCCAAAATAAATCTTCCCCACTGGTCTCTACTCCCTGCCAATGTCCACCAGTTTGCTGCACCCAGCCTCACTGCCTCCTTACCAACCTGGTCCAGCCATCTTGTACGCGGTCTCCTTTCCTTCTCCTTCCCATCGGCAAATAATTCATAACTCTTTTTGGGATTCTATCCTCCGCCATTCTCTGCACATGACCAGCCCAACGCAATCTGTTAAGTTGTATGAGTTGCACGATCGGAAGATCTTTAAACCTTTCGTACAACTCTCGATTATGCAGTCGCCTCCAAATGTCGTTTTCCCTCACAGGGCCATAGATTCTCCTCAGTACCCTCCTCTCAAACACGGATAATTTCTGCCCATCTAGTTTTTTTTTAGCACCCAGCATTCCGAGCCATTCATCAGGACTGGTCTGATCAAGGTCTTGTATAGGGTGGCTTTTGTATCTTTACTTATTAATTTTGACTTAAAATGTTTCACCAGTCCGTAGTAACACCTATTAGCAGATACTATCCGTTTTTCAATGTCTCTAGAGGAGTCATTTCCAGAGTCCACATTTGACCCGAGATATGGAAAACCCTGAACCTGTTCAAATTGGTTTGTTACATGTAGTCGGTGGAAACCTGAACATTTTCGTCGTTTGGTTCTATTGCGATCAGGTCTACAACGAAACACTGATTCCTCAGGGTCCAGATAAGCCAAAAGACATCAAATTCCCTTGTCTTCTTTATATTTCCTTGTTAGTCTCGATGTTTGTATTTTTTGTCACTGACTTTCCCCAGACGAAAGTTGGTATCCACGGACTTAACGTTTCACGCCAGATCTCATGCCCAGCATTATGAATGAGAATTTCGGAATCGACCAACTTGTATCTTAAGCCAAAGAATCATAACTATTGATTATGTTTTGAAATTATGGAGTATTTTGTTCGGCGATAAGCAGAATACTAGCGGAATTGTATTGGTTAACAGCACGCGGAGTAAAAAGCTCGTAAAATGTCTTGGGACAGCGTTGCGTTTCCATAACTCAGAGTGATAGTACAAAGTTTTATAATATTCGTTGCAGTTGGAAATCCCATTATTCTCAGTAATGACAAGAATGCTTGTCCCATCTTTGATGTTATTTGCATATTATTGATTCCTCTGTAATTGTTAGTTCCTTTTACTCAGGCGCACAAGCCGTACGGAATTCGTAGTGAGCCAAACCTCACGTTCCTGAAACAATGAGAAATGCTGATGAAGAAAACCGTAGGTGGAACCGTCGTACACTTCTCGCCAGCATCCACGACTCACAGCATACGGAAGCACCAATAGAGAAGATACTACCATAACATTTGCTTATAACATATGGAATTGCGTTGTCACATTACCACGATGCTATATTTGTCACCTGATGCAAACTGATAATTGCTGGTATCGAAGCATAGAAGTAAAATTACATGCGAATGAACAATCTCGATAATAAACGTCGTGTGAAAAATAATAGATAAATGTTACGGAAATTGTGAGTGTTATTCCATCGTGTGATTTCTCATTCCCCCAGAAGCGGTCTTATAGCTAACCATGTACGCGACCTGCAGCTTGGTGTCCTGCAGACAAGTCACTGAGAATAGAAGAAAGCGGCTGGTTTATATATATTAGAACCGTATAAAACTATTAGGACTCTATACAGTTTTGTAGGTGAGCAAGTCGAGATTTAAGTCCTAGAAAATTTTAAAATACAGCAAATACAATTTTTAATCAAACCAATCGAGGTACGAAATAACATGAAAGGTGCACATTTTAGTGTGCCTTCATTTGTCAGTTTTAACGGTAGAACATTTCAGATTCGGAAAGGCGGGCTACGAGGTCCGTAAACACGTCGGCCTTAACCGGTTTGTATACTGTGCACCCCCGAAAACGATAAACGATTTGACCTTGACAAGCTGACTACTTCAGGGTTGAACAGAAGACGGCCAAAAGAGGGTGTACAAATAACAAAAAGGAACTCTGAATAAAATGTATGCAACTCATTGACAGCAGTAGGTATATCAGGAAATACTACCCATACCACCATCGTTCTCCGCTTTCGAATAGGAATCATTTTTTTATCAATACCATATCACCAAATAGCAATACACAGTATGTCGTCTATGATACATAATCTAAAGAGTGTAATCGTAAAATGTTAAAATACAGTATTATATATTACTCCTCTAACCGGGCGAGTGTTTTCCTATGGTGAAAGAACGACATTGCGGTGGTCGAAACTATCATTATATGAGAAAAGTAAAGTTTCGTGAATATGAACAAAGGCAAAAATATAAAATAAAATGCAATTATTTTTTTCACACTCTACATAGTTTTACTTTTTAAAACCAGTCATTTCACATAGCCGACAGTTTATTTCAATTGTAAGAATTTTCAGAGTTACAAAAATTATATTTTAAAGAACAAGTCACTGAGAATAGAAGAAAGCGGCTGGTTTATATATTAGAACCGTATAAAATTATTAGGCCTATATACAGTTTTGTAGGTGAGCAAGGCGAGATTTAAGTTCTAGAAAATTTTAAAATACAGCAAATACAATTTTTAATCAAACCAATCGAGGTACGAAATAACACGAGCGTGAACAGAAGGTAAGAGGCGGTTCAGTTATTTGCTATCGAACGATCTTAAGGATGAAAGCAGGAGGTCTACTTCATTGCATTTTGAAACTTTTTGTGAAAAAACGTTGAATTTTATTCACCGTTCGATGGTGGGATCGATCTTAGAAAAAATCCGAGGACATTGTTTTGCCAATAAGTACCCTTCGCGTAAGATTGCCAAATCTAAGGACGTCTTTTTACTTCGTTTTCCACGACGGAAACTCGACGCGCAGCTGGCCGACTTCAACCCGTCTATAAGCAGTGTGTAGGCCTATACAGAAAGTAGGAGTACTGCGAAAGCTAAAAATATAAACCGCTAACAATCGAATACCGTGGTTGATGAGGAATTGCCGTTTTAATAAACAAGAGTATTCATTAAGGAGGTTACAAGAAAGCATCCATGAAGGGGCTACCGTGTGGGTCAGTATAACACGATTACGTGGACCACCGTTATGATGAGCGGCGCGGTGGCTACATGGAGGTGTTGTCTGTTGCTCGATCGCCGACACCGTTCCGACTCAGTCGACTACTTATTTGTTCCACCTGAGGGATCCGCAGTCCACTTTCTGTTAGTCGTAACCTATTTATTCGTAACTCGGGTTTCAGCCGTTGTCATAGTGGTTTATTGATTTTGATCAGGGGTGCCGATCCCCCCAGCCCCTAATGACGTTTCTCCCCAATTTTATATAAAAAAATCCCCCCTTTTTCTGACCTTTTCTCTCTTTTACAGGTGTGCACGGAAAAAAGGATCTAGTCTTGTGCTCGATGCTTCAAACAGGTTACAGATCGAGTTTAAGGTTTCCTCGTGTGGCGGCGCGTCGACAGTTTGCTTTTCGATGCTGGACAAGAATACGTAGTAAGTTCGTAACAAAGTACGTCCGTTATCCCTAACTAGATTGGGCGGCACAGTTCACTTATATGTTCCTCAGCTTCCTTATCGACGTTCGGCATCCTCAGTGCTTGCCATAAGCCGCCACACGGTGACACCTTTAACTCGATCTGTAGCCTGTTTAAAGCAACTTTATAGTAGAAGACTAGGTCCTTTTTTCCGTGCACACCGCGCCTACAGCCCACTCGAAAAAGTCAACTGGGTAGATTCATTGTGCGTCTGTCCGTTATAACATTTTTACAGTTTTGTAAAATTGGGGAAGATTTTTCATGCAATAGTAAAAAAAAATCCCCCCCCAAAATCTCCCCCTGTAGGCACCCCTGATTTTGTTAATACTTTCTAGTCAAATACCTCTTCAATTTTTCGTCAAGAAGGTACATCCGCACAATTTTTCGTCAAGAAGGTACATCCGCACAGACACAGTGGCATGTAAATATTTCATATAGGCAAATACATTACCACCCTATAAACCCCGTTAGAACTGTTTAAAGGGACTGCGTATTACACGGAATACGGCCAAGTATTATACGAACATACTGTATTAGCGTAATCCAAGTGTGTTTAAGATAATAAATAAACTGACGAACTGATTCAGCAATACGTTGTACAATACAAAAGCGAACGCGTGGTATTTATGTGAAAGCCGTAATCACCCGTGACAAAGAAGTAGATTTACCAAAAATTGATATTAGTTTTCTAGAAATTATTACCCACTATTAAAAATACAGTGGGAAAGCTGGAGGAACTGGGAGAAATGTGTTTTTGCGTTTTCGATAAGTATGTTTTTTATATATAGGCCTATATATAGTATGTGTCCGAGAAGGTAGACAGGTGCGGAAAAGAGATGTACTTAATTTGTGAAACCAAACCGGTCTTGGCGTATGATTCTTGACGAATAGAAGAAACGTTACGATCCGTACAGTTCTATTGGGCGTGTTGGTGTTTCGTGTGCACACTCTTGCCGACCTAATAAGTGTTTACATTACTGTATATATATATATATATATATATATATATATATTGTAACGTTCAGTTACAAATATATATAATCCTCCTTATGTATCCCGTGAATGTGGAAGGCCCCACTTCTGAGCGTCAATTTGTAACGTTCAGTTACTATATATAATCCTCCTTTTGTATCCAGTGAATGTGGAAGGCCCCACTTCTGAGCGTCAATAAGTAATATCAAAACAAATTAGTATCTCTTACTAATAAAGTATAACCTGTTTTATTTTTTAAATAGAGGATTATTCATCTGAACCTCAGGGTCAACATACAATTTACATATAGAACAAACAATACAACTTTGATGCATGAGACTCGGTATTACAGTGTTGTTAATGTCTGTTGAATGTTTGTGGGTCCTTTTAAACTACTATTAACTATAACAAAAACTCTTATTATTAATGACTATTGTATACTAGTGTACAAAAATAATTCACAATTATAATGTTTTTATATTGTTTTTTAGTTATTGTTTTTGTTGTAATTCAATCTTTACTGTCATAATGTTTGGTCGAATATTTGATTTAGTCATGGAGTGATCTCACCAATCTAGCAGTTTTCTTAACGGATTTATTGGTTGATTCTTTATTCCTGGACATCTGGTTTTTTGGTCTCTTGATTAAAACAGCATTCTTCTAGGTTTTGCATTTTTTCCTGGTCCTCTCATCTTTTATTGGTCTTCAATTTGTATCCAATTCAGGAGTCACACCTTAAACGTTCTCTTGCAATTCACAATTTTTTTAACAACAATCATCTTCACTGAAAACATTAATTTCATTAGTTAAAGGCCATGGCTATATTTTTTATGGGTCACAGGTTCGGTTTACCATTTCTAATTAGTAATATTCTGTTGACCTTTACTTTATTTTTCCTTCGTAACTATATTATTATAAGTTTTTTAACGTAAGAGTTTCTATCTTTTAAATTATTTACACTTGGTTTGATCTCACTATATGGGCTACATAACTGTTTCATATAGATTATATGTTTCATTCAATGCTCATATTATAATAATGTTTAATCACATTCCTTATATCTGATTTTTTCCTTTTTAAAGTCTATCACTGTTATTTTCACTTTCTAGCACTATCACACAACCTAACTTACATAATTATAGTTTGATTTATTATATTTGTAAAATCTATAACATTCACTGTTTGTAGTTCAATGATACAAAACAACTGTCTGAGGCACGCAGACCTCCTCATAGTTTTAATCTAATGCTTATGAACTAACAAATGTCTTTTTACTTATTTTCTAAGTTTAACATTTGTACCTTATAATTCTATTAATTAATTATTATTTACATGTTAATGAGTATGTTATGTTTTATGTTTAGTGAAACGACACGTTACATAAAGCCCCCCGTTTAAGACAAGTTATTTCAGTAATGGTGGTTTTAGGAGTTACTGAAATAAATGGCAAAAATCTACAAAAACTGTCTTCACTTTTCATAAAACCTCTTTATCTCGGTTTGGTTATATATTCCTTGGGGTATTGCTACAATGGGGTTGGTAATTGACAAACTACTCTTTCCTATAATATCTTCTTTTATCATGAGCTGGATTTACTTTCTTACAGCTTTCTTGAACAACTGTTTAACCGGATATTATTTAAATTCTTCTCTTTATTCGGTGAGCTGGAGAATACGATGCAGTAATTATTGTAATTGTTCACTAACCTCTTCTTTTGTGCCACACTCATGATCTCTGTATATCCTTTTCTTTGGAATGCCCTGATTTCCTGCAGTCTTTCCTGCCATGATTCTGGTCTGTTACGGTTTATTTGTTTCCTATGGGTACCCTAACATTTTCCCTAACTTAGTATGAATTCCCGTCCTGAGGGGCACTTGTGCTTCCTATTATCTCAGCGGATCATTCATAATTGCAGAGTGGCGCCGTAGCATACAACACTCTGTTTATACCTTAAAGAGTAACCCTTGGGTTACTAATAACACCATAGGAATTCCTATTCCTTCTCTCGTAACATTCAGGTTTATGTGCTGCTTTTGGGTTTTAGATTATTTACCTGTGGCTCCTATAATTGTATCTGGTTTATGGACAGCGTGCGTATTCTCTCCGTTTTATTCTCCTGCGTTTCGTTTCATTCCTGAAGTGTTCGCTCATGTTTTAATCAAGACTGTTGTCAGCACCCCTTGTAGTGTTTACTTTGATGTACTCTATGTCTCAGTTTGTTTTCGCTTTACCCTGTTTTCTTTCTAATGAATCCCTTGTTATATTTTTCTAAATAATATTTTGTCTTAATTAATTGTTAGTTTAATACTTTTTCCTTCTTATTTTTCTGTTTATATTCCCCTTTTGTTCCTTACCCGCTTTTTCTTCAGTTTTGGTTATGTTTTCTTAATTATCATTATTTTTTCTTAAGTCTAGAGTGATTATTTATTTTATTTTTGTTTTAATTATCATTATTTTCTTTAAGTCTAGAGTGATTATTTATTTTATTTTTGTTTTAATTATCATTATTTTCTTCTTCCTTCCTTAACTGGTTTGCCTTGTCGGTAGTCAGAAAATCAGTCCCTTTTTACAATATTGTTCCTACTTGGTTTATCCGTTTTCGGTATCTGCCACGATCCGGGTTCTTCTGGTGTGCAGAACTATTTCCTTCCTTGTGGTATAGATCTCTGCTACCTCATACACCAATTCTTCTAATACCACCTTTTCACTAGTATCCAGTCCTATATTAATCACTCTATCATCTGTTTTACTAAACAAATATGTCGATGGTATATCAACTATTGGTGGTATCACTGATATCTTATCATGTATTTTTATTTCAAGTATATTTACCTTGAATATCAATTTTCTGAAGTCCTTACTCACTGTTTTATTGTGAGTCCTTTCTATAATTTCTGTTAAGCTTCTCCTACCATTTTTAAAATTCATTATCTCTCTATGGTCAGTAATAGGGAGATTAAGTACATTTACTAGTCCACTGTTTATCATCTCCAAATTTTCTCTTGTATTTATTGGTTTCTTTGGATGTATTCTTCTTATTTTCTTTATCTTCTTTTCGAGTGGCTTAGTATTCTCCTTGTTCCTGTTATGTTTATTTTCAGGTAATAATTCAATTGTCTCTTCTTTATTTTCTATTTTTTTACTACCTTCTATTTTCTTTTTACGCTTCTTATTTAATTCTTCCCTCCATTTACAAATATCTTCTCTGGATTGTTCAAACATAAGCCTTATCCATTCCTTTAGCTCTGCATTTTCTGTTTGTACCGGTTTCTCTGGTTGTCTTATTAATTGTCTCATTTGTTCATACTCCTCCTGTGTATATTGTTCTTTCAAATGTGCGTATATTCCCGTTCTCTCGTTTTTCATTCTTTTAAGATTATCATTCCATCTATCCCAATCATCCTCAGTCATTCCTTCCACATTTTTATCGTTATTTTCGTGAGTTCTCCCGATAGTCTCTTCTTTATCATACTTTGCGTGTAGCTCCCACATTTCATCATAAATATCTCTCAACGTCATGTTGTCGTTCGGTGTCACCATTCTGTTCGCACGCCTCATCTGTGCTCGTTCGTGATCAGTGGTATTTTCATTAATATAATCCATATCCTTGCTGGATTTTTTAAATAACACTGTCATCCATTCCGCGTAGCTTAATCGTCTCTCTTGTTCGGGCATTTTCGTTTCCTGTTGTGGCATAGCCCTTCGTTGCATTTTGTTTGTTTTTTCTAGCAGTTGCCAGCTAAAATTAGGTCAATAGTTATTTCACTAATTGTGTTTCGGTTAGTTAGTTTTGCCTAATTCAGCTCTACCGGTTGGGCGCCAATATGTAACGTT
The DNA here is from genome assembly GCA_034769895.1 of Magicicada septendecula. Taxonomy (NCBI): domain Eukaryota; kingdom Metazoa; phylum Arthropoda; class Insecta; order Hemiptera; family Cicadidae; genus Magicicada; species Magicicada septendecula. The sequence goes on along the minus strand of CM068375.1, from coordinate 120,316,385 downwards.
CAGTTACAAATATATATAATCCTCCTTATGTATCCAGTGAATGTGGAAGGCCCCACTTCTGAGCGTCAATTTGTAACGTTCAGTTACTATATATAATCCTCCTTTTGTATCCAGTGAATGTGGAAGGCCCCACTTCTGAGCGTCAATAAGTAATATCAAAACAAATTAGTATCTCTTACTAATAAAGTATAACCTGTTTTATTTTTTAAATAGAGGATTATTCATCTGAACCTCAGGGTCAACATACAATTTACATATAGAACAAACAATACAACTTTGATGCATGAGACTCGGTATTACAGTGTTGTTAATGTCTGTTGAATGTTTGTGGGTCCTTTTAAACTACTATTAACTATAACAAAAACTCTTATTATTAATGACTATTGTATACTAGTGTACAAAAATAATTCACAATTATAATGTTTTTATATTGTTTTTTAGTTATTGTTTTTGTTGTAATTCAATCTTTACTGTCATAATGTTTGGTCGAATATTTGATTTAGTCATGGAGTGATCTCACCAATCTAGCAGTTTTCTTAACGGATTTATTGGTTGATTCTTTATTCCTGGACATCTGGTTTTTTGGTCTCTTGATTAAAACAGCATTCTTCTAGGTTTTGCATTTTTTCCTGGTCCTCTCATCTTTTATTGGTCTTCAATTTGTATCCAATTCAGGAGTCACACCTTAAACGTTCTCTTGCAATTCACAATTTTTTTAACAACAATCATCTTCACTGAAAACATTAATTTCATTAGTTAAAGGCCATGGCTATATTTTTTATGGGTCACAGGTTCGGTTTACCATTTCTAATTAGTAATATTCTGTTGACCTTTACTTTATTTTTCCTTCGTAACTATATTATTATAAGTTTTTTAACGTAAGAGTTTCTATCTTTTAAATTATTTACACTTGGTTTGATCTCACTATATGGGCTACATAACTGTTTCATATAGATTATATGTTTCATTCAATGCTCATATTATAATAATGTTTAATCACATTCCTTATATCTGATTTTTTCCTTTTTAAAGTCTATCACTGTTATTTTCACTTTCTAGCACTATCACACAACCTAACTTACATAATTATAGTTTGATTTATTATATTTGTAAAATCTATAACATTCACTGTTTGTAGTTCAATGATACAAAACAACTGTCTGAGGCACGCAGACCTCCTCATAGTTTTAATCTAATGCTTATGAACTAACAAATGTCTTTTTACTTATTTTCTAAGTTTAACATTTGTACCTTATAATTCTATTAATTAATTATTATTTACATGTTAATGAGTATGTTATGTTTTATGTTTAGTGAAACGACACGTTACATAAAGCCCCCCGTTTAAGACAAGTTATTTCAGTAATGGTGGTTTTAGGAGTTACTGAAATAAATGGCAAAAATCTACAAAAACTGTCTTCACTTTTCATAAAACCTCTTTATCTCGGTTTGGTTATATATTCCTTGGGGTATTGCTACAATGGGGTTGGTAATTGACAAACTACTCTTTCCTATAATAACTGAATAACTAGTAACAGTTGAAGAGTTAGCTAAAATACAATAATTACATCAATTTTTGTACACCCACATTTTGCAAATCCGGTTAATAAAATATATGCTTACAGTATATTTATAGTTAAATTAAAAATATTAATGTTAATGTTACTGTATTACCATATTTATATATTCATATATAATAAATATATATACATATGTATATATATATATATATAATAGTATGTTTTTCTTTTTTTTTTTTTTGAATTAAAAAAAAGAAAAACATACTATTATTATTATAAATATTTATATATAAATATATATTAATATATTATTTATATATATATATAAATATATTTATATATATTTATATATATATATATTATATATATATATATTTATATATATATATATAATAATAATAATAATAATATATATAGTAATATAGTTTGATTTATTATATTTGTAAAATCTATAACATTCACTGTTTGTAGTTCAATGATACAAAACAACTGTCTGAGGCACGCAGACCTCCTCATAGTTTTAATCTAATGCTTATGAACTAACAAATGTCTTTTTACTTATTTTCTAAGTTTAACATTTGTACCTTATAATTCTATTAATTAATTATTATTTACATGTTAATGAGTATGTTATGTTTTATGTTTAGTGAAACGACACGTTACAATATATATATATATATATATATATATATATCCATTAACTGCATTCAGTACTATAACAACCTCGAGTCATTTAAAATTATGAGATCGTGTCCTTTCGACGGCCATTTCATTAGCAGACAGTTTAGGTGTTAAAATTTCACCGCTGATGACGTACGTAACGGTAATAGGCGAAAGTGACCGTGATACGGCGCCAGGGCCGCCGTGTAAACCCGACGAACTTGTGCTAAACTGTAAGCCGGCGAAGTGACAGCGACGGGGCCCGTGTATGGATTACGGCCTTTGGACTGTGCTCAGAGTAAGCGGCACATGAGGCAGTGCGACCTACCATTCACACGTTTCACTTGTCATTACCTTCTCATTTTACGAATTCCACATTTTAACATTGAAAATGTTTATAAGGACGTGTCGCACATTTGCGGCCGATCACTGGTGCGTGATCGAAAATGGGAACCGGTGAGTTTCCATAGAAACTACTTCTTTGTTGTCAATAACGTAGTACACATATAAAACTTCGCTTATGAATGCGACTACATTTAACTTATAATCTGTACATTGGTAAATGAAAAATGAATTTATTGATTGTGAATGAAGAATGAATTCATTGATTGGTAAATGAACATAAATACTGTGTATATATATTTTTTAGATTTATTGAAGCATTTTCAATGCCCTTGTCTGTGCATTGCATTTGTGCAGTGCCTGTAATTTTTTTTTATGCTCCCATATCACTTCGTATAGTTTCTGTTATATCCACTAACTAACTAAGCTCTTATTGCTTCAAGCTTTTTTTTTGTCCGAAGGAACCCCACCCAGAAACCCATCCTCCCCATTGCTTTCAGCCCATACGAGTTTTCTTTCAAAAAGTGTGACATTGCAGGAAAACCCTAACATTGTAGATTAGTATTCAAACAGTATGACATCAGCTTACGTTGGTGGGGCAAGCTTGGTTTATCACTATTACCAGTATTTAATTCCCGCTACTAACATAACATTTTGTACAGTGATGGAACTAACGCAGGTAAAATTTTGAAGAACTGGTGATCTTGTACGCATCAGTTATTGATTGTAGCCTACTCTTGATGATCTTGTACTGATTCCAGCACTTATTAACTGAGATTAATGGAGTAACTTGGTGATCAACGTTGTGATTATTCCAGGTAACAAAGCAAAGGGAAGCAGTATTTTACCGTTAGTTTCAGTACACCGTTTCGTCAGAAATTATGTAATTCGTGGAGTCCTTCGAGTCCCCTCTCTTGTTGCATTTGGCCGGTCGCTCGCCGAAACTCTCTTTGCTTCCGCAGCGACCTCTTCCTTCCCCTACCTCAGAACCATTAGTACGTCTGCACCTCCCCCTGTCAGGGTCAAACACCCTTGAGCGATTGTTGATGACAACCCGAAGTCAGTCTCGTCACGCTATGTGTTTAGCACACCGCTTGCGCTAGTTATCATTTGCAACCGGCACCGAGGATCTCTCCTCGCGGGGAACGACCGACGCTTCAAGGTGTCTGCCTGTTGTGTCCGAGGCGGGCGGCACCTGCTGTCCGTATCGCCACCAGAAGCAGTGCTACTGAAGCATAAACTTGTTCAAAATTTCGGGCACCATCTTGGTGACATCTGTGTTGGCGAGTACTTTCCCAGTTTTAGGTACCTTCTAATGAAAGTGCAGCACTGTTGTCATCGGGTACGTCCCGGAAGCTGCAACCGAGCCATGGGTGCAAAGACGCCCCACTACCCAATGCAAGGCAAAGCAAAGTTGAGTACACTGTAATGCTTTGTTGTGGTCTCCGCGTATTGTTTGTATGTCCACTGCGTTACCGTGTTACGTATTAGATACGTAGGCTGTAGCAGCACCCAGACCAGTTGCATAAATCCGACGAAGTTGCATCCGTATAAAGTCTAACCCTAATCGGTGTTGCATAAGAGACGCTGAACTAGACTGAAGGTGATCACACTCGAATATTTAGTGTGTAGGATTGTCTGTCAGTTACGTCTGGCTAAAACGGGCACGGTTTTCTTTTTATTGCCATTTATTCAAATTTTATTTTTATCGCTGACGTGTAGCGTGGCTAGCGGGAACGCTGTCGCAACTCTTTCTACATTAGCTTTGATAATTTAAACAGTACAGCTAATAATAATTTTTATTGTTGTTGTTGTGGGCGTACTGCGCGCCGGTAATGCAGACGATTGACATTTTATTGTAATAAACACAACAGACTGTGTTGTCTTGGCTGCTGCTGCCAGTCTATCATTCATAATAAATCACTCTCTCGTGAAATGTAGTTGGGTTAAAATGTAAGACCGGTTTGGCCCGTTCACTGGTGTTTCGTCATTGCCATGAGTTAGCGTAACGACAAGGTTGTTTTTTTTAACTTCGTCGGGTTTAAACGAAAGTAATAGAGGTAATGTTGAAATAATAGAAACGGAATTTTATTGAGGAGAAGGCGTGAAGTTAGATTGACATAACAATTACCAACCAGCCCCACGTATGAGATTAGAAGGGGACGCACTGTGTTGTAGGAAGAAGGAAAACTGATGTGCAAGATGAGCTGATCAAAACCGATGGATAACTGGAGGTACGTAATATCCAATAGAGTTCCGTGGGAATGAAGAGAGGAAAACAGAAGAAGAGTGACGAAGAGGACGAGGGGAAGAGACAAATGTAGGACAGACTCTGGGAGAATATGAGACACTGGTCGAGATAAGGAGGCAGCGATATACCCGTTAGTATTCTCTTCTGAAGGAGATGAGTGTAAGAGATGTGACAAAAAAGACCTCGTAGCGCAGCAGCCCGGTATCTCGTCGCAGAGGGTCTCACGATGTTTACTTATGGGCGTTCATTCCTTGAGCGCGACTCGTATCTGCATCATCTCCGTATCTCACCTACGGACTCTCTCTACTATGGAGGAGCTCTCCTTGCAAGCGGTTTCTTTTTGCGCAAAAGTAGGCTTGAAACTAGTACCACTTAGTTCTCAGACGTACTTCGTACCTCCTCTGCCATCTGACTCAACGATGGTCGGTTGGTAGTGTACGTATCTCCCGCGACACTTTCTCTCCGACCGGAGGTGAGAAGTCTAGTTGCTAGACCACGGGGGAAATAGATCTACGTATTATAAGAAGATATACACTGTGAAAATAATATGCAACAGTAAGATTTATCCAAGTAAAATTTCTAAATTCTGCGCCCCTCCCCCTGACATGGTACGCGCATAGATAACGTACAGTTTAAATCCATTTCGGAACGGCCTAAGTATACATGTTTCAAGCTATGAACGATATTTGTCGCTAGTTTTCTCCATTTTGGAAAAGAGAACAACCTGCAAAACAGGATTACCATTATATAGCTTGTCAAATAAAACATTCTACCTCTAACATAGTAGGGCTTCAGCGATACAGAAAACGAAGAGGCCAAACATTGTGGGTACGTTGATTAAGTAATTTATTGATGGTGTATCAGATAATAATCAATCCATAATGACTTATAAGTTGCACATTCAAAATGTCGTATCCGGAGAGCGTTATGTTGACACTTGACTAAGCCGAGGCTGGTCTGGTTACTTATTTTAAAGCAGCCAGGATTTATGATTAATAATAACGAGCTGATATTGTTTATTTTGTGATTAAGTATGTTTAATTACTTTAATTATTCGATTCCATCTTATCGTAAAGAATGCGTAATAATTTTTTGTATAATAAGAATATAAAGAGGTGTACTTTGTATAAAACTTGTTACTGTTTTTCTTCTTCGATGTACTTTTTTTCACAAATGATTCGAATTTATAAATTAGAGTCTACGGAACAATAAATGTAAAGGCTCTGTTAAACTGTACCGCTGAATTGTGTCGTGACACAAAATATTTTAACCTTGAAATCGCGAAAGCAGCTGTTTCTACGAATGAAGCGCGTCGTTCGTTGACGTTATCATATTTACTCACGTCGTACGGCTGAGAAGTGCATACGATACAGTGTATTCGTGGCTGTTAACAGCCGATGCATCCTTTTTAATTATATTCAATTGGTTCTTTGCCGAACTCATCCAGCATTCTCGATGTTGCGTGCACGCGTGTTTTGAGGGGGGGGGGGGAATGAATAGTGTCCGCTTAAATAGGCCAGCACTGTAAATTACAATCAGCGATACCGCGCGCGCGTGTGTGTGTGATCAGTGTTTGGGGAGGCGTATTCACACCGTTTACAGAGAGTGACTCGAATTGGATTTTTTGATTTTGTTTCGTGTACACGTAACTTTTAATATTGAAAATGTTTATAAGGACGTGTCGCACATTTGCGGCCGATCGCTGGTGCGTGATCGAAAATTGGAACCGGTGAGTTTCCATAGAAACTACTTCTTTGTTGTCAATAACGTAGTACACATAAAAAACTTCGCTTATGAATGCGACTATATGTAACTTATAATCTGTACATTGGTAAATGAAGAATGAATTCATTGATTGGTGAATGAACATAAATATATATATTTTTTAGATTTATTGAAGCATTTTCAATGCCCTTCTCTGTGCATTGCATTTGTGCAATGCCTGTAATTTTTTTTTTTTAATTTGATTAACACTTAAATGTGACAATTTAACGTGTAAAGAAAAATGAAAAGTGGGAGGAAATTTTAAACATTGTATGTGTAGGGCAGATAAGGTAAGACGTCTATGCAGATCGTGTGAAATTCAGTTCAATAAGTGTTTCAAGTTTTGTCAAAATTTCCCACCGAATCCGGAACATTTTATGGTGATAATAATTAACGGATTAATTTGCGCGGATATCCTTATTACCACGTCGGCCGGCCGCAAACTTTCTCAACGCCCATTTCGCAATAAACCCTCCGTATGGTTTTAATTTTAACAGAGTAATTATATAATTGCCTAAAAACATGTAATAACATAGTCTAATTGAATATCAGCAGCCATTATTGTATAATAGTAATTCGGTATGAAACGTTGTCGTAGTGTGTAGTTCAGAGGCCAGTAGTAAATGATGCGTAACTAATCTCGTTGTGTAGTCTTTATTCAAGACAAAACACACACACAGTCAACACTGATTATCAAGAGTAACGGAGGTGAAAACGCCCGAGATTAATACAGAAAGATGGTTAATCGTAGAATTTGTGACCATCGGTCGTATAAGTCAGGTTATGTACGTCAAAGAACACTATAAACTTGTAGTAATTTTATTGGTGTTGAGTCGTGAAGAACTTGTTTATTGCAGAAGAGCATCCGCACCCACGATCACACGTGATCTAAGGTGCTAATAGGCGGCTTAACAGTGGCGGCGGCCACACTGCCCACTTCTTGTGTACCGTACAGCTCAAGCTGACAGCCTTACGCTGCCTCCTATTAAAAGTTTTTCTTGTGATAAAAGTATTATCATTGTCTCATAATTGTAAAGCACTTTTGTTGGTGTGAATGTGAGGGGGGATAAATATACGTTTAGTGTTTTTTGTGTTATTTGCGTTCATGCAGTGTGTTCTGTGATCTATAGTTTTAGATTATCAGTAAACTCTTATTGGTATTTTAACCGACAATGAGAATGGTAGCGTATTTCGTTCGTTCAGAAGTAAGAAGGACGCTTGAAACAAGTAGGCGTCCATATTTTCCACTTATAAGGTAACGGTTATCCGCCATTGTAAAAATATATAAGACAATTAATGGCGTAGACTTGACGTAAGAACTTCGTAACGGTTTTTCTTCAGAATTGACAGTATGCGATGGACAGAGCAGCCGTTAAACGTGTTATTGGAAACCATCCGGCGGGGGGTATACCCAACGGCGCGAGTTACATGCCCACTAAATAGTTGTCGTGTTGTTGTCGGTACTTAATAGTTGTGTTTACCTTGAGGGGAGTTTGCGCCAAGCCAAGAAAAACGACCTCTGCCCATATATAGGGATAGTAGTAGTTGTAGTAAAACTCGTGCTGGCACGAATCGATGGACGGTTTCAAACAAATTAATCGATCGACAATCTGCTTTGATAACTTTACCGAAATATTGTAACGTTTTATTGTGTGTAATTTTACGATATAACAGAGAAATGGTGAACGAACACTTCTAGATAAAATGACTACGATAAATATTGAAAATCATAGTTAGTGGTAATTAGCTTGATTAATGAAGAACGTGAATGTTGAAGGTGTATGCTTCAGTAAAAATAAATGGTGAATGAATTGACCGAATTAAGAAGCGAAACATACAAACGAATGTAAAATCTAAGGGAGTCTTCATTTTATTTATTTAGTTTTTTATGGGTAAGAGTATACCAAGTGAAAACAATGTGAGAAAACAATAGAGCCGGAATGAACTGAGCGAATAAAGTAGCAGTAAAATCTTATGGGCCCTTTATTTTATTTTATTTTTTTAATGAGTAAGAATATATTAAGTAAAAAAAGTGAAAAAAAAAGTAGAAATATTGTGCTGCAGGTCAGAAATGCCAACGTTGGATACAGAGTTTTGAAGAGTATAAACTCCCATTTATAGAAACTGATTTCCAAGCATGAGCATAAGAATTTTGGTAGTACAGACGAAACTGAAAGCGCAAAAATATGACTCAGTTTGGACAGAACACAACAAGAAGATAATAGCCACAAAAATGTAATCCAGTGGCAACCACCGAGATGAAGAAAACGCTGAAACGTTGCAGCGACATTGGAACGACAACGAGAAAGAATAGACGTCCGAAGTCTATAAGATAACGTTTTGGATAAAGTTTAGCAAATATAGACAAGAACACTGTAGGGTCCTCTTAACTAATTTAGAGTTTGTGTATTTGGATAAAATAACAACAAGAAAAGGGTAATGAGGGAATAAAAGACAAACTATTGTAGGCCAAAGAGATAGTTCGATGTTTAAATAGCGTGCTCGCGAGAAGAGAAATTGTGAATGACCCGGTAAATGAGAATCGTAGTGAAAATTTTATTAACATAGTGTTCGGAAACCTGGAACGTCTCGGTCAGTTGCGACGAAACAACGTTTTTACCTATTCTTACGCGGTCATTTGCGCCCGCACTTTCACTTACTGACCGAATCTGTCGTTTAGAAACGTCGCTATTCTGAACTTCGATGAGATTTCAGTTCTGCAAATTTTTGTTTGTGCGAGTAACTTCTTTCTTCTAATATTTTTGTTACGTTTGGTTAGGTTAGAAGTTAATACAACTATAATGGTACTTTCTGTAATAACATGAAAAATCCAATTGATCGCAACTAACCTGGTTCAAATTTCCATGTCGGTCGCAGCTGGCCGGGTTTTGTACGATTGGGGCGCAACAGACTACGGCCCGTCAGAAGGAAACAGAAAAAAAGTCGAAGTTATCGAAAGAGTTCGTAGCATATTACGCAATGGGTAAAGCTGACGACAGTTACGATATGTTAGAGAAGGGATAGGCCGGCAGAGGTCTGTTGTCGAGTACATAACCTGAAACAGCTTTTTAAATAATAAAGTTGTGCTAGTGGTTATAATCACAAACAGAAATAACTAATATATAGTTATTTATAACTATAATATATATATATAACTTATATATAGTTATAACTAATAAATACATATAGTTGCACACCACTATAGAAAAGATTTTGCCGATTAGCGCTTTCAAGCTTCAGAGCTCGTCATCAGATGGGAAATATACAGTAATGGAACGAGGAAATGCCTGTAGGCCTATACCTATTATATGCCTTTGGAGACATTATTCTGTTTGAAAGAGCTTTATTCTGTTTGGTGGCCCGGTTGTATCCAACGTGTGGGTGGACGTCGATTAGCCCGTAAAGTGCTACGTTGGTTTCCGGAAGGCAGGGAGAAAGAAGTTAGGCCTAAACGATCGTGAATGAAAGGTATTCGAAAGACCAAGAATTCCGAGGCGTCTTGGGGAAGGTTGCAGTTTGGATAGACGACGTTGCCGTCTAAACGTCACAGGTCATTCCAACTTAGCTGATACGCATGAAAGATTGACAAATTATACATAAAAATGGACACGCGCGCATTCAATTACACACACATACGGCCTATAGGCCTATACGTTCACGACTAAACTGCAAAACTGAAGAGGATAACGGACATGTTATCAAAACTAGGCGACGTTGCATTAGTTTGTAGTCCTGAGAGCTTAAACAAAACATTGCGTGGGAGATATTCAAAGTTAGCTATGAAAAATTTTATCCACGAAAATAGCGAACGAGAAATATGCTGTGTGTATTATTATGCGCGCGTGTATGTGTTCTTCGTACATGTTTGTAAACATCTATATGAATTACGAAAATAAAAAATATAAGCAACAAGTTGACTTATATTTTAGTTTTCCTATTGGACTGCTACAAAATGCAACTCACTTTGTTCGACATAATAGAAATTTAGCACAACAGTGTTAGTAGGCGAACAGACACCTCATGATGTGTTTTTGCTTTGATTGTGAACAAGATGCCAATAAAACGAACATTAAACATTTTATAGCAGCAATGAATCATTTATTACGACTGACACACGTAGGCTACTGAGTACATAAATAAATATATAATCCTGGATTTGTGAGTGTTTTATGTCTGAATCAGCAAATAGCTAAGATTTTATGTCGCCTGAGGTTAACAACTCGTAACAAACATAAAATGGTAATACAGTATATGTATGAGGTTTTTAGGTTAGGAAATGTTAAATACCGATAGTTCCATATGGCTGTTTGTACCATTGTGGCACGGGTATCCAACGTTGCCCGTCGGTTGTTCGGATTATATAATACATTACTTAGCGGGTTATTAATTCTGTTAAGACCGCTGTTTAGGAGTTCCAAATCGCGTTTCATTTTTGTTAATACCAAATTTTTTTTGAACATCTTACGACGAGGTATAAATACTTTTATTTGCTCGGTTGGAATGAGCCCAAATCAGAAACGACTGACCCAACATTGAATGTAGTTGGTACAAACAAAACAATGATTTAGAACACTCTAGTTGTTGGCCACATCAGTTCATGATTTTTGGACATATTTACAGTTTAATACCAATAATACTGTAAACAATAGTGTTTTTCTACGATGTTATGTAAACAATTGCAGATTGTTTGTAATATTATTATATTATAATGGTACTGTTTACCAGGCCTATGCATATGATGGGATCAAGATTACGACTCAGTCGTGTGACTGAATTTGTCTTGTTATAGAACGGGCAAAACTTTAGGTATTAACAAAAATAAAACGTGTCTGAAAATCCACAACACCGTTGTACTTAATAGTGAAACGCACAAAATAGTACGAATAATATTGTCGATATCGTTTTGACATATTGTCAAGTATCGAGTAATCGGGTATATTTGTTTTCTGACAGCCAGCATTTTCCCCGTTACCTCCGGGTACATGAACATATGAACATATTGACATACAGGATACAACGCGGTACGTAGTTGATGCCGCTCCTAATAAATAACGGAAATATATACTGTCCATTATAGTCTAACAAGTATTATTGTGTGTACAACGCTTAATAATAGTAAACGCCATAAGTCAAATTATGTGTGTATTATTTTCGATAAACATGGTTCGGCTGTTGCATAGTTACAGAATTATTTTTTTATAATAATTGTTGGCAAGCAATCATTGTAATATAACAATACTGTTATAAAAATATTTTAATTACGTTTTTCCATTAACGCGTAGTAAGTAATTAACGCGTAGTAAGTAACGCGTATGATAAGATATTCTTTGCCAACGTGGATAGTGACTTTTAATATAGTGGAATTAAACCAATACCAGAGACAGTACAGTAACCACAAAATTTACTAAACAGTGTTATCCTAATCACACGTAATACCAGCAGTCCTACGTAAATACAATAATCTATTATCATTCACGTTCACAACAACAATAATAAATTTCAATTAAAATAAATAAACGTTTTTGTTTGTTAAAATAAAAAATAAAAAAAAACTTCAGAAGGTTGGAAATTAAGAAGTAATGATGAAATATATCGAGTATAGAAAATTTAACAGAAACCATGAAAAAAATAAGACTATTATTTTTTGGACATTTATATAGAAGGACGACAATAGGTTAACAAAGCAGATCTTCAAGTATCTGTGGGGTTAAGAAGTCAACATCAAGTTGGATTAAAGAAATCCAGAAGGATTTAGAAAAAAAATAATATAAACGCAGAAGAAGCAATTGAAAGAGACGTTTTTCGGGGAGAAGTGGTAAAAATTGAATGAGTCCAGGGTAGGAGAGAGAAAATATCGGTATGGAGAACCATACATGACTTCCATGTTCTAAGATTTTATTTAAAATCATTTTCGAAATGAAATATTTTCATAGAAACTACATCTTTCTTCAGCCTTAACCACAGTACTGTGGTCACTATCGTATACCACCTCATGTTAGCGCACTCGATTTTCACTGATGATAACAGTCGATAGTACTGCCGAAACGTTTGGTTTTGTAGAAAACATTGGACCACGCCAAACACCCTGGGAAGGAATTTTAACAACAAACTACTTCTTTGTTGCCGATAACGTAGTACACATGACATATAAATAAAAATTATCCCCTCCCCCTTCATCAATCAATTTCATTTATAGAAAATTACCCCCCTTCATTTATAGAAAATTACCCCTACCTCTTCATTCATAGATATTTCATCTACGTTTCTACAGTGGATTATTATGCTCTGCTTTTCAGGATACTTTATTTATCAAAATTAAGTACATTACCCTTGTTAAAACATAAAACGTTGCAGGTAAACTACCCCTTTCCCTTAACTGATCTTCACCAAAATCAATAGGTCTTGAGTCCTCTACAATTCAGGGATGCATGTAAAAATTATTTGATTCTGTTTGAATGTGCGGCAGTTATCGTTCGTCATAGAAACAATTACTCTTGTTAAAACATTAAAGGTGGCAGGTAAACTACCCCTTTCCCTTAACCGATCTTCACCAAAAGCAACAGACATTGAGACTTCTACAGCTCAGGAAGGTATGCAAAATATTATTTGATTCTGATTGAATTTACGGCAGTTACCATTCGTCATAGAAAAAAATTACCCATGTTAAAACATAAAACGTTGCAGGTAAACTACCCCTTTCCCTAAACCGATCTTCAATAAAAACAACAGGTCTTGAGAACTCTACAATTCAGGGGTGTATGCAAAACATTATTTGATTCTCGTTGAATTTGCGGCTGTTATCGTTTGCCATAGAAATAACTCTTGTTAAAACAAAAAACGTTGCAGGTAAACTACCCCTTTCCCTTAACCGATCTTCACCAAAAACAATAGGTCTTGAGGACTCTACAATTCAGGGATGTATGCAAAACATTATTTGATTCTGTTTGAATTTGCGGCTGTTATCGTTTGCCATAGAAAAAATCGTTTTTGAAATGAAATATTTCATAGAAACTACTTCTTTCTACTTACTGCTTCAGCCTTAACCACAGTACTGTGGTCACTAACGTATATCACCTCACGTTATCGCACTCGATTTTCACTGATGATGGAAGTCGATGGCACTGCTGAAACGTCTGGTTTTGCAGAAAACTTTGGTCTACGGCCAAACAGGAAGGGAAGGAATTTTAACAACAAACTACTTCTTTGTTGCCGATAACGTAGTACCTATATAAAAAATTACCCCTCCCCCTTCAACTATAATTTTCATTTATAGAAAATTACTCCCACCCCGATCAACTAGCCTCTTCATTTATAGATATTTCATCTACGTTTCTACAGTGCATTATTATGATCTTCTTATCAGGATACTTTATTTATCAAAATTAAGTACTTTACTCTTGTTACAACAAAAAATGTTTCAGGTAAACTACCCTTTCACCCTAACCGATGTTTACCAAAATCAATAGGCCTTGAGTCCTCTACAACACAGGCACATATGTAAAAGGTGGCAGGTACACTACCCCTTTCCCTTAACCGATCTTCACCAAAATCAACAAGCCTTCATTTCTTTACAATTCAGGAACGCATGCAAAAAAGTATTTGATTCTCTTTGAATCGTTCGCCATAGAAAAAATTACCCTTGTTAAAACATAAAATGTTGCAGGTAAACTACCCCTTTCCCTTAACCGATCTTCACCAACACCAACAAGTCTTGAGAACTCTACAATTCAGTGCTGTATGCAAAACATTATATGATTCTATTTAAATTTGTGGCTGTTATCGTTTGCCATAGAAAAAGAAATTACCCTTGATAAAGAAAAACGTTGCAGGTAAACTACCCCTTTCCCTTAACCGATCTTCGACAAAATCAACAAACCTTGAGTTCTATATAATTCAAAATGTTCTGCAAGAAAGTAGTTGATTCTGTTTGAATTTAAGGCAGTTATCGTTTGCCATAGAAAAAAAATTACCCTTGATAAAAAAAACGTTGCAGGTAAACTACCCCTTTCCCTTAACCGATCTTCGACAAAATCAACAAACCTTGAGTTCTATATAATTCAAAATGTTCTGCAAGAAAGTAGTTGATTCTGTTTTAATGTACGGCAGTTATCGTTCGTCATAGAAAAAATACCCTTGTTAAAACATAACACGTTGCAGGTAAACTACCCCTTTCCCTTTCAACAAAATCAACAGACCTTGAGTTCTGTATAATTCAAAAAGGTATGCAGAAGAGTAGTTGATTCTGTTTTAATGTACGGCAGTTATCGTTCGTCAAAAAAAAAAATTACCCTTGATAAAACATAAAATGTTGCCGGTAAACTACCCCTTTCCCTTAACCGATCTTCACCAACACCAATAGGTATTGAGAACTCTACAATACAGGGCTGTATGCAAAATATTATATGATTTTGTTTGAATTTGCGGCTGTTATCGTTTGCCATACAAAATACCCTTGATAAAACAAAAAAACGTGGCAGGTAAGCTACCCCTTCCCCTTAAACGATCTTCACCAAAAACAATAGGTCTTTAGTACTCAAGAAATCAGGGATGTATGCAAAAACTTATTTGATTCTGTTTGAATTTGCGGCTCTTATCGTTTGCCATAGACAATACCCTTTTAAAACATAAAACGTTGCAGGTAAACTACCCCTTTCCCTTAACCGATCTTCACCAAAAACAAAAGGTCTTGAGAACTCTACAATTCAGGGCAGTATGCAAAACATTATTTGATTATGTTTGAATTTGCGGCTGTTATCGTTTGCCATAGAAAATACCCTTGTTAAAACATAAAACGTTGCAGGTAAACTACCCCTTTCCCTCAACCGATCTTCACCAAAAACAATACGTCGCGAGTACTCTACAAATCAGGGCTGTATGCAAAAAATTATTTGATTCTGTTTGAATTTGCGGCTGTTATTGTTTGCCATAGAAAAAAATCTACAGACAGACAGACACACACACACACACACTTTTCGAAAAATGTTTTTACTTCCATATTCCTTAAGGAATGGAAGTATGGTGATGGCAAAAAAAATCGTGTTCGAGATTATTGCAGATTCTGATTCTACTACACTCAAAACATGAAAAAAAGTCGTTTTCCGAAAAGTGTCTGTGTGTCTGTCTGTCTGTCTGTAGATTTTTTTTCTATGGCAAACGATAACTGCCGCAAATTCAAACAGAATCAAATAATTTTTTGCATACAGCCCGGTTTTGCAGAGTTCTCGCGACCTATTGTTTTTGGTGAAGATCGGTTGAGGGAAAGGGGTAGTTTACCTGCAACGGTTTTTTTTTTATCAAGGGAAATTTTGTTTGTTTGGCAAACGATAACAGCCGCAAATTCAAACAGAATCAAATAATGTTTCGCATACAGCCCTGAATTGTAGAGTTCTCAAGACCTATTGTTTTTGGTGAAGATCGGTTAAGGGAAAGGGGTAGTTTACCTGTAACGTTTTATGTTTTAACAAGGGTATTTCCTATGGCAAACGATAACAGCCGCAAATTCAAACAGAATGAAAAGATTATTTGCATACAGCCCTAAATTGTAGAGTTCTCAATACCTTTTGTTTTTGGTGAAGATCGGTTAAGGGAAAGGGGTAGTTTACCTACAACGTTTTTTTAACAAGGGTATTTTCTATGGCAAACGATAACAGCCGCAAATTCAAACAGAATCAAATAATTTTCTGCATACAGCCCTGATTTGTAGAGTACTCAAGACCTATTGTTTTTGGTGAAGATCGGTTGAGGGGAAGGGGTAGTTTACCAGCAACGTTTTTTATCATGCGTATTTTCTATGGCAAACGACAACTGCCGCAAATTCAAACAGAATCAAATAATTTTTTGCATACAGCCCTGATTTGTAGAGTACTCGCGACCTATTGTTTTTGGTGAAGATCGGTTGAGGGGAAGGGGTAGTTTACCTGCAACGGTTTTTTTTATCAAGGGAAATTTTTTTTTTTTTGGCAAACGCTAACAGCCGCAAATTCAAACAGAATCAAATAATGTTTCGCATACAGCCCTGAATTGTAGATTTCTCAAGACCTATTGTTTTTGGTGAAGATCGGTTGAGGGAAAGGGGTAGTATACCTGCAACGTTTTTTTAACAAGGGTATTTTATATGGCAAACGATAACAGCCGCAAATTCAAACAGAATCAAATAATGTTTTGCATACAGTCCTGATTTGTAGAGTACTCAAGACCTATTGTTTTTGGTGAAGATCGGTTAAGGGAAAGGGGTAGTTTACCTACAACGTTTTTTTAACAAGGGTATTTTCTATGGCAAACGATAACAGCCGCAAATTCAAACAGAATCAAATAATTTTTTGCATACGTCCCTGAATTGTAGAGGTCTCAATGACTTTCGATTTTGGTGAAGATCGGTTAAGGGGAAGGGGTAGTTTACCTGCAACCTTTTACGTTTTAACAAGAGTAAAGTACTTGAAAATTTATTTAAACTTTTTGAAACAATGGTAATTGTTAAAAATAAAATAATTTTGTTGCCAGGCAATAAAATTATAATTTTTTCATTTTAATGTAATATAATATTTTTCATTTAATACAGCAATAAAAAGGCAGGTAAGACACAGCCTGGCTGTTTGGCTGAAAATGATTTTAAATATAAATCTTAGAATATGGAAGTCATGTATGGTTCTCCATACCGATATTTTTTTTCATGTTTTGAGTGTAGTACAATCATATTCTGCAATAATCTCGAATACGATTTTTTTTGCCATCACCATACTTCCATTTCCTTAAGGAACATGTAAGTAAAAATGTCTCAATTTTGAACGTTTTGTAACTGAAAGCTGAAAGTTTATATTCATACTACAGTTTTTAGACCATAATCTTTCCTTTAATTTAAAACTAATTTTAAAATCAGATAAGAAAAGTATTTCAGCGACCCCTTGTTACACCGTGATGCTTTACTTCCATGTTCCTTAAGGAAATGGAAGTATGGTGATGGCAAAAAAAATCGTGTTCGAGATTATTGCAGATTCTGATTATATTACACTCAAAACATGAAAAAAAGTCATTTTTCCAAATGTGTTTGTAGATTTTTTTCTATGGCAAACGATAACAGCCGCAAATTAAAAAAAAAACATAATCAAATAATTTTTTGCATACAGTCCTGATTTGTAGAGTACTCACGACCTATTGTTTTTGGTGAAGATCGGTTGAGGGAAAGGGGTAGTTTACCTGCAACGGTTTTTTTTTATCAAGGGTAATTTTTACTTCCATATTCCTTAAGGAATGGAAGTATGGTGATGGCAAAAAAAATCGTGTTCGAGATTATTGCAGATTCTGATTCTACTACACTCAAAACATGAAAAAAAGTCGTTTTCCGAAAAGTGTCTGTGTATCTGTCTGTCTGTCTGTCTGTCTGTCTGTAGATTTTTTTTCTATGGCAAACGATAACTCCCGCATATTCAAACAGAATCAAATAATTTTTTGCATACAGCCCTGATTTTCAGAGTACTCACGACCTATTGTTTTTGGTGAAGATCGGTTGAGGGAAAGCGGTAGTTTACCTGCAACGGTTTTTTTTTATCAAGGGTAATTTTTACTTCCATATTCCTTAAGGAATGGAAGTATGGTGATGGCAAAAAAAATCGTGTTCGAGATTATTGCAGATTCTGATTCTACTACACTCAAAACATGAAAAAAAGTCGTTTTCCGAAAAGTGTCTGTGTATCTGTCTGTCTGTCTGTCTGTCTGTAGATTTTTTTTCTATGGCAAACGATAACTCCCGCATATTCAAACAGAATCAAATAATGTTTCGCATACAGCCCTGAATTGTTGAGTTCTCAAGACCTATTGTTTTTGGTGAAGATCGGTTAAGGGAAAGGGGTAGTTTACCAGTAACGTTTTATGTTTTAACAAGGGTATTTCTTATGGCAAACGATAACAGCCGCAAACTCAAACAGAATCAAAAGATTATTTGCATACAGCCCTTAATTGTAGAGTTCTCAAGACCTGTTGTTTTTGGTGAAGATCGGTTAAGGGGAAGGGGTAGTTTACCTGCAACGTTTTTTTAACAAGCGTATTTTCTATGGCAAACGATAACAGCCGCAAATTCAAACAGAATCAAATAATTTTTTGCATACCTCCCTAAATTGTAGAGGTCTCAATGACTTTCGATTTTGGTGAAGATCGGTTAAGGGGAAGGGGTAGTTTACCTGCAACCTTTTACGTTTTAACAAGAGTAAAGTACTTGAAAATTTATTTAAACTTTTTGAAACAATGGTAATTGTTAAAAATAAAATAATTTTGTTGCCAGGCAATAAAATTATAATTTTTTCATTTTAATGTAATATAATATTTTTCATTTAATACAGCAATAAAAAGGCAGGTAAGACACAGCCTGGCTGTTTGGGTGAAAATGATTTTAAATATAAATCTTAGAATATGGAAGTCATGTATGGTTCTCCATACCGATATTTTTCTATGGCAAACGATAACAGCCGCAAATTCAAACAGAATCAAATAATGTTTCGCATACAGTCCTGAATTATAGAGTTCTCAAGACCTATTGTTTTTGGTGAAGATCGGTTAAGGGAAAGGGGTAGTTTACCTGCAACGTTTTATGTTTTAAAAGGGTATTTTCTATGGTGAACGATAAGAGCCGCAAATTCAAACAGAATCAAATAATTTTTTGCATACAGCCCTGATTTGTAGAGTTCTCAAGACCTGCTGGTTTTGGTGAATATCGGTTAAGGGAATAGGGTAGTTTACCTGCAACATTTTATGCTTTAACAAGGGTAATTTTTTCTATGACGAACGATAACTGCCGTAAATTCAAACAGAATCAACTACTCTTTTGCATACCTTTTTGAATTATACAGAACTCAAGGTCTGTTGATTTTTTTGAAGATCGGATAAGGGAAAGGGGTAGTTTACCTGGAACGTTTTATATTTTAACAAGGGTATTTACTATGGCAAACGATAAGAGCCGCAAATTCAAACAGAATCAAATAATTTTTTGCATATAGCCCTGAATTGTAGAGTACTCAAGACCTATTGTTTTTGGTGAAGATCGGTTAAGGTAAAGGGGTAGTTTACCATCAACGTTTTTTTATCAAGGGTAATTTTTTTTCTATGGCAAACGATAACAGCCGCAAATTCAAACAGAATCAAATAATGTTTTGCATACAGCCCTGAATTGTAGATTTCTCAAGACCTGTTGGTTTTGGTGAAGATCGGTTAAGGGAATAGGGTAGTTTACCTGCAACATTTTATGTTTTAACAAGGGTAATGTTTTCATGACGAACGATAACTGCCGCACATTCAAACAGAATCAAATATTTTTTTGTATGCATCCCTGAATTGTAGAGGACTCAAGGTCTATTGATTTTGGTGAAAATCGGTTAAGAGAAAGGGGTAGAGTACCTGCAACGTTTTATGTTTTAACAAGAGTAAAGTACTTAATTTTGATAAATAAAGTATCCTGATAAGAAGCTCATGATAATCCACTGTAGAAACGTAATGAAATATCTATAAATGAAGAGGTTAGGTGAACGTGGTAGGGGTAATTTTCTATTAATGAAAATTATAGTTGAAGGGGGAGGGGAGAATTTTTTATATGTGTACTACGTTATTGGCAACAAAGAAGTAGTTCTTTGTTAAAATTCCTTCCCGGCTGTTTAGCCGTAGTCCAATGTTTTCTGCAAAACCAGACTTTTCGGCAGTGCCATCATCAGTGAAAATCGAGTGCGAAAACGTGAGGTGGTATACGTTGTAACAGTACAAATAAAATTGTGTTAGGTTCGTTTAAACCTTTTTTGTTCTTCAACGTTGTTACGCTCCACTGTGGTGTGCGTCGATCTGTAACAAGCCGCTGTTCGTGTATGTTAAGCCCCACTGTTGTGAGCGCCAATTTGTAACCAGACGCTGTTCCACGCTGTTACAATTAATTATTTCTTCGTATTGTACAAAGAGAGAAAAAAAATTTTATTTAAAAAAAAATTTTATGTTTGTTATTGTAATAATTTAGAAATAATCCTGGTTCTGCGTTTTGGTTAAAATTTTAAAATTCTGTGAGTTTATTTTGGTTAATTTTTACACTTCTGGTTGACCTTAAATGAATCTGGAGTTAATCAGATTGTCTTCTTACAGTAATCGATTTGTGATTTTCAGCTCTGCTCCAGTATATCACTTTACGTTAAGATTTGTCGTCTTCCAGTAAGTCCTGTAGTTAGTTAAACTCTTAAATTAATATGTGAAATAATTGTAAAATCCAGATAATTGAAATAATTTAATTTATTAATAGTATGTCTTAAGGATCGATTTAAAATCGATGTTGAGCAAATGTTCGACTCTTTCACAGGGATATATCGATTTGCAGTTACAGGTTATTTTTATATAAATATCAGAAAGGTTCTTATAACGATTATAATTATATAGTCAGAGAAGGGTAGGCCTAGAAAGTATAACATGTACAAAAATAAGTCTTAATAAGTAATAAATGACAATTTGTTAATAATATATAATGTTTGTAGTATACAATTTATACCCAATGGTGACTGGACGACTTCGTTGCTGGTGGATACTTTGCATCATGGGAAGTTCAAAATGGCGGCATGTCTCGTTGTAGAATATTACTGTGAACTGATGGTTGGAAATTCTGATAATAAAATTACCTTCACAACTGTTTTATTGGTCTCCGTAATAGTGTATATTGTCTATTGTGTTGTTATGGTATCCTGGATAAGTGTTCAGTGTTCACTGGTGTTAATTGTCTGATGTTAGATATATTCAATGTTTTCTGGTTATGGCAAAAAATCGAGAAGTTGTTACGATGTGAATTATTAATGTTAGGTTGTTTGACTGGTTTAATTCACTTGTATTGTGTTGTGTATCGTTTGTTTTCACTGTTGTGGTAGTGTACTTCACTGATTTTAAGTTAAAAATTGTCAATTTAGGTAACTCTCGTTTTCACTGATTTTCGCTTTGTACGCCATTACAATTCATTATACTGCTTTTTAACGCGATCGAGCATCAACCGTTCCCGTTGAATGTTAACAAAGAACTGTTTTACTTCTTCGTCTTAGGAAATATCTTGCCAAGTTAATTTTGGAAAAGCATTGTTCAAATAATTATCACTTCCTATTCATGTAATTATAAAGTACATTATATATGGAATATTTTTAGTTTATTGATTGCTTTCATGAACTATTAATCACATAATTGGTTTATTTATCTCATTCTGTTTAATTTGATATGTCATAGTCCATATTTATTGATATTTTTGTTAAAATTGCCATATTTCTGTCTTTTTGGAAATCTAGGCCCAAAATTCTGTTTCCTGTTCTTGTACACAATTACTGCCATTGTAGGTGTTATTAATACAATTATAAAAAATTTCAAATGGTCACAAATCTTTCGCTTTCCTTAATTCCTTATAAATTTAACATTTGAACTGTCTTTTAGTGATAATTCATTAATTTACTATTCCTCCTTTAAAATATTTAGTTATTACATTTCGAAAATTTTTAATAATTTAAGACATCTTTCTATATTACTCTTTTAAAGTATAGGATCATTTATAGTAGTTGGTTATCGATCCACCTTACATAAATCTTATTAGTTTACATGGTTCAGCGGTTAATTAACTAGTTTATATTAATTTTTGGGAATTCATTATTTGGCCTAGATGTTAGTATTTTACATCTATTGTTTTTTCAAATAAAGTTATTTTTACACCTCCTCTGACTTTTAAAAGTTAACATAACATTAAATAAAATTGTTTACATAAATATTGATACTTGTAGCATCTAATTCATGTTACTAATACAAAAAATAATATTTAATATTAACTAGCAGTCTTCAGAGTTAGACATGTTTGTTGGAACTATTTTTAACATACATTTTAAACATTTTATGAACTGATATAGCATCCATACTTAAACATTTTAATCTGTATGCAAACTGTTATGTAACTAAAACATCTTACTCTAAATATAAACCTTATTCTATTAGAACTCTTTGAAAGTGGAGTTCATAGGCTCTAAACATAATTAGCTATTTAAATTTCTTAATTTTATTTAAACTTAAGTTACTTTCAGTCTTTTCTGATTATATTATATTATTATCTTTAATCCCCTTTTACAGTAAACTTTCCCCCACATACTTTCTTTATTATTGGCATTGCTATGAATATTTTGATATAAAAAAGTGACCTCAGTTATGAAACATT
This sequence comes from Magicicada septendecula, assembly GCA_034769895.1. Classification (NCBI taxonomy): domain Eukaryota; kingdom Metazoa; phylum Arthropoda; class Insecta; order Hemiptera; family Cicadidae; genus Magicicada; species Magicicada septendecula. The sequence continues at coordinate 120,293,659 of CM068375.1, read as the reverse complement.
GGAAATATTTTTCATTTCAATATTTCATCACTTGTTAATTATAAAATATAAAAGTTATTTAATAGCACCTTGTTTAAGTAGTAGTTACACATTAACTTGAAGTTTATTATATTTAAAACCACTACACTGGTACACATGCCGTTCGGATCCGGCGTTAAACTGTAGGTCCCATATACCTGTGAGAGACTCAGTACCACACGCACCACGGGTATATGCGGGGAGGGTACTAACCAGTCGAAAGGCTGAAGGACTACGAACACTGGTACACATTCACTGTTGGTTCTGACTTATATTTGAGTTTTATTATATTCTTAGACCAGACCTTTAGTCATAATGGACTGTGAAGATTTGTTTATTTTACTATATAATAACTTTAGTTGGTGCACTTCTTATCACACTACTAAATACTTTTGTCTATAATTAAGTTACAACTTTATGAGGTTTTGGGGTGTTATACTTTCTTTTGTGGTATTAACATTTGGTTTGGGGTTCATGGTCGTTAACAATAGGTTTATTAACAGGTTTTTATTGTGGTTCTTCCATCCTATATCTTCCTTTCTTCTCGTCTTCCTTCTTGGGTTTACCAAGGTACTTAGTTTTATTTCGTCCGTTGGTTGGTTCGGAGTATCTTCTTTATTATCTGCTCCTAAACTTCCTCTTCTTTCTTGGATGCGGGGTATCTTCTTTATCACCTGCTCCTAAATTTACTCTTTTTTCTTGGGTTCGGAGTATCTTATTTATTACGTGCTCCTAATCTCCTGGGTAATTTCCTGATTTTTAATATGAGTTTCCTTTAATTTATTTTCTTGAATTTTATTGTTGCATTTTTATTACTTAATTACTTTTTTCTTTTATAGTGGTGATTTTCTTTGAAGTTTAATTTATTTTCATTTGAAAATCTTTTGAGTTATATGTAATTTAATAGTTTTTATGATCTTAATGGAAATAATTTTGAGTGGATTATCTGTCATGCTACAACGTTAGTGACCACAGTACTGTGGTTAAGGCTGAAGCAATAAGTAGAAAGAAGTAGTTTCTATGGAAATATTTCATTTCGAATATGATTTTAAATATAAATCTCAGAACATGGAAGTCATGTATGGTTCTCCATACCGATATTTTGACTTGTGAAGTAATTTAAGGAGAGAGCCTAGACTATAACATAATTGTATAGAATGCTATATGTCTGATTATGATTTCCATTTTTATTACAATTTCGGTAGAACGGACGATAAAAATTAAAGAATTTTACAGTGTAAAAATAAAAATAAAAACAAAAGAGATTTTTATAGCCCCCCGCGCGTGAAACGTTTGTGTTCACTACACGTTTGTCTAGTCTATTTGTTTGACCGAAGTGTTAACTTTGTCGAAGTCTTGAATCGACATGTTAATCAGATTTAAAGTTTATATAACTTTTTTTCCTAACGTTGATACAGCCCACTTTCTGCTTTCGGTCTTGACGTATGCTGAGCTGGTAAATTCCTGTTGGTCGACTTTTTTTTTTACAACGATCTTCTAATCTGATAGGTGAAATTTTGTGGCAATTAAAAGTAATGTTTTAGCGTGCTTAATTTGTCGAGACCGGTTGTCGAGAAAGTGTCTCTTTACCAGCGAATTGAATTATTGTAGGATCGACCCTTGTTGTACCCACGTCGCCTTGGAATGCAAATATTTTAATAGTATCTACGAATTGTCCCATAACTTTTTATGTGTGTCTAAAGAATTAAATATTTAGTATAGCCTATATTCGTTTTTTTTACAGTTTTGTCCGGGTCTAATATTGCTTCCTTAAGTTTAACAGGTCATCTCATTCATTGGACATCTGCCTCATAAGTCTTTCATCCTTTGTTTTAATTTACAATATTTTCCATTAAGCTGCGTGACCAAATTAGCTGACGAGTGCCTTAATAATAATAAGTTTTAATTACGTGTTATTGACTTAATGCTCTCACAACATAATAAAGACCTGTCTGCTCTTGAAATCGCTACGACAGCCTCAGGATGCGACAGTCAGCCGGGGCAACCTGAGGCCCGTAATTTTAAGTTTTATAGTCTTTGTGCTAACTGCTTGTTTTATCGTCCAAGCTTCAGATGCTGTTGGGAACTCTAAATGTTAGCAAGCATTACTTCTACGGGTAAGCGTGAGCTGAGCAACATCTTTGACACGAGGAAGGGTCCACTAATCCTTAGGCGTAACGAAGAAATGACGCGAAAGTAAAATCAAACCTGCGGCAACCAACTTGAATGTTTTCCGGATTTTAGCCATTGACATCTTGTTTAACAGTTAAGTTATGGAGTGTGGTTGTTAATGCAGGTTTAGTTTGGTATTCTCCTGTTGTGACTGCTTTGACATACAATGGAAGAAATTTATTGTTATATGGAGTGTTAGTGGTCTCAAATATTTCTACTAGTAATTTTATACAAACCACTATGTTGTCTTTGGCATTGACGAGCGCTTCCGGCAGTCAAGCCATCTTCAGGTCATTTACCAACCTTGACTGCCGAAAGCGCTCGTCAATACCAAAGACAACATAGTGGTTTGTATAAAATTACTAGTACAAATGGAAGAAATATTTATGCCGTGCACAGCCGGAAAGAGTTAAATTGCATCTTTTTACCAAAACGTTTAGGTTTAGGTCTTACCGTCTATGAAAACTACGAGGAACGGTGTTCGAGATGTGTTAGCAAGAACTGTACAATAAAATATTCACGCTTGATGACGAGAGTACCTGTCTCAAACGTTACAAGAGGATATCGACGAAAGATCAACGAAACTTGTTCACAAGGAAGTTGGACAGCAACTGTGTCCACAAAGAACCTGAAGTATATAAGAAGAAAAATTATTTACATTTGTTTAATATAACTCCATAAATTGCCAAAAACGTCACGTGAAGTTTTATTAGCATTAGATAAACTAGAAATAAAGGCAATTTAGAAATTAAAACTACTTTCTGAGAAACGATAAAGGATATGGATTTGTAATCTTTAGTATCTGTGTGAGAAATGGCTCTGCGCGGTTAGGGAACGTTAGGAGCTCTAATAAAACTGATGGTCCTCTAGTTTTTGAATTTATATATGTGTTGCTGAATTCACGCTTGGGCCAAAGGGACTGCTTTAGGTCTTGTCGACCAATTCAAGCTCGGCGAGGTACCTAAGCAGGTAAATGTTGCTCAATTCGCGGTTTCTGCCGTCTTTGTTAGTTTCGTCTTATAGGCCTGTAAGAGTGTTTACAACTTCATAATTTGCCTATAAGTGTGTTTACCACTTCACAATTTGCAATTTCATTGATATTAGCCTAGTTGAATTATCGGTAGAACCATCGACTATCTTTCTTCGATTGTCTCGGGTATTATTATCAAATCGTAATATCCATCGCAGTTGCCTAATTTTGTCAGTTCTCCTTCACCTGCGTCGGTAATCAAAATTTATCGGCACGCCTCAGGTTGAAGTTTTCTTTCGTAATCTCGACCTTCAGTATAAAAAATAATCGGTTTTCCTATTTGTTTGTGTGTAAATTCCTTCGTAAAATCTCAAAGCACGTGTCAGTAGCTGGTATTCACCTGTTTGAAATAATATGATAGCTTCCGGTTTTTGACAAAACAAGTGTTGATGTCTTGTAAGAACGAAAGAAGACGGGGGGAATTAAAGTCAATCGTAGTGATAGTGGTATTTCGGGTAATTAGCCTTGGGGCCGTTGAACGGTACTCGCTATGGAAAACTTCAGTGTTAAGCAATAGTTTTGTTTTTCGGGTGCTGTTTATTCCTATGTGCAGTTCTTCCCGATGAGTTAGGAGTGGCTAGATATTATAAAGTTTTAAATTTAGACGTACGAGTATATACAGCTTTATCGCATGCAAGTTATGGCTTCAGTTTGTAGCTACAAGAGACACACAGAATTGCCTATTACTTGTTGTACCTGTCTGCACTTTAGTCCCTTGTTTGTCTGCAAACAACTGCAAACTGCTTCATTCACTCTTCAGTCTCGCTCGGCAGGTTGTTGTTTTTGCTTTGAGTTGTTAACATTCTTCTGTTGATGTTACCTTTACTCGTCCGTTTTCATCATTCGTATTTCCGTCATAATTCTGTCGTTCCATTTTATGCCTACAACGTCTGTGTAAAATTGGCTGGAGCTGATCCTGATTTCAGTAAGGTGTGAAGGATCATGTTACCGAGTATAAGAAATGAAACTCTCTGTCATTAAATTAAGAGGTGAATATTTTGCATCATGTTCTGGATTATTATGTGTACATAATTTAACGAATTTCTACAGGAAATTTTTAAAAGGTTATTAAAAAGCTAACAAAATAGAGTTGAAACGTAGATGTTAGGTGTAGAGTAACTCAGTTCAGATCGGGTGTTATCCTACCGTACATTGTAAAATACAGTAAATGTTGAAGTTCCCAAACCCAGGAACAAGAGGAAGGCATAATGTAGAGAAGTACATTTATGAAAGTAGAATGTTGTTTTCAGGATCAGTTGCATCCTGCCTCAAAATTTGTATTCAACTGTGAAACTGTTTTACGTTTGGCCGCTTTTCCGTTAGTATATCCTGTGAAGATTGCACAGATTGCGTTGTGTGTATACCTCGTGCTAACTGTTTTGGATAATAACTTGGAAATTCATTCATTCATTCCTCTGGCGCTACAGCCCATGATGAGCCTTGGCCTCCCCGACACCCGTCCTCCTGAGGTCATCTTTCACGTCCTGTAGCCACTTTCTTCTAGGTCTTCCTTTCCTTCTTTCCCTATCTGTTGCCCCTCTAAAAATTGCTTTGGGCATTCTGTAGTCCTCCATGCGCATCACATGTCCCAACCATCTGATCCTTATAGACTTGATGAAACTCACTATGTCCTAGCCACCATCTATCAATTCCTCCAATTCCCTATTGTTCCGTATGCGCCATTCTTCATCTTCCTTCACTGTCCGAAGGATTTTCTTAGAATTCTTCTTTATGTATTGACTCTTAAATTATGTATGTCATACGTTACAACTGATCTTAGGACTTGTATAATGCTGACTAAACTGGATCTGAAACTTTTCTGGTGAAAAACTCCGTTACCACTCATTATGCGATTTGCAATAATAACTTGGAAATTATTCTCCAAAATGATTTGTATTTGATTGCTGGATTCGGTAACTGATGTAGTGCGTGTCGCGTGTGTGTCCTTGAAATGTAACGTTACCAGCTAGCCGATTAATTGGGTTCGTTGCGGTAACTGTGATAATTGCCGTCTGCCGACGGTCATTTACCTGTATGAGACTTTAACGGTACTAGTGGAAGATTGAGCGGATGAATGTTTGGGTTTGACGTGTCGATAGAATTAATAAGAATCGTCGTCAGCGAAGCTTTGGAATATGTAGTGGCGATTAGAGCTGTGTACTTCGCGTTGTTGCACTCCCTGACAACATAGAACTTTGATCGGTTCATTATAATATTAGATTCGTGCGGTGTATGTGAAAAGCGAAAATGTAGATGAAAATAATAAATCGATAAACTTTGCTTCCGGTCACGAATCATCAAACGAATTGTGCCCGAGATAGCGATCGAAGAACTAGGGCGAATGCAATAACTAACATCGCTTATATATTTATTGTGTTGTAAGGAGTCGGCAATGACTAAGTGAGTTATCTGCTGAGATGAGAGTTCGCAGTGAGCCTAACAGCAGTACCAGCGTCCAAAGGACTGAGGCTTTTGGTGCACTTAAATCTATTTAAGCTAAAGTTATTTACTTTGCGGTTCCAACACGAAGTATATCTAAAACTTCTTAAGTGTTAGTTTATTGTAATAAACTTTACAATAAAATATTGTAATAGTTTTAGTTTTGAAGATTAGGACGTTGTGTAAACCTACATCTCATAATCAGTTTCCAGGACACATGAATTGAGTAGGCGGTATTGTGAAACTATACTGGAGAGCAGAAATAATTCAGATGAATTATGATTCAAACGCTGATCATGCTTCTTTAGTTTACGCTGGGTATTTTGAATTCTCTGTACTGTAGTATGCTTAACATGATATACTATGTGGATATGAATTATTCAAGACGATAATTTACAAGACTGTGTAGAAACGTAACGATGAATCAATTAATACGGACTTACCGCACTGCCCTTATTGGTAGAGCCTTGGTTTTCTTCTCGTACGTACGCGAGAGCCTTGGACGTTTTGTTAACCATCGACGAGTAACCGGTGTACTGGTTCATTAATCAGTGCCAGCATAAAGACTTTCACGACTGATGCAAGTATACTTGTTTATTGTAAGAATGTTGTTCGCTTTGTAAGCAATTTGCCAATCCATCTTACCGTTAATGTCCGTTTAGCATGTGAACTGAAAAAGATCGAAAATGACGTATGATTCTCTTGTAAAAACTAGCGGAAAAATGAACTAGTAGGCCTATATTCTGTCTACAATCAGTATGGTACTTTCTGTAGTAACGTATTAGAATCCCGTTGATTAAATAGGTTGAAGGCTATTTTGAGTATAAGCAATTTCGGCCCATGTGAGGGCTAAAGCGAATTGTGAAGTTTCGTGGAATCCGCTCGCCAATGTGATGACGCACAGGAAGAGGCGGAGGCACTGAGGAAGAAGTGTTGGGTGTGTTATGTGTATAGGGGTACTACCGACCGAGATAAGGTGTGTTACAGAGGTGCTTTTGTTGCAGAGATTGCAATGATGTAAACTTATTGCTTGCGACGGGTACCGGTTGATGCCTCAGACGGTGTCGAGCATCACAGCTATAAGAAAAGGGGGTTACAAGTTAAGACTGAAGCAATACCAAGGTAGATGCTATATTAGCTGGGTTAATTTTTCTCAGATTGCTGAAGCAATCTGAGAAACGAAGGTTAGTACTGTTCATGTATTCCAAAATGGAGGGGGGTAAATGGGGTTAATCTGATTCGCAGTCATGCTTTTCAACAGCTGCTACTTCCGTGTTGAGCAGCAACGACACCAGCCGTAGAAAAACTCGTTAGTGTGATGGGAGCAAAGTTATAAAGCTAACACGAACAGTGTTGCTGTGTTTTAGGGAAACGCGATGTAGACAGTGAAAGGCAACTGGAAAACGTAGGAGAAATGAATATTTAGATGTCACAAGGCCCTTAAATAGAAAAGTGTATGAAGAACCGGAATAAACAAAATCAGTAAGGTCTGTTACGTAATATTTCAGTTTCCCAAATGGGAACGACAAAACGACAACAAGAAAGCCGAAGTGCGGCTGTGTAAAACTACTCACACAACAGTATTATATGGAGCTGTGTATATGGGTTATACTGTAGAAAAAGATAAGCCCGGCGGCCTAAGTACTTGGGAAAACTAAAAACTAAATCAGTCGCAGAAAACATAATTGAAGCAATCCAATGGCATTGTTAGATGATGACGAAAAAAAGCGTTTGAAATGAAATGTGAAGGAGGCGACCCAGCCGAAGACCTAGGGTAGTATGATAGGACATAGAGAAGCGGCTACGAAGAGAGGGATCAGATAAGATAAATTCCTAGATAAAGAGACGGGATGCGTGTAATATATGGCTGAAAATCGTGCTAGATGTTTGGGAATGCGAAGTAATGGGAAAAGAGGAAATAAGTAGATCGAAAAGATTTCAAAAATAGTCACCGAACTTTCAAGTCGATTAATCCCTCATGAATATACCGTTAATTCTACAGAAAACAAAGTACTGTACTAAAGTTTAATTAGTCCGTATTATTTATATTCCCCACGCGACTTATTGTTTGTACGTATATGCCAAGGACTGTCCGTGTGCGTTTGGTTATTTCACTCGATCCGTCAAAATATCTTGTTCTTTTTCACAGACAAAGCGTGCTATTGAAGGTCGACGCGTAGTAGGCTGTCATTATTCATGGTCAGAGCCTTTACCGCACGAACGTTGCCACGGACGAAGGTATGACGAGAAGTGTGGCATTTGGCAACACCTATTTGTCGGTACATTTCACTTCGCACGTAATGTGTGCGAGGGTCACAAAACGCGGTTGTAAGCGATTAAAATCTATTGTCTTTTATACATTCATCGAAGTGATATGAGTTACCAGTCTTAGCTCCTTTACACCAACATCCCAACTGTAGAAATGATCTGGTTGGGTGGGATAGAATTTAAAATGATATTCTAGAGAGATGTCGAACTTTTTACGCACACGCGTTTTTGCGTTTGTGTATAGGCCTACTCGCATAAGACGAGGCAAGAGGATGGTAAGTGGTCGTGAACTGGAGGCCAAAAGTTCTGCAGAGTGACCATGCCTGTGCAAAATCTGGGGGGGGGGATAGTTAAATGGTTGTGCTACACTAAATGGATAAGCTTTATAAACAAGAACGACAGACGCGTTCATCCAGACGTTTGTCGCAGTTGCTGTAGATGATGATGATGATGACAATGACGCTATATAGCGTTCGCCGACGGTTCGCATTTCACTTTTGTTATATTTTAGTAAATCCCATATATAGCCCTAACTCATTTCATTATTTATATACCTTGTCTTCCTGGCGAGCCTAGTTTCATTTTGTCTTTTGATTGACTCAAGATTTGATGGCCATGCTCCAGTTTGAGAACTTATTTTTTGTGAACACCGTCATTCTATCAGCTGGGGGTGGGGTGGGGAGTTAGGTGTTGATCTCTGTAAAGAAAGTTGGGAAGTTGAAATGAATGCGTTTCTTGGTAACAACTCAATGTAGAGTAGAGGGATTTTATTATAAAATCGACTGCCATTAACACAAGTGTTATCTTTATTACTGTATTTTACTGTCACTGTAATTAACTGGCGTATGATTCATTTTCTTTAGCCAAAGTTGAGTTTTCCGTTCGTAGATATGTACAGTGTTAAATAAATTTGTAATATAAGTTCTAAGGCTTCCACGGCCGGTGTCAGTTGTATTATAAGTATGTACCGGGCTGTTTGGCCGTGGTCCAGGGTTTACAAACAAACCAAACGTTTCGACAGCACCACTGGCTGCCATCATCAGTGGAATTCGAGAAATTCGAGTCTACCTGAACGCGGGTTGTTAAACGTCAGCCCCACAGTACTGTACTGACTCGAATAGTACACAGTGGTAGACTCGAATTCCACTGATGATGGAAGCCAGTGGTGCTGTCGAAACGTTTGGTTTGTTTGTAAACCCTGGACCACGGCCAAACAGCCCGGTACGTACTTATAATACAAATAAATTTGTATTTGAAATTGTCAGGAAAGTATAGTGCTAATATAAATTCCATAAAATATTTTAACGCTCACGTTTATCAACCGTTTGTCATCTCAAAAATATCCGTTGTATCGTTCTTTGTGTTGTACTGTATCCACGTATCGTTTGCTTGTCACAGTACTGGTTATATTGTGGCAAACGCAGCGTGAGTAATCCGTGGAAAGCGGTGGAGCGTGAAATTGGTTAATTTAAAATTCAGTTAGTGCACACAAATTGTGCGGTACCGTACCACCATGCAGCTTGCACAATGTGTACACACGGGGCAAACGTACGCGCTCTCTCTCTCTCTCTCTCTCTCTCTCTGGCGACCTTGTTTGACCTTGAGTGAAGCCTTATATTGATAGCTCCGGTGCGCGCGCGCGCGTACACACACCATTCCTCTTAGTGTTCTATGATATATCGCCGTTATTTGGCTCACTTACGTAGAAACTACACGAGAATCGACAATTAATATCGAACCTATTTTAAAGGGCAGCGGTTGAAAGTAAGCTATATAACCTGTCGTGTATATTGCTGGGAATAAGGCTACTAATCGTTTTTAATATTATATTTGAAAAGAATAGATGATATTGATTTTGAGTTGTGCTTGAGCAAGTGTGCGTGTAAGCAAACCAACCACAGGTGAGAGAGAGAGATGGCGGTTGGATAGAATGATTTCATTCCCTTACCCTGCATTGATTTACACTATATGTCTATCATCGCGTGATTTCGAAAACTGAATGTAATTGAAACTTTACAACCCAGTTCGTTTTTATTTATTACTACAAACGTTCCAACGTTCAACAAAAGTTCCTTATCTAAGCGAACAGTTAGTCTAACGTATCGATGAACCATCGTGGAAAGTACGAACTTGGTGGGGATTATAGTAGTTTAAATTATGCGTTTATTAGTTTTTATCATGTTCGAACATAAACTATTACACTAACAATATGAAATAACAATAAAATTATAATATGGAAAAATGTATGAATTTATACCTAGGACAGCAGTAAATTAAAGAGTTCCGCTTGACGTGTTTTCATTGGTTGTTTGCAAAACGGTAAATACAAATTGAGCACTATAATTTGCAAAACTGGTACAGTAAATATCGGAAAGTTTAGAATTTGGATTCAGGCTATTTGAACAGTAGGCTACTTTAGCTGTGAGCACAGTGATTACTATCTGCAGACACATCCAGATAACACGTAGTACAGATCTCGTGTAATGAAAACAAATCGAATAATAATTTCGCGCGGTTGTACCCATAAGAAATCTGCGTATGATACTGTACGGATTAATGTCGTTTGAATTATCGACGTTCTGCTTATTTTCAAATGTTCTTTTAACGGTGCTACAAACTAGTTTATGTTTATGCAGTCTAATTTCTAAATTTCTTTCTGTTATATGAAACGTCCGAACTGAAGTAGCTAAAATTGGATTTTATAATTCACGGTGTTATCAAATTTTTAAAATAGTGTCCATTACTGTATTGTAATATAACCTATTTATAATTTGTATATTATTGAATGCATTTAAAATGCATGTATATTAATCGATTATGTTTTTGTTGCAGGTAAGTGAGTATCTCTGAGAAGTAGCGTTTTGTGAGTAACATTTGTTATAATAAATATTGTATTGTGTAAGTGATACGATCCGGACAATTTCAAACAGTGAAAAATTAAACTCCGGCCGTAATAGGCATTTCATATGAGGACCAATCGATAAGTAAAAAGCAGACGCCTATAGCTAAAAGTATATTTAAATAATTATGTTACTTTTAAAGTCGTAAACCACCATCCTGTCGGCAACTTAAAACAGCTGATTGACGACTTAAGTTAATAAACGAAATTTTCATCAAACAGAAAAGTGAGCTTTGAATATCGGCGGTGAAGATTCTAGTTTCACAAGGTGTAAACTCAAATGAAGTTTACTCTCGTTACTCAAGTAACAAGGTAAATGTTGATCAAGTCGTGAAAATTAACTGACCGGTTCACTGTTTCCTTCTTTGTCTATACATTTTTCTCACTCTGTGTGGAGTTATCGTTTCTGCCAGCTCGTGACCATTAATGAACGGTTCAAAAAGTTACTTCATAACGAGTAAGGTTAGGCATGATCCATTGAGGTGTCAAGTCTAGCTTTGTAATTTCTTATTGATGAACTTATTTGTTGTGAAGAGGCGATTGGGTAGAAAGAAACGTAACATACGCATTGGTACAGTTCATTCGGTTTTCCGTAAGGAACTGAACTACAGTAAAATGATTGCTGCTTTTGGATTGGATTGCTGCGTGTCCGCACACTACACGATCAGCCTAAAAAACGTTGAAAATGTAGGTTGGGAGGTGCTGCTACATTCGCCCCCAATGTAGTTCGGCTCTGGCCCACCAGACCTCTTTTTGTTGTTTGTCCATCACAAAGAGTCATTACATGGAGTGAAGTTTCATAAGAACAAAGAAGTGAAAACAAATGCGCTATAGTGGCTCATACTTCAAAGAACCCGTCTGTTGGAATACAAAATTAGTAGAATACAGAAACTATTCTGAAAAATATGAAAATTGTTATAGACCTATTTATAGACTAAATGGCAGCATAACATTCATCGTTTGACTTTTTTACTTATCGATTGACTCTCGTGTGTACATTACATACGAATGCTTACAAATTGGCGTACCACTTGTAGTCGTTAATAAATACTGGAATCCGGTTTTTATTGACCATATCCGTCCCATTCGACTCTGCACATTACCGTTGCAGGCACATTTCATCGCTTTATGTCACTCTTGTTGCTTCTCTAGACAATTTTTCTAGAAAGTTGCAAATTATATACAGTATTCCTATATTATTATATTATACCCTACATACGTGTTGGGAAACAATCAGTTGTTTAAATTTAAAGGTAATTAGATATAACGTTTACAACAAAAAACTTCAAAAATTTAAGAGTAACTAAGCGCGCGCGCGCGCGCACGCACACACACGCACGCACACACACACACACACAGGCTAAACACTGAAACCATCTTATCCTGCCATGAACATTGCCTTCTAGTTCTCGACCTGCTATCGGGTTTTCCTTGTCGGTATTCCAAGACCACCTTGGAGGACTTCCATATTTTTTCCCTGGTCGTTTTCACAGACAATACCCGTTGAGGCCAAACCTTGTTTTCTGTTCTTTCCACTACAGTTTCGTTGGTTTCCGGACATCTCACGTCTTGATCGCGTATTCTCTGCACTCGGGATAGGTCGACCGTTAGAAATCTTCACTTTGTGTCCGTTTTCAAGGTTTATGCTCACACTCATAAGGAAAGACCGAATGTACTATGGTCTCATAGTCTGTAGCCTTCCGTGCCAGAGTCTTATACCGCCATATTGATTTACGGTTTCTCGTGACATTTCGGGCTTTACAGTTCTCGTTTTAATCTGGACGTGGCCCAACGTATTATCCAGACCTCCGCGGATTAGTGCTTGCAGCCTGGCGTCCGATTAACCACTAAATAAATAAGGTGTAAATTTATAAAGTTCATTTAGCGAGACATTAATAGAAACCGTATTATTGGAATACAGGTGACTGGAATCATTAAACGCGATGCTGCTGGGGAGTAGTAGTGGTTGGCAATAGAAAGTGGCTGTGTTGCAGTAATTGTTACATGTTACACGTTGCTGCAGCCAGTCGTATTGCAGTTCCACCGATAACGGTCTTGAAACGTCCATACGTAATTGCACATTTCTCAATCCCTCGCACGGCGAGCATGAGCCTTGTAATATTTTTAGAATTATGTTATTTATAGTACTGCACTAGTTGTGGTGCGTACGTGTTGCGATTAACTCTGCTGGGCGCATATCACGCACGTGCTATTGCACGTAGTCCTTTGCGTTATCCTCGGAGGACGTCGATCTCTTAGCTGTGGGCTATTTAGGTTTGTCCTTTTGACTGATATCCTTCATCTAGGAAATACGCCTTCTAACTCTAGGCATGTTTCACTTGGAACTTTTCAGGTATCACGTAAGCAAATTTTTATTAGGCAAATTGTGGAGGGGACTGACTTCTTCCATCAGTTTTTTTTTTTTTTAATTTTTTAGTCATTTTAAACTCCCGTACCCTCCTAGTAAGCAAAAAGCATTCACACTTCCCTCCCTCATGTGCTTACGTTAAGTTTTGCCAAATTTCGTGTCGTTATTTCGTAGGTTAAATGATTTTTCTCTATTCTTTAAATTCATTGTACATTTGTGAGTAGAAGTGTGTAAATACTAAATCATTACAGTAAACTAAAACAATCAAAATTGTATCAAAGTTTTAACAGTTTGTTATTCTTAGTTTACTAAAGGTATCACCTTAAACAGATGTAAACAGTATATTAGAGAAACGAATCATTCTTGTTTTAAAATGCGACAGTTATAGAAGTGCGCATGAAATATGTTAGGAAAAAATCTACCCTTACTTTTAGTCTGTCGACCAGGAATCTAGCATTATTACAATTCCACCAGATTAGCTTGAACGATTGCTAGCTTCTTCCGTGTCACCTACATCTTCTTTATCAAGTGTTTTCTGTCTTCATTGCCGTTTTGTGCATGAAGGATACTCATTAGCACGTTGGAACATCTAGAAGTTTTATGAACTGGCCGTACTCGTGACTTTTGTTTCTGTCCGTACTGTACCCATGTATGCTTTCTTGTGGTGATCTGCTGACTTAACTAGAGTCGTGGTACGTTATAATAACGTTAACTTGTTATAATATCGCCTCTTGATTTCTGGATATGAACCATTGTGCGGTAGCGGCACATCTCTAACGCTGTAAGGTGTCTGATGCTGTTAAAGTCGCCAGGCTGTCGTGTTGTGGTGCTTGTTGAGATATCGTCGACTTGTCGCGACTTCGTACATCTTGACTCTTCTACCTGACCCAGATAGATAAGTCGGCAAATCGCAACGAAGGTAACACCACCGAAGATGATTCCGCAGGTGAAGTCCAGAAGCGTCTGGTATTTGAACGAAGGACTATTAAGATAGAGCAGTAACTGCATTAGATGACTTGGGCAGTGAGAATTTAAATGTTGTTCTTTAAGCATACTAGCTTCTTCCCTCAAATGTAGCGTCGAAACAAATACCCCAGAACTCGAACTCGGTGATGTATCGTATTGTATCTCCCCCCCCCCCCAACAGAGTGTCTCAGTCTGTCAGTAAGAACGCGGACTAGATATGTCATCGGTGTATGCACGCATTAGCAGTCATGTGAAAAGTTAAGCAGTAAGCCATGCGATGGCGTATAGCGATTAGAATACAGGACTGTTGGAAAGCGTAGATAAGGTTAACCGCCTCACACACACAAGTGAGATCTTTGAAACAACCAGGATGAAGAATATTGGGAACACATTCTCAGTATTTTTGGACATTAGGGAGTAGAACTGAACGCAACGCAGTGCTACAAACGTATAGATTATAACATCGTGAGAACATATTAACAAGTATTGTAATTGTATAAATTACATTGTAATTGTAGTGCATTGATGGAGCAGTTAGTCATGTTGAATTTAAAACAAATTTAATGCTGCTCGATAATTATACAGAACGTGGTTTTAAAATAATCTTGGATTAAGCTGTTACGTAAAATAACAGTGTATTTTAAACAGAATTATGTAAAATACAACGGATTATATAACTTTATTATGTGTATGTAAACAGATTGTTATATAATTTCCCGTATATGTAAGTTTTGAATCAAATCATATCCATTGATGTGGTACGTACACGGCTGGCCGAAAGTTGTAACAATCGATTCAGACGAATAGTGGCACTTTTGATTCAGTCTTTTGGAGAGGTATCGATTATATCAAAGCTTTGTTTCTTATACGGATATAAATTGTTTAATGTGATACCATCCGTGCACTTTTGACAAACAAATATGCCTAGTTTTCCGCATTTAATTACAAATAGACTGGTTTCTTAAAGAAGAACCGCCCCTCTTTTTTATCGCTGACTTAATACTACTACTACTAATAATAATAATAATAATAATAACAGTAATGTTTAGAGCAGCGTTTCTCAACCTATGGGGCGCGACCCACTGATGGGTCCCGAGGGAGCGTTTGGTGGGCTCGAAAATGAATTTACTGTGTTAAAAACCTATTACTTATTTACTTTTCCATATACATAGTATATATATAATTTTTAACCCTAAAAAGGGGGCTTAAAGTACTCTGTAGTAACAAAAATGTCGTTACTATAAACTGGGTACACATCCCTACAACCAATTCTGCCGGCGCTCTTGCTTATGGGTCCCATGAAGTGTAATGTCCTTCAGAGTGGGTCCCGGACTGAAAGAGGTTAAGAATCACTGGTTTAGAGGGTTCTCAGTGACAAGGTGCTGTAGAGAATTTAAGATTGCAACTCAGTCCATGTGCCTGCAACGAACATTGGGAATTAGGAATGGAAAGTCAAGCGGAGGATAAGAATGACATTCCAAAAATTATGCAAACTGTAATTATCTCGGCTGTAACGTTTTGCAGATGATCGTGTTATTGATGTTTTAAAAAAAAACTTTGCAAGGTAACAAAAACACTCTAAGCAAAAACAAATGTGTTTCCTACTTTTTCATTGAAGCTTACGGATTTAACGTTCTGAAGCTCGATGCAGACTGATGTGAAAAGGAAGAAATTTTTTAAGTTAACTGCTACTGCAGGATGGTGCGGATTTCATGGACAGTTCACAAGTCAAATATCTTGATGTTACGAGAATTCTGTGTTTATGATGCTACCTATTCATCGAAGCATTACTATTATATTAATAATAATCATTCGTCGTTGCACGATACGGTATTTCCAAGGGCAAATCCGAGTTAGCAGAAGAGCTCAAAGACTTGTTCAGGGTTTGTTGGCAGTTAAAAACAGCTCTTTGTATTTTAATTCGCTAATTAACGCGTAATGCTTATTAAAAGTTATTCAGACAATATGTGTCTGGGATATGTATGCAAACGCATTTACTTGTATATTGTGCGAAATGTAAAGTTGAATCCCACCATGATGGAAGCTAAAAGACAGGACGGCTTTTTTGTTCTCTTAAGTAATGAAAGGAGATACCGTGCTGTCGAGTAAAACAATCCTTTCAAATAGAATTAACGATGGAAAAGAAGAAAGAACATAAAGTGTTCCAGTCGAGTTGGAATAAGTAGTTAAATTATAATTGGGCGGTTCGTTAAGGACGTTTTGTATGTACGCGGGATGAGCTGTTTCTTCATGTTTTTTTTTCAGTCCCTTTTACGAACGTTTCCTGGGTAGTAATGTTAACAGGCAATTAATAACCCCTTTGTTAAAGTCGTCGGCGTGGAAATAGCACAACGTAGGACCATCGTGTTGCTGGAGACGCCGTTTGTACGATGTTAGCCATATCTCGTATTCTGTTTGTGATTTTTCCTTTTTCGTTCTCGCGGTGTAGCACACGGAACTTTTGCTTTATTTTATTTCGTTACTAAACGGCCCTGCCTTCACCGGAACCGGAAATGCTCATCATTAGTTTGAAAGTCCCTGTCTTTCTACACGCACAGAGGACATTAAAGCATAGGCTGTACAGCATAAGAAAGTCTTGATAATCAGAACCAATTGAAATTAGGGTATCATTTATATCGGACAATGTGGCCGTGCTCTGAAATATCGCATTTCTGAACATAAGAAGGCGATTTTAACGAATACAGGTTTTGCAGATCATTGCTTACAACACAATCACTTCATAGACACAAAAAACATAACACTACTCCACAACATACAAAAAGGTAAAAAAGTGGATTTGTTAGAAATTCTAGAAATTAAAAAAGCAATAAAAAATAACAAAAATTTAACAAATGGACAAACTGAATTCTGTGTATCCCCTTTATTAAAAGCTATTATTTAGTTTAGTTTAGTTTATATTTTGCATTCAGATTATATTTAGTTCAGTTAATTTTATATTTTGCATTCATGATTGTATTTAGTTTTTAAAGACACCTGACCTTCCCTTGTCTCTTGCACCCCCCCCTCTATCTCAACACATATGTTCCAGATACGCCCTAAACAGATGGTCACCACCACCACCTTTACTCACATCCTGTGTTTAGTAATTTCATTCATTCGCCTCTTTGACAATGGCTTAGTTAGTCGAAACAGCTGTCAGAGTTAAATAAAATCTATGAAACTTACCAAGTATTTTTATATATTTTACAAAACCTTTGAAATTAGGGTAGTTCAGATTTGCTAACATAAAGTATTATTATAGCAGAACAGTACAACATAAGAAATATAAAAGAAGCCTGCATCGATTTTGGAATTAAACGAGTTTGTTTTGATAAGCCTGCTCGAAGAGGAACGGGTGTACGCTGTTTTCAGTTACAATACTGAATTCCTATTACGTAGTACGAGTACTTTACTTTTAGACTTTCAGTTTTTAAAACTGTTAAAGATCATAAGTCGTACAATCGTACCATCGAGTCGCTTTAACGAATGCAACAGAATTCGTCGCTTGAAACAATTTATTTATTCGAGTAGGATAGCCGCGACCGGCTTTCATTAAAATCGATGGGATTTGATTACGCGGTTTGTAGGCACAAAATAAACTTTACTAAGAAAAATGCCAGTAAGACCCGAATCCTGTAAGAGGGGCCATAAATAGTCCCCAGATAGAGAACGGTCCCGTGACCTTAAACAACGTTTTGCCGTAGTATTAACCGCAGAATACTTTACAGATGAGAAATTTGTGGAGTGTTTTTAAGTAGTTGATGTATGCAACCCGTATTGTGCGACTGTAATAAAGTTTTTGAGAGGTGTAGTAGTAGTGGATTTGCATGGGCAGCGGAGAGACGCGACAGCAGCCACAGCCACAGCCACAGCAACAGGTGTACGGCTCGGTAACCCAGTTATTTATTGGTGTGCGAACGTGGACCGACACAAATCGTTTACGTAACTCCTCTTCAGAATTGTGTCATTACGTCGCCGCCATTTTTGGTGTTTTTAGTAAGTTATTTGTTTTTATTTTAGCGGATAGCTGCAGAGGCGAAATACTTGCGATAAAAAAAAGGATGCACAAGAAACGATAGACGAAAAACTGAATTAGATATATACCCTGAAAACAGAAGGATCCAAGAAAGTTGATTTGAATAGATTGAACACGTAGATAGAATTAAAAGAGCGCTGACTATCTCAACAAAGTTTGAAATATATCAGACAAAAGAGGAAAGAGATGTGTGGAGATCACACAAAAATGGCCTGAAAGGAGACGGATGGCCTGATATTCACCAGTGTTAGAATGACCCTATAATACTATGCAATAATCCTGCACGGATGGCTGTAGTCTAAGTGCCGTTTTTGTCACACAAACCTTCCCGTTTTATACAGTAAGTGTATAGTTTGTGGTCTTAGTGCACAGTGCTATTAGGTGTGGAGCCGAGAAACTGGGGAATTAATTGAAACAATAAAAGTAAAAATTGTGTAATTAAGATGGGCTTCTTGAGAAATTGCTACAGTGTTGCAAGAATTGGGACCGTCATTAGTAACGGGGAAATTAAATAAAAGTAAGGACGAAAGGAAAAATAGACATAACAATTAAATCGAAGAAAACGTTGTCCTGATGGAAAAAGACTTGTAACAAGAACGAGTAGAAGTAGGTGGATATCCCAAACGGAACAAATTGGGATGGATTCGGGTGAGAACATATAATTACGGTTCATTTCAGATAGAGTGAAGCGAACATTCGACTCCAGTTTACTGTATTTAGACTACTTAATACAATGATTACGTTAGCCTACTATCAAACTGACTTGATCTTTACTACGTATGTGTAGATGTAATAATATGTAACATAACAAATACATTGTGCTCAAATATTTGTGTACATTAACAGGCATGACTGTCTCAAACAACCACTACGCGTATTGAAATGTTGCAGTAGGCCTATATCTTTCTCCAAGGCAACCTAATTTTACCCTTTCGCTCGGGCCCGAATTTTAAGTTTTTTCTCTTAAAATTTCCAGGTATGTCATCGATCCTTAATGCATTGTCATGTCAACATTATTTAAAAAGAGTGATGTTAATGTAAGCATCTCTTTTGAAGCACATATTATTTATCATGAGATACTCATCTAGCCTCGTAATTTGACATTATCCTATCTTGTCGTTTACGTTAAGCCGTGTCTCCACATTCCTTGCTACTGTCGGCAGTATCATCTCAAATCTAAATGTTCAACTGGACTTCATTAAAATTGTGGTTTGCGATCGTCTGGTTTTAAACAGTATGGGATAACATCTCAGCCTCCAGGTGGTCTAGTGGCTAACGCGGGCGATTGATGCGCTCGTGGTCCCGGGTTCAATTCCCGGCGGAGGTTCCGTACGGCGTGCACTCAGCGTCGTGAGGCAAACTGAGTAGGCGCTGAGATAACAGCGCCGCCTCCTGGCTGTGAATACCGCAACTAGCGGCTGGTGGCGCGTAGTACTAGCCATACACCGTCACACTAACACAAAAGCCGCGCGGTACGCCTTGGTCCTTAACGGACTGTCGAGCGGAGGTTTTATGGGATAACATTATCTATCTTCTTCTATATAATAAATCTCTAGGGGGGTCTACGTTTGTCCCCGGTAATCTCAGAATCTACTGAACCGATTTCAGTGAAACTTTGCACGCTGATAGCAGGTACCCAACGAAAGGTTTTCCACTTTATCTGATAACGATATGTTAAAAAGAACCGAAGTTATTGCAAAAAAAACTCATTTTTTTAAACCCGCGGCTTCGATCGCGAATATTTGTATATGATTGTTGTGGTAACTGTCGAGTTGGTAAATTGCTAATGGTTCATCTGTATTAATAATATTCTTATATTGTAAGTTATGAATATCCAAAAAGTGCGAAGCAATAGATCCATCATTCATGTTTCTTCGATACTTAAAATCAAAATTTGATAATTTAGTAGTCTAGATATTTACAAACATGCAGTAACACAATTAGATGAAATGTTTATTCGTATAGAATAATACAAATAGTGTATACATAAGTATATTGATATCAGTTAGTCCATTTAAATATTTACATTTTAGTAGGGATATGGAATTCTTATCAGCATATGGAATTCATATAAACAGTACAATAATTCATTGTTTGATTATATTATAACATTGATTATATAGTACACGTTGATTCTGACAAACTATACTCTTCGACATTTGAATATTCAGTAGGCCTATGTGCAGTAGGAATAATTAATTGTCGAGAATTATACTTAACCTACTTCATCGAGAATTATGCGATGAGCGTCAGTGATGTAGGATCAGTGCCTTTTTTCGTTAATTTTACTTCTTCGGTAAGTTGTATGTGCAATATGTATTGTATTGTATAAATTATTAATTGCCCCCTAGAGATTTATTAGTATAGATCAAATAAATACATTTCCCTTTTTTTAGCTTTGCAATGCTAAAAAGACGATCATGTTTAGGAATATCTGCTGCTGCGGAAAGAAAGAGGCGTCTTATAGCATCTGAAAATGACGTCGAAGGAGTCGAAATGCAATCAGCTCCTGGAAACTCTTCAGAAAGATCTGGATTAGAATAAGTCTCACGGGTTGAAAGTCCTACGATTCGTGAAAATAGATTAGCGGCACAAAGACGCAGGCAAGCGACTCTCAGATCACGAGGTCCTACTTTACGATGGAATGCAAAATTTAAATAGTGGTTTCAATTATAATCCAGTTATTAACTACGCGAATGAAACAGATATCGGGTTACCGAGTATGGTTTGCCCTCATTGCAAAGCTTTAAAGTGGAAAAATGAATCACATGGATTATATTGCTCTGCAGGAAAAATGCGATTAGATCCCATACTTCCTCCTCCAGAACCGTTAAAATCATTATTAAATGGAGAACATCTTTTATCGAACATTTTTGAATCCATTAAGATCGTACAATTCAGCTTTTCAATTTACATCATTCGGAGCCAATGAAATAGTCGAAGGGAGCTTCATGCCTACTTTCAAAATTCAAGGGCAAGTATATCACCTCATGGGATCATTACTCCCCACGCAAAACGAAGTACCAAAATTTCTACAGGTGTATTTCATAGCTGATTATTTACAGCAATCTGAAACAAGAATGGATCATATTCGTAACTTGAATAAGCCATTAGTAACAGAACTTCAAAATTTACTTCACGCAATCAACCCATATGTTAGTGAACTGAAAAGTGCGTTTGAATTTGTAACATCTGCGAATAATAATCAGTACAATATTGTGATTCATGCTGATCGAACAGAAAATAATGAAGAGCACAGGGGTCGCTACAATTCACCGACAACTAATGAGGTGGCAGTAGTTTTAGTTAACCAGGAATGCGATAAACTCGATATAATAATCCGTGCGATGGATCATACGCTACATCGAATTGCAGAAATACATAGAGGTTATGATGCTTTACAGTACCCTTTAATGCTTTGCAGAGGAGAAGATGATTATCATTTTACATTAAAATTGGTCGATCCTCAGACTGGGTTACAAACTACTAACTCGACAGTTACCACAACAATCATATACAAATATTCGCGTGCGAAGCCGCGGGTACCTGCTAGTGTTAAAATATAATTGCATAGACTGCCGCCTCAATTCACACAATAGCTAAATTAGTAATTTTTAATAATTCTTGTGTTCCTTCTTTTGTTGTTGTTTTCATTCTTGTTTCAACCAGTCTCTCACCGAATTGGTAATCGTTTCTTTGTTACTCCTCATAGTTCATGGCTATGTGCACTCTCAGGAGCGTGACATTAGGCTAATGATTACATGTACATTCTTTCACCGTTGGTAGAACTGCGCTTAGCGTTGTTAACATTTTCCTGCGCGATGTCTAAGGCCAGTTAGAAGTAATAAGTCAGCGGAACAAAGGAACGTTTGAGTTTGGTATGTTGTTCGATCGTAAGGTTTTCTCTAGCTCGGCGATGACGTTTTCTGTCGAGAAAATCTCTAATACTTTCAATTTATAATTATAGTCAATCGATTCGACCTTGGATTCGAGTTTCATAACGCTAGAGTAATGGAAGAAAGAACAAATCCTATTGGAGGTCGCAGTCACCCATTTAACTCGACGTTTTATCCGAGGTAGAGCATTGCTTACGAGTACTTACGCACGTATGGTGACTGTATCCAGTACGTAGCTAGTGTGTGTATGTGTGTGTCGCAATTTACATCGTACGACGACGTTTGTTCGTTATGATAAGCTTTTCAGTAGTACTCGTTTTTTTGTACAGTAGGTTTTATTGGTTTGTATTTCATTTTCTATTTATTGAACGAGCTAAGCCAGCTCAGTTTTAACTCGACCGTTTGTCATTTGTTGTCTGGAGTATGCCTCACGTAACCTTTACAATGCATCAACGGATTTTCGTAAAACTTGGCAAGTGTGTCCACACCTTTATACTACGGAGCCATATTGTTTTTGATATTGTTCGTCCCTAAAATAAGGAAGAGGATACAAATTTTGAAAAAAGTACCAAATATCCACGTGGGGTATCAGATTAGAGAGACGTTTAACCACAGTCTGAATACAGTATTCAGTTTAGGGAATATCATTATTTTAGGACAACCGGGTCCAAATCAAGGTATAAACGTTTTCAAAAAATTGTAAAAATCCATGACATCAAACTAAAGGGTATTTCAACCCACCTCCGAATGTAGTGTTTACACTTAATAACTTTAACTTTAGGGGCATCGCTCATAAAATTGAAAGTCAGAAATTTGTAAAATTCTTAAATGACCATGTCGGGCACCAAATTGTTAGGAGATTTAATATTATAAAGAACCTTAATAACAACTTTAAAAAATAAATTCTATTAATATGGTTACGTTACATCTAATAATAAATGTGTCTCTTTCAAAATAGCGGGCGAGTTCTGCAACTCAGGGAGCTTGGAGCTCATAACTCTTCAGATCCTGTTTTTATGCGGCGATTTACTCGCTCTCCTTAGATTGGTGTGTTTCCCTCCATTCTCTGTCTCTCTCTGTTCTGTTCTGCTTACGTACGTCATAGCTGGCTTCCATCTACGCCTCCTTACTCCATCTGTAAGTTCCATTCCGTCATTTTTACTCCTGTCCTCTTGTTTCCAGTATGCAAGAGCAATAATCATAGCCATTTCGCCTCAATCTCCGTCCTCAATATCACTGTGTTCTCCCCCACATAATATTTGGTAAATTTTTATTATCACGGGCAAATAAAGTCGCTTCAGTAGACATCATACATTAAAAGTTAATTCATTCGTCGGTGTATGTAATGGATTTTCAGTGCGTTGCGTATAATCCTGGTTGAACTTCTCATGACTCTAAGCAACTTTAACGGAGGTGCAGTGTGTACGCTTTAATATAGTACGATTTTGTTCATCATTTGTAAGATTTTCAATCGTGATCATATTTTACATTCATTTTTATGAGTATAGGATGGTAAAATCGGTTTTGTAGTCAACGTGTACGGTACGTTGGATTCTTTGCTGAATCAGATATGATTTGCGCTAACACGTGACGCATCTGCGGATGGGTTGCTTTTTTTAAACTCAGTGAGGCGTTCGATATTTTCCACCATTTTATGAATTTGATGTCGTTTTTATTGAGAAGTTCGCTATTAATAATTAGGATTTCATTATATAAAACAGTGTGATACAGCACAGGGGGGAGAGGGGAGAGGGTAGGGAGCCGAGTCTGCTGTTCCGAGCGTGAAAGTTGTTTTGCTGGTTCACTTTCACACACACCGCCAATGTTACACCATAAATACTACATAGTTGGTGAGTTTTGCCATTTTCAAACTCTACCCGTATCGTTATCGACTACGAAACGATCGGTAGTCAAATCGAGACTACGATTTCTTTATGGTTCCAAGTGAACAGATGAATCTCCCAGTTTTTCTTCTCCCATCACGTTTTACAATTAAGCCTGTTACGACTTTACAATGAAGTTTGATTCTCCATATTTTCTTTGATTCTCCCGCAGTTATTAGTCTGTTCTTCTGCTGGTATTCGTCCGTTTTTCATTTTTGCCAACGATTTATTTTCATTTCGTTATACGTATTTGTGTGTCCTTCCAACTTCAAAAATGTAATTACTGATGTGTGCATTCCTATGTCTTTAGTATCCTCATAGTCCACGCCTCATTTTCATGAAGAAGGCATCGTATGGCCCGTGGCACATTGCCTTTCCTTTTTTATTTCTTAATGTTCTTTATACCGTGTCATTTATTGTTACACGTACAAGCAAGTTAAATCTATTGTTGCATTGTCTAAGCAAGTTACATTTTTTTCTTAGCTTTGATACTCTCGTTAACTGACGGATTTTCGTTTGACCCTTTTTCATTGATGCATGAGTAGGTCCATTTGTTAATGGCTGGTTACTAAGTAACAGAAAGTCGCTACCATTAGAAGAAACTCACTTAGCAGCGACCACTCCAGTTAACTTTGTGCCTAGTGCAACTCCTCCCCATTATACCGCTCACCCCAGAGTTCGTAGATTTACTTTAATTCGTGTGTAACATTCTACACGCCCATAAGATTTGACGAAATGTTTTGGAAAAACAGGTTTTCAGTCCTTGTGATTCTAACTCGATTCAAAATTAAACCTTTTGCTTGTTTTTAAAATTTTTTGAGTTTATTTTCAGCGTTTGGAAGGTTCCCAAATTGTGCAAGGCCGCTTGTTGTATCCATTATAATTATATATTTCTAAACGTACATTTCCCCAACATGCTTCGGTAGTTACACATTTAGCTCGTATGTGATAATTTCAAATAATTTATGCGCGCAGACGCAAGTTTCTGTATAATCATCGTCATTAATATTTGTCTGCCCGCTGCTGAGCGAATATCTTCTTTCTTAGTCATGCTCCAAGTATTGTGTCTAGAGCAAATCTTGACCAGTCTACCTTGCGCGAGATTAACCAGTCCATTATTTTTAAACTAAAAGGCGCAATTTTAATAAATAAAATTAAAATTATTCTTTCCAGTGTAGCATATTTTAAGAACATATCTGTTTTTTTCTTCTGCACTTTGTTAATGTTTCACTTAATTTCAGGTATGTAGATCAATCACTATGAAACTACATAAATGGTAATGGCTCCGAAGTGTAGACTTAAAACGTTAATATAAAATGTTTCAATAAAAAAATGTTAGCAGTAATATTGGCCTACATTTTACGTTGTACGTGTATGTAAGGTGCGTATTGAATTGAGTTGGAATTTAATGACATTTACAGTTGCTCACAATAATTTTAATGAATTTTCGGTTTACATGTTACATTTTCTGCTATAAGCATCTTACACTTGATACAAAGTAAAGGAAACATTGCTTATATTAATGGTTCTCAACCTTTCTTGAGTTCTCGACACTGAAAGGAATGACTATTTTATACTGCATTTAGTAATATTTAGTGAAGAGTATTCGTAAGCATTATAATTGTAATCTGAATGCTACAAAATATTAAATACATTCCTAGTGGCACCCCTGGCGATTGCTCTTGGCACCCGAAGAGCCGCGGCGCCCCAGTGAGGAATGTACTGGGTTAGAAAACAGAATTATAGTAGGAGGGGTGCCATAGTATTTCAGCCAATTGTTGAGGTTTTCGGAAAATTTTGGTACTACCATTGGTCTAAACCTTTACTGTCAGTTTTCATCCTTTCCGCATTGCTTTGTTGAAGGTAATTTCACACAGTTGTATTAAATGTATTAGTATTTTCCGTAACTTATCTATTGAACGCCCAAATCACTCGTTAGTCAAACATCCATATCGACTGCATTCGCATTAAAGAACCTTATGTCATCTGCAAATGTCAGAATTGAATAATATATTTCATCTGTTTTAATTCCACTCTTCTCTTTGTAATCACAGGAAGTAGAATTTCTGCTGTTAAACACTTCTTCCTTTTGCTGAAGTAGCTTAGAAAGCAGCGGTCAAATCACCAATAACGCGCGAATAGGCTACTCCCGGCTTGTGTCGAATAGTCTCGATGGAGAATTGTTCCGATTTATGTATGTTCTGGAGTGTAGTATTCTGTTCGTAACTTTTGACCAAACAAATTATTAATTGGACCTTTTCACGTTCCATTACATAATCGTCAGTACTCTCGACATGCATACATACACGAGGTCGTGATTGGTCTATCGTACTTCTGCTACATTTTGTCGTGTGGTGAAAATTCAGTCGGCAGGACACAGCAAATGCGTGCAGATTAATAACTTAACGTAAGGATGATATGTCGCGCGATTTAAACCAGCCTAGAAAATTAAAAATGTTCATACTGCATGATATGCGTGTCGTTCCAGTTAGGCTTTGCATACACAGATTGAAATTAAATTTAAAATTCGTTTTCTGTACCACCCGTGTCATGCTAGCATGCAGTAAGAGCCGCTTATTAGAATCTGTAGGGCTTCCAGAAACTGATTCATTTGAAGGCTGATCGAAAAACGCGGATAATAAAATCGTGTTGTGGTTTCAAATGTGAAAATTTGGTCAGTACGTAGATGATCTAACTGTCCAGTGATTCAATTAAGCGGCGTTTACAAAATCACGTTAATGTATTAGTGATACTCCTTATGTGTCTGCTTATAATATTCGAAAAAATCTTGTACTCAAAAGACTGAAGGTTTAGTGTAAAAAGTAAATGTAATTTTTGTACACTTTTAAAAAAATACTTATTATTATTATTATGTTTATTCGCTTAAATAAGATAAAGCGTGCGGTACGATCAAGTGTATAATAAAAGTTACAAGGAGGAGACACGCCGTAAGTTTTATAAACGTCATCCCTTTGCGTCTTTCTTATGACAAAGCCGCAGGTTAAGCAGATCGGAGCCATTGATATGCTGTTACTGAGAACTGTAGTTGGCTGTACCTTGAGAGACCTTCGGAGAAGCGAAGACATTCGTATGGATCTACAGATGACGAACATTTTATAGTGTATATTGTCACGACGGTCTACTGATCGTCGTATGGTACAGTGGAAAACAAAATACAAGACACCAATGAAGTCACTAAAAACCAGCTTTAATTATCACAAATAACAGTTTATAATCAACTCGTACAATAATTCCAGTTAGATTTGTCCACACGCAATAATAATGTCAAATATAAAGATTCCGCGCTATAAGCACTTTTCACTATTAATACACCACTTGCGACGGACTGTGTAAATCGCCCGACATAACACTGAAAACTGAGCGGCAGGTATGGGCTATTTATAGTCTGCAGGGTTCCATAATATGCGTCTTTAACAAACACGTGAAAATTCTAGAGAATACTTACAGCGCGGCCGTGGCAGAAACACACACCGTTG
Organism: Magicicada septendecula; assembly: GCA_034769895.1. Lineage (NCBI taxonomy): Eukaryota > Metazoa > Arthropoda > Insecta > Hemiptera > Cicadidae > Magicicada > Magicicada septendecula. The sequence continues at coordinate 120,266,187 of CM068375.1, read as the reverse complement.
GGCTAGTCGAGACGCTTCTAGAACGACACCATCGAACTCACGAGATTTCGCATTACGTAACAGTGCCTCGCATGTCAAGTCACGTACGCATTACAGCTGCGGGAGTAGCCGAGAAGAGAGTAGAACAACGTTCTGCAGTGTACCAGAACGTTCTTTAATGGCGTAACAATATTGTTGACTGGTACGGTAAACATTGGATAGAGCACGTAAGCAGGATTGATGACAGAGCGTATTCTCAAACACGGATCGGGAGGAAAACGAAGTCCTGGTCGTCACAAGAAACGATAGAGTGATTAGTTTACTGGGCCGTCACTAACAGTAATGACGTGAAACCAGAACAGACGTTGCCTGGTTTACGATAATCATTTGAAGTTGATGATTGATATTCACATCATTACTTCTGATTGTACCTCTTTACATGTAAACACATTGGTGATAAAACAGTATTATTACTGTTTTGTTACAATACGGTAATTATTAAAATTATTGTATAGTATTGTTAATATTATATTGTTTTATCATCGTCGTCGTCGTCATCGTCCGACGTATTACTTCGTACGGAGCGCGTAGACTGTTAGGTGTGACGGTTGAGCTGCTAAATCGAGGTTCCGCAGTCGATTACCTGACAGCATCAAAAAACCAGGTGCGACTTAGCTTATAGTAATTAGTGCCTAGCGTAACGTTTTGGCTTGTGAAGCATAATGCTGGTCACACTGCCTTCCTTGTAAGCTGTATGGCTCAGCTGCCTATTTTTTTTTTTAAAGCAAGTATTATTTAATAAATCGTAGAACTTTTCTCAGTGTCATAAGAAATGACTGATGCGCTTCATTTTCGTCGTCGTTGTTGTGGTTTTGGAAGAATTTAGATTTTCCCTCATTGTCCATCATTTTAGCTTTTCGTACATTTTAAATTAATTTAACCTGAAAATTGACGTTCTTTTAGTACATGTATAACTAAATTTTATGGGTAACTTCAAATTGGGCATTTCCGTGTTGAATGAACCTGTCATATAATCTTCCCATTGTATAAAATGAAACTTATTTTAAAAATCGTTATTAATATTTATATTAATATTACGAGCATTTTTCAAAAAGTTCTTTCATTTTTAAAAATTTCCGCCAAAATTTTAGCCCTTATGAATGTATAGTTTAGATATGGCGATTTAGATTTGGGGTATTTGTTGATTTTGTTTTGACATTCTGCTATACAAGTTTGATGAACATAGATTAAATTTTGTGTAAATAATGTGATAACTGCTTTGGCGTGGTAAAAGTCTTGCAGAACAATAGCTGCAGTATAGCTGATCCTGGCCAGCTGTGCATGAACAAACTGTTTACAAGCGGTACAGAAGCTTCAAAGTCTGTCTGGGGATTAGGGTGAAGATTGTAATAATGAGATGAAGAGTGTGGTTTTGTGTTCCATTAATTTTCAGCACCATGTGCAGTGGTAAATAAAAAGTATTATTAGGGCATTTTACGCCACTCGTGTGAAGTTATTCGATATGACTCCGCAACGGGCCATATTAGACAGATATAACCCAATGCGATCTTGTCACTAATGAAGAGTACCATGAAAGGACAGTGTTCCGCGACTGCTGAACACGAAAACAAAAATCGCTGATTGATCTCAACGCTATGCCAAGAAGTGCGTTCTAGATATGATACTGAACACTTTCAAAAAGAATTGGCATAATCGTGTTATATCCGACAGAGACTTCTTTGAAGAGGAAATGCAGCCTACGCGTAGGTGAATCAAGGTGTAATTTTCTAAAGGAACAAACTATTTGATCAAACGTTATATAATATATGTTTTTGTTGCGTTTAATACAAATACGCAGTATTAATTTCTTACATTTCTGTTGCAGGTGAGTGTCTGGTTTGGGAAGAATTCCATTTCGATTAAGGCTTGTGCTTAACGGTTATACATAGGATTGTGAAGTAAGTGTTTGGCAGTATAAGATACCATAGTCGTCAGAATAATAATTAATTAAATCAGTATAGTCACAAACGATTAAAGTATATTGGCGAATAATTGCTTTGTATGTCGATTTAAATTGCGATTTCAATGCCCGTAAACGGAATTGTGCTGGGCATCCAGCTAGAATACGAGACAGTCATTAAACACGTAAGGTACCGGTACAGGAATGCAGTCCGCACCGAGGAGCATAAAATCGACACGAATGGTTCTTGAGGGCGGCCCGTGTCCAGCTGTGCTCGTTAAAGCCGGGATGATGATGATCTCTTTCGGTCTTCCTGTAGTACTAAAACTTGAACTTCTTTTAAATTACCTTTGTCATTAATTCAACCGCTGTAATAAGTATGTTGCGCAGCCATTAAATTTGGTAATTTTAAGTGGTTTGCGATCTTTATTATGGGGTAATAACTGAACACTCGAGACAATAAACCAGTCGCACGTAATACATGTAGGCCAGTGTATGGTAAGCACAATTTCACATTTTGTAATAATCGCAGAGTTTTTAAGAATACCAAGTCGCCTTAAAAAAAACTCTTGACTTCGTCGTGTTGTAAGGTTTTTGTCCAGCCAAAGTCACCTGTGACGTAAAAGCTAGACAGCTCGCATTCCTCTAGATGTATGTAGTAAGTTCACGAATGTATTGGGATGTTCTATTTCAGATCATTGCATTATTTAATACGTAACACTCTTGGTATTAATAGTGTTCCTATTAAATTATTTTCGTCCCCGCGGGAAATAACGTTCATAAATAGATTTTGCTTTCCAGAATAGTTCGTTAATCGAGTCTGTATTCTGAAAGAAAATTCTGTTCGACTTCGTTTGATACAGAAAGTTTCCAGCCGTTACGTTGTCGTCAACTGTCTGCGTCTCTTGTCATACTATTTTGTCCTTCTCAAAATTGGTCACTCCTAGACCTGCGGGTGACGCGATAGATAAGGAAAGCGAAGGCGGTAGGGAAGAGGGTTGATTATCTCTGCGGTATTGATTGCGTTGGGTCTGTTAGGGGAGAGCGGCGGGCAGACGGAAAATGGAGAGAGAGAAGACGACTATTATGTCAGTCGCGCGTGCGAGAGGGCTATGGTTAGCTTGGATGCTGCGCTCACACTCGCACGCGCACACATCGACCCGGTGTTGTGTTCCATCGTGCGCGTGTATTGTTCAGTTGCTGCATCCCTGTGTTTTTGATACGGACTGCTCATTTCCAGCATCTTCTCCCGCTGTTACTTACGTAATACAAACGCTAGCTTTGCCTTTACTCCGTTTGGTTTTTGTGTATCAGACTATGAAAAGGAAGAACCTATCATATTGTTGCTTCTGGCAGCAGTGGGTGAAGAATCACGGTGCTGTCCTTGGCCGCGATTTTCCCTTCTAGGATTGTTCGTTGACTTTGTTCTATTCGAAATCGATCATTCTATGGTATTCCTTGTTCATTACCATTGTTGACGGGGGATTATCAATCCTGGGGGGGGGGTCCCTATATGGCAATGAACGCGAGACTAAGGAATAAAGAGCATGTTGAAAGAAGAAAACTGGATGTCAAATAAGGAAAATAAGTACGGCTGATTAACAGAAAACACCAAATTGTCATCCATCATCATTCTGGGAGTTACGTATATCATACTCGTAGTTTTCTGCAGACCGTTCCTTAAAGCTGTTTAAGGAAGTGGGGATTTCTATCATCCACTTCTGAAGTTGTAGTAAAGAAAATAATACCGAAATTCTTCGACGTTTTTAAATAAAAGTACTCCGTATCAAGCCAGCCCCACCACCTACACCTTTAGGAATATGAATTGTTTCACGAGAGTTGTTCAGCTTATAATAGAGATTTTTACCCTTGTTATCCTTAAGGAAGGTAGTCGCGTGGCCTGGGATCAGTTGGCGGGCTTTGGAAAGGAATTGACAGAAGAAGGCGAAACCTGGTAAACTCAGAATCTCATCTTCGAGAACGCTTGAGGGGGAAATAAGGGTAGAAGGCAAGAATGAAAGAGTATCGATTGGAGACCGACCTCCGTGTGACGTGGAGGCCTTCGTACTGCGTTTGTTGATACATCTTGTTGCAGCCGTACATTCTCCAAGGGACTACAGAATATACATCACGTAATGTATTAAGTTCTCATCGTCTCTCACTGCTTAGCAAACACCTGATGTCACTCTGTCGAGTTCTCTCTCTAGTTAAAATTTTGTACCTTTCGTGGTATCATATATTTCTGTCTTGCGAATGGCCGTAGTCGGGATTTTTTCTCGCTAGCCACCGACGTTTTTATTAATTTGAAAATGAATATCGTTTATACTTGTTTTTTTTTGCGTACGTTGTTCTGAACTTATTTCTGATTCCCAACCAGTGCAGTCCTTCCGTTTTCTATAAAATACGGAGCTGTTCTTTCCGAGTGCAGAAATATTACCAAGTTTTTTCCTTCTATTTATTCGAATTACGTTGACAGCACTCCCTTACATTGCGTCTGTGCATTTGAAACGCACAGGATGGATACAGCGAATTACCACGAGTAAATATACTCTATGTCGGATGAGTCATTTTTCAACACCTCCAGTACGTACTAGAAAACACGAAAATAAACATCGAGGTCAGCAGTCATAAACTTATTCGGGCTACAAAGAAAAAGAAACGAAATACTTGAAACAGCCCAATGCCCGTAATTAATGATACGTTCAATTCTTAATATATTACTGTTTTTAATTCTGGTTTGGGTTCTCCATTTTCGTTTATTGTCATATTTTAAAAGAAATGGAAGTTCGACGATCAAATTTCAGAAAAAGTAAAAAGCCGCGTCGTTTTACCCATATTTTACGGATTTGTTAGTACGTTTAATAAATAAATTAATTGTGTTTTACAGCAAAACTGGAATCTGTACTGGAGTAGGAACACAGTATTCTCCCCTTATCAAGAAAAAGGCGAGATGTATGGAGGGGGATATTAGTTCCGTGACGCACGTTATTGGTGGGAGGGGGATTTTTATCATTTAGCACAACTACGGACAGTATATGAATTTATAAATGAGTGCACGTCGTAAACGCGCGCTTGTGTGTGCGTGTGCGCGCGCGCGCGCGTGTGCGCGTGTGTGTGCGTGTGGCATAAACATACCTGGGGAAACCTACAGGTTGCGAAATAGAGCCTGTTGGTAACTAATTACCTGAAGAAGTACTCTCAGTATATTTGCAAAAAGTTAATTTTGAATCTGTATTGAATGAAAATCCAAAATAATCATACTGCAGTACACACGGAACGTCAGAACCTCGTGAGATGTTTACGTCTTTCTGGATCCCCCGGGACGTGATACAAGTTACATTCTGGATTTCCATCATCATAAAAATAGTACTAACACAGCGTTTTTGTCACTAGAATCAGTCTTCAGATATACAGTAACACAATAAAAAACAGTATATAAAAAATCGTACAACAAAGATGGAGCTAACAAGTCGTTACTACTCTAAACAAAGTAGCCTACAAAGTAACAAAGGAGATTTTGTCAAATTTATTCTAAAGTTGTGTGTCCCCGTACCGGTTACAAATTAAATTTTCAACCTGTAGTTTCCAGTTCTGTTTTACTTTATTCCGTGTTTAGCAATAACGAGATCTTGTTTATTGATGGATATTTATTGGAAAATGTTTCTACAGTTTATATATTATTTTACTTCTGAAAAACGACCATTCTTTTGGAGTGGTCAGACGTTTTTGTTATTAGTTTTACGCTGTTAAAAATGTGGGATGTAATTTATAATTGTGTTCAGTTCTATTTTTTCGCGTATTGTTATCTCCACTTCAGCGGTTTCACTTTCCGCTCGTCTTTATCGTCGGTATATTATGTTGTTTCCACTGCCTACACATCAGTAATGCATGACAGGTTGTTTGTTTATGTATGTAAGTGGGTGTGCGTGTTTCTGGTTATAATGAGCGTGTAATGAGGTCTTTTCCATACGCATTCCAGCCGGCCACGTCATTCGTCGGTCGCGGCTCCGTTGTGTTGAGTCACCGCTCGGGCCGAAGTGTGCCAGCTAGATCAGCTGTTCGCAGTTCTATAAAAGACCATGTCATCCGTAAGGTGTGCGAGTGACGTTCAACCGGCCGTGGGAGCGATACTTGGTGGCGGTGGGTGTGGTGTCGCATGTGCGCCGTGCTATTGGCCAGAATTGTTGGGACGATTTGAAGTATCCACGATTGCATCGTGAGGTTGTTAAACGCGTTTGCGTGTATACGGGCCCGCAGTGCTGGCGTAAAATTTAGAAGCGTTAAATTGATATGAGGCGCCAGAATAATTAATGTCCGTTTATATTTAATGACCTTGCGATCGCGAATTATTGAATCATTGTTTTTATTCGCGATTTATTTTCATTTAATATGTGAATTATTGTGTGGTTAGTTAGTTGATTACTTTCAAGGAAATACGATAGAGCCTCGATTATCCGGAACGATCAGTATCAGCAATTTTATGGATAATTTAACGGCTACAATTAGAATAGTTTTAGATTTTTTTCGCAGGTACTCCTATGTAGCGTAGTGGAAAAAAAAAACTATCACTATTGAAGTCCCTTGTGTTGCCTAGTATTGGTCAGGACAAATCGTATGTAGTAATGTAATAAAAACTATCTGCTTATCTTCGTGGTAATTTGAATAAAAATTCTTCGAGTTTTCAGAAGACAAGTAGGCACAGTAGGCAACACGATAATAATTAACGGAATTCATTAACGTACTTGAAATAGGTCGTGAATGGCCGTTGATGTGTGTGCTAAGTTGATTCGTTTCCCAGACAATTGTTTTTATTATGTCTCCTAGAAATGTGCTGAATAAAATGTTCTGGTTAATCAACGCTCTCCAACGGATTCGTAGGAATTTGAACAGATCAATATCCTGTCTATTCATTCTTAGTTTGTACTTGATGTGGCGTGTTACATTGACCAAGAAAGTTTACTTCATTACGGTCACCATGACCCTATCCTCCGCGTATCGGTGTAGACCAACAGGAGTCACTGGGTTTGTTCTTGAGAGGTTCCAGGCTAAACTATTGCGTGCTATAACTAATGATGTCTTAATCATAGTGTCAAACAATTAACGAAGTCTTGTACAGGAGAGTGGCAAATACCGGAACGACTAGAAACGTACCCAAAAACATTAGCTACGAATCACTTACACATTACACAACATTCAGCAGATATCGTCACAGTTCTTGCTGGATCAAACGTCTCTTCTGTTCTTTTCATTCCGGTTGTGACGTTTTTCTTGGCTTGCGAGAGAATCGCTTTATTACCGCTTTCGTACACTCTCCTCGTTATATTTGTTTGTACATAGGCTATGGATAACAGTGCCTAACTAGTAATCAAACCAAACAAACGGACACTGTAAAACTCGCATAGTAAAAGAGTCACGTATTATCAGAAGTTCCGTACAAACGAAACCTTTTAAAATGTCACGAAACCTTGCATTTATTGAATGAAAAACGTTATACTGGCTGGTGTCACAGCGGCCGGCCGGGTTGTAAGTTAAGCAGAACTGTGTAAAAGGCAGAATTGTTTTCGGAAGGATTTAAAAATAATGTTTTGTGCGTACACAAGAAAGCAGAATCTCATGCCGATGTGGTGGAACTCCCAGAAGCTTACACATTGGAAACGTCCTTGTTCAGTGCTGGCCTTAGTTATGTTATCCTTCCGTGACTACCGATAGGTCTCGGCCGAAGTCCATTCTTTTCAGATGTGACAGTTCATTAGGTCGCATGTTGTCAGGCATTTATGAACTTCTGTCCCTTGGTTTTCCGCACGCAGGACCTAATTGGTTAAAAGTGTACGCAGAATCGCTCATCGCTTTCCATCCATCCTTAAATACCAACAGACATGCCGCAAGGGTCACCTGTGTGTGTGTGTGTGTGTGTGTGTGTGTGTGTGCGCGCGCGCGCGCATGTGTTTTCGCCAACTGGATCGCAATAATACGTCTCGCATAATAATTTATTCGCCAAGTTATAAATACACGAGTTCTCTTTTTTTAATTCTGGCGATACACAGTATATACCAATAGTAAATTGGTATTAATTTGTATATTTGCGCGTTTTGACAGCTCGTTATCACTGACATTATTAAACGGATCGAGGAACGTTCCCTTCTGTTGTTTAGTATTTTTTATCATAACGGCACACATCTGAATATAATTTTGTGATTAAAATACTGAGGGCAATCTCGTGCGCAACTGTTAGATCAAGTAGGACATCACGTCACAAGAGTTAAATGTGTACGGGCGTGCTTTTTCTTGTGGCTAGTTGCATATCATCTACTCAGGTCTCCGTTATCAAGCCATGTTTTCTGTGGTCTAAAACGTAGTTACATATTTTAAAAGATGGTCCATATGGTAAATATGCTCATATTTTAAAATTCCTTGCGGTAGTGTGTTCTCTTCTATTCTTCCTGTGTGATTAGTACGTTTTAATCAAGTTTCTTGTATCAGTGTGTTTACAGGAAATGTATTTGATTCATGTGCTTTACCACCGTTCTAATTCTGTCTTTTTGTACATTTTCTTTCGCTTATCTTCATAATATCATGTCTGCAGCTTGTACCTATATGACGTACAGTATCTTTATTCAAAAGTCAGACACATGATTCGATTCCTTATAAAAAAAGTAAGGACAGCCAAACCTACTAAATTTTATAAGAATTTCCTTTATTGTTTTTCTTCGTATTTTCTTCCGTGAGTCGTATTATTGTGTGTGTGTGTGTGTGTGTGTGTGTGTGTGTGTGTGTGTGTGTGTGTGTGTGTGTGTGTGTGTGTGTGTGTGTGTGTGTGTGTGTGTGTGTGTGACCGCGCGCGCCTAACACGTGCGGCTTCAACGCGTGATATATTTCTCGGGCACAGCGTTGGCGGTTGGCAATAGTGCGAAGAGGCGGATCGTTTGTTGTCTCATTTGTTTATAATTACGAATATGAGTCATAAACACGGCGTCGGTGCGGTGTCGCGTTTAGATATTTCTTCTCTTTTTCTCTCGTCACCTCATGTGCGTCCTTGGTATTATGTAAAAGAACCGTTGGTCGGTCGTAACGGTCGTTTGTTGACCAAAGACGCTTTCTCGATAAATATCAGTAGAAGTTTGCAAGACAAAAGTGAATTCCTGTCTCAGATTCTGGACAACACGGTATTGAGACAATAATACCGCGATCGTCTTTACAGAACTCTGTAATCTGGAATATAGATACTGAAATGTCGTTGTAGGTAGTTCCCGTTACCTGTTAACAACCAATCTGTTGACGGCTATTTACCTGTGGAAGGGGCGAACGAGGTTTTCTATTTGTGGGCTGTAGGAATATTGACAACGCCCGAAGATAGATACGATAAACAAAAACTCAATAATCCAGTAGCCTTAAAAACGTGTCTTCTGATGTCTTGGGTGCGCAGTGAAAGGACATCATGACGATATCGAACATTCGCCGTAATGAGAACGAAACATGGATCTGGGCAAAAGTGACTGTTTCGAGTCCAAACGGCATTATAAGTCAGCTGGGGCTGATCTACAAATGAAACCTGGCTATAAGTTAGCTGAAGTTGTCATCACCCGACCTTAGTCCTTGAAAAAGATGATAAGTGATGATTTATGTGAGTCATTTTTAAGTTACCGCGCATAAATATGAACACATAGAATGTGAGGCGAGTGTATGACCTGGCTAAACAAAATGATGAACGAAGAATAAGAAATAACCAGGGGATAGACGAGCTCTTGAAGCATGAGGACATTGTAAGATTTGTAAAGGCTCAAAGATTACAATGGCCACGTCACCTAGAGTGGATGGATGATCTGTGTATACCAAAGAAAATCCTGAGGGCGCAAGTCTATAAAAGAAGAAAGAGGGGCCGACCTAGGATAAGATGGTTAGATGATGTGCTGGAAGATCTCAGAAGAATGGATGTTAGGGGTTACACTGAGATAGCAATGGATAGGAGACATTGGAAAATATTGGTGTTGAGAAGCCAGAGCTCACGTTGGCTGTAAATACTAAAGAAGAAGAAAAAAGATAAACACAAAAGCGCAGGGAACTGCTAACGTAATCAGTTCCCTGTTCAGGACACATGCTTGTGTAATTTCATACATTGTCACTGTACACTTTTCCACAATTCTTATTCGTGATGTAAATTGTTATTATTAAAATAAATTTACATTTAAATTTTGCATAGCGCCTTTAAGGATGAATGGGGCACAGCTGTCCTCGAAAGCGCTATGCGAAATTAAAACAAAGTAAGTTCTTAAGAATATGTGTGTATTGTTTTCGAGGCCTGGCAAGGAAAATTAAATATCCTAACGTGTATGTACGAGGTGTGATTGGAAAGTTTTAAGATAGGTGCCGCCACTGCTCTATAGGAGGGGCTAGGTTTGCCCGCGGGTGTGGAAGAGGAAGCTTGTTTTGTCGTTGAAACGTTATGAAACGATCACCGCGACATCTTTGTCCAGTAGAGAGTGGCATCCTGGTGAGTGAGGACGTGTGATCGGGTCTTGGGGGATTTTTGATTTTGCAAAATGGATGAAAAAACGGAACAACGAGTTTGTGTCAAATTTTGTTGTAAAACCGGGAAATCAGCTCCGGAGACTTAAAAACCCTTACAAACAGCTTTCGAGATAAATGTCTGAGCCGGTCAAATGTTTTTATCTGGTTCAACAGATTCAAAGATGGCCGCGAATTGGTCGAAGATGACCCCCGGTCCGGCCGGCCTTCCACTTCAAAAACCAATGATAACATTGTGAAAGTTCGCGATTTAGTGCACTCTGACCGTAGACTTACAATTAGGGAGATGGCTAATGAACTGAATTTAAGTTTCTACGCGGTTCAGTCAATTTTAAGTGAAGATCTGAACATGCGTCGAGTGTCCGCGACATTCATTTCGAAACTGTTGTCAGACCAGCAGAAACAGTACCGACTTGAAGTGTCCCATGAATTGTTTATTCGGGTAAACTGACCCAGTTTTGTTAAATAGGGTAATTACAGGCGACGAAACATGGGTTTATGGGTATGACCCAGAAACAAAGACACAATCATCGCAGTGGAAGGGTCCAAGTTCGCCACGACCGAAAAAAGCGCGACAAAGTCGGTCGCATGTGAAGACAATCTTGGTGGTTTTTTCGATTCTACGGGTATCGTGCATCACGAATTTGCCCCTAGGGGGGGGGCAGACAATCAACCAGGAATACTATAAAAGTGTCCTTCAGCGTTTGCGCGAAAATTTGTGGAAGAAAAGACCTGCACTCTGGCGAGACAAGAATTGGGTCCTCCACCACGACAACGCACCGGCTCATCGTGCGTTCTCGATCACGGAATTTTTGGCCAAATTCAAAATTCCTGTGCTTCCGCAACCCCCGTATTCCCCTGATATAGCCCCTGCCAACTTCTACCTGTTTCCTAAATTGAAAATTTTGCTGAAAGGGGACCAATTTGACATAATTGAAGACATCCAGGCAAATACGGAGAGGGTTCTTAAAACCCTTAAGAAAGAAAATTTCCAGGAATGCTTCCAAAAGTGGAAACACCGTTGGAGTCGGTGTGTTCAGTCAGAAGGGGACTACTTTGAAGGAGATCCATCACAATACCCTGTAAGTACTGCTATTTTGAAATTACAAGCCCAGTCTTAAAACTTTCCAATCACACCTCGTATGTGCGTGCCAATCGTGTAATTACGCCGTGCTCTGCAGAACGAGGTATGACGAATAATGTTTGTTCGTGTATAAGTCGCGTAGGTTTTCTACGGAGTATGTGTGTTTTCGAATGCGTCTCTGGACCGCGTGCTCGAGACGTGCGGAACATGCAGTAAGCAGTAAAGTTAGCCGCGTGAAGTGTGTTATGTACACACAGACAGGGGAACAATGCGAGATTAGTTACAGAAGCCAGGACACAAAGGTACCGAGAGAGAGTTGAGTTGCATACGGACAGCACACACACAGGTGGTTATATAATTTAATTGGTTTTGTTGTAACTAGTGGGCGGCGGACAGTGCCATGCTGTTTACATATTTGTTGTAACAGTACTTTTATGTAACGACGCCAATCTATGTGTCTCTGTGAATTTCGCTCTAACCTTTTATCATTAAGACTTACAATATAATAATAGTAATAATAATTAACAAAATTGTCTTATTTGAGTTAATTTGCGGTAACTTCCAGTCTTAAGTACCTGCAATACGATCATACAGTACGTCCATAGTTTACGGGGCTGTATTTGAACCAAGAACGTTGGTACAGGAAAGCAGCACTTAGCATTCATCGACTACGAATATGCAGCGGTCTGATCCACTGAAGACATTAATTATGGTAAAAAGAACAAGGGAAAATCTCGCTAAGTCCTTTTTGTTGATTATGATGACTCTGAATGCCGGATCGTAGGAAAGAGAAACAAGGAAAGATTAGATGTTTTTGAGACTCGGTGCTGCAAGGAATGCAGGCGATTTCATGGAGAGAATAGAGCGAGCAATGGTGAAATGTACAAGAAAATACGTAAGAGACGAGATTGAGGTAAATCTACGTCAGACGGAATTATTGATGGTCGCTGACGTAATTAGATTCAGTTGCTTTTGTATAAGAAATCTTCCTTTCCGTGGCATTTGTAGCCGAGCAATCAAGTATGCGTAAATTCCTCAATACAGGTTACCAGCCGGTAGTTAGGTAAGCGGAAGATGGGGGCTGCCACCTCAAGGTTTTCCACCATACCTTGGTTAATTGTCAGGGTTTTCTTTCTCGTAGCCTTTAGGAGTCCCTCCCCTACCCACAAGGCAGTGGGGACAATACCCATTTACTGGCGGTGCTTACGCTCACAAGGCGTGATCGAGCTTACTCAGTTTTTGTCGCGTGTAACCAAGACGTTAGTTACTCTCTTATGGTCTGGTGACCTTGCAGTCTCGGTCCGGGACTGTTTATTCAGATCATCCCTTATTCACAGCTAATCCCCGTATCTGGGGGGACTGCGTGTACACCTTTTGGAAGACGCAGTGTCGGCCGTCCTAGGAAATGTGAAGCCGGAACAGGTCGCAAGCCCTACGTCGGCGAGCTGTTATATGGAAAGGGCGGTGGTAAAAATGCTACGAGTAAGCCAAGAATCACGTTCTTGGACCATGCTGCTGGCGAATTGGGCGTGAAAGAGATTTTAAACAGACGGCGATCAACATAACGATAAGGTGACTTCAGGCCCCAATGTCAGCGTCAGGATTGAGATTGTATAAGAGATAGTAAACTGCCTTGACTGATGTTGAAACAGAGTTTATCCTGACTTCTGATTGATATCATTCAAAGTGTGTGCCACAAAAGAAGTGTGGTCGTATATCCTCGACGTGGAACGTAGTCCTAGATTCCTAGAATTATCCGAGGAATAAGAGAAGTATTGACTACTTTGTTTTATGATCTTTATTATATTTGATCCCACTGCTGAGCAAATGACTACCTTTCGTTTCTTCAGCGAGTTCATTCCAGAGTAAACCATCTCTGTACAGTCCTCAAAATGTTAAGAAGACTCCGTATCAGTTTTTTTGTTGTCCTCTTTAAAGTTCGTCACGATGAATAGGCAGAAAAATACGGATAAAGGCGACTTTTGTAAAGTTATAAGTACCTGTTTGTAGGGTAGTGAAAGTTTACTTTTTTTTAGAATTTATTTGCGTGTAAAAATGAGCACTTTTAGAAGAACAGGTTTTCGAGAAAAATGCTTCAGATAAAATTTTCTAATTTAGCAAAATTTGTTACTTTTGTTCTTAAGTGCGTCGCGAAACAAACAAGAAACATGACATGCGAGTGACAAATCCTGTATTTAAAAATAGTTACTTGAAATTTCTTAGGATTGTATAATTGAAATTAGTACTCAGTACAGTGTATTTATATTTGTATTCACTGTATTTGACACACATGTCCCGTATACTTTTTACACGAATTTGCATTGACTGCAGTAAAAATACACAGTTGGCCTTTATCTGTGCGGACATCGCAAAATCCTTCAGAATTAGTAAACAACGAATCCAATTACACATAATTTGCGTTTTAACATAACGTGACAAAGAATATAGGCCTACATCCGGTAAACGTATTGTTGAACAGATGTGAATGGATCCAGTATTATAGAAATAATACAGTGTAAAATTAATTGTTAAGTGTGACTGAATTTTAAATTCTTATTTTGTGGTATGAGATTTACCGCCCCCATTTGGTTTGTCAGACGTCCAGAAAACAATCTGGGACTAAGGCGTTAGATAGAACTGTATGTAGTTTGAAGAAACACCAAGCTTGTTATCTACTCGAAATGTTCGCTATTGTTTTCGGATGCGTAGACTCAGGACACAGCCTGTAGGGGAATTAGAAATCTTACGCAGGGGATCGTGAGACGTTATTGATAGGGCCAAGAGAAACATACGAGTACGCATTTTTTTTCTTAGGGCCTGCGAGTACTGCCGCACTGCATTCGTGAAAATGTGTTTCAAAAATTTTGTTGAATCATATCTCTTGGATATCTCAGGCTTATCGTCTCCACTCCTTGAATCCTTTTCATACTCTGCCTTCTTCTCCGACTTTAAATTTATGAGATGAAACCCTTTGTTTTTGTATTGTGTCTCGTTTCTCTTTGTGGAAAAATGCCTGTACTGAACCTGTGGCGTACGTTTGGTAGATCGCTAAATTATTTTATAACTCGTCATCGTTTCGTTATTCCCTCTATTATTTTATGTTCTATTTGAGAGACTTTTGAAAGTACAAACGTCTACGTATCAAAAAACATAAGAAAACGTTTGTTTTAGTTATCACCCACCATTCTACACTACCAGTTGCACTTGTTTTATCAAGTGATTTGTGAATATTCGTTTTTATTGATGGATACGTGAATATACTTGTAACTGACGAATATACTTTTATTTCTATACGATGTTTCAGATTTTCGCCCCGTTTCTGTCTTGTTCTTCCTTCTTCACTAATGTGGTACTTCCTGAATATTTACATTGTACATTTCTTTATATTCAAGTCTTGAATTATATAAAATCTGTTACTTCTTTTCCAATTCTCAACTTTAATTTTTTTCTTATGTTTGTGCAAGAACAATATATTGATTTCTTTTCCATTCGAGACTCGGGTGAATTTACCTGTTCAAGTACGGTACGTAATGCCTAGCCAACGCCTGTTGTACATGGAAGTCCAAAACATATCCGTTTGTTTGGGTATGTGCGGAAACGAAATGTCTCTTTTTCTCTATAGGCTATGTTTTCATGCACTCGATGTGTCACTGTAAACTTCGTTCGAGTGTGGACAATACGATCGGTGACTGCACAAACATTCAGCCTTTCTCTGACGTACATATTTCGAAGACGATCTTACTTCATATGTCTGCCTGTCGTAGAATTTCTGCCGCCCCAATTCTGTTAAGGCAACTTTTCATCGTCAATCATGTTTCTGACGAATGCAGTGGAGCCGGTACAGGCATGGCTCTGTAGAATTTCAGAAACATTTCTCTTAAAGTTGGCTTTGCAAGACGTTTCTAACGGTGCCAATAAACTATTTGAAATTTGGCAGCTTTATATCTGAATCGGCGAATCACTGTGACATGACGAATATGTGCTGCAGTTAATTATTGCCTTGTACGTTCCGTAGTTGGGATTACAAATGCTAAGCGGGGGATACTTCCAAACAAACAAAGGGGAGCAGGCTCTGAAGCTGTGGTGAAAACTACTGGATCCAGGAGAGGAGTCCTGAGCACAAACGTCAGGTACTGGTACTGGTACTTATATACTGGTACCTTTTCCTGTGAAAATTGTTTGTTTTAGTAATTTGTGGAGGATGAAAACCACCCGTTAAAAGTATAGTTTAAATGTTGTACTGAATTGTTATCAGGCAAAAAAGTATTTGTATATTACTGTACACAGGAGCTTAAAAAATTGCCGTCACGTGTTATTGGTGTGTTTGTTATCAACAGTGTTATGTGTGGTCTAATTAGCGTGTTTATAATTAGCTTACAAAGACCGTCGATATTCGTTTGTAAACAGACTTATAATTCATACTGTGCTTCCGTCGGCGAATCCAATGTTGTATACTGTAGTGTCTTGTAAATTGTTGCCTATCATATTTGTCTCAACAATCATCGACACACTTAAGGTAGCCTATTCTGTAATCAGTCTTAAGCTAGTAGAAACAGTGTCCAATTCACTGTTAGAGATCTACGTCAAGTCGTTCCCGAGTTTTTCAAAGACGTGTGTTGCGAACATAGAGTCATATGGAATTGCGAAATGTTACCCGACCCGGAGTGTTCTTCTACAGTCTCCCATTGGCGTATCGAGTGTTATGAACCCGTGGCTTGTAATTGTCGGGGAGCCGTTCCCCACTCATTGTGCCTGTGAACCGCGCGTCTATTTGACTGCCGAGGTAAAATGTTAAGTTCAGGGCTTGATTTCACGGGGAACGTGCCGGAACGCCGTTCCGGAACCTCTTGGATCCAAAAATAAATTACAGAAAAAATATATGGAAAGAAAAACCTAATTATTACAAAAATTTACTACTTTTTAAATTGTTCCCCTCATCACCCCCACTACAAAACTGAACATTTGTCAAAATGAAACACCAGCACAATCTTTATCGTAACTTAGTATCGTTCAAAAAATGTCCCAATAACCTGTGGAGAATATGAAATAAAAAACTCGCTTCAAAATTAAAACTACATGAAAGGCAACTGATTGGGAGCTTCCGAGAATATATGCATTCCAGAATTTTTCCGGATAGTCTTTCTACCTTTAAATAATATGCTATTGAATCAATAGGAAAATCTTCAAGTGAATGTGAGAGGGCTGATTTCTGGCAATCATACACCATTGGGCACAAAGAGTAAGGAAAGGTCAAGAAACAAACAATATGACGACACAATGATGAAACTATGGAAACTTTTTTAAAAATATCCGAACCACCGAAACCATCACTTAGAGTTTGATCGCGGCTCCGGGATGACGCCATCATTAGTGACAGGTTTTCGATTGTCGTGCGGATAACCTGACGATGAAGCTCTTTAGAAATATCAGTAAACTTTATTACTTTTTTAGATACAAGTTTATACGTATGTTACATATTTTATAAGGCTTTGAAAATGTAGACCTCCTTTGTATAACCTGATACGCTAATATAAAATATAAATGTATTTGTGTCTATACAACTTTTGAATTGATGCGTTCCGGCACCTATAATTTTAGAAATCAACCACTAGTTAAGTTACTTTGTTCACTTCACAAAATGAGAAGACGAACCGGAAAACCAAAAGTATAAAGACAGATGCAAAACATCAGAGGTCGGTCACTAAGTGGATCAAATAAAAAATTTTAACTGGGAATTCGACACGTGTGGCTGCACACATGGCTCAAAACCACATTGTGTGAAAGCATGAAGTATTTCGACTGAGAAGATAAAAAAGGATATTGCTGTTACGGTTCTACGCTATGGTCCCAGAAAAAACAGTAGCCGGTACAGTATACTTACATACTTACAACTGTATTCATTGTATTTGATACACGTGTTCCGTCAAATACACGTGTCCACTTACTTTTTAGTCGCATTTTCATTGCACGGTGTACCGGGCAAAGCCAGAAGGTAAAAGGAAAGTTGGAAGGCAAAACCGAGATGGAGGAACGGGGTGAGTCAGGACATCAGTACTCTTGGAATTGAAAACTGGAAGAATATGGCTATGAACAGAGAAGAATGACGAAATCTTCTGAAGAAGGCCAGGGCCCACAAAGGGCTGTCGAGCCAATGATGATGACGATGATGATAGTGGTGACCCAGATGGCTCGCGCGTGGAATTTCCATTTCAAAGGTCTCGAGACGTCAAGGAAACGATCGCCGTGTCCCCTTTTAGATTTCGGTAAGGGTAACGGTTGAATTTTAGCTTCTAGCCTCAGCTTTCCATCGAGTAAGCCCGGAGCAGAATGGTTACATTCGAGCCATGGAACACGTACCGCAATGGGACACGGCTTAGCGTGATTACCGGCACACGTAAGCGTTGACCAACATTGTATTAAGACTGAAAGTTATCGTCGGATTCGAGGAACGATCTGCGTTGAGAAACCCATATATACGCTGAAACAGACACGCACAGTAAAAATTAAATTTTCCAACGGTTACGTCCGGATTGCCGGAAGTGTGTGTAAATAATCACCGTGCTTGTGGATTTACCATACTGATGTATGCACGGACTGTTTGTGTCGGCAGCAGCCCAGCCGAAGTGCAGTGACGCACTTCTGATCGCGATGAAAAAACAAGCGCAGATTATTCTGTTGCGCATCAGATTTACGCTCTGTGACGTCTGCACTGGTTAATAGACTGGTGATAATGAAGGGACGCCTCGTTTCTGACAGATACCGGCCGTGAACCTCTTTACGCGTATATGTTTACGTCGTTGTTCATAATTTTGTGTTTGCGTTGTCACAAGTAGAGTCAGCGAATCTGTTCGACGTAGAATAATAGATACGCAGATAATAATAGTAATGATAAATTAGTCGCATGATAGTTTGTCTTAAGTAATGACCAATTATAATTTACTTTCCTTTGCAGCTGTGTATCCATTCTTTATGGGCCCCGTAGTTTCCAGTACAGTTTTCACCCCCCCCCATACTTGCTTATTTTTCATCGCCTGCTACTGACTTTCAGTTCTCGTATTTCTCAAATCCTCTTTCATATTTTCTGCAACTAACTTCGTCTGGTTCTACTTTTCTTTTTGTTACCGCCCCGCCACCTTTAAGTCAATGGTGGGTTTTTCGTCCAATATTCTTTTACTTGTCCAATATTTTTTTATTGCATGCGCAATATATAGCCTCTCATGTACGAATGCCAACCTCACCTTCTCGTAGTACAGTCTCGGTTGTATGGTGTACCCTGTTTTAACTGACGAGGAAATGGCGACCGAGTGACTACCGGAATAAGTAGTCTCCCGCTTGCTAGTTCAACAGCTTCGGATGGATGAACTGGCAAGAGGTAGGGCACCTCTTTGTCCTGGGGTTGAGAAATCGGCCTCGAAGGCGGATGAAGTAGTTGCTAGTCAACGACATTGGGATGCAGAAGGCAAGGAGAAACCACTACATTAAAGATCGTGTAGATATCTCTAGTAATATCATCATGGCTATGTTCAAGGCAAAATCATACAGAGCTTCAAGTTCCCCAATCGGATTTCCGTGGGGGGGGGGGGACAGTTTTGAACAGTTATAAAGTAAAAAGAAAATTTAATATAAACACAGACGTGAAAATATGCACTTGGAATGTGAAAACAATGGCCCAAGCTGGGAAAATACATAATGCCATCCAAGAAATGAGAAGAATGAATAGGCTATCACATCTTGGGAATAAGCGAAATGCGATGGCCAGGTTCAAACTATTGTGACATTGATGAACATAGTGTTTACTATTCGGGATCTCATGAGAAATGAACAGAGATTTTACTTATTACAGTCCATACTACAGGGAAAAGTACTTGGAAAGTGAGGAGTTGGGCGATCGAGAATATCATGACTGAGAAATTTAAGGACCTGGTGTGGCATGAATACAACTGACTTATTCCGTACAGCAGTGCTGAAAGTTAAAATATCCTGTATGATATCCAACATCCGAAACGGATAGGAATGATCAGAAGAAGAAGATTCTTTTACACGAACCAGCCATGCGAGTCTTTGAGATTTTGTGAAGGACCTGTTTTTCTTTGTTAGTAAAATTGTACTAGTTACCTATTAACGATTCTTCACCCATCACCCACTTCCCCGGTCCCATTACTTTTGCTTATTAGTTTCGAATGGCTTCAGCAAGTCCGATTTGCTGCCACCAGTCATCATTTTGGATCAGGAAAAGAAAATACTTTTAACTATGTGAATTAAGGATTGTCGCCATCGGTCACATATTAACAGAGTTATGCGCTTGCGTGCGCTGTAGAAACGTCACCTTCTAACATCAAAAGAGTACGGGGCAAAAACTAGAAATCTAGACCATACGCCCACATTGTCCTTAGAATTTTCCATTTACTGTTCCTTTCAAACCAGTGATCGGTATATAGTTCCTTTACATGACTGGACAAAAGTGTGTTCGTAAACTTTCACGTGTTCTGGTTTTCTTTAGTTTCCATATGGCACGATTCGTGTTGTGGCAAGATGAGAGAGTTACTTGCTCCATACTGTCGAAACACCAGTTCTTAACTTGGAAGCAAACTGCGTACCAGACAGAAAACAATTAAGCATAGGATCTTAATAAGAAAGGTCACGTTTGTCATCTGGTCAGCGTTTTGACGATGATGATAAATTGTAAAGCGAATTATGAAGTGACGAAATGGACTAATGACTTTCATTGCCAGTTTTATTAAGAGGCGACAAATTTCTAAGAGGATACACACAAACTTGTTTACGCCGCTACGATAGTATACCCTAATAATTGTGGAGACTACATTGAAAAATATTCTATCACATTGGAGAAACTGATAAAAATTTAAACTTTGAAAACTACTTTGCTGTTTTTCTTTCTCCTTTAATAGTCGAATGGAACTTGTTTTTTGGACCAAAGTAAATAATGAGTTTTAGATTGTTAGGTGTGTGTTATCTACGGTGACCATACGTCCCGGAATAAAGTGAAAGCAAATTATACTTTCTTCAGGAACTGTTTGATGCGGGTTTCATCTTTTGACCATTTGTTCAGGACATGAAAGTATACACACCCTCAAGTTTTAGTATACCAGATCGGTCGGCAACATATTTTTATTAATAAATTTAGTTGGAAAATCGTTTTTTCTGGTTTTCTTAAAATATTTCCGCTGCTAATAATAATCGGATAAAAAAAAGTTTAATTCAAAATGTTCAGGATAAAATTTTAAATAAAACTGAAGTTATAAAAATTATATGCGATAAATTAAATAGTTTTTATGCAAATCGCTTGTAATGTTAGCAAGAGGCGATTTTAATAAATTAATGTTATTTTTAAATTAACGAATATAAATGAATGGAATTGTATACATTTTTATCACTAATGTACCTGAACTTCCATACCAGATTTCAAATCACTTTGTTAATAATTAACGCCAAATATAGCCTCCACTAAACGAATATATATTTTCAACATGGTTTCAAGATATGCCTCATATCTCCCCTCCCCCCAACCTAACCTAACCTACATCCTTTCCTCCCAACCTCAACTGGTGTCATATGTACTGGATCGGAACTGAGAAAATATGGTCACCGTAGTGTTACCTGATGTCATTGTGAGTCATAGGAAAAACGCCAAGATCACAAACTCAACCAGCGCGAGTGTATACCAGCGCGGGAGGGCAAACACATTGCTGTGTTCATATCGTACAGTAAGATTTGTGAATAATTGTAGCAAAATGTTTATCCGGAATTTCGTACATCCGTAGTATTGAGCGTGTGTCTCATTAACACGACGAACTGCGTTTTCTTTCACGGGGGAGGAAAATTCAAACGTTTTCACAAGGAAGAAATGTCAACAGCGGTGGCAGCCGTAGTATTGAAGGCCAAGAATAAAGCAACAGGATCTCCTTGCCAAGAGCAAATTCTGGTTCACCTTGGTGATAACTGGCTTCGACTAACGGACTTCATACGCTCGCGCTCGCGCTCCTGGACACGTTTTACATGGTATTTTAACCTTTATAATTATAATTTCGCTTGCATTGATCGCGGTTGTGTTTTTATTGACAATCTGGAATGTTGTCTAGCTATACAGCGTATGTATAGGCAAAAACCCTTTACCACGTTACCCGTGCGTCTAAAGAACTCGATACTACAGTCGGAGTAAAGCGTCTTTGAGCTTTTTTCGAAAAAGACAAGAGAGAAATGAAATTATCTTTTTCTTCAGAGGTATTACTATTTTCTTCGGGGCAATGTGCCTGTGAAAATTCAGAATGTAAAATTAAAATTATTTTCAGTTATTAAAAAGTATTTTAGAATGTTATAGTAAGTTTCGAGTTAACATAAAAATTATTTTGTGCGGATATTACTTTTAAGAAGTAAACCTTGTTGCGAGTTGAATGTGGCATAATACAGACAAATTGTAATTTTAGAAACGTGTTCGTAATATAGAATTCTTGAAGGGGTGCAAACAACACACACACACACACACACCATGGATATATGCAGACAGGTCAACTACGATGGATTCGGTCACGGTACTCGTAAAGAAGAAAGAGAACACGGAGTCACAAAAACAGTTGACACAGAGTAAATACAGGGTCTCTTTCCGTGCACAGAATAATTGTGTACGATGACTGTAAACGTAGCCTACTGTTCATTAGGACATTTAACACGTTTGTAATTCGAGTGAAAATATTGGTGTGGAGAACCATACATGACTTCGATGTTCTAAGATTTATATTTAAAATCATTTACTTGAATTCGGTTCGATAATTTCTAAAAAATATCCCCCACCCTCAAACTATTTTCACTATATATAGATATTTTTGTTATTATGGTGTAGTCGTTTAATGTAATGTTATTTTCGAGTCACTTTATCTATAAAAATTGGTACTTTATTCTTATAAAGAAACTGAACTACGCAGATAATCATCCTTCTTCCTCAACCGATCTCCACCATTAATGGTATTTATACTTTCATAGAGTAATAGTTTTATCATATGTAACTGTTAAGGTATCTTATCCTTCACAATTAAATACCGTACTTTACTTGCTATCAGCAAAGTAATTTTCAAAAAAATCATCCTCTCCCCCTTCAACTACTATCTCCATTTGTAGATGTCTCATTTACCATTTTACAGTTGATTAATATGACCTTATTTTCGTATGGTATTTATAAGAAACGATTCATTCGTGTGGCACGCCTAACTTTCATAGTCACAAAAGTGGCTCATGGAGTAAAATGTTTGCTACCATTGGTATAAAATTATGTTTCAGGGAGTATGGCTTGATTTGGAACTTGCTTGTTTTAATCCAAATAGATACTTATTGTTTCAGTCCAAACAGCTTGTTAGTTGTTATAGATTCTTTGTGTTTGACCTTTATATAATAAAACTTTATGGTGATTGTGTGGATTGATCATGATTTGTGTTCTTTGTAATTATAATTTTCTTTCCTATTACATATCATTTATTAACCTACGCTTTACTTCCATTCATAAGGGATTTTTTTTAACTATTACATTATAAAACACCAAGATCCAAGAACAAGAACATTGTAGGCTACATTATATTACTAGAACAAGATCCATTTACGCCATTAATTGTTTATTGTCGACAAACTAACTATGTCCATTAGTCACGAACACAGTTCAAAGCTGTTGGTGGATTTTATGTCTTTGTAGTTTGGAAACTGCTGCGTTATTTTATTTATTTATTTTTCTTTTACGTAATGTATAAAAACGTATCGTCTTATGTGCCCACAAATGTTAAATCCTAATTGGGAAAAATCAGTGAAACGTATCGTGTAAATTCGTAGGTCTACTAAACGGTTCGACAGCTTACTTTCTGTTGTAGTCGATTAGATTCTTGGTCATTATGTTTGATGCTGTTGCCGAGATTGAAACGTCGGAATGCGTAGTGACAGTGCACCTGTAGAAGCGATACCGTACAAGTACTTAGCGGCTACACTCGGATTTTCTACTTTCACTTAATTTAGGAATTAGTATAGCGTGGCTCTCCGACAGGTGATGTCTTATAGAGTAATTTACGCCTTCCGCAATCTCATCACGTGGTGGCAGCCTGATCCTTTGTCCCTCCTGCCTTCCTGTAACTGCCGTAGCGACACACAAGGTGGATGGTCGTTTAAGGATGTTACAGCCTTGCACAATCCGTTCTCATACGAAACCGTCGTGCCCTGGCAACGCCACCGGACTCTGACGCCAGTTTTAAGTACAAGACGCCACGGCACGGCAGAGGTGTTGAAGCGGCTCGCAAGCCGTCTTTCATCTAGTTGTGTCGTGATTGCGTGCATGCCAGAATTTGTCCAGATTTCGAACAGCTATAAATTATATTCGAGTTCGTGACTGCGGCCCAAATAGCCAGTGTTCAGGCTGCGAACAACGAACTACTCGGCATCTGGGAAGTAGGCGAGTGAATGTCCGTAAATTGGTTAAAAACCAACACGTGGAAGCTGTTACAAAGCTGGCAGTACGCAGAAGTAAAACGTAGAGCGAGCGTTTTCTTTACATAAAATACAGTTCCTTCACTGTGGATCTGAAGTAGAACACTTGTTTGCACGTAGTGGTGATATCACATTCCCCCCACGGAAGTCAATGATAAACAAAATACCGGTATACATGAGTTCCCATGAAGTCGCCAACCCTTGTGATTTAGTTTTTCTCACATAGTTGCAGCGTTCGTTTATAAGTGACGTTTAATGAGACAGGGAAAGCTTGTGCTTTATATGATGAATATTGCTATCGTAAACAAACAAGAAGCAGTGACGTGGATTTGTAAGAAGCAAAGATCCGGGAAGTGCACCGGCAAATTAGTTAGCCAGAACGATGAGTAGACAACACGACAGAACACCAGTGTATACCCTAGCAGTTAACGCCTTGCACGTTAGAAAAGCAATTTGCAAGAGCGAAGAGTCCAGCTCGTGACGTTGTCAGTACCTGAGGACCACAGGTATTTAAGCATTATTAATTATGTAAGTGAAAAATGTAGGAAGTCACCGAGTACTTATCGCCTATTGTGAAGCATGGTTTTGCAAACCTTGTGACATTTTTCACGAAAATAATCGAGGGGCACGCAGTGCAGGCTGGCGCTGAAATGTCACTTTCCAACTTTCATTTAATTAAATTGCGCTTTAGAATTAGGTTTTCATTAACTTATTTGATACAGTATTTAATATGAAGTACTTTCGACTGAATCATGAACAGGTAATTGTTCTTGACTTGTTCGCGAACTGGAACATTTGGTGGCAGCTATCGAAAAAATCAGATTCTCTCTTCAGGTAGTCGACTGTACGCAATGAGGACGACATATTTACTCTTCCAAAGTCGTCACTTATGGCTGAAGGTTGGCACCTTACGAATGAGTGCAATTTGTAATGTTCCGCCATTGAGTATCACATTGTGAAAAGTTTATGAAATTTGATATACTTTGTTGAAAAAGGACACACTTGACTATGTCACCTTCGTTTTCTTATTTTGTGTCTGTCTTCTTCTCTTGGGTGCTTACTGTCTCAGTATCTTGTCGTGGATTGATATATCCGTCAAAGATTTTGATTTTCTAATAACTAACAGCATGCGATTCGTAATCAGTAACGTAGAATTCTCTTAATGCTGAGTCGGGAACACCCTGTTGAATGCTTAACATCCGGGGGTAGCAGATAAAAGTTTTATATCCTCCTGAAAGCTACATGTTTCCCCGAAAATTATAGTGAAAGAAGCACCGAACTAAATCTTATCCAAAACAAAAGCGTCAGCTTAGAAAAATAATTCGAGTGCCGCCACGTGTGTCGTAGTAGTTTGTTTATTAACATGTGATGTTCATATCAGCGCATGCGTTGATCACTAAAAGAAAGGCGGGACCGTGTTAATTGCATTCGAGATCACAGCTTTTCCTCGTCGCGTTCTCGGTAAACACACGAGTTGTGTGTTATCCGCAGTTGGATGCGTTTCGCAGAACTGGCACGCGGTTTCGGGGAACTGTGCGTTCCTAGTAGTTATCCTTATTGTCATTTCACGGGAATCGGACGCACACCATGGAAAAACTACTTGGTAATAAAAAATACATTATTACTACAGTGTACCAGTTTGGCATAGCACTCTCTTGCAGTCATATGATCGCAGCATGTACGTGAACCCTCGTCAACCCTTCCGTTTACAATTTGTTTCTGTTTCCCGGCCAGAGTGGAAAGTGCATTCATTTTACGTGAAAACGTAGTTATCAGGTGTACTCTACATCAAGCGGTGTAGATACGTTTTTCATTAGGCTGTAGTCAGTGGCGTACGCAGGTGGGGCTCAAGCCCCCACCCCCACCGCAAAAATGTAATATAGTATGTTAACACGTTCACATTACGAATATCCGGCAGTTTTGCCGTCCGGCGACCTAATGACTCGCCGGACTGCCACTACAATCTTCCGGTCGCCGGACGGAGAAAAAGCCAGTAGTTCGCTCAGTAGCTTACTGCGCACCATTGACGCTTTCACATTATCCGGCAGTCTACCGGACAGTTCGTCAGGCGATCTAGACAGTGTAGGCGACATCATTTATAATCAAAACAGACATTCTACCGCCCTTATCAAACCGTGGGAGGAATTTAAGCTTTTACTGTCCTGTAAAAAAAATCTGTTATCTGTTCAGATAAAAATTTACATTGAAAGTTGAATGTTTGAAAAACATACTGTTCCATGATGTTATTGGAAATAGTTAAACACTGATTTTTTATGTAGGCTCTAATATACGACACACTGAGGTGTTTCTCTCTCTCCCTCTCGGTCTCTCTCTCTTTCTCTCTCCCTCTCTCTCCCATTTAACAAAGAGAAGAAGATGGACGGTGAGGATAGGGTGAAACAGTTTCTTTCTAGGCATTCCGATTTAAGTACGCGGAAACCTGAGGCAACATCTGGGGCCCGAGCAATGGGATTTAATCGACCAAGTGTTGACAATTTTTTTGGTTTGCTTAGCATAAATTTACACTTGATCGTATTTTTAACTGCGACGAAACCGGTATCTCTGTCAATCCTAAAGGACACACAAAAATAATTGCACCAAGAGGAAAACGTCAAGTGGTTGTTTTAACTTTTTATGTTTGGTGTATCATTTTTGGTAAAACAATAAATTGAAGATTGTGTATACAAATGTTCACCAATTTCTTGCCTTAAATTAATTTTTTACAACCACTTATGTATTAGGGTGTCCGTTCTGCCCCGGGTTCCCCTAATTAGGTTATTTTATGAATATTATATTCACTTACCGGCGTGATAAAAGTAGCATTTCTATGGGCTGGATACAGTCCCTCAGTTTTGTGTTTTGTCGCTGCAAATGAACCTTGAGAAGACCATGGAGTTCATCGAATGTTGTCGTCGACATACGAAAATAATTAAAAAACTTATCTTCGTCTTGCCTGAGTTCTTGAAAGAGAAGTGTAAAGGCTCCTACTTCATCCCTTCTCATCAACAGAGGATGCACCCATAACTGCCTATTTCGCCTTTTTTTTCGCCTGTGCATTAAACTTAGCACAACACATATTTTCTGACTTCTGTCCATGGCGGCAGAACGTAAACTGAGGCAACGTCCGGCGAAATAGCCGGATGAATGTTGTGTAGTGTGAAGAGCACACACAAGTTACCTCCGTCCGGCAATACTGCCGTCAGCTTTCCGGACGGCAAAAAAACCGGGTAGTGTGAAAGAGGCCTAAGGTTGAGCCCCCCCAGGTTGATTTCTGCGTACGCCACTGGCTGTAGTGCTATTCATCTTTGTATCTCATATCAACGTATGTAGTTTCCACTGTAATTGCTGCAACGAGGACCTTATTATGAAAACTTTGTTAAACTCCAAAGTTAAACCTTTGCCAGCTGAATTTCAAAGGATTCGCCGCAATAATGTTTAACTGTTTTCATACTACGAAAAAAACTTGCGATTTTATGCCATTTGTCTTCGTGAAGACTTAGCACGTTTTCCACACATTTTGGGTGTGGATTTACTATAACTTGTGTAACAGAGCCAGGATAAATTCTCTAGTTTGAACGTTTTCAGTTACCGACTCCCTAGTCGCTAGCATTGGACGAAGCATTTAAGTGACTTCTTTCCTCGTCCATTTACAGGTCCTATTTTTAGCTAGTGGATTACGGATTGAAAATAATAGAAACGCGGAGAGCCTCATTCAGTAATTAACAGTAAGTTTTGAAATAACAGAGACTGTTAATAATAACACATAAAATATAAATAAAATCTGTTGAACAGTTTGAGGGTTCAGGACTTCTCAAATTTAAATGTTCAATAACTATGAAGAAGGCAGTTTTTGCCCACTTTGGATATTCAAGTCGGTATAGGATATTTTTTACTTTACACCGTTTTGTACGAAAGAAGAGAAGAACGACGCCAACGTAGAAAGACCTTGAAAAATCATCTGCTTGTGACATGTAAATCGATAAGTTTACATTGGTACAGCTGATTGTTTCAGTGTATAATTACATCTGTTGATGTACACTCTATCAGCTGGCGGTGTGCGTGTTAGGGAAAACGCTTCTTTTTCTCATTCCTTCCTCTTCGTGAAAAGGTCACTCGTAGACAAAACAAAACTTCAAGAACAGGCTGCCGTGTTTACGCGGATTCATAGACAAGGTTACGAGTTTTTCAAGAGGTTTTTGTAATTCTGTGAATTTTTCTTGCAAATAATCTTGGAGTAATACGGTAATGTTTGAATAATGGTAAATAATATGACGTAATGTTGACTGGGCTAATTACGCTTTCTGGTTTATGCATTTGTCGAGTTCATTTGTTACGTTAATAATTAATTAATGACAGTTGATTCTTAAAATGCTGTACATTTCTGGTACTAGAAAGTGATCGCTGTACGCGCATCTTCAGATCTGCATTTTATGAACGTCTCAGAAATATTTTTATAAGGTTAAATAATGTAGTGAATAACAAAAGCCTATTTTAAAAATGATTTAAAATGTATGTTTTAAAAAATAGATTTATTTTAGCTAATTAAAATATAAATGAAAAGAGGATGTCCTCGAAAGTCGTGGCGTGAGGGAATTAAGACTACTGTTAAGAAATAGCGATATGGAGCAATGTCTCACTACCGAGAGCCATGGCACCTGAGTGACAGACACTCTGTGTAGTTATTGAACCACAGTACATAATTTACTCAAATATCCGTTTAAAGAATGGCAGGAAATTATTTGCAATAAAATAACTACGCATTTATTTGCGATACAACGTTTACTAACCTCTCATCCGATTTTTAACAAAGTGGAAATTAAAAATCTTAAAGAACAACGTGTTTGTGTTAAATTTTGTTTCAAAGTAACAAAACGTTTGCAGAAAAAACTTCAGTAAACATATGGGAAGAGTGTACGAATTGAACGCACTACTGTGAATGGTTCAGTCGTATTAAAACGGGTAAAATTCCATCGACGAATATCCCAGACCAGGAGACTTTCCACGTAAACACACGTAGCATCGATGCAGGTCGTACTATGATTCGTGAAGATCGCCGTTGAACTGTCTTAGAGATTGCTGAGAAAGTGGTAATCAGCAGAAGATAATGCCACGCAATTTTAACAGAAAACTTACCGTGCTTCGCATCTCCGCAAAAATCGTGCCTCGTTTGTTCAGAGAGAAAACAGTATTACCGTCAGTCGAGAACCGCTTGACCGTGCCAGAGCCGATGACAACTTCTTGAAAAACATCATAACTGGAGATGAGATATGAGATTAAGGGTATAATGTCGAAACCAAGGCGTAATCGTCTCAGTGGGTGGTGAAAGCATAACACCGGTCAAACATGAAGCTTTTTTTTTATGGTCAGGCAGTAAACAAGGAGTGTTCCACGTGGAAGTTTTAAGGGTTTTAGAAGGGGGGGGGGGGTGCTGTACACAGATAGGGGCCTGAGCTGTGGGAGAACCAGAGCTGGATGTTGCACCACGACAACGCGCCACCTCACACGTCGTCCTTTACCTGTAATTATCTGGCAAAACACGAGGCAATCCTGCCCCCCACCCACCGTGCCCAGCAGACTTAGTGAGATGGCTGAAAACATATATTGATGGGCCCTAATGAACTAAAAGAACAGCCTTCGTGGGTACGGTTGATTCGAATCGTTTAATTGAAAACGATTCGGAGGAGCGAGAAGTATTTTCCTTCAAGGAGAGTATCAATGAAGAAATGTTGTCGAAACTACTAAACAAAACGTCATTCAAACCGTTGCGTTTTCAAGCAGGCGCTCGTAAATATCCGTACGTCCTTGAGCTTCCCCGTATCGTTGGCGGCTTGTGAATCCCCGTATTTGTTTCGCTAAAGTGTGAACGTACAGATGTTCCGTCGTTGAAACATTTCGTATAGAAAATACGAAATAAAATCTTCCGGTCAATGGTGTTTTTTCGTACACGGCAAGCGCTTTGCAATTTATTCTGTTTTTTTTTTATTCTCCGCATGTGACCTTCATGCGTTCGATGCCGCCGACATTAATGAAATTAAAACGGATCAGACGTTGACGTATAACCTTTATTATTTAATAAACAGCGCTATACTACTACACAGCGCCAAAACGTCTGACGCAGACTTCAGTCTTATTTTCTATCCGTCTGAAGTTCTTTGAAGGAGATCTGCCCACCGAGAACCTCATTGTTAACTGAATGTTCAAATGTGCGCCTGCTTATGGGCTTTCTGCCTCCCCATGTTCCTCAAAGGGACAGAATAATTTTTTTCTTCCTCGCCCCAACAATTACACAGGAAGTTAATGATTGTTATTATAAATGGGTACACATCACACTATATCATATTAAAAAATGTGGAAACTTTACCTAGGACCGGTACGTATTTATTCGTTAACTATTTAAATGAAGTTATCTAAGTTCTAAGTTTCTGTTTGTAACTGTAGGATTGAAAGTGAATATCCAAGCAATTGCCACTACCACTACTTGTGTCAATTTTTGAGATGAAAAATGGTCTGTTTGCATAACAGTTTTTTATAATTATAGTTAATATTACCTCGTGTATCCGGGTACACTGGTGCTCCTCCTTGCAACTTCACTGTTTTTAACAACTACGGGTTTCGGGACCCATGGTCCCATCATCAGGTTGGTAAAACGAAAATCACTCACATGGAGTACGTCAACTTAATGAAATACAAATAAAAACTTTCACTCGCACATCATTCCAGAACATAAAGTCATAGTACCGCGTGTATACAATTACACCACTACACGATGCGCATCGTATCGGACCTCGCGAGCGACTAACCGTTACGCGTCGCACTATCTCTACCTCTATCTATGTGTTGTTCCAACACGCGTATGGCCGTGTCATACAGTCCGTTGGACTTAAAGGAAAGCTTGTCGTTCAAGAGCTGATTACCTTGGGTTTTTGAGGCGTTATAAATTTCAAATTCTTCTAGCGCGTCCATAATCCTGCCCTTTTTACAGAAATGTAACGGCTTGAAGCTACTTTGAAAACTGGAGTAATTATGGTTCTGGTTGACTATATGCAAGGCAAAGTTTGATTTTATCTTCTGGATATCACCTCTAGGGAGATGTTCTCTGTACCTATCCAGAAATTTCCTGCCCGTTTGTCCAACATAAAAATTGTTGCAGTCCTCGCATTCTATTTTATAAATACCAGAACAGTTTTCTACTAGTCTGTTGGTCACTGGTCTCAAGGCGTTCAAAATACAATTACTCGTTTTGAAAGAAACTGCGAAACCGTATTTTTTAAAAACGTTCTTAATAGTATTAGGCAAAAGATTCGTAAATTCCGTTGGTATATATTTAGTGTCACTTTTGTGTGTTTTGCTTATGCTTCTATTTTTATATATGTTCCTCTTCTGCCTCGCTACTATTTTGTCGATAACTGTACTACTGTAACCGTTGGCCACCGCGATATATTTTATCGTATTAAGCTCATCGATGTAGTCTTCTGCCTCTAACGGAATTTTTAGTAATCTGTTAACCAACGAGTTGAATGATGCCATTTTTTGTGCAAATGGATGAAATGAAGAAGCGTGAATAGTAATATCTGTGGCGGTTGGTTTCCTATAGATGTTGAACCTAATTAAATTATTTATTTTCCGCACAGTTATGTCCAGAAAATTTAGGCTACTGTTATTTTCCATCTCCAACGTGAACTTTATTTTTGGGTGTATACTATTTATGTATTTACTCAAGGTTTCTATTTGTCTATGCGTGCCATTAATAACAAGGAATGTGTCATCCACATACCGAGTATATGAGATGATATTTTTGTAAAGCTTGTTTTTATGCGATAATATGTGTTCATTTTCAAAATGGTTAAGATAAAGATCGGCCAAGAAACCACTGAGTGGCGATCCCATTGCGAGGCCGTCGTCCTGTGCAAAAATTCGGTTATCAAAAGTGAAATAATTCTGGCCTAATATTATTCTTAGCAACGCGATAAGTTCATGGATTTTTTGCTGATCTAAAGTGCCTGAATCCTCCAAGTTTTTCTGTAAAATATCAATCGTTTGGGCACAGGGACATTAGTGTAAAGGTTCGTAACGTCAAAGGACACTAACTTATATTGTGGTAATACTACTATCGATTTCACTCTGTCCACAAACTCAATACTATATCTGACGCTGTGGTTAATGTCTATTTTAATATTACTTTTCAAGATCTGTAAAAGTTTCTTACCTACCTTATACCTAGGTGCTGTGGTAAAATTAACCACAGGACGTATGGGCATATTCTCCTTGTGTATTTTTGGGAGGCCGTTAAGTGCGGGAGCTTGGGCGTGTATTGGTTTTAGCAGACGCATAGTGCGTGTATCAAATAGGCATGTGGATCTATTAATACAGTTGTTGATAGTGTGCACGAGAGTTGTAATAATTATAATGCCTCACGTACGTAGAAAAGTGACGAAATCAAATGCAGCTGGTTTTGAGTTAATACCATTGGCCTTATAACGTACGAACCTTACGACCCATTCTGTATTAAATATTTTGAAAACAAAGTAAACAAAAAAAAACTATATTTACCGACCTACTTTAACCGTACTGTTTACTGTTCTCATTTTTTCATTTTGTCATCTCACGAATATTATATCATTATGTAGGATATAAACATTTTACGTCAACCGTCCCAAAAAAAGTTGAGTAGACTATTGTTTTTTTCGTTTTTTTTTTTTGTCATGTGTTATAGTATCGCGCTATAGATTCTTGTCGATCGTTTCAAAGCTTTCACTTTTCGACCGCTTTTATCCTTCATTTGTAATTTTACGATGAAATACAAGTGTTCATCCTTCGCAGGATACTTTTTTTTTTAAATACGTCTTAACGTTTACCAATACAATAAACATTTACCAGTTAACTCGCCCTGTGTGGCAAAGGTGCTTGGGTCGTATTTATATGTCTCGGAATTATTTTCGCTGTTTCAGGAGTTACAAAATCGGTGAACTCTTACTTAACGATCAGGTGAATTCTTCGTAGATAACTACTGTAAAACATACAAGATAAGGCGAAGTGTTAACATGATAGTCAGTAGGGGCGTAATAGTACGTAAGCTACGGTATGGGTGTTGTAATTGAACAATGTAAATACAGTTATTTAGGCAAGGTGTGGCATGAAGGATTAATTTACAAATTAAAAATAAAATGTTACCTACACAATATGTAGAAATCCGTACCTCGTACATATCTAATAGATTGTTTAGAGTTAAACAAGAAGAAGCGTATTCAGACCTAAAAGACATACAGGCGGGAGAACAGACAGTGTTCTTGGGCCTGCCTTGTATTTATTATTTACCAGTGACATACCGAACTTAGAACAAGCAAAATTGGCAACTTTTGCTGATGATACAGCTTTGCTTACAACAGGGCAAGATGAGGTTATTTCAACCCGATTATTGCAGAAAGCTAGCAATACCATATATGAGTGGACCAAAAAAATGGAAAATTAAACTTAACGAAACCAAGTCGGCACACATTAATTTCACCAATAGAAGATTGAATAATCTTCCATCATTGGTCATAAATGGAACGGTAGCTCCTTATGAAAACAAATCCAAATACCTGGGTATGACACTGGATACCAAACTGAGATGGAAAGAGCATGTAAAAAAGAAAAAGAGGAACGTAACATAAAATTCCGACAATGTAAATGGCTCATAGGAAAACATTCCTACCTGTCTTTATACAGTAAAATTCGTATCTATAATCAGATAATTAAACCCACCTGGCTGTATGGAATTCAACTCTGGGGGTGCGCGAAAGATAGTAACATCAGGATAATACAAACATTTCAAAACAAAGTTTTGCGGGCCATGGTACGTTAGAAACGCCGATATCCACAGAGATCTAGGTATTCCAACAATTAAAGAAGAGATTAAAAGGTTCTGCATTTTCACCTCCATGAAAATGCAGAAGTTCTTCAACTGCTGGACAGTCAACACGTGTTCCGGAGACTGAAGGAACAAAGCCATTTGAACTTGTGTAGTGTTTTGTATTACAAAAGCAGAGCATTGTGCGCAGGTGAGAGTGTTAGTTAAGGACACCAGAACTAACTAAAGGATGTCATTGGACTTAATTTGGCTGATATGTATTTAGTATTAAGAGGTATTAGAGATAAGTTGATGATTGGTCGTACAGACCAGTTTTAACATGTTAAATTCGATAAAAAAAACGTTATTTAAGGGTCCTCTCCTGGTCGGGGCTCTGTTTGACACATTTTCTCACGAATATTTTCTACCTAAAAACTGTATTCATGAAAATGGTCATATAACAAAAATGACATGCAGATTCCAAACAGGTCTATAATTGATGTCAGGCCCTGGCGTTGAGAACCAGTGACTTACATGTATGGTATAAGTATGTATAAGTAACCTTATAGCAGGGTTTCAACTGTATAAATCCAACGGTTAATATTCCCAACAGTAGTGTTAACACTAAATACTCGCATACCAGCGCGCGCGCGCGCGCACACACACACACACACACACACACACACATCCGTATGTGTTTAAGCACGCCTCTTATAATTGCGTAAAAGGCTACTCATAGTTAATTAGGCAAGCTCCATCATTATACAGCATGTTAACATAAATTATTTAGATAACATAATTAGGTAAGCGCACCGCGTGTGACGTATAATTTCTAGTGTTACGAACTTATTAAATATAATATTAGTTATCTATTTACAATAGATGTGGTAAGTAGGTAAACTGTAAGCCTTGAAAATAACCCTACTTCACGTTTGTACAACTGAGTCACATTGATACCATGCTTTTAAACCAAATTATACAGTATATTACAATACTCTGTCTAATGATAGAGTTAGTATATTTTTTTGGTGAAGTAGCCCACAAATCCTGCATACTTAATAGGGGTGTACACTTGGGGCTGTTTTGTTTCAAATGCTTTAAAATTCTTATTTACTAGGTGTGTTATTATTCTTGTTTTTAATTTTCAGTGTGTAGTTTTATCGTTTAATCGTTACGATCACCTCATTAAAAAGAAAGGATATGGAAATTGAAAACTACCATCTATTAACTTGTCTCATTCGTCGTTATTCTTATTCTCTACATTCTCTTGTTATCGTGGACAAGTGTCTACAGATTTTTACCAACATATTTCTTTCCATGAAGGTTGGCAAAAGTTCGTGAATTCGTTGCGATAAAATTTTTACGTACGTTAATGCAGTATGTCTCTGTGATTTTCTTCAATGATGTATCCTTAAAGTATATGTGGCTGGCGGGTTCAGAGCTGCCGTCGTCGTATAGCTGACATCACTTGCATCGTAGTATCACTGATATCTCCTGATGATCTTTGGGGGGAAAAAATAATCCGGTCTGATCTTGCGTATGTTCCTCAGTAACTCAGTAATTTTCTCTCAAAAGTATCACAGACAGCGTCGTGTGCTGTACGTTGTCACAATGACAAGATTCACGAGCTGTGGGCCAAAATGTTGAGTATTTTCCGCTTAATTTTTAAACGTACCGTTTTTAGCATTTCCAAGAGTAGGCATAATTGACAAAGTTAAGAGTTGTCGTACCGTTCTTCCACAACTAGCATTGCGGAATCGTCAATATTATTAATAATAATTGTAGGGTTAAGATCGGGAAGATAACTTCGAAGGGGAAAAATAACAAAACATTTTCGAATAACATCCGGTACACATGGTTCCAGCTGACAAAACCAGTCGGAACTAAGACAACCGTAGTAGTCTGAAAACACAGACGTTCGCAGATTGTTTCCCGATGAGTTTCAGACGTAAATTGGCGAGTTTCGGCAATGTTTGTTGTCGAGGAATGCTCGGAACGATGACCTGTTGTTTTTGTTTTGACCTTTCCCGACGATTGTTTGTGTTGTACCAGGAACTACTAGTCCGGGTCAGGGGCGGATTTAACATTTTGCCGCCCGTAGGCAGTATAAATTTGCCCCCTCCCAGAAATCTCTGTTGGGGGGGGGCATCATTATATTCCCTCTTTGGTTTTACAGTCCGCACTAGTGTTCTGTTTAAATCCAAACTTTGCTACATAATCGCGTGTGCTCTCGTTCATTTGCCAATTAACAGGATCAGAATCTAAGACCTTCCCTACCTGATTTGATGACATTTCATCATGATTTTTGACGTGAACTGGCTCTTCGTTCTTCAAAAATGAAGGTTCCTCCACAACGGACCTCTCTGGCCGAACTGTGTGAACAGTATCTTCACCTTCACTGCTATCACAGTTATTGTCGGCATCACTAGAATGCCTCGATTCCTTAAATATTAGCTTGCCTCGGTATCTGGAACCAACCTACAATTCGGTATTACATCGACAGATCTACATTTCTCACTTTGATCTGGATTTCCAACATCTAAAATCTCTCGGATGATCAACGCCAAATATTTCAACGGTTGAAAACATAAACATTCGCCCGTATTACTTTTGGGTGAAAAACGATAACTGCGTTATAGTTACAAATTAAGTGAAGATAATTTTTATATTCGTGTGTGCTTAATTCAACTGGCTTTTATACTTGTAAATTTGTTTGATCTAAAAATATCATTTCTTAACTCAAATTTTGCCGCTCCCCAAAATTTGCCGCCCCAGGCAAGTGCCTAGTCTGCCTGTGCGTAAATCCGCCCCTGGTCCGGGTTGTAACAAACAATACGCACAATATTCGGTTGCCAAGATTGTAACGTCTCCCTTGTTAAGACATTACAAAAGTCGGGAACCAGTTCAATTTGTTACCTGTTAATTAAACTAGCTGCCGTTGTTAGTAAACCTTACTTACTAACAAATTATAACACATTATTATTTAGGAATTAGTCAAGGATTGCATAAATTTATTCACTCGCTGGGTGTTAGCAAAAACATCTCTTTATTATTATATTTATATCTCATAGTTTACTTTACTCTAAAAAAAAATACTCTAATAAATTCTGCATTTAATATTTTGAAAAATTTATCTTCTCTTATTCTTTTTATCTCAAAAGCATTCAGCTAGATATTGTTTTAAGTACCACGGATCCGGGTCTCAGCTTTGTTATGTTTTAATTTATCACAACTTTAACCAAATTATTTGAAGAATAATTTTGGGTGTAAATTTTAGAATTACCTTACATCTAAACATCGTAATGTTATTACTACTTCATTACAGAGATTACAAATATATATATTAATCTTTAAATTGTCAAAAGCTCTTTACTGTTCTTTTGTTACTTCTCTTGTTGAAACAAATTTTTACAAATGTTATGGTTTGATATCACCTGAATATAACATGAGTTTGCTGTGGGGTCCGTGATGGTCATCTCCAGTCGTCTTCTAGGGTGTGATACACTGTTCCTCTTGATGCTCCATTAGGTTGATTGTTAACGAAAGGTAGTCTCGTTCTAGACGATTCGATTTTGGTACTAGAAGTTCATACGGTTGTTGTTTGTGTTCTTCTTCTGGAGTCGGTTGTTCACATTTTACATTTTAATTACAGTTCTTATTTTAGCAGCACTAAAATCTGGTAAGGATCATATCTTACCACTTACAGTTTGTTAAGAGATGTGTCGGCTTTTTTTACGCACTACATTATATATATATATATATATATTTTTTTTTTTATTATTATTATAATTATTTCCACGCTACATTGGGTCAAATCGAAATCACTACAAACTTGATTGAATAGTTTTTAACGGTATACACCTACGTGTATATTGACAACACAGTAGCGACATCCTTACATGTCGAAGTTTCTCCGGCGAATGTGGGCATTGTTTAGCGGCGAGGGGTCTGTAAGCTGGCGCGGATTTACGCGCTGAGAAAATAGTTCGTTCTTTTAAGTAGTATTAATTATTCATTAATTAAATCGTAATACTTTATGTTACTTTTTAGTTATGAATTAGGAATTTCTTTATTTATTTAGTACGTCTTTTATTTAATTAACGGAATTATTATTTTTAGCTAAATAACACCATGTTTTGCGTGTTGGTACGGGACAATTTGCACGTTGATGCAGGAATCTAGGTACAGGTAAGGGGTGGATAATACTCTTACTTGTTATAAAAGCAAAAATTTCATTTGTGCTATTTAAACATTTTTTTAAATCGTCACATCCTCCTGCACCTAACGATGAAGACGGGGTGGTGGGGTAATAACAGAAAATCTAATAAACACAATTACATTTGGGCACAGAACTTCATACTGAAATTTCTCTCTCTCAAATTATTTCTATCCATCAATTGATT
This sequence comes from Magicicada septendecula, assembly GCA_034769895.1. Taxonomy (NCBI): domain Eukaryota; kingdom Metazoa; phylum Arthropoda; class Insecta; order Hemiptera; family Cicadidae; genus Magicicada; species Magicicada septendecula. The sequence goes on along the minus strand of CM068375.1, from coordinate 120,227,932 downwards.
ATCTTACAACTTATACAAATATTTAAATTCTAATACATCTACTACACATAAAATACACAAAAAACATAAATCTACCTTATTTTTAAGTCTTACATCTACTACCGGTTTTTTTTCTGATTTCATCACTCGTTTTACGGAGTTACACTCATGAGTAGGTTCCTAATAATAATCACGTATTGTAATAACAATCGAATTACTTTTAGTTTACTGCGCTAGGGGTTAGTTTTTTTCTTTCTCGTCAGCTGACTTCTCATTCTTTATATCATTCTCGCAGGACATTAGCTAAGGTTGATCAGGCCTCGCTAGTATTCGTACGAGGGGTTTGAGTTTATACTCGCTTACGATATAGGTATAGGATGTTGCAAAATCTTATCGTATTCCTGTATAAGTATATACAACATATTTTATTCTCAATACTTAAGTAGCATTCTCGGTTTACTATATTTCTCGTAGTCGTGCTTCTTTATTTTGACATGAAAATAATTTTTTTATTTGAGACAGATGGCTTCTGCGAACGTAATTTTCTGTATTGGGTTCATACAGTGCTACAGTAACGGGGGTGATGAACTTATGAATTTTGTAGGGGCCACACCATCGGTATGATAGTTTGGAAGTGGTCCTATCAACGGCTTTACTCATAGGATGAGTTTTATACATTACTAAATCACCTACTTTATACTCTATTTCCCTATTATTCTGCTCATGATATTTCCTCGATTTTTGTAAATTCGCTCTCAAATTTGCACGAGCTTCGTTCCATATTTTTCTTACGTTATTCGCATTTATGTCGCGGGGCAATAACTCATGGATTTTCCACTTCGTGGTTAAAGGATGGTTGGGTTTATACTTGTACAGTAAATCAAATGGTGTTGATTTATTTCCTTCATGATACGCTGAGTTGAAAGCAAATTGTATCCATGATACATTTTGATCCCAGGTTGTCTGGTCTTTAGCATGATAAGATATTAAGGCTGATTTTAAGTTACGCAAGTATCTTTCTGCTAGGTTTCCTTGCGGTCTGTACTCGGTCACTGTAATATGATTTATCCCTAATTTAAAACACATGTCATTAAATTCTTTCGATTTAAACTGAGGTCCATTGTCAGATATTAGGTGTAAGGATGTACCATAATCTTTAAATAGTCTTTCTTGTAGAATTTTTATTGTCGTAGATGCTAAGGCACGTCTCATAGGATACATCCATACGAATTTACTGAAGGAGTCCACACAAATTAATAGCATAGTATTTCCGGATTTAGAACGGGGATAAGGTCCAGAATAGTCTATGTATATCTTCGAGAAGGGAGTTGTGGGTATTTCTGAGATTAATTTTCCGACTTGACTGATTCTTGCTGGCTTGCTCAGGGCACAGATTTCGCATTCTTTCACAAACTTTGTTATTTCATTGTTCATGTTTTCCCAATGGTATTCCTTGCGAATACGATGTATAGTTTTCCTAATTCCCATATGAGCTCCAGTGGTCGATGAATCGTAGTATTCCATTAGCATAGGTTTGATTATTTCTGGGGCGATTATTCTCAGTAATTTTCCGTTTGCCTTTTTAAAACAAAGTACTCGTTTACTCAAGGTATATTTGTCAGAATAATTTCCTTTCTCTATTTGTTCTATTATTTTGCACAATTTCGGATCTTGTTGTTGGTGATATGCTATATCCTTAAATGCAAGGGGAAAGTTAGTAATTAGCGTATTAACGGTAGTGGTTTCAACATTGTCTTCGCCAGATCTAGTATTGGGTAGTTGGAACATGCGGGATAGAGTATCGGCTACTACATTTTGAGTACCACGAATATGTTGTACTTTGAACTTGTAGCAATTTAATCTTAACACCCATCTTCCGATACGACCTTACTGTTTTGGGTGGTTCAATAACCACGACAAAGCTTGATTGTCGGCTCCTAGTAGAAATTCCTTATGTTCCAAAAATGGTTTGAATTTTCAAAGGCGAATACTACGGCTAAACATTCAAGTTCGTAGGCTGAGAACTTCCTTTCTTGCTCGGTCAATGTACGGGAAGCATAGCTGATCGGGAGTCTAGTATTATCGATTTCCTGGTATATTACGGCTCCTAATGCTACACCCGAACTGTCGGTCTGTACAACAAATGGTTTACTGAAATCTGCTAACTGCAATACCGGTGGGGATATTATGCTTTCTTTAAGTGTTTCAAACGCGTCTTGGTGTCGAGTAGTCCACTCGAATTTCGTTCCTTTCTTTCTTAATGCATTCAATGGGGCTGCTATATCCGCTAGGTGGGGTATGTACTTGTGAAAATAATTAATCATACCTAAAAATCGAGCTATACCTTTGGCGTCTCTCGGCGGTAAGAATTCTCGGATTGCGCGTGTACGTTCGGGATCGATGCTAACCTTACCTTTGGCAGATACTATGTGACCTAAGAAGGAGAATTGTTTTACTGCGAAGTTAACTTTACTTGGGTTTACCGTTAGTCCAGCTTTCTTTAACCTGGATAATACTTCACGCAAGTGATCAATATGTTGATCCATTGACTTACTATATACTACTATATCGTCAAGATAGTGATATACAAATTTAAATTTAACGTCATGAAAAATTTTTTCTAACAGTCTGCTACATACTGAACTTCTTTGTGATATACCGAATGGTACTCTAGTAAATCGATATAGATTAAATGGGACAGCAAAAGCAGTTAGATGTTTTGATTCCTCAGCTAGTGGGATTTGGTGGAATGCTTGGTTGAGATCCATTATGGTGAAGATTTTCGCTTTTGTAAAATAGTGAAACGCGCTGTGAATGTCGGGCAGGGGTATCGATTCAAATTCTATACTCTTATTTAGCTGTCTATAATCCACGACTAGTCTGTTTGTCAGTTCCTTTTGGTACTAGGAATGCAGGTGATGAGTATGGAGAAGTTGACGGTTCTATGACGTGTTGCTCAATGAGTTTGTTAATGTGGTTTCTCATTATTTCCATCTTGGGCGGCGATAACTTGTATGGGTGAAGGCGTATTACCTTGTTGTCACTAAGATTTATTTTATATTCGATTAAGTGGGTTAATCCTAACTTGGGTGTGAGTACAGTAGAAAATTCCCTTATTAACTTTTGAATTCTTTGTCGCTCATTTCCTTTTAAATGACTCAGACTAGATTCTTGATGCTCTGATTGAATAGTTGAGGTTTCACATTTAGCGTCGTTACTTAACTCGGAGTCGAACTGATATTTTCGAGTACGATCAAATCTGAAGAAATATTGTTTTGCATATATATCAAGGATTAAGCCAGTTTTACTTATGAAATCAGCGCCTAATATTAAGTTTTGTCCTAACACTTCAGTTACTAGTAGGGTTGGTATACTTCAGTTACCAAGTAAAATTCTTTATTTTTAATTTCACCGTAATACTGCGCAATATATTTAGGTTTTGTTTATTTGCGGTGGCACACTTTATGTTCACGTTTTGGCTACGTTTAATCAGATTATGATTAGCTAATACGGTGGCTAACTGTTGACTAATTATACTACGGGTAGATCCGGAATCAATTAAACCAAGGATATTCGTTGCTCCAAGGTCTATCTGTACGTAGGGTAGTTGGCAGATACTTGTTTTGCATGCACCAATAGAGTTGCACTTCTCAATAAATCTTGTTAAGTAAGGGTCTATGCGTTTAGTTCTATTTATTTTTACTCTATGATTATTATTGTTTTTACCTTTCCTTCTGGTGCTGCGGAAGACGTAGGATTTTTGTTCTTCCAGCTTCACATGTTTTTTGACTGGTCGCTTTTCTGTTGGTAGCGCTTTTGTTTACAATTCTTGCTAATGTGTCCGGCCCTTCCACTGTTATAACATCTTCTTTCCTCATTGACTTCGCTCGCATGTAGTTGGGGTTTTGATCTAGAGTATGAAATATGGGGGTAGCTTTGGGTTTTAGATGTACTTACGAATCGCTTATCGCGGTAGGTTCGGGTATCGCTTCCAATTGGTAGAGGTTGGAATGAATCTCTGCGTTGAGTCTGGGACATAGAAACGCGTCTGTTCTGGTCAGAATACCAGACGTTGGACGAATGTATACAACATAGTTCTAGTTCGGTGAAAGTGGTTGGTCTCTTCATGAGTGCTAGGCGAGATCGCTCCTCGGGAGATAGTCCTACTAAGATAGTGTCTACTAACTGTTGTTCACTCCATTTAACTTGTAGCAATAAAGCAGATTCCCTTATTTCAGATATATAATGAGCTAATCTCTCGTATGCTCCTTGTACACGAAGTACTAGGTTTCGCTTCAATTCTTCGTAGATACCGGTGGGAATGAAATGTCTTATTAGGGTGGTATGAAGTTCTTCTACAGGGTGATTATACCTTAGGGATTCTAACACACGATCTTTTAAAGGAGATCTACATTTAGGTAAAATTACTTGTAAAATCTGGTCATCTCTTAGTTGTCGCAGATCCTTTAATTGTAAAAGATGCTTGAGAAAATCTAGGAGCTTTGTAATATTCAGCCCATCAGTGCTTGGTATGTCAGACAAAATACGTTCTACAGGGTGGGTTATTTTTCCATAAAGCTCGGTAGTTAGATTTAATTGAGTCGTCATTCTAGGTTTTTCCGCAGATTGATTCGTCAGCAAGTGAGGAGGTAAATCGTTGGTACGAGTCATATTCTCTAGTTCATTAGGAAGTAACGTAACGTTTACGGGTTGGATATTTACTTGTCTCTCAGTTAACCGTTCTTTAAATGGATCTATATTGGATTCCTGCAGAAACTGAAATTTTACAGTACCGGTTTGCTGTTCTTGAGTAGGAGATTGGGTAGGGGAAATATTTAGTTTCGTCATTGCTTCTTCAATCTCTTCTAATCTAAACGATTCGGACCTTCGACGTAATTCGCGCATTATCTCGGGTAATTGTTGTAATGCTTCCTCCGCGAATTTTTGCGCATCCGGTGGGGTAACTTTATCACCGGGCCAATTCAACAAATTGGTGATGCGGCGGGTCAGATGTTCGATTCTTTGGGTGGTGCATAAAATTACTGCGGGGGATTTTTCATCACGCAGGGTTTGTGCGATCGAAGTGAGTTCTGTATACTTGTGATAGCATGTTTCCTTTTCACTTTCAAAATCTAAGACACTTAAACGATTTAACAATGAGGGTTTGTCCGGTTTATTTTCACGTAACGTTTTGCGAAGTTCCGCGACAGTTACATTTGAGTATGGAAGACCACGCAACAATGCTTCATAGCTTAATTCGTCCTTCAACAACAAGTCGGGGTTAAATTGAGCCATTTTTGTTAATAATGACCTTTAAATAAACGAAGTATTACGTACGACAAATCTTATGTTATCTACTTTAAACACTTATAAAGCTTGAATTCATTTAAACACACACATATATCTCTTATTACACATAGCATCTTATACTAATTAATCAAATTAAACTTATCTCACAACAATTCAATTTTCTGTACTGTCATATATAATCAGTCAAAACAAAACGCTAATATCATTTTATAGTAGAGAGAAGTTTCACATACGAAGAGTTCATTGCTTTAACAATAGCACAAAGGGTCAGCTGTTTTGGGGAGTCTTATTGTTTGCATAGGGAGGTTTCACAAAGTAGGGTGATTCAGACACTCCTAAACACGATTCTTTCCTGTTCTGAATTGTCTGTTATGTGTGCTAGGGGAGTTTTGTATGGGATGCTCTATACGTACATAGGGTAGAGTTTACATTTCTCGACACGCATTTAACATGAAACAGCTTGTCAATACCGACAGGTTTAAAATGGAATATTTACCAGCGATGACTTGTTTATCACGGCAATGTCCCAATACTAATATTATTATATCTTAATTAAAACTTTACTCATTTATTTGTTCCCGATTTCAGAGTGAATAAATTTATATTCGACAAAGTTACTGTTAATGAATTATAACAATGTACACAATTTTTACACAGAAGAGCAGAGTGGCGCAATTTTGTAACGTCTCCCTTGTTAAGACATTACAAAAGTCGGGAACCAGTTCAATTTGTTACCTGTTAATTAAACTAGCTGCCGTTGTTAGTAAACCTTACTTACTAACAAATTATAACACATTATTATTTAGGAATTAGTCAAGGATTGCATAAATTTATTCACTCGCTGGGTGTTAGCAAAAACATCTCTTTATTATTATATTTATATCTCATAGTTTACTTTACTCTAAAAAAAAATACTCTAATAAATTCTGCATTTAATATTTTGAAAAATTTATCTTCTCTTATTCTTTTTATCTCAAAAGCATTCAGCTAGATATTGTTTTAAGTACCACGGATCCGGGTCTCAACTTTGTTATGTTTTAATTTATCACAACTTTAACCAAATTATTTGAAGAATAATTTTGGGTGTAAATTTTAGAATTACCTTACATCTAAACATCGTAATGTTATTACTACTTCATTACAGAGATTACAAATATATATATTAATCTTTAAATTGTCAAAAGCTCTTTACTGTTCTTTTGTTACTTCTCTTGTTGAAACAAATTTTTACAAATGTTATGGTTTGATATCACCTGAATATAACATGAGTTTGCTGTGGGGTCCGTGATGGTCATCTCCAGTCGTCTTCTAGGGTGTGATACACTGTTCCTCTTGATGCTCCATTAGGTTGATTGTTAACGAAATGTAGTCTCGTTCTAGACGATTCGATTTTGGTACTAGAAGTTCATACGGTTGTTGTTTGTGTTCTTCTTCTGGAGTCGGTTGTTCACATTTTACATTTTAATTACAGTTCTTATTTTAGCAGCACTAAAATCTGGTAAGGATCATATCTTACCACTTACAGTTTGTTAAGAGATGTGTCGGCTTTTTTTACGCACTACATTATATATATATATATTTTTTTTTATTATTATTATAATTATTTCCACGCTACATTGGGTCAAATCGAAATCACTACAAACTTGATTGAATAGTTTTTAACGGTATACACCTACGTGTATATTGACAACACAGTAGCGACATCCTTACATGTCGAAGTTTCTCCGGCGAATGTGGGCATTGTTTAGCGGCGAGGGGTCTGTAAGCTGGCGCGGATTTACGCGCTGAGAAAATAGTTCGTTCTTTTAAGTAGTATTAATTATTCATTAATTAAATCGTAATACTTTATGTTACTTTTTAGTTATGAATTAGGAATTTATTTATTTAGTACGTCTTTTATGTAATTAACGGAATTATTATTTTTAGCTAAATAACACCGTGTTTTGCGTGTTGGTACGGGACAATTTGCACGTTGATGGAGGAATCTAGGCACAGGTAAGGGGTGGATAATACTCTTACTTGTTATAAAAGCAAAAATTTCATTTGTGCTATTTAAACATTTTTTTAAATCATCACAAGATGTATGTTTGCTCACAACGAGTGTGCCGTAACTTTCGATAATTGTTCAACAGTGTTGTGGTTTCAACAGTTGCATGCTACTTCTGTTCAATAAAACTGTTTGCAACTGGAAATAGTCGTGGTGTAGTGGGTGGGTGTGGTGTTGGCTCGTTACACCGCGCGTTTTGGATTTTATTCCTGCCTCAGGAAAATTTCAATCTGGCCGTAGTAATTCATTACTCGCAGAATTATTTCCAACGATTAACGGTCGAAAGCCTTTGATGTAAAATAGTTTTCTTAGAACTGTGACACTGCCTCTGTGCACCTGTCAGATTGTCCTTTAGTAAAATGACATCGTCACATTCAGTCCACGTGGACGTGGTGTTGTTTGATGCAGAGTTTGAATTTTACAAAATGATAATATTGGAGTCCGAGTGGATAGGTTCAAATATGTATGAGCGTATAAGGGAAAGATGGATTAAGAGAGACAGGCCACAATAAATTTCCGATGTTAAGAGAACACCAGATTCTGAACGATTTCTGAACAGAAATTTCTGAACGCCAGAGAACAGTAGTGTAGAGGATTGTGAGAACAGGATTTAAGTAGTTTGGACACCTTTGGAGAACCCCATTTGACCGGTGGCCGAAAAGAGTTTTTCTATTGAAAACTTGAGGAAAAAGAAGATAGGAAGACGTTCATGGAACGAACGTATCAAACGCGTAATGGAAGGTCGTGAATTGCAAGTAGGGCATGCTTTGGAGAAGATAAAAGCCCGAGTATACGCCGACAGCATGCATAGTGCGTGTGCTCGTTATATATTTCATTCAAACTATATTAAATATTCCATTTTTTCGTTATATTTTTTTTCCGTTAACTGGGCTCAGTTCAGTTCAGTTTTTTTTTCATTTGTGTCGTAATAATTAGTTTTGCTTGTTCTGAATAGAAAACTTCGGAAATCGGTTATTAAATTTATTTCAAGTCTGGATTATCAGCAGTTAACACTCGCCATAGCTGTTTTCTATTTTTTCAGATTTCAAAGTTGGATTCAAAATGATGTAACCTTTTTGGAAAAAAAAACATTTTTGGTTCTACGTAATTAAAATTTTAAATTTGTTCTCTTTAAAATTACTATTGCATGCTACAATATTTCTATTTTTGAAATTGTTGAAAGAATCTTGAAAAACTCGTCTGTACCCGTCTGCGTAAAACATCTCAGGGCTGAAGATATTAAAAACTTTCGTTTTTGAGTACAACGGCGGTTTGTTATTCTTCATAATGTTGCGCCTCTCTCCAAAGGCAGTCCTTCCTGATCTTATTTTATGTAACGTTGCATCCCAAATATTTTATTTTATTCGCAAGTCGTTCTAACACGGTGTACCGCTCGGTAAAGCGCAGGCTGGCGGTGGCAGACAACCAAGCCCCCCACGTCACTTACGTGTTGTCCCCGCCTGACCAGTTGACCTATTACAAGATCTGCACATTCGATTACTGGTTTCTCTGGCGTAATAATGAAAATAAATTTCTTTATGATAATTTTGTATGACATATTCGAAAGTACGGTTGTGCGTTGCATGCATTAAAACGCCTGATTGTAACGTTTTTGAAATTGTTTTCATTCATTTGGATACAATGCTTCCTGCTTCTGTTGTGTTTGTCCGCTGAGCAGAAAACAGTATAGTGCCTGTTTATACGAAGGATTATTAAAGGGCTTCGGTTAACATTAGGTAGTTGCTGCAGTCCGGTTAATACAGGTTTGAATAATGGATGACATACCGTCTGTTGTATTATTATGGAACCACAAACGTGTAGATTTTTGTCACTGTTCGTCCATATAAACAGTGATGTTATTCGTTAAACGTTCTTGGTTTTCGTTGATCAAAAGCAGTGTCGTTTTTGAGTGTACTGTTTTTTTACACAGGTTAGTTCATTTGTTCTGCAATGTAGCTTCCTCGCTGGTTCGACTGACCCATCCCTTTTTTGTGCAGTTGTCTCCTCCCACAATTGTTGCATATTATGAATTTATAATATGGATTTACTAAAGTATTTACGTATAGTAGTTTACGCAAAACAAATATATTTTTCCGTGGTTAACCATAAATTGCCAATGGTTTAATACTCTTATTTCTTATAATAGTGAGTGAAAGATCACTCAGTTAGTGGCCTTAACTGAAAAAAGCCACAGACTACCTGTTAGTGCCCCATTGTTTTCCATTACCATTGCTTTGTCGGTCGCCTCAAGCTTCTACAGCCATCCGACTTTTAAATACGGATTTTCGAAAGTAATCTGGCGCTGCTTATTCGGGGTCCAGGTGACCAATCCAGATTATGTGCTGTTACTTTACCGTTTACACTAAACTTATTCAATCGGTGCCCACTTGTACTGGAGGAAACTCGTTCTCACTTCCACAGCATGTGTACGAACCTCGTGCCATTCAGTAATCTTCAGTAGTATTACTGAGTGCTCTACAACTGTATTATTATAAAATTTGTCTCAGTACATGGACAGGGTTTTTATTTGTTGGTAACTATTTATCAAACCTCCTCGTTTACAATCGTATTTACTCAGCTTCATTGATCACCTCCGTATGTACTCAAAGGAAGAATAACACCCAAGATAATCACAATTATACGCTTGTTTAATTACTATAAAATAGGTTAATTACCTTGTGTCGCGTTTCTCTGAATCCTAATTACGGGATTACTCGAGTTTCGACACCAATGGTGTCATCATCAGATCCAATATGATTAAGGTTAAAACTTCATTTATCGATGTATATTCATCTCGTCAAATAATAAAAAAACAACACATACATTGCACACAAATAATAAATAATTAACACATATTAAAGCGAAATAACAACGAATGAAAAATAACATGCGGCCGTCACGAACCTGTACAGGACGCTCCCACGGTAAAACTAATCAATACCGGCTTGACCTTCGTTCAATTTTATCGATATCGGTATTGATTAGTTTTACCGTGGGAGCGTTCCTGTACAGGTTCGTGACGGCCGCATGTTATTTTTCATTCGTTGTTATTTCGTTTTAATATGTGTTAATTATTTATTATTTGTGTGCAATGTATGTGTGGTTTTTTTATTATTTGACGAGATGAATATACATCGATAAATGAAGTTTTTACCTTAATCATATTGGATCTGATGATGACACCATTGGTGTCGAAACTCGAGTAATCCCGTAATTAGGATTCAGAGAAACGCGACACAAGGTAATTAACCTATTTTATAGTCTCAACCGTTTCTGGAGGCAAATAAAATGTTTAAATTGTTTAATTAGTCGTGTTTTTACAATTTCCGTTCCGATGGAATCCTGTCTCCAAAGGTACGTCTAGGTGTAAAAGCGTGGGCCGAAACGTGTCCCCTTTTAATAGTTAGAGAGCCTTACAAGATGGTGTTGCCTTTTATAAGAGAGGTAAGTACGCTTAAGTTACACCGTGTTTACCTTGGGACGGCGGCGGCCACAGTGGCGCCATGCGAAGTTCGAAAATCAAAGACCACTGGGCAAACTAAAGTCGAAGTAAATATATGATGAATTATTTTGTCAAGATATCAACGTTTTGCACGCATACGCTTTCGATTGTTATATAAACAGTAAAAGACATTCCCACACCGTTAGTTCTAAGTAAACCACCGTATGAGAGAAACAACTTACTGTTCCGAAGTCAGAATTTCTCCTGCCCAGTATAACGGACGTCAGTTGAATCGCCTTCAGATGTATGAGGTTTTCACTGTAAACAACGTTCATTTTACTGAATGCGTAGAAGCCAAGCCTTCCCCCAGATCGATAGGTCACAGTAGCGGTGCGCAGACCAGCCAGTCGGGTGCGAGACGGATTATCTGAGGGATTACACACATCTGTTAGGAGCGGAGACAGGTTCATTCGATTGTAGAAGTGATTAAAGAAAAAGACTAATGAAAAAAACACTGTCGGCGTGGGATGAATTTCCCATAAAGTCGGGATACAATCTGGTCTCAGTACCTCCACAATCGAAGGTTTTTTTTACGCAATTGCTTTTTTTCTGTTTTCACCTTCTTTTAGGTTTTATATACGCCATACAGTGTTGCAAAATGTGCAACCATGGGAATAAAATTAAATTACAGTTATTGGTTATTATAAAATCATCGTCATGTAAGCATTTGGTTTGACTGGATTTGTCTGTCCTCGCAGTCTAATAACACTATCTCTGTTGTCGACGTTCGATTCGATTCACTGCAGTGGTTTCCGTGCATTCAGTATCTTTAGAAATCTGTTATTATTTTTGATTTATTGTACTCGGTGCACCCGGTAAAAGAAGAAGACGCCTGGGAAGAAGAATTAAACTACAGACATACACCCGGATGCTTCAGAATTTATTTCATCAATTTAACTAATGATAATGTGATGTATTTATAATAAACACACACGTATTGTTTACTAATGGTACCTATAATCTCAATTTTCATTGTAGTGTTCATCGTTCATACTGTACCGTACATATGATTTGCAATAAAGTCAAGCGTTTATTGCAAATCATATGTATGATACCTTTAGGCTATGAACAATGAACACACTACAATAGAAAATTCGTCAGTTTGTTACCGACCATGAAAACCAGAAAACGAGACGTATTCTGGTGTGTGTTGCACCGGGTCCACTCGTTATGTAACCGGCGGCCGTAAGAAACAAACACAAAAAACGTTAACACCCATACACGCCACAGATAATATTGTCCGTAAAGATTAAGGACAGTGAAGGTCGCTAAAGACGGAAAGCGTTTTAACATACAACAGGGAATGATTATGAAATTGTAAAGTGAATGTTACATGTAATGAAAGCAACGAGACAATAGGTTTCCACCGTCGTCGACGCAGTGGTTAAAGAATTATCTAAGAAAGAATATTTCCTGAAGTTTCACTACTTCAGAAGGCCGAATGAGCGCTATCGAGGATTAACGATATTTGTAGATCGGACGAAGATACCAACATTGACATCCGTTCTGAGGATGAGGTAATAATCGAAAGTGCTTGTGGATTGCAAATTTTCTTTCTTGGATAACTTTATTTTTTTTAACTTTTGGTTTGTTCTACGTCACTTAGTGACGTATTATTTCCCCACGGCGCCTACTGCATGAACTTCCTGCAATTTCTTCCTTGTATCGTCTTAATGGATCACCGTTGTCGTTCTCTCCCTCGCGCCCACTTTTGCTCTTCCATCCTCTGGCCATTCCACCCTCCCAATTTTTCCCTGGTCTGTTCGTTTCCCTTCCAATTTCCCATTCAGAATTTTTTGTTCAGGTTTTCGTAATAATCCCTTTTGATTACCTTGCGTGCCTTTCCCGTTGTAGTTATATTTTTATATATCCCTTTAAAATCGGTGTACTCTCCACAGTTCATATGTCAATGCCTCTTATTCTTCTGTCACTTTTTCTTATTGGTCCCACTACACGTCTAACAATTCGTGTCTGACCACTCAACCGTTTTCATTGGCACAGTTCTGTCTTGTCTTGGCTACGTTTATTTCACTACTAATTTTATTTTTCTCGTTACCGGCTGGCACGAATTAAGCAACAGATCCAAAACTGCCTTCGTAATCCTTCACAGCTGCAAGCGAACCATCTGTTTGATCAGAATCTCGCCATTTTTAGGTCAGTCCGAGCCCCTACATAATATAACTATTTTGTTCACTTAAAAAGATAATTTAACATACTTCGTATTTTTTTCATTTTCCGTAAATCTTCAGCAGCATTACGATCACGTGATCCCAATTTTCCACTTATTTTATGGTAGGCCTACTAGTTGTAGCAAAGTAGTAGGAAAAAATCCCTGGAAACTTTATGAACAGAATGGTAAAGAAAGGAAAGACTATTAACAGTGATTTATTCTTAATACAAAAATTAAGTAACAGGTTTTTACTAATCATAATTAAATGCTATCAATGAATCCGGTAAATCACGTCACCCATAAAAATCATAAAGTAACATAAAATTTGTACAGTTGTTTATTAATTCACAGTGTCACAGTCATTTACAATTTATAATAAATTGTGACATTACCAGAAATTGCATAATATTTTAAATGAACGCAGATAATATTTAGACTTGTTATTTCGGCTGTCGTACGGAACAGTGGTATTAATAATTGAATCCAGAGAAATCGCTATTTAGAACTTTTATGACAGTTTAAATAAGCAAAACAGCAGTAAAGATTCGTATGCAAAGAATTCCCGAAGCTTAGGGGAGGACGGGGTAATTCCACGCACCTAAGGGTTTTATTTTTTTGTGCTATAACTGTTCACTAAAAGTCATAATAAAAACATATAAACAAGAGAACAACATATAAATAGTTAATAAAAAATTACGTTTTAATATTTTCACCAGTGATTAAAAGTTTATTACAAATTTATAAAATTGCTGCAATGCGTGGTATTTCCCTCCCCTAGTGGGTAATGATACGCATGGCATGGGGTAATAATACGCACGTTAGAAGAACTCAAAACATAGCTTTATTGATAAAAAAATATGTACTTTACATAATAAATTGACATTTTTCTACATATTTGGTAATAGATCATGTATTTAAATTTAGGCCTAAGGTTTAAAGTAAATCTACATTTAAAAAAATTCTATAGTGATATTTAGTTAAGTAACGGACACGTCATGGACAACGAAATCCAAGAATTTAACTCAGCAAGACGAGCCACAGTCCAACCGTAACCTCTGATGAAGCCTTCAATAGGTGAAAGCCGGTTTAGGCTGTAAGGTAAAACTTTACGTTTTTACTTATAAAAAACTTAGTGTTCCGAGTCGTCAATACTATAGTGATATTTAGTTAAGTAACGGACACGTCATGGACAACGAAATCCAAGAATTAAAAAATTCATTATTTATAAAGGATAAAAATATGCATAGTATTTACTTATCAGCACAGAGCCTATCATAAATTCTACATGAAATCTAGGTTAAAAATTGTCTTGTTCAAATTAATTATCAAGTTGTATGAATTTTATGGTTTAGACAAAAGGTGAATCAAAGAAACAATAAATATAAACAAAAAAAAAAAGAAAAAATTAACAAAAATGAAACTAACACATGAACCAAACATAGCATGTCATATAAAAGAAACTAACAAACAATGACATCAAATTGTCTATTTATTCAATTATGTCTTATTAGACATCCTTTCTTTGCGTAAACAGTGGTCACAGGTGTAATTTTCAGCTGTATCCCAGCCACTGCAATCTTCATGTGACCGTAAACTGCACACAACACATCTAAACCACATTTCTCCATCCCGGCCGAACTCCCCACATACAAGACGCACATCTTCAACACGTTCTGGGTTAATATCGTCTAGCTCATCGTCGTCACACAAATCTTTAACGTCCACAACTTCAGAGCATTCACTGTTGTCACTATTCTCATAAACTCGCCTTTTTCTCTGTTTACATTTACCTGTATTTGTGAGAAACAATTTTTTAATGACACAAGTCTTTTTTGGCATCTTTTTCCCTAATTTATTCAAGGTTGAAATCCTACTTTCTTTTTTTATTTTGGCAGCGATGAGTTTATCTTTTTCAGGTGTAGCTGTTAAAATTGTAGTGCATTGTTTTCGGTTACTAACTTTCATTCTTTTAGGCTGAGGCTTAGGTAAAGGAGAAATATCAGTCACTTTAACTGGTTTTGTGCAGTTTTTTTGGACACGTAATGGCACATTGCTTGTTGATGAACCAGCAATCTGATCATTCTCCCGTATTAATTTCCTATGTTGATGGGAATCACTTTTGTTGCTGTTCTCCGCTTGATCCATTTCTAATTCTTCTAGTTCAGTGGGCAGAAATTGCTTTGCTGGTGCAAAATCTTGTTCACCAAACTTATCTGGGTTGTAGGGCTGTATACCCGCAGCCCTAAACCCTGAAATTGCATTATCTAATGTTGCTACCTTTTTGAACAGCTCGGCTAAATCATAGGGTGTAATCCTCTCCATTACATGTGCTCTCAAGTAGAGTTCACACTCTCTGTTAAACGCAGCTTTTAACGGTCCAAAAAATGTCAAGTCCAAGGGCTGCAATCGATGGGAAGTATGCGGCGGTATGGTTACCATGACAATGCCATGTTTTCGACAATACTCAAAGATTTCTATCGAGATATGGCTGCTATGGTTATCCAAAATTAATAAGATCGGATCTTGTGAGCTAGGCTTTGTGTAGTTAGCTAAGTGCTTGAGCCATTCGAGGAAAAGTTCCTCGTTGCTCCACCCATTCTTGGAACAACCATAAACAGCACCAATTGGACCTCCTTTTTTTAACTGATCTGACATTCTCTGTCGAGGGTAGATCACCATCGGAGGGATATAGTGACCAACAGCACTAAAAGCGCATATTATTGTAATATTTTTTCCACGCTCCCACGAAACCGTAGCTCCAATCTGTTTAACTCCTTTCGGTCCTAAAATCTTGCCTGGCTTGTGTACCGTTGTGATACCCGATTCATCTACATTATAAATGCGATTTTCAGTAAAGTTATATTTTTTCAGAAGGGAATTCAGATTTTCAAAGTATTTTTTAACGTCCTCCTCATTAAAAGCTGTTATCCGGTTTATGCTAGTTGGTTCCGGTTCTCGCAGACTAGTTCCCTGATGTCTCTTCTTAAACGAAGTTAGCCAATCCCTACCAGCCATTTTAGCTTCATTATCGAAATTGTGAACTACACCATTAGCGTTTGCGTACTCAAAAGCTAGTCTTCTAACCTGGCGCCCATTCAACCCATGGAAAAGTAAAGCTAATTTTATTAATATGGTTGCCAACTCTTTTTCTTGCACTTCATTGAAAACTGTCTTTCTTCCGAGTCTCGGGGGTCCCACCTGCCCACTCTTAATTTTTGTTCTCAGGGTAGCTTCATGGATTCCAAATGCTCGACTGACTTCTCTAATTTTCCTTCCTGATTTTATCGCAGCTATCGCCTGCTTTAGTGTTTCTTCTGTCCATTTTCCTTTTTCGGTTTGTCTTCAATATTTTCGTGGCATCTACAAAAAAAAAAGAGTTTCTAGTAATATTGTAGGCCTATAGACAACTTTAAATTAAAAGAATTTTACAACAAACAACGCGAAGGGGAATACCACGCATAGTAGGGTAATACCACGCATTATGGCGAGCTGCGTACAATTACCCCCCCCCCCCCCCAACGCCATTCAAACATTTTAGTAACACATCGTTAAAACTACTTGTCGAAATCTAACGAAAACTATGTCACATTATTGGTCAATACCTCACTAGTCACAATATACACAATAAGTATAATTATTACTGATTATAGCATAACGTACCTTTAAAGAAGACAGTAGAAAAGTTACATCAAAAACATAGAATAAACAATAACGCACGCACTGACCACAAACAACTATAGGAATGGTTGCCGTTGACGTAGTTCCACAGAAGTCCGTAAGAGGAATGCAGCAGCACCTGTCAGTGACATCTCTGGCTTATTTTGACGACGTAACAGAACTGCGTGCCATTACCCACAGCGTGGAATTACCCCTCCCTCCCCTACGATTGTCCAACGTCCAATAAATTAACCTAACCTAATTACAGACGTCCGCACATAACAGTTCAAGAATTCCGTAAGCTTACGATTGTCCAATGTCCGATAATTAACCTAACCTAATTGCAGACGTCCGCACATAACAGTTCAAGAATTCCCCAAGCTTGCGATTGTCCAATGTCCGATAAATTAACCTAACCTAATTACAGACGTCCGCACATAACAGTTCAACAATTATCACGTTACATTAAACGCACACTGGATCGCAGTCTCAAAAACTGACTCGCCGGCCGTTTCTGAACCCTGTTCTTATACCTCGCCGCGGTTGAGATGAACCTGCCGATTTCCGGATGATGAATCGAGAATCGTCGCGTAGTTGAAGGATCCCAGAAAACAATGTTAGAATTCGTCCACGTCGTTGCTGTCCATGGATATACGCAAAACGAATGGCGCACACACCACGCAGGACGCCTATCTCGTTAGGCATTAGGCCTACAGTAATAAGTCGGACTCAAAAGTGCCCTGATGTGGGGATATGTTGCTCAACTCTTGATTCTCTCGTTTCTTCCACTATTCCTGATCTTTCTTTCCACTAGTTTATAACCATTTCTTTAGCGTTTGCGCAGATTGATGTTCATTAACATTTATTAACATTGTTTTCTCTTGTTTCCTGTCACATTTGGATGGAAAACTGTGTATCCTATTATTGATCATAACTTCCTATTATTCTCGTACGTTGAGTTCCTGATTACTACGTATTGGTTCTAGAATTATGCGACAACTAAACCATCTGAATTTTGTTTGTCAAGTAGCCGTTCTTCTAGGGAGAAAGTTGAGAAGAAACATGGATTAATGACGATAACGACGGTAATAAGATGGAACACGGTGTTCAATATGCAGGTTTGATGGCAACCAATCTATATTACGGAGGATATCGTGCTCTGTTATGTAGCGCTTTTTTTAACTGTATGAAATAAATTGTGCGTAATTTAGATGAACGTGCCATTTTAATTTCGTAGTACGAGTGCCAATAATCGTGTGATTTTTTGAGGTGAGAACTTCATATACAGCACTAAGGTGCTCGACTCAATCCCGTACAGTCACGCTCCTAGGGCAGTAAACCGATTCAGTGTGTGACGGAATAGATTAAAAGAAAAACCAGTTTTGCCAGGTCACTCAAACCTCTTTTACCCTACAAGGCTACCCAATATTTGTCCGCTCCCACAAACGTGTGCTTAAAGCAAATCATCATATGTTTGATTTAAAGAATGTGAGCATGTTCTAAATGTTTGAGTACTCTTACAAGAATAACGTAATCGTTACAAACAATTTTATTTATGATAAATGAAAATGTACTCACATGCTGATCGATCGAGCTGTTTCTTGTACTTAGTTCAGTATTAGCCTAATATAGATACTCCAGTTGTTTAATTCATAAAACAATTTAAAATCAGTGACACTTATTTTTTCATTGTAATATTTATAGTTTCGTCTCAATGAGAATGTTTGGGTACAAGTTTGAAATGTCGAAAGAGTATTGTTTTCTATCTTTCGTTACTTTGTACGTTTTTTAGTGATCCACGAGTTCGTTTTTCGTTTTTATATTGTATTTGGCTGGAAGTTCTTTTATTTCAAGATTTGATTGTGTAATTTAGTTATATTATAATTTGTAAGAAACTGAATTATTGTACGGCGTACATTAATTATAATATAAATATATAATAATTGTCACATTCTTCTTTTCAATTAAATATTGCTTAAGTCATATTGTTTCTTGAAAATTTATTTTTCAACATAATGTTTGTATATGTATGTATACTGAAAATAACACGACTTTTGATTCTGTTTACGTTCATTGTAAATATCGATTTCTTATATTAAAACACATAAACACTGCAATGCCCACGTCTCATTTAATTATCTATTCACTGTTATTTGAATCTTAATTCTTTATAGCAAAATCTCTCCTACTCCAAATACGTACGAGCAACCTTTTTACACATTGAATCAGTTCACTCGACACTCAAGTTCTCACTTCTGGCGTGTGTCCCATGACGCGCGCAATTTTTTTCTGATGTTGAAGATTATACTTTAATTTACCGTGCTGTGAGAATCGAACGAAACAAAGTCTGCTGGTTTTGAACTGCGAGAAAACTCGGCTACTCTACATATTTGGAGCATTCTTTATATGAGGAGAATACGCTAGAATGCTATCACGCTCGCCTGTAAGTTGCTTAAAATGGTTATTCCCCGTCAATAAGAAAAACTTATTTCGCAGTTAAGATTATATCTGTATGTTAACATTAGTAAACCCATTCCCGTATGTTCCAGGAAAAGTGGGAACGCATTTGTTTTCATTTCTAACTTTGTACTTTTAAATTTTTGGACATGACCGTAAAAAAATAACTCAATCTTCATACATAATGTAATTTGGTCCACCTGTAATAAAAACGTTTATGTACTGTGTGATAGTTAGGTTTGAAATAAATATTGTGCAACAAAACCTGTAGAAACCGCAAGAGATCTTATTATATTTCAGAAGTTTCCTTTTTATAAAATTATTGAAATAAACTGATTGATTCCACAGTAGATAGATTTTTGAGGATTGTGAAGGAAAATACACTCGAAAATGATGTGTATAAAGACCAGTTGTGGTAGGTTCGACGTTGCGACGCAGTCTGTAGAAGATACATTCGAGAAGTTAGATTTTGTCCGTTGAAGAAGAGACCGTATAAAAATTACAATAGTCGGTTGAAGAGAAGGATGTGGTCAGATTGATTATTGGAGAATAACCCAGAGCATATTTTAAGCAATAAACTAGGCGGCACTCCTAGTGGCAGGTATTAGTGCCGGTGCCGAAAAGTGAGAAAAAGGGGAGAAATCAGCAAATCACGAAGGCGAGTTTGCATTACGTATATTAGCTTTCAGCATTGTCTGTACGAATTGGGAAGTGGCAATGTTTTTACAGGCTAAAGAACGAATGCGAAGACTTCCTGATGAAGAACTGTAGAAACCTCATGATTACATCAAGTTTTTTTTTTCAAAAGAATCTATTTTTTAAGTTTGTACCTTTGATGTGAATTAAGGAAATATTTTGTTACTAGCATACTTTTTCCTTTTTCTTTCTTAAATAACTTATTTAGTTGTAAAGCAATTAGCAATTTAATATGAAATGTTTATACATTTTCATTTCTAAAACATTACTTAAAATTAAACAAATATAGTGTTTAAGCTTTTGCCAATCTACTCGTAATTACAGTACTTTATATATTTTTAAGTAGACCAGTGATAAAGGCTTTAAATTTGTAACAGGCCTCCATGTAGTAGTAACGTGCACCTCACACTGTAATGTACTTATTAAATATTACATAATTAATTACAATGACTCCATTTGAGTGTTTGTGGTATTTTTTTAATTTTCCTAAAGTCTAAAGCATTTGTGTCTATTTTTACAGTTAATTTCACGAGTAAAGAATGAACATGATCATTACAAGTTAAATTCAAATTACATAATTTTCAATATTATATAAAAATCATATATATAGTTGGTTTGTCCCGCCTAGTGCAAATTCCTTAAAATATCCTCTGGAATAAGCTGTGGCCTTAGAAGATCCTACAAAATGTTTAAATGAAAATATTAAAACAAGAGCTTGAAGGATACAATCGAAACGATAAGGGAAATCAATTAAGCTGGTAGACATACGGGATCTGAAAAGAAGGTGATGAACGTTTGTATCTGGCAGACTACCGCAACAAGAAAAGATATAGAAACTTCCACGGGTAGACGAAGTGGAGAAAGATAGAGACCCAACAGTTAGAAGAAGAAGTGTAAGAACAGGCAAAAATGAAATGACATAGCAGTTTATCTCTCGTATACAGTAGATAATAGTTTTGAAGCCGAAGGACAAGACGAGACTTCAGGCACCGGACAGTGTCCATACCAGTTGTGCAACCGATTTATGTACACAACAAATTCCGCGCTAAAGATTGTGTAAGTAAAACTACAGGGAGCCCGTTAAAATGTCATTGGCGCGGTTGTTAGCAGTAAAGTGAATTCACGGTGAAGCCGCTGAGTTGTCCGTGTCACCTGTCGTACGTGTGTACACACATAGAAAATGTCACAGGTCCCTCTCGTTGCCGGTAAGAGATCTCTTGTTCCCGGCGACCGTTGTTGTGACGAGGATCCTCCGATAGTGGCCGTGTGCAGCGTCAACTCTGTCCCTGCTCCCTCTCCCGTTGACGCCGCCACGCAGAGAGAAAGAGAGTGACAAAAAGGTGAATAGACTTTGCAAGGCTAGCAAGCCAGCAGTGTGTGTGTGTGTGTGTGTGTGTGTGTGTGTGTGTGTGTGTGTGTGTGTGTGTGTGTGTGTGTGTGTGTGTGTGTGTGTGTGTGTGTGTGTGTGTGTGTGTGTGTGTGTGTGTGTGTGTGTGTGTGTGTGTGGTTCCTGCAGCCCGGTGTGCCCTGTGCACTTGGCTCTGTCGCCTCAAGCTCTTCGGCGTTTAATTATTTTACAATAATTTTGTAATCTATTTGCTCTCGTATTCGTGTAAATATTTATTCGTGCCACCGAAGTTATACCGTACACAACGCGTGGTATTTATTACGATAGAAGGCATTCCGCAGGTTGCTGATACCTTGCTGGCGTGCTCTGCTATAAATAGCAAGCTTCGAGTACAACAGGTTTCCCCGACGACGACACTTAGCGCTTATGCGCCGGATATTATTAGAAACGTGTACGGATCTTGCGAGAGGATATGTTTTGACGATTCATAAATGTTAAGTTGTTTTACGAGGATCGTTAAGACGAACACTTGTAGTTGAAAACTAATGGAAATCAAAGTATGATAACTTCCAGCGTAATAAGTTGGCATTCCTGGTATCAGTTTAAAACAGCAGCTTGCCATTATATACCACAATATACAGACTTAAATCAAGCGACAATTACAACAACAGTCCCTTTACGTCCAGCAGCTACTGCGGGACGTAAACTCTGATCGATGGGAATCATATCTAGAGTCTCTTGAAGTCGACCACGCCTCCGTCTGGAGAGCGGTGAGTAGACTGACCCGCGAGAAGAGAACTCTCAACCCGCTGGAAACCCCGAACGGGATTGTGTCTTCATCAGAAGGCAAGGCTGAGGTATTCGCCGACTGCATGGAGTCGAAATTTACCGTTCATCGAGGCGTTTCGGACCCTGCCCACTCGGCAGAAATCCGGGACTTTCTATCTGGTTATTTTTCTCGCCCTCCCGCTGGCCCAGACCTCCCGTTCGACAGAGACGAACTCGTTTCGTCTGTCTGCCGACTAAACCGCCGTCGCGCCCCCGGTCCTGACCGGATCGGGGCCGCTGCATTATCCCGGCCTCAGGCGTTGACCTCGTGCTCGAGCTGTTCAACTCTTGTCTCCGGCTACAGTACTTTCCCCGCCTGTGGAAAACTGCCAACATCGTTATGATTCAAAAACCCTACAAGCCGCGCATGCTTCCTGAAAGCTATCGGCCAATATCTCTCTTGCCAGTTGTCTCGAAGGTGTTCGAGCGGCTCCTGCTGGCCCGCATCTCGCCGTTGTTGGATAATTTTATCCGCAACGAACAGTTCGGGTTTCATAGAGAGCACTCGACCACGCTTCAACTAGTCCGCGTGGTAACGCAACTCTCTGACGCCACCAACAGGCGAGCGGCTACGGCCGCCGCACTGCTGGACGTGAGCAAGGCCTTCGATAAAGTCTGGCACGAAGGTCTTCTCTTCAAACTCGCAAATTCCCCCATACCATCGTCCATAGTGTTTTTCCTCCGGTCGTATCTCTGCGACCGAACCTTCAGGGTGAGCGTCGACGGAACCTGCTCTGCAGTTCGTCCCGTCGCCGCCGGCGTACCTCAGGGATCTGTCCTCGGCCCCGTTCTGTACCTTGTGTACACGAACGACCTGCCTGTCTTGCCCGGTGTCACGTTGTCTTTGTTCGCTGACGATGCAATGTATCACTACAGCTCTGTGTCCCCGCGTTTTGCGAGTACATAGTTGCAGCGTCAGTTGGACCAGCTTCCGGACTGGCTACGGAAATGGCGGGTGACGATCAATACGGAGAAATCCGAAGCGATCTGTTTCACTCGTAAGTCCATCTCCCGATGCCAGCCCATCTCCCTGGAAGGGAGGCCTATCGCCTACAAAGAGTCGGTGAAGTATCTAGGCGTTCGGCTTGACCGGCGTCTTTGCTTTAACGCCCACGTGACGGAAACCCTCTCCAAGGCTCGCGGCGTCCAAGCCAAACTTTACCCATATCTCGCGTGCTCCGGTCTGTATTGACCTATGCGGCACCTGTTTGGTGGTCACTTGTCTCCGCCACCAACAGGCGTAGGCTGGAAAGTTTCCAATCCAGAACCCTCCGTTCCTTGTCGGGATCTCCTTGGTTTGTTAGAAATAGTGTAATTCGAGGAGGTCTGCGAGTTCCTACTCTCTCTGCCTTTGTCTGGTCATTAACTGCGACTCTCTTTGCCGCAGCTGAGACCTCTTCCTTCCCTTACCTCAGGATCATCAGCACCACGCAACGACCTCCCCCTGTCCGGGTCAAACGCCCTCGGGCGATTCTCGACGACCCGCCATAACTTTAAGTAAACAACTTAAATCTAATTTTGCATGTTCACTATCTGACCATGCCCCATAATTTACCTGCAAAGCTGTTTCCTTCCTCCCTTCCTAGTATGCCGACCGCGCTGCGCGCTATCACTGGCACGGAGGCTCTCCGCCTCGCGGGGAGCGACCGACGCCTCACGGCGTCTGCACGCGGGACTGGGAACGGGCGACATCTGTCACCTGAACCCGTTCATGCGGCAGTGCCCGCTGATTGCTAAAATTTAAAAAATAAATAAAAATTAGAAACCTTTCTCCCCCGCCTTCTCAGTTAACTGGTTGGCGGTTGTCCATTCCTGTTTTTTAGGCACCAGTCGAATGAACCAGAACTACGTCTATCTTCAGGCAGCCATTGGGCTCGACCCAGATGCACCGGGTGCAAAAACGCCCCGCTACTACATTGCTACATGCTACATGCTTAAATCAACCTTACGGTTGTCGAAGGCGTTAAATCCTCTGAAACTTACTCACGAATGCACAACCAGTAGGGCTACTGTGTATGTACATGAGTTACGCTGATTTTTAAAAGTGTGTTCAAGACTTTGAAATGCTTGAATAAGCGTTACGTATAACCAATGTTAGACACAACCAACTGAGGTTTCAAATCCATCTCCGGAATGTATAAATTGGAGACGATAGGCAGAAAGAAGCTGAGAATATTAATGTAAGTATCGGTATAGGTCACTCAGTTGGTCATAAGAAACTGAACGTAACATGTATGCTAGATGGTGTTCAAATACCTTATGAGAGGTAAGGAACGCTTCTCCAGGATTGTGTTCGCCCGTAAATAAGCTGGGAGTTTCTGCTAGTTCATCTTGTAGTTCAGACTTGGCTCCATCGGCAGGTTTTTGTTCGGACACCTCTAGGAGTCATTCGGGGATCGTCAAGTCAAGAGTCACAACAACGAAATCAAAAATTGAATGCACAAAAGAATGGCTCATACTTTAATACGAAGAAATGTTTCCTTATGGGCCAAAAAAACTAGCAGACCGATGGGGGAAATATATTATTGGTGTAGCTAGCTAGGGATTTGGTTGGAAATTATGCAACGTGATTTTCAAATAAATCATACTAAAACAACAGTCGTTCGTATCCAGTGAACCTAGTAGTACTCGTCTTGGCTACGAGTAGTCAGTTTACATTTCTAATAACTACATTTGAGCTACGTTAACATCTAATGCCTGATGAGATAAGTTTCTAACGATCGGGATCGGTTGGAGAACGGAAACTTGATAATGTGAGGTGTGCAGTGATGCTTAAATCATCACTACAAATAAAGAAGACCTAACACAAATAATTTTAAGCTTAGCTGCATAAACGTAAATCCATTTTGTTATGACTGTGAATCAGTAATTAGGCGGTAAATGTTGAGTTGTAAACAATATAGGCCTACGTATATGTACTGAGGAAATTAAAATAAAGACTAAGTTTAGTGATAACAATAGCAACGAAACGTAAAAAATAATGAAACATCAAAACATTCCAAAGTAATAGATTTGATTCTTTGATATTCCCTACAGCCGCCTGTTGGTTTGTAACTTGAATGTTGACATAAACGAAAGATGGAAACTTTTGAATTTTGTGTTCAGATATGTATTTTTGGATCGAAGAACCAAATGGAGATAAAAAATAAATAATTAAAGTAGATTTGTGTCATACCTACCTTATCATGGCGAGCCACCCGCTATGGGACCAATACATCTACTGAGTAATTACTATTCTGTTTCTTTACAGTGGCAACGTTACTTTCCACCATAAGTGTTGACTAGCATCGTGTCTGCGGCAACGGGTGAGGACGGGTGGCGGTGTAGATAATCGATTAGCAGTGTCGCATCGTATATGCGGTTCGTATTTAACCAGTGTGTATAATTTATACGCAATATCGGCTGTGCGAGAAAAAATGAAAAAGCAATTCGTATTTAATTATCGTGTTTGTTGTGGTGATTGGTCGGTCGTGGTGGTGGCGGCAGCAGCAGTAGCGGCGCCGTCAAGTCAGGCATAACGACGTCACAGCGTCGCGACGCTATATATAGATTTGACTGCGCGAAACCCACGTGGCTTGCGCGTGCCAAAATCTGCAGAATTCAACACCGATGACACTGATGATGGTGATAATGTTTGTGGCCGTGTAGGTGTCAACTGTTTTACGTGGGTTTCTCGTTGTACATTTAAATTTAGAAAAAGCCATTTTTGTGTTTTGGCTGTATGTATCAAAGGTCGGGATTTGATCTATTTTGAAACGTTATACATGTGTATATCTTTGTGAATTTGTGTGGTATTCCGGGAGCGTAATGTTGTGCTGAAAAATAATGAGGTAATGTCGACAGATTTTTAGATATATTGTTACGTAGACAACGATCCTTGGTGTGGTGGAATTAAATTGATAGCAGGGACAGTAAAACAATCCGATGGTTTATTAAACTATTTTGTTCAGGTCTCGCTTAATTTATAACGACATTGATTTCATACAACAACAACAAAAATTACGCACTATTCACAGTAAAAATCGCTAAAGTTATTACGTTTTATAAATCGCAGTTAAAAACAGTGAAACTAATGCACACAGGTAAAAACAGGTCTAATGCACTTCGCACCAATACAGCACACAGGTATATCACAAAAATAAACAGCCGACTGTTGTATCTGCGCCTCATTTGTTAGGACTCGAGTAAGTCACCTGGGATGGATAAAAAATCTCGGCGTCATCAATGTTGATTGGATTCGTGTAGAAGTTTTGACAATGTTCTGAAGTGCACCATGTATGACTCAGTATGTATTACATTGTTATATGACGAATGGTCACATTCTCCTGTTCCATCAATCAGATTGGCATTTTTTACTGTGAGGGGGGGTTATTTTGTATTAGTCCACTAAAAAATAATATTACTAATGGAAGTAAATGGGCTTTTAATATCCGTTTTTACACTACTGTATATAGACACAAATAGATAATGGTAAGGTTGTCCAGTCGATTCCCCTACAATGGTAAGCGTGTAGTGTAGCGGTCACAGGACCGCTACGTAAAATTTAAGACTAGGTTAATGAACCTAGAGGAAGCGAAAAGTGTGCTGGAGCCTAACAGAGTGACAGGATTTGCAATCATCACATTTTTAACAAATAACAAGATTTATTAGATTTAAAGTTGGTGACACAATGTTCCAGTGTCATATTGTTCTTTACATATAGTCATTAATTTATATAGTGTTCAGAAAATAGACATAAGATATATATATATATATATATATATATTACATTTAATATTTATAAATAAATTTACTTCAAGATATACCTTTTTTTCCTTATTAGGAACATGTTTCGGGTACTATCTTGTGCCCATCCTCAGCCTTCCGGTTTTTTTGTCTGGTGAAGTACATATGTGTTGTTGGTTGACTATTATTATTGTGGCTTCCTGTTGGCTTCTGGTATTTCAAATTGGTTTTATTGTGTGTGATTGTGGTGTATGTGTTAGTTTTTTGTGTATTTTCAATGTTGAGTGCTTTGAATATTGTGTCATGTTTTGTATTGATTTGTATTTGTTCAGGTATTAGTTTGTTTTCTGTTTTATGTTTGTATATTTGTAAATTTTCCCAAATGTTCATTGCCTTTGTGTGGTATATGTTTTATTAGTGTTACATTGGTTATGTCTGGGACTTCCATGTCCTGTGTTTATTGCATGTGTGGCTAAATTGGATTTATATATTTCTGGTTTTTTGTATGCATATAATAAAAATACTATGATCAAAATAGAAAATAAAATAAAATACAAAATAAAAACCCTATACTCGTGTAGGATACACTGTATTTTTTATGTCTGTAATTTTTTATAGTTTTACATATCTAAGTTCTCTTCGACATGCATTTCAACGCGTGGGCTTAAAAAAGTATTTTTATTTGTATTGAGGTCATCGTAAGTCTTATTAAAGCGCAGAGATTACAACAGTTTGGAATCCCTCAAGTAGGCAATAAGAGAATACTTGGATTTTAAATGATAACAGTCGATGTAGCCTATAGTAAAATGTTCGACTTTTGAAACTGACCTGTCTCCGCATGCTACGGATTCTGTGGATCGCTTACAGGAAAAATGTCCGGATATTAAGAGAACTTAACGTTGCCAAACTATTCAGTGAGAGTTCTTATTGCACACGCATCATTCCGACAAGATGATATTCAGGAACTGACCATCCTAAGGAGCATGAATTGAAAAAAGAAGTAGGTTCTCAACCGAGTGTCAAACATCACAAATCCATAAATATCTATTATGAGAAGACCTGTGACAGAACTATTAGCGGAACATCATAAACTCCCATCATAAAGAGATTCAGCACCGTAAGCAATGAGTTGCTACTAATGTTTGGAACGAAGACCATGATACAATAAGAATATAACCGTATTAAAATTATAGGTACTGTCTACGTCCATTGTAATTTACAACTAACAGCAAGTTATATTCCTCTTTATTTATTTGTAGACTTAGCAATGCACTCTTCAGTCGTCAGTCTTTCGTTTTCAGTCCGGAATTCAACTCTCAACATAATTGTGAAAAAATTGAGCCTGACAATTATCAAACAGCGATTATTTGATTCTTTCTATATTATTCGTAAATGGAGTTTCAGTTACGACGCACGTTTGCCTAATTGTACCGAAACGAACTGGACGAGTCTTCCGTTAAAGTGAAGATATTGTATGCGCGTTTATACTTACGTACTGTGTGATTCTAAAAATGTATTCCCAGTCGTAGTATAAGAGGAGGAGGATGGATAATATTATAATTACTATAATTACTAAGACTCTTCGGGAATGGAAAAACCGTGTTCGGCAGCTGTATACGTTTGAAAACTTTTAAATCGGGATTGAGAATCGATCAGTTGGGGCTGTTTGTGGCGATCTTTGTGTTCGTGCTTAAAATGTTACTTTTGAAAATTTTTAAAGAAGTTGTCATCTGACAGCCCGTGTCATGGTGAGTGACTGATAGTGCGCATTTTGATCTTCATTGTCATCCAGGATATCCTGTCTTCTGAAATATATGTTGTACGCGTTAAAAATGCAACTTTGTCCGGAAAATTAAAATCATACCGTGAGCAAAACGTATCTGATAGTAATAAAACACAACCCAGTGATTGAAATAAAGGATTTTTAGGATCTAGGTAGCACACTTTTCTAGACAGTAATAAAACACAACCCAGTGATTGAAATAAAGGATTTTTAGGAGCTAGGTAGCACACTTTTCTAGACGCATTTTTCTTTTATGTTAATCGTTGAGTGAACAATCGATTAAAGGAAGAAAT
Organism: Magicicada septendecula; assembly: GCA_034769895.1. Taxonomy (NCBI): domain Eukaryota; kingdom Metazoa; phylum Arthropoda; class Insecta; order Hemiptera; family Cicadidae; genus Magicicada; species Magicicada septendecula. The sequence goes on along the minus strand of CM068375.1, from coordinate 120,199,137 downwards.
CGAAAGTGGGAAATTGTGGCTTCCTTAATGCTTTTAAGAATAGGTAATGATCAGCTTGGCTTGAAAAAAAAAAAACTAGACACTGTGGCTTGTCGTCAAAGTTTCTTTCAATCTTGTTGAAAGGGAAGAACCGTCGAAAGACCCTTTAATTTTTTAAGCATAATGCAATGGTCAAATGCCTGGACTTCGTTGTCGTCGGTTTTTAACGTATGTTAAAGAGCTTTACGCGTCCCAAAACCGGATTCAAACCCACTGCTTAAAGACATTGTATTATTTCTCGTTATCATTACAAAGTTGTAAATCAAATGTGAAGGATATTTTATGAGCACTAAATTATGTTGTTTTGTTGTAGTTTTTTTTTTTTTATTTTATTTGTACAGGGCATGGACAGGCGGAAAACAAACTAATGACATGTCGATTGTGTGTGTGCGCGCGCGCGTTCAGAAAGAATTCATACCATATGTGACGTCAGAGACCTTGCCGGCTGCTGGGGTTTCCCAGTCGCCGAGTGTTGACCTCCACTTGACACAACACAGCGACCGGAGTCCCATTTGCATCACGCACTCCCACTACTACTGGGTCCTGACGATTGTACTGTACTCCGTCCCATTTCCTGCTTTGCAGCATCGCCATGACTCGTTATCGGTACGTGTTGGCCGATAGTTTCCGTCCAGGTGCCACCGCACAGAACGCCATTAAGTTTTTCATGAGCCGAAGCTTACAACGGCGATGTTAACTGTACTACCTGATGTCTAAGTTGAGAATTCGCACGGTCATTGGTTGAACAAAAGTCGAAGTTAGAGAACTCATAAGAACCCTAATTCCTGCATACATTCCGCCCGTTTTAGGTCTCGGTCAATACCAAAGTGATATTGAGTCTCGGGTCAGACATCGGCGAACTTCATTACTGATTTAACATAATAATATGTAATACACGGCCATTAGCGCACGTCCCAATTTGGAAAAAGTCGACTTGCTGGCCCGGATAAGTATCCCAAGTTGAGCACAATTATGGGGCACCATGGCAGACGTCCTGCATGCCCTTTGTCTCATTCAGGTCAGAGTGGTCTCGTATAACGTTCTGAAGACTTCAGTTCGACCAAGTTTCCTGTTATCCTGTCATTTGTTCACAGTTATAAGCCTGTAAACAGAGTGTATGATATGACAGTGAGGTTTTCTTTTCAAGTCTGTAAGGCCGAGTCAGAAGAAACTGAATGTAAAAAGTAACGCAAGATCTAAGAGCAATACCGACCACCGTTCGCTTTTTGAAGACATGTGAAGTAGAATTCTTCAGTTAGCCTACACAACACCAATAATCCTATCAACAGAATCATGTGAACATGTAACGCTACTGCGTTGGATACCAGTGTATTTTTTATTAAATTGTAGTTATTAAGGACTACCATTGATCACAAAAACTATAAATTATAATAAAGTTTGTCATTTTTAATTAGCAGTAACCTTTACAGAAATTTGTGATAAACAATAATTGAAAACTTTATATTATAAAATATTATAATTTTAGTTTAGTAATTATGCAATAACTAAAAAAAAGTTATGTACTGACAATGGTTTTTAACGTGTACGTTTTGTTTTTGTGTTACAGCACCTGTGTTTCCCGTCTTCTCAGTCAGCGAGGGGAGAAGCTGGCTTTAACTTTAGTCTCTCGTCGAATGCGGACATTGAGGGACCTCAGGGCAGCTTTGAGTGCATACAACAGACAAGTTCAAGGCGAGTGGAGGCCTTTCTATTCTGCATAGTGTTTTCAGTGTTTTTGAACTTTTGTGTACAAGTAGATCTACTGGTGCCATCCACTTTTCTTCCAAATCCTATTACCCTATGAGGGTTTAGGGCTACTGTTAGGTTTAACATGTCTAATTCTTCTGACAACTGCATGTTCTGGGATAACTACTGCTTTGTATATTAAAAATCTTGTTTCTTTGTGAGTTTATCTGCTCATTTCATTGGAGATGTGTGTGTGTGTGTGTGTGTGTGTTTTACTTCTACTACAAAGTAACTTAGGTATGTCATGTTAATAAGTCTCAGTAACAAATTTTTTATCTGTACTTCTAATATGAATATGGAAATACTTGCCCTATGTTCTAACCATGATATTCCAAGAATTCGTATGCAGGCTTTCCAAGACCCATAATTTATGTCTTCTTCAGTTCTTAACAGTCTACCCATTTCAGTGCCCAAGTTTCAGTCCTAGAGGTGACTGTTTAAAGTGTCAAGAACCTTAGGATTACTTTTACTGCCCATTTTGAAGTGGTTCGACAACAGTAAATTGTTGCTTGTCTGTTTGAAAATCTGTTTTATTTAACCAGTTAAAGACATTGATAAAAGTTAAATGAAACTGTTACTCAAAGAAGTGCTGATAGCCACGTGTGTGTGCGTGCGCGAGCATGTGTGTATGCATGTGCGAGCGTGTGTGTGTGTGTGTGTGTGTGTGTTAAATAAGAGATGAAATTTGACACATTTTCTAAGATTACAATTACATGCAGTGGTGAAGTGTAGAGATGAAAGTGAGCTATTACTGATAGGCTACAGTGAAATATGATGCATGTTATTAGGTTCAAAGAAATGTGTTTTGTATAATATCTGGTGAAATAAGGTTTGTCCATATAATATCATGGTATTGATACGTCCAGAGAATGGTGTGAAATAGGCACATAGCAGAGACCACTGGATGAAAAAAGTGGAATACAAAAGACTAGTTGAAAAGAGACCAGATAGAAATAAAATAGTGACCCCCCTATAACCTAGAATATAAGAGGTGGGTGGATAGAGGACAGGGTTAAGTGTTTAATATTAGAAGTTGTGGAGGTCAGTTGTGAAACTGATTTCAGATTAATATAAACATTTTACTGTCCAGGTCGTACATTATAAATGTACCAAATTTAGTTCCAGTTTTTCCCCTAATTCCTGTAAAGTCAAAGTGAGGTGGTGGTGGTGATTTGTAACAGTTTTAAATAGTCTTTATATTTTCTTTTATTAATTTTAATAATTTGTAATGCATTTTCTACTTTGTTTTTATGAAACATGTTTAAGTTGTAAATGGGACATATTAGCAACAGAGTTAATGAGAGTGGTTCAAATAAGAAAAATATTAATTGGCTTGCTGTGAGCAAACAGTTTTACACACACATACACACATTAAAGGTTGAGAACCTTGCTTGCAGCAGTGTAGTGAACTGGCTGGCGAACACACACACAGCACAAAGTGAAAGGAACTAAATGAACAAGCGGGTTGCTTTGCAGTGTAGTGAAGTACATTTTTTTATGCAATGTATTATACTTGCAGTGTCTCATATTCTTTGCAACACTGCCTTTTTTTAAGTTGAAATTGTGAAGAGAGAGGGAGAGAGAGATGATTATATTTATAGTGAGATGTTTTGTTATTATTTAACTAACTACTTTGTAGATCACTCTCTCTTTTGGATGCTGTGCTGTTGGTTGCTAACTTATCATTATTGTTGTTATTATTAATATAAAGTTTACTACTTAGCTTTATTGATTTCAAATTTAAAATCAATAAGGTTTAAAATATTTACTGTATTAAAAAAATCTTAATTGTAATAAATCATTACCCCCTGCCTGGCTACAAAATCATTGTGTGATCATCCCATTCTCCATGTCTTAGAATCAGTGTCAAGGAGCTTGTCATCATTGTAATTAACAAATTTCTCACTAACGCACAATGATTACTCCCCCCCCCCCTCCATTCATACTGTATCTTGTCTACAATCAAAGTCATGTTAAATTATTTTCGTGTCTCTCATTCTTTAACCCTTTACATACATCTTTCTGGTGTGTAAATAATTTCAATATGTATCTGCAGATGATGAACACTTCAGTTTAAACACAAGGGCATTTTGTTATTCTTTAATAATACTGTTCATCGTGCGAAAGATTTTGCAGCAGTGCATTTCATTGTTTGATATTTTTCTCCTTAACATTTTGCTTTACTCACATCATGATATCCTTAAAACAGTGTCAGCTCCTGTGCTTATAAAAAAGAGAGAGGGATTTATACGCGAATATGCTAGAAATTCTGCATAACATAAAGAACTAAATTAAAAAGAAAATCGTGCGAGGATGATGTTGATTGCATGAATTGTTCAAACTACTGAACAATTCAACTACTGTTCAGAATTTTAACTTTAACCAGTTTTATTCAAGAAGCTTTGATTTTTGTTTTTCGATTTATTTTTTAGTTTTTTCACATTTTGAATTTTTCTGTAGTAAATAATTATGAATTGTTTCCATTACATCTTATATGTAGCATCTGTGTAAGTACAGCTCTTTTAGTAATTGAGATTTTGCCCATGTTAGTGTTTGTTAATGACCAAACACGAGGTCTCTAGGTAAAGACAGGAAGTATGAACCAGTTTAAAACCACTTGGGATATTTTAGGATTAGTCCTTTTAGGTAGGGTAGCATGTATTTAGGGCAGTTAATTAGGTTAGGAACTGCACAGGGGTACCAAACACCGAAATTAATCACCCGTTGCTATACGTTTGCTCTCTTGAAAGTACAAACACCTTCAGGTTATAACTGCTTCCCAACAGAGTGCAGTGCTGATTTGTTTGAAGATCAGATAGCATAGAAAATAAATCGAATAATATTTTCAGCATGGAAGAAATATTAGTCACATAAACATCTTTTTATAACAGGTTTATGTATGGTTATAGAGCAGAGAGTTTTATCTTGCCTTATTTATGAAGCTCAGAAGAGGCATTAATCAGAAAAATATCAGTAATTAAAGTCAAGATGGACCAAAAGTAGCTATTGAATGGACTACTGTAAACATCAGATAAGCTGACAAAATTAGAGACACCTTAATTAAATGTTGACGTAAGTTATCAGTGTAGTAGTTTTACCTAAGAGATTAAAAGGAAGGTATATTGTCAAAGTAAAGAATGATATTGTCAGAGTAAAGAATTTCTGTCTATTCCGATCTGACGATGAGCTGTGAAGCTTGAAAGCGCTAATCGGGATAATTTTTATATAGTGGCGTGCAACAGTGATCATTCTGCTAAAGAATGATAGTTGGACTAATTTGATTACAAAAGGATACCATTCTCTTGATGATGGAATATACATATAATAATGAGAAGAGACATTTTATCAGATGGAGAAATGAAATCACTAATCATTTGGAGCTGATAAGTTGAAACTACCTGTGAAGGAACAGAAACAAATGGACAAAAAATGGGAACTGCCTTTATTCAGAAATAGTCCTAGTTCCAAACAAAGAATTGTTTTGTAATATGTATTGTGAATGTGTGTTTGTGTGTGTGTATGTGTGTGGGGGGGCTTATGAAAGTTTTTTCTTTTAAAAATTAGCCATGAACCTAACATAAATATATTGTATTTCATAATAATCTAATAATATAATTTGTTGTATTTTACAAAAGCAACATACAAGGAAGTATGTAAATGAAGAATGTAAACAATTAAAAATAATGATCTGTAATGTATGATCTGTAACTAGTACTTTGGTTGTCGAGTTTTGCATGCATCTGAACTGTATTAAAAGTCATTATTAAATACTCAGTGTACAGTGGCTCCTTTTTATACAGTACAGTTTTTATACAGTAACGTGGTACAAATGATTCCTTTTTATTTTTTATCTATAGTATAAATACATGATATCAAGTAATTCCATGATTATACTGTTATCAGGAAGGTTACTGATAGTTGTGCCCACTACACCTTTATCTGCTAGCACAATAGAATTTAAAAATGTTTGTCAACTTATGTAAAACGTAAGACTTTTTTATCTTTTCCGTGTTGTCTTCATAATTATATTGCAAATCATATTATGTGAGTCACAACTTTAATGTTTGCAATGTTTGTACGATAGATTTGTTTAAAATGTCTATGTCTAAAGATTTCTGAAGTCAGAAATGTATCACTTCCAGAAAAACTACACATCCGATAAAAGAATCGGGTTCTCTAAATAAAATCTCTTCTATTGTTTATAATTTATTCATATTTTTAATTTACATTAGATGTGTTTGAAATTAACAGGCCCAAAACAAACACAAGCTGATACCTTATATTTGGTATGTTATAAGTTCCTAACCATTTTCTGGTTATTAAACAAACCAGCAGATAATGGAGTAACCATTTGCATTGATAAGGCACGTTTAAAGGACAACAACACTGTGTTATCAGTAGTTTTTTATTTCAATGGAGTTTCTTTATTGTTGTTGTTGTTGTTGTTGTTGTTGTTGTTGTTGTTGTTTTATATACAATAATTTCCAATATGTTCTGATTTCCAGTCTCCATCTTTCTCAGTTGTTTCATATAAATCAACCTCGGTGTGTTCTGCTTACTCTCATGTTTTATCTACTCATTCTCTCCAAATTTTCCAAAGCTGTATGTGGCTTTCAGTTGCCTTTCAGTTTATCACTTGTATGAGATTCTTAGTTTATTAGTGATGCTGTCTCTAGTTCAGTGCATAAACTCCACAATTTTGTTATCCACTTCTTTGTTTTCCTTCTTGTTGTGGATCTTCCAGTGCTCGTCCCCCAAAATCCAGTTTGCTTGTTGTGTGTTATCCTTCAGTGGTTATACAGTAGTTTTTCTTTTCAGGGGTTTATTTGAATGAAGTCTTCAGTGTACCATGCACTGAAGCTTTATCTCCAGATATTCATATTGTTTGTTCTACTCTCTCCCTGTACACGGTAGTTCTTTTGTGGCATTCTCCAGCATGCATATTATTACTTCTGTATTAAGACTCAACATAATTTTTATCCCTGATCATCTTCAATTGTGGTATAAATGTTGCATGAATGTAATGGAACTCCTGGGCTTCCTCATTTCCTTCTCTCTCATGATTCCTATTGCAGAATTTTGGTAATTCTTTATATTCAATGAAAAGAAGAAATTTAATATAGAGAACTTCATATGATATGTTATTGGGAAAGATACTAAAAATTGCATTTATTAGTGGTATATGCTTGACATAACTATACCCACTACAACCTAAGAAATAGAATGGAAAAACAAAGAATTTTTACTTTTGGTACTTTCTATAGTATGTCAAATTGTAAAATTTCCTTATGCGTTCTCATCTGTTACAGACTTTTTTTTAGGTTGGTGGGTCTTATTTTTGACACTTTTTGTAGTTGATAATTTATTAATGATTTTATTCTCAAGTATTAGCTGGATATAAATATATTCGTAACTATTTATAGTTATAAAATAGTTGTGACAATTAATAAGGTATGTACATTTACATTCAAGTGGTAAACATTGTTTCAGTCAAGTAAATGGATTTTCTGTTCATTTCGGTATGTCAAAATCAAAGAAACTACATTTTTGTGAAAAGAGTTTGAGTATTTGATAATAATTAGATAATAATCTTAAATACCTTTGAGTTTACAGCTGGTTAAAAATTTAAGAGAATAACTTTTAATTGTTCTTTTGTAAATTTTCTGTGAGCTCTGTAACAGTAAACGAACAAGAGGAGAGTGAAAGTTTAAAATCAGTGAACAGTGGCTGTCACAGCAGCAACACCATATAAGTTCAACTGTTGGTAGCATGAAAACAGGCTAGTTTGTCTGCTGATACACTTCAACCGCGTTACACTGTGTGTGTGTGTGTGTGTGTGTGTGTGTGTGTGTGTGTGTGTGTGTGTGTGTGTGTGTGTGTGTGTGTGTGTGTGTGTGTGTGTGTGTGTGTGTGTGTGTGTGTGTGTGTGTGTGTGTGTGTGTGTGTGTGTGTGTGTGTGTGTGTGTGTGTGTGAGAGAGAGAGAGAGAGAGAGAGAGAGAGAGAGAGAGAGAGAGAGAGAGAGAGAGAGAGAGAGAGATTAACTTATTTGCTATGGTTGTTTCCTCAAACATGAAATACATGTTTGTATGTGATTCACTTATCATAACGCGTAGCATTCATTATTCTTGAGTCCATCCAGAAAATATGAATACAATATTATTTATGCTATTTTTTTAAGGTTGTTTCATGTCTGTTCATGTTATTTTGTATTTTGGCCCATAAAAGAACAAGTGGGACATTTAATACCATCTCAGGCTCTTCATTTGTATGCTCTTAAATCATTCACCATATGTAGTGTTTTGGTATTGGTTGTTCTCACAAATTATGATTGTAAAGCATAATGTCCGTATTGTAAAGTCTGTATGTCTTTTTTTTTCTTTTGAGGTTATAAGTCTTCAGAACTAAGCTGCTTGTATTAGTCTAATTACTTGGTATGTCTGCACACTGGCCTGAACAAGGTTTACATTTACTCATGAGTTTAATAATGTGACTGCAGGAATTTCAATTTTTGTTTGTTTTGTTTATGGAAAATATTTGAACTCATTATATATGTTTCAGTTCTTGTCTCTTGTCCTGTATTGTAGCATTTTGTTGCTCTTGAAAATTTTGAGTCATCAGCTTAAATAACTAAATTATATTTTACTTGAAGTGCAAAAAATTCTGCCATATAATACCAATGGATCATTATCTCATAAAATATCAAGTCCCGCTTTGTCTTTATTGTATTTATCTTGTACTTGCATATGTTACTCAAGTGCAGTTTGGTTATGCAAGACCATAGCTGCTGAAAAATGATGAAACCTATTCCATGCTAAAAGTTTTCTGACCATAGCTAAAGCAAATAACGTGGGGCCAAACTGGGGGGGGGGGGAAAGCTTCATAAATTCAAGTGTGTAGTGAGACCATCTATATTATAAAATATATTGTATATAAAATTAGAAAGTTTAGTAATAATTCTTAGTTAGTAAACGAGGAACAATTTCATTTTTTAATGATCAACAAACCTTTCCTCATAAGTTGTACTTCCAGTTATATTTACCTAGAACAAATATCCTGTAGGCCTATAAACATAAACAATTTCAGTTCTTCCAATTCTTATACCCAGTTTTCGTAAACACATCCTAGCTGTGCTTATTATTTCATTACGGTGTTCCAAAACAAGTCTTTGTTTGCGTAAAAGGCATGCATTGTATTCCAGTTAATTAGGTCTCTAGCGTTTTTTTTTTTCGAACAGAAATATTATTTGACGTATATCATTCAAATCAGACAAACATTCCCCATACAAGTTTCTTCAAAAGAAATAAGAATAATAAATTTATGGCAGCTAGTCGTCTAATAACAGTACAGACTTTGATAAATAGTGCTTACTGTGATGGCAAGCATAGAAACTGTCTCCTGTTTGACTATTTGTTAGTTTTTATTTATAACAAATGGAAACAAAATTTTATAATGCTCGGAAGATTGGGGGGGGGGGCGAGTGCCCCCCTGCCCCTCCCAAGTTACGCCTATGGGTATACCTACCGGTCTTACCCCATGCATAACATGTTATTGAAGTTGTACTATCGCTGTTAACGATTCTTGTAGTCTGTTACAAGATACAAGAGATGTGAATCATGATTAGACATGTTCAAATTATTGGAAGTCAAAGACGTAGTTTATTGTATGCTTGAAGCATTTCATTAAAATGTCAAAAATAAAAACTGCAACCAGCAAAAATTTCATTTATTTCTATCATAACACTTGGTTGTGGCTGTTGTCAAACTTCTTTGACGTGATATCCACCTGTAGCTTTCAAATTGTTTTCTATCCTCACGAGATAGTCATTATGTACAAAAATACATTTGGTTGTATAATAATGATTATAATAATTAATTATCCATTATATAATAATTATTTGAATCCATTATTATTATTATTACCTAGGTTAATTCTGATCTGACGATGAGCTGAGAAGCTTGAAAGCGCTATTCGGAATAATTTTTCTACACTGGTGTGCAACAGTAATAATTCTGTTTGTGATTATAACCACTAACACAACTTTCTTCATTAAAATTATTATTATCACCAATTGTATCATACGTTTTTTATAAATGATACAAAATATCATTAGGATCATGAAACAGTTTATATCATAACAATAAATTTGTATCAGGATTAAAAGAGCTAAGTTTCGATCTCAAGTCATACTCTAATAAAGATTGTTCGTGTATTTTATATTTGAAGAAAATTATTGTCCAGAAGATAATGTCCAGATAAGTAGATAAAAATATGATGTAGTAGATCAAGGCAGTTTGTGATAGGTGAATGATTTTCATTATGCTTTTCAATAAAAAATAATTATTTGTTCATACAGTACTTACATTCAGTCTAAACTAAAAAAATTCTTTCATCCACTCAGACATCCTGAAAAACCTCACGACTTCAGTGGTTAATACTACCGGTTAATGCTATTTTATTTACTTAATGGCATTGTTTCGGAGCCACAAAATATTTTCTGTGATACGGATGGGTCCACAGACCATCCTTTTTAGTAAGCCACTACTTGATGGCTGAGATACACATAGCCTGAACTCTGAATGAACGTTTTTGAGATCCGTTGTTTTAATCCTATTAATTGTGTTCAGAAACAAAGAAATAATAAAACCAATAAAGACAGATGTTCTTCAAAATTATATGTATACATTGTTTGTGCTTGCTTGTAAAAATATATAATATAGTAAAAGGTATTCTAATATAAGTGCATGCATTCTTCTCATACTTCAGATGCCTGGAGTCTGTCGGAGCATTACAGTGCAAACTGCGGATACACGCAAACGAAGATGTGTACGAAGCTACAAGGCACAGAATGGCTGTCGTTGAAGAACAACACAAGAAAAATTGGTATGTGAAAGCATGTGTGTGAGTGAGGTCCACATTTAAGTAGGTAGGTCCACATTTTTTGTATTTGTATAGATATGGATATATAGGCCTACCAACAAGTATAGAAAATGCCTACATAACCTACTTTGTAAAACATTCATTTATTATTTTTTTTTTTTTTAAATAAATGGGTAGCTGAATATGTAACCATTCACAATTTTAATGTCTTGTAATTTTCACAAAATGTAATTGTAATTTCACAAAATTTTAGTAATTTTTTCTAAATGTTATGTTAAATGTGTATTTTCTCCATTTGAGGACAAAATTCCCAAAACTCTGTAGGGCAGGGGAGTTGTCTGGCCTGCAGCAACCCAGCCGATGCTGTGTACAGTTTTTAAATAGATCGTCGAAATACTTCAAATATTATAACATTTTACTAAATAACTAAACAAGAAATAAGTATAAAATAAAAGTACAGGGCTAACTTGTCGGACAAACCACTTGAAATCCATTCTAGTGATAGGAGCATCAAAATTTGACCCAATATGAACAGACATTATATGTCAGAAGCAAATCCACACATCCCATACGTACTTAGGAAAGCCAAAAAATAATACATAAGAAATATCTTTGAATGTTATTTTTTCCTTATCTTTATTTACATTATTTTGAATAAATGAATTTGCTTTCTTTGAATAAGTCTGCTTAATTTTTTATTTAAATACCTATTTTATTATTTCATAAACTTAAAACAAATTTTAAATATATATATATATATATATATATATACATATACAATATTATCTACTTGCAGAAGAAACAAATTGAAAACATCACAAATTATTTATATATATATATATATATATATATATATATATTGTTGGCCCACCTGACTTCAAAGATTTTTCAATTCGGCCCTCAGGTGAGAAGTTTGGAGACCCCTGCTTTAGAGTATGAAACAAATATAATTTACAGTATTATTATTTCTTGGATTTCGTTGTCCATGACGTGTCTGTTACTTAACTAAATACAACTATTACATTAACGACTCGGAACACAAAGTTTTTTATAAGTAAAAACAAAGTTTTACCTTACAACCTGAACCAGTTTTCACCTTTAAAAGGCTTCTTCAGAGGTTGCCGCTGGTAGTGCTGTCCGTCCTGTTGTGGGCGACGGAATCGAATTTCGAAAGATCGATGTTGTGTGTGTGGGGTGAGATATGTTTGAATAATGCGTGCAATTTGAATTGTGTCTGTTCATTTAGGATGTCGTTTTTATTTGTTTTCGTGTTTTTGTATATTTCCAATTGTTCTAGAGTGTCTAGTTTTCGGCCTTTTGTGTGTATGTGTAGAATGTTCATGTTATTGTCGATTTTTTTGTATGTGTGGTTTGCTTCAATGAGGTGGTTTGCAAAGGTGGATTCTGTAGTGGAGTGGAGTGCCTTTGTGTGTTCAATGTATCTCTGTTTGAAGCTACGTCCTAACAGATTCTAGCAGAATCTAACGGATATGACAGAACAATAGTCAGTAAACTCCTACACAAAACAAACAACAGACAAAGACAGAAAACAACAAATTCATAACACTAACATACATCAACAAACAAACTGAAAAAATAGCCCACAAATTCAAAAAAGCAGGATACAGAATCGCTTACAAAACTACTAACAAAACAGAACACACACTATCAAAACACACACACACAAAGCACAAAACAAATTCGATCTACCCAGTGTTTACAACTAAATTGCTCAAATTGCAACAAATTCTACATAGGCCAGACCAAACAGAGATACGTACACACAAAAGGCAGAAAACTAGACGCTCAAGAACAATTGGAAATATACAAACACACGAAAACAAATAAAAACGACATCCTAAATGAACAGACACAATTCAAATCGCACGCATTATTCGAACATATCTCACCCCACACAAACAACATCGATCTTTCGAAATTCGATTCCGTCGCCCACAACAGGACGGACAGCGCTACCAGTGGCAACCTCTGAAGAAGCCTTTTAAAGGTGAAAACTGGTTCAGGTTGTAAGGTAAAACTTTATGTTTTTACTTATAAAAAACTTTGTGTTCCGAGTCGTTAATGTAATAGTTGTATTTATTATTATTTGTTAACATAGTGCAGTATTGTTTATTTGTTACATGTTCTTTAGCAGACTAGATGATTTTCTGTGTGTGTGTGTGTGTGTGTGTGTGTGTGTGTGTGTGTGTGTGTGTGTGTGTGTGTGTGTGTGTGTGCGCGCGCGCCCGGCACGTGGATGAAAGACTTACAGTGAAGAAAACGAATAATTTGAAAAGTACAAAAGGCTGTAACAGTGATATTTTGTGCTACTTCATAGATGTGTCCTTATATACACGTGCACTTGGAGATAAGATTTGTTAATGTTTTATAAATAAACCATTTTCATAAAAAATTGAAGTCTCTAGATGTTCAGAATCAAAACTAAACACAGAGTTAATTTCAAAACGCTGAAATTTATCTACTTCTTTGCAAGCTTGGATTAAGTTATTCCTGGTTGCTAGATCTCTTCCATATGTACCATTATGATTGACTTGGCAAGGATTAATTACTATTGCTGTTATCTATCTGTTTGAATGTATATATTATTACAACATATTTTGACAATCTGTTACTTACTTTGCTAGTATTTGTGTCTCACACATTGAGCACCCAAATTTTTCTGTGTTCCAACTGACAGATTCATTTGTTTCTCATAAAATATTTCAATTTTAACTCGTTAAATTTTCTTTGAATGTAATTTCAGAAGCCTGGATGTTGCTTATCTATAATACTTCAACTACCCAATCTTTTATAGGAGATCCATCCACATAGGAGTGCTGGTACCTCTATAACATAATAGAATTGTATATGCATTTCTTTCAAGACTATTGTTGTTCTCAGCCAAATTATGTTTATAGGATTATCCTGGAACCAAGCAAAAGAGTTTTGCTCACACCTCCCTTTCTGTTATAAAATCTGCCACTTGCTGAACAATAATTTGCAACCCCATAGGCATAATCTAGTTAAGTGATTCCAAAAGTGTGGGGATTTGCTATAAAATTTTTAGAGCATTAAATTAGAAACAGTACATGTACTGTTTTTGCATTTTTGAACATGTACGAGGGTGGTCTGAAAAGATCTCGGCCTCGGTCGTAGACATCAACTCTATGAGCAAGGTTTTTTTTTCTTAGGTTGGTATGCCTGTCACAACAATTCATGTGAAATTGTGAGTCAATCTATCACGTAGTTTTTTGTATACAGCTATTTGAAGTTGCGTAATTGTGTATATTTTGTACAATGGATAAAATTGAATATCATGCAGTGATAAAATTTTTTGTTAAAGAAGGTTTGATGCCAAAGAAATTCATTCGAAGTTCACAGAAGTTTATGGGGAATCTTCTCCTTCATTTTCGACAATTAAGAAATGGGCTGCCGAGTTTAAACATGGCCGTACGAGCCTTGAAGATGATCCACGTAAGGGACGCCCAAAAAGTGCAACAACATCAGAAATCATCGAACAAATACACAATTTAGTATTGGATGACCGACGGATTAAAGTGCGTGAAATTGCTGAGGCTGTGGGCATTTCGAAAGAATGTGAAGGTTATGTTTTGCATGAAGAATTGCATATGAAAAAGCTTTGCGCAAGATGGGTGCCGCGCATGCTCACAGCAGATAAAAAACACATTCGCATGAAAATCTGTGAACAGTGCTTGGAGCGTTTTTACAAAAATAAAACTGATTTTGTGCATTGGTTTATTACTATGGATGAAACGTGGATTTACCATTACACACCAGAATCTAAACAGCAGTAAACAGTGGACAGAAGCTGGCTGTTCACCGCCAAAGAAAGCAAAGTCAGTCCCATCAGCTGGAAAGGTCATGGCATTGGTGTTTTGGGATGCTAAAGGCATTTTGTTAATCGATTACCTCGAAAAGGGTAGAATAATAACCGGAGAATATTATTCTAATCTTTTAACTAAACTAGTCAAAAAAATTCTTGAGTAAAGACCTGGTTTGGAGAAGAAAAAAATCATTTTTCATCACGACAATGCACCCGCCCACAAAAGTGTTTTGGCAATGGGAAAATTGATAGATCTGCACTATGAATTACTGGAGCATCCACCCTGTTCTCCAAATCTGGCTCCCCCTGACTTTCATCTCTTTCTGAAACTCAAGCACTTCCTCGCAGGAGAGCATTTTCTTCTAATGAAGACGTGGTTGCAGCTGTACAGGGTATTTTGCGGACCTTCCAGAGAATCACTACAGAGATGGGATAATGGCATTAGAGCATCGCTGGAACAAGTGTATTAGTCTTAAGGGAGATTATGTTGAAAAATAAAAACCAGTTTGAAATTATAAATTTCTTTTTTCATTGTTAGGCCGAGAACTTTTCAGACTACCCTGTAAAGTGTAGAATAATTTCAGTTCTTGTATACAACTGACAGTTACAGGTCTCTCAAGCTTAATGTACTGTTGTATTTCAGGCAAGTTTGACAGGGTGCTGGAAAGGCAAAAATGTGAATCACTGCTCTAGATAGTCTTGTTAAAAGCCCTAAGCCCTTTTTGTGTTTTGTATTAACAGCAGACTTCTGATATCAGTTCCAAAAGTGTCATTTTGTATAATGCCTCACTTCAAACATCACTCTTGTCAGTACATACATTTTAGTAGTTTATAATCAGTTTTTCTTTTAATTTTAATAGGAAAAAAACTGTATTTTTGTATGCACGCGTGTTTTTGTGTAGTACATTATGCAGTACTGTAGTACGAGGGTCATCCAATAAAGAGACAAATAGCTGCTGAGGAAAAACGGTTTATTTAATCAGTTTGACATTTTTTTACTTTTCAAAATAATCCTCAGCAACATTAATACAGCTGTCCCATCTCTGAATAAGCTTTTTTATGTCTGCTGCAAAGAAATCTTTATGTTAATGTCACAGCCATTATAGGATATTTTCGTTGACCTCGTCATTGTCATAAAACTTAGTACCAAGTAACCGCCTCCTTGAGTGGACCAAACAAATGAAAATCAGATGGTGCCAAGTTTGGATTGTAGTGAGGGTAAGGTAGAGTCTCCCAAGTGTATTTATTGATGGTTTCAAGTGTTAACTGATCTATGTGTTGGTCAGCTCTCTTGGAACCCAACTTGTGCTTGTTTTAAAGTACTTGAGCGTTTGGCTGATAATGTAACGAACTGTGCTAACACTTATTTGTAATTCTTCTGCTATAAGTTCAGCTGTAATCTGTGGGTCTTCTGGGGGTGTCTATGTGAGTTTCAAGCGCTGGAGTTGAAACCTCAGTTGGATGTTCAGACCCGACGCTTGTCAGTCACTGAAGTTCAACTGTTCTACTTCAGTTAGAACTATTTTTTTAAACTGTTCTACCCACTTACAAAATTTTCGATGATTCATACAGCTTTTTCCATATTGTTTAGCCATGCGGGTGTAAATTTTAGCTATTTGTTCACCTTCAGAAAGCCAAAAACAGTTCACTGCACATGTTCAACTAAGTACAAAACTTCATGAGGACTCGCCATCATTAAATGAGAATTTGAGGCTATAAACAAAACAGTTCTAATCAAAAGCTGATCAGAACCCGGCCCGGATTTCCCACTAGGCACACTAAGCATGTACCTAGGGGCGGCACGAGGTGAAAAATTATTTGTTAAAATTTCATGTTTTCGGTTTTTTAATTACTTATCATTGATTTTACTATGTTTGATGATAAATCCAAACCATGTAGGTCTATAAATAAACCTATAAAAAGAAAGTAGGCCTACGTATATTACTTAAAACTAATCTGTGTTACTAAAGTGTACATGTAAATAAATATTAATAAAAGTTAAAAAAAAATTAGCCTTTTTCACAATTCCATCACATTTCCCTTTTAGATTTAAGATCAAATGAGAGATATTTGCAATAGAGATAGTTGAAATGACTATTTTCAGCAACTTTTTTCAGCAGTCGAGGAGAATTGAATATATAGAAGTTACTGGGGGGGGGGGGGCTAACAATAGTGCCTAGGGGTTACAGGACTCCTAAATCCGGGCCCGATCAGAAAGCACAACAGGGATCCGCCAACGTACAGTTCTGAAACTATCTTACTCCACCTACTAAACATTTTTCCTCTGCAGCTACTTGTGTCTTTAATTATTGAATAAACCTCATATATACAATCATATCCGTTGATTGTTTGTTGAAGTTGTGTGTTGCATATAAGTTATATCAGTGCTGTCAGTAAAGCAACCAAACATTTATGTACGTATCAATAGTTTTAAACAAACCACCCAAAATATATTTTTAGAAAATATAGGTTAAGTTTGTTTCCCACAGTATTTAAACATATTTTCATGTTATGACATGTAATAGGTTTACATTGTAAATATTAGAAATGTGGGTCCTGTTCTTGATTACAGTACAAGAGAAATAGAATTAGACAAAGCGGGTATTGGTCGAAGGGTGAAAGGCCGTAGTAAGCCATCTGCGACAATTCCTCCCAGACCACCAAATGGCTACCACCATTCGCCATACACTTCATCTTCACATTCTTCACCCAGTCATCCTGTAGCACCAGCACCATCACACACCAAGCCTCAAGGCAACAACCATGCTCAGAAACCTGGTAACCCTGAAATTATGAGAAGGCCTATTAGGTAAGATTTTTATATTTTCAGATTGAAGTAAAAGCAAATTGGTTTGTGACATTGTAATTCAAAATGTGTGAGTAATTATTACCCTAACTCATCATTTTATTTTATTTTTTACAGGGACCGACTTATTCACTTGTTAGCTGTCAGGCCATATAAAAAGCCAGAAATTTATGCTGCAATCACTCGAGGTTAGTTGTATTGTGTTTGGGGGGGGTATAAATTATACTTTCTGTTACAATTAATGTTCACAGTGATAACAAGTTTGTGTTTTATATTAGTTGTAACAACATATTTCTGTCACTTAAAAAAAAAAAAACTATTCACTCACACGAATAATAATTCCCTTGAAGATTTAAGTGTATGTGATAGGTAATATACTGTATATAGTAGTAATGTTATGCCTCTTCAGAACTTATTTGTAAAAGTAATGTCATGTAAGAGGTAATTTTTGTGGAATTTTAAGATGAAAAAGCTGTGTTTTTAATAGTTCTTTTAGCATTTCTTTTAGCTTAAGTTTGTCCACTAAAAATGTGATTGAATATATCTTATCAGAGAAAAGGTTGAATAATATTTAATTGTGTTACCTAAATTGAAGTGAACTAAGTTAAGAAAGATAAAATAGTAATCAAAAGAAATAAGATTTTATGTGGGTGACAAAAAAAATAACAAAATTTTGTGGCAAATGAAAACAAGAAGAATCAGTATTCTTAATATGGATAAATTGTAAAAATTCAACATAACATCAGGATTTGGATGGAAGGAAGTTTATTGATCAAATGATTTTGATTGTATGTATTCAGATATGAAATCGTGCGCGCGCGTGTTGCGATGTTAAAGCTCACATAGAATAACCAGTCAAGCTAGATGTTATTGGAATGAAACAGATTTATTAATTATGCTATTAATTTTTCAGACTATCTACTGTGCCTTTAATACAGTATACAAAAAATAATTACTCGTGTCTCTATTGACGTTCATAACACAAACAAAAATTTAATTTCTGTACAGTGAAATAAAGTGTTATTTAAAAAGTTCTTGTTGTCTTATTTAAACAAGTCTTTACTGATACAATTTGTGTTAGAGTCTTACTTTTAAATACATTTTGATAAGTGTGTATAAATAATGTAAGTTAACTTCCCTGTAACGTTGACTGCAGATCCTGCAGACAACGGGTTGATATTATCTGGATGAATTCGTGGGTCAGTTTACTCCGTCTGGCTTCAGGGTTACTTCTGGCTGTGTAGGTATTTCTCACAGGCACGATTACATACAATTTCACACTGTAAACCGATACTTATTACTGCTTAACTGGTGTGTTAAGCATACACCTTCTGAGTTAACTTGAAGTGCCCGTATACCCTAAACGGAACACACAATTATAATAATTATCACAGCAACTCTACAGGAATTTTCTAACTCGCATGCATCACAATTGGCAAACCAAATGTCGTGGACCAGAGTAGCATTTACTTGTTATCGATTCCAAAGAGTCGATAATGTATTACTTATACATTCATGCCCCTTTTCTTAAACCGAATTTCTCGTAAATTTGATTGCTTCTTCAGTAACCCCTTCTCATGATATTCTTAAAGGTAATATCTTCATTTGTATAAGACTGCATAAAACAGAACAATTCACATTCAAAAACCTGAAATATTTATTACGAGCATTTTGATGTAAGTCCTGTCTCAAATTTTCCTATATTTCGATAGTTATTCATTTAACGTGTTTCTCTTCACTTAAAGTTGCTTTAACAAGTCTAAAAATACTTAAAACTAACAGTATTCACAATGTTCAATCCTGCAATCTGTACTTATGCATATAGCTTCTGTATTATATGACAATATTGTTTGCTACATTTCATATGCAATTAGAATGGCTATTGCAGTATATATAAAACAGGTGAGTGGAGATGCCATTATGAAAGTAAAATTAATTTTTATATAAAATTTAGCATTTACATGTACCAGTTCCTCAATGTTTCGTCAATAATAGTGATTCAGTAGCTCTAATGAAAGTATCATTTTATGTTCAGTACAAGTTACTCTGTACCATAAAGGTTGTCTACATTATATAACTGAGACTGGTTTGTGATAAAAAGAAAAGTTACCCCAGTATTATTATGTGTTCATTTGTTGTTATGGTCTTTTACAGATGGTTTAAGGGAGAAAGACAGGAACCAGCTGATGGCTACCCTGTCGTCAATCACTACCGTAAGAGATAATACTTATCACCTTATACGGCACATCTGGAATGATGTTCAAGAAGATTGGCCTTTCTATACTGAACAGGATAGGCAGATGCTCAAAAGGTAAGGACCGTAACCCTGTTTGGTTTTCGCAGATGCCATGGATGTTGATTGTTAGGGTGGCAGAGGTGTGTGTGTGTGTTATGTATCTTATTTGTAATATTAAGTTTATTTTAATCACAGGCAGACTGATATGTCATTATTTATTTAGCAGTAACACATTAGTATGTAGGCCTACTACTGTCAGTTGTAGTAATCTGTTCACCAATACAATTATCATTAAATAAAAATACCCATTGTATTGGTGTTTAACTTCTTTCTTGTCTGTATCATGTGCTGGAGCTAGTCTTTCTTTTGGCATTGTATTTTTTGGGTTGAGGAGCTGTAGGGCCTTATTAAAATGCCAGTGTTTTAACCTAAGCTGGAGACTTGAATGTCATCTTTGTCTTGACTAATTGGCTCTTTGGCATCGGGCAAAAGAAGACTCAACCTAGCAGCCAAATGTCACACTGAAGATGACTTCCGACATTTTTAACAGTGTACCACTCCTTGACAGCATAGAAAATTTAACATCGTGTGATGTCAGCCATAAGTGTTTAAATATTTTGAACAATCTTGTGTGTCTGTGTGTCTTTAATTTCATGTACCGTGCACATGTTTTATTATATTATAAGAGTATATAAAGCAGGTGTCACATTTGTACTATCTTGTTTGTGATGTTACTTATAACGTTGGCCATGATGTTGATCATAAGTTGACCAAGTTTCAATCAATATGTGACACAGTTCATCAGGTGTTATCTAGGAAAACAAGGAAAGGGACTCAATTAAAATTCTGTAAGGTAATGGTTGTTCCAGTGTGGTTCTGAAACTTCAGTTCGGCTGAAGAAACGTCTGACCAGAATATAGGTATCACAGATGAGATTCTTGCAATCTGTTAAAGGCTGGCTGCACATGTTTGAGCTGTCTGTTGGTTGTGGTGTTATGAATGATGGGGTAGATATTTTTGTTTAATAAGCATTTCCATAGTCTCATATTTTTAAAATTGTGTTCAGTGTTGTATTGACTTAATGTTAACAGTTCATTTGTTGAGTAATAAACACGTGTTTTCTGTAGGCGGAAGCCGCAAAACCTAACACCACCAGGAAGTAGTGACGGAGGAAGCTCAGTTGGAAGTGGCCAGTCACCATCTAGTGTACACCCCGGTAGTCCACCATCTGCCATAGAACCACCACCACTTTCTGTCAAGCGGCCTGGTTATTATAATGGTGCCGATGGTTTGCCAACCAAAAGGCAACGCATTGCTCACAACCGTAAAACCGAAGAGGTTAGTGTGTGTGTGTGTGTGTGTGTGTGTGTGCGCGCGCGCGCGCATGCATTTAATATACTTTATGTATGTTTTGAACAACTGTCTTAGAATTCATACATAATAAAAGTTTTATAAATCAGAGCTTCAGGTGAGTAATAAATTAAATGCAATTATATACACTCCAGCTAGTAATACTCTATTATGGTGCAATCGCAATAGAATCATCACAGCTATGATAAAGAGTCAGAAAAAAAAAACATTAGAAAGATACTAATCTCTTGGTAATGCCTACTTAATCAGAGTGAGGCTACAGGACATGCAAATACATTAAAGTATAATCAGGAGGCTTTACCCAAGGTAGCGGTTCAAACCAGTTTGGGAAATGAACTAACTGACAGTTGACCACTTTGAAATGGCTGTGAAGATGAATATTTTGGGAGAATTAGAACAGAATAGGGGTAGAGAACAGACAGGAATGAAGCATGTTATTTCAGGCAACAAAAAGATGTAAAAACTTATAATAAGCAAAAAAGTGTACAAAACCATGCAGAGTGATTATAAAAATAGAACTATGGGATGTTCCAAAATATGAAGTGATCAATGTTCATGTGAATGTATGGCTTAATACGAATTATCATTATAAGTAACTGTTTTAGAAGTACAGAAATTCAGTGAATGCATAGCAGTATCCTTGACCTTAGCTTAGCTTAAGTTAAGCTGGTTTGTTTTTGAGCTGGTTTGTATCTAACATCAATTTTAGAAAAACAAATAAAATTGTGAATTAGTAGGGTTATAGTGAGTGACTGTGTCTTTTTCAAATATGATTAATATTATCGATTATTAATTAAATTTTTGAATTTGTTTTGTTACAGGTATATAGGAGAAGTGAAAGTCCTGCCCCCACACCTGCCAAACCAACACCCCCAAGTAAACCCGACGCATACCACAATAATAATAATAATACTTACAGTAGTAATAGTAGTAGTAATTATGTTAATAGTAGTAGCAGTAGTAGTAATAGTAATAATCATCATAGTAATAGCTTAGTGCCAGGCCCTATTTCTGTTCAACAACCTCCTCCTAGACAAGAAGAGCCTAACAAACCATTATTACCAAAACCAGATGGAAAACCACCACCTTCCAGATGGGATCCCACGCCGCCACCACAGTGTACACAGGTGTCATCATCATCGTCATCATCATCCTTGTCTAAATCATCAGCATCTGGAAATGACAAGAAAGTCAGTACAGCTCTCAAACAATCTCCTAGTGTTACTGAATATCCTAAATATCTAAGGTAAGTGAATGTTCTGTTGTTCTAAGTGCATTTCTATAAGTAGTTGGTACAAGTCACGTATAGTTCATTAGCAGTCTCTCTTATAATTGTCAGGCTGATAACTTTGTTACTGATAATTACCAAACTACTAGTCGCTTCACACAAGACGAGGCCTGTGGCTTGAAAATGGAGGATATTATTGAAAGATCTCGTCCAGTTCAAAGCGACTTGGAGCTTCATAATTATCAATGTCAACATTTTTTTAAAGTAGACATTTCGGTAACATATAGAAATAGATATTATGGAAATTATATTTTAAAGTTTCATTCTTATAGTTAAATATTGGCAGTACTCATACATAAAATTCAATTTTTTGATACATGTATTGACCTAGGATGTACATTTCATAACCCGCTTTGTATAACTAAAAACCATTAAAAGTAATTAAATTCTTGTTTACTTTAAAAATAATGTACTTAATTCGTGCACCTATTTACCATTCCAGTATAATTCATGGGTTTGGTTTATGAGTAGGTTGTCTCAAGTCAGTATTCTCTATAATTCTAGCTTTTTCCTGTCCTTTCATATCCTCCCATTTCACTCCTTTTCTATGTTTATTTTTTTTCAGTTTTCTCAATCTTGATTGTTTCTTCATCCCGTCTTGTTGTTTTCTATACTCTCCTAGGTAGATGTGTTCCTTCCACCGTTTTTATATGTCCTTAACATATCAGTTGAGCTTTGTTTATTTTACTGTTTGTGTTTATTTAGTAAAGTCTCTGTAATTTTGTCTTGTCATCTGTTATCAGTCGGTCTTCTTCCTCTTCTTCTCTTCCCAGCAATCTTTCCTTCAGTTATCAATTTTTGTGAACAGTCATTTCTTAAGATATGACTAATCTGTTTTATAAATTGCAATATAAGGGTACTCACAATATTTTTTTTTCTTTATGGTTTGTTTTATGGGACATGATATTTACTGGGGTGTTTCCGTCTTTTGTCCTCTTCACCTCTTTAAGTGGTTAGATTTTCATAGTTTCTGTTTGAGGAATTGATGAAATAGAACTTTTGGGTTATTTACTCTTTCTTTTTTACCGTAAAGACAATCCGACAGTTCCCGGGCATCTCAACTATGAAGATAATTTAAGTCTAGAATGCTGATAAACTATACACCGTTCTTCCTGCTGATAAACAGAATTGTACATTGTTGTGCAGATCATTAATCAGAAGATTCCTCTCATATTCATGAGTAGCTTGCAACTGTGTATTCTTCTCTATTATACCCTCTGCAAAGTATTCTCTCTCATCAAGTTTTATATTTCATTTGAGGTCAAAAAATTCATGTGTATATACTTGTTGCTTACTTCCCCTTTTGAATTACAATTTTTTATATAATTGATGTAATCCACAATTTGTCTTGGTATTTTCTTTAGTATTTCTTGGTCTGTTTTCCCATTTTTAGTTCCAAGGATTCTGCTACATCCTTTCTATATGTGGTTATTTGTAGCTATGATTTTCTTACTTGTCACACACACACACACACACTAAACCACCAAAAACATAAAAAATTTGAAAAATGTTAGTGAGTTTTTTATGTACTACTGTTTCTTTCTTCACATGAAGTGTAATTCTATGACTGTTAAAGCTGTGTCATGATAAAATATATTAACTCTGTGTGAGAGTGTGTGTTCAAATAATAGAATCTTACTTCTTGCAAACTGTATGGTTTTCACTGTTAAGAAGAACAGCGTTTTTTGTTTTGACATATTTTATTTTTCCTACACCAAATGTTGTACCAAATCAGCAAAAAGAGATTTTACTTTCAATCTCTTTCAAGCCACTGAGGACTTGGAGAATAGGCAAAATGCTTGGTGCTAAGGAAGATGAAAAAAGTGTGAAACTCAAAACAGTGTTTTCACTACTTTTAAAATCAACCAGGCTGTTAGGCTGTGGTCTTATTGTGTCCTACGTAGGCATAGTACAAATTATAAGTGGGCATGACCACAATATCTGGCAGTAGTCGATTTTAATAGTAGTGACAACTCCAACCACAAGAGCTACATTCTTTGACTAAATAGTGGCACTCTTCCCCATATGATGAACATGCTAAGTGTGCTATTGTTCCTGCAGTTTTTAAAGAATGTTTGTACTCAGTGCCATCTGTTAGTGAATATTTTGCCATTTAAGTTTTCATTAATAATATATTAATTAAGATTTTAAGTGTGTTGCATATACAACAAACAAACTCTTTGTACAATATGATTGGCTGCCATTGGAACATAATTCAATTTTTTTGTTTTTGTCTTTAGTGAATACACAACGATAGAAACTATAGAGCAAAGACGTCGTTACAAAGAAGATTTCAATGCTGACTACACAGAATACAGATATCTGCATTCAATAGTAGATGAGGTATCTCGTAAATTTGCTCAGTTAGAAGAGCGACTACGTAGAGAACAGAAAGGCAGCGATGGATGGAAGGTAAATGTTTAGTGTTTACAGTACTTGATATAAGAGGTGTGCACATGATTTGGTTTACCTATAATTTTAAATCTTGATTCCAGTACGTAGTCTTTATTTCTGCCTGAAACACAAATAATATTTTGAATTGAACAATACTGTGTAGGTGTGTTAGTGTAGTGTAAGTTTCTGCAGCTGAATGAATTGGAGTTCTTGTTCTTACAGATTTCATTGTGTTGGTTTATGCCTTCAATTCAGTGTTGCAACTTCCCTGATATCTTCCACAATAGTGGTTTATTTCTGAAGAAGATGTCAGAGAAGGTGTCAAAATATCAAGAGAAAATATTGTTACGACGGTCTACTCGATCGTCATAGGTACAGTGGAAACAAAATAAGTACAAGACACCAATTAAGTCACTAATCACACCTTTAATTTTTACAGTAAAACAGTTCGTAAATACCAACACAGTCTACTACAACAAATCAAATAAAAATTGTTCACACGCAATAGAATGTCACTAATATTAACACAAATGTATTACAATAAATTGTAATTATACCACCCGATTATAAAACGCAACACTTCACTAATAACTACTTGAATGTACACAGTAATCTCGCTACTATAACTCTCAAACCGCTCTGTAAATATCTCGCACTAAAACTGAAAAACTAAGGCCGCTACCGCCATGTATTTATAGTCCCGCTCACACACCAGAAGCTTCCAAACTGCGTCTTATTTCTCGTGTGAACTACGTAATTAACTGTGGCCTTGACACAGGCCGAGCAAAGACCAGGCACATTTTAGAAGATTCTCGTAAAATGCGTCTACAAGCACGTATGCCACACGCGTTCCATCGAGATCCTTCTGGCACATTCGATAAACACGTAGATTGTTCTATGCTGTCGTAACACTGCCGCCTCCTTAAGCCTGTTCGTCTCGAACTGGCAAACCGTCTCTGAAGTAATACTCGACCAGGCGATCTAGGTGGACGTCCTTGCGAAAGATAATTCTCCGGTTCTTCAAATTCAGTCTCGTGTGATCCGAACATCACGTTCTCAGGAATGCGAGTCTTCTGCTCAACCACTAATTTTGCTGGAATCACTCCCGTTGCGTCATGTACTGATGACCTAAACACCATTGGCGGATCCAAGTTGGTTTGGTTCTCGTCAACAACCTCTTGCGTAACCACATCTTCAGCCACTTTGCCCTCGGGCGCTTCTATCAGATCAGGCAAGAGTTTTGTCTCGACACCCATAGTTGGCTTTCCAATCACTTCTTTTGTCATTACACTTATTTGTTTTTCCTCTGTTAGTTCTTCCTCCATTTCCGATTGCAATAGGGAGGGTTCCTCTTGCCCAGGCCTGTTGACTTTTTCTTCGACTAATGCCACTCGCTTAATCGAATGGTTGGTAGACCCTGTCATTTTAGCCATGCAAAGCTTTATCTTCTCTTGGCCAGCCTTCAGGACATCCTCTCTTAAGTCCACAACGAATCCGTAGGTATTTGTAATGTCTGTGCCAAGAATCACTTCATCGACAATGTCTGCAACGAGCATTTGGTGGCTAAACTCGAGAAGACCCAGGCATACACGTACGTCTACCTATCCTAGCATCTTGACGGGGCTTCTAGTCACAGTCTGTATTGTACAAGACCTATTTAGAGGCTGGCGGTTGCTGACTAAGTCAGGGCGCACAATAGACATTGTTGCGCCCGTGTCAACTGTAAATGATGTTGGTTTACCTTCCGCAAACCCATTAACAATCAAGTTTCCATTGGTCTTATGTAGCGTGGAAACTGTGTGCTGTTCTGGGGCTTTACTTCTCCAATTGGTGCGATCACTCTCTTCTCTCGGTATCTTCTTCTCCCAACAGTCTACCTGTAGATGACCACGTTTTCCACAGTTGTAACATTTCGGTCTTCTGTCTTTTTCAAATCGTTGCGACTCTCTTGAACTTTTGAATTGTTTGTTCGACAGCATTGTTTTTCTGCACCCATCGTAACAGCAATGTGATACAGCGATCTTCGGACTGCAATGTGATGGCACAAACCCATTAATGTAGCGGGACGCTGACTTGGCAGCTTCAAACTCTAGGGTGTGAACAAGAGCTTCTGAGCTATTTCGGTGTCTTGCCATTCGTAACACTTGCTGAAGTTCACAATCTCCGATGCCATCAATAAATGTCTGCACCGCAAACCTTATTCGGAAGTCTTCTGGTGCTTCAGGATAGGCAAATCTAATCAATCTGTCGATACTTGCTTCAAACTCGTGAAGACTCTCCCCGGAACGTTGTTGTCTTGTTCTCAACTGAGCGTAGTACACCTCTCGCAAATGTTTATCACCGTAGCGTAATTCTAGAACTTTTATCAACTCGGCATAGATGTTTTGGCTGTCAGGCGGCACTTTCTGTAGTAATTCTGGCGCAGGTCTTTTTAATGCAAGAACGAGTGAAACAGCCTTGTCTTTCTCTGTCCAATTATTTGCACATGTAGCAGCTTCAAATTGGTGGAGATACGTTGCGCAGTGACTGCTTCCGTCAAAGGTTGGAGCTTTGACATGAACTGTCCCTACTTCAGGAAAAGTGACTTTCTCTATTAACTTATTTTCTGTGTCTTTTTCTGTCTTTATCACTGGTACAGTCAGTTCAGAAATTTGTTTTAGTTGAATCTTCATGCACTGTTCAACTTCAATTTTAATTCGTTCTCTTATGTTTGCCATTGAGTTTTCTACTGCAGATATTTTTGTTGACATGGATTCTTCTATGTCAGATATTCTGGTAATCTGATTATTGAGCTCGTCACCACGTAGGTGACCCAATTCTGTGGTAGTATGTTCTTGCATCTGCTTTTGTTCATGAATTAACACTCTGATGTCACCTGCTTCATGTTTACGTTCCTCTGCTTCCTGCTTACGACGTTCCTCTGTTTGTTCCCTTTCTTGTCTGTGTTCTTCTTTTTGTCGTCTTTCTGCATCTTCCGACTCCTGCCTGCGTTTCTCATCCTGTCGTTTCTCCGTCTGTAACAGCAGCGCCTGTAAATTTTCCATCATCTGACTGGGTTCCATTTTTTTCCGATTAATTACGAATTACACTCGTCTTGTAAAAAGTGTCCACTATTTCCACTGTTAACCCTTCTATCCCACTTCTGACACCACTGTTACAACGGTCTACTCGATCATTGTAGGTACAGTGGAAACAAAATAAGTACAAGACACCAATAAAGTCACTAATCACACCTTTAATTATTACAGTAAAACAGTTCGTAAATACCAACACAGCCTACTACAACAAATCAAATCAAAATTGTTCACACGCAATAAAATGCACTAATATTAACACAGTTGTATTACAATAAATTGTAATTATACCGCCCGATTATAAAACGCAACACTTCACTAATAACTACTTGAACGTACACAGCAATCTCGCTACTATAACTCTCGAACCGCTCTGTAAATATCTCACACTAAAACTGAAAAACTAAGGCCGCTACCGCCATGTATTTATAGTCCCGCTCACACACCAGGAGCTTCCAAACTGCGTCTTATCTCTCTGTGAACTACGTAATTAACTGCAGCCTTGACACAGGCCGAGCACCCGAGTGAAGCCCGGCACAGTCGAGAAGATTCTCGCAAAATCCATCTACAAGCACATACGCCACACGCGTTACATCGAGATCCTTCTGGCACATTCGATAAACACGTAGATTGTTCTGTGCTGTCGTAACAATATCAATAGTTTTTCTGTAATTTAGCTGTTGACTTCATTAATTATTTCAGTGCTGGAAACATATCACTTTCCAAGCATTTTAAGTTTGTGAAACTGGTCACACGGAACCAAATCTCTGGAGAATACAGTGCTTGTGGAAACAATTTTAATTTTATTGAATTCAAGTAATGTTGCTATGACAACCACAGATTTGAGAGCTGGTGGCATTATTGGAATTAAAGGTCATTTTCTTCTTTAGCAGTTAATACGTTGACTGTTAACAATAATATTAATGATGTTCCTTAAGTGCTAAGGCACACATAAACCAATATATTGGATAGATAGAAACACAGTCCAGGCCGTGGCCTGCAGTCAATGTGTTAAGATGTTTCTTCTTGATTTCTTCAGTCACTTATTCTGCTTAATAGAATAGTGTCGTAATCATATTCTGATTAGATTTGTATTTTTATGATATGAGTACTTTGGCTGCTGGGCTGTAAGGCCGTGGTCCTCCATTGTTTTGTGCAAATGTTTTGATCATGCCTTCGACAGCCATCTTCAGTGCAGAAGGCTGCATAACACTGACAAAGGTTTCGTAGTCAGTGACCACTGAACTGTGGTTGAGGCTAGTGGCCATGAGTAGGACACCCATATACTCAAAACAACCGTGGACCAGGGCCTTACAGCCTGGCAAGCCAAAGTACTCATCATTGAAGCCGGCTGTGAAAGCCTTAGGCAGAATTTGTTTTTTTATGTTTGGTATATTTTGTATGCTAAAACAACTCATTAATCTTTTGTCCCCAATGAGTTTTAGGGATCAAAGATGTTATCAAATGATGCATAATCTTCTTTGAATCGTTTTTAAACAGCTGTAAGAAACTTTTTGTAGTATTATTTTGTTAAAGTTTTCATCCTATCTCAATTAACACTGGTTCCGTCTTGCAGATGGAACAAAGTAAAGAGACAATATTAATATTATTTTTAAGACATTTTGAGTGTATAAATACAGGGTCCGCCAGTGAAGCGGGAAATTTTGAAAGTCCAATAGTTCATTTTCTGCTCACGAGAGGGCGTGGAGGTTTTCTATTGTTGTTTTACATTTAATGCCATTTGTTAAACATGGAGCAGTGGTCCGGTGCACAGCGTGCTTTCTGCGTAAAATCGTTTTATAAGAATGGTGACTTCTGTACAACGATTGTTTCGTAATCATTTCAATATTCCACGACATGGAAGAGTGCCGTCCGCTCATGCAATTATGTCATGGGTGAAAAAGTTTGAAGAAACTGGTTCCACATTAAACTTAAAGCATAGAGGAGCAACAAGGTCTGTAAGAACAGAGGAAGACATTGAAAGAGTTCGAGTAGCATTGACGCGTAGTCCACAACGTTCTGCAATGAAACATGCATCCGCACTAAACATTAGTGACACATCATTACGACGAATTTTGCATAAAGACTTATCTTTGGATCCTTACAAAATTCAAGTAATCCAGGAGTTGAAAGATGGCGATATGCTGGCTCGCAGATTTTCAGCGAAGAAATATTGCGACGTGTAAATGATGATGAAAACTTTATTCACCGCATGTTTATGTCAGATGAAGCACATTTTCATTTGAGTGGATATGTAAACAAACAAAATAGTCGATATTTGAATGATGAAAACCCAGGTGAGTTGCATGAAAAGCCATTACATAGTCCGAAAGTTACGGTGTGGTGTGCAGTTTCATCATCTGGCATTATTGGGCCATATTTTTTCCAAGACGATAGAGGAAACACCACAACTGTCAATGCAGACCGCTACACACACATGGTCAGAACATTTTTGATGCAACAGCTCCCTAGGTTTCCGGAAATTAATTTTTTCCAGCAGGATGGGGCCGCAAGTCATACTGCTCGTATGTCCATGGCTGCTTTAAGAGAACTCTTCCCGGATGGACTCATATCCAGATATGGCGACATCTCGTGGCCTGCAAGATCCCCAGATTTGTCCGCATGCGACTTTTTTCTTTGGGGATTTCTGAAGAGCAGTGTGTACATTGATAGACCGCACACCATACCGGAATTAAAAACGAATATCAGACAAGAAATTGGACGGGTTCAACTTGACCTGCTTCGTCGAGTGATGGAAAATTTTCGGTCAAGATTAGAAGAATGTTTACACAGAAATGGCTCTCACTTGAGCGGCGTTATTTTTAAAAAGTAAAATAATGGCATACTTTACTCAACTCAAATCTGTAAAAAAAAAATCTGATAATAAATGTTTCATGAAAAAATTGGGTACTTTTAATTTTCCCGCTTCACTGGCGGACCCTGTATAAGAATGTAACTAAAACAACTTCCATTTAAAATCTATGGTACTGATTTTTATGTAGACACATTGCAGTGAGTGTTGTTATTTAATTATTGTAGACACAATATATCAGGCTTGATGCATAGTTGTATTAGTTTTGTCTGCTATTAGGTAATATGCAAAGTATAGGCAGTGCATTTCATAGCAATCGTTTGAAGATTTTATAGTGTGAAGGCTGTTTGGATACAGTACTAGCAAACATTTAACGGAAATTATGTTTTCACAATTGGCAGCTCCAACGTGTCTGGTAAATTGCCATGATGGAACAGACCTCAGTTGCTGCACCATTGCGCTTGTAGGATTTGTTTAAAATGGTCTTGTCAATTTTGAATTCCACCGAGTGTGACGTGCATTCAGTTATTCAGTTCCTTTGTGCAAAAGGTGAAACTGCTGTTAAATTAATTTATCACTACCTTGTTTCTGTTTATGGTGTAGATATTATAATGGGCAAAATGTGACAAAGGGGTGTTGTTAATTTAAAGCAAGAAGAAGGGATGTGTTCAAGGTGAAGAAAGGGGTGGACGGCTGTCATCTGTGAAGAAAAGATGTGTCAGCAGGTTTTATTGAACAAAAACCTTCATGAACAACGCCCTCAGGTGACTGTTTATTATAAACAATACAGAAAGTCAGGGTGTTTGAAATTGCATTATTTATGTGCCAAAAAATGCTGACATAAGACATCAGAAAAATTGGTAGTGGTTACAGTGCTAGCATTTCTCACAACTTGCTGAACTACATTCTGACAAGAGATAAGCACCTGACTACATAGCTGCCTGACTGAAGAAGCTACACCTGAGAAGAAGTAACGAACAATGCAATGTCCCATACACATTCAGTATAAGTAAAATATTCAAAACGTCACCATCAGTGTGGAAAATTATGGCAACATTATTCTTGGATAGGAAGGGGCCACTTCACGTAAACTTTCTGCTTACATTGATATCCTGAAAAAATGGAAGGGTTGTACAAAACAACTGGTGAGGAATGTTGACACAAAGAATCTGCACAATAATGCTCATTTCCACACTGCTTACTCACACAGGAATTATTGCAGATCTTCAACTGAAAAGTTTTGGTCCCATTGCACAGCCTAGACCTCACACCAAGCAATCAGCAACTCACACAGCTTGAACCTGTGATGATGGCGATGGTTAAGAGAGCAGGTGGAAGACTTCTCTGGAGTCAGAATTAAAGAATTCATTCAAAGTTACATCAAATGCAGTAAGATCCCATGGTGAATATATTAACCCTAGAAGCAGCAACCATAGTTTCTGTAGAGGCAAGGGACATTTCACTATTACACATGTTTAAAGTAAAAAGTTCCTAAAATTGTTATTCATAGTCAGATATGCCACATTGTATGTCAAATTAAAGATAACATTCAGGAGAATACATTGAAGGACATAATTATATATGTATTGCATGTTACAAAATTGTATGACGTGATAAAAAAACTTTGTGGGAGGAAAATATAATTGACACTGAAGGACATAATTATATATGTATTGCATGTTACAAAATTGTATGACGTGATAAAAAAACTTTGTGGAAGGAAAATATAATTGACACCCATTAGGAAAAAATATTTGACATCACCAATGCTTTTCATTTTGTACAACATGTTTTTCAGAATTAGTTCTTTTAGAACAAAACAAAAACTGCATAAATTATTGGAATTCTGCACATTTGCATATTTGTATCTAACTGTACATAATCGAAAACGAGTTCCAGTAACTAATGACTTACACATTCATAGATTACACTTTTTCTTTTTTTACAATTAATTAAATAGTTATTGGATATATTTACTTTAATACATTGCAACACACAGTCAAAAAACCCTTGAAAAAGAGCTTTAAATAAAAAACTACTCAGTAAGTAAATACAACATAACTAAAAGTGCAGGCCTAATCATTCATAATTCATTCATGTTTGTGTTTAATTTTTCTCAGTTTTCACACTTTGTTTAAATTCACAGTGAACGTAATTGCATAAAAACATTAAAATAAACAGACTAAAACTATTAAAAACTCAGAGTAAACAAAACATTAAGAGTAAATATATACAACATAACAAACAAAAGTTGTTAGCTGACACTACTTTTGGAAAAAATTTCAAGCGTAACTAATGGAAACAGATTATCATATTATATACCAAAATATCCCAACAACATTGTAAAAGTATCATATTAGAACATGGGGCAATCTGGTTAGTTATAAACAGCTGAACAATGAAATACTGAGATGGGAGAACAAATCCGATTTTGAGATGTTGGCACTTAGGCAACAACATCTCAAAATCAGCATTTGCCACTTTGAAGGTTAAAAGATAAATAAAGGTATTATAAGTCAAACCCAAATAAAGTACTTCACAAAAATTTTCTGATTTTGTATTGTACTTTCTGAATATTCCTCATATTAGTGATGTTCTTTCTTGCTAAGGCCAGGAATTTTGTTAACATCTGGCATACATCCCTTACATGCAGATCTACATTTGTAAATGATCATTCCATTGGCTCAAGTAAGTTGTGGCTGCTAGGATGAACAACTTTAATTGTATAAATTCAAATGTATAGTTTATTATTATATTCCTAAATAATCGACATCTACCATTGAGTATGGATATCAGAATTTGGTGCCGATAATTTTTAATAGAATTAATGACTAAAGGTGGAAAAATTCTTTCGATATTCATTCTTTATTATAAAACAGAATAAAAAAACTAACAAATTTATGCAGGGTGAGATCAAACAACTTCATCTTGCATGTTTTTTCCTCACTGAACATATAAACACAAAACTCCTGTTAGTAATATACTCACAGTCATGATGCAGAGTACAACCTTTTCCAATTGTTATCCTTTTCCTGTCACTTTCCCGGGATTTTTCCACATTAGCTTTACATAGTTAGTGAAGTTATCTCTCCACACAACAAACTGTCCCCTTCTGTAATAGCTCACATCATACCATTTAGTAATCAACTTCATTCACTTATCCTTCTTGATTTTTAGCAGTATTCTATCCCTGCTTACCCAGTTTTGTCACTTTAAGCTAATCTCTAATAAGAGTAAGATTACAGTATACCATTTGGTAAACAATCCTTTGTTCTAGAAATATTTTATCCCTTCCCTCATTTGGACACCTGAGTTGTGTCTCTATTTATGTTATTTCTAATTTTGTCTGTCTGTACATTGCTCATCGTCTCTGTTCCTTGGCTACTAACCTCCATTCCATAGAGATGGCTTGACCGTGGTTCATTCTTTGTCGTTATTGTCTGAGCTCCATTTGTAAAACAGAGTAATGTATCCATAGATACTAAAGTATTAAGATATCCTTAATATAAGACAGGTAAGGTAATGAGTCATGTAGTCATTGCATTTCTTGAATGCTTTAAAATTAAGTACAATGTTAGTGTATCTAGTGAATGTATTAAGTTTATATAATTTAGTCTGATCAGATAGCACATCATGATAGGTTTTTCAGGTAGTCAACTGAAAGTAATAATTGTTTGCAGATTATCAAGAACCAGATTGTAAAGGAATATCAAGAAAACAAGCGCAATGCCAAGCATCAAGATGCAAAACGAAGATTTCAATACCTTCATGATAAATTGTCACACATCAAGCGACTGGTTTTGGAATTTGATTCTTCTCAGCATACGTAGCCCTGACATTGTTTGTTATTCAGCAAGCCTCTTTGGCCATTGAGTATGGTAACCCTTGGTAAACCCTGTTTTGTATGTAAATATGTGTATGTAACAAAGAAAGAAACGAAAGAAGAAAATGAACGACATAACGTCCTTTCATTCCGACCTCCAGAATCTTCCAGTGAAATCTTCCTCATATAATGGAAATTACATTTGTTTACTTATACTGGACAGTGATCTTATTTTATCCATATTTTAGCTCTATAATGTTGCCAACATTTTTCAATGAATAAAAATAATTGTTTTCTTAGTCGGAAGAGTGTATTGTTGAAACTGTGGTCTGCTATTATTTTTAACTATTTGGTTTTTTAAATATCTATTTGCTACATTCATCAGATGGAGTTAATTTTATTATTTTGATCTTTGATTTTTATTTGTTGAAAAGGTTTTGTTTATACTTTCACTTCTTTTGTTTCATGCTGATTATAATATTAATAATAAATAAATAATAATAATAATAATAATAATAGGCTGTTGGATATGTAAATATTCACAGGTGATATTTTTAATTGTTTTTAAAGTGATAATATATTGATGTTTAATAATTATAATATTAATGATAGTTGGCAGTTTTTGTTGAGATAAAAATAATATATAGTCATTACATATAGCCCTTCATTTAAGCCATTCACAGGTATGCGTATCATTCATTTACTATGTGTCATGAGAGTATATATAATATGTAATATTTTATGTATATGATGTGTATTTACTATGAAGGACTGCTAGCAATAAAATATCCACCAATCTTATCTTGACTGATAATTATACAAAACAGTTTTTTTTTTTCTGTTCAGCTTTAATGGTTGATAATAATAATAAAAAATACATAGCATTTGAACTCAGGATATTTTAATGATATATATTTTTACTTTATTTCTTGGTTGTATTCATATTTTTCTAAATCTTCTCTGGTTATTATTATATATTGATTATAAATGTGTATTTAAAACAAAAGTGCCCGCCCAATAGTTGCCTTACATTTTTATGTTGATTGTTCTGTTGTTTGTAGTATTTTTAAATGGAAAAGTGTATGTATATATTATTGAATTAGTTGGGGTAAAGAAAAGTGTTTTTATTGAACCATACTTCAGAAGCCATTAATATTTTTTTACAAGTCATGTGGAATGTGTGTGCCAATGTACATAAATGTTATCGTGTAAAGAAAAATATAAGAGATAGAAATAAAGCTGGCGAAGAGATAATGAACAAGTGTTATGTGTAAATTATGTTAACAATCTCATTTCTCACTCCTTGTATGGAGTTCGGAAGAACAAATAGCAAGTGGATTTAAATTTTATTGTTTTTATATAATTTTCATAAAATCGTTTTTTTGATCACTGATACTACAACACTGCTTTTGCCAAAAAGTGAATTGGGGTATGCCACTAGGTGTCACTGAGTCTGTTTATTGATGTGTTAATAATATGGGTCTTTATAATCTGTTAATGATACAAAAATGCTCAAGTGATAATAAATAACACTTCTGCACAATAAAATCAGACGGTGTTGTTGGAAAGGGCTCATTTAGGATATGAAGTTTTGAACTTGCCTTTCCATTTTTCATAGTGTTCAAAGATTGTTTTCATATTGCATTTTCCCTGTATTTTCAGGGTATTATTTGAAACTGTATTCAAACTTTTGAATGGATACTGGCCCAAACTGTCAGTTCACAGATAGAAATAATTTACAGATAGAAAAAATTTAGTACTGTAATAATTCACTCCTGAAGAAAGTCAGCTTTCTTTATATTGTTCCATTTATTAATTTTAAAACCATTAGTTTTACAGCGCAGAGAGGAAATGCTGATAATTTATTTTATTTTAATGTAATACAGTCAACTCTCAATTATCTGTGCTAATGATTGGTAAGTCTATCGTGGATAAAATAAAAACAGTGAAAAATCATGGTTAATGTTCTAAATTGCTAACTGTTAATTATGATAAGTCATAAACAAGAGATGCTTATCGTAATACACTAGAATCCAGCACGTAATATAATTTGTTTGCATAACAGAAATTGTTAAATTTAATTCATTTGCAGTTGTACACAATCAAAATTACAGTACTGATTGAGAAAATTAAAAAAAACAAGTGTGATTATTTTCTGAAGTATAAAATGATCTTTTTTTTTGTTTCGTAGCAAACACAATTTTGTTTTCTTAATGGAAGATAGAAATTTGCATAACATAATAACATTGACAGTATAATTTTCTTGTTGTCCTTTATAAACTTTGTTGTCCTGACTTCTCGGGTAGTTGAACCATGTTAACACAAATTAAAATCACCATGAAGTACAAGTTCTAAGAAACTAATCGACAGTGAAAAGCAAAGATTAGACATCTTTGTTTGGAAATATCTATTCATATCTATATGCAGCACTGTGTGTGAGACGCAAGAAAAATTGTAGCAGGACATGTACCTTACAATTCAGGATATGGATGGTACTTTATATGTTTTGTTATTTACTGCCAGTTAGTTATAATGGGCCCTACTATAGGTGTGTGTGAATTAATAATAAATGTGCGTTTCCCGTTAGCAGTACATTGCAGTTAAGTAACAATGTGACAGTCTGCTTGTGGATAATTGAGAGTTGTCTGTATGCCTAGAACTGTTTCTAAATATTTTTTGTTGAAAGTTTCTATTTAGATATAACATGCAGATGCAGAAGTATAAAAAAAAGTAGTGAGGCAGATTGTAATTTTAAAGAACCATGGAACAGTTTTAATTTTTTAAATAAATTGTTGGCATCTTCATTGCTGGTGAAATGTGAAGAGAGTGGGAGAGAGAGAATGATGTTTTGTTATGCATCTATAACTTTACCATTAATTTACTATCTCACTATTCACCAAAGAATATGTAAAAGTTACCTCATAAATATACATTTTGGTTGGTGTAATCTTTTTGCTAGGCAGTGTAATTCTCTCAAGCTTCTGGTCTGTTCACATTTCTAAGTTGCAATCAGCTTCATCCTCTGAAAGCCTACCAGTATGTCTTCTGTCTTTTTACAAGATGACTAAACAAAAATTACCATTCCTTTTCTCATCTACTAAGGCTGCGCATTTTGTCTAATACATTCCTGGTGTTTATGTGCATATTTTAAATTTTAAATTGGCAGATGAAACTTCCAGAATATTTTATGATTGGTCACTCTGTAGTTGGTCTCAAACTCAGCAAGCCGCTGGCAGATGACTGTACACTCATTACTTTGAATCTGAAAGGATTTCAGATTACAGAGTTCCACATTGAAGACTAAGGTGATGACTTTTCATGGAGCTGATCCCATATAAGAAAAAAAATTGTTCTGGATAGTACTGGGCCAGCCAGCAATTTTTAGTATCTGGGCTATAATGTGTCTTATATTACAAGCAATCAAATGGTGAATAAGCTTTATAAGCTCAACCACGTGTGTAACCATCAGGAGAACTCTAAAATCAATGAGTAAAGAAACATGCCTAATATTCTACAAGGCATGGGTATTCACCTTTTCCCCGCACTTCTCTATGGGTCTGAGAATTGGACTTTAACAAAATCACAGGCCAGTCATATTCAGGCAGCTGGATTGAGATTGCTCAGGCATGTGGCAGAGCATACTCTCCAAGATTGTAGAAGAAATGCAAGTATATGGCAGAAACTGACTATTGTGAGTATACTCAATAGTTTTGCCCAGTGTCAATTAAAATGGTTGGGACATCTTACCCAAACAGATGCTGCCACATCCTCAGACAACTATTGAATTGTAAGTCAAAAGGACAGAGAGGGTATGTGACATCCAAAGAAACACTGGAGTGACCTGCTCTAGTCTTTTTACTTGGGACTGGAATAAACAATTTTTAGTTTAATCCTTGTAAAAGATGATGATTATGATTTTTAATTTAAAGTTTTTGTCATGTATGCACCTCCTCTGGCACCAAGTAAAAGCAATTGCGCATCATAATTAAATGCCTGAACTGTCTCACAAGACATCTGTGGTCTGATAGCCAGCATTCTGACCTCCAAAGCCAGAGAGTGTATGTTCCAAGTCATGTAGTAGGTTTGTACAATGATCATCCACTGTCATGACGCTAAGTTGATAATTATATTATAGTACATCATGCCAAAGTCACAATTATGGTATTGGAAATAATCAACAGATTAAAGATTAAAACAAGTGGTGTTCGCCATTATTGTTAATCAGCTACATCATGAATAAAGTACATGGCCATTTTTCATAATCATAATTTTTTGTTGAGTTTTACTTCACACAGATCGGTAACTATAATAGAGTAATTTTTAGTATTATTGACTGAAAATTGTATGGAAACTTAATTATTGTACACAATATCTTTATAAAAGAATCAGACTAGCCACACTAGCTAAGTAGGAGGTGTTAACAAATTTCATACACACCCATATTATCACAGAATTGTGCTGACAGTGTTTATTAGCAATTGCTTTTTCTTCTAGTGTTTATACAGTAGGAAAAGAAGCGCCATAAAAAAATAATTTTCAACATTAATGGGTAACATGAGCCAAAGGTTTTGATAATATTTTTAATATTGAAGAGGTTAGTTGTCTGCTCGTCATCATTTTCATTTTTCACATGGCTTCAAATAAAATATGTAATTGTTTGTTAACGATTTTTGTCAACAAATATACAACAAATGTTGCCTTAAGTAATTCAGTGTCTTGAATTTTATGATATGACTCCCTTTAAAGAAGATATGTTTCCACTATTGCATTTGTAAAATATTCATAATTAAAAACTATAGGTTTTTTAAATTTATTTTGGAGAACATCATGTCTAGTTGGACGTTTCTTGAGTGTAACTAGATAGCAATCTTAATATCTTATTGAAAAAAAAAATGAAATCACAATATCTTGCATCACACTGAGGTTCTATTTGCTGCACTTTTATATTTGGTTAGAATGCTTTGTGATATCAAAATAATTCTACTACAAGACAAAAACATGTTTGGTAAAACAAAATCTACCATTTCTTAACATCTTGTAGTTCTCGACTATTTAGATTCTTATAAGTGGGGCACACTTTGCATTTATAGACAACTGATTTGAATATTTTTTTGTTTGAGACAGACTAAATGGAAAAAAGTTTTTATAAACATTTTTAAAATGTTTTGTGATACTCAGAAATGTAAACAATAACTCATTTAACAACACTTTCTTTAGTTAGATAATCACCATGTTATCAGTAGTACCAAATGTTATAGACTCTTCAGTTACTGATGATTCTTTGTGGTTTACAACAAAAATAAAAAGTTTGGTCCTTTTTGATACCAGAAATAAAAGTGTGGTTGATAACTTAAAGAAAGTGTTGTCAATGCCGTTATAACCACGCAGTTTCTTAAGTGGAAATTTAAGCATACGGTTCAGTCCAAAACTGTCTCAAGTGAATGAAACATGGTTGTAAGGAAAGAAAAATGAAATTCACTAAATGCCCACAGAGTTAAACCTATATAAGAATTAAAGTAAGAAAATAAACAGCATTTTTAAAGAAAACATAACATACATTGAATTAACAAACTGTATTTTATGAAACTTTGTGTAGAGATTTATATATTTCACACACGCACACACAAAACTGTATAAACTGGCAATGTTAATTTCACCTTTTTTTTTGAGATAAGATTTTTAATTTGTTTTAATCACATTTTAATTTGTAAGATTTTTCTAGTAAAGGTAGTATTTGTATAATTTGTGCTTTAAGTGATTCTGTCTGTGAGCGCATTTGACCATCTTCTAATAGTGGACAATCTTTAATTGTTATTGTATTTGAAAGAGTTTTCCTGGTTTAATTGTGTGCCTTTATTTCTGTAATTCATTCGCGCGCGCGCGTGCGCGCGTGTGTGTGTGTGTGTTCATTATGTCCAGGACAGAAAATTCAGGTTCTTAAAGTGTAATAGCAGTAGTTAAGAGTAGCAAACATTTTTGTGGTTTGTAATGTCAATAGTACATGTAGTATGAAAGATCTATAGTTTGGTGTAGCTACCTTTGAAGTGGAAGCAATATTAAGGCAGATGTATTTCTTGTTGAGTTTTTAGGTAATAGATGTATTTATTGAATGAATTGAAGTCTTTAGAAATGAATACTGGTATTTTCAGGCAGATTACTTTTGTCATATTACTTCGTAAGGTTTAGTTACTTTGAGGCCCATGTGACATGCTGAAAGTAAATAGAATATAGAGCAGATACAAAGGAAATAACATTTAACTCTTATGACAAGTTGTATGAGACTGGTGTGCGCTACAAATGCTAGGTGGTTTTTTGCAATTTATTTCAGTGTACATAAATGCTCTTCTGGTTCACACAAAAGGCTCTGATTTGTGTCAGATGTGTTTTATGTTAAGTTGCAGACTATTGTTTTAAAACACTGCAAAAATTTTGATGTTTAGCTAATAAATAAAATTGTGTGTGTGTGTGTGTGTGTGTGTGTGTGTGTGTGTGTGTGTGTGTGTGTGTGTGTGTGTGTGTGTGTGTGTGTGTGTTGAAAAATTGGGGAGGTAGATATGGCTAATTATTAGACCAAAGATAATAATTATTTGTGTTTTTCAGTTTTGTCACTACAATATTAGTTTAATGTACCAGTGTAGACATACCGAGAATTAAATGAATGGTCTCTTCCATCATTCTGAATGGTATCTGTAAGATGAAGAATATCTTGGGGTCAGTGATTTGTTCTGTGAAGTGTGTAGTTACAGCTGTGAGTGATGGTAATTTTATGTGATTAGTATTGGATGATAAAATTATTTGAAAATGCTTGAAATGTATACTTGGTTTACTTTTGAATATATTGTAATTCATTATTATAGTGCGTGATATATATTTTTTTACACTTTTCAAGGTAAGGAAAAAGTGAAGTTTTGTGTAATAAAAGATGGGTGTTCTAGAAAAATTGGAATTGTCAGGACATTTCACAAAAGTCTATCAGCAAAATAAAGATAACGAAAGTTGAACGTGTGATTTATGAGGCATATTAGCCTGGAAATCTTTTGTCCATAACAGTGATGGGACAGTTGTATACACAGGGATTGATTGAACAAAGACCATGAAGGAAGGTGAAAATCTTTCTGCCATGGCCAAAAAGAGATTAAAATGTGCCAAAAAAACATGCCAGTTGGTCTATACAGGATTAGGAACAGATAACTGCTGATTACTCCTTCTAATTAACAGCCCACAGGCTGGTTAGCACCAGTTGTTCACTCTTCCCTGTCATTTTCCTTAATTTTTAATTGCTGAACAGTATAATATTTCCTATTTTGAACAAGATATAATCACTGTTTATCATGCATTTTAATAGTTGCTTTCGATGCCAACTTGTAAAACCTCTATTTTTAATTTGTACACTATCATCCAGTATGTAGCCCTCTGATTAAAATATTTCTTTCTATGTATGATTGAGTGATAATCAGTTGTCTGTATTGGTTAATAGACCAGTCAGTATGAGAGGTGGAGGATGGTGAAGTAGTCAAGACAAAGTTTTTACAAGGTACCAAAATAAAAACATCTGAATGGTCAGACAAAAGTCCTGATTGAGAAAATATGTTGCTATGGGCTCTCGTTAAGAGAAAGTCAATGTAAAAATTGGAATAACATTAACAGAGCCATTGATAAACATGTGCCATAGAGCACTGAAGTTCATAAGTCTTGGAATGTCATAATGGCAAAGGAAATGCTGACAAAATACTAATACTGTATTACATCACATGTTTATCAGATATCATATTCCTGTTCCATTAAACATTCTTAAATGCAAGTGAACACAAGAACAACACAGAAGATACTATTTAGTCAAGTAATTTAGCCACATCTATAATTATATTACAATTATTTCTGAAATCACAAAAAAATGTGTATTTTCGAATAGTTAATAACTGGTCTATTGTACTAGTTATGTAAAAATTCTCCAGGCTATACTTTTAACACAAGGAAGATTATAAACATTATTTGCATTCTATACACAATAACAAAAAAAAAAACTGGAGAGCAAAATTAAATATTTGAAAATATAATATAAATATAACTATTAATAAAAATTATATACTGTAAACAAAGAAAAGTGATATTAGGCTATAACTTAAAACACAATACTCCCACAGATTGCCACTTTTTATGTGTACACAGAAAAGTTCTTTATTATTTATTTGTTTGTTTGAAACAAATACAGAACAAAAGAACCAGTTAAAAAAAACATTTCCAAACACAAAATATA
This sequence comes from Magicicada septendecula, assembly GCA_034769895.1. Lineage (NCBI taxonomy): Eukaryota > Metazoa > Arthropoda > Insecta > Hemiptera > Cicadidae > Magicicada > Magicicada septendecula. Next base: position 120,156,569 of record CM068375.1, on the reverse strand, counting down.
ATGAGCATAAAACAAGATAAAACTTATTAAATGCAAAGAGATCATCAAACTGCCAACATAATATTGTGTCATTACTAGGAAAATCTTTTGTACTACCTGGTGATTGGATTGTATATAGAATGAATACATGACTCACCTCTAAAACATTTGTAGCCATAGAAATCATATTCATGCATTATTAGAAGCAATTTTAAATGAAGTTCTGCCCTTACTTCGAGAAACTAGTGCCCAGTATATTGGACCAACAAGGGGTTAAATACAAACTATTCAATATCAAAAATAATAAATTACTACTACATTCACAAAGTTCTGTTTTCCAGGCCATAAGAGACAAGAAACGCTCTATACATGATCATGTAACTTCAGAAGAAGACGCTACATTATGGCCAATTTAATAACCAAAATCATTGATTTCAGTTTGCAAAGATTCGATAGTCGCAGAATAGACAAATTCATTGAATGAAGTTGACCATGTTACACAGTTTGTGTATTAATGGTTACTTGATAGTGCTTTCGTAATGTAACTTATTTCTTGTATATTATTCATTACTTGTCAATAACAGATCAATGGCCAATTGTGAAGCATTCAGATTGCAATCTTGTGTTAATATCTAATAACATGATCTTAAATTTTACTGATATGTTTGAATTTATGTTTCACTTATACCTCTCATTAAATTAACAGATTTAGTATTCACTTTGCTTTACAGTCTGCATTATGTTTGTGCAGCGTCAGATCACAAAACTTCTACTCGGTATGGCTGCAGTATGTACTTATTATTCTGTAAAATGCCTTTCCAATAACTGTAGGGTGTTAAATGAGTGTATGTGTATGAGTGCATATGTGTGAGAGAGAACATAACATGCCTTTGGAGTAAAAAACTCTTATGTACAGATCTCTATGTAAATTTTTATAGTACTGTACAAAACAAAAGGAGTATGTACATATATTCATTAATTATGTTTTTTTTAAGTTCAGGCATGCCTGCGTACAAAACCATTCGAAGTTGTTTTTTTTTCAGTATTACCAAATTTCTTTACATTGGAACTGATTAAGTTGATCTTCTTTTCATTGTTTGCCTCTTGTTCGATAAGTCTTTGATAATGAATTTTGTCAGTCTCCAGTATATCATCTTGGCTCATTACATGACTTCATAACTCGTAATAGCTTTTAGCAGGTTGTATTCAAATAGAAAAAACTTCCATCCAAAAACAGAAATTAAAATTTATTTTGTCCATTAAAATTTTAAAAAAATTAATGAGCTTCCATAATAGAAAATAAATTTTCTTTTAATTGTTATAAAAGAAACTGTCCAATAAATTATTTGTGCCATTAAAAAAATGTAATTCATGTAAAAAAGTATAAATATACATATGTAATATGTATATGTATGTTGTGTCAGTGTTGTTATGTAGGTAGAGAAGTTATAGAAGGTTACAGATATTTACAAACAAAAAAATAAATATATATAGTACTTCTTAAGAAAATACAAATATTTAATTGAGAATGTAAATATAATAAGTGAAATACCTTTTATCTATTGTGTTGCACACTTTGTAAATGTTGATACTTACCCATGGAACTGTTTTTATATATTACTACAAATATGTGTATTTGTATGTAAGTGTGGTTTTTAATAATGTAATTAAAGCTAGTAGATATTGAATGTTGAAAAATATGATACATAAAATTTAAATAAACACTGATGTGGGTGGATTTTACAGTGCATGTGTGTATTTACAGTTTTACAAAGAATAAAGTAAACTTGTACTAATGTGAAGCGATGCAAAGTGATAGTTTTGTATTTCTTTCACTAAATGTGTATGTTTTACATTTACATAGATTGGTTTACATTTACCTATTTCCAATTTTAATCTTTCTTGGTTGTTTTGTAAACCAAGTTCTTCTTCTCTGACCCCCCTTACCCGTATTTTCCTTCCAGCTTGATCTGTATGCCTTCTTTCTATCTTTGGATTGACAATTTAACATTTGTTTATGGAGTCTGTGCTTGGCTGTTCACTGTATGTGTCTACACTGAGTATTTATTTTTTATATCGTGTGTGACGTTTATAATTTCTTTAATCTGCGCATTTGCTATCCTTTCTCTGCCAGCCCTTGTCGCTGTTTTATCTCCTAAAATCCATTTTGTCACTGTTAATACTTTTTCTATTTTTTTCATTCCCCGTATCTAGGACTTGCTGGTTACTATACTTTTTAATGTAGACAGTGCTTTTACTACAAAGATAACTGTTAAGTAGGGCAATAGTCTGTTTCTTTGGCAATCATTCAGTCCAGTGGTACTTATCTCCCCCAGATAAGTTCTTTGCTTCATCTTCAAATTAATATTAGTTTTTGTTCCTGCCTTCTAATACACATATATTTGAATTTCTCTCTATTATCTTCGGACTTGCCTCTTGCAGTCTTTCATTTTTTTTAATCGGTTTTAACTGTATGGAAATATCAAAGAGTGAGCAAAGTATCTGGTCTAGGCTGTTTAACACTTGACTATGTTGCCTGTGAAAAGCGTGGGCGGGCATTTTCTCCCAGTGTATGTTACCACTTCGCTGACGTGTCTATTTGTGCAGGTAGAAAACTAGTTAACATAAAATTTGCAGGCTGCATGAACTGGAACATAATCCCTCACATATTTAGTTTACAAAAAAAAACACAAATCGCAGCAATGTTGCATTTTACATTCCGTTTATTGCAAATAGGAAATCCTATATTTTCACACCAATTCTGTGAACTGAGGTCCTGTTTACAAGAGTGCAATATGGATTCTAAAGATCATTATTTGACCAAAGATGAAATTCATGAGTCATTATACGACTATTATATATTATATTATACTAGTTTAGATATATACTAGATCTTATATAACATTTATTTGTGCATATTAAATTTTGCTGATGTGCATAGTCGTGAACATATGCTGTGTCTGGATAATGCTTCTTAACTATAGTTTGAACTCCCCCCTAAAGATCCAGCCAAACTGACTCAAAACTTCATAAAACTTTTTTTGTACATGAAAAATCCATAAAAAATTGAATTAAAAAAATTTATACATCATTATTGTGATTTTTTTGTCAGTGTAAGAAGATGAATTTAACTTCTATACGACATAGTAAGCTTTCAGCAAAACTTAACAGGTCTTCACAGAAAAAATTATGAAATACATGAAAAATCATCCATACTTTAGAGAAATTCGACTAAAAGAAATGTGCGTATCCAAAGTGTTAAACAGTAAAGGGGGATAAAGGCCATAGGCAGTCTGATAAAGTGTTAAAATAATTCTAACCGTATGTGTAATTGAAAGAAAAATTAGGAACTATATGACGTACAAGTTCAAGGTAGATGCTAGTTAGTTACCAGTGTCAAATTTTTAATATGCTTCCTCTTATAGGCGTAAACAATTTGCCTTGACTGTGTTTAATTTAATCTAATGTCAAATTCTTTGTGGAAAATGAAATGCGCAATAATATTGTAGTTACAATACAAGTATGACAGCCCATAATTTTTAGTGCAATAGATATGCAAAAAATAATTTGTATTCAACCATTGTTATCATTCGGACACATTATAAATAATACAGTATCAAAATTTTCTTGTATTAGTACTTAATTTTCATATATATATATAATATGAAAATTGCATAGAGAAATCTATTTTGTCTCGGTGATATGGAGGAAATTTTTTATTTAAATAAGTTTCATTTTGTTATTTAAATAATGTAAAAAATGTAAAGTACATTAACATAAAAAAGATTATGAAAATGTGTAACTCGTTGAAACATACATATGTACATATGTCATAGTTCCCATCTACTTATGAACTATATTTATTTTGAACCATACTTATTATGAATAGCAGTTGTGGTTGTTGATGTTCATATAATTCAGGTTGCATAGTGGGGGGTTTTCTTAATATTTTAATTTTTGAGTGATTTATTTTTTGTTTCATGTTTTTTTAGGTGATTTTGAAGACCAGTCATGTACTGTGTGTGTGTGTGTGTGTGTGTGTGTGTGTGTGTGTGTGTGTGTGTGTGTGTGTGTGTGTGTGTGTGTGTGTGTGTGTGTGTGTGTGTGTGTGTGTGTGTGTGTGTGTGTGTGTGTGTGTGTGTGTGTGTGTGTGTGTGTGTGTGTGTGTGTGTGTGTGTGTGTGTGTGAAATACTTAAATTATACAAATACATTAACGCATATTTTTATTTTACACCAAAATTACTAATATGTGTGAAACGCATACTTGTGTACCAATTAAACCTGTTATGTAACGAACTGTTATTCATGAATCATAGTTTCTTATTTTAGAACACAGCTTGTTGCTATTAGTTAGTTTAGTAATTTGGACTTATTATATTAGCTGATAGCAACAAGCTGTGATCTGCAAAAGGATTAATCCTGTTGTGACCCCGCTATATAAATAGTGTATTTGTTATAGTTAGAGTTGTCTAATTTTTTTATTCTGGTAGTAGCCATTTGAGTCCAGTAGGTAATTATTTATCTAACTATTGTTGCAGTAAACAATAGATTTAAAATGTATGAAAATATAATTAGAAAGCATCAGGCGTAGAAGTCGTCACTCTATCACCAATATTGTTTTGCTTATAGGAAACCAAAAAGGTATTTAAAAATTCGACTATTTCTATATTTTATAGAATTCTCTGCATTGATAAGTTTTATTATTATTATGATAGCAAACAGACTGTACCGCAGAATTGCAACTATGTCCCTGTAATCATGCCTTCTAAAGAGTAAGAGGATACATGTTCTGGTTTTGAATGATCTGAATTAACAGTTTCTTTAGAGCAGTTTCGCCATTAGTTTATTGGTTGAACTCTTTCAGCAACAGTTTTTGGCAAAGTACACGACACGATACGGTCACATAGTTTTAGAAAAAGTATGTAGTAACAGCCAGTGGCGGCTGGTTTTCTTAGGAAGTGGTGGTTGCACAAATATCATATGATTTGGTGGGCACATAGAACTCAATAATATTACTTTTTAGTAATTGTTGTTAGACTAATATTTCAAACATTAATAATTCATGTAGTTAGCTATTAACGTAAGTTGCATTAATAATATACCAATCAAGAAATTATTAAAATTTATTGGATTATTAAATTTAGCTGATGCACATAGCAGTGAACATATTCTGTGCCTGGATAGTGCTTCTTAACTGTAGTTTTTATGCCCCTGAAGGTCCAGCCATAACTAACACACCATTGTATGTTTGTGCAAAAAGTTTATTTGGATTTTGTTTACTTTATGTTTACCAAGTTCTTCAAGAAATCCTGGGGTTTCAGAATCATGCTTGTCAGGATTAAAAAACCCCAAAAAATACTCAACTGGGTTACCTTTTACAATATATCAAAACGCTACCTTTTTAAATATATTAGCAATGTCACTGGTCTCATCTGATATAACAGTGAAATAATCAGATTCTTTTACTTCTTGATTAAATTTTTTACATAATTATTTTTTCACACCTCCAACGTTATGCCCAAAAGTTTGTTTTGAGCTGTTTTACATATGCCTTTAAAATCATTGCATTTTCCATATAATTTTTTTAACCAGTATCCAGCTCAGAACTAAAATTGATTAAACTCCAAAAAATCCCTGGGCTAGAAGAGGAATCTATTCATTGTGACCCCCCCCCCATAATGTCAACCCAAAAGCCCCATAAAAATGCACACAGTTTAATATAATATTTAACCCCCATCAGCGCATCAGCACGTTCCTAAACTTCTCATTGTGCACAGAAATACTACGCCTGTAGTGAGAATCAGACTGTTTTGCAATGTTTACAGTCCTGAAAAGAGCAAGTTGCAAAACATTTTCATGTGTAAGTTTGGTGGCTGGTGTTTTTTTTATTCGGTCAGATAAACAATTAATATCTGACACACTTGTTTCAGATAATTAATATCTCTCCACCAAGTAGCAAACAGGGGAAACAGAACAAGGCATTTTTAATGTCACATTCACAAAGCCAGTCTGTTTTGGTATAATATTCAGTTTAAAAAAAAAAAACTGATACTGTCTGTTACCTGACTTAACGTTTTGAACTATTTCCAGATCCAGTATAGGTCGCCCCAATCTTTTAATTTCTAGTTTGTGTCCATTGTTATGATGTAAAAATGGTTTTTCTGAATCTCAAATGAAATTCAAACTGTCCATTTCATATAGAACTCTACCGCAAACAAATCAATAACATACAGTTTAAATTACAAATTTCAAACACCTGTATTATACTATACTGTGTATGAGTACAGCATTGGAAAAGGTTAAGTAAACACACAGAGAAATGCCTGTCCCTAGCATTAATCACTTTGTCTTAGAGAAGAAGAGAGGACATGGAAGGTGGTTTGAGTTTGGAAGAGACATGTGTACAGAGTAAGTGGTTGCACCTCAGATGCCACGACCAAGCAGTGTTTGTTGAGAATATGAGTTATGCACGTATATTGCACTGTTTCCCATTAACTCCATAGTGTATTCTACCATTTGTTATGAAGGTCGCAACTGGTGAGCCACCTCCAATTTGGAACATTCACTGTTCCCAAACTTTTTTATTGCACCTGTGGTCCACTCGGAATTTAAAAATTTAATTAATAATGTGTAAATAATAATTTCAAACTACAGTTCAGATATTAATACATGAAAAAAACCTGTGGTTGAGCAACCTTGCAACCTAACTACAAGCCGCCACTGGTAACAGCAAATGAGTAAGCACAAAAATGACTACCAATTAGTATTCAATAAGTGTTTGAATCAGTCATTGCAGCAAAATTTTGTTAAACTGATAATCCCAATAGTCAGTGTTGCTTATGGTGCAAATTTGAGTTCTGTAGTTAGATTTTTATTTTGATATCCTATTCCCATTTATATTAATTGTACTCTTATACTTCCTATCAAAAGTTAGAGTAAAACAAAAATGAAAAGAATTGGTCTTCACTCTTGGTATGTGGATTAGTTCCTTTATAAGGTGGCGGCGTGACCGTTATCTATGGCATTGGTTCAATTTAATTTTTTCATTTGATTCAGTTGGCTACAGCATTATTTGCAAATTTTGTTTTCATTATTATCAATTGATTGATTTTGTGGTGTGTGAATTTTGTTGCATTTTAAAATTGTTAAATTGTTATTAATTTAATTATACGTACAATTTCTTAATATGATTATGATAAATCAGTGGCGGCTGGTAATGTTTTTGACTGGGGGGGGCAAAATTTAGTTGTACCCATATATTATGTAAAAAAAACGAGTAGAAACTAAATTATTGCTATTATCATCAAATAATTGTAAAATTGAATCTTTTGCTTCACTACTAAAATTATTGTTAATATCAAAAACCTACCTTGCAAACTACCAATATTTAAACAGTGTTTGAAACTAAAATTATTTATAACCCCGTTTTATAATTTTGTGTAATATCTAAATTCGGTTTTGGTGGCCCTAATTTTTTTAGTTCTATTTTCTTTTCATAAGTAAGTGAATTTGAAATAATTAATTGTTTAATATTACTTACCGAATTCATAGCCATTTTAATCGTTTCTAACAAATACACACAGAACACACAGGCTCAGGCTTACACAGAATAAGTTACACGTTTATGTAGGCCTACGCAAGGTTCGACAAAAACACTATTGCACACAGAATACACTGCCTAATAAAGAATAAATTATTAGAATATTACGTTTACACAAAAAGTACAACAAGAACACAATCAAAACTATATAAAACACAAGAAAATATATGCACAGTAAACAGCAACAGAGAAGTTTTGAAAACGTTTAGTTCTCTATGAATTTAGCCGCGAAATCAGAAAGCAGGCACAGCCCCACCTCTAATGGCGGATGCTCATTTAAATGCATAGACATGTGTACACGTCTCTTGCCCCGCTCCCCGAAAGGCCGGCCTATGCAGGGAGGACTACAGCGAAACCGTCCCGCCTGCGGGGCCATGCCAAAAACATCGGGTGATCGCTATTAGTCGCCCCAAAAATATCTTTCAATAAGGATACTACACATTATAGTTATATTATTGACAAGTTTAATTTGCAAATTTAGTGGGAGGGCTGCACCCTTTTGCCCTCCCTGTACGAGCCGCTACTGTGATAAATTATGAAACAGTATGACCAATTCATACTGTAAAAATTTTAATTGTAGGTGTTCAAGTTTGGACAGCTTTCCTGGTCAGTTAATAACAGCTTAATAGTTTCCTGTCAGAGAGCAAGTAAATGTATAAAACAATCAGTTGTACTTATTCCACGCGCGTGAGTGATGAGAGAGAGAGAGAGAGAGAGTGTGTGTGTGTGTGTGTGTGTGTGTGTGTGTGTGTGTGTGTGTGTGTGTGTGTGTGTGTGTGTGTAATCCATATTAGGATTATGTTCACATTCCAATTAGTTGAAGTATAACAGAATAGTGTGAAATGTTTACATTTTGTTGTATTTCATGCAATATTGAGTTTAAACACATAACTTTTTAGCATCAGTTGATACAGTAGATTTCTAACAGAAAAGTATATCTGTTGATAAATGAACTAAGTTTCATTAGTTCGTATACTGCATATAACGAATACATAGACTTTTCAGACTACATTATTACTGAATTAAGTTATTGATGCCATTTTGTATTCCTGTCCTGGAATATGCTTCAAAATAAGCGAACATTGGCTTAATGAATGGTTAACTTATTTTTGTACGTTTAAGGACATCAAACAACCCAAACTACGTGTATAACCTTATATACATAATTGCCTAATTAATTCTTTCGTTTTATATACTTTTGTGACAAAGTGGACTTGTAACATTTTCCATAGTGCCATTGGGGAGGTACAGATTTACCACGTTTTGTTTTTAAAGTTAACTGGTTATAACATTTTTTTTGCAGATAAAGATTAAACAGTAAAAAATAAATCACCTTGTAAGTGAATATACAAAACAAAGGGCATAGGGTTTATTAGGGGCTTACTTAAGGATATGTCATCTGTGTAAATGAGATTCCATCGTCTCGAGTAGATTGAAATTTTTCCTTGGCAAATGTTGATAAGGAAAACTTATGCTAAGATACATTAATATTATATATTTAAAAAAAATTATTTTTATGACTGTGATTGACATGGATTTTGAATAGTATTTCTGTTGATATATATATTATACTGTACACATGAGTTTGAATGCGTTCATTCCTTAAGTGTGTTTTTTGTCTCTTAAATGGAAATGGAATGATCCTGTCGATTATTTACTACCTTATATAATGTGTGTGCAGAGTATAAATTAAAACATACGAATATAAACTGTATAGTAATATTCAGAATATAATAAATGAGAACTGCATTGTGTGTATGAGTGTAAATGCATATGTATATAATTTTTTTTACATAAATATGTATGTATTTATGTATTATATGAGTGAGTTTTTCTGAACTGCCATTTGTTTGTCTGTTGTTAAATAAGAGTGCGTCCGCGCGCGAGTGCACGTGCATGTGTGTGTGTGTGTGTGTGTGTGTGTGTGTGTGTGTGTGTGTGTGATGGTAATTGTTTAGGTTTAAAGAGCTCATACAGTTTTGAAAAAGCTCCAGTTGATATTTATGTGTAAAACTACATGTGTATACCCATACATGGTATATCAACAAAATATTACTTCTCTTGTGCTGTCCTATTAACCATCTGAACGAATCTTTTATAAAAGTCATATATGCACAGTGAATTATGTGGTTTTGTTGATTGTCCAGCTCCTCTTTGTTTCAGCATCTGCTTTGACGTCTTCCTCATGATTGCAAAACAATAATTTAGTTGTTCTTAACGTTGTTCACGCTTTACTCATAGGTGTGTGTGTGTGTGGGGGGGGGGGGAGAAAAGTGTTACACAAAAGAAATTACATATTTATTTAATCCTAATTCTCCCGTTTTTTTATACCCTTGTGGATTTACAGCTGTTGGCATTACATCTGTTCTTGTGTTCCCTTCTTTCTTCTCCAGGTCTGATTTTGCTCTTCCCTTGTTTTTCCATGTATCTTTTTGATTGGTTTCTTTGTTCTGCACCACGTCTTAAATAGCAATTAAACCACATTCTTCAAACTTCCCATCCTTGTGTCTTTTGGAATTTCATTATTCCTTGAGAGGTTTTTTATACCACACAATTTTCAGTTATTCTTATTCTCTCCCTGATTTCTTCAAGCAGTCTTTGCCATTGACTGTTATTATTCCAAGGTACTTTATTTTATCCAGATAGCAGCGGTTTTGTTTCTCCAAATGACACTCTAAGTTCAGTTACTTCTTGAAATCATTGTTTTTTTTTTCATTACTGATCTTCATATTTATGTTCACTACAGGTTTGAGCATACTTGTAATTTAATTCTATGTATTCTGCATCTTTAGATATTACAATCATATTATATACAAAGCTTTTTCTGATATGCATGGCGCACGAGCGTACTCGTGTGCATATGATACCAGTTTTCTATTTTTCTTACTCTTATTGTTCTGAGAATTTGGTTTGTTTGTAACAAACTTTGACATGCTGAGATTTTTTTAAATTATCAGCTGGAGTTTTTTTAATGGCACCGAAAGAATTAAATTATTTGTGATTTTATGCGTGATTTTGTTGTGTGAACGGATTTTGTATAATACAATTAAAAATTAAATAAAAAAAATAAAAGGATTGGATTCTTTGGTACTGACTAGCTATTCCACCCCTGACTGAGATGTAAAATGTTAATAATAATTGTAAATCACAATTAAAATATTTTTAGGGTAATTTTTAAAGGATTATTATATGTATTACCATTATCTCGATAATGTTACTGTATATTGTTAAGAATAGCATTTTTTTTGTAATATCGAAGTATGTTTAATTATTGTATAATACTTACCAATATACCGTTTTGAGTTTCTTTAATTCTTTTTATTAATTGTATTTTTCCTGACTAGTGAAAAACTACTACTACTATGAAAAACAAATTGTAATAGGAAAGCTATTAATAAGACTGTGGGTTTGTTCTCGTTTTGGACAAACATTTTAGTGAAGAGTAAGAGATTTTTAGACAGCATATGTATAAGTCATTTGTGGCAATACGAGCTCTGCTTAATTGAAAATTACCAAGAAATAATGTTTTGTCTCATTAAGAACTGTATTCGTAGAGAATACTGAAATTGCAGTCATATTTAGTTACATACAGAATTTTTATGTATGATATTCAGAAGTGTAGTAAACTGTAGGATGTTTAAATAAAATCAAGATGTATAATTTGGGCTTGTTTTATTTCAATCTTGTCTTTATTTTAATGAGTAATACATGAACAAAACAATATACAGAAAAATTTCAACACTTGGTTAAAAATAACAAAGTACTTTTATTTGATTTTGAAGAATAGGAAACTGCCAGGCGAAATGTTAATAGTACATAGAAAATTGTGAGACTTGCATTTGTACAACCAAAGTGTAAGTTAGTAAAGGCAATAAGAAATAAAAATCATATTCTGTATGTGTATTTTGACAGCTCATGTTGTCTGCTTCTGCCTGCATGAGAGTGGACTTGCAGCAGTTCAAACTAACATATATTGTATGTGTAGGAAAAAATAAATAAAAGCCCTGTCATATTGATTCACCAAGTTTTCTATAAGACAAAAGCATAACTATTATACTGCAGTTATAACCAAATTGTATGTAAGAACTGTGTTTGTCAGTTGCTCGTGTTGTCACACATGGTGTAATTATTAATATTGTTAACTCTGTAATGATTTGTACACTGTGCTTTGGTTGAGTACCAGTTTTCTAATTATTGTTTTATGAATATTGTTAAACTTTTGCTGACACATCTTGCCTCCCATATGCCCTTGTGTGTGCATTCCATTTGTATGTGTTTTCAGTGTATTTTATTGTATAACTACAGGTATTATACAAGTCTTGCTATGACTTGATTTGTTAAAACTGTAAAATAGTTGTAACATGTTATAACATGTAGTATATAAATAATAAGATTAAAACTTGTAATCCATGACATCTTGTGTAACATGCGTCTAGTGTCTGTAGTATTTCTCCCAAATTATAAGCTTCAGCTATGTTGTAAATATTTATATATGTACATATTAATAAATATATAAATTTTGGTTACTAGAATATAAAAATTGATGGTTATTATAACACATTTTAAATAAGAAAAGAGATGTAATATTTTAGTATAAATTTTGTAACATATATATATATATATATATTATAATACTTATAACTATTTTACCTCAAGATGTATTTTTTCTTTAGGGACATGTTTCGGGAGATCCTGTTCTCCCATCTTCAACCTTCGCCATCTTGCTTCTGGTGCAGTATTTGTGTGTTGGCTTCTGGATGTTATTATGGTGGTTTGTTGGTCTTTGGTCCTTCAATGTTGCATTATTGTGTGTGGTTGTGGTCTCTGTTTTTGTATTTTGTGTATTTTCGATGTTGAGTGCTTTGAATATTGTGTCATGTTTTGTATTGATTTGTATTTGTTCTGGTATTAATTTGTTTTGTGTTTTATGTTTGTAAATCTGTAAATTTTCCCAAATGTTCATTATGGTGCCTTTGTGTGGTATATGTTTTATTAGTGTTACATTGGTTATGTCTGGGAATTCATGTCCTGTGTTTATTGCATGTGTGGCTAAATTGGATTTATATATGTTTGGTTTTTTGTATGCATTTAGGTGTTCAAAATAACGTTTTTTCAGCTGTTTTTTTGTTTGTCCTATATAACATTTATTGCAATCTTGGCATTCAATTTTGTATATACCGTTGGTTGTTGTATTATCTTTGTTGTGTGAGTTGTTTAGATTTTGTAGTTTATTTTTATTAGTTTTGTATGCTATTTTTATATCTGTATTTTTAAATAGTTTTGTTAGTTTTGACATTTTATTATTTATATATGTGAATGTGGCCCATTTTTTGTTGTTGTTATTATTTATGTGTTGTTCAGTTTGATTAATTCTTAATTGTTCGGTTTTTATTTTGTATTTGATTTTATTTTCTATATACAAAATTGAATGCCAAGATTGCAATAAATGTTATATAGGACAAACAAAAAAACAACTGAAAAAACGTTATTTTGAACACCTAAATGCATACAAAAAACCAAACATATATAAATCCAATTTAGCCACACATGCAATAAACACAGGACATGAATTCCCAGACATAACCAATGTAACACTAATAAAACATATACCACACAAAGGCACCATAATGAACATTTGGGAAAATTTACAGATTTACAAACATAAAACACAAAACAAATTAATACCAGAACAAATACAAATCAATACAAAACATGACACAATATTCAAAGCACTCAACATCGAAAATACACAAAATACAAAAACAGAGACCACAACCACACACAATAATGCAACATTGAAGGACCAAAGACCAACAAACCACCATAATAACATCCAGAAGCCAACACACAAATACTGCACCAGAAGCAAGATGGCGAAAGTTGAAGATGGGAGAACAGGATCTCCCGAAACATGTCCCTAAAGAAAAAATACATCTTGAGGTAAAATAGTTATAAGTATTATAGTATTATATACATCAAGAAACGGACTGTAGCAGAAGGTGATTGAAATATATATATATATATATACTTATTGTAATGTACATACATGCATATGTCTGTGTGAGTGTATGTGTATGTTGTATGTACTGAATAAGGATTTCTGTAAATTCCATGAACAATTGTTCTGTGAAAAAGCATGAACATAGATGTTACTTTAAGTTAAAGAGAAAATGTTCACCAATGAACACTCAAATACAACGCGAGTAAATTTTTAACCAACTACTTTCTAATCTATATTTCACGTAAATTGATGTTTTAAAGAAATTAAGGGAATTCTAAGTATAGTGTGACTATCTGTTTTACATTAATTTTTGTCCCATTAATATTACAAAATTAATAAATTAATTTAAGAAAACATTTCACTTTTCATCAGCAAACGTTTATGGTCAGTGCATTGATTATGCATATTAAACTGTCACTGCAAAAACACTTTCAAACATAAAACTATGTAGAAAAAATAAGCATATGTAATTGCTTGGAGTGAAAAGAAAAAATCACATAAAAGAGTATATGCTATGATAATTTAACATTTTCTCCCTATAGTTTTTTTCCAAAGGCATACCATTATTATTTGTCAACAATATTTGTTATAATTTATTTAAGGATCATGTTTACTCATATTATGGTAAATGTAAAACAGAATAAAAGGTTTAGGTCTTTAATTTGGAAATATGCAGTTAGTGTGAACGGCTTGAATACTACTCTCGTTACGTAGCCTATTTCTGTGAACATGGAATTAGCAGCACCAGTGGCATAAGATGCCAATGTGAGGGTCACCCTACAAGGGCCGACTTAAGACATTATATTGCCTTTCCGGATTTCATATTATTTCAAATGTTTGTAGGAAAAAAATTAGTTCCATTTATGGGAATAAATAGTGTTCTTTTCTTTATTTCCATGTGGTCTGTTTAACATTTCCTGTTGTGAAAAACTGAATTGATCACTTATCATGTTAGAAATCAGAAATTACAAAAAATTCTATGTGTGAAACATTTTTCTTTACATTGTTGCTACTTCATAGCTAGTGGGATGTAATGACAGAAGGTATGTCTACTTAGTTATGTTAGGCAGCTGTTACATTGCATCAGAATTTGTAAGAAAATGTGGTCGTACGAAATCGTGAGAGTTCGTAAGAATTCGTCAGAAGTGAACAAACCCATTGTTCATAGATGCGGTTAGTTTGCTTCCAACCTGTGCGTACAAGACCTCACAAATTCGTACGTCTAGTCGCATGCGACCAAAATAATTTGTTTTTCATCAGTTTTCGTATGAAATTTCCCATCTCTTGAAGTTGTAGATCATCTCATAGCAAGAAACCATTGTCAGACCAGCGATTTACAACACTCATACGATTTCGGAAAAGAAAGTGTTTCCACGCTATTCTTACGATTTCCTACAAATCGTTACAATGTAATTATACAAACACTCTACCTCATAATAATTAATAAAAACTCATCGCTTACCTTCTCTGGGTTCCCAGGGTTCAGCACACGAACTCGTGATCTATAAGCGTGATTAACTGATTAATCATATTAATTAAAGACAACCCAGTATTTGCCACACACACTCTCATTCATTTTTACCCCATTTAATTACAGCGCTTGTTTAATTTAAATTTTCATAATTGATTAGGTATTATACAGTTACGTCTTTAACGGCATCCCTGCTAACCATGTGGTGCACTCCGCATTTTTTATCACTATTTGCCCGAAAGATGTTGCACTGATTTAATTTCGATGCCACTGAGTTTAGTTAATGTTACACTGTTTTTATAGCTTTAGATTCTTTGTTTAACTCACATTTTATACTTTTTTAAGTGATTTTCGGCTCGCAAGCCTTTTACGTTGAACCGCGCGGTTCTATCAGTTGGCGAAGAGTAACTTTTTCAAGATGGCCAAGGCGTTCTCTTGTTCACCAACTTGCCTTGTGATAGGTCGAACTGGCGTCACGTGACATCTCATTAAGCCACGCTAAATACTGGAAACTCGCTCTGGCTGATTAGCGATCCTCATACGTGACAATTTATATGTGCGGGCAAGCATACGCGCACTCGTTCACATACCTTAGCGCCTGGAAATGTAGCATGCTGAGGGGCGGACAGAGGACAGACCAAACGTGCAACTGGGTGCCCCGAAAGTGAATGTCTTGTTAAAATTGAGGCCCGTGTGGGTAACTTCCCTCCGTCGCATTTACAATTGAAATAAAACCAATCACCCAATTCTGTCCCGTTACAGCTCGCGAGTTCTCACGAATCAACATGACCACAAATTCTGATGCACAGTGTAACCCGCAGCCTAACTGAATAGCACATTCACACGTTATTGATAAAATTCATAAACATCATTCTACACAGAACACCTTAATTCTGAATCCATGTAATGTACATGTAGAGCTGTTTTTAAGAACCATTAATATAAAAAAAGTTCAGTTGACAAATGTTGCATTTTGATATTTGGGGAAGGATTTAAAAGGCATCCATTTAAAAGTTGAATTTTTTTAAATTAAATTATTAAACAGACTATGACTAATGTTGATTTCATGACATAATTATGAAACAGTTTATTAAGTGGGCCTGAAATAAATATTTAGAACAGCATTACAATAGTGCTAGTTTTATGCTAGTTCATTGTGTGCTTTCCTTTAGCACATGGATGTATGTTAAGTGCGACAGGGTAAATACAGAAAGAAAATTATTTTACTTGAATTTATCTCTTGTAAAATTAATTACTACTCAATTTATAATAAATTTCAAACCTGTACAATTACATGATTTTGAAAGTAGATCTGTGTTAAAAGCAAGAAAAACTGCACCTAAAAATAGTTTTTCAAATAAGATATGGTAAGCTAGAACTTATGCCATATAAATTTATGAAACTAACACTATTTTTTCTTAACTTTATTTATTTCAAAGTAGAAGAAAATACTTTTGAGCCTGTTGTCTGTTTCTGATATATTTTTATTAAATTTATACAACTGAAAACATTGTTTTATTTATAACTTCAATTATTTTATTGCACATGTACAATTCAGGTGCACCTAATTCTGGATGTAAAAACCATTAATACATGGCTAGGCCAAATATGGTCTTGGGTTTTGAAGTACACAGAAATATGGAGAAAATTTCAAATAAAAGTTTCCAAAAATGGTTAAAGTCATTGATCCTCATTTAGACTTTGTTTCAGTACAATCTTAATAATACATCCCTAAACATAGTTTGATGTTTGTTAGACATACATGTGGCATGTTGCACAAAAGGTTTGGGCATCACTGAGCTAGTTACTGTCCCTGTCAATGTTGTGATCTTTATCATGAACTCATGAATGTTGTGTTTTTCATAATGAGCATTATAGACCAGAGGCCTTTTTCATTTGTTTTGGCATTCCTCCATGAAAACATGTAGGCCTACATGACATGATTCTTCTTGACTTTTGTAATGATTCTACTTTCAAGCTCTCCAACTTCATGAGTATTTATGATCACATATGACAATACATTATGAGCAATTGAAACTGAAAGAATTGTCTGTATAACAAGGTGAACAGTCAAAATAATTATTTAACAGAAAGTATTAATTTGTAAAACTACCAAATAACATTTGCTCGCTAGAAGTTGTTTTTCAAAATATCAAGATTAAAATTAACATATAATGATTTTTATCAGTAAAACCAAAACACAGTATGACAGATAAGTACTATTAATTTCAACAGCCCTGGAATTGAATGTTAAAAGTTGAATTTTAGACGTACTCAAAGTTTGTGTTTGGAGCAGCATGGAGTAGTTTTCAATCCTTATTTTTGGCTGAAGCTGACTGGAAAGCTTGGAAAACACCATCATTGCATAATTTTAAATTTGTGCGTGAAAAGGTATCACTTACAATGAAATTATAATACACGAATGTGTTTAAAACAAAACAAAACAAAATTCATTTTCTTAACAGCAACATGATCTACAAAATTAATTATGCTCACATCAAGTATTTAGTTATTGTTACACTATTGATTTTATTTTTTGTGGTGTTGTGAGCTTTAGCCAGTGGTTGTAATTCTGTGTGACAACTTATTTAAAAAATAAAACGTATTTTTGTACTCTACTAATTTTTGAACACAAAGTTCAAAATAAGTAATCCTGTTATTATATTGTATCACTATCATTATTATTATTAGTATTTTTATTATTATTAGGAATACGTCTGAACATGGCTCTGTTAGGATTTATAGAATTATGTTGTTATATATATATATATATATATATATATATATATATATCATATATTTTTAAATATTGTAAATTAGATTCAATGTATAATATTTTTTAATTGTATACTGTCTTTATTATTATATAATTATTATATTCCATTTTTAGCATGAAGGAAAAATGATTCGTGTAAATACGTTGAAAAAAAGAGACGCTCAATTTAATTTAATTTTGTTCTTGTTTTGTGTATTGAAATCTGTTGGTGAAGCACAGTGTACAGGAGCGTGTGACTGAGAGAACTTGATCAGGAATGTGATTGTAAAATAGGTTGTTCGTTTTTATTTTATTATTTTTTGTTACTGCCCAAGTGGCTTAAAAACGACTTACAAATTTCTACCATTGTTAAAGAGTTATGTTGATAATTATTGCTTTGTGTAAATCGTGTTTTTGTTATGCTTCTCTGATGTGAAAAATTGAAACCAAATTAATCATAGTGTAAATAATAACTATTTATTAAAAAACTGAAAGTAACTCTTTAAATGTGTACACAAGTTTTTTAAAAATAATTCTGTGACTTAAGAGTTTATATGTGTAGGCTGTGTTATTGATTATTTTGACCTAGATAGTGACTGTTTGAGATATAATAACATACTATTTATATTTTTAAAACAAAACTATATTCTTCAATAACTGCAGTGCTTGTATATTGTACAACATGGACGTAAAAGAATATGTAAATTATAAGTTTATGTATGGTCACACAGGAAGAGACAGACAGACATTTTTTAGTAAATACAGTATTTTCTTTGTATCGTTACATTAAGTATAAACTATTTTTGTTGATGTATTCAATATGGAAAAATGCCAATGTGCACTGAGACCTCAATCTAGGCCAAAAATAATATTAATTGTATCTGAATTTCTTTGTATTTTTTTAAGCACAGGGAATATAAAGGGTTATTTGTGTATGAATATTTATGTTTAAATTAACAGTATATTGTTGGAGCTGGAGATTGAACAACACAGAATGCCAAATGCTGTTGTTTAATATGTGTATGTTGAAAGGAGCAAAAAGTCAATTACACTGAGCTAAATATGTGATGAGTTTTGATGTTAAATACAAAATTATTGTTCCATTAACCATGAGTTTAGAACAAGACAAATCTTTAAAGTGATTGGTAACTTTTGTTCAGCATAAATGTTGTGCAGCATTGTGAAAAATTTTTCATAAGTTAATTTGTGTGTCAGTATGGGGGTGGTAAGCTTAATTTTTTCATAGAGGTTGTGTGCACCTAGGGGACATTACCACATCGTTTCCATTGTCTTGTATTATATTTAATCTTCTGCTGTCTCATGCCCATTCAAAGTCTTCTGTCACAATGTTCTTCTATGGTGTGGTATCATTATTGGACGCATTATTTATATGTATACTACCAGTGTGCTGTTTGCTTGCTGTGCTATCCCATTGTGCCAGTTTAATTCAGCATACATGATATCTGTTTTTGCATTAACTTTCTGTGTATTATGTTTCATGTTGGGGTTTTCTCATTTAGATTTCCATTTTGGGCACCTCTAAAACTACCTGTGTGCGTGTGCATGTGTGTGTGTGTGTGTGTCAGATTTAATGAAGCTCAGTCTAAAGATTTTTTTTCATTTTACAGTTAATGTTGGTTTGTTTATATATGAAAATAATAAATTATCATTTATTGAATTATTGATATATGATTGCCAGTCATATTATTCTGATAAATTCTATATTAGTTTTGTGTTTAAAGGAGTATGTTCTATTATTTGAGACTAAATTAAATCTTATTGTTGCTTATTTATGAATTATTTTCAGTTTTAATGGAACATGTACTATTGATTAACAGCAAAACTCATAATGCAATTATAATACTGTGTATGTAACAACATATCAAAATCTTGTGTACTTACTATGCTATGCTGCTTGGGTCAACCTGTCCAACTTTGGCATGTGTATGTGAATTGACATGGAATGTGGAGACAAAATATGTACACTTGATGAATGACATATATATATACTGTATATATATATTGAAAAACATAAAAAAATAAAATTCCTATACTTATGCATGCAGCAAGAAAACGTTTTGTTGTTATTTGTAATTGGCTCTTCAGCTGTACCTAATTCCTTCTGCCTTTCTCTTAAAAAAAATGCTAGTTCCTTATTCACTCTTTAACCAAGCTGTGTTGATGAAATTCTACATCAGTTTTCTGAGTGCAACATACCTGCCAACTTCCATTATCATCCACCCATATTCTCCAATTACTTCCACTTTGGCTGGCTTCCTTCTTGTCTTCCATAACAGTCTTCGTCAAAGTGAATCCATATTGTGTAGACTTGGTCTAGAAATTTTATCATTTAGATTTTTTCTCTTTTAAAACTTCAGCATTTGTTTTCCCTCTACCCAACTTGTCTTTCTCTGTATCAACATTACCTCCAGCCTGGCCTTCTCCATCTTTTTTTCCAAAGATAAGCAAAGTATTCCAAACATCTTTTACAGAAGCCATTCTTTTTTTTTTTATTTATAAACGCAGATTGGCAGCGGAAATGGACTTCTTCAGGAGGAGTTGTAGAAGATCAAAATTAGACAGGGTTAGAAATGAGACTATTAGAGCCGAGATGAATATTGACAGGACAATAATAGACGAAATAGAAAGGAGAGAATTGACTTGGTTTGGGCATGTGAAGAGATTGGAAGACAGATGGCCCCGCAAACTATTGGAATGGATACCACCGGTGAGGAGGAAAAGAGGACGTCCACGGAGGAGTTGACGAGATGACGTAGCGAAAGCAATGGTTGCAAGAAATTTAGAAGACCTTACATGCTACGATAGGTTACAATGGAAGTTGGGGACGGAGAAACGGAGACAGCTGTAAAGATCCGTTATATATATAGTATTTAAAATTTATAATTATAATTCTGATGGCGAAGGCTGAAGATGAGAGAACAGGAACTCTCGAAACATGTTCCAAATAAGGAAAAGAACATCTTGAGGTAATATAATTATAAATTTTAAATACTTTATATATATCAAGAAACGAACTGTAGCAGAAAATGATTGGATATATATATATTAGGGTGTCCCAAAACATAAGGGAATTTTTTTTTCCCGAAATCAAGTACGCATACCCTCTATTTTTTTTCTGTTTGACCTTAATAACTCACATAATAAATATTATTGCGATTGAATTATGATAACACGTGCCGACTCGATGCCAAACATGAGAAATGAAAATTTGTACCGAGTTAGTATGGAAGGATTCTAGAACTTAATGTTTATTTGGTAAATAAAACACCAATATGCCCAAATCGTCTTTATTTACTGTTTAACATGTAAAAAACATTATTCTTTAAATTTTCTTTTCAAAGTTTGCTTTTTGCAGTCAGGATAAATCTTCCGGTGTTCTTGTACGCAACATAACAAAAATTGCTTTTGTTCCTCCTCAACTGTGATTAAACCATGAAAGTCTTGCATCAACTTGACCGCTCTTTCACCTGTATCGTTCACTGCCCTCAGCGTTGAAACCTTCTTTCTGGCTTCTTGAAACGAAGCATTATTTGACCACATAGTAGGACATTCGTGGAGAAAACTGTCATCAATTTTAAGACGATCGAACAATGACTTGCTTCTGACTGAAATGAAGTCGTAGATGTTTTTCTCTGAAATAAAAAAAGAGAAAGTCAGTTAACAAAATTGTGATCTTAACAGAAAACTAAAGAAACAACTTCTATATTTACTTATTTAACTTACCATACAATGGACCGCAAAGTTCTTCCTTCGATGGGATGTAACGTTTACCATGAGTTGATAAATTCTCTTTGGTTAAATTTTCAACCATTTTTACTTTAGTTTCTTGATCCACATCATCGTCAAACAGTGACAAGATGGAAACTTCATCCATAAATGCTGGCTTATCTTCTGTAAAGCTGCTTTTGAGATGCTTTTATCAATTTTTTTCGTAAGCCTTCATCGACTTCAAAAAGCACAAATCTTGGTAAGGTGCTTTTACTGCCAAAATACATTGGAGCCATGGCTTGACGTAGGATGTCACGATGAACACGCAAACGTCTAACAGCGCTGCCCTATCCTTGCTCGTAATTTTGAATTGAGCACTAAGTAATGATATTTTTAGGGAATAAATTGCTCTCGCCATCCATCGAGCTTGGTGCATGGCACCTGGAGGTCGAATTTTAAATTTTCTCTGTGTATCTCCGCCTAAAAATATCACAGAAAGCTCTATCAACTCTCAATAGTCATCTCTGACTATTTCTTTGGTCAGTTCAGTTCGGTACATCTCAAGCAGTTTGTCAATTTCGGAAACAGTCAGGTGCAATGCGAGCTTTTCTTTATAGCACTGTATTTTATTTGGATCGACACTTTTCCAGTTATCTCGGAACTTTTTGAAGAGTGGAATATCAGGATTTGTTGTCACTTGACTGATTTTTACTTCGAACACGCTTTTTAACACAAATTCATACACGTGATGGCGCCAAGCAAAAATAAGCATATCTCTATTAAGTTTTTGTTCAAGAAGCACACAGGCACCATTGATATGACCTGTATTTGAAGCCATAGTATCAACAACAAATTTGCACTTTATCTTCGAGATTCCAGTCTACAATCGCGTTCCAAACAGCCTGCACCTGTCAGCTTCCTGAAGAGCTTTCCAACCTTGGCACAGCAATAAGTTGTTCTTTATTTCCATATGAAATAACTATCGGAAGACGTTCTTCTTTTGATTTCCGAGCATCTAAAGCAGGCAACAGTTTGCCATCCCAGTGAACAATCACATCTGGTACCTCGTTTTGAAAATTAGCTTTTATGGCTTCCGCACGCTCTTTCCGTTTTTCCGTACGAATTCTTTGAGTCGAGGACTTACTTATAGGAAATTCATCAGTATTATTTCCAAGTGCCTCAATGGTAGCTTCAAGAAAAAACACTGAATCTCTCATACTTAACTGACACCTATCTAGCGCTGCTACTAATTTTGGAGTAATGAAATTTTTCCGCATAGTTGCTTTACTGGTTCCGGGTTGTATGTTCTCGATCAGAGTTGGAAAATCTTTTAAATGCATGTCATTTTCAGTAGAATCAGAAGAGTCGTTTTGTTAACGGTTCATAAGATGATGTCGAAGGAGTTGGCGTGGAAAAATATGTAGCACGTCGCTTTTCTTCTTCAATAGTTCTGAGGCGCGCCCTTTCCTCTTTATTAGCCAGTTTTTTGTCCGCTCCAGCCAAGTGACCAGGCCGACCTGGCTCTCTCTGTCGCTGAAAGAAGATTCTGTCTTCATTTATTTTCATTAATTGAAGCACATCGGCGTGTGCAATGTCAAACAAATTATCTAAGTTGTTGACAAACTCTTGTCGGCGCTGCTCAAATATGTTTTGGATTTTTTGTGCATTTTTTTGTAACTCCCTCCAAACTTGATATAAGTTCACTAGTTTCTTCGCACAATTAGGCAAAGATTTGGTAGGTATACGCGCCTTTTCCCAAAAGATAATACATTCGCGAATAGTGAGATTTGCACTTTCATTGACAGTTAAATTCATTTCACGGATATTATAAAATAAAACTGCCAGAACTTGTCCATTAGAGGGCAGTTTTGAACCTTTTATTTCATGTATTACGCCACTATTAAAAATATACCCTTTTTAGAACTACGTAATTCCACTGACATGTTCACTGATTGAAAACAATACGTTTACTAACAAAATAACAAGTGATTACAAACACTTCGACGCGTTAGCACATTGTCACAACGCACAAGCAAAACCTGCTTCACTAAACAATCGCTACGGTGCTTCACTAAACAATCGCTACGGACAACCAACGTGACTCTAGCGAGTTCCAGCTACCACTGTTGGCGTATCACATGTTCACCTGCCTCCCCTCCAAGTCCCGCGTCATCAGTGTTGCCTGATCGAACACTAAGCTATCAGTCTCATTACTTTATTTACACACCTTGTACAATGTACATTGTACATTTTTCGCTAAATTCGCATTAACATATGGAAGGTTTTCAGTGACGCCTTACTTAGCAAGTACTGACATGTTTCAATACAAGTCGGCACGGGTTGCCGAGGTCCTACGTTTATGAAATTTTATTTACAATTGTTTTGACATCGTATAAATAAATTAAGAGGGTATACTTCCAAAAAAAACGACTTCGATTTTTTTGGGACACCCTAAAATATATATATATATATATATAAACCCAAATTTTGTCTACATAAGTAACCTTCACTACTGAATACAAAATAACAAATAAATAACAAACTAGCACTTCAAAGGGTGGTAAATAGGGTTTAAAATATATAGGCTCTATTGGATGGAAATTATCGTGGAAGTTGTACAAAAAAAAGCATAAAATGTTTTTAAAATTGAAAACAAGAAGTGTTTACTAAATACAACAATGTAGCTATCATTAAATAATTATCAATTACAAGTCAATAATAAAACCAGTTTGGAAGTGCTAATTTTAATTATCCTAATGATTTACAGCTCTCCGTGGCACATCGCTAATAAAACTGCATATTATAAAAGAATATGATTAGATCTTATGTTACCAAAAGCCAGGGATTACTTAAAACATAATCAATTTACAATTTTTCTGTCAAGCACCTACAAAAAAAAAAACAAGAAGACTACCAGCAAGAGACGCATTTGTAAAGCTCTTATTTCTACAGTGGATAGTCCCTTACGTAATAATTTTCTTAATACCATGTACTGACTACTTGTCTTTAATTATAAAAGTTCCTTCATTTCATACAGGGTATATTTTCCGATGAGGTTATATGACCTGCATTTAGAAATTAGAGTGCTGATTATCCCGTTGACTAATATATCAGCACTTTTCTGGATTATTGGACAGCCACATTATTTCTTTAAAAATAATACACATTTAATACAAAACCGGAGAAATTATATACCAATGTGATACAAAAATCAGAATTACATGAACTGTGGGATAAAATATAAGTACGTTTAAAAAGTTCAGTGAGTAATATAGTTGTTACAGAGAAGAATTTAAAATAACTATAAATTTGGATTAAGTTTTTTCTTTCAGTCCTTGATCTTTGAGTGCCACACAAGCCTATGTTAATTCTTTAAATTTCAAGTAAATAATGAGGAAGCAGTGGAGTAAACCCATCTTGGTGGGAAATGTAAAAACTCGTCTAAATTTGAGAGACCATTAATAATTTTTAGAAATTTACCAAACAACTGATATTCTACTTAATTGGTACTCTGTTCTATTTGACTGAATCTGAGCAAACATGTTCCAATTACACAGGTGTTATAAAATATCTATACCATTTTTTATAATAAAGAACAAAACCACACTTATCACTGCTATGTAACATTTCGTGTTACAGTAAAAATGAAAAGCATTTACTCGTCAGCACATGCTGATAATAAGGTAAAAACTAGTAAGTCATGAAGTGAGATTTTTTATGAGCATGCCATGATGAAAAGGAAGGAAGCAGCATATTTGAGTCTGATTTGTAGTAATGTTTTCTGTACAACAAATATAAAAACTTATTATTCTCAGCCTCTTGAGCGGCATGAGTATATGTAACAGTACATGGGTATACACAAAACCCACAAAATAATGAAAATGATACACCTAGCAGTGTAAAAGCAAACAACTTTTATGAAAAGAAAACCTGTTTTGGCTCACAGATTATTTTTGGAGCGTCTTGGTAGGAACAATGAATAAACACTTCCACATTAAAAGCATCATATATGAAAGTACATTAATAAAACAGGTAAATAAGGCACACATAATGACATAGCCAGAGTAGGCAGAACTGAAAATTATAGATGACAAAACATGATTTCAACTGAGACAGACATGCAGTGTAAGTAACATTACTATATAAACCAATACAGTTGGTCACAATAGAAGATTTCTGGAAAGAATAACAGATAATGAAACTACTAATACCACAAAAAAACACTTGGCACGAGAGTAAAAGCACAGTGGAAGGAAATGTATAAATGATATTACAAATTGCTGCTGCAAGGTGTTTATCCACTGTTTGTTTATTGTAGCGTTTCACTTTGGAATATACTTCATAGAATAAAGATTTAGAATACCATCAGTATGAATGGTGCCAGTCCAAGTGTTTGGGGTTTGATTAGTGTCATTATCCCTCGGTATTTAAATACTTATTTGTTCAAATATAAATCAATAAGTAATCTTTTATGTTAGGCTATTGAAATGAATATCTAGCTAGTACGTGAGGGAATAACAGATGGTTAAATGACTTTCTTGTATGCTGTATGGTTAATTTAGAGTCTGAGTCTCTTCTGCGTCTTCTCTGCAGGAAATTTATTATTATTATTAAAAAGTATTATCATTATGGCTTTTAAAACTTGGGAGAAGATTAAAGAACTTATTGAGGTCTAAAGGACTTCTAGAGAAGGTCTTGTGGGAAGTCGAGGCTCCAATGCATTAGAAATGAAGATATCAGGAGGCGAAATCAGATAGACCCCATCAATATTGTTAATATACAAAACTAAGTCCCTAGTTCTGGGCACCATTTGTTAATATACACATGTAAAAACAATCAAGTCCCTAGTTCTGGGCGACATTTGTTAATATACAAATGTATACTAATATTTGTGTATTTATTTGTTAATTATGGTAATCTTACAATAATTATGGTACTTACCATAATTGTCCGAGCACATGTCAGCATAATTATCTTTGTTTCTTGCTGGGTCCAGAGTTCGTATTAAGCGTAAATAGAGACAGTTTGGTGATTGAAATGAAGTTATCAACATCAATATTGTGGTAAATCAATTTAGCTTTATTATTTCGAATTTGCAAAATTAAATCATCATACATTACAATGGCTTCTTTATCGTGACCAAAACAAAATGGCGGTCATATGCTTACTCTTAAATTCGTTAGTCATGACTTTAAGTACTTCGTTATATTCTTTGAATAACTGGAAAATTTCTTTACCCTGCAGAGAGTAATGTACTTAAATGGTTCCATTTGATTTATTCTGATCTAATACTAAACACAAACCAACGCCTCAGTTTTGTTGCCGGCATTGTTTTATACATTCTTTCTCTTTCATTCTCTCTCTCTCATCACAATATTATTTACGGTACATTTTATGGTATGAATAGTTTTGAGCTCAAGTATTTAAAAGAAATATGATTGCAATTTTGACTTTCCTGAATATTAGTGTTTTCCAATGTGAACGTTCCTCATCGTCCGACCAGGTTTTCGGCGTATTTTCCAAGTTTTCTGGTCGTTCTTTCCACTGAATTTACATTGTTTACTACAATACTATTGTCAAGCACTGATTCTGTTGAATTACATTTTGTCACTGACTTTAAAAACTCATTTCGCTGGCTAAACTTTTGCCAGCAAAATTGACGTCTTCACACTACAATGGTGTACAGCAGAATGGGACTGGATGCTACGCACATTTTGCGTAAATGTGTGTGCATTGACGTCATTGTCTTTGTCTCGAAGTAGGAAACGCCCTGGTTTTGCGTCATTGTTGTTACGTCCTTTATATTTTTTAATGACGCCTCGCATTGATGACCAATGAAAAGTATATGAAGAGCTTGTGTCGACTGTCACGTACGCTTGACCTTGGAATCGTCCAGCACCGTAGTAATTGCGTTGTTTCGTTATACAAAGGGAAAATTGCCCTACCCATTTACATGTGTGCAAAATACAATAAAATAATTCTTTTTGTACCATAAATATGAAAACAGGCTTTTGTCCTGTTACAAAACCCCCTCAATGAAAGGTTTTATGCCAAAGCATAAAAACTTTCATTGACCCATTCACACTTCCTAAAGGGATCAGCCCAGATATGTTGCCACAACCCCCTGTAGTGTTAATATAAAAAGAAATACAATCACTTACCCTTGGTCCGATGATGAGGATCGTACCTGTCCGACCCTACTGGACTTCTCTGACGAGATCCCAACACCATAAGGCCGGTCAGGCACTGAACGCTTCTGCTCTGACGCACCGGTCAGCTCAGGACCGCCGTCACAACACCATCAAACTCTGAAACATGAATACAACATTTAAAATAGTGGCCTTATCTATTCCCATATCCACAACTGATATGTCTCCCCTTAGATGCATTGGTTTGTGTTTTGAGGCATTGGTTTTCTTACTACAAAATTTTCAAACAACAAGTAACAAGATTTAAAAACAAAATGGCCTTCTCCTTTTATCTTACCATTTTAACCAAAACTGGCCTTCAGTCATTACTAATTCACTCTTTCCATCACAAGAGAAAAACATATATTCTTATAGTAAAACCATAACACGTAAAACAAACCTTTTATATTTCAAAAACAACAACTATTTATCTCTCCTATATAAAATTCAAAACATAATTATTATGGCGAACAACCTGCTTACTTAAATTTTATTATTTAACTTTCTGATCATATTATTTCTTTGCAACAGAATCAAACTATATTTTTGTTCAAAACCATTTCTAACCTTATCTTTTCAACACATTAACATTGGTTACTGTCGCTACTAATAACAATAAAACATAGTAAAACATTAACACTAACCATTAGCATTGTTACATTTACATTACACAATTCACATTTACACAACTTGTATCAAAACTTTATAACATCGTTATTATCAACTCTCTATTCAACTTTTAATTAGTTACCATTTATTGTATCATTAGGTTCTATAAAAATTTCAAATTTATTACTAATCTCTCTGTTACATCACCTTTCTACTATGAATTTTCCTTTTCTAACCTTTTCATCAATACTTATCTAGTTTGGGTGACTCTCTATTATTCACTATTATCTATATCTTATTTTGGCATTTATCTATCTAACCTTGCTCACGTTTTTTCTAACAACCACTACTAACAACCAGATTTACATATGACACCAATCTCTTCATAACAACCCCCTTCAACATTAATTCTATTTATATCGCTCACTTCCTTAAGTGAAATTTCTATTACTTCTTTGTACTAAGATGTGTGTACCCCACCTGGCAATATACACGTTCATAACCTTTTGCCCTCCACCAAATATCGGCAAACACTCTTACCCTTCTCTAATTACGGGAACTGCCACAACGCCGCACGTTGATCACACCTTACACCACTATCCTTACTACAAAATATAACCATCAACTATTTACTCTTTAATCACATTATTCATCTTCTCTACATATAATCACTAACTACTGTGTCCCTAAAATATCTAACACCCTCTTTGTGTATTATCTGTATCTCAACTTCTTATTCTCTCTAACTCCCAATAACTCTGCTTAACTAACTCAAATGCCCTTATTTTAATAATTATCACCCAGGCTCTATCCCTCTTTAACACTTTACATTACTGTGATCATTGACAATTGCATTAGAAAATTCATCCCTCACCTACTAATAACAATACATCTCAATATCCAAATATATTACATGTTTAATCATTTATTATCCATTAGAATCTAAATCTCATAATTATTTAAATTCATTATCAAACTTTCTTCAATTATTTAAAATTCTACAGTACATGGTTTACATAAAATACACAAATACATTGACATTAATACACACAAAAAATATACAATCCCAATTATCATTTAATCATTTACCATAACTCAGTTCATAAACAGTCCATCTTGAAACCACACTATCACATAATTAAATGTTCATTAACACAATAAAATAATTATCCTCCATCGTCAAACAATAGTCGAATCTTAGGTCTATACAACTTATTTTTTCTTGAAAACATTATATTACTATCATTAATATAACACTCATTTAAATTCTTATATTCTACAAAACCGTCATATTAATAGGGTTATTCCATATTAATTTATCATACAACTTGTCACGATCGGTTATGGTCCTGTCATCTTCTGTATTATTAGTCACAATCAAATACGTTATAAAGTCATTATTTCCATCATCATCTCCTACTACTGCTATATCAGCTTCCACCCAAGGTAAGTATTTACTTTTATTATACATCATCTCGACTTGTAACTTTTCCATAAACTCTTCATACTTTCTACTCATCTTAAAAATCTCTATTTCTCTCTTTCTCTCACAATATTCCTCACAACAACACCACGCTACACTCTCTTTTTTAATATATCTCTCTCTACCACACCAAGCTACATTCTCTCTTTCTATATTTGCATAGGGCACTACTACTTCATAAAAACACCTCCTGGCTTCACCAGGTACATCAACACAAAAAACTAAGGGGTCATTTGGAGACCACATGTCTCCCACATAAATTCTAGAGGAACCTTCGTCCTCAAACAACATTTGTGAAGTCTTTACTCCACTTCTACCACTGGGAAAATTTGCCCTCCGCCCACCATACTCACTTAAACTCTCCTTACCCCCTCTTTCAATCTCATCAACAACTATCCCTCACCATTAACCTCTACTCTCATTAAAATCTCATTATCACTACCGCTATCCACACTATTATCTCCTATTACCATATTTTTATTTATTTTATCATAATTCTTACCACTACTTACCTTGTCATCTTTGTTTATATCTAATTTGTCTATTTCCCTCTTATTTTCTAACTCTAACTCATCTAAACGTGTCTCTATTTCACTTATTCTTTTATCAATATGACAATTTTGTCTTTGTATTTCATTTTTCATTTCATTGACTTTCTCATCAAACTTTACATTTAACTCATGACTTTGACTTTTCATTAATTGAAACAAGTCATCTAACGATACTTTACTATTGACAACAGGTGTTGAGTTTGCCGCAGCTTCACTCATTATTATGGATTCTGTCGCTGTATCATTCATATTTACGCTTTTGTTATTTGCAATTTTAATAAAATACAAAAAAAATTGTTTCTCTTCAAACTGTTGCTAAGTTGTCTAACAATAACATAACCTACAATTGCAATACCCCTCACTTCAATACTCACTCTGTCTCTATATTTGGGCTTATTATATAAAAAAAATTTTTTCTTTTTTATATTGTCACCAGTTCGGGCACCATTTGTTAATATACAAAATGTATACTAATTAAGTCCCTGTTCAGGCGCCATTTGTTAATATACAAAACTAAGTCCCTAGTTCTGGGCGCCATTTGTTAATATACACATGTAAAAACAATCAAGTCCCTAGTTCTGGGCGACATTTGATAATATACAAATGTATACTAATTTTTGTTTATTTATTAATTATGGTAATCTTACAATAATTATGGTACTTACCATAATTGTCCGAGCACATGTCAGCATAATTATCTTTGTTTCTTGCTGGGTCCAGAGTTCGTATTAAGCGTAAATAGAGACAGTTTGGTGATTGAAATGAAGTTATCAACATCAATATTGTGGTAAATCAATTTAGTTTTATTATTTTGCATTTGCAAAATTAAATCGTCATACATTACAATGGCTTCTTTATCGTGACCAAAACAAAATGGTGGTCATATGCTTACTCTTATATTCGTTAGTCATCACTTTAAGTACTTCGTTATATTCTTTGAATAAATGGAAAATTTCTTTACCCTGCAGAGAGTAATATACTTAAATGGTTCCATTTGATTTATTCTGATCTAATACTAAACACAAACCAACGCCTCAGTTTTGTTGCCGGCATTGTTTTATACATTCTTTCTCTTTCATTCTCTCTCTCTCATCACAATATTATTTACGGTACATTTTATGATATGAATAGTTTTGAGCTCAAGTATTTAAAAGAAATATGACTGCAATTTTGACTTTCCTGAATATTAGTGTTTTCCAATGTGAACGTTCCTCATCGTCCGGCCAGGTTTTCGGCGTATTTTCCAAGTTTTCTGGTCGTTCTTTCCACTGAATTTACATTGTTTACTACAATACTATTGTTAGGCACTAATTCTGTTGAATTACATTTTGTCACTGACTTTAAAAACTCATTTCGCTGGCTAAACTTTTGCCAGCAAAATTGACGTCTTCACACTACAATGGTGTACAGCAGAATGGGACTGGATGCTACGCACATTTTGCGTAAGTGTGTGTGTATTGACGTCATTGTCTTTGTCTCAAAGTAGGAAACGCCCTGGTTTTGCGTCATTGTTGTTACGTCCTTTATATTTTTTAATGACGCCTCGCATTGTTGACCAATGAAAAGTATATGAAGAGTTTGTGTCGACCGTCACGTACCGACCGTCGACCTTGGAATCATCCCGCACCGATGTAATTGGGTTGTTTCGTTATACAAAGGGAAAATTGCCCTTCCCATTTACATGTGTGCAAAATACAATAAAATAATTCCTTTTGTACCATAAATATGAAAACAGGCTTTTGTCCTGTTACAATATGAAACTCCATCCCACATGGATATGATATTTTCACACAGAATAAATGCGTGAAATAATGATGTTTAAAGGAAAATTCCCAGAACACTCCAAATAAACAACAGACAATAAAATTATTGGACAAATATCCCACTACAGCTACCTAGGGTGCGACATAAGCTATGAATATGAAAACAATATCGATAATAAACTGATACCAGAGGATGTGTGGCACAATTTATAAGACTCTGGGAAAGAAAGAGAAAGTACGAAAAGATACAAAATTTAAATTTTATAAAGTAATGGTGCACCAGTAATGTACGGGAGTGAATCATGGACACTCACCCAAAATCAGAGAAAATGAATTGAAGCTGCTGAAATGAAATTCTCAAGGAGAGTCAAAGTATGCACCCTAAGAGATCACATCAGAAATGGAGACATAAGGCAAGAGCTAAATATATACTCGATAAACATTAAAATTAAACAAAATAAAGAAAACTGGATACAATGTATAAATAGAGTGAGTGACTTGACAATATCAAAAAGATAATCCAGCACAAGCCTCTTGGAGAACGAGATAGAGACAGACCAAGAAAACGGTGGCTGTGAAGATGCAACAGCCTGCAAGCCTAATCCTGGAAGTGAAGAAGAACAACAAATGCCTGATCGTTGGCCCTATAGGTTGTTAAACTGGGTCCCAATTATCAGAAAGAAACAAGGTAGACCTAGCCTAGGAGATTGTAGAAGGACGTCTATGACGAGAGGAGAAAAGACGCTTGCACTGAGGAGAATGGAATGACAGAAACCTCTGGTGTGTAGCTGTATATAGACTCACACATAGATGACAGTAATAGTGATATCAAAAAGACTATATGAAAAGATTTCTGTTCTGGGAACTAAAAACGATAACGTATTAAGTTGTGGTACAGTTAAAAATCAAGCAGTTGGGCACCAGGCATAGAATATTTCATAATCAGTGAGGTTATGTGGAGGGTTAAATATTTACTTAAAGTTGAAATTAAGGTATACAAACCTGTGATTTTTTTACTATGTCAGAACTATACAAAAGAAAATTACTTAAACTGGAGGAAATTAAGACTGAAACTGTGGTAAACTCCACATAGGACATGATATGAAGTGAAGGCATAAGAAATCAATGTAGCATTCAACCAATAAATGATCAAATCAACAAATAAGCAAGACAGTTATTATGGAATCACATAGATGGGTGAACGTCATTGGATGCCCATTAGACAGTGATGGGGTGGCAAAAATCTCGTATTATTCGTCTGAAATAGGCAGTAGACTATTATAGAAACAGAAGTGCTAAAATAGCAGTCATTGACCATGGAGTAATCTCATATTCAAATGTCTGATAGTCCAGTCGCCAGAGATTTTGACTTGATAAAAAATTGGGGCAAAGCAATATTTGGTGCACGTGTTAAATAAACGTTAATAATTAATATAAAAAAATCTTTGCATGTTTACCTTTCTAGGGTTTTCTGAAAATGGTCTGGAAAAATCGTAAAGACAGATTTTCTTAAAGCACTCCGTAAATATGTACAGTTGGAAGAAATAAAAAGGTGTATATTGAAGAGCAAACAATTTCCTTCAGAAAGTCTCCTTACATATTTTTACGTTAATGGAACTGTTTTCCTGAAAATTGGTAATGATGAGCGCTGCGTTTTAAAAAGAGCGTTTGCCCCCGATCTTGCATAATTCGCTAAATTAGCCAGGCGCGTCTATTCAAAAATATCATAACTTTCTTTAATCTAAGCGTAGCCAGTTAAATAAAGGCTAGTTTTGAAGGGGAACAGTATAGCTTTCAAAATTTGTTGATTTTTACGTAAATAATTTATTTGAACATAAAGAATATAGTGTATAAATATTTACTGTAGATACAAAAAGAAGTGAAACCACAAAATTACAAGTACTATACAATAAAATTTAAAAAAATAGTAGTTCTTTACTAATTTACCTTTAAAAGAGATAAACTTTTTATTTTATAATAATGAAAACTACTTTTGAAGTTGTTATTAAAAAAAAAACCTTTTCAAAAGTGAGCATTTCGACGTATTTTAAATTTACTCTAAAATTCAGAGTTTATCTGCCTTTATTAATCTTAAAAATAGAGATATCGAAATACAAAAAATTGTATTTGAAAGCTGCAAGTGTTCTGCATCACAAACTACACTCATGAAAATTAAAATCATTTTCAAAATTAAAAAACATAAATAAAAATTGTGTATACTAAAAAAAGGTGCCTCCTTTGCGTTACATACATGTATCTTTTAAGTGGGTTTATTTGAGTACTTGAAATTAACGTTACAGCTACTACAATGCTAAATCTTTTTATTCATGTTATTTCTCTTACCTGATTATACCTATACTCTAAAAACAAGACCCTAGAAAACAGGTAAAATTTTTAAATGGCGCGGCGTTCTATTCCTCTCGAGTGTGCAACTGTAAATGTAGCTGCGCGCGCAACACCCGTTGTTGTGGTGTGCCATACAAACATCTGCTATACAAGAACGGAACAGTAACGCAGTTGATATTTCTTCAAAGGTTATAATCAAAACATTACAAATATTTTTGTTTTTATCACATAAAACAGGTAAAAAAAATTGCAGTTTAAAGTTTTTGTTTACACTTTTTATACATGCTAATATTTATTTATTTGTGAACATGTGTAGTGGAGTCAAAATAAAAATCAAATGTGAATTGTTTTGGGAGTCGGTTTTTTGTATGCTAAATTGGTTAATGTTTTGTTGTTAATGTGCTAATAGTTAAGTTTTGTGTAAAAACAACCCGTTTATTTTTTTATTAACAATTTAAGTTGCAAAATAGCGTTTTTATAAATACCTTTGGACCTAACAAGCCGATTTTAATGTGAATTTTTTTCAGTATTCTATAATAAATTAAGAACATTTCTAGCCTTAATACGAAAGTCGATATTATTATTATTGTTAATAAATAAATAAAGTGGTGATGGCGTTTATAAACAAATTGCTGTTGTTTTAACACAAATTAATGAAAGTTGATAAAATTTGAGGGAAAGGTAACCTCTGTGGAGTACTATAAACCCCACAAATTTCATATTGAAATGTTGAATAAAACCTCAAAAAATTCTTGGATTTCGTTGTCCATGACGTGTCCGTTACTTA
This sequence comes from Magicicada septendecula, assembly GCA_034769895.1. Lineage (NCBI taxonomy): Eukaryota > Metazoa > Arthropoda > Insecta > Hemiptera > Cicadidae > Magicicada > Magicicada septendecula. The sequence goes on along the minus strand of CM068375.1, from coordinate 120,121,306 downwards.
ACTAAATATCACTATAATATTGACGACTCGGAACACTAAGTTTTTTATAAACTTATCGACAATAACATGAACATACTACACGTACACACAAAAGGCCGAAAACTAGACACTCTAGAACAATTAGAAATATACAAACACACAAAAACAAATAAAAACGACATCCTAAACGAACAGACACAATTCAAATCGCACGCATTATTCGAACACATCTCACCACACACACACAGCTTCAATCTTTCGAAACACTATCTCGTCACCAACAACAAGACGAGCAGCGCTACTAACGACAGTCTCTGATGAAGCCTTCTATAGGTGAAAGCCGGTTTAGGCTGTAAGGTAAAACTTTACGTTTTTACTTATAAAAAACTTAGTGTTCCGAGTCGTCAATATTATAGTGATATTTACCTCAAAAAAATCGCAATTCACAAAACAACTTTGAGTGCTCATAAAGTATGGCAAGATTGTGGCACAAAGGTGTACGATGGCTTAAATTAAAGCTTATTAAAAATACTTTCGGGTGGTTAATTAACAAAAAATTTGGCCTTTCTGACACCATTTTTTGACCATTTAAAAAAATTAAACGTAAAGAACTGCATTTTTTCTAACAAAAAAAAAATTATTTGTACTGATCATTTTTTACATACATTAAAAGTTTATAAAAGGCACATATTCAAAAAAACAAATTTGGTAAAAACGGTGGATTTAAAATTGAAAATGAAAAAATTTTCAAAAGAGATATTGTGACTTCACTAGTGGTGAAGTTTTAAAGAATACTTTTACTGAACATAAGTGCTACATAAGGTTTTTTGATTTTTAGGTATTAAATATGGACCAGTGTGATACTGAAATATGTTTTATTTGTAATGCTGATCTTTGTATTGAAGATACAGAAAAAGTGACTCGAGGACTACCGAATTTAATAAGAGTTAGCTCTGAGAGAAACGATGGAAAATATGAAATGTTAAAAAAAGTTGTTTCAATTTTAGTACACAGGAAATGTCGAGAAAAATATACGTTAAAAAGGAATGATGTTTTGTGTTATAAGGATTTAGGCACTTTGTCGAAAAAAAGTAAATATAGCCCAGTCAAGAGTAAAGTCAGAAAGAGTAAAGAATTGTTTGATTTCAAAAAACTTTGTATAATTTGTGGATTAGATGCCGATAAAAGTAATACGAGATTAAGTATTAATCAACGCAAAAATATTTCCATAATTCAAAGTCCTACTTTTAAAGAAAAATTATTAGAAATGATTGCAGAACATAATGACGAATTAGGAAAAGCAATTCTACGACAAATTGCTTGTGATGATTTGGTAGCTGTACAAGCGAGATATCACCGCAGTTGTCACAAAAAAGTGTTAAACAGTTACACTAGTGACACAAGTGATGCTAAAGGTCGACCCAAGGATGTAAAAATCTCACGTCAAATGGAATTGATTTTTGATTATTTAAGTGACAGTGATGATACCCAGTTTACGCTCACAGAATTAATTGCATTAATAGGTAAATATATTGCTTAATTATAAATTATAATTATACTACTTTTTAAATTAAATTTTCATGTTTATTTTATTTAATATCTAATTTTCTTAAACAGGCCATGATGCTTGTCATCCAAATACCATTATTGCTAAATTAAAAGAAAATGATGGCGATTGTATAAGAATTATATCCATAAAAGGTGGCTCAACCCTCATATGTCTTGTAGATCGTGAATACAATGTCATGCGTCAAGTATGGATAGCCTCAAAAAAAGATGAAAATGAAGAAAAAAAAATCTTAAAATCTGCAGCAGCAATTATTCGAAACGATGTTAATCTGAAGAAAAGTAATACAGAATTTTATCCTCCAAGTGATAATATATTCCAAAATATTAATGAGAATATCCCAGAATCCCTTCAGTTTCTGATAGAAGAAATAATTTTAAAAAATTAAAAAGGTGATATTAGTTCATATGAAACAAAATGCACAGCAATTACTCATTCAATTATGAGTTGCATAAGACCTAGAACCTTTCTATCACCATTGCAAGTTGGTCTGTCTGTAATGTTGCATAGGAAATTTGCTTCAAAACGAATTACAGATATATTGTCGCATCTGGGAGTGTGTTCATCATACAAAGAAGCAACACTTTATGAGGATAGTGTATTGCTTAGTCCACGTTCTCCATTTAGATCTGGTTGTTTTGCACAATTGGCATTTGACAATTCAGATATTAACATCAATACTATAGACGGGAAAAATACTTTTCATAGTATGGGAGGTATTATGATTGTAAGTCCCAGAGATTGTTATTATAACAAAGTTCCCTTAAAACGATTGACAGTTAAGCCTACTGCAAAATAAATCAGCAAAACTTACAAAATACCATTCCAAATTTTTGAAAATATTAATACACATGCATTCCAAAACATTGTTTTTGAAAAAGTAGATAATCCGAGTTTTAATAATATAGATTTTTCTAATGCTGACTTGCTTTGGATTTATGGAGTGACCAAACCAGGCATTACTGGCTGGAATGCCTTTATGTCCAAGCTTTTGGAAAATATGACTTATACATTATCTAGAATTGTTTGCTTGCCTTTTGTACACTCTCCTCCAACTGACAAAAATACAATATACACCGTTTTAAAATACGCTGTAAAACTAGTGAAAAACTTAAATCTATTTAATTGTTTTGTTACTTTCAATCAACCTTTGTATCAGAAAGCGTTTGAAATGGTCCAATCCTCACCTGATGATGATATACATAATGTCATAATGTTACAAGTCCAGCAATGGCTCGGCAATGATCTAATACCAAAGACTGGGGTTGGAATGTTGGAGAAATTTTAACGCCTATAAAAATGACACAGCCAGCTGCCCCAAAATCTTTATTAAAAATGATCTTTTGTAATTGCAAAACTGGCTGCAAAAAAGGATCGTGTACATGCAGAAGCGCTGGTCTTTTATGTTCATCGGTTTGTGGTACATGCTCAACTGAAACTTGCAAAAACTTTCCAATTGTTGACGAGATTGATTTTGATGATAATGACTTTGATGATAGTGAGGAAAAAATCCTCGAAGAAGAAGAAGAAGAAATCACTAACTAAATTCTCAACATAAATAATTTTTAAAATTCCAAATTTAAAAAAATGTATATATTCTTGTATAATGTTATTTTGTTTGTATTCGTTTTACCTTTTATTAAAAAGAGAGCTTTTCTTTGAAATATTTTATTTATTACTGGAGGATTTGCCCGGCTTTGCTTGGGAGAAAGTGGTGGCATATTCTTACTTGCTAGGAAATTCACTTTAATTTGATACCATTTATGCTGTTTTTTTCACATCCACCAAGCAGGGGGGGATATTTATAATAATCCAAATTAATATGCACGTCAAATTGTTACTTACATTGAAATTCCCATTAATTTGATACCCCACGTGCGGTATAATCATATTTTCCATTTTTTACATCACCCCTCCTCCAATTCCACCAATTTATTGAGCCCCGGAGACCAAAAATTTTAATAGTGCGTATATGCATGTCACATACGGTATTTCATATTTTCCATTTTTGACACCCCTCCATTACAACCCATTTATTGAGCCCGAGGGCCCAAACATATTCAATAGTACGTATATGCATGTAAAATTGTTACTTGCATTGAAATTCCCTTTAATTTGATACCCCACAGCATTTTCATATTTCATATTTTTCATTTTTGACATCCCCCCCGGGCCCAAAACACCTATCTTATGTTGGTTCTCCCGTTGCGTAAAAAATTTGTGCCAAGTTTGGTGGAAATCGGTCCAGTGGTTTTTCATATTTTCCATTTTTGACCTCCCCCAGAACCACCCATTTATTAATCCCCAGGGCCCAAGAATTTTCAATAGTGCTTATATGCATGAAAAATTGTTACTTGCATTGAAATCCCCTTTAATTTGATACCCTACGTGCGGTATTTTCATATTTTCCATTTTTGACATCCACCAGGGCCCAAAACACCTATCTTATGTTGGTTCTCCCGTTGCATAAAATATTTGTGCTAAGTTTTGTTGAAATTGGTCCAGTGGTTTAGTAGGAGATGTGGAATATAAATACACGCAATGACTTTTATGTATATTAAGATACACATATTTAATAATATTATTCAACAGAGGAAGATTTGTTAAAATCGACCATTCCGTCTATCGATTTAATACTCCTAACGATGAAATAATAACAAAATCGTTATTTTGATTTTATTACTATTAAAATTGGAACTGTTTTAAACAAAAAGAATGAAGACTTTATCATGAGAAAATGGTTTATTTAGTAGTAAGGAAAGAAATTCACGGAATGTAAACGCTTTTATCGATTTTACCGTGCGCTGCCCTTAAATAAGGGATTTTTTTAAAAAGCCTGACCTTATAAACATGCAAAGATGATTTTAAACCGATATTTAGACCTTTTTCAATAACTATACCAAATATCACTTTGCCTCAATTTTTTAAGAAATTTTACCGTTATTTTTACTCTGGCGACTGGACTATGAAGTACTCATTGAAAACCTATGGACAACTTAGGTTTGATTATGTTAAGTCAAAATATTCTTTGATTTTGTTGTCCATGATGTGTCCGTTACTTAACTAAATATAATTAGTAGTTCTAAGTTTTCCATTAATAGCCATTGGTGCAGAACAGTTTGCGTAAATCTAAATGAAAATGTTTTGTTATAATGTCAGAAGGAGATGCAAATTGCTAGGCTCTTAATTAAGCAAAACAGTTTTTTTTTTTTTATCCCCGCTCTCGGCAGTTCAGCCATTCGGCGGCGAGCCTCCCAGTACAGACAGGATAAAGTTCGCGTTTGCAGGTTCGCCAGTTCAGGACAGACAGGCAGGTGTTGTCCATCCTTCCTCTTAGCTCTTCCTGTCATGTTTTGGGAGGATCGTGTAGGCGTATGTTTGCCGTAGCAGATTTAGCGTTACCCAGGGTGCACCAACTAGGAGGTACTGCTACTTTGCATCCCTAAAGTGCACCCCATTACAGCAAAACAGTAATGTGGCTCCCTGTTATAAAAAATTCCCAGCAACTTGTTACTGTGACAGTTGGACAGTAGTTACAAAAGTAGAGAATTGCTATTTTTCCAACAGAAAGGAAACGAGAAGGCTTACTATTTTCCTGTCTTACTAGATGGGACCCAGGGAACGTAGCAGCTCCACTCTACGTGACATTAGTAAAACCTTCAAAAGATATAAACTATTCTCTCATTTCCAAAGGAAGTTTCAGAATAGATGGATTTAATAATGACAGCCTTGTAAAATGAAAAAGAATATGGAATTTGAAAGATGAAACATCATCATCTTCAAGGATTAAACCAAGGATGGTTTGTTCTGGTTTCAAAAAAGGCAAAGATTAGAGCTGGTCACTCCAGCACTTCCTCGACTCCTTGGCACTCTACAGCCTTCCTTGGCTTATAGTTCCATAGTTGTTTGGGAATGCGGGAATCATCCATTCGGCAAAGATGTTCCCAACAATTCAGCCGATACTGGGCAATTCTGTTGAGTATACTCTGCCGTATATCTGTGTTCCTTCTATGATCATGGAAAGTACCCCTGCCACGTGCCTGAGAAATGTCATTTCAGCCACTTGGATGCAACTGGCCTGGCCTTTCATTACAGTCCAATTCTCAAACCCATAAAGAAGTGTGGGAGGGACCATAACCTTGTAGAATTTTAGGCGTGTTTCTTTACTTCCTGACTTAAGAGTTCGCCTAAGGCAGGTTGCACACTGGATCTGCTCAGATCAGAACGCGTCCAGCACTTTTCTCACACACTGCATCCGCTCCTCTCAGAACAGAATGCCTGTCAAGCTCAAGGCTACAGTGTTCGGTTGAAGTGGTTTCGTTAAAAGTTCTGACTTGTATAATTGTCGGTTATCCTGGAACTCAGGTTGCTAATGATACTCCAAGTAAAGTATACAACTACAGACATTGTCGTGCTCGCTGTGATGTAGAAAGTGCTTTTGGTATTTTAGCAAAAAAGTTAAGGGTGTACTCCCAAAAGCTCCAAGTAAATCCAGCTCACGCTGACATCATTGTGTTAGCAACATGTCTACATAATTTTCTGCGAGGAGATGACGAAAATTTATGGTGAGCTTGAAAAGCATGAGGAAATTCGTGGGTTGCAGCGTCTGACTAAGAACAGTGGGAATGAGGCGTTAGAGGCCTTTGAAATATGAGATGGATTCAGAAAGTATTTTAACTCACAAGAGGGTAAACTATCTTGGCAGGAAGATATGATAAATATAGGCAGGAAGGACACGGCGTTTCTGAAGCCACTCAACCATATCAGAAAAAAAGCTAACTTAGTACTGTTAGTAATTAAGAGATATTTATGTATTTAGTTGTAGTTATATATTTTATATTTCATTAGTTAAAATTCTGTAGGATGTTTTGTTTTACGATAACGAATAGAACATTCTTTCAATGAAAATAACACAATACTGTTTTACACTTTTGTTACTTGTTTATACGTTCCGTAGTTGTGTATGCAATAATTGAAGGTCGCATATGTTCGTTTCTGTAGAAAATGGTTTCTCATGATTTAATAACAGGTAGTTGAGCTCATATTTGTAAAAAAAATTATAACATCTTGTGTCTATGTACACTATCGTCTGTTTAGATTTCTGTCTACTTTTTTTGCGTTTCGGGAATTAATATGTTAATTAGGCTTATCTATACTGTTCTCTATGTACACAGGAAATCTTTTCTTGTGTTTCAAGCTCTGTAACGATAAATGAACAGATTTCTTGGAATTGTTTCAAAATGCATCATGGTTATCTAATTAATATTGATTTTATCGATTATTATATTAATTAGTAATTGTTATGTGATTAGTTAATTGCACGTAGACGCACGCTATTATTAAACTATTATAATTGTTATTAATAAATTTTAAACAGGCCTATTATTTTATTTACAACTTTCATTCAAATGTCCTGATATTTCTTCCCAGATTGATTCCTTTATTGTTATAATAATCTTTATGACTCAAGTCATAGAGTACAGGATATTGTTCTACCATGACAATTAGTTTTTCGTCGGCACACGCCATACTGATGCAATCCACTATTTCAAAATGCCAAATACATGACACTGTGTGGCGGAGTACTGCTGAGGAGCTTAGTGCGCATGCGTAACCCTTCAGAACGCTTCCGAATCCGAACACAAAATTGCTCGTCGAGCAAAAACTTCTGATGCGTTCTGAGCGGAGACGCCGGTTCTGATATGGCAGAAGCAGTGTGTGGAATTTCATTTAAATACATGGCTTCCGAATTTTTCTGATCTGAGCGGAGCGAATCCAGTGTGCGACGTGCCCAATGGTCCCACACATAAGGTTGAACATACCTCCTAAAGTACTGGACCTGCAGGTTCAAAAATATCAGATTATTTTGAGTAAAATGAAGTTTACTTTAATTCAACAACTGTTTTTATAAATTCAGTTTTTTAAAGTTATGTAACAAAAATAATCACAAGGTAACGTTTTTAGAGGAGTAAAAATCACAAAAGGCAATAACTCGAAAACCATTAGCTGTCATGCCAACTTTTTTTTCTTGGAATTCAAAGATCTATCAATTCATGTATTATTTATATTTTTAGTTTCCACCCCCTCAAGGAGAGCACCCAAAACATTTTTTGAACTTTCATCTAGCCACTATGTAGACAATGTTACAAAATATTTTGTGCCGATTTGTTCTATTGCAGAGAATTCCAAGTTAAAATACTTCATTGACTGGACTATTGGTAATGTATTTCTACCCTCACATTTTTCACATCATTTATTCTCATCACTTTTGTTTTCCCATATTTATTTTCATTCTATTCCCTTCCTTCTCATATTCTAATTTTTGTTTATGGTTGCTACTCCAAACAATCTGTAAGTCTTAAACAATTAATTTTTTTTCCTTTAAAGTTAACAACTTCTTCTCCACCCAACATACTATTGTGTTTATGTCCTCTGTCTGATCATTGTCATCTGTGTTCATATTAAATAGTTTAATAAAAATATGTTCATATAAAACATAGAACAGCCTTCGTAATCCTCCTCTCGGTGCTTAAACCACTCTGTACTAGACCTGTTATTTTCATAGCTGCATTTTTATGCACATTCAGTTCTTTTATCAGCCTTCTGTTTTTCTAGTCTAGCTTTGCAGTTTTTTTAGATAATCATTAGAACCACCCAGGGTCACAATCACCTTTGAAGCCTCTGGCATATCTAGAATCCACAATGCTCCACCCAGAATGTTTAGCACTGAAATCTTAATATTCCCTCCCTCTTTTATTGCCTGTAAGACCTGAGAAGCCACTTTAACTTTTTATTTTACCTTCACCGTTTTAATAATGACAAGTTCTTTTAATTTTATAATACTTTCTTAAGATTTAAGAAATACTAAAACATTTAAGAAATATTTAGCCCTTTAGTATTACAGTTCTAAGACATTACAGAACTGTATTACAGTACTGTTAAAAAAAGTACATTTAATAATATTAAGTGAGTGTATTGAAACATTTAGACAATGTACGATATTGTTATGACATCACAGAACAATCTACATGTTTATTGAATGTTCCAGAAGAATCTCGCTCTAATGTGTGTGGTGTACGTGATTCTCGGCGCATTTGCTAGACTGTGCCAGAATTCGCTTGGCCGCACGCACAGTGTCAAGGCTGCAATTAATTACGTCATAGTAGAGATTACGCGTAGTTTGGAATGTTCTGGTCTGTGAGCGGGGGTATAAATACAAGGCGGCAGCGGCCTTAGTTTCAGTTATAGTTGCGATATATTACGTGGAATTCGAGTTATTATCGGGCGATATTACTCTGTGCGTTCAAGTGGTTATTAGTGAAGTGTTGTGTTTTATAATCGGGCGGTATAATTGTATTGTAATACAGTAATACAATTGTGTTTTATATTAGTTGACATTTTATTGCGTGTGAACAATTTTTATTTGATTTGTTGTAAGAGACTGTGTTGTTAATTATGAACTGTTTAACTGTGAAAATTAAAGCTGGTGATTAGTGACTTAATTGGTGTCTTGTATTTTGTTTTACACTGTACCTACGACGATCAGTTAGACCATCGTAACAATATTTAAAAAATACGTTTACTGAACTTCTTTGTACCTTTTTGGTTGAAAAATCATCGGTTACATAATTGAAGGCTTTCTCTTAGTAAATTGTCTTCATGTTTATAATGCTTAAATAATTCATGTGGTCTTGTTTCATAACATTTCTTAAAACACTTTTTAAACAAGTTTTCATCCTAAGGCAAGAGAGTGGCCCAAACCAGAAATGACTTCAACACTTCATACTTCATTTCTTATTGTTACTTTTGCCTTTTTCCCCAGTCAAAGTAACTGTGTTGATGGAGCTGTCATCCAGCCACTGTCACATACAGGTGGACATGGCCACCCAACACATGACTAGGAGATAAGCTTGGCAGTAGATGAGAAGAATTGGTATGGGACTGATTTGTGTTGAGCGCTTCCTGCATTGGTCCTGTAGGACTCTGTCCACTATATCAACAAGGCAGTTGGTGTATTTGATGAGGCCGTAGTCTCCTCCGTCAAGCAGTACTCGCAAATGAAGCCCAGTTTCATTCCAGACTATCATTGTATTCCCGAGGAAGTCCATCTTCTTGCTGTAGAGGAGAACAGAGTTTGGAGATGGTGGCAGCTAATATGAGATCCAGCCGACAAGGCTAACTTCAATTGGGCAGCCGTCAAGTTATATCATGACATGGTGCTGGTAGTTTGTGATCGCCAATGTAGCTGACACTTGAGCGGAGGACAGTTCTGTCTACAGGATACCAACTGTGACTCTACAGGATACAGCCGACGTATCGACTCCCGGCCATCATTGGATCTAGGGAGACACATCTTGCCAAGCCAGAGGAGAAATCCAAATTTCTAGCTAAGTTCGCACCGAACGCGTCCAACGACTTGGACTCCGAGGATGAGCGAGGAGTGCCTTGGACGCCCGATCACCACCGATCCCGAGCTCATTTCAGAGGAAGATGTTTCAGAACTGTTTTTAGCACTTCGACACACAGAAGAGCCCTAAATCGGATGGTGTTCGTAACGCCGCCCTACAGACTTTTCTGGTCAGGCGAGTTCGCATTTTGGGCGACCTGTTCAATGCCTGCTTTTGTTCGCCTACTTTCCTTTAAAATGGCGTCAGGCAACGGTCACAATGATTCCGAAGCCGGATAAAGACCCCAAGCTTGCCGCCAACGTTCGGTCTATCGGCTTTCTGTCAGCCACGTGGAAAGTTTTCGAATGCATGGTACAGCAGCGCATTCTACTTCACTTAAAACGGTTCGACGTTCTGGTCCTCGTTTTAACTGCTTACAGGAACAGATTGTTGCCGTCTTTCTGAATGTCGAGAAAGCATTCGATGTGTCTGGCATACTGGACTTTTACAAAAACTGTGAGAAATTTTGATTCCGGACCGCTACGTTTATATGATACCTTCCTTTTTCTTCTGATATTCAGAAAAAGTTTTAGCTCAGCCTTAGTCTTAGGTCTCATCCTTTTCTCCACGTTAACCCAAGTTGCCTGAAGTTCAATTGGCGATGTTCACTGACGCCACGGTAGTGTATGTTGTTGATCGTAGTGCTGAAATGGACGTTATTTGGCTCCTGGAACAGCTGGACGCATACATTGAATAAGCAGATAAATGAAGGATCACCATTATAGGGGCAAAGAGCACTGCTTTAGTTTCTAGTCAAAGAACGCTCCCTCCCAGACTCTACATAGGCGATACCCTACTACCTTTGTCTCCTGGTGTGAAGTGTTCGGGGCTCGACCTAGATAGACGTTTCACCGAGCGGACGTATTCCAAGCAAGTAGCTTGTAAACAGCTCGTCGTCTCTATCAACTTCGTTCCCTGCTTTGCAGCGACGCCATGTCCTGCCGCGTAGGCAAACTCATCGTTACCACGCACGTGATATCGATGGTTACCTATGCGCTACATGGCAAAAACACATAGGCGACAGCTCTAGTCTCTCGTGGACCGAGGTTTGGCCTGGGTTGTGAAGTGTATTACCTAACTTCGAATCTGACTATCCGCATTCCCCTAGGTGACCGTTCACTGAACGCCACCATACGGACACTTTTCCATAAATTATACCTCCGCCGAGTCCGTTTCCAGGGCACCCCTCATCAGCGTCCTCGGTCAACACCCATCTGTGTCAGGTGAGTCTTGGACCCGTACTTGGCGAATGCTTGCACTGAATTAGACTATGTATAATTGAAATCTCTCGGCTGGTAGCAGGCTACACCTAAAACCCAATATATTTTCGTCCTTGTCCCCTCGGCTGGAAGAAAATTTGAAGCTCGGTTCGCGGTGTAATCGGGGGCGACGGGATTGTACAACCCCTAGTCACTCTATCACTCTCTCTCTCTTTTTCAAAGATAATAGGCAAACCTGTAACATATGGAAAAAACGATGTGCCAACTTCTTAGCTTCAAATTACCTTTAAAGCTATTCTGTAGTTGGAAAACGAAATGTACTGTTATCAAGAAAACCAATGACCTAACGACATTTTGCTGAATTGATTGTTATAAGACGTAATTATTTGGTGTACATTTGTCGTTGGTAGACCTGATCAGTTTGTATTTCTAAAAATTAAAATGGCGGCTACGGAGAGTAAGGGGTCAAAGTGTTCTTCAATTTTAGCGAAATATGGAATAAAACCATTTACAAAGTGTAATCTTTTGCATTATTATGCGCCACTATATGGAATTGCTAGTTATGGAGTACTTTCTGTTAACGTAATGAATCCTGGATTGATGCTGAAGTAAGTTTTTAGTAATAGCTTTTTACATTTGTCAGTTATTCTGGTCGATTTAACGTGAAGAAAATTGTTTTACGTTTCTAAACTGACGTGCTAGACAAGTAAATGCTACTGTAGTTATTTTGTATTGTCAGTTCGAATGTTTTCTGCAGAAATAAAAGTTTCCTCATCTGGCCGGCTGTTTTACATGGGTTATGTTATTAGTGGTACTGTAGAAGATTGCATAACGTACTTTTTAATTTCCAAGTTTGAATGTATTTTTTAGTACTAATTCAAGCGTATGCGATGTTTAGAGTACAAAATGCAAAGTACATTTCAGGAATGAAGGCGTTCGACATTTTGTTTCCATTTTTGAACAAGTTATTTTTAGTTCTTTAGATGCATTGTCTGAAGGGAGTTATTTTTGCTTCTGTAATTAAAAAAAAAAAGACTGATAGTTCGTATTTATTGATTACTAAATATGATTCAGGTATTTTTGTATGTTGTTTAATTTTTTTATTCATCACTCTTGTTTTTTAAATATGGGAAGTGTAATAAAAGTTGAAAGATTTATTTTTGAATGTAAATCAAATTAAATTTAGTAAGGTTGTGAAAGATGAAACGCTTCTGTGAAGTGTGTGACAGGTGTTACAGTTTTAATATATCATAAGAAGATAGTTATTTATATAGGGCCTAATATTCCTCTTAGTCTATAAGTTATTCCTCTCAGAATCAACATGTATTCTGCAGCCACCGTGCAGTCCATATACTAAAGCAGGCCTCAGTTGGATGGATCCTTGTGGGATAAGGTGTTCAGAATTCGGCTTAACAAATTGAGTTTATGTGATGTTATTTAACCAAAATGTATCGTAATAAACATAAGCATTAATTATTTTATATACACATAAATGGTATTCAGGTTCACATTCAATTTACTTAGCATACTTATATTTAATTTAGCATACAATGAAGAAAGAATGTATTTCCAAGTTTTTGAAGGCAATTTTCGTTGTGATTTGTTTTTCCAGGTGTTGAGGCCATGGATCTCTGATGTTTTTTTTCAGCTAGAACTTCAAGTTACATCTTTGATTACATTCAGTGATCAAAACAGTCACTGAAGGTAGCAATAGGTTTAGCCAGTATCTGAGGAAAAACATCCAACAACCGTCTGTGGCCTCAGCATTTGTAAAGCCAAAACAAAGCTAAGAATGGATGAGGGAAAATAGTGAAAATCTGCAAGACCAAGAAACCAGGAGGCGAGAGAAAAGAGCAGGTCGCGCCAGAAAGGATGGACACCAGAAGAAGATATACAAACTGTTGTGTACACATATTGGATTAATTAATGTTAATATTGGATTCATTAAAAAAATAATAATAAAAATGAAAAATAAACTGTAGGATAGCATTATGAGCATATATTATTTAGGCCACCTTTATGATAAGCTCAGTATGTATGTTGCTAGTATAATAAATTTTTAAAATCTGATTAAATAAAGCAGTTAACAGTTAACTAAGGTTTAATTCATCAGAAAACTGTGTCAAAATGATTATGTAGTAGCAAATCAAGGTTGAAAAATATCTGGGTTGTATTTCTTAACATGACCACAATTTAAAAATATTTTTTTAATATTAAGCAATGTGTAAATAACTGTATTCAGTTGTGTTATATTTTCATTCTGCTTCTGTCTCTGTAGCTTCTGTTGGTCCTCCTCAGCAGCAACCCTTTATGCTACTCTATCAATTGCTTTTCCTCTCCATTCTTGAAACCTCATCTTTCTCAGCTCTTCTAAAATTTTCTGATGACTATCTCTTCCTCAGTCATTATTCCACTTTCTGCAATATGCTCTTCCACTGATTGTCTTCTTAGGCATCTGCATAGCCATTCTCTTCGTCTTCCCAGGCTTCGTATCCTCGAGGATTGAATGCAGGTCACACAATTCTAAATTGCATTATATTTCACAGTTCTGTTCATCTTTCACAAGTCATATATTTTTACAAATGCTTAGGTACTGTTATCGTTGTCCACCCATGTGATCTGTATGTGAACATACAAACTAATGTACTTTATTTTTGCTGGTTCTACCAAGATTACTGTATATTTTTTTTTTTTTTTGTTAGTGTTTTGTATTTCTAGTATTTGCATAGAATTCTGTAATTGGATTTTCCATTGTCAGTAGAACCATGTTACATGTATATGATAATGTGTTACAGGAAAAAACCATACACAACAGGTATAATCATCACAATACTCTTTTATTTATTTATTACTTGTAACACATCAGCATCACATTTAAAAATTATGAATTTTAACTTTGAAAGGGTCTCAAGTTTTCCGTATTTGGGCTCTGGTAAGTGAAAACAATAATATAAATGAAGAGATAAGTAAAAGAATTCAGAATGCTAATAGATGCTACTATTGTCTGATGAAATACTTTAAATCACAACTTCTACACCATGAAACCAAAGCTAGACTATATAGAACATTAGTAAAACCGGTCCTGATGTACGGAGGTGGAACATGGGTACTGACACAGGGTGACCTGTTTCGTCTTGCATCTTTTGAAAGGAAAATTTATGGACCCATTAGGGAAGGTGGAGAGTTGAGAATCCGGTACAACAGAGAGCTCTATGAGTTATTATAGATCGGCTGATATTGTGACATCAATTAGGATAGCTAGGCTGAGATGGGCAGGACATGTACAGAGAATGAAATACACACCAGAAGGAAAGAGAGGACATGGAAGACCCAGACTACGATAGATTGATGGAATCCTAGAGGATGTGAAAGTGCTTGGAGTAAACAATTGGTGGAGATTGGCTACCAGTAGGGAAGTTGAGGCCTACGGTGGGCTGTGGAGCTACTGATGATAATGATGGTGATGATCTTATTAAACATTTCAGTACAAATTACAGATTCATAAAGTATGATCTGTTTGTAAACTGTATCATTCACCAATGCATTAGAAATTTTAGGGATATATCTGTCATGAGTAGTATCCATTCTGAAGTTCTAATTGCAGGTTATACATTATATGGAATATTTATGCTATTTTTCTTGCATTATATAAATAATTTATTTGATTATAATTAATATCTTAAAAATTATTATGCGTGTATGTATTTATTTTACTTACTGATATACATATTGTTGCACTTTGCTGTTCAATAACATCATCTGAGCAACATTTACTCTGAGTAAATGCGAAACATTTAATTATAATATAAAATTAATTGTTTGTTTATTCAGTTGTTTTGTTAATTTTGATCCCTTTTTTAAATATGAATATAACATGCTAAATTATAGTACCCACATGTATTAATTAAATTTTTAATATCAATCTCCAAAACCGAAAAAGTGTATTAAAATGTATCTGTTTTTTTGTTTCGACTTTTTCTGTTTGGTAATTTTGTGGGGGTTAAATCTCTTTTATTCTTAAGCACGGTAGGGTTGCTTGTTATGAAATAATAGTATTTTGTGTAACAATAAGAGAGACATTACTAAACAGAAGAAAGGCCATAAACCAAACAACTGAGGTATGTATGCCATTTGATTTAGTAAGGTGGTGTGTGTAGGCCTACCCTTAAAAGTAATTATTTATAAAATCAGTTTGCTGCTCAGAACCATAGTGCTTTGTGTATTGCAATTGTACACTTTTGTTAATATAATAATGAGTACATGTCTTTTAAGTGAACCACCTAGATATTTGAATATTTTAGGCTGAGTTAGTTTTTCAAAGGATTTTGGACATTAACCTACATTTAACACAATTGTAATACAGATATTACATATAAAATTAATGAATATCTGTCAGAGAATGATTACAACAGAATAAAATATGTTTCAGAGGGAAAAAAGATATTTGTCAATTAACCAAGTAAGTCAGATTTGAATTGCCAAGTGAATTGACTCATTAGAGCAAGATGAAAATTTCACTGATTTGAATTTGACCAACTGTATGTTGTTGAACAAGTTTTTTATAAAATTCAGTTAATTTGAATAATAAAAATGAGTTTCTTTTATCGTATATCAAATATATTGTCATTTGATTAGTATAGTAAGTATTTTAATTAGTTTTAAGTAAGTATAGTATTAGTTTTAAATGTTAGCAATATAATAGTTTAAATTGATGTTATCAGCAATCAGTTTTGTTGTTAGGTTAATACACAGAGAAATGCTTTTTTGTCCAATCCACAAACAATACCTAACTTAGATTAGAGTGGGGGGGTCCCCAGAGAGTTCCGTGTAGGTTAGTATGCTTGTCACGTGTTGTATAACAGAAGCTTTTGCTTTAAACTATGAATTTTTCACCTCTTACATTTATTTGTTTAGAAAATTACAGCTTTACACCTGTCACAAAGCGTTATTTGTTATTACATTAAAAATGAATTGTATAAGAAAGTGCAAGTTAACTACAGTAGGGCTGTTATCCTGGTTACACCTATTTAAAGAGCCATTGGAAATTGAGTATATAAAATCAGTAAGGCCTAAGCGGGTTGTGGCCTTATAAACAAATGTTATTATAAAAAATGTTATTAAATATAAAAGTACTGTAAGTGAATTGAATTTTTGTAAAATATTCAAGGGTGAAATTTGACCATTGTATGAGTCAACTAACTTGTAGATAGGTTGGTTCAGGAAGCTGATTTCTACAAAGTCTATTATTATGTTTTTAAAATGCTGCAGTTGTGATTAATTAATTAGTTTCAGTTACATTTTTAAAAGAGTCAAACACTCCGGGTTTATTTTTCATAAACCACTCACATTTAACATAATGAAAGCTGTATTCAGTATGTCTCGTCTATAGAACCGTTTGGCTAGGGATTAATTTGCCATTCAGCAGTGTGTTTTTCATTAGTAGGCTACATATGCTTATATAAATACAAATGCATCATATTAAAGTAAAACCATATTTTTTTGGAGTCATGTGAAGTAGTTGTTAATAGTGTGAACTAACTGCAATCAGGGGAGTTTGAATTGTTGATTTTTTCCAGGCTTTTCAACCGTGAATTCTGTAATTGATGTGTGTGTGTGTGGGGGGGGGGTAAGCAATAAACATAAGTGTTGTACTATGTAATAAAAAGTCATGGTATGAAGCTTTATTGGAAAGAACTGAAACTTTATCATGCTTGTATGGTCTGGTTATTGCTATTCCTATTCAAAGCAAACAAACACGTGGCACTTTTTCCTACAGTTATGTTTACATTACCAACACTGACACAAATGCAATTAATTATAGGCAATTCTGTATTATTTACCCTGGTGTTTGTGCCGTTGCCAAATACTATACACTGCAATGCCACTGTTCGTAGATTAGTATTGTAGCACAACGAAGTTTTTACCTTATTCTACAAATTAGGATCATATAGGAAAAAGAAGGGAAGAAGTCATCTGGAAGGAATAATATCAACTTAAATAAAAGTAGCAGAGAAAAGTAATTACAATCATCAATAAAAGGACTTAACAGAACTAAACAAATCGATTCAAAGAATTCACATATAGTCAGTTTATAGCCAAAAAGTGTTAAAAAACAAATAGTATGAATATCATATCAATAAATATCGGTATGGAGAACCATACATGACTTCCATATTCTAAGATTTATATTTAAAATCATTTTCAGCCAAACAGCCAGGGAAGGAATTTTAACAAAAAAATACTTCTTTGTTGCCAATAACGTAGTACACATATACAAAAAAATTATCCCCTCCCCCTTCAACTATAATTTTGATTTATAGAAAATTACCCCCAGCCCGTTCAACTAGCCTTTTCATTTATAGATATTTCATCTACGTTTCTACAGTGGATTATTAAGATCTTATCAGGATACTTTATCAAAATTAAGTACTTTACTCATGTTACAACAAAAAATGTTTCAGGTAAACTGCCCTTTCCCCGTAAACCGATCTTCACCAAAATCAACAGACATTGAGTTCTCTATAGCTCAGGCACATATGTAAAAAATTATTTGATTCTGTTTGAATTTATGGCAGTTATGGTTCGTCATATAAAAAATTACCCATGTTAAAACATAAAACATGAGATTTATAAAACATATCTAAGATTTATATTTAAAATCATTTTTGAAATAAAATATTTTCATAGAACCTACTAACGCTGGGGAAATCTGAGGAGCCAATCAGAGTTGGGTCTACCTGTCACTCTGCTGAATTTGGTGGAAAGCCCTGTCACTCGTCAAAGTATCAGCCTTGACAGGGTCCTCTTTTTCTGCAAAATGGGAGAGGCTTGAGATGGAGTGAGTGACATGGTCCCCACCTCAATGAAGAACCCATTGTTTTATAAAAATATATTTAAATTTTGAAAACTGAAAATTCTTTTCTTGTTGTAAATATTTATATTTTATAATCAAAATGACTTTATTTTTGTTACCTGGCAACAAAATTATTTTATTTTCAACAATTACCATTGTTTCAAAAAGTTTAAATAAATTTTCAAGTACTTTTGTTAAAACGTAAAAGGTTGCAGGTAAACTACCCCTTCCCCTTAACCGATCTTCACCAAAATCTAAAGGGCTTGAGTCCTCTACAATTCACTGACGTATGCAAAAAATTATTTGATTCTGTTTGAATTTGCGGCTGTTATCGTTTGCCATAGAAAATACCCTTGTTAAAAAAACGTTGTAGGTAAACTACCCCTTTCCCTTAACCGATCTTCACCAAAAACAATAGGTCTTGAGAACTCTACAATTTAGGGCTGTATGCAAATAATCTTTTGATTCTGTTTGAATTTGCGGCAGTTATCGTTTGCCATAGGAAATACCCTTGTTAAAACATAAAACGTTACAGGTAAACTACCCCTTTCCCTTAACCGATCTTCACCAAAAACAATAGGTCTTGAGAACTCTACAATTCAGGGCTGTATGCGAAACATTATTTGATTCTGTTTGAATTTGCGGCTGTTATCGTTTGCCAAAAAAAAAAAATTTCCCTTGATAAAAAAAAACCGTTGCAGGTAAACTACCCCTTTCCCTCAACCGATCTTCACCAAAAACAATAGGTCGTGAGTACTCTACAAATCAGGGCTGTATGCAAAAAATTATTTGATTCTGTTTGAATTTGCGGCAGTTATCGTTTGCCATAGAAAAAAAATCTACAGACACAGACACACACACAGACACTTTTCGGAAAACGACTTTTTTTCATGTTTTGAGTGTAGTAGAATCAGAATCTGCAATAATCTCGAACACAATTTTTTTTGCCATCACCATACTTCCATTCCTTAAGGAATATGGAAGTAAAATAATTAGTAGACCCAGTAAGATACGGAGTAATGAGGAGTAACAGCCCAGGGCAAATAAATTAACATGACAATTTTCAAGATATGTAGTAATAAGGAATAATAGGCTAGAACAAATAAATAAATAAATAGGACAATTCTCAAGATGGAGTAGTGAGGAGTCACAGCCCAGTACAAATAAATTGAAAGGGAAACAGTATCAAAATACCTAGAAAACCTATTGCAAAGACAGAAACCTCTATAGCAGCAAACAAATAATTAAAAAGAAATTAAACTATATCAGCTATACCAAATTAAATGAAACAACTAGCCCAAAAAAGAGAATCCAATACAAATAATGTAAGATTAATTATAATTAAAATAAATGTGATTAAGGGAAACACCCCAAACCAGTTTTAAAAAGGACAACAAAAAGACAATTATTAATATAAAGTTTTAATGTGTTTATTTATATAATTATTTTGTGTTATTATTTTTGTGTATACTAGGAAATACTATATGTTAGTATATAAGAATTTATTGTATTTGAACCATGTTAATTAATGTTGTATTTTTGTAAAGTAAGGAAAGGCAAAATAATAATTCAAACGACCCATAAATAGTACATCAAAAAATATAAAACTAATAAGATGAATTCATAATAACATTGCTAGTAAAATTGAAAATTGATGACCAAGACAAATTCAACTTTGACCATATAAACTAAATCAGAGAATATAAATTTATAGAACCTAGATTAAATTGATATAAATGATCATCTTCAGAATACAAATATTTTATCCTAATGATAACAACGACATTTGATAGTGATTAAAGGAATCAACATGTAAAATTGACTTAAATGGTGATTGTACAAGACAATGTCCAACAGTAGTAAGCAAGCACTAGTAAAATGCAAATAACTAGTGAAATATTTAAAATAATAGCCAGACATAAAGGTAAATTACAAGGGTGTAATTAGTAATCAAGTGTGAGTAAAATTGTAACATAAAACATATTGGAAACCATTTAATAGGTATTTATGTGAATCAACATAAGGCCTATAGATAAATTTCAAAGAACGTAATTCTGAAGCTTAATTCAAACCAAAACCGGTCAAATGTAGTATTAACTTGTGTAAAACAAAAGCAGGAATATTGTTCTATAATTATAATTACATAAAAGTACTAAACAAATAATTTATAGCCAATTAAATATAAAATATGGTATGACATTTTTTTCAATAAGATTGAATTATTTGATAGGAACAGCTGATTCATGAACAATGAGAAATGATACCAAAATCTTATAGAATTTTATATATGAAGGAACAAATATCAGTTAGTTGATTGTTAGAAACCAAACACAACGGACGTGTCGAATACCTCTCAGAGAATTATGAACGGAAATTTTTAACTAACACAACCATGATATATGATGAGTCTACAAAAGATAAAAGAATAAATTAAAGTAAAGAATACTAAAATAACGGTCATTGAAACCTTAAACTAAATTAACCAATACTAAATAAAGCTGTCACTACATATAGACTCGATTGATGAACGAATTTAAACTCAGATAACCAGAAACGAGTGAAAGGAACAATTTGACACAACACAACTGTTACCGAACAAAGTCCAGTGGAGGAACACAACTACACACTACAACTTGTGAAGATTCCAATAGCGGCATCATGGAAGAGGAATTAAACAACTAATATATTTATTTGGAACGAAATCTTGGAGCTGAATTTGCATAGCAGATCAACTCATCAAGGCGGCCATTGTGATTCCATTCGAAGAGGCTGATGGGAGCGTGACGAGTGACGTCAGAGAAAACATCTGTATCGTAATATTAAAATTTTATATACATTATACTTTATTATTTTGTCTGTTTAATGAATAAGTTTTTAATAATTTGTAAGTATGGAGTTCTCTTGCCTTTCCTGACTATTTCTACAGTTAAAAGAACCCTTATACTATATTAATTGAATTGAATATTAATTTAATGTAATAATCGAACTGGAACTTAATCTCGAATCAGACTCGAGCCAGTCGCTGCAATTCAAACCATTACTTTGAACCTAATAAACTTAATTATTGTTTAAACGTGGTTTTATTGATTATTTGAGTCATAAATTAAATTACATTAATTATTAAATGTTAACGTGAACTTCTGAAGGAAAGGAACGAGCAGAAGAAGAAGTACAGATACTGAATCGGCCGCTACATGCAATCGGTTTGGCCACGATAATCATTTAACGTGAAGAAACAAATAATTCTTCATCAGAGCTAACACAGTTATTAATCAGTATTTTTTATTAATTGAACATTAAACAATTAAACCAATTAAAATTAATTAATGACATAAAAATAACAAAAATAAATAAATAAAAATTTTATTAACCGATTATTATTTGTGTAAATAACTTTGTTTTATTACAAATTGGCATTTCCAACGTGGAGCTTATAAAACCATTAATCACACATAAATTTGTTTTATTACAAATTGACGCATCCAACGTGGGGCTTATCACCAATGGAAAAAACACTACATTTGTAAAATAAAATTTGTAAATTTGTTTTATTACAAATTGGCGCTCAACTTTAGGGGCTTAAAATAGGAATTGGTAGGCCTATAAGATAAATAATTGATACTGGAGGCCTTTACTTGATGAAAATCCATTATAATTTTAAAGAATTAAAGAAAACTAAAAACTTGTTTTTGTGATTTTCACTCATCAATTTATTTAAAAAATAATACACCATGACAGCTGTTTCGGCATACAGTGCCTTCTTCAGATGATAAGAGCTGACTAGTTACGTACAATAAAATATCACATAAAGCCAGTGCTATGAGAACGATAATCGACTTAAGTTCGAACAATAAACAATACACATTATATATACACAACTATATACAAATTAGAAAGGAACGTACATTTACTTATATAATTTCAAATTTAAAAGCGGAGAGCTATTTAAATCAGTTTGGTTGTTCAAAAGCAAACCTAAATCTTTACGCTTATTAATTTCAAGGGCTTCAAGTAAATCAAGTTTTTTACCTTTTTCCAATACATGTAAAATTTTAAAGTTATCATTAAAATTATGATCTTTTTCCGACAAATGATTCGCATAATTAGATTTACCATCCTGATATCTCAAACTGTAATTGTGATCGTACATTCTTTTTGAAAACGACCTTCCAGACTGGCCAATATAAATTTTGTCACAAGACCCACACAATAACTCATATACTCCTGAGTAAAGTATTTACCAATTTTATCCGATACAGTACCTATGTAATTAAGTGTGTGGAACTTTTCCTTATGTGTTGGAATAGGATACACCAATCTTAATGTTTGTAAATATACTTTTTTATTCAACAACTGATCTATTAGACTTGACTGATAACCGTTGTTAACTGCTATTTGTTTTATAATGTTAAGTTCTTTTTGAAAATGTGAATCTAAAAGTGGGATACTAATAAGTCTATGAATATAACTATGAAAAGCTGCTAACTTGTGTGAGTATGGATGTGTAGACATGTTGTGTATAATTATATCCGTATGCGTAGGTTTATGGAAAATGCTAAAATTGAGTTTTTTTTCCTGATAAGGGTAACACGGTTATTGCTATTGACAAAGCCGAGTATGTCAATAAAACTCTAGATTTCTTGAACGCTTATGAAGCCATTGACATTAATCCAACGCTTAAATTTCAAAGAGAGGTTAAAAAGGCTATCAAGGAGTGTTCATTTTTTAATGTTTCTGATTTACATTTTTTATCTGTAATGAACCCTCAACCTCCTAAACTTTATTCTTTAATTAAATTGCACAAAGATAACCATCCTATTAGACCAGTCGTGTCATATGTAAATGCACCTAATGTTAAATTATCCAAAAAACTAATTAAAATTATCCAGACCCAATGTAAATTTATATCCACACACAGTATTAAAAATTCATTAGATCTAGTCAGTAAAATTCAGGAATTGTATATACCAGATAAAGCGATTTTATTATCTTTTGATATTAAAAATTTGTTCCCTAGTATTCCACCGGCTGATGTTGTTGACATTGTGGAAAAATTATTGGAAAAGAATTGTAATAATCCTAGGATGAGAGAGGATATTTTAAATTTATCGAAGGTTTGTTTGAATCAAAATTATTGTGAATTTGATGGGAAAATTTATGTGGGTAAAGAAGGGCTTGCTATGGGTAACCTCCTCAGCCCCTTGGCTTCTGAAATATTTATGGATTATTTAGAAACCAAAATAAGAGCTCATCCGTATTTTAAATTGTTCATGTTTTGGTACAGATATGTGGATGATGTGTTGACAATCTTTCTTGGTACGCGTAGGCAATTACAGAATTTTCTTAATTTTATTAACGATTTACATAGAAACATAAGCTTTACAATAGAAATTGAAATAAATGATAGTACAGTGGAACTTGGTTATTACGGCCTCGGCTGTTACGTCAACTCGGGTGTAGCGTTATTTTGTCATAAGTCCGGTCAAACTGATATCTTTAACATTATAAAAATTCCCGGTTTTAACGTCACTAAATATTGTACTACTCTGTTATAGCGTCAAAAATTTCTCAGATATTTTACTCTAAATTTCATATAAACGTATATATGTGCACGCGCACTAGCCCATGGCTACAGACATACATTGTATGCAAGCGATAAGCACTGTAACAGGACCGCCAGCGCCAGCCATTTTACGTGCTCCAATGGATGGCTAGATCGATTTAAAGCCCGACACTCGATTTCCTTTGCAAAAATTTGTGGTGAGGCAAAATGCGTAGATCTGAACGTTACAGGCGATTGGGTGCGTAACACTTGGCCAGAAATTAGACGATCATATAAAGATGAAGACATCTTTAATGGAGATGAAGCCGGAATTTTTTATAAATTAACTCCAGATAAGACTTTCAAATTTAAAAATGAAAAGTGCGTTGGTGGGAAGCTCTCTAAACAAAGAGTTACAGTTTTTGTTTGTGCGAACATGACGGGAACCGAAAAAAGGAAACTTTTAGTTATAGGGAAAAGTTTGAATCCTAGATGTTTTAAAAACATCAAAAACTTCCTGTAAGTTACACTGGCAACGAAAAGCGTGGATGACTTCTAGTATTTTTGAAGATGAACTAAGAAAGTGGGAATAAGAACTGTCATTGAAAAACAGAAGAATTCTACTTCTAGTTGACAGCTGTGCAGCCCATCCAAAGTTAAATTTGACAAACATTAATCTGGTCTTCTTACCGGCCGACTGTACGAGTGTCCTGCAACCTATGGACCAAGGCGTCATTAGAAGCCTAAAGTGTCACTACCGCAAGCAACTTAAAAAAAAAATTATTTTCTGTATGGACACGGCGCAACCTGCCACAATTTCACTCTTAGATGCAATACAATTCCTAGACGACTCTTGGAAGAGTGTAATACAGAAGACGATAGCAAAATGCTTTAGTAAAGCACAACTCGTACATGAAAATTTACCCGAAGATGACGACTTGCCGCTCTCGGAGTGGATTAAGAAATTCGACGTAAATGAACTTGATTCCTATGCATCCGTGGATGACCAAGTAGAAACATTCCAAGTGTTGAGTGACGCAGAAATTATCGCGGAAGTAAAAAACATAGAAGCAGAAGATAGTGTTGAAGAAAATGCTGAGCAAGAGGAGGATGCCGACATCGTTTGTCCGACAGTACAGGAAGCAATGAGAGCCGCCGAAACTCTTTCACGATTTTACTGCTTTAGAGAGACGTCTGAAGACACATTCAATGCAGCGCAGCATCTCCACAGCACAACAGAAAGAATTTATTTTCAGAAAGGAGCGTTCAAAAGAAAATTACGGATTACTTTCGACAGTAAGCCTAAATGTAAGTTACATGTACTTTCTTTTTGATCTTTTAAAATATTCTTCATGCTGTTTATATAAATGAAATGCAGTTTGCAAACTTTAGAATAAATATCACGAACAGGGCCGGCCTAAGAGCAAAATGCTGTGTGTGCAAGAATGAGTTTTGGCGCCCCTTACAATGAAAATGGGTATAGAAAACCCTCCAAAAAAATGGTATGGGTGCTCTATAACTGAAATTTGTCAGAACTTAATAACTGAAGTTGGCATTTTAAAGGGATTAAAAACCAAAAACTAAAACTAATAAGTAGTAATAAATAGTAAATATTAAAGTAAAGTATTTAGTACCTTTTCATTATTTTCATTTTTTTAAATGACTTCTTCTAGACTAATTCTTTTAACTGACTTTTTCAAACTTCAATAGGCGTGCTGTACTGTACTTGTGTAAAGAGCAAACTCCTAACAAATTCTTTTACTCAGTTTATTGTTTTGTCAGGTAGAAAATAACAGACACATTTTTTTACTACAACAAAAGTTTTATTTGATTTAATATTCATGAAAAATACATTTCAGTTTGAATATATTAATATTAAAAAAAGGTTATGTAGGTACATTAGAAAAAGTACGAAAAAGTTCAGAAATATAAACTTTGGTATTCACTTTTCTCGAAAAGGTACATCAATATAACTATAAATTGATAGTAGTAGTGTAAAAGATCAAGAAAATTGATTAAAATAATCTGTATTATACACTTAGCAGTGGACCTTCCTAGCTTTAGCAGCCGAAATGTTTTTATTAGTGCATCATAATCTAATGACGATGAAATATCATTTTCAATGGACAAAATTGCAAGGTTGTTGAGTCTTTCTTGCGAAAGAGTAGACCTTAGGTAGGTTTTTATTAATTTTAATTTTGAAAAACTTCGCTCCGCCGACGCTACGGACATTGGTATTGTCAGAAGTATTCGCAAACCAACCCACACATTTACATAAGCGTCTGCAGATCCAGTTTCCAACAGAAAGTTCAGCACGTTCAGAGGCGTTTTCCCGCCTAAAATCAAACAAAAAGGAATTAAAAGACTGCTTTTTAATTTTGGAAATTAAAAAACTTTGAAAAATAATAATTTTGTTTGAGCCCAAAACAATTGTGAATTAACTGACCAAACAATAAATCAAGATGATAAATTTTGAATAGCTAAAACGTAAAAGTAAAACGTACCTTTATTTGGCATGAGGTCCTTGATAGAGATCAGGTCCTCGCATAACTCAGCTCCTTTGATGTCACTGTCATCCCCATCTGAAAGGAGGTCTTCTAGGTCTTCGCATTTAACAAACAAGTCCTCTCTCTTGGGCAATTCATCAAGTTTAAAAAGAAACTCAACTTTTGACATTTTGGTCTCTTTACTGTACTTTCAAGCAACATTTTATTTGTTGAACAAAAGTTATTAACATATTCAAATGGCTAATTTGCATTCAAAATTACATAAAAATTTAAATTTTTACCATATTATTTTTTTATATTTTTTCTCATTTCGGCGTCCCTCCCAAAATCGCATGTGTGCGACCGCACACGTCGCACACGCCTTAGGCCGGCCCTGATCACGAATAATATTAATAATGCAAAGATCTTTTTTACTTCCATATTCCTTAAGGAATGGAAGTATGGTGATGGCAAAAAAAATCGTGTTCGAGATTATTGCAGATTCTGATTCTACTACACTCAAAACATGAAAAAAAGTCGTTTTCCGAAAAGTGTCTGTGTGTGTGTGTCTGTCTGTCTGTCTGTCTGTCTGTGTGTCTGTCTGTCTGTAGATTTTTTTTCTATGGCAAACGATAACTGCCGCAAATTCAAACAAAATCAAATAATTTTTTGCATACAGCCCTGATTTGTAGAGGACTCGCGACCTATTGTTTTTGGTGAAGATCGGTTGAGGGAAAGGGGTAGTTTACCTGCAACGGTTTTTTTTTATCAAGGGAAATTTTTTTTTTTGGCAAACGATAACAGCCGCAAATTCAAACAGAATCAAGTAATGTTTCGCATACAGCCCTGAATTGTAGAGTTCTCAAGACCTAAAGTTTTTGGTGAAGATCGGTTAAGGGAAAGGGGTAGTTTACCTGTAACGTTTTATGTTTTAACAAGGGTATTTCCTATGGCAAACGATAACAGCCGCAAATTCAAACAGAATCAAAAGATTACTTGCATACAGCCCTAAATTGTAGAGTTCTCAAGACCTATTGTTTTTGGTGAAGATCGGTTAAGGGAAAGGGGTAGTTTACCTACAAGGTTTTTTTAACAAGGGTATTTCCTATGGCAAACGATAACAGCCGCAAATTCAAACAGAATCAAATAATTTTCTGCATACTGCCCTGATTTGTAGGGTACTCAAGACCTATTGTTTTTGGTGAAGATCGGTTGAGGGGAAGGGGTAGTTTACCTGCAACGTTTTTTTTCAAGCGTATTTTCTATGGCAAACGATAACTGCCGCAAATTCAAACAGAATCAAAAGATTATTTGCATGCAGCCCTAAATTGTAGAGTTCTCAAGACCTATTGTTTTTGGTGAAGATCGGTTGAGGGAAAGGGGTAGTTTACCTGCAACGTTTTTTTAACAAGGGTATTTTCTATGGCAAACGATAACAGCCGCAAATTCAAACAGAATCAAATAATGTTTTGCATACAGCCCTGATTTGTAGAGTACTCAAGACCTATTGTTTTTGGTGAAGATCGGTTAAGGGGAAGGGGTAGTTTACCTGCAACGTTTTTTTATCAAGCGTATTTTCTATGGCAAACAATAACAGCCGCAAATTCAAACAGAATCAAATAATTTTTTGCATACGTCCCTGAATTGTAGAGGTCTCAATGACTTTCGATTTTGGTGAAGATCGTTTAAGGGGAAGGGGTAGTTTACCTGCAACCTTTTACGTTTTAACAAGAGTAAAGTACTTGAAAATTTATTTAAACTTTTTGAAACAATGGTAATTGTTAAAAATAAAATAATTTTGTTGCCAGGCAATAAAATTATAATTTTTTCATTTTAATGTAATATAATATTTTTCATTTAATACAGCAATAAAAAGGCAGGTAAGACACAGCCTGGCTGTTTGGCTGAAAATGATTTTAAATATAAATCTTAGAATATGGAAGTCATGTATGGTTCTCCATACCGATATTTTTATTTCTCTTTCCTTACTAGTGATTAAAAAGGGTCTTTTATAACGACTCTTTTATAACGTCACTCGGACATAACGTCATTATTTTTTTGGTCCCTTCAATGACGTTATAACCAAGTTCCACTGTATTAACTTTTTAGATCTTTCAATTACAAAATAAAATAATAAACTCAATTTTAGCATTTTCCATAAACCTACGCATACGGATATGGTTATACACAACACGTCTACACATCCATACTCACACAAGTTAGCAGCTTTTCATAGTTATATTCATAGACTTATTAGTATCCCACTTTTAGATTCAGATTTTCAAAAAGAACTTAACATTATAAAACAAATAGCAGTTAACAACGGTTATCAGTCAAGTCTAATAGATCAGTTGTTGAATAAAAAAGTATATTTACAAACATTAAGATTGGTGTATCCTATTCCAACACATAAGGAAAAGTTCCACACACTTAATTACATAGGTACTGTATCGGATAAAATTGGTAAATACTTTACTCAGGAGTATATGAGTTATTGTGTCGGAAAAAGATCATAATTTTAATGATAACTTTAAAATTTTACATGTATTGGAAAAAGGTAAAAAACTTGATTTACTTGAAGCCCTTGAAATTAATAAGCGTAAAGATTTAGGTTTGCTTTTGAACAACCAAACTGATTTAAATAGCTCTCCGCTTTTAAATTTGAAATTATATAAGTAAATGTACGTTCCTTTCTAATTTGTATATAGTTGTGTATATGTAATGTGTATTGTTTATTGTTCGAACTTAAGTCGATTATCGTTCTCATAGCACTGGCTTTATGTGATATTTTATTGTACGTAACTAGTCAGCTCTTACCATCTGAAGAAGGCACCGTGTGCCGAAACAGCTGTCGTGGTGTATTATTTTTTAAATAAATTGACGAGTGAAAATCACGAAAACAAGTTTTTAGTTTTCTTTAATTCTTTAAAACTATAAGATAAAGACGATTTGCTCAATTTCCTATTTTAGCTTGGCAGCTGTTAACCAGTCAGGAAAGTCATCAAAATGCCGAAGAGATCAACATCGAAGAAAAGGGCGACAGAACTAGAAAAGGAGATGGACATGGAGAACAAGGAGGCGACTCCAGTGGAAGATTTGGAGATGTTATTACCTCCGGCAGAACCTAACCAACCCATACAACAACAAGAGGAACAACCGGAAAAACCAAAACAAACAGAGAACGCAACTATGCAAGAAATGTTCCGAATAATGATGGAGAAAATGGAGGAAACCAGCAAGAAAATGGAAGAGAAAATGGATGAGAACAACAAATCGACTAAGGAAGGAAAGGAAGAATTGAGTAACCAGATTGGAGAAACTAGAAAGGAAATTGGAGATACCAATAAGAAAATTGAAGAAGATGGAAGAGAAGATGGAGGAAAATAGTAAGAAGATGGAAGATGACAACCAAAAGTTGAGGGAAGAGTTAAGGGAGAATAGTAAGAAGATGGAGGAAAATAATAAGAAAATGGAAGAAAAGATGGGGGAGAAGTTAGACGAATTGAAGGAGGATGACCAACTATTAAGAGAAGAATTAAGGGATGTTAACCAGGAAAATATGGACAGATTAGACGAAAAGATAGAATTATTAAAGGAAGAGTTGAGTCAGAAGATAGTGGAGAACAATGAAACAATCAGCAAGAAGGTAGAAGAGGAAATAACGGTAATACAACAAAAGATTACAAAAGCTGACGAAAGATGGAGTCAGACTGAACGAGAAATACAGCGTTTTAAAGCAGAAGTAAACACCAAGTTTACAAATATAGAAGAAACCAATAAGAAGGTGGATGATAGTTATGAAAAATTATGTCAGAAAATGGACGATATGACCAAAGAATTACAAAATGATAGCAAACCAGGAACAGAAGAAATACCAAACGATAAAACAAGGGAACAAAGAGCATTATTATCTGGAATTAAACATGACAAAAACCAAGAAAATATTAAGCGCAGGGAAATGAAGTCAAAGAAAATGAGAAGAATGCATCCAAAGAAATTAATAAAAACACGAGAAGAGTTGGAGATGATGCACAGTGGTTTAATTAATGTGAGTAATATCCTAATGACCAATGATAAAGAAATCATGAATTCCAGAGATTATAGGAAGAGGTTAGAAGTAATTTCAATAATGACTTACCATAAAACTATAGTTTACAACTTGGAAAAGACCAAAGGTAAATGGAATACACCAGAGATAAAAATACGTGGGAAAATATCAATGATATCATTAGTCATTGATGGACCAGTGACATATTGGTGTAATAAACAATATGATAGGGTGAGTCGAATAAGCTTTGCAGCAAATGAAAGAATAACAGCAGAAAAAATGAAGTACAAGGTAGAAGCAAGAGATGTCACAAGTACCGGAATAATTATAAAGACAATGGTAGTCCGGACAATAAGGGCAACTGAGATTATGGACCACGGCTAAATTAAATACCACACACCAGCAAGAAAAGGGACGGATGTTATGACAACTGATTACAGAAAAACCCGTTGGAAAGAGAAGAAAAATAATAGGAATAAGAAAAATAAAGAAACAAAACCAAGAGGTCTTATGAAAATAATAATAAAAAAATATTT
This sequence comes from Magicicada septendecula, assembly GCA_034769895.1. Taxonomy (NCBI): domain Eukaryota; kingdom Metazoa; phylum Arthropoda; class Insecta; order Hemiptera; family Cicadidae; genus Magicicada; species Magicicada septendecula. The sequence continues at coordinate 120,090,628 of CM068375.1, read as the reverse complement.
TAATGAAGGAGAAACATAAAAATTCTAAAATGAGTAAGGACATCTTACAGCTTAATAGAAGAAGATATTTTGAATTAAATAAATACCATAAAAATTCTAAAACGAGTAAGACCATCTTACTCAGTTAATACCCGGGAAAATATGTTGAATCAAATACGATAAACCATCTAAATTCTAAGAATAAATAAGGACATCTTATAGTATATATCAAGGAAATTATTTTAAATGCAACAAGCAAAGAAAATAAATAAATTATCTCAATACTAAAATAAATAAAAACAGTTTACAGAATACATTCCAGAAGTACTTTGTTGTGTATCAATTAATAAAGAGAAAGAAAGAAATAAGATATCAAAGGCTTAAAAAATAATATGTACAACATAGTTAAAGAAATTGAATTTAAATAATTTTGCCAAGAAATTTTTTATCACAATTATGAAGGCTGAACAAGACTATTCGAACCAAAAATATACATGAATTACTTATAGAAACAATAATGTTGCAGAACTGTTAATTAAAAAGTAAATAAGAATCCTTATAGTGTATATATTTTCGATGTAATAAGTTGATGAAACCCCAAAACAAAATAAGATCATAGAAGAATAAATAGGAGAACCATTTAACCAAAGAAGATAGGGAAAGGGTATTAAAACCAGACATTATGCCATAAGCAATAACATAATTAATAAAACAACAAATGAAAAAAAAACTATATACATAAACATGTGCTACCCGAAAAGTAAACGAGAAACAGGCTGTGCCAACAACTCACTAAAATCGCAGAATTTCAGAAAAGGAAGGCTGAAATGGATATTATGACATGTACCTAGTGATACGTAAGATAGAATGAGCTTTAAAAATGTAAGGATAACCATATGGATAGAAATATTAAGTAATCTGAATAATAAATTATGAAGTGATGAATCTAAGTATATTTATTATTAGTCAAAATGGACTACTTTTTATAATTGATATTTTAATAACTGGATGTAGATAATTCCACCAGTTTTTTATGATTGAGCAGAGATGATAATTCCTCTGAGCTCAAATGAGTGTAGTTTAGTCAGCAGAACATGTAGCCAAAAAAGTGCACTCTGAACTGTTCCAGCTCACATGTTAGGGAGTAAATATATAAATGAAGAAACACTAAATAAGAAGGGAAATATATATATATATATATATATAAAAAATAATAAAAGGATAAATCAGATTAAAAAAAACTATCTCATAAGAATAAAATAAAAAGTAAAGACAGCCAAAATACATATCAACTTAGAGCTCAACCAAAAGAAACAGGTATATGAGGGTAAACCAAGCCAAGAATATAACAAAGACGAATGTCAGAAGCAATTAGTTCACCCACACTAAAAGTATGAGCTGAACTAATCACTTTTACAGGGAGGCATTTGTAGCACAACGAAGTTTTTACCTTATTCTACAAATTAGGATCATATAGGAAAAGAAGGGAAGAAGTCATCTGGAAGGAATAATATCAACTTAAATAAAAGTAGCAGAGAAAAGTAATTACAATCATCAATAAAAGGACTTAACAGAACTAAACAAATCGATTCAAAGAATTCACATATAGTCAATTTATAGCTAAAAATTTATAAAAAACAAATAGTATGAATATCATATCAATAAAGTAATTAGTAGACCCAGTAAGATACGGAGTAATGAGGAGTAACAGCCCAGGACAAATAAATTAACATGACAATTTTCAAGATACGTAGTAATAAGGAATAATAGGCTAGAACAAATAAATAAATAAATAGGACAATTCTCAAGATGGAGTAGTGAGGAGTCACAGCCCAGTACAAATAAATTCAAAGGGAAACAGTATCAAAATACCTAGAAAACCTATTGCAAAGACAGAAACCTCTATAGCAGCAAACAAATAATTAAAAAGAAATTAAACTATATCAGCTATACCAAATTAAATGAAACAACTAGCCCAAAAAAGAGAATCCAATACAAATAATGAGAAATAATGTAAGATTAATTATAATTAAAATAAATGTGATTAAGGGAAACACCCCAAACCAGTTTTAAAAGGACAACAAAAAGACAGTTATTAATATAAAGTTTTAATGTGTTTATTTATATAATTATTTTGTGTTATTATTTTTGTGTATACTAGGAAATACTAGATGTTAGTATATAAGAATTTATTGTATTTGAACCATGTTAATTAATGTTGTATTTTTGTAAAGTAAGGAAAGGCAAAATAATAATTCAAACGACCCATAAATAGTACATCAAAAAATATAAAACTAATAAGATGAATTCATAACAACATTGCTAGGAAAATTGAAAATTGATGACCAAGACAAATTCAACTTTGACCATATAAACTAAATCAGAGAATATAAATTTATAGAACCTAGATTAAATTGATATAAATTATCATCTTCAGAATACAAATATTTTATCCTAATGATAACAACGACATATAATAGTGATTAAAGGAATCAACATGTAAAATTGACTTAAATGGGGATTGTACAAGAGAATGTCCAACAGTAGTAAGCAAGCACTAGTAAAATGTAAATAACTAGTGAAATATTTAAAATAATAGCCAGACATAAAAGGTAAATTACAAGGGTGTAATTAGTAATCAAGTGTGAGTAAAATTGTAACATAAAACATATTGGAAACCATTTAATAGGTATTTATGTGAATCAACATAAGGCCTATAGATAAATTTCAAAGAATGTAATTCTGAAGCTTAATTCAAACCAAAACCGGTCAAATGTAGTATTAACTTGTATAAAACAAAAGCAGGAATATTGTTCTATAATTATAATTGCATAAAAGTACTAAACAAATAATTTATAGCCAATTAAATATAAAATACGGTATGACATTTTTTTCAATAAGATTGAATTATTTGATAGGAACAGCTGATTCATGAACAATGAGAAATTATACCAAAATCTTATAGAATTTTATATATGAAGGAACAAATATCAGTTAGTTGATTGTTAGAAACCAAACAGAACGGACGTGTCGAATACCTCTCAGAGAATTATGAACGGAAATTTTTAACTAACACAACCATGATATATGATGAGTCTACAAAAGATAAAAGAATAAATTAAAGTAGAGAATACTAAAATAACGGTCATTGAAACCTTAAACTAAATTAACCAATACTAAATAAAGCTGTCACTACATATAGACTCGATTGATGAACGAATTTAAACTCAGATAACCAGAAACAAGTGAAAGGAACAATTTGACACAACACAACTGTTACCGAACAAAATCCAGTGGAGGAACACAACTACACACTACAACTTGTCAAGATTCCAATAGCGGCATCATGGAAGAGGAATTAAACAACTAATACATTTATTTGGAACGAAATCTTGGAGCTGAATTTGCATAGCAGATCAACTCATCAAGGCGGCCATTGTGATTCCATTCGAAGAGGCTGATGGGAGCGTGACGAGTGACGTCAGAGAAAACATCTGTATCGTAATATTAAAATTTTATATACATTATACTTTATTATTTTGTCTGTTTAATGAATAAGTTTTTAATAATTTGTAAGTATGGAGTTCTCTTGCCTTTCCTGACTATTTCTACAGTTAAAAGAACCCTTATACTATATTAATTTAATTGAATATTAATTTATATGTAATAATCGAACTGGAACTTAATCTCGAATCGGACTCGAGCCAGTCGCTGCAATTCAAACCATTACTTTGAACCTAATAAACTTAATTATTGTTTAAACGTGGTTTTATTGATTATTTGAGTCATAAATTAAATTACATTAATTATTAAATGTTAACGTGAACTTCTGAAGGAAAGGAACGAGCAGAAGAAGAAGTACAGATACTGAATCGGCCGCTACATGCAATCGGTTTGGCCATGATAATCCATTTAATGTGAAGAAACAAATAATTCTTCATCAGAGCTAACACAGTTATTAATCAGTATTTTTTATTAATATATTAAACATTAAACAATTAAACCAATTAAAATTAATTAATGACATAAAAAAATAACAAAAATAAATAAATAAAAATTTTATTAACCGATTATTATTTGTGTAAATAACTTTGTTTTATTAAAAATTGGCGTTTCCAACGTGGAGCTTATAAAACATTATTTATATAAATATCACTATAATATTGACGACTCGGAACACAAAGTTTTTTATAAGTAAAAACGTAAAGTAGTAAACGTAAACGTAGTTTTATTATTTATATCTTGTTGATTCATCCTCTTTGTTCACTTTTACTAATATTATTATATATAAAAAACTTTCACAAATGAACTTACTTTTGTTCTCACTTTCACAAACGTAAATATGTATTTACTCACACTGAGGAAGAGGCACAACACCTTGAAACGTTTGTGAAAGTGAGAACAAAAGTAAGTTCATTTGTGAAAGTTTTTTATATATAAAAACATTATTTGTAAGTAAATTTGTTTTATTACAGTATGAAGTGTAATAGGCTAGCATAGTTGTAAACATAGCCAAATTTTGTACAGTCTGTAGTATCTGCAAGCAAAAAATTTGAACACATAATGCAAAATTGTACTTGCTCAAAGCAAACCAAATAATAATTTTTAGTGCAGACATTCTCTTTAAGTCCGTGATTGCCGGTTTATCAATATTTTATTGTATCTCTTATAGGATATTTCTCTCATACAGTTCACTGCATTATTACATCGTATCTATTTTCTATACATAGGATAAGAAAATTAAAACGGATATCTGTAGATCTTTGGGTTGTTTAATTATGCAACCAGACACAGCAGTATGACCGGAGAGTTAAATCATAGATGTGGCTAATCATTTCCTTTTTTTTTCTATTGTATTCTTTTTTATTTTTATAGCCTAAAAGTACTATATGATGTGTAATAAAAAATTTTTTTTAGATCGATTTCGGTCATAGACCATCATCAGGTTCTATGATGGTGGTCTATGACCGAAATCGATCGTTTTAAGAATGTGAATAAAAAAAAAATTTTATTACACGTCATATGGTACCTTTAGGCTATAAAAATAAAAAAAAGAATACAATTGAAAATTGAATTAAAGTACCGTTAGAAAAACAATAAGTGTAAGTATATAAAAATACATCACATTATCATTATTTCCTTTTTTGTTTTGTTTTTTAGAGTGTTTCCAAAGAGAGATGTGACGAATGTGTTGCTGTTCAGTTCTGTAGCTGGGACATGTTTGTACATATCTAATACAGAGCTCTTGAAATCGGCTCCTAAACAGAAGCAGTTTATGTACAGGTAGTGGCAACTTTTTATAGCTTGTATACTGAATATTTAACATAATTAAGGTTTATTTTAATGGTGTACGGTGGAAATGTGTATTCTTCGGATATGTGTATTCTATTGAAGATTCTTTGTTAAGAAAGTCAGTTTCTTTGTTGTGTTGTCAGTTCTTTGTTAAGAAATGTGAAATCAGTTACAAAATTCAAAATTAAAATATTTTATATTCACAAAAAATTGAAACAAAACGTGTTTTGAATTCAGATTGTTTGTCTTATATGTTGAGAGGAAATGTAGAGGTAATGTCAATGTATTTATAACTGTAGGGAAAGAAGTAGAGAAATATATAAACATGTCGGTAGGCTATAGGAAGTTACCTGGTTAACACATGCTCAATGACTGTCTCCCTCCAAATAGTGTGACTGTCATGTACAGGTACGGTGTGAAAGCATTTCAAACGTTTACAGAGTTGCCCATGTAAACAAACATTGGTACAAATGTAAACGGTGCTTATAGTGGTGACTGTACCAAGTAGAGTAAATGTCTGAAAATTCCACAATTCGTAGCTGCGTTCCACAAATCTATGTGCATTCAACTTCAGACCTTGCAGTAGTGGTGGGAAGTTCCACCGACTGCTATTGTGATAGAAATATATTCAATCATCATTGAGTGACTAAGTAAAACTATCATCATCATCTATCTGTCCAGGATTAGGCAGGTTGCCTGTTCCGGTTTCACCATCTCCGTCTCGGTCTGCCAACATTTCTTCTTCCGGTTGGCTTATAATTCAGGATTTTTCTTGGAATTCTTTCTGGAGACATGGGCATAACATGCTCTTTCCGTCTTTTTTTCACCAGTTCCGTTACTGGCTGTACTTTTAATTCCTGTCTTATATCTTCGTTCTTTATGTGATCTAATCTTATAAAACCTTTCACAGATGTAAGATTTTTCATTTCAGACGTTTCCATCTGTCTGTAATCTTTCTTTCTTGGTGCCCATGATTCAGACCCGTATAATAGCATGGGGACTGCCATCACTTTATAGAATTTTATTTGTGTTTCTTTCGTGGTCTTTCCTTTGAGTGTTCTCCATAATGTCCCACATATTCTTTGGAAGTTGTTTGTTTTATTAAGAATATCTTTGTCTTCTTCATATGTAATACAGTCGAACCTCTATATAAAGAAATTGAGAATCCCGGAAAAAAATTCGTTAAATAGAGGTTTTCGTTATATAGAGGTATAAACCATTTATAACAAGAATTCCCCGTCTAATTTTTTTATGAATGATGAATGAATTAATATTACGTACCGTTATTTTTCTTAATAGCGCATACTTAAAAAAGTAAATGTATTTTTTATGTCATGCTTTACATATTAATCTAATACATAATAAGTACGTACTGAATAAAGAGTTTGTGTATTTCATGTAAAGACTTACCTTGTACATGGTTGTAGGCTATACGTAAAAGCATGTTGAACTGAGTTTTAGGTTAACACTGTATTTTTATTTCTAGCACATAATTTTTTCACAACAATAATACAAAAAATGAATACACTAACTTTATTTAAAATGTTAAAAAGCACTAATCCTAATGCATTCTTTAGTCTTTGATGGATGTTGATCGGTAATGTTGACAGTAGGCTATATAATTTTTGATACAGTTTTAATTCGTTACTTGAAAAAGTGGGTAATTTTCTGTGTTTGAATAAGATACTATGTTCAAAAAAAGTTTCACATCTATTTAAATACTCAAAAATACTGTCAGGTACTTCGTCCTTGAGATGTAGTGCAAGCCTAATTGCTTTAAATGACTGTAAAACGTCGTCGTCGGTAGGTTTTCTCTTGTCTTGCTGGTCTTCAAAATTTTTGTCGTCATCATCATCATCATCTTCTACCAGTTCAGAGGACTTGCTAACACTATGGAGTATGTCATCATCGTCCGGAAAATCAGAAACAGTAACCTGTTCATCAGCAGTGATGAAATCTTCCAGTGTAACTTCGTTACTGACATTTCCAGTTGTTTGTAGAAAATTCCAGTGACTTCTTAACTGTACTAGTGTCATATCATCTTCTTCATTCCATTCTGTCATGGCGGTACTGAAACCAGCTTTACAAAAACAATGGAATATTGTTTCATCGCTAACATCATTGTTCCATACTTTTGATAATTCAGAAATGCACTCCCGGAGATCAACAATATTAACAGGGACAGTCTGGTTGTTCTCTACAATGGTAACAATTTTTTTCAGGATTCTTTTTTGGTAGTGCAATTTAAGAGTTTTAATTACCCCCTGATCCATTGGTTGTATAATTGACGTTAAGTTTGGTGGGAAAAATACGACTTTTACGTTATTTAATTCAGAATTAATGTCTCCAGGATGAGCAGTACAATTATCAATAAAAAGCACAATTTTTCTTTTTTGTGTGGTCATTTGTTTGTCCAGCTTTTTTACCCAACCTGTAAAAATGTCAGTAGTCATCCACGCCTTTTTGTTAAATGTGTAGTCTACCTCTAGAGATTTAACTCCTCGAAAACAACGCGGAGTTTTACTTTTGCCAATTACCAACATTTTAAGTCTTTCAGTCCCTAGCATGTTTGCAGCCACTAACACTGTAATTCTTAGTTTACTTTGTTTACCACCAAAGCACGGATCATTTTTAAAAGTTAGCGTTTTGTTGGGTAAACATTTAAAAAGTAGACCCGTCTTGTCCGCGTTGAAAATGTCTTTTCGCGGATATTCTTTTAAAATCGGTTTTAACACAGTCCGCTTCCAAGTTTCACAGTTACTTACGCTGGCACTTGCGTACTTTACTCTTGTTAAAACATAAAACGTTGCAGGTAAACTACCCGTTTCTCTAAACCGATCTTCACCAAAATCAATAGACCTTCAGTCCTCTACAATGCAGGGATGCATGCAAAAAAAATATTTGATTCTGTTTCAATTTGCGGCAGTTATCGTTCGTCATGAAAACATTTCTCCTGTTACAACATAACATGTTTCAGGTAAACTACCCCTTTCCCTTTACCGATCTTCACCAAAATCAACAGGCCTTGAGCTCTCTACAATTTAGGAAGGTATGCAAAAAAATATTTGATTTTCTTTGAATTTACGGCAGTTATTGTTAGTCATAGAAAAAATTACCCTTGTTAAAACATAAAACGTTGCAGGTAAACTACCCCTTTCTCTAAACCGATCTTCACCAAAATCAACAGACTTTCAGTCCTCTACAATTCAGGGCTGTATGCAAAACATTATTTGATTCTGTTTGAATTTGCGGCTGTTATCGTTTGCCATAGAAAAAATATTACCCTTGATAAAAAAACGTTGCTGGTAAACTACCCCTTTCCCTTAACCGATCTTCACCAAAAACAATAGGTCTTGAGTCTCTACAATTTAGGGCTGTATACAAAAAATTATTTGATTCTGTGTGAATTTGCGGCTCTTATCGTTTGTCATAATAAATACCCTTGTTAAAACATAAAACGTTGCAGGTAAACTACCCCTTTCCCTTAACCGATCTTCAACAAAATCAACAGACCTTGAGTTCTGTATAACTCAAAAAGGTATGCAAACGAGTAGTTGATTCTGTTTGAATTTGTGGCTATCGTTTGCCATAGAAAAAAATTACCCTTAATAAGAAAAACGTTGCAGGTAAACTACCCCTTCCCGTTAACCGATCTTCACCAAAAACAATAGGTCCTGAGTACTCTACAAATCAGGGCTGTATGCAAAACATTATTTGATTCTGTTTACATTTGCGGCTTTTATCGTTTGCCATAGAAAATACCCTTGTTAAAATATAAAATGTTGAAGGTAAACTACCCCTTTCCCTTAACCGAGCTTCACCAAAACCAATAGGTCTTGAGAACTATATAATTCAGGGATGTATGCAAAAGAGTAGTTGATTCTGTTTGAATTTGCGGCTGTTATCATCTGCCATAGAAAAATATCGGTATGGAGAACCATACATGACTTCCATGTTCTAAGATTTATATTTCAAATCATGTACGAAATGAAATGTTTCTATAGAAACTACTTCCTTCCACTTATTGCTTCAGCTTTAACCACAGTACTGTGGTCACTAACGTATACCACCACACGTTATCGCACTCGATTTCCACTGATGATGGCAGTCGACGGCACTGCCGAAACGACTGGTTTTGCAGAAAATATTGGACTATGGCCAAACAGCCCGGGAAGGAATTTTAACAACAAACTACTACTTTGTTGCCAATAACGTAGTACACATATACAAATTATCCCCTCCCCCTTCAACTATAATTTTCATTTATAGAAAATTACCCCCACCCCGTTCAACTAGCCTCTTCATTTATAGATATTTCATCTACGTTTCTTCAGTGGATTATTAAGATCTTCTTATCAGGATACTTTATTTATCAAAATTAAGTACTTTACTCATGTTACAACAAAAAATGTTTCAGGTAAACTGCCCTTTCCCCGTAACCGATCTTCACCAAAATCAAAAGGCCTTGTGGTCTCTACAATTTAGCGACGTATGCAAAAACTTATTTGATTATGTTTGAATTTACGGCAGTTATCTTTCGTCAAAAAAAAAAATTAACCTTGTTATCACATAAAATGTTGCAGGTAAACTACCCCTTTCTCTTAACTGATCTTCACCAAAATCAATAGGCCTTCAGTCCTCTACAATTCAGGGATGTATGCAAAAACTTATTTGATTCTGTTTGAATGTGTGGCAGTTATCGTTCGTCATAGAAAAATTACCCTTGTTAAAACATAAAATGTGGCAGGTAAACTACCCCTTTCCCTTAACCGATCTTCACCAAAATTAATAGGTCATGAGTCCTCTACAACGTAGGCATATATGTAAAAAATTATTTGATTCTGTGTGAATTTACGGCAGTTATCGTTCTTCATGAAAAACGTTTTCTTGTTACAACATAAAATGTTCCAGGTAAACTACCAATTTCCCTTAACCGATCTTCAACAAAATCAACAGTCCTTGAGATATCTACAATTGAGGTATGCACAAAATTATTTGATTCTGTTTAAATGTGCGGCAGTTATCGTTCGTCATAGAAACAATTACTCTTGTTAAAACATAAAATGTGGCAGGTAAACTATCCCTTTCCCTTAACCGATCTTCACCAAAATCAACAGGCCTTTAGTTTTTTACAATTGACGAACGTATGCAAACAAATATTTGAATTGTTTGAATGTGCGGCAGTTATCGTTTGCCATAGAAAAATATCGGTATGGAGAACCATACATGACTTCCATATTCTAAGATTTATATTTAAAATCATTTTCGAAATGAAATATTACCATAGAAACTACTTCTTTCTACTTACTGCTTCAGCCTTACCACAGTACTGTGGTCACTAACGTATACCACCTCATGTTATCGCACTGATCTTCACCAAAAACAATAGGTCCTGAGTACTCTACAAATCAGGGCTGTATGCAAAACATTATTTGATTCTGTTTACATTTGTGGCTTTTATCGTTTGCCATAGAAAATACCCTTGTTAAAATATAAAATGTTGAAGGTAAACTACCCCTTTCCCTTAACCGATCTTCACCAAAACCAATAGGTCTTGAGAACTCTATAATTCAGGGCTGTATGCAAAAGAGTAGTTGATTCTGTTTGAATTTGCGGCTTTTATCGTTTTCCATAGAAAATACCCTTGTTAAAATATAAAATGTTGCAGGTAAACTACCCCTTTCCCTTAACCGATCTTCACCAAAAACAATAGGTCCTGAGAACTCTACAATTCAGGGCTGTATGCAAAACATTATTTGATTCTGTTTACATTTGCTGCTTTTATCGTTTGCCATAGAAAATACCCTTGTTAAAATATAAAATGTTGCTGGTAAACTACCCCTTTCCCTTAACCGATCTTCACCAAAATCAATAGGTCTTGAGAACTTTACAATTCAGGGCTGTATGCGAAACATTATTTGATTCTGTTTGAATTTGCGGCTGTTATCGTTTGACTTCCATGTTCTAAGATTTATATTTAAAATCATTTTCGAAATGAAATATTACTATAGAAACTACTTCTTTCTACTTACTGCTTCAGCCTTAACCACAGTACTGTGGTCACTAACGTATACCACCTCACGTTATCGCACTCGATTTTCACTGATGATGGAAGTCGATGGCATTGCCGAAACGTCTGGTTTTGTAGAAAACATTGGACTACGGCCAAACATCCCGGGAAGGAATTCTAACAAAAACTACTTCTTTGTTGCCGATAACGTTGTACAATATATATAAAAAATTGCATAAAATTAATGGCTTGTATAAGTTAATGTTTGATCTCCATTAAGTAGTGCTCAAGTTTCCAAAGTTTTAATATTATGATATCCGTAATTAAAACATCAGAGCAGGTTCAGTGTGTATGAGGGTACACCGTGGACAAAAATTTTCAACATTTCCTATTGAGCGTTGCTTAGAATAAAGCTGCGAATCTACAGTGTACGTTTTACAGAACAAACACGCGGAAAAGAAGGAGCGCTCGGAAGTCACTTATGGAAACTCAGCATCTTGCAGGGGGTTCATTCCCTATAGATGAAAAGTCTGTCTATGAATCGTTCCTCTGTAAACACGTGCAGTTACACTGCCCAGCGATCCACGGGAAGCAAATCGCTATCCACGCTGGACACTTTTTCGGCTTGCACACGTTATGTTGGTGTGGGTTTCGGCACTTTCCATTTAAAAAGCGTGCAAATGTAAGAAAATAAACATGAGTGAGGCCAGAAATAACGCGAATTTTGTGTGTGTGTGTGTCTTCCCTGCCTTTTTATTGTGGTAGTCATAATAATAAAATGGAAACGTAAACATTACATAACTGAGATATGCTTGCCTGCCACGAACGATATATTATTTTATACATGTATATTAACTCATACATAATTTACATTAAAATGAAAAAATTATAATTTTATTGCCTGGCAACAAAATTATTTTATTTTTAACAATTACCATTGTTTCAAAAAGATTAAATGAATTTTCAAGTACTTTGCTGTTGTTAAAATGTAAAAGGTTGCAGGTAAATTACCCCTTCCCCTTAACCGATCTTCACCAAAATCGAAAGTCCTTGAGATCTCTACAATTCAGGGACGTATGCAAAAAATTATTTGATTCTGTTTGAATTTGCGGCTGTTATCGTTTGCCATAGAAAATTACCCTTGATAAAAAACGTTGCAGGTAAACTACCCCTTCCCCTTAACCGATCTTCACCAAGAACAATAGGTCTTGAGTACTCTACAAATCAGGACTGTATGCAAAAAATTATTTGATTCTGTTTGAATTTGCGGCTGTTATTGTTTGCCATAGAAAATACCCTTGTTAAAAAAACGTTGCAGGAAAACCTTTCCCTTAACCGATCTTCACCAAAAACAATAGGTCTTGAGAACTCTACAATTTAGGGCTGTATGCAAATAATCTTTTGATTCTGTTTGAATTTGCGGCTGTTATCATTTGCCATAGAAAATACCCTTGTTAAAACATAAAACGTTGCAGGTAAACTACCCCTTTCCCTTAACCGATCTTCACCAAAATCAATAGCTCTTGAGAACTCTACAATTCAGCGCTGTGTGCAAAAACTTATTTGATTCTGTTTACATTTGCGGCTTTTATTGTTTGCCATAGAAAATAGCCTTGTTAAAATATAAAATGATGCAGGTAAACTACCCCTTTCCCTCAACCGATCTTCACCAAAAACAATAGGTCGTGAGTACTCTACAAATCAGGGCTGTATGCAAAAAATTATTTGATTCTGTTTGAATTTGCGGCTGTTATCGTTTGCCATAGAAAAAAAATCTATAGACAGACAGACACAGACACTTTTCGAAAAACGACTTTTTTCATGTTTTGAGTGTAGTACAATCAGAATCTGCAATAATCTGGAACACGATTTTTTTTGCCATCACCATACTTCCATTTCCTTAAGGAACATGGAAGTAAAATTACCCTTGATTAAAAAAAACCGTTGCAGGTAAACTACCCCTTTCCCTTAACCGATTTCACCAAAATCAATAGGTCTTGAGTACTCTATAAATCAGGGCTGTATGCAAAAAATTATTTGATTTTGTTTGAATTTGCGGCTCTTATCGTTTGCCATAGAAAATACTCTTTTACAACATAAAACGTTGCAGGTAAACTACCCCTTTCCTATAACCGATCTGCACCAAAAACAATAGGTCATGAGAACTCTACAATTCAGCGCTGTGTCCAAAAACTTATTTGATTCTGTTTACATTTGCGGCTTTTATTGTTTGCCATAGAAAATAGCCTTGTTAAAATATAAAATGATGCAGGTAAACTACCCCTTTCCCCTAACCGATCTTCACCAAAACCAATAGGTCTTGAGAACTCTATAATTCAGGGCTGTATGCAAAAGAGTAGTTGATTCTGTTTGAATTTGCGGCTGTTATCGTTTGCCATAGAAAAAAATTACCCTTGATTAAAAAAAACCGTTGCAGGTAAACTACCCCTTTCCCTTAACCGATCTTCACCAAAAACAGTAGGTCTTGAGTACTCTACAAATCAGGGCTCTATGCAAAAAATTATTTGATTCTGTTTGATTTTGCGGCTGTTATCGTTTGGCATAGAAAAAAAAATCTATAGACACACAGACAGACAGACACACACATACACACACAGATGCTTTTTGAAAAATGCCTTTTTTTCATGTTTTGAGTGTAGTACAATCAGAATCTGCAATAATCTCGAACACGATTTTTTTTGCCATCAGCATACTTCCATTTCCTTAAGGAACATGGAAGCAAAAAACTGTTTTAGCCATGTTGAAAGTAATGCACGAAACAGAGAGACAGACAAATGCCAAATGGTCAAGTTAAAACTGAGAACTTCCTTCAGACTCATTCAATTATATATTTATAAGACACTTTACATCCGTGATACCCTGTTTTCAGTTCACCTTTGTCAATAAAAGTATGTATGTTTTAAATAAGAGTGATAAATCTTAATGTAGTATTTAATAAGTTTGTTCTTCCTATGCTTTTAGTGCTTATGGAGCATTACTGTTCACATTCGGTTCGTTGCTTATGTGGGCGTTACTACGCAGCGTTTTACCCGACAATAAACCATTAGCGACGGTTGTTGGCATAGCATCGGGAGTAACACTTACAGCAGTTGGAAAAGAGTTGTTTGATTTTGCAGACTCAAAAGTAACATCATCAGCAAAGTGAAGAAAAATACATCACATTGTAATATCTTAAGTGTAATTTCCAAAATCAGATTTTTGTAGCAGCATGATTAAAACCAAAGTGTCTTAACGATCCATCTGCGTTCAAAGAAACACGCTTTTTTACCGCAGTATATCAGTCACTACTTTTGAACCAGTTCTGCTGCTGCTGGTGCTAATTTTGAAGGAATGTAGTGGAATTAAGTGTCCTAATAATAACAATATGAGTATGTTTTCTTTTCTTCCGTATGTGCCCTTCTGTCTTAAAAATAAAATTGATCCACTTTCAGTTGACTAAATGGTCTAGAGTTTTTCCAATTTGAGTTTAAATTTAGAAGAGCATATATACATATGAAAACAACCTGTGCAAAAACCTTAACGAATAACAATAGTAATTTTACAGAGATTTGAAAGTTGAAAGTTGTAACATCCGATTGCCATAATGATAAGATGTAATTTCTGTAGTAGATGTTGGAATTGTGTGTACAGTTAAAAACTGTAACAGCATTGAATCTTAATATTTTGTATTACAGTTAAGCATTTGAGCTAAGGTGTTGTGGTTTCAAGTTCATCAGTAATTAAGTGTACTTAAAAAAATCTGTGCAAACTGGGAAGACTTTTTTTTTCTTGTTACTAAGAAACGGACGCATCAAATGTATAAATAGACAGACAAGGTTATGCTCAGAGTAGTATCTTAAACCATACATATTATGTGGACATTTATAATTTCTGTTTCTAAATAGCTTTATAAAATCGTCACAGTTTTCAACAGAAACATGTAAATTGATGTAGGGACCATTGTCTTAATGCCATAGTTACAGATGTTTAAGACATTATACGTATGAACATGTAATGTGAATATGACACACACACATTTTGATATATATGCATACTTTGGGACAAGTAGATTGGTTTCAGCGTGAAAACTCTTATCAGCTCAAAAATGAAGGTGAAAAATCTATATGAAAAGTATATAAAAATTAAATTAACTAATTTTATTTTTTGTAATTTTGTAACATTTATAAATAAATTTGTACAAATAAAAGAACTCTTCTTGTTATGATTGCTGTCTTTTTAAAAACAAGCGTTTTGTTTAATTTCTGTTGAATATAAGTATTTTTATAAAGTGAACTTATAAAGAACATCTACAGGTAGCATTACAAATTAACTTGCATTAGTAAGGATCCAGTTAACGCGAGTCAATACATAAGTTAAAAGTAAGTCAGATGGAAACGTTAAGTACAACTTAAAAACTGTTAATACACAATTCCATTAATTACTTTCCTTTTAAAAGATACATGTGCTAATGTATATAGGATATTCATAAATCCTCTTCATGATTAAAAAACTCAATAACAAATTTGTGTGCAATATCTATTATTAATGCTCACACATACTCCCAATAAAACCCATGTAGTTATTAATGTAGATTTTTAAATGTATTAGCATATATTTATTATTATTCTTATTGTTATGTATCATAATCATACTTTGTTGAACGGTTGGTATCATAAACCGTTTCCATTACATTTGATGGTATGGAAGCTTTTAAAATAAATGTGTTTACTCTAATATGAATTTGAGTGTAAATAATTAAAGACTGAATCATTTTGTGTAAATTTTTGTATTAAAATAACCTTGTTTATATGGTAAAAACTTCTTGTGATTTTCTTTTTTTCTTGTGTTTTGAATGAAATTAAATTGTATACAACACAGTGGTAAATAATATAATAAGCAATGTGTGCAGGAAGTAATGACCAAACTATTCACTGAATGTTAATAAAAAATGCTCATAAAGTTTGTGTACGCATATTATTGGGTGCAGTTTTCCTTCTCCTCCTTCTTCTTTGAGAGATAAAAAACTACTGGTTCTGGCTGCTCAAGTGTACGAGGTGCATCGTGCCATCGATTGCGGATGAATTGGACACACGTACCAAGAAGTAAGAAAGTAAGTTCTTCTTCACTACATGGCTTTAAAAAATGCTCATAAAGTTTGTTGTACGTATATTATTGGGTGCAGTTTTCCTACTCCTTCTTCTTCACTACATGGCTTGAGCTACAACCCGTTCCGACTTCACAGAGTCTGACCATTTTTTTCCAGGGTCTTCCATGATCTCTCGTCCCCATTGGGGTATATTCAACCACTTGTTTATGAATACGTGTGTCTACCATGCGTTCCACATGGGACTTCAATTCTGCCTGTATTCCTTTATTCTATCCAGAACCAACTGTAACTTCAGGCCTTTCCTTATGTTGTTGTAGATGTTGTCTCAGACTACATCCCTTAACTGCTCTTAAAAATTTTATTTCTGAGGCTTGTATTTTTGAAATATCTTTTTGCAGGAGAGTCCATGTTTCAAATCCATACATTAAAGTCAGCTCAGCCACGACCTTATAGAACTTTATAACTGTCTTCCTCTGTGTTTTATTCTTCAATAGTCGTCTTATTGTTCCACAGGTGTAACTAAATTTATTTAACTTTCTCTCAATATCATTATTTTTCCTATATGAGATATCACATCCCAAATAATTAAAATGTGATACCTGCTCCAAAACATTATTATCAATTACAATTTTGTTCTTACAGTGTTCTTCCGTAGGAAGGCCATTACACTTTTCCTTTGTGTGATTATATTTGCTCACATATGATACACCTTTGTATTCTTATACAGAGTCGCTTGACTTGTATTCTTATACACAAGTCTCTTGAGTTGTGTGATAAGTATGGGTTTTCTTTTCCAGGAAAAAAATAGCAGTTTTTTGGGTAATGATAGTCCATGAATAGTGCTGGGCTTTATAACTATAAGGGTAATTCAGCAACCTATATTTTAAGAAATGTGTTACACAAATTCTAAGTTTTATTTTGTACATAACTTCAATATTGCATGCAGGTTTTCTATATTGTTACATCACAGAACAATCTACGTGTTTATCGAATGTTCTAGAGGGATCCGGAATGTAACGCGTTTGGCGTACGTGCTTGTCGACGCATTTGCTAGACGGTGCGAAAATTCGCGTGGCCGCTCTCACCGTGTCAAGGGCACAATCAATTATGTCATAGTTTAGAGGTAATACGTAGTATGTGGAATCATCTAGATTTTCGGCAGCTATAAATACCAGTACTCGACGCCGTTCAGTTCAGTATTAGTCGTGATAAATTACAGTGCGGTTCGAGAGTTATTATCGGGCGAAATTACTGTGTGCGTTCAAGTGGTTATTAGTGAAGTGTTTAATAATTGGGCGGGATAATTGTAATACAATTGTGTTTAATATTAGTGGACATTTTATTGCGTGTGAACAATTTTTATTTGATGTGTTGTAAGAGACTGTGTTGTTAATTATAAACTATTTAACTGTGAAAATTAAAGCTGGTAATTAGTGACTTAACTGGTGTCTTGTATTTTGTTTCCACTGTACCTACGACAATCAAGTAGACCATCGTAACAGTGGTGTCAGAACTGGGATAGAACAGTTAACAGTGGACACTTTGTACAAGACGAGTGTAATTCGTAATTAATCGGAAAACAATGGATGCCAGTCAGATAGAAAATTTACAGGTGCTGCTGTTACGGACGGAGAAACGACAGGATGAGAAACGCAGGCAGGAGGCGGAAGAAGCAGAAAGGCGACAAAAAGAAGAACGAAGACAAGAAAGGGAAGAAACAGAGGGACGACGTAAGCAGGAAGCAGAGGAACATAAACGTGAAGCAGGTGACATCAAAGCGTTAATTCATGAGCAAAAGCAGATGCAAGAACATACTACCGCCGAATTGGGTCTCCTACGTGGTGACGTAGGTGAATTACAAGGTGAGCTTAATAATCAGATTACCAGAATATCTGACATAGAAGAATCCATGTCAAATAAAATAGCTGAAGTAGAAAAATCTGTCTTGACTGTGGAAGAAGCTATGTCAACAAAAATATCTGCAGTAGAAAACTCAATGCCAAACATAAGAGAACAAATTAAAAGTGAAATTGAGCACTTCATAAAGATACAACCAAACAAATTTCTGAACAGACTACCAGTGATAGACAGAAAAAGATACAGAAAATAAGTCAATAGAGAAAGTAACTTTGCCTGCAGTAGGGACAGTTCACGTCAAAGCTCCAACCTTTGACGGAAGCCGTCACTGGGCAACGTACCTCCGCCAATTCGAAGCTGCTGCATGCACAAATAATTGGACAGAGAAAGACAAGCTGTTTCACTCGTTCTTGCATTAAAAGGACCTGCGGCAGAATTACTACAGAAAGTGCCACACGACAGCCACAACACCTATGCCGAATTGATAAAAGTTCTGGAATTACAGTATGGTGATAAACATTTGGGAAATATGTGCTGCAAGCAAGGGCCCACAAACCAGAAGCAGGGGAAAAATGAGACAGTATAACGTTGGATTGCCTTTCGAGAGAATTGCCATAGACATTGCTGGACCATTCCCAGTTACTGACGATGGAAACCGGTACATCATGGTTGTAGGTGACTACTTTACTAAGTGGGTGGAAGCCTACAGAGTTCCAAATCAGGAGGTTACCACTGTGGCAAAGGAGTTAGTTCACAACTTCTGTTGCCGTTATGGAAATCCATACAGATCAAGGGAGAAATTTCGAATCAGGAGTGTTTCAAGAATTATACCGTCTGCTCGGAATTCGAAAGACCAGGACAACACCTCTGCATCCTCAGTCGGACGGGATGGTTGAAAGATTCAATAGGACACTTGAGCAGCATCTTTCGAAGGTTGTTGACGAGAACCAAACAGACTGGGACCAACGTATACCACTATTCCTCATGGTGTATAGATCATCAGTGCACGACACAACCGGCATGACTCCAGCAAAATTGGTGTTTGGGCGGGAGATTCGTCTTCCTGGGGACTTGATGTTCGGATCACCTGAGACTCAGTCCCAAGAGCCAAAGAACTATTCCTCTCAATTAGAAAACCAACTGTGAGAAATGAATCGCTTGATAAGAGGACGTCTGAAGATTGAAAGTGATAAAATGAAAACTCGGTATGACATTCGCAGCAATAGTGTGGGTTTCCAAGGAGATCAGGTCTGGTTGTTCAACCCAGAGCGCCGTCGTGGTCGCTCACCTAAGTTGCAAACTAACTGGGAAGGACCCTATACTGTGAAAAAAATAATCAACGATGTTGTTTATCGGATTCAACAGGAAGGACAGTGAAAGTTCAAGGTCGTCCACCTAGATCGCCTAACTAAGTATTACTTCAGAGACGGTTTGCCAGTTTGGGACGAACAGGCTTAGTTTGGGACGAAGGAGGGGGCAGTGTTATGACATCACAGAACAGTACGTGTTTATCAAATGTTCCAGAAGAATCTTGCTCCAATGTGTGAGGCATACGTGATTGTCGGTGCATTTGCTAGACTGTGACAGAAGCAGCACGCACTGTGTCAAGGTTGCAATTAATTACGCCGTAGTAGAGATAGTGCGTAGTTAGGAATGTTCTCGTCTATGAGCGAGTGTACAAATACAGGCGGCAGCGGCCTTAGTATTCAGTATTAGTTGCGATCTATTTTCAGTGCGGTCAAGTTTATTGTCAGGCGAAATTACTGTGTGCGTTCAAGTGGTTATTAGTGAAGTGTTTAATAAAATCAGGCGGGATAATTGTAATACAATTGTGTTTAATATTAATGGACATTTTGTTGCGTGTGAACAATTTTTATTTGATTTGTTGTAAGAGACTGTGTTGTTAATTACGAACTATTTAACTGTGAAAATTAAAGCTGGTAATTAGTGACTTAATTGGTGTCTTGTATTTTGTTTCCACTGTACCTACGACGATCAAGTAGACCGTCGTAACAATATTATGAATAGTTATTTAAATGTTATATACTTCTGCAATAATAAATTTTACTTGCAGAAGTATTTAATATTTGAAGAACTATTCATAATTTTTAAGTTGCCAACCTTATCAGTTTAAAACAGCTGTCTGACACACACACACACACACACACACGTGTGTATTGCACATTAACATAAATGAATCATTAAAAATGTCAAGAAAATTGCTTGCTTAAAAACGTTTAGTGATGAGTTTTTATTCAGAGCATGTAAAGTGATGGATTTATGGAAAAAATAGTGACTTGTGTTGAAATATGAATCTAAAGTGATAAAGCATGGACTGGATGCCTCCCTCCAAGTCCTAATCACATCAGCTGGTAAAGTCGTAACAGCACGCTTCTGGGCTGTGAAAGGGATCGTTTTATGTAAATTGCTTTTGAAAGGAAGCGGTTTGAATGAAAATGAAGTTGGAGTTAAAAGTCATACGTGTGAACTTCTTCAGGATATCATCAGTTCATCGATACATTATACAATAAATGCTTAAGTTAGAATGTGATGTTATACTATGTGCACTTTGTAGTCCAAACCTTCCACCACCAAATTTTTGTTTGTTTGGGCTCATTGAGAGTTGTTATGTGGAGTTTAATTTGACAACAAAGAAATGAAGTGATATACAAAAAATGGCTTGGTGAAAAATTCTTTGCTGCTGGCATAAAAAGTAATTTAGCAGTGGGAGATTTTAATAGTTTCAGAGGATTATGTCAAAAAATCTGATTTATACAAATTATTGAGTAAATAGTATTAAAACAATAGCAGTGTTGCAAACTGGTCAGTAAAGTCAGTATTTTTGAGCAAGTCAGTAAAAAGCCAGTATTTTTTAAATTGGTCAGTAAAGTCAGTTTTTTAAAGCAGAATTTAGTGGTTCTTAAGAAAGGGTTTTTACTCAATACCGGCAATTCATTTTTTTTATTTCCTTACTTTCTAACATGATAATTAAAAATTTTTTTGTCAGAAAAAAATAATTAAGATTAGGTATGAAAAGCAGATTGTGAGATTGGTTTAAGACTCCTAGAACAGTGACCAGCAGTCACATAGTATTTCATGGTATTTGTGCCAAAATATAAAAGTGATTTAATGATATCATCCAAATACAAGAACATTGTTAGTCTTCTGAAAGTTAACACAATGAAAGTGGAAATAAACTTTGCTTGCTCCATTGCTCACATATTTTCACAGTTTACTGGTCACTTTCAGAAAGAAGAACCTTTGATTCACCTTCTGTATGATCACCTCAAAACTCTAACAAGCAGACTAATGACTCGTATATGTCATTCTGAGGTTATCTTCTCGTTAGATTCCTTGAATGATGAGAAAAGTTTTCTTCCTCTTAAAGAAGTAAACTGTGGATTAGATGTAAAAGAATTACAAATGTTACCAGAAAAGGACAAACTTGCATTTCTGCTCCAAGCAAAAAAGCATTTCATTGCTAGTTGTAAACACATTTTTACCAAGTCTTCCTTGACGTCAAAACCTTTATTGAAGCATTTTGAATGTTTGATCCCATCCGAAAGAACAAAAGACAATAGTTGGAAGTCCATCGTTGAAGTGGCAAAAGCATTGCCTATTGATCTGAACATAGCCTCCCTTATTGATGAATGGAAGTTACTGAGTTTGGAAGAAGATGAGCTCCATAGCAAGAGCAATCGCATTGATGTTTACTGGAACCAGTTTTTTAAGAAAACTGATAAGGCAGGTGAGATGAAGTACCCACTTGTTTCTAAGGTTGTCAAAGCAGCTTTATCTCTGTTTAAAGAAAGAACAGGAAAAGAAAGAAGAAGAAGCTAAGGAGAAAGAGCGTATTGCCGAAAACGAATTAGAGAAAAAACTCTCAGCTGAGAGGAAAGGTATTGATGATAAAGAAGTAGTATTAAAACAACTGAAAAGTGATGAAGAAGAGAAAAGAAAAGTAGCTGATACTCTTTTAAAAGATGCAAATGAAAGATTAAAGCAGGCTATTAAAAATAAGGATCTTGTTGCGGCTAATGTTGCACAGGCAATCCTGGAAAGTGCTCAGAAAGTTAAAGAAGAAGCAGACATAAAAAGACATGATGCGGAAAAAATTCAGAAAAATGTTGAGAATAGAAAATCTTCACAAATTACTTCATTTTTCAATAAAAAACCCAAGCAATGAGTTTCAATTACAATTCTTAAGCAGACTGATCATAGAGACCAAGGATATTTAACGTTCTCTTGGTATGTACATTATATTATTCTAGGAATATTTAAGATGGGTAATTATGTTATAGTTTTATTAGATATAAGATGTAAGTTAAGCGCTGAATAATATGTCAATAAAATAAATATACAAAATTAACTTATAATGGTGGCAAGGGAAATTGGCCTGAGTAGCTGTAAACCAGTTAACAATATGCCTGCTGATTTTACTTGAACAATGTTTAGTTTTTAATGTTTTTTAATAAGTCTCAAACTAAAATAATGCCGTTGTATGTTAGATTTTGTTTTACAGCTGCTCAGTGGGGAGAAGGGTGGCCAATTATAAAAAATATGTTTTAAACTGTCTCTAATTACTTGTAAATTAATATTAATATGGTCGATGGAGGTCAGTTATTTTATCTTAGGTCAGTAAGAAGTCAGTATTTCAGTGATTTTAGTCGGTAAAATCAGTAATTTAGACCTCAAAACCAGTTTGCAGCCCTGCAATAGTCATTTGTATATTTTTGTGTTGAAACTTTCACTTTCTGCTGTAAAATACTTCGTATTTTTATTGTGGATCAATAGTTTTTCTTTCCCCCAGTCTGTAGTATACAGTTCCAAAATGTATTAATAAACTGCTGAGTGTTTACTGATTTTTTTTTATACCAGTGGTGAAAGAATGTAAATGTTTTACAAACCCTATTGTAAAACACCACTTATACTACGAAACAACTTAAACATGACTTTAAAAATATAACGATTTGTTGGGATATTTTGTTATGAATAGAGCGTGGATGGATGCATTTATATGCTCTACAAATCTGGAAATAATGCACACATTATTTGTGTTCTAAAACTGCCAAAAATGACATAATTTTTTTAAAAATGCCCTGTAGAAATAAAAATTTAAGATAAAACTGAACAATGTACATTACAAATTATTTTGGTTTTTTGTTTTATGGTAAGAAGCTGGAACTAAGAGAAAACGACAATCAGAAATCTGGTCCAGCAAGTATTAGTTGTCGAGATAATACAGGAAGAGGACTGCAATGGTTGGTCATGTAACAAGAATGGACAAATGTTCATCATGGAAGTGGACTTAGATGGAGGAAGAAGCAGGCTAATTGAAGAGGGAAGACCTTACCAGTGGTAGAAAGGAGTAATAGGAAGGACTGCAGAAGGGGCGAATGATGGCGGAAGGATTGTAAAACAAGAAGACAGTAGACAACAGCAAGCACATGTGCAATGAGTAGAGAAATGTGGGAGGGAAAAAGTTCATTTTAAGAATCATATTTGCCAGCCATTGGAGTTAACGATATATGGACTGATAACTATCTTTGGTGCTATCTTCACTTCAGTTGCAATGTTGGGGTATGGTTAGTTGATTGTCAGCCAGATTTTTTGGACGTGTCTGTGGTAGTCTTCTTTCGCTGTGTTGGCCTTGCCAGTGACTAACAAATTTGCTGGTTTAAGTGGATTGCTGATAAGGTCGCCTGAAATTGTAATCAAAACATCTGGCTGAAAAAATAATCTACCACAGCCTATCAAACACAAACCAAAAGCATAATATAGTTTAAGCCCCAGCCATGAAAAACAAGGAATTTTCATATTTTGTGGGGATCGATGTTCACATGAACCATGATCTTAAAAAAAAAGAATAAATTGTTCCACGGACCAAGAAATCTGTACAATTTTTATTAATACATCTCTAAAACAATCACTCTCGTATTACAAAAGTTTAATTATCCAGATATCTAATCTGCACTGTATAGAAACAACAGGAGTAAAAAAGTTAGATAAATTCTACAGGCCACAGAATATCACCTGATATCTATCATAGAAATATACTGTTTGTTGCTAAATAAAACTGTTGCCAAAACTAATTGGCTGCATATCTACTGGAGTATTGTTTTTGTGACTAGCTGAGGTCACCTATGCGATATTTGTCTAGAAATTTTAGTGTCTCAGCATCACATTTTACTAGACAGCACTGGAACATCGTATCTAGTTGACAACTTGGTATTACGTCGTACAATTCACATAGGCTACATATGTTATTTGTGGTGTATCACTGTTAACAATATTAATCATGGAAGTTAAATATTTGCATAGACCATTAAAATCTTTTACTGTAGAATGTGTAGTAACTTTTAAATTTACTGTAAAAAAAGAAATTACAAAAATTAATAACTGTAAAAATAAGAAAATTTAAAATTGCAGAGTCCACTGAATCCAAGTGGATGTCCAGTAAATGCATTTACGAGGTGTGTTCAAAAAGTATCAGACGTTTGCTCAGGAAAAATACATTTACTGGTACTGCAGATTTCAAACCTTTATCCCTTTCAAAGTACTCCCCTTTAGATCGCACATGCTTCTTCCAGTGGTTCTGTCACTGGAAACATGTCTGGAAGTCATCTTTTGGTATGGAGTACAGCTGTCTCGGCGACATTTTTAACTTAGGAAATAACAAAAAATCATAGGGAGCCATGCATGTCAGGAGAGTAGGGAGGGTGACATAGCTGAGGAGTACTGTGTTTCGCCAAGAAAGTTGTTACGGTCTATTTCCTTTCCCCCCCTTATATTAAACTTTTACTTACCTTTTCTTTCACTCGCCCTGACTTACGAAAAAAACAGAAGATTCCCAACTTAAAGGTCGCCACCAATATTTTTAAACAAAAGGACAAATATGGAAACCTTTACACATTTCCCCACTATTTACTTTGAATTACTTACCAGGTCCGTTTAGGCGAGATTTTCCATACAGGACAGGTTATGTTAAACAGGCGTAATAACTTACTCTCTACACATGGTTTATATGAAATAAAGTCTGAATTTTATTGAAATTTGTATTTGCGAATTAACAACTAATAAACAGTGAGTGATCAACTAGACTATGCCAAGTTATTATGAACCAGTATGTATATTTTAATTCCCTTTTCCCCTTGATATTTACTTTTACAAAAATCCTTTCCCTTAGAGATCTCGATTATTTATATTTACATGTAAATAAATTATCATCATTTGTTTTGAACTGATTTAAATATGTATATTTAGGGTTGTTAGTTACCCATTCACCGTGTATGTCCGTATGGTTTGTTGCCCTGTCTCGTTGACCACTTTCTTGTTTCTGGTGCACTCACGCCCCTGTTTGCACTGAGTTTACTGTGTTGTATTAGATTTTCACTGATTTCCCCATGTTAATATTAAGTCATACACTTAAATCCGCTACATTGTGTGCACTTTTAATAGTTATTAAAAGATGTTTTAATTAGTTATTTGATTGGATAGGCTGGCCTTAACTTCGGCCTATCTTACACATCCGAGGCCACCGTTTTCTTTTAATGAACTGTATTAATACACTTCTCTCCTCTGTTGACTCTATGGTGACAAACTGCTTACTGTCTGATGTTAATCTGCATACTGTGATTCACAAGGATTGCTGCTGGGGCTGTTACGTAATATGTCTAGACAGTTGTTTATGCTAACAGTGTATTGCTGGTTAAACTGGGGCACCTCACAGGTGGAAGCTGACAATTGAAAATTAAAACTGAATTGATATAAAATAAAATTGAAACTGGGGCGGCACACAATTCTGTACCATTACAATACCCCCCCAATGAGAGGTTGAAGGCCGAAGCCTACAAACTCTCATTGCCTAAAACCTAAGAGGATCAGTGAGGATATGGCGCCACAACCCCCCTGAACGTCTACTAAAATCATGGTTACTTACCCCCCCTAGTCTGGCGACTGTGGCAGCACCCCTCCGACCTTACTGGACTTCTCTATTCAAGATCCCAACACCATAAGCTCGGACCGATACCGACCACAGTATCACCCGACCCTAAAACATCCAATTAAAATTTAACAAAAAGGCCTTCCAATATACCGTATCCACGATTGATTGGTTTCCTCTTAGCCGTACTGGTTCATTTTTATTTTGACAATATAAACTTACTGTATAATTTTAATCCCTTAACAAAACATTATTCCCCACTGAAAATACAAATAGATTACTTGAAATACAAGGATTATAATAACACTAACATTAAGTCAACCTTCTGTAAAACTTTAGTTAACTTTAATTATTATTACCTTATTATTCAATACACAATTCAAACCAAAGTAAATATAAATTAATTCCAAACCAAAAATAAATTTACATTCATTATTAAAATCCGCCTTCAATTAATTTGATTACCAATTTAATTTAATTTTATTTAATTAACAATCTCAAAATTAATTACATTTTTCAAAATGATCCTACATAAAAATATTACCTACATTCCATCACATCTGGTGTTTCTTTTGTTTCATAATAGAATTTACTCATGGCAATGATTCAGCAGACTACAACATTCTTGTTATTGTCAACTCAGCATGACTGTGGACATTAGTCAAAACATGCACTATGTCTGTTTACATCAACACTGGTCTACAAGGCTTGTGTTATAAACATTCTCAGTCCCAACATTCATGATTACATCATATTGCTACGACAGCACAGAACAATCTACGCGTTTATCGAATATGCCAGAAGGATCTCGATGTAAGCGTGTGGTGTACGTGCTACTAGACGCATTTTGCGAGACTTTTCTCGACTGTGCCGGGCTTCGCTCGGGCGCTCGGACTGTGTCAAGGCCGTAGTAATTACGTAGTTCACGAGAGATAAGACGCAGTTTGGAAGCTTCTGGTGTGTGAGCGTAACTATAAATACATCGGGTAGCAGCCTTAGTTTTCAGTTCCATGCGAGATTTTGGATAGTGCGGTTCGAGAGTATTAGTGCGATATATTTACAGAGCGGTTCGGGTTATTACTGTGTACGTGCAAGTAGTTAGTAGTGAAGTGTTGCGTTTTATATTCGGACGGTATAATTGTAATACAATTGAGTTTTAATATTTGTGGACATTTTATTGCGTGTGTACAATTTTCATTTGATTTGTTGTAGAGACTGTGTTGTTAATTACGAACTGTTTTACTGTAACAATTAAAGGTGTGATTAGTGACTTAATTGGTGTCTTGTACTTATTTTGTTTCCACTGTACCTACGACGATCGAGTAGACCATCGTAACAATATACTGACACCTGTACTTCAACTTTCAATTTCTATAAATCTTTTAGTTAACATATTTATCCCTATTTGTTACAGTTCATATCAAAATTAATTTTGCTTCATTAATAAAATTGACCTTTTTTAAACTAACTTCATTTTAACTTCAATCAGAACAGTTTAACTTTAATTACATTATTAAAACACTTTTAATATAAACAGAATACAAAATAAACTTCATGAATACCTTTTGTTCATTATTATTGTTAATTAACAACATAAAATATTATTCTGATTATATCATACTACAAACATACTTTGTTACATAAACTATAATCTAGATTCCCACAATATAATCTTGACACAATACATTTAACACCAACACATTTATTTACAACTGTTCGTCAGAATTTTATTATTTACCATACTTCATTACCTAAATCGGCCAAGTAATTTAACCATTACTCACATAATTAAATGTTCATGCCGTATTTCTCAACCCCCATCATCGAAAATTAGTCTTTTCTGCACATAACATTTTTCAATTTTATTGATACGCAACATATGGCTATCTTTTTTATAATAACCGTAAGAACTTATTTTTTCCATTGTACCAAAATAATAATATATAGGGTTACCCCCCATAATTATCTTATCATAAATCAAGTCTGCCTTAGTATTTTTTATAAAGTCTCCGTCAGTGTTTGTTATTACAGTACATCATTATCGCAATATTCTGCTACTACAAGTACATTAATCCTCCCCACAGGTAAATATTTATCATCAATATACTCATTGTTTACTACAATACAAGGTAAATCTACATTATTTACCATAATATTCATATTCAAACTCTCTATCAACTCTTTATAACCTCTATTTAGCTTGAACCACTCTAACTCTTTCTCTCTTTCACAATTACTTTTATCACCATAACATTTCACATTCTCATTCCATACAGAGGGCACTACCACAAAACTATTTAAACACCATCTGGCTCTACCAGATAAACACAAAAAACTTTTTTGACTATTTGCCGACCCATTGTCGCTCAAATGTCTTAGTGAGGATCTCTTATCCCCATAAACAACTTGTGAATTCTTTGCTTCACATTGAACCCCAGAAAAATTTGCCCCCTGTTCACCCTTTAAATTATCTCTCCATTCTTTCTCCAACTCATCAATACTAATCATTACTCCGTTACTAACACCAATTAACTTGCTACTCTTATTATCACTATTACTATTACACAATATATCACCAATATTTTTATATAAAAATATCTCACTCTTGTTAACGCCATCACGACTAACATTATTACTTACCATGTTTATGGCCACCTGTTTTACCTGTAAACTAACCTCTTTCTGATTATTATTTGTATTGACCTCACTTACCTCGTTTTTTATCTCCCCTGTGCTTAAACTAGCACTATTTTTTGTGACAGTGTCATCATTATTATCTCCACTATCAGAACTACTCACCTGGTTTAGGTCTTTTTCCTTTAATTTATCCGCATTATTTATATTCTCACTACACTTACCTGTGTCTTCATTATGATTAACCCATATATTTTCACTATCTTCACTTACTTCGTCATTTCGTTTACTAGTGTCATCACTAATAGTCCTACCACTATTCTCTCTTAACAATTTGTATAATTCCGGAATTTGTTTAACCCTCTCATTAAATTTATGCCGATCGTCATCAGTCCTTTCTTCCAAATACCTCTCGAAACTGTCACGGAATTTCTCCCATTTCTCTGCAAAGGTTTCTTGTGCCTCAGCCATTTTAACCTAATTTTTTATTATAATCCCCTTTATATATTACAATAATTATACATACCCAATCAAAATACTCCACACATAAAACCGTCACTAATATATATTATGTAAACATACAATAAAGCTGCCAAAACATAAATCTATACAATAATTCAAAATTTTACAAATACGCCGTTACCACAACCTGTCTCATACTTCCAATCAGGCGTAAACCCATATCAGAAGATTACATATGAGCCATCCTGGCAGGGTCGCCATTGTT
The DNA here is from genome assembly GCA_034769895.1 of Magicicada septendecula. Taxonomy (NCBI): domain Eukaryota; kingdom Metazoa; phylum Arthropoda; class Insecta; order Hemiptera; family Cicadidae; genus Magicicada; species Magicicada septendecula. Next base: position 120,061,080 of record CM068375.1, on the reverse strand, counting down.
ACGGTCTATTTCCTTCCCCCCCCTTATATTAAACTTTTACTTACCTTTTCTTTCACTCGCCCTGACTTACGAAAAAAACAGAAGATTCCCAACTTAAAGGTCGCCACCAATATTTTTAAACAAAAGGACAAATATGGAAACCTTTACACATTTCCCCACTATTTACTTTGAATTACTTACCAGGTCCGTTTAGGCGAGATTTTCCATACAGGACAGGTTATGTTAAACAGGCGTAATAACTTACTCTCTACACATGGTTTATATGAAATAAAGTCTGAATTTTATTGAAATTTGTATTTGCGAATTAACAACTAATAAACAGTGAATGATCAACTAGACTATGCCAAGTTATTATGAACCAGTATGTATATTTTAATTCCCTTTTCCCCTTGCTATTTACTTTTACAAAAATCCTTTCCCTTAGAGATCTCGATTATTTATATTTACATGTAAATAAGTTATCATCATTTGTTTTGAACTGATTTAAATATGTATATTTAGGGTTGTTAGTTACCCATTCACCGTGTATGTCCGTATGGTTTGTTGCCCTGTCTCGTTGACCACTTTCTTGTTTCTGGTGCACTCACGCCCCTGTTTGCACTGAGTTTACTGTGTTGTATTAGATTTTCACTGATTTGAATTCACTGATTTCCCCATGTTAATATTAAGTCATACACTTAAATCCGCTACATTGTGTGCACTTTTAATAGTTATTAAAAGATGTTTTAATTAGTTATTTGATTGGATAGGCCGGCCTTAACTTCGGCCTATCTTACACACCCGAGGCCACCGTTTTCTTTTAATGAACTGTATTAATACACTTCTCTCCTCTGTTGACTCTATGGTGACAAACTGCTTACCGTCTGATGTTAATCTGCATACTGTGATTCACAAGGATTGCTGCTGGGGCTGTTACGTAATATGTCTAGACAGTTGTTTATGCTAACAGTGTATTGCTGGTTAAACTGGGGCACCTCGCAGGTGGAAGCTGACAATTGAAAATTAAAACTGAATTGATATAAAATAAAATTGAAACTGGGGCGGCACACAATTCTGTACTGTTACAAAGTCTTAATTAGATGAGGAGAATGAGCAGGTGCATTGTCGTGATGGAGTTGCCAAGTTTGCGCTGCACAGCATCATGGAAGTCACGCATATAACCTCTAAATAGTATTATTTGGTCTTGTGGTGTGTATTCATGATGCACTATCCCACATGAGTCAAAAAACAATCAGTCTGACTTTGATTTTGCTGCGCACTTGGTCTTGCTTTTTTCTAGGGGATGATGAATGTTTTCATTGTGAAGACTGATCTTTGGTGTCAGGTCGTACCCATACACCCATGTCTCATCACCAGTGATCACAGTGTTGAGGAAGCTTGGGTCAGTTTTTACACAGTCCAATATGTCCTGCGAAACTTCCAAACGGAGTCCCTTCTCCATCGTTAACAGCTTTAGCACACATTTTGCAGACACTCTTCGCATAGCCAGATTTTCAGTCAAAATGGATTGTACTGAACCAATGCTTATTCCCACCTCTGCTGCAATCTCTCGGACAGTAATTCGACAATCCTCCATGACTAAAGTTTGTACTTGGTCAATGAATTCATCATTCCGGCTTGTTGAGGGCCTGCCATTTTACAATAAATGGAATCCGACGGGCACTCGATACATGTACTTACTGACACGCAGCCAGACAGCAACTGATTCATTGTAGAGGGACAGCAGCAATCAGTGCTTGTGTGCTAGGGTTCACTGGATGCCTGTACTCAAGGTCAATGCCCGTGCTTCATCTGATCGCACATGAAAAATAAAGGGCCGATTCTTTTTTAACACACCTCATATGTTAATCAACAACATGCTGATTGAAAAATCCCGTTTGAGTCTTACGAATTTCTGAAGGAAAGTGCATAGGCTAACATGTGGAGATGAAGTGTAGCTTATGAGGATCTTATCTTACTTCTTTCTTGCATTATACATTCGCCTTTGAAACAAACGTAACTTATCATATGAGCTCAATATTCTGGCAACAGGTATGGCCATAGTATCATTCGGCTGCCTCTGTACAACTGACAGTGTAACTCCACAGAAAGGGGAAATGTTATTTCTATTTTGTTCATTATATTATTGTTAAATTTAAAATATAGGAATTATTAATACATTTAAATTGTAGTGCTTTTAATTTGTATGTTTTCTGCGTTTTATCAACTTACACAAATTAAACAATAAGACATTTACATTAAATACACTTATTTGTAATATACTCAAATATTTGAGACTATTGACTTAAACATTGTGGCATTCTACGGGGCTTCCTCAAGGAAAGCAACTGCTGGCGTTTGGTTCACTGACAAGCAGCTATCCAGGGGCAGGACGAGGACCAACCAGCTCACCCCCAATGGGAGAGAATGGTGGCCTGGACCAGATTCTCAGGAACAAGCGCTTTTGGGCACTCGCTGCTGTGGTATACCATGGACATCGGGGTCACTTGACCCTGGAAGTCCGCTCCAAGTAGTAAGAAGTAAGTTGACTTAAACATAATTATGAACAAAATTTTTTAATTGGAAAATAGACCTTCCAACCTTAATGATTTTAATTTTAAGCTAGTACATTTTCCTTTATTTTTTTATAATTACTTGTTATATAAAAAATATTTTTATTGTTATCTTTTTATTTAAGCTGAATAGATACCCATACAGTGGTTCATTGGCTGAGGATCTCTACATGCATAAGGTTAGACAGGGAGGCAATTATATATTTTTGTTTAAACTGAGCTTTGAAAATCATTTCCAAACGAAATGTACTATAAATGTAGAACTTGAACAAAGGTATACCAAATAAGGTTCTCCAACTTATTAGCAGTGGTGGGCAATTGAAAAACTTATATTTGCTGAGCATCTAATTAAATTGTGAAGGACGGACGAAGTTCTGCATGATAGTTGAGTTCTGCATCTAGGCAACAGTGGAAAGGAGTGGTTGGTAGTACTATTGAAGCACACATTAAGCTCCACCTTTGACAGACATCTCTGGCAGTGATTATATTAACTTCATGGCCTATCCACTGATGCCTGTCCCCCAGAATTGTTAAGAATAGCCTTTATTCTTTGGTAAAAACTACTCTGGTTTGTGATCCTGTGTCCACGTTACTTTTAATATGCATCTCCATCCGCTATGTTTCTGAGTCAAGGAGGGCTATGCTCATCCGTCTTTTTTCTTCACTTGCAATGTGGTGTTTTTATTAACTACTTAATAGTTTCTTATCATTTTTTCTGAATGTTTTTAGAGTAGTGATAGCTACAGTGATATACAGGTAAACACTGCGCTTAACTGAATTAATTGATTTGCTCAAATTAATGTTAGTGAGGAAGCATCAATGGAAAACCTGTATCTACATTCTTTATTACTACTTTACATAAAATGTAAATTGGTTAATTAGTTTTGAAACTAATATAAGTACAAATAAAAGAAATAAGTTCTGTTTAGAAGCTATTTTGTGGAGAGGGAATGGGTTAATTAAATCATGTAAGCAAATCTTTTTTTTGTTTAATAATTATCTTCTTTTTAATCCATGCAATGTCCACAACATCTGCATATCATAACATACACGTACATACGATAAAAATGTGCAGTATACATCACAATACATTCTTACATACAAACAAGTGCATCATATAATCGACAATTATTTATATCTTTGTTTAAAACGGTTTATACTGTATATATTTCATTATTAATTTTACTCAAAAACACAACTAACCTGTATTAAAACTTCTTTTTCACTATACATCTAATGTTTTGTTGCAATGAAAGACTTACAAATTGTAAAATGTTTGGAATACTGCACGGACGCAACACACACTTTCTGGAATAGGTTTTGTTATTTTTACTTTTTACTGTAATCACAATTAATTTTCACCTTGAACATCTTCCTTAATGATGAATGTTTATGGTAAATACAGAAATGAGTACAATATTGGATGAAAGCAAAATTAAACAATTTAGATATCTTGAACACTATGCTAATACAAATTTGTACACATCCATATTATATTATAAACATCGGGCGTCTATTCTTTACATTTCATTTTATAACAGACAGTATCATCCAGTGTCAGAGAAGCCAATAATGCTCTTAATATTGTATACAATCTTAGTATTTTTAATTTATGTAAAGCACTGTTTAATCAGACCCTACTAGTCCATACATAGTTTTTTTTTTAAATAACACATCGTCGTGTTATATTATTTTTAAGCTTTTTTTTTTGATTTAAAAAAAAAACTAGTTTTATGGGGGTGTAACAGATGACATATTGTAACTCTTGTCAACCCTACATTAATTTAAGTGGCCTCTGAGGATGCCACATCATGAGAGAGGTGAAACATCATGCAGTACCGATCAGAATAAATTCTTTAAAACCTCTAAGCTATGGGTGACTTTTTACGGGTAAATCCTCTATTTGGACTGCTTCCATTATAATATTTTTCTTGCTTGATGTTTCGATGGTTGGAATCTGGAATCATTCTCAGAAGCTGTGAGTGGTGGTTGAAAGACCCTGTTGTAAAAAAAAAACTATTTTGATGGAAGCAGTCCAAATAGAGGATTTACCCAGAATAAATTGTTATGTTCATCCCACAATGTGTTAGTTTTAAAACTGCACTGCTGCCAATATTTGTAAACAAAATTTACCAGCAAAACATAATTTGGCATTGAACATGAACTTCTACAAAAAAAGTGCCTAGACTGAAATAAATAAAAGTGCTTAGTCATGCCATAACTTACTATACTGTCAAAGGTCTGAATTATCTGACAGAAAAAGATGTCTAAAAGTTTTGATATTCTTTGATATCAAATACTATAGCATGTCAATAGTATGCATTCAATCTGCCAACAACACAGGTATTCGTTTACAACAACCAGCAATAATAATGCCAAATACTTATACCAGACATTCACAAGATGTCACATGAAAAATTATATAGAATGTGTTAGCACTTTTTTGTCAATGAACTACAATGGTAAATGAATTAGATTTATAATTAATAAAGTAATCCTGTGTCTGTCACAAAACGTGAATAATACAGAAATGTGAGATATCAAAGATATATACAAATTAACTGCTGATAAATCTTACTGAAATTAATTATTTACATATGTAACACATCAAACAATAGCATAATATAGTAAAATATGTAATGCTATTGTAAAATATTGAACTAATAGTATGTTAGGTTACACGACTTATCACTCATGAACTGCTGAGATGTTCTTTATAAAGAACACCACTGGGTGGTTTTGGGTTCGACCCATGCTTTACTATTGTTAACGCCAAACAATGCTGGTCATTATGATCAGCAGCATCCTCAGTAGCTAGATTTCTCAGCTTCAATTTATCCAGCAACTCTGGATATCTGATCACAGAGAACACCCCTTTTGTGAAAATCTCAAAAAAAAATATTGTGCTTTACAGATACATACGCTTGTCTTCACACTTAGAACAGTGAATACATTTATAAATATATTCTTCATGGGAGTCATTTCTGAGCTTGACCATGATGTAAATGAGTAAAGGTAATAATCTAACTTAGAATGGATCCCTAGTATTTTCTCTAACATGAAGAGTGGCAGTTCTGATAACGTACCATCTGTTTCTATTATCCCTCACCAACAGCAACAATGTCAAAACCTAACTGGATTAAAGTCATTTGTAACCGTGGTATATATAGTACCAATATGGGACTCTTCTTTAAGAAAAATGCAATTTTATTAATACAAGTGGTAATAAGACTGTGGTGTTCTGGATAATGATGACTTTTGCCGTCACCCCTTTTTTAAAAACCTTTTTTTAAATGGGTTCAAGTTAATTTTCCTTTAATCATCCTCCAGACTCTGGCGGCAGAGATTGAATTAAGAGATTAGCAAGAAGAGATAAAGAACCAAAGTGTGACAGAGTGTGGCATATTACAAGAGCAGAGAACAGCTGGGTAACAGGGTGACTATATGAACCCAAATCAGCAGTAGTGAGGGTGGCTGTGGTAGGACAATGTAGAGAATTCCATCCAGAGATGAGGATAGGAGATGAGAACATAAAGGAGAATGGAGTTTGTCTGAAGAAAAGTACACAGTGGTAGCTGTAAAAACCCTAAAAGTCTTCCCTCATCCTAAATCAAGCTCTGTATAGCAAAATTGAAAGTTAAGGGCATGGAAATGCGTGAAACGCTTATGGTCAGATGGGAAAGACTATGTGGAGGAAGTCACTGTGAGATGTGAGAAGAGAACTGTTGTTATCAGCGACGGTGCAGCCAACCTGTGAATATCAATTCTAATAGTAACAAAAACTCGTGACTGTTAAGGTTTGTTTGTAAATGTCTCACCATGAATCTGTGTGTGTGTGTGTGTGTGTGCCTAGTCACACAGCTGGCTTTAAAAAACGAATTATACATTTATTGTTTCCAATGTAAATCAAATAATAATAATAATAATATTGTAATTGTATTACTATACAAATCAATCAAATGATATGTACTGTTCACACATATCGGAATTTGTTGCAGTTACATATCAGAATGTTTTATAAATATATCTGAGTTTGTTTGGTTCTGTCATTGTATACTGCTGAGACGTTAAAAAACTACAGCTTTTCTGACCGTTCTTATCGCAATGGAATTTGCAAACTGTACACTTCCACTCCTTAATTACACTAGACTATCTCTACAGTTTATCATTACATAAAGGAATGATATAACTGTATTAATGTAACTGCAAGAATCTTTTTAATCCTGGACAACAAAAAACTGTTTATTATTACTTCCCATGCTTGACTATGAATAACTTTCCTGTCTTTGCTAGTTGAAGGAGAAGTTTCCATTTTAACAAATCTCATTACTAGATGATAACACAAATAATTACGATAATACGTAATTACAGAATAAAAACTACCAACAGAAAGTAACTAAAAAATTAAATACGGTAACTAATAAAAATGAGCGACTGTAAAAAACTTAATAATTATTGTGATTAACATATTGCCATATCTGGTTGATGTTGTGTATATGAATTTCATATAAATTTAATGCTTTACTATTTGAACTATATTAGTATAAACTAGTGAGGTATCTCTCACATTTTGTTAATATTTACAACTGTTGTATTTTTAAATTTTATTTTTAAATATTTATGTAGGACCAACCTATGTACGGGTATTTTTATGCCCCCTATAGGTCCTTTGTATGTAACTATTTTGTATATGAAGGAAAAATTGGAAAAAAAAGATACAATTAATAATAAATTGAGATAATAATAACAAATGCAAGACTAAGATAGTACGCCACACAGTAACTAACAATGTACGGGTAACTAAAACATCACAAGCAAGTTGGCAACACCTTCACTTACATACCACCTGATTCTCCGTTACCCTCCCGCCATTCACAGTTACAAAGTGGACTCGTCCATCCATAAATTGGTTTCTGCACATATGCCCTTAACTTTCAATTTTACTGTACACAGTGTATGGCTGAGTTTACATCGGCATAGGAATACATGCAAACCTCATCACATTTTGCATGGACAAACTCTCAAGACTAATCCCAGGAAGCTTTCACCAAATTTTTACATTCTATGTATTTGGTACACATTCTACCTCCTGTGATGCAACACAATATTAAAATTATACAATAATTTTGGTTATAAACCTAAGACAATTTTTTTTACTCACTATGCAGACACAAAATATATTATATACCATCAGTCACTTACAATGTTATATTAAATACTTTACTAGTATATTGGAGAAGCAACGTGTGCCACTGTAATGTTTTAAGGTATAAATATACTTTGTGTATGTTTTATATAATTATTCAATTCAAATAGTAATTAAAACATATTTCACAGAATTTTAATTCTAAATTTTGTTGTGTTTGAAAGCTTAACATATCACATATTATAAGAAAGACTTGCTTATATTGCTGGAAAATTCAACTAATAAACAGAAAACTGGGTTTTATGCTCTATCTATATACTATTACAGTTACTAACTTATTCAATTTACAACGGTTTGCACATATACAGAAGATATTTTAATTATGTTTTGCGTGGTTTTCATTTTATTATCTCTTTTATATTTATCAAAATATGGAACCTGTTTCAGTCAGATACAAAATTAAAACAAAAATCAATTAGATAAAAAATGTCCCTTGCTATCAAATGCGTTTTATAATAATGTCAGTACAACTTATGAGAAACGTTATTTTATAGGTAATACATTAAATATTATAAAACAACACCTCACAATAAGGGAGACTTCATTCAAATTCAGACTGGTTGTCAGAACAGAACCCAGCCACAAGTCAGTGAGCGACTATTATGCAATGATTCACAGACACATAATACACTTTGGCTTTGCATAATTAGTGCCAAATACTTTTCCGTAATTCCTTCTGTAAAGTATTTTTAGTGATACTTTGGGACTGAAAACTGCAGTTACTCACAATCTTTATTTTACATAATAGCTGCACGGTAACAATTTTCTCATCTATTTGCACAGTTTAAATACAAATTGATAAAAGGGATATGACATTCGCTCTAAGAAGTCTGTAAATTTTACAGTTCTCAACTTTAAATAAAAAATTGTTAAAGAGTTATGAAACTTCTTTCTTTTGTGTTATGTATTGCTTCCATCCCAAGGTGTACTTAAAGAAATGTGAACCTATTTAATGTGTATGTAAGGGTTATACATCTGGTTTGGACAAATGTTTGCCAGTAATTTTGTGGTTATCTCTCAAAATATGTGGTTCCTGAACACAATGTGGATAAATCATTCCACACAAAAATTATGAGCAATGAAACCAAAGTAGAGTATAATGTTCTACTATCAACATTTTAACCTATAATCTATCCTAGAGTAGCTTATACAGTTACTGGAATTATTAGAGCTTATTATCTTTACATTCATAACAAAAACAATTCAAGTAGAACAGAATGTCTTCAAAGGGTAGTGAAGACAGAAAGTACATTTTACAAATTAATATATAAATATTCAAAATAATGGGGTGACAAATAGACCTTGAGCAAGGATGAACATTTTTTTCAAAAAAAAACATAATTAGAAGAAGAAAAGTATACATTAAAAGTTGGTAAAACATTTTATGTATGAACTACAATGTTAGAACTTTTTTTTATTAAATAAATTATATTTCACTTCATACCGTCATTTCCCATTTAGTTCTCTTAATAACTGACACTGAAAATGTAGTTGAGACAGTAAGAAAAAAAAGCTGAATTTTTTTTTTAATTGCTTATTTCTTTCTGTTTGTAACTAAAAGTCTTAACCAGATGTTTGATCCCACCTTCAGAACCAAACACTAATCTTCTAATCTTACTGCGAATTAAAAGACAATCTTCTACACCAATACCTCGAAAAGAGTTTCCAATAATTATCCTGATCAACCAAATATGGTGGTGTGAAATTTTATATACATCTTTCCTGAATGTAATTCTGTATACAGAATTTTAATTAAATGTATACAAGTTATTATTTCATTTTATGTAATGCTGATATTTCTGTGGTCATCAATTTTCTGACCAAATTTTCATTTTTTCAAGACAATTGGCAACTAATGAAAATTAAACAACTTCATTAAAAAACAAAGTCATAGTCATACTTAAATATCAATCCCACAGCCACTTACACAAAAGAAGAAACATTTTAATAATTTCATATAACAATAAATAAAATTTTCATTAAACAATACCATAACAAAATTTGAAATAACAAGCAAATAAAATTAAAAAAAACAAAAAAAAAAAACAAATTTTCTTTCACAGATATTTATGTACTAACCTATACTGTGTATCACTTTTATATTTTCACTCACTAGCCCTTGTCGTATTGTTTGCAACTCATTACATTTCTCTTTTACAAATGGTACAAAAACATATTCAATTTTATGGAGAATCAGAGAACTAACCACTTTCTTCAGAAATTTTGCTTGTGATAAAAGAACCATTTTTAAAGAAAAAATTAATGTTTAACAAAAAATCAGACATGAACTAATTAGATGTTATGTTTGGTGTGTCCAAGACACGGAGTTACCTAAGTGAGATGCACACTGATTGAAGGGGTTTTAAAACCACAGTAGACAGAAAATGAAGGGTGTTATGGCAAAGATTAATTCATACGTATATGGAAGATTTCTGAAACCCTGGATGATCAAAAAGAAAGAGGAGCTGAATAAGAGATAAAGACTGCTCTAACACTATATGATAGGTCAGCAGAATTGAAACAGAGAGGATACAGAAAGAAGAAGGAGAGTAATGATTTTCACAAACAATGGAGAACACTATAAAATCACAAATGAAGAATGAAGATAGTGACATTACAGACTTATGGTAAGTGGCTTACCTGATGGCAGACTACCTAGTAATGATGATGACAATTATACAAATCTAGCATCATATCTTTTTATCTGACTACGCAAGTAGGATGCTATTGTGGTTTAAGTGGTTCATTAATCTGGTTTTTACCTTGGAACTCCAAAACTGAGTAGACCAGTGTTGACAAATAAGATGTTAAATTGCTTGCCTTGAATCTGGAAATTTTGATGAGAATATGAAATTTTAGACAAAACAAATTTGGGGTGTTGCACACCATATTATGTAAAATGTGGGGAAACGTATTGAGTTTCAAATCATTATAATTATGAAATTGTGCATAAAATATGCTTATCACTAAAAAACTTGAAAGCATAATTACTACCGGCCTATGCGAGGAAGACAGAACTATGATTAGGTGACATGATATTTGTGTGGTTACAGCTGAGACTATATGAATGCCACACCAACAAAATGATTAACAGATTTTTTCTCTTTGTTATTTAAGAACTGAGTGAAGGAAAACTGTGTACAATATTTATGTCCATCTTATAAGTTGTTCATGTTACTACAATGGCAACTTAATCTATTGCTGTTCTTCATACATTTTTCCCTATAATAACATACGAATTTTGATTTTTAAAGACACAGTTTTTTCCACAGTCAGAGTTTTTGTTTAATTAAATAATTACAATTCCTGAGCAGTTTATTATTGTTTGTAATGCCTACATGAGACAAACGTATGTGCAGAAGAAATAACAATATACCTACCAATACATGTCTAAGTAAATGTTTCAGAGCAGCAAACCTGAAATCAACAAACTTAACTGGTACCACACAAAATGGTGGAAAGTATATAAAACTGAAGATCTGATGTCAAAAGTGAAACTGTAACATCAAGATGTAATCATCAATAGCCTTTGATGACGGATATAATGATGCAGAGTCATAATTCTCCACAGTATTCTTCTTTACTTAAAACTGGACATATTCAACTGGTGTCACGAGTGTATTTTTATACTGTGTTACAAGTAGAATGGAAGTGTTGACAACAGTTCAATAATAAAAACTTACATTTTTAGCTTCACTCTGTTACACCATAGTATTGTACTTATAGTACGAAAACAAACAAAACTTGGAACAGAGATCATATGATTTCACAAATGCTTGTACATATAACAATGAAGTATGATCAAATCTGAATTCTGCAACTCTGAAATGCCCAGTAATCCGAAACAATGTTTGAAGAAAACTCTAATAAAAAATAGAGTGAGTATTTCCTTGAAAAAATCAAGCAAAACTCCCTTAATACAATTTTTTTATCTAATTATAAGTATAACTGTATCAATTAAAAAAAATAAAATAAAAAGAAGGGATCTACTTGCAGGAAAGGCCTGTCATGGGGCATTCAACAAAAAATATTGGGAACTAAAGCCTTAGTACAATATTAAATAACAAATGATAAACCTTGATTTTGTTTAACAGTAATATATCAGAACAATTTTACATTAATTCCATATAAAATATTCTATGAAAAGTACTATAAAATACGTACGTATGCATTTATAATTAAGCTATTTTATTCCAAACACCACGAATCGTGTACAGCTCTGTAATTGGCACATTCCCATAATAAAAAAAGACTGTGTGCAGCAACTGTACACTTGAACACAACGTCCACACAAACGTACAGCTTCATACGTCATATAAACATGCACACACAGCAAACTCTTGATTCAAGCTTTTACATATAAACTGACAGTAAGAAACAACTCTTCAAATTTTATAATGTATATAAATATCCTTATATTATGAACTGGGCTGACTCTGATGACCTAAAAATGTTTAATGAGCTGAAAACTTGAAATAAAATATTTCCTCAAAATTAAATCAATAATATATTATGTTCACTTCTTGAAACAATAAATATTAACTTGACCACATAATCTGTACCAGTCAATGAAATGACGACAATTACATTTCACCATATATTAAAATTTAAATGACATTTTATGTAGTTCTTGCATTACATATTTGCAGCTCTTTTCAGATTAGTTGTAATGTCTCACCAGAATGTGCTTTTCCAAGAACAGGTGTACAATGGACTTCATTTTATAATTTGAGAACTGAGCTGTCAGTGTAACTTCTGCAGTTCATTATTCATATTTTTTGAAGTTCCAATACTTATAAATATATTCATTGAAAATTATATAAATTACTAAATAATTATACACATTTAAGACAAATAAACTAACAATAAAAAACTAGGAAAATAAATGCATGGAAATGACAAAAATATGTAAAATATAACTTTATATAAAATTCAGGCCTTCTTGTGAGTACTGAAGGAATTTAAGTTTAATGGAATCTGTAAATAGAGGTGGGTGTGTGTAAAGTACAACAGAATACTGATTAATCAGAAATCAATTATTTAGCATATTTCTTGGAGAGTTAATTTAAACATTTTATCAAATGCAATTTGATTAAAAATGTATTACACAGAATATTTAACTTTGCACTACATCTTACTATGCAATATTTTAGAGTCTATGCACAAGTAAATTCATATACATTGCACTGTGCCATGCCAAATTACACTCATCTCGAGAATAAATAGACAGTTGATTATCATGGCAATAGTGAATGTATTTATTTGTGCATATAAAATGTAATAAACCAAGTGATTTCAAAAACCATACCTGCTGCTAATGTTGACTTAACATGACACATAAGAGGTCTGACAAACTTACCACACACACACACACACACACAGCTTGGGGAGTTCATGATTCATATCATCTTTTTTTATTAAATTTGAACTACCTACTATCTGTCATACCTCTACATCTCTGCAGTGAGTGAATGTTTTAAGTGCTTTGTTCTGTGATCAGTTGCTGATATGGAGGTAGTTTATTTAAATCAAGGCAGCAGGGTATGCCAAAAGGTTTTGCTAATGTTTCCTGCCTGTCTGCAACATAGTTATTAACAAAGCTTTCGTCAGTACTTACTGCTTGCTTGGTAAAATCTCTACAATATTGTGGAATCAATATACTTGTAAAATTTAAGTTTTATAGGCTGACATTATTGTTGGTAAGAGGGCCTCATAAAAAATTTGTCTGGTTGGCTCATAAAAGATATACTCCACACAGTGTATCTGTTGTGGCAACACTGTATAGTCATGCTACGTTGCTTTCCTAATATAATCACATTGGTAATGTGAATTAAGTGATATAAACAAATTAGGCAAAAAAATCCAATACTGCATTTCAAAAATTAAACTGATCATACGGTACTGCCTGTAACAGTTTTTAGCAAGGAAAAAATTATGATTGGAAGACCAAACTCTTCACCAGATGAGGTATAAATGACCCACGGAAAAGTAACATTTTGATGGCATCAAGAGCAATAAAATTGTAGCTCTGAAGGTGATTTCAATTCCTGCTTTAGAGGGAACCACAGTGATATAGTGAGTTCACAAAATTTAGAGAACAGATCTCTCATAACATATACACCATATCATAATGGATAACATACTTGACCTCATAAACTGGGGTAGCTGACAACGGTCACATCTAGTGCTATCAAGACTTATTTTGTATTATTTGTTTGTGTTATCTATGTGATACCAGTGAACTAATTTTAATACGAGTGTCAGTTGAAAAGTTTGCAGAGTGACATCTGTAGCTTAGCGGTAAAACTAAAATTTTTCGTGTGCTGCAAGATTTGTATTTTATGTGAACTCCTGTTAATTTCCAAATCTATCTATCACTTTATTCATTGTTTAGAAGCTGTTTAAAATTGACGTGTCATGCGTGTTTTGAAAAATGGACTAATCAACCATCATGATGTGATTCTTTGTTAAAAACTGTTTAGCACCAACAGAAATTCAGAACGATATTGTAAATGTGTCTGGAGATGTTGTGACTTCAAAACCAACGGTTTGTAAATAGGCACTTGAGTTTAAACATTGCTGTACAAGCATGGAAGATGATCCCCCATCCCCGCACTGGACGCCCAAAAAATGCAACAACTCCAGATGTGGCAGCCATCTTGCACAACACTTTTTCACACCAAGTTCTTAAAGTTAAAGTATGACACACACACTCATATGAGATGCCTATGATTTCAACAACGTCATCCACTCCTCAATCTGTGGTCTTCCAACATCCTATGAAATTTTTCTCAATAATGTAATTTGTCATTTTTTGTTTCACATTTTGGACGTCCACTGCTGTGATCATCTTCAGTGCTTGTACGACCATGTTTAAACTCGAGTGTGCCCACTTACCGTTGTTTCTGAAGGCTCAGCATCTCCTAACACATTTACAATTTTGTTTTGATTTTCCATTGGCGCTAAAACGTTTTTAACAAGAGAATTCATCACAATGCGATGTTTGATTTTGTGCATTTTAAAAACATGCGTGACAGGAAAATTTCAATCAGCTGGTAAAAAGTGAATAAATTGACAGATATATCTGAAAATTAACAGGTGTTCACACGAAATATATGTCTTGCAGCTCACGAAAGATTTTAGTTCTACTGCTGAGCTATAGCTATCGCTCCACTAACTTTTCAACTGACCCTCGTAGATGCAAACTGGTTCACTTTTATATACAGTTTGGAATACGTATAAATATAAATATAATTTTTTTTTACAAAAATATCACATACAGTTCTGTACTCTGAAATATTCTATTACTATTATTACTATTTCTATCCCAGTAATATAAAACTGGGATTATTGTATTGACAATTTAACTGGGAGCTCATGCAGTCATAAATGGCTATGAAATATGATTACACATTTTTGGCTAAAGTGCACATCGCCTAAAAAATTAAATTTTTAAAGATTAATTTCTGGTAACACACTGTGTGTTTTACCTCATCCATAGAACCCATCAGTGTTGTAACCTCAGTTACTATAACTATAGTGTTGTACTTACTATAACTGCAGAATGCCAGCCAATGTAGGTAGTGTGGTGTCAATCTTTACCTTCTCCACCTAGTAAGATCAATCAGGTTTTCACCATTTATCAATTGATAAACCTCGGTTAGCTTGTGATGAGGTAAATTTGTAAATGAGCATTTATGAAAATGAGCACCACTGAACACAACTGACACATTCTTTTAGAACTTAGGATAATGTTCACTAATCACAAGGCTATCATAAGGCATGTCAGGATTTGAATGTCTATAAAAAGGCCTCCTGAATTTGCCTTCTGCTAAAAATAATTTTCTTTCCATTCAGAAGTTCAAACAATTCTTGTCACATGAATTAATTATAACAATACTAAATTTACTGTTACATTCATGAGTTTGCTGGTGTGTCACTTGTTAAAAAAAATTCTTTGTCACAACTGATTCACACATCACACAAGTTTTTTTTTACGGAGGTCCTGAGTTATTCTCATATAATTGATCTGTTGTTTTTTTTCTTGTTTTTATATATAAATCTGAATGCACTTGGAATGACTACTAAAAATATTAAATTCATAAAATACTGTAGCCACTCTAAAGCCCATAATCTCCAGGTAGAAACAAATTTTTAAGACTGTAACAAAAGAATGCTAGATTTAACAATTAAAACTGTAAGTAAATAATACTTTCCTATGAATCTAACTTGGCTAGTTCTGCTGTGTATATACCGATACTTTCCATATCGCACAAAACAAAGTATATCTGCTTCACTGAAGATTGCATTGCAGTAACAAAATAACTTGAGATCGTCCTGAGAACAGTGTTTGCTGCTTGTTGCTTTGGAAAACCGGCCCTGAAAACAATTATTCAAAATTTGCACATGTATTCAATAACAAATTTTAATGTAATAGAAGAGTATGTAAAAATATTTGTTTATTCATAAAATTTAAAAGTCAATTATCTATTAAAAAAGCTTACCTTCCACTTCCAATAGCTGGTAATGCAAGTGACTTTATATTTTTCTGATCTGCAACAACAAGACAGTTCCTCACAGCACGCTCAAGTTTGTCAACAGCATCTGACTCGTTAGAACTTGGTGAATTGACGTGAATAACCCAACGAGGTGTAAAATTGTACCCAGGGCAAATGGTGGCTAAAACACAATACACATTATTTACTTGCATGTTCATGTACACAAACTGTGTGTGTGTGCGGATGCGCGCAAGTGCGTGCGTGCACGCATGTAGTGTTACTCATCATCAGTGCTAAGACGGGTAGAACTATGCCTGGAAACACTCCCTGAAGCAATACTTACATTACTACAATACGTATCAGAGCATATAACATTCTAGAATTCACACACAATTACTTCAGTCTTTTATAACTTTATAGTTGCACAAGAAATTAATTATTTTTTGTGATAATTTTTTCTGTCATGCTCAAGTATTAAAAAAACGATCCTCTTGAAAAACAATTCTTGAAGGAACATAACACGTATACGCTTGATACAAACAGATAACTGGAAATAAACTGAATTAATGAAAGCTACAGATAAACACCAAGAAGACAAAAAAATTATTATTTTAGGTAAGTCTTAAAAAGATCAAGATGGAACTGAGTAAAATTAAACAAGGTAAGCAGTTTTGCTACTTTGGGAAAATGACTACAGAAGATGAATATGCTCTAAAGGCGTGTGTCAGAAGTGAAGAGAAGGCTAAGCAATATTTTCGGAGTTAAATGTTAATCTGTTTAACTGTTCACAATGAAAAATTTAAATTTAGAAGTTAAGAAGGTTTTTGGAAAACCATTTGATTATCATATCTTGCTTTATTGAAGAAGTAAAATCTGGTCCTTAGGAAAGAAGCAGAAAGCCTTATGGAGGCAGTTAAAATAATGATGTGTGTAAGTACAAGGGAAAAGAAAACTTCTAAGGTGAAAGATAAAAGTCTAGGTCACATGTTCAGACATAATGGATTTATTCTGAACATGTCTGAAGAATAACTGTTGGCAAAGACAGCGAAGGACACCAACTGAGAAATATTTCGATGATGACTGGACAGTGATGGGAGCTACAAGGTATGAATGGAAGAGGACAGAGTTCATTTTTGCGACAAGGCCTAACTTTAAATGAAGAAGACAAACTGAGCACAATAAAGAGTAAAGTACATTTAAGGATAACAAATTTAATAAATACTGATACTATACCACACCACAGCTTTGTTTGTGAGCTTCTTCCTGTCTCTTCTTTTTTATTTTTAAATGTTTAGTAGCATAAACTAATGTACTGACTACTTTAATTTTACAATTTGATTGGCTGACTGTAACATGTGCAGGAACAGAAACCCCGGGTCATCACGTGGTTTGATCTTTTTACGACGCCTCTGTTCATCTGGTGGGCTTCACTAAAAGCCTTTTTAAGTGTTTCTGTTACATAGACTATCACTTTGTTACAGATGTTATGACATCTTTCAAATTTTTAAACTAATAACTGTTCACAACCTCGTTCTGTTCTGGTGATAACCGGAGAACTACTTCACCCCGCAGAAGTACTGTCCTTAACTATTTGTGTCAACGTCACTGTCACTGCTACCGGTCACATGCCATTACTTAATTTTTATCCTAAAATATCACGAAAACTCTTGGCCATCCTAATAAATTTTCTTTTTCATACGCATATGATCACTTCCTCAAACCACTGCCTTCTTAATATATTATAACAGTACAAATTACCAATTTAAATGTAATTGAGACAAAATTATATAACAACACAATTTGCATTTATATAATGTATTGAATTCATGGGTGTAATCGTAATAAGAAGATGATACGTTATTTAAGTTTAATATTGTTCCATTATTTATTTCTTAAACAAAATCTTTCATTTCGCATATTAAATATTGACTCATTATTATAGCGTTTGTATGAATCTTTTGTACACAACTTACTGCTAACAAATTACACACACAAGTTATACATAAATCTTATTATCTAATTTTAATTAATTAAATATTTATTTTGCTCTCGGCTTACTTATTGTGTGTTCATCTTTTTGCAATTGCTGATTAATTTGCTTCAATAATGAGTTTACTTGTATTCAAATTTCTTTTATATTAATTTGTTTTAACTTTCTACTGCATATGCATTCTCCTTTATCGACAAGACTTTACTAATTACGTTAATTCAAAAATTAAATATTTCTCTTATAATTTATGTCACTCTCAATTACTAACTTTAATACAAGAAATATTATTCTAACTTTTATTCTGCTTTTACATTTATGTACAATTTATTTATTTTAATACTGGTTGAATGTCTTTCATTCCAACTTTAATTAGTGTCTTTCAATGTCTATAATTAGAATGGTTTTTTATCACCTCGTTTGACGTGGTTAATCATCCGTACGTCCTCCTTTGGTCCTCTGGTCGGATTCTCCTTGTCCTTCTGGTCATCTGGTCGTGTCCTCCGTGTCCTTCTGGTCCTCTGGTCGTGTTCCTTGTCCTTCTGGTCCTCTGGTCGTGTTCCACTGCATGTATTGTTTAATAGTAATCTCGCCTCACATCATATGCTGCCGGTGTGTCCATACATCTCATTGTATATACTCTGCTGCTCCGGTTGGACATCTAGTTTGTCCTGTGACTCTTACTATAGATGTGAATTAGCGTCGTCGACTGACATAGCTTCCTGTGGCAACGGTTGAATCGAGAAGAAAAAACTTTATTAGCGCAACCTGGTATTTATAGTCAGGTCGTGCAAAAACTCATGTCTGAACAATATTTAACCTGTCAGATTCTGTCGAAGCATCACGTCTCCCACTCTGGTTCAATTCACAATTTTCGCCTATCTTTGCAAATTACGAAGTTTGTTTCACATCACTCAATGCTCAATCGATCACTAATTTTTATGTTTACTATACGTAAATTACACTTCATGTTACTCACAAAAAGAGCTATTCATTTTTTACGTATAGTAATTGCACCTTTCATCACATCGGTACAGTCTTTTAACACTTTATTCACCTTTAATTTCTATACACTTTGGTGTCTTTTGTTTTACCCTATCGTACATAGTTTTCTTATAATTAAAATAAAACATACAACTATTCTACTTGAAAATGGTTGGTTACATTTCATGAACGGACAGGCTTCACACACACACAAACAAAATACATGTGTACACAACGCTAGCGACAGGTGTGTCGAAAATGCATGTCCATGCATGAATTCTGCGCTCCCTATTTTTAACTACGATCCAGCTTATGCAATCTGAATCATGTTTATTAATTCATATTTATTTATTTTTATTATTTATTTCATTTATTGTGGCAATGCACAGTACCGTTATTGTACTGTTGCAATATATTTTCCGCTGCCTATTTGAATTTACAGTGTATATGTGTCATGTAACATTACAAGCAGATCAGTGGCCAAATTCAAATCAAGAATATTCTCTCACATCTTAATCTTGCCTTCAATAATGCTTTAAAATTGGACTAATTGCAAATATCCAAGCTGGCAGTAATCACAAAAGCAATTAGAACCGCTCCAGTTTTTTTATGTCAGTTATGTTCATTAATAAGATCTAAATTCCCCATCTCCTACGAATGCGGAAACGTATAAGGAAGTCAGAAATAGAGCAAAAATGATTGTTAGGCAAGCGACAAGACAATCCTGGGAGAGATTCATTTCCAATATTGAACATGACGTTCATGTTAGACAAGTTATGGCTTACAAAATAATGAAGATGTTGAATGGAAAGGAAAGAGAAGAAGTGTCTGTCAACCCAATTACAGTGGAATTATGGAAGAAACATTATACTCAACTTTGGTATAGTGAGGATGAGGAAGAAGGCGTGTTAACGGAATGTGATGCAGAGAGTATTGATGCAATAACTCTAGAGGAATTACTGCAGGCATTGAGAGAATCTAAGAATCGCACTTCGCCAGGATTTAATGGGATTAATATAGAGCTTTTGAAATACGGAGGCATTTTATTGCAGTTACGTCTACTACATTTCCTGAATATGTGCTGGAAGGAGCACTCAGTTCCAAAAGAATGGTTAAGAGCAAGAGTTATCTCACTATTTAAGAGAGGGGATCAAACAAGGACAGATAATTATAGAGGAATATCCATCCTCGACACAACATATAAGCTTTACGCCAGAATAGTAAATGGAAGATTGAAACCAATTACAGAGGAATTATTTAATGAAGAAAGTTGTGTTAGTGGTTAAAATCACAAGCAGAATTATCACTGTTGCACATCACTATATAAAAATTATTCCGATTAGCGCTTTCAAGCTTCACACCTCATCGTCAGATCGGGAATCTTCAAGCTGTGAAGCCTGAAAGCGCTAATCGGAATAATTTTTATATAGTGGTGTGCAACAGTGATAATTCTGCTTGAGAGGTATTATTGTTAGAAGAACAGAACAGCTTTCGAAAAGGAAGGTCGTGTATAGATGCAATTTTTACTCTTAAGTCAATAATTGAGAAAAGAAGAGAGTTAAACCGGGAAACGCATCTTGCTTTTGTAGATATAGCGAAGGCTTTTGATAATGTTAGGCAATCACTACTATGGAATATCATGGAACGAAGAGGTTTTCCCACACAATTAATTGCAGTGCTCCAAAACCTATATAACAGAACTTCCATTACCCTAGATTTAAATGGTAGGTTGACAGAGGATATTCCTACAAATAGAGGTGTTAGACAAGGGTGTCCTATTTCACTGACACTTTTTAATATTTATATCGACGACTTATTACGACTATGGACTAGGGTTGACTCAGGAATACAACTTCAAGGAAATATTTATGTGAATTCCCTACTGTACGCAGATGATAAAGTAATAATACAAGAAACGGAAGACCAGTTACAAAAAACGATATTTACATTTAATACTATGGTATTTTGCGAAATTATGGGCTGAGGATCTCTGCTGCTAAATCAAAAACCATGGCATTTCTAGGTAGACGTCCCATTAGAACAAAAATTGTGGTAGACAAACTTTGGAACAAGTTTGTGATTTTAATTATTTGGGATATAACATCTCATACAATGTTGATACCGATTGGGTTAACAAACTATCAAAGTTTAGATCCATCTGTGGATTGTCCATTCATAGAAATTTACGAAATAAAACTCGGAAGGAAACCCGTATGAAATTTTATAAAACAGTAGCTGTTCCGACATTCCTTTACGCAAGTGAGACATGGACCCTCGGTAAAGGGGAAGAAAGGAAAATTCAGGCTGCCGAAATGAGATTTCTGAGAAGTGTCCAAGGATTCTCCCTTCTGGATAGGAGAAGAAACATAGACATTAGACAAGACTTAAAGATCGAGTCTTTAAATGAGACGATTATGAGTATAAGAGGAGATGGTGTGGACATGTGGCCTGAATGCCAGATTGCCAGTGGCAGCTCTCAAGTACAAGCCGAGTGGAAAGAGGGATGTTGGTAGACCGAGGAGGAGATGGGTTCTGGCACAGGCCAACTAGGGCCTAATCCCTGTAGTGAAGATGATGATGTTCATTAAGTTCAAAGACTTGTTAACTTCATTAAGACAACATGACTGATGTCTGAAATTTCATACATTTGTATGAAGTAATCTGTTAAGTTAAGCTTTTATTGTTGTATGTATTGGTTTATTGTTTATAATAAAAGCTGATGCCTTAACAGAAAGTATTAACAAAATGAAATAGGGAACACAAATGGAGTCTTTAACTTTCAACAGTTATGATGTGTAGTGGTTGAAATTAATTATATCAGTTTTTAACAGGAAAGACCTAATGTAATGGCAAAGTATTGTTACGACGGTCTCCTTGATCGTTGTATGGTACAGTGGAAAACAAAATACAAGACACCAATTAGGTCACTAATCACAATTAGCTTTAATTATGACAATTAAACAGTTTGTAATCAACAAGATAGTCTCTTACAACAAATCAAATACAAATTCTTCACATGCAATAATAATGTCAACTAACAGTTTCGCACAATTATAAAACACATAACACTTTGCCACAATACTTCAAACCACACTGGAAAAAATCCCCACTAAAACTAAAACTCTCTCTCCTATGGCGCTACAGCCCAAATCGGGCCCTGGCCTCCACCAATCTCCGCCTCCAATCCACTCTATCCACTGCAACCCTCCTCCAGTTTCTTATCCCCATGTCTCTCGCGTCCTCTGCAACGCCATCTTCCCACCTCTTCCTCGGTCTACCTCTAGGTCTCGTCCCCTCCCATGTACCCAGCAAAGCCCTCTTAGGGTTCCTGCCATCCTCCATTCTCATAACATGTCCGGCCCAACGCAATCTTTGAATTCTTATAAATTTTGAGACTGGTATCTCTTTATATATTTGATACAGTTCGTTGTTGTGTCTCAGTCTCCATGAGCCATTTTCTTGTATTGGGCCTATAATGCGTCTGAGGATTTTCCTTTCAAAGGTGTCTACTATGTCGACTGTTTTCTGTGTGATTGTCCGTGCCTCACACCCGTAGCATAACACAGGTCTGATGACAGTCCTATATATTTTCATTTTTGTTTCCCTGTGCACATCCCCAGACCTAAATGATGGCAGTAATGCGAAGTACGCCTTGTTAGCCATGGTGGTCCGTCTTTGGATCTCCAGCTCATCTGATCCAGTCTTTGCTAGATTCACTCCGAGATACGTGAAATTGTCCACCACCTCAATTGTGTCCTCCTCTATCTCGATGTTGTTATGAACCTGGTCCCTTCTTGTTTGGATAAGCATTTTTGTTTTATCCGTATTTATGGCTAGCCCAACTTCCTTGGTTTTGTTTTTTTCAGCTCTATAAATATTTCTTTAGCTGCCATGATCCATCTTGACATGATGTTAATGTCATCTGCATATGCGGCTATCTGTACAGTTTTATTTGTTAACAGATTGGAGCTATTTATTGATAAGCCTCTAATTACATATTCCAATGCAATATTAAATAGTGTTGGGGCTAACCCATCTCCTTGCTTTAGTCCTCGTGTAATATTTATGGGTTCCTAAAACTAAAACTAAGCGCTGCTAAATGCCTATATTTATACCCCGCTGAAATTCCAGAATAGTCCATACTACGCGTCAGCGCTACACTAGAGCGTAATTGCTTGCGGCCTTGACATAGTGCATGTGGCCGGCAAAGTCTGGAACAGTGTGGCTAACGCATGTTGAGATCAAGTACGCACACATTATAGCCGGGCTCTGCTGGAATAGCCGAGAAACACTGCTGTGCTGTAATGTCATAACACTGGCCCTCCTTAAGCCTGTTCGTCCCGAGCTAGCAAACCATCTCTGAAGTAAATACTTGGCCAGGCGATCTACATAGCTGGTCTACTTGCAAAAGATAATTCTCAGGATCTTCAAATTCAGGCTTGTGTGACCCAAACATCAAGTTCCCAGGAATATGAGTCTTCCGCTCAACCACTAGTTTAATGGCCGTGCCAAGAATCACTTTATCGACAATGTCTGCAACGAGCATTTGGTGGTTAAACTTGAGAAGACCCAGGCGTACACGTACGTCTGTCTACCTTTCCTAACACTTTGACAGGGCTTCCAGTCACAGTCTGTATTGTACAAGAGCTAATTAGAGGCTGGCAGTTGCTGACTAAGTCTGGGCGCACAATGGACACTGTTGCGCCCGTGTCAACTGTAAATGATGTTGTTTTACCTTCTGCAAATCCATTAACGATCAGGTTTCCACTGGTCTTATGTAACGTGGAATCTGAGTGCTGTTCTGGGGCTTTACTTCTCCAATTGGTGCGATCACTCTCTTTTCTTGGTATCTTCTTCTCATAACAGTCTACCTGTAGATGACCACATTTTCCACAGTTGTAACACTTTGGTCTTCTGTCTTTATCCCATTGTTCAAATTGTTGCGGCGCTCTTGAATTTCTGAATTATTTGCCCGACAACATTGTTTTTCTGCACCCGGGCAATGTGATACTGGGATCTTCTGACTACAATGTAATGGCATAAACCCATTAATGTACCGAGATGCTAACTTGGCAGCTTCAAACTCTAGGGCGAGAACAAGAGCTGAGCTATTTCGGTGTCTTGCCATTCGTAACACTTGCTGAAGTTCACAATCTCCAATGCCATCAATAAATGTTTGCACTGCAAACCTCATTCGAAAATCTTCTGGTGTTTCAGAATAGGCCAATCTAATCAGTCTGTCGATACTTGCCTCAAACTCTTGAAGATTCTCCCTGGAACATTGTCGTCTTGTTTTTAACTGAGCGTAGTACACATCTCGCATATGTTTATCACCATACCGTAATTCTAGAGCTTTTATCAATTCATCATAGATGTTCTGGCTGTCAGGTGGCACTTTCTGTAATAGTTCAGCCGCAGATCCTTCTAAAGCTAGAACGAGTGAATCTGCCTTTTCTTTCTCTGTCCAATTATTTGCGCATGTAGCAGCTTCAAATTGGCGAAGGTATGTTGCCCAGTGACCGCTTCCATCAAAGGTTGGAGCCTTGACATAAACTGTCCCAACCCCAGGCAAGGTGACTTTCTCTATTGTCTTTTCTAACTTTATCATTGCTACAGTCTGTTCAGAAATTTATTCTCTTATGTTTGCCATTGAGTTTTCTATTGCACATATTTTATTTGACACAGATTCTTCTATGACAGATATTTTAGTAGATATTGTTTGTTCTATATTTGATACAGATTCTTCGACTGTAGGCAATCTTACCTCTTGATCATTCAGATCTCAGCGTAATCCCCCTAAGTCACCACTACACGTAGGAGACCCAACTCTGCGGTAGTATATTCTTACAATTGCTTTTACATAGCTTCAGAAAGAGCGTCCGTTTTACCTGCTTCCTGCTTATGTTTTTCATCCTATCGTTTTTCTGCTTGTTTCGCCTCCTGTCTGCGTTTCTCATCCTGACGTTTTCTGCATCTTTTTGTTATTCAAATTTTTGGTCTTCCTGTGTCTGCTGCAGCAGCACTTGGAAAGCTTCCATCATCTGACTGGCATCCATGTTTACCGACAAATTACACTAGTCTTGTACAAGTGTCCACTGTTTTTACTATTAACGGTTCTATCCCACTTCTGACACCATTGTTATGACTGTCTCCTTGATCGTCGTATGGTACAGTGGAAAACAAAATATAAGACATCAATTAGGTCACTAATCACTAGCTTTAATTTTCACAATTAAACAGTTTGTAAACAACAAGATAGTCTCTTACAAAAAATCAAATAAAAATTGTTCACACGCAATAAAAATGTCAACTGATCGAGTCTCACACAATTATAACGCATGTTGAGATCGCGTACGCACACATTATGGCCGAGCTCCACTGGAATAGCCGAGAAATACGTAGCATGTTCTGTAATGTTGTAACAGTATTATAAGATTTGAAGTTGTTACATTAACAGACCTGTTAAGAATATCTGTTTATTTAATTCACTTGAGTATAATTTGAACATTTCACTATTAAAGTTTTTAATCATCAAACTGTATGTAATCTGTTTGTGAATGCCTCATGACAACTTGTGTCAGTGTTTTCCAAAGTGCAAGTCACCTAGAATATTAACCTGTTCTATCTATTTCTTAGCATGAAATGACAACAGACATGGAAACTTAAAAAATTCTAAGAAACACCCTTAACCATGCAGGACAGTGGTAAAGCAAAAGCACTTGTACAAGATAAGAGTTGTATAAGTCTGACATAAGCGAAATAACTTTGAACCGAACTCTACAACATCGCCAGGTGTAACTAACTGCTAACCTGGCCACTGGCGCTGGTAGGTAGTTGAGTAAACATTTGACTAGAAGAGCCGAGAATGCTACACAACTCTGCTGCATATAATGAATTGTAAACGTCTGAAACAGTCTTGTGTGCGTGTGCTCAGAATCAACTACGCACTCTACAATATGGAACTATTTATTTCATCAGCGTAACAATATCCTTTTAAATATTTTAAATTTAGTTAATGAAATTGATTACAGTAACACCCCAGTCAGTGCTCACGATACATTCCGTAATCATAAAGCATTATGCAAAACAATGTTGTATGGGGTCGATTTTTTCAATGATTTTTATTTGCAACTTGTTTTATTCTTTTTGCTATGTTTTTTGCTTTTAATTATTACTTTTCATTCTTTATTTATATTTTAATTTATTTGCTTTCTTTAGGCATTAAATATTTGCTTTATTATAAATGTTATACATTAATACTGTTACAACGGTCTACTGATCATCGTATGGTACAGTGGAAAAAAATACAAGACACCAATTACGTCACTAATCACCAGCTTTAATTATCACAATTAAACAATTGTAATTAACAAGACAGTCTCTTACAAAAAAATCAAATAAAAATTGTTCACACGCAATCAAAATGTTAACTGATATAAAACACAACTGTATTACAATTGTCCCACACAATTATAAAACATGTAATACTTTGCCACAATACTTCAAACCGCACTGTGTAAATCGCTACTTAAACGCACTGTGTAATAACGATTCCACTAGATCGTTCGAGAAACACGTAGATTGTTCTGTAATGTCATAACACTACAAATAAATTTAATTTTAGTCACTTAAGCAGTAAATACTGCACACATTATGAAAATCTTAAACCTAGTAAAAAAACAGGATATTCCAATGGAGCCTGATAAACCGTGCTAGCTGCTTCACCTGTTATTTTAAAGCTGTGAAGATTTGAGCATTCCTTAAACCTATCAAACCAGCCTTTGCTAGCTCCTAATGTTTTTGCTTTGTCTCCATTTTCATCCTGGGTATAAATAAAAATGCTTCTGGTGGCTTTCTCCATGATGGTAAGCAGACTAGAAGGCATGTTACACTGTGTTTGATCATCAACCCAAATGCTTAGTCTTTTTTAATTTCTTCAAGCACACTGGTTCCTGACCAAATTATTTTAGTAATAGACAATTTTGTTGACATTGACACAGATGTTTATCTTTTCAGAATTAAAAAAAAAAGTTCTAATTGTCGATAGTACAAAATTTAATGAACAGGCTACATCCACTTGATGCTCACCAGCTTCTAATCATCTTAACACTTGTAATTTCACATCCATGCTGATGCTTTTTATTTACAGAGTCAAGCTTTAACCCGACCTGATTGGCGATTGAGAAATTGAAAAAATGTAATAACAATATGTAAAAATAACACAAACTGTATATATTTATAACTAAAGAAGTTCAGTTGGCCTCTACTTTTCATCCAACAGCGTTGTGACAAATCAGCGCTACAAGGAGTGGCACTAAAGAGGGCATTACTGTCATTTGGATTCAAATGGTTTCAAGTTCTTTATTTCTTGACAGGTGAGGTGCAAAAAATTTTGAAATTGGTGGATCTTGTCCTGTGTTACTGAGATATTTCAGAAACACTTCCCTACTCAACATTTATCTGTGAGAAATTGTGTTGTCAGCACTATTTGAAAGAAATAAAATATATAAGTATAAAAATAATGTAAAGATTTTATTGATTATTTAAATTTTTAAAATTAAATAGCTGATTACCATTGATATGTTCTTGAAATCAGATAATCTATATATATAAAAGAGAAATACCACTGACTCACTCACTGACTCATCACGAAATCTCCGAAACTATAACACCTAGAAACTTGAAATTTGGCATGTAGGTTCCGTATGTGATGTAGGTATCCGCTAAGAAGGGATTTTTGGAAATTCGACCTTTAAAGGGGGAAAAACGGGGGGGGGGGAAGTTTGCCTGACTAACTGACATAGAATCAACGTAGAGCAAAACTACTGAATGGATATCAATGAAACTTTGAACATAGCTTCATCATAGGTCTTAGGTGCTCACTAAGAAACGGTTTTAAAAACTTTCACTCCTAAGGGGCAACCCCCCCACCCATTGTATCTATGTATGTATGTTCCACATCTCCTCCTAAACCACTGGACCGATTTCAACCAAACTTGGCACAAATATTTTACGCGACGGGAGAACCAACATAGGATAGGTGTTTTTTTCGATGGGGTCCTTTGGGGGGTTCTTTGGGGTTTTTCACATCTCCTCCTAAACCACTGGACCGATTTCAACCAAACTTGGGACAAATATTTTACGCAGCGGGAGAATCAACATAGGATATGTGTTTTCTTCGATGGGGTCCTTTGGGGGTTCTTTGGGGTCTTCCACATCTCCTCCTAAACCACTGGACCGACTTCAACCAAACTTGGCACAAATATTTTACGCAACGGAAGAACCAACATAAGATAGGTGTTTTTTCGATACGATCCTTCGGGGGGTCCTTTGGGGTCTTCCACATCTCCTCCTAAACCACTGGACCTATTTCAACCAAACTTGGCACAAATATTTTACGCAACGGGAGAACCAACATAGGACAAGTGTTTTTTTTATACGATCCTTTGGGGGGTCCTTTGGGGTCTTCCACATCTCCTCCTAAACCAGTGGACCGATTTCAACCAAACTTGGCACAAATATTTTACGCAACGGGAGAACCAACATAGGACAGGTGTTTTTTTTTTCGATACGATCCTCTGGGGGGTCCTTTGGGTCTTAAACAACTATTAGATCTGGTTACTATGGCAACCCAATAGAATAGATTCTTGTTACCATAGCATCGGTGGAAGTCTCCCGCGTAGGAAATAGCGCGGGAGTCGTCCGACGGGCCTTCCCCGGAGTTCATCCACGGAACCCGGGGAGTCTTAGGTCGGATCCCGCGAAAGACGGCGGGGCCAGAGTCCACGGTTCTTATAAGTAAAGATATAGGTTATGATATCAAAGGTGGTGTATGCATCTTAAGAAACGTCTTAATAGTGTGTGAATTCAGAGTTGTTTCAGTTTGAATTTAAAAGTGTTAAAAAGTGTGTAAAGTGTTTAAGATTTAAGATCGAAGTAAGTTATAAGGGAGTACAAAAAACAAAGTTTTGATAGCGAATGTATTCAGACCATAGAGCTCAGACAATATAAATGCACTTGCTTCAGTTTGAATTTAAAAATTGATAAGCTGAAATCTATAGAGGTATTGTATTGTTAGAATAAGTTTAGGAGACACTAATTTAACAAATGCCTTATTTCAACATTAACACAATGAATTATAAAACGACAGTTAAATACGCAGCGCGTGCAAGTACTGTAGACATTTTATTGAAAACTAATTTAGCTGTTCGCCCTCTCCCAGAGTTAGAAATCGAGCAGGAGCATCACGCGCAACAGAATTCTTCTCCAGATATAAGAATACAGTTTATGACATGTTCTTAAACAGGTGCGCTACAGAGTATTCCTCCAGTGAGAATGCGAACGTAACAATATAAGGAAGATTATACAGTATACAAGTAATATAATGTTAGAACAAGAATAGGTGCCTATAAGCCTATGAATAAATTATGAACCCGAGCAACGCTGGGTAAATCGGCTAGATATAGATATCTATATAAGCCAAATACCACTGACTGACTCACTGATCATGATATCTCTGAAACCACTGAATGGATATCAGTGAAACTTTGAACATAGCTTCATCATAGGTCTTAGGTGCTCACTAAGAAACGGTTTTAAAAACTTTCACTCCTAAGGGGCAAAAAACCAAATACTGAAATTTATAGCGGGAAATGCATACTTGGTAAATGAAGTGGTTGACATCTCAGTTTACTGGAAACCCCGAATACATTTAGTCCTGAGTTTTTAATCATTGTTTTAAATTGAAAAAACTTCGTTGTTTGCAGGTTCTTATAGTCGAGAAAATTTCGAAGTTCAATTAATTAATAAATGTATGTCCTTTTTGTTCTCGGAAACGGCTCTAACGATTTTCTCGAAATAAATAATAAATAGCTGTTGCTATGAATGTAAATAGACAAACTAAGAGTTGAGAATTTGTACAATCTATCTAATCCTATACTATTAAGCGAGCAATAATTGTACAATTACGTACAACGTGAAACTCCGTAGCGAAGCACGGGTATTTTGCTAGTACTGTATACACAAAATGTTTTTTGTATTCTGATGTTCATACAATCACAACATTATTATATTGAATCTCTTTTAATATGTTTTCTTTAACCTGTTTTGACTTTTGATACTTACCTGTTGGGATATACAGGTTACCTACTGGTAATCACAGGTATATGTATGTATAGAGAATCCACCATACTTCAGGTCAGAATTGCTAACACATGGAAGCAAGCATCTGCCAAGTTGAAAATGGGATGTGGAAATAAAAGGTATGTGAATTGTCAACATGAAATTTCACATTAATAATTTAGTAAACACGATATTTTCTCAAAAGCTGAAATAAAGTTTTAAGTCTTATACATGTACACATACTTTAGTAAAGATGAATTAGCCAAATTTACCTGCTGCTGCATCCAATGTTCCGTGTGTGGTCCTCAGTGTATGGACTTCCTAATTTCAATAAAAATACAATATTAATACAACAATGTACAAATTAAATTTTGTCTAAGAAGTATTTGTGTTTGCACGATTGTGTCTATACCTTGTACGAACAGAAAAACATTTGTTTTTTCGCAGTACTATTATGATGAAATTTTTTATACACGATGCATGTAACAAATAATGACAATATTTTAAAATATTGATAAACACATCAGGATGGCAACTGAAGTCTTTCACAATTATATAATAATATTGATGCAAATGAAACTAAAACTGATTTGTTTTTATATTCAACCCTTGGGCCATTACTGTCTTTTCCACAGCATTATTTGTAAATAAAATATCAATATGGAGAACCATACATGACTTTCATGTTCTAAGATTTATATTTAAAATCATTTATTTGAATTTGGTTTGATAATTTATAAAAAAAAATATTCCCCACCTTCAAACTATTTTCACTATTTAGAGATATTTTTGTAATTATTATGGGTAGCCGTTTAATATAATGTTATTTTAGAGTCACTTTATCTACAAAAATTAGGTACTTTATTCTTATAAAGAATCTGAATTTCGCAGATAATATGAACTTTGCACATAGAGTAATAGTTATCCTTCAAAATTAAATACTCATACTTTACTTGATATTAGCAAATAAATTTTCAAAATATCACCCCTTCCACCTTCAACTACTCTCTTCATTTATAGATACAGTGTTTACCATTTTACAGTGGATTAATTTGTCTTCATTTTCGGGGCACTTATTTATCAAAATTGTACGCCTTGAGTCCTCTACAACTCGGACACATATGCAAAAAATTATTTGATTTTGTTTCAATTTGCGGTAGTAAATCACTCACCATAGAAAAAATTCTACATAGACACACAGACACTTATCAGAAAATTACTTTTCTTCATGTTTTCACGTTAGTACAATCAGAATCAGTTCGCTTATCATGAACACAATATATTTTGCGACCACCATTCTTCTAATTTCTTACAGAACATGGAAGTAAAAGGAACCTCCAGGTACCATAGAACTGTATGTAGAACCTTAAGTGACAATGACAAAGTAAACCGCATGACTTTTTGCTGCCAGTTCTTGTATGTCATAAATAACAACATAGACGTTATTCACAATAAGTAATGAGTAATGAAACGCATTTCCATCTGAGCGGATATGTAAATAAACAAACCTTTCGGTATTGAGAGCCAAATAACCGTCGAGAAATGCTTCGACAACCACTGCACACTGCTAAACTTACTGTATGGTGTGCAATAGCTTCCTTTGGCATAATCGGTCCTCACTTCTTTGAGGATGAGAATGGGAATTCCACTACTATCACATCAGAGCAATATGTCCAAATTATTAACGAATTTTGGTCTCCCCAAGTCGCAGAAAAGTCTGAAATCACACCAAACAGCATGGTGAGCAACCACCATAGGGCTAGGCAATCAATCAATGATGGAGTTTAACGAGTTACCTTCAGAGTGGCAACATTCCATGGCCCGCAAGATTGCCAGCATGGCATTTATTCTACTGAGGATATTTTGAGAGTAAGGTGTATAATGATCCACCCTCATGAAACATCAAACACTCAAAATTGGTGTAATTTCTGTTCACATGTTACACAGTGTAATGGAAAACGTAAAAACTCGACTTCAAAAGTGTGCGAGTTGAAATTGTCGCCATATTCAGGGTGTAGTGTTCAAAAACTTGTAGTTTCTGTGTCTAGTTAAATGCTATTATGTATATTTAACTCTTATTGCTATTATTATGTATACTAGGATATTAATACCCCACAGACAGGATTCAGGTCTTTATAAACATTGTAGTTAAGTGGTGTAACGTACTACAGTATATATTTTGTGCAGGTATTAAACACACACACACCGTGAGGTATGGATTACCCTAGGTGCTGCTGTTTTTGGTACCGATGTAGGTAACTGTAATTTCTTGACAAAAATTATTAAAAATGTTGCTACAAATTGTTATGGATAAAAAAGATACTTAACAGACATTACAAACTATAAAATATGTGGACTCTACTATGGTACAGATGACGTATATTTATTTAAATGATTTTCATAAAATATTTACTCAATCATATCTTAAAATTGGTTACATATGGTTACAATCCATAAACAAAAACACAACTGAATTTTTAAAGTACCCGAATCATTGACTAATCCTGTATTTTAAGAATTAGTTTTGATGTGAATGCGAATGAACATCTTATGGTTCGTTCTCAGTGTCATGTAAGGTTTTGCCGTGACCAATATTTGTGTACATTCGAGGGCCTCGTGTGCAAAAACTATAAGGATTACAGAATATCTAAAACTATGACTGGACAGCCCGTTTCGTCGACTACCGGAAATGGTTTGTCGCGAGCAGGGGGGGGGTTGCGCGGTAACGTCACAGCACTGCGCGTGGGGCGTCTAAATTTGGGCTTGTGTGGGCACGGCGCGCGCTCAGTTCAGTTGTATCTCCGGAACGAGTTGGTCGATTTTAGTGATTGAGGTGTCTACGGAGAGCTGAGAACGTGAGTTAGACGTTAATAACACAAGAAATATAAAATTAACATTGGAAAGCAGAAAATATTGAGATATCGTGAAAATGCCACGTCCTCAGAAGAGAAAGAAGGCTGTAAAATCTGGAACACCGAACAAAATGCATGCACCACGACTTACAAATATAGAACGTTGTCGGCTACGTCGATTGCAACAAAAGGAATTGGAAAGAAAACGCCAGAATTCGAATTTGGATGGTGGAAGTGGAGCACCCAGTACAAGTACCGAGTGTGTACAACGTTTGGAGCAACCTATCACTTCGTCATCGTGTCGAATGGATTTGGAAAGTGGTCCAATAGACGCAGAAAGCAACGACGATTCCATTGATATGCAGGATGACAATACTGAGACTCGTACGGATGGTAACATCGGTCCGTCAATGGCGCGTTCAGACCTTTCGCTCGATTTGACAAATAAGTATGCTGCATGCGATCGCCACTTTGTGAAAATGTTCTTTGACAATGAATTTGGACTTGGTTGTGATGTTTGTAATCGACTTTGGTTCAAGAAGGATCTTAAGCTCGTTAAAGTTAAACACTGTAACATTTTGCGCAGCAAGTTCCCCGACCAAGTAGTGGAGGCTATGGTAGCATGTGTAAATTGCCGTCAATGCTTGGATACTAATAAAATCCCATCCATGAGTGTGTCTAACGGTTTCAAATATCCTGATCGGCCTAAAACTTTGCCAGTGTTGAGTCCGGTAGAGGAACGGCTGATATCACCTAGGCTGCCTTTCATGCAAATTCGCCGACTTCGACACGAGGGCAGTTATGGCATCATTGGTCAAGTAATAAATGTTCCAGTTGATGTGAACAATATGGTGAAACAATTGCCTCGACAGTTGGACGATGATTATGCGATAAATGTTAACATCAAGAGGAAATTAATGCACAAATCGTCATATTTGAGCGGGTATGTTCGGAAATCCAATGTAATGCAATGGCTGCAGTACTTGGTGAAACAGCCGTTGTACCGTATGTATGGAATTGCCATCGATGGAACTTTGTTGGACAATATATGTGTCGACAGAATTGACGATGATGGGGATTGTGTAGAAGAGGCACCAGTGTTAAGACTCGGATTGCATTGTGGCCAGGCAACATACACTTCTGTGGAACGAGGAGAACTGTCTTGATATAGCGCCCGGCCAACACAGTATGCCGTTGAATATTGTGTACGATACACACGCCGAGGAATTGTCGTTTCCAAATATTTACTTGGGTATAGATCGTCGCTACAAAGATGGTGTAAGAGTGACTCCTTATATGATGGCCACGAGTGAAATTAGACGTAAAGATCGGCGAGGTGTGACCCCACAACACATCTTGTATATGGCGATGAAAATCTTGAGAATTAGAGTCGTCGAGGGAATGTTTCATACTTTCAAAATGTCCAGCACAGTTAATGTGACTCGTGCTATGTTAAATGATAAGGAGTTCATACGTGATTGCATGGAAAAGAATTTGTCATTTCTTAAATCCATTCCAAATTCGATGCAGTATTGGCAGGATTGTAAGCGTGACTTGTTTGCAATGATGCGCCAGCTTGGGAAGCCTACTGTGTTTCTTACGTTGAGTGCAAATGAAATTCGTTGGCCAGGTTTGCTGTCGGTGTTGCATCGCCTAAGTGATTCGTATAAAGATGTGCAAAATGTTGAGGCACTTAGCAGATCAATGCGGTGTCATTTGGTGAATGAATATCCAGTTACGTGTTGCATTGTGTTTAACAAACTGGTCGACATTTTGATGAGTATGTTGTGCAGTAAGACAAAGGCGAATCCATTTGGTGATCGGTATCGAGTCGTTGATTACTTTAAGCGCATCGAGTTCCAGCATCGAGGCAGTCCACATGCGCATATACTCTTGTGGTTGAACAATGATCCTAAAGAATCAATCAGTGAAGATATGCCACGTACAATTGAGTTGATGAATACATTGGCGAGCGTATCGAGGGGAGATTTGTATGCAGAGATGTACTCCAATCAAACGCACCAGCATACGTTTACTTGTACCAAGCGTGGAGAATCAACGTGAATCGCTTTGGAATCCCGTATTGGCCAATGCGAAAGACAATGGTACTGTTGCCGCTCGCTAAAGGTGATCCGAGAAAAGCTACCATGCAGAAATCAGCTGAGCGTTTAAAAACAATACTGGAGCAAAAAGTGTATGACAGTGTTGAATAATTTCTTGTAGACAACCATTTGACAGAGCGCAAATACCTTGATACAATTCGAGCTTCACTGCGACGGCCGACGATGTTGTTCAAACGTAATATGTCTGAAATCTACACCAATACTTTCAATCCATGGTTAGCCAGAGTGTTGGGCTCAAATAGTGACTTGCAATTTATACTGGACGAATATAGTTGTGCGACATATGTTGTAGAATATGTTAACAAGGCGAATCGTGGAATAAGTCATTTGCAACGAGAACTCATAAAATTACAAGAAGAGAATCCGGAGTTGGACTTCACCGAGTTAGTACGCAAGATTGGTGTGAAAGTTCTTAATTCGGTCGAAATGTCGGCACAGGAGGCGGCCTGGTATTTGCTTCGTCAATCGATGAGCCATTGTAGTCGTCAAGTTGTGTATATTCCAACGGTGTGGCCACAAGAACGACAACGATCAAGGAAATTGAAACGTCAAATGGACTTGGAAAATTTGGCTGATGATAGTACGGATGTGTGGACCAAAACTAAAATCGAACGTTATGAGGAACGCGATGAATCGTTAAAAGATCTATGCCTTGCTGATTTCATAGCTTGGTATTCTGGAAAGAAGTCAGTACAACAGCAGCCAGACGAATGTGACGATCCAAACGCCGATCAGAATGATAGGTTCGATTTATCAATAAGAAGCGGTCAGTTCCATGTGTTATACGTTACAGACAATATGATATAAGTGATGTGGTCAATTACAAACGGGAAATGGTTACGCTATACTATCCGTTTTGAAATGAGACAGTTGATATACTCGATCGTAATAGGTTTGTCGAGATCTATGACACCAACGAATCCGCAATTCTTACTAAACGCCGTGAATATGAGTCCAACATAAATATTGAAGAAGTGATGCGAGAAATTCAAGAATTATATATTCATAAGGATATAGACGAAAATGTGACAAATGAGGAGCAAAAAAATCGAGATAATTTTGTGAGTAGCGTGTTGAATGATGGCAACCAAGAGAATAACGATGACATCGATGCAGCACAGGCTTCGTCTATGGGCATATCTGCTGTACGAAAACGATCGAATGTGGTTTCAAAAGAAGACTACTGCAAACTGTTACGCAGTACTAATAAACACCAGCGAGAATTCATATTGGAAATTATACATCGGATCCATACATTCGGTTCGCCGCCAATCCAAGTGTATCTCACTGGGCCAGCCGGTAGTGGCAAAACTTATGTGTTACGTGTAGCCATGGAGACCTATAATCGATACACTCAACAACACACTACACGACGAAATGCTTACATTGCTTATGCGTCGACTGGAAAGGCCGCTGTAAATTTGCAGGGTACGACCGTTCACTCTGCGTTTCGTGTAAGTCTAATGCGAACATCAACTTCATTGCCCCATGAAGCTTTGCAGTGTTTCCGAACTGCCTTCGTTGGAGTAAAATGTGTAATAGTTGACGAAATAAGTATGATTGGGTCCGATGTTTTCAATAAAATCAACTCTAGACTGAATGAAATTACGGGCGTATATGATCAACCATTTGGCAGCATGGATATCATTCTGACTGGAGATTTTCGGCAATTACCGCCTGTAAATGCTACCCCCGTTTATAAATCACCATGAAACAACTTGGGTGGGTGCGTATTGTGGCAATCAGTTGATTTCTATCCGTCACTCAGGTTATGCGACAAAGCGACCTCTTATTCTCTAAAATTTTGACGAAGATTGGTGATGGAAAACGTTTAGACTCTGAAGAAATGGCAGCGATCGAGTCTCATTTCAGAACAGTTGAATGGTGTAGGGAACACGAACCAAATGCAATACGTCTCTTCCATAGAAATCATGATGTGGATGCTTACAACCAACTTGCAATATCAGACAGAATTTGTAGCAGTGCCTCCGATTTGATCACTGGCTACAATAACAGCACTCAACTTGGCACTGCACGAGTCAAATTACACAAGCTCAGTGTGGTGGAAACTGGCGGTTTGCCGTATCTGCTTAATTTACAGAGTGGTATGCCTTATATGATTACAACTAACATTGTTGTGGACGATGGATTAACATTGATGGACGAGACAGCAGTTCAATTAGTCCAACAACGCGACGAGTCTACACAAATCAATCCTTATATCAGATTGTGGCTACACTTTCCACAAGCCCTCATCGGCAAAATGGCAAGGCTAAAAGCAGCACCAAGAGTAATTTGCAGCAATGGTCTAATAGATCGAACTTGGACATCCATCTGTATGCGTAGCGCTAACATCAAACTCGGTGGTTCTATAAGTTGTAAACGAATGCAATTTCCAATTGTACCCGCTTGTGCCATAACCATACACAAAAGTCAGTGAGGCACATTTGACACGGTTGTGTATGACTACAGCAAAAGTCAGCAAATACAATTGGTCTATGTTGCAATGAGTCGAGTAACAAGCATCGAAGGTCTTTACATTACGAACTCGCGCAACGACTTTAAATTCTATCACGGACTTGGTTGCGACAGCTCAACTGTTAGAGAAATGCGAAATGAATATCTGCGACTCGAGAGCCATCCACTTAATACACTTACCAAACGTGTTGAACTGTTTATAAATTGCTCCGACAGTTTGATTGAAGACGACACGATTGTAATATTCTTCGTTGGAATGAATGCCCAAAGTCTCGTTGCACACAAACTTGACATTGAAACGGATCCTGTCTTAACGAGAGCTGATTTTCTTATGGTTTAAGAAACATGGATTACAAATGACGAGTCTGTGCAGCTTGAAAATTATAATATCATCTCATATGAACACGAAGCCATGGATAATAACCCCACTGAACAACAACAACAACAACAAAAGAGAAAGGCTGGCGGTGTTGCAATTTATCAACGTCGTAGCAACAAGCTATGTGCTATGCCTTTCAATATACCAAACAATATAACCCAACGACTTGGTGTATACGTGGAACCTGGCACAGGCGATATTGCATTGGCACAAATCACAGTCAACAATTCTTTCAGATTCATTGCTGCCTCAGATTCATCCAAATGCAGAAACAAAATACATTAAACTTCTCCTCTTTCGAAGTCTTTGTAGATTTGGGCGCTCAATATCTAAGGTCATTGAGGAAATTGAGCCCGACATTACAACGCCAATATTTCTTACTGGTGATTTCAATGTCGATCCCAACGATCCGAGAAATGATTGGCTGGTTCCATATATGCAACAAGAATACGATCTACAACTTGTACAAACCTCTCCGACTACACTTGGAAACACCACAATCGACTTAACGTTTGTACGTCAACTTAGTCCGATGGTTATGCCCTACGTTTCATATTTTAGTTACCATTGACCAATTGTTCATAGGTTAGCCATTTGTACTAATGATTTCGATGAATAAATGTTATGTATAGCGTAATTTTTTTTCTTTCATTTCAACTTTCTTTCTGACAAACAAAACAAAAGAATCTCCCAATAACGAGAGTAACGTATGTAATTTCGCATTCACAAAATAAAGATCCGACGGGAGTATCAAGAATGCTCCCTGAATATTTTTTACAAATGTTTAAAGGTATTACACTATAGTGGACATTGTAGTAAGTTATATTTCCTAAAAACCCAAATTACAACACTTCATTCTTACTATTTGTATAATAATAAAGCGTTTAGAAAAAAATTTTAATTGTTTATTGTTGCAATTGTTAATAACTATAAGTTGTTCGTTTCTAAGCAATTGATACAAATTAAATGAGATTTTTTAGTTTAATTCAAACCAGCAACGATAACATATGTGTCCTGTCAGTGTCTCTGGAGATAAATTCAGTTTGTGGGTCCTTTACCCACTGTGAAATACTCCAGGTATTGGAATTTTTGCTACTCTGACTGTCACAATTAAGATACGGGCATCACACCTCACACACACCCGTTTGGCAGACACATGTCCTGTGTTGTAGTCTGCATGTTGGGAGTCAGTGCAAGCGCGCGCCTTGCATTGACTTCAACACGCACTCTGGTAAGCGCGCGCATGTGTTGCCTGCGCGTACAGACTCACAACGCACCGCTGAGCCGACACATGCCCTGCGATGCAGTCTGAATGTTGGGGATCAGTGCAAGCGCGCGCCTTGCATTTACTCCAGCATGCACTCTGGTACATCACACACATGTGCGCTCCCGGTGTACACACATGCTTTGTTCTTTTAATTGTGGCAATCATAGTAGTAAAATTTTGCAACTGGAGTATATTCACAATGGGCATGGCCAAATTGAGCCAGGATTGAATTTATTGTAGAGACAACATACAAAACATGTTACATGTTCTGGACTATATATAATAATAATATAATAATATTTATTACCAATTTTCCTTTACATATAATAAAAATTATACAATAAAGGACCTATAGGGGGCATAAATGCCCGTACATAGGTTGGTCCTTAGAATTAATATTTATATACTTAATACTAATTGTGAGTTTTACCTCACCGATCATAGTAATATATTAAAAATAAATTATTTTTAAATTTTAACAAAATTTTAGTTTGTACTATAATACAATTCAATAAATAAATGAAAAAAAAGAGAAAAAAAGGTCCATATCATAATAGACTGTTTTTTTGATTATTCAATAACAATGTTTCTAATTTTTTCTTTGATTTTTTTTAAGCACTTTTATATTTACACTTAGATTTTTCAGTTCATTAGGTAATTCATTAAAATATTTTATGGCATAATACACATAGCTTCTTTGCCCAATACTTAATAGGTGTCGCGGCAATATAATATTTTTATACCTGTGTTGATTCGATTTTGTAAAAACTCACTTTTTAGATCATTGTATTGATAAACTATAGAATTCTCTACAAACACCTGTTTAATATTTAATGGTTTATTCGAATCTTGTTCATTGACTCCTATAATTTTAAGAATACACTTTTGCAGCCGATCCAATGCGTCTAGAGATGATTTATACAGACCCCCCCAGCCTATGATAGCATACCCTGCCACACTATGGAATAGTCCATAGTATATTTGTAGTAGTTGCTTTTTTGATAAAATTTGTTGAAGTCTGTAAAAAACGTAGACTAAGTATTTGTTTTTTTTTACAATGTTAGCCACATGTACATCCCACTTCATGTTAAAGTCATATGTTATTCCTAGATATTTACTAGTTTTAACTCTTTTCAATTTTTGACCATTTATCTTAATTTCAAAGTCATGCGGAACAGAGTCTCTATAATTTCCAAAGGTGATAAAAACAGACTTGCTTATGTTGAGTACTAGATTATTGTGATAGAGCCAAGAGTATATAATATCTAATTTAGTTGACATATCTGTTGCAAGTTCAGGCCATGTCTTTGCTTTCATTGGTACTGCTGTATCATCAGCATATGCTATTAATACATCTTGTAACACTAGTAAGTCATTGATATATAAAATAAACAATAAAGGTCCTAATATAGAGCCTGGGGCACTCCAACATTTGTTTTAATAGGCTGACTTCTAGTCCCATTCACCTTTACAACTTGTGTCTTGTCATGTAAATAACTGGCTATCAGGGATAAGCTTACACCTCTTATTCCCATATTCTGTAATTTGGATATAAGTATGCCATGATTGACAGTGTCAAAAGCTTTGGAGTAGTCCAAAAAAGTTACAACAGTTGGTATGCTAATACTTAGATTTTCATAAATAAATTTGCTAAGTAGGGCTATAGCATCATCTGTACCTTTCTTCTTGAGAAAGCCAAATTGTTTAGCACTTAACAGGTTATGTTTCTTTACAAATTTAAATAATCTGGTAAAAATAATTTTTTCAAAAATCTTAGCTAAATTTGATATCAGTGCGATCGGTCGATAATTGTTAACCAAACTTTTTACACCTTCCTTATATATAGGACACATTACAGCTTTCTTAAATTGATATGGACATGTACCTTGTATCATAGCAGTATTAATAATGTGAGTCAAAGCAGGAGTTATGAACGGAGCAGCTAGCTTAACTGTATAGGCATGAATTTCATCACACCCACCAGGTTTATTTTTGAGTTCACGAATAGTTTGGTAAACTTCTGACTCATTTGTTGGTGTTAGAAACATAGTATGCTGATTAATTGATATATTTGGTATTTCATGCTGCAGAATAGGAGGAGTCGCACTTTCATTCAGCCTAGATACTATTGTGCTGAAAAATTCATTAAAATAATTAGCCTTTGTCCAGTCATTGCTGTTCAGTTTATTATTAATCAAAATATCATTTATTTGTCTATTTTTTGAATTACGATCCAATTTTAGATGAACATATCTCCACATTTTTTTAGAATCAGCGTTTTGTAGTTGTTTTTCTTCATGCCTATTTTTAGCAGTCCTAAGTAATGATTTAAGTCGTTTTTCGTAATTTAAGTACAGCTCTTTTTTTAGCAAGTTGTCTTGACTATTCTTCCAGGCTTTATATAATTTGTTTTTGTTATTAACTGAATTAATGAGAGCAGGGGTAATCCAGGTCTTTCTTGGTTTTTGAATTTTTGGCTTAGTTTTGTGTGAAAGTTCATTGATAGTTTGAATCTTGTTTATTAACAATTCTAATGCTTCATTGTTATTTGGTGTATTACAGACTTGTTGCCATAGTTCTGAAGCACACAGCTCCAAAAATCTTTTTTTGTTTATTTCAAAAGATACTGTAAGTTTGCATTTTATGTTGTTTCCGTGTAGTGATATTAAAACGGGGTAGTGGTCTGTGATTGAGTCAATTAATTTACCAGATTTTGCTGTGTATATTCCTTTCATGAAAATATGGTCAATGCAAGTTCCATCTTTATAATTCTTTATAGGATGAGTACAAGTATTTATCATCGATTCATAACCATTTTGCAGTAATTGGTAGAAATAATCCTCAGTTTTTTCATTAAACTCAATGAGATCTAAGTTAAAATCACCCAAAATCATGTGGTTTGCAACAGTTTTGTTACTTAAGATAAATTTTTCATGATCTTTAATGAATTTGTCAATCTGATAATCATGACAACGATATAGTCCAGAAATTTTGAAAATACTTTTATTTGTTAATTCTATGAGCAGACTAGTGATTTTTAAATCATTAAATTGTTCATTAATGGTTTGATACTGTAGGTTACTTTTTACATAAATAATCACTCCATCTGCTTTATTTATTCTGCTGTTATTTTTAAAATGTGTATAACCTGTTATATTTATAAGCTTAACATTATCCATGAGCCAAGCTTCGGTGCATATTATCACATCTGGTTTATGTTTAAAAGAACTTAACATAGTTTCAAGTTTTAATATATTTTTCTGTATACTTCTGATGTTGACATGTAGGGTCAGAAGCTCAGAGTCACAAAAAATGGGGTTGAGATTTATCTCTTCTGTACTATTAAAAATTAATTCATCATTAAGGTTATATTCTTGTATTTCCATAAAAAATTTATTTATAGGTTAGTTTTGATTTTTGATTTTTCCTTTTAAATACAAAATTTTATCTAACCAACTAGTTGTAGGCCTAACGTAATTAAATGGAGGTTCTGGTTTCCAGGGGTAGTTTGTATCACAAATATACTGCTCCCATCTTACTTTATAACTTTCACAGTTTTGAATATCATTTGCAGAATGATCTATGGATCTTTTTTTAGTTAAGTATTTGTTAGCATTAATACAATTAATACATTTATTTATATCAGAGGTACATACTGTAGCATCATGGTTACCTGAACATTTGTAGCATGATTGTTGTCTTTTAAAAGTGTCTTTGCACTTTCTCAATGAATGGTTATACCCACAACAGTTTTTACAACATTTGATATTAAAATTGTCATACACTCTGCAGTTTTCATATCCAATAAAAACAGATTTATTCTTCATTATCTTGGCATATGCATCAGAGGTTACTTCTGCTAGCGCAGCATGATTATTGTTTCTCTGTTTGTATTTGTGTACAATGTTTACACTATTTGATGGTAATTCATTTCTATGTATGATATCGTTCTCGAGTTCTACTTTATCGACATCTTCTGATATGTTTGTTATTTTTATTTGCGGATTTTTTTTAACACATGCTTCAGCTGTCAATATTTCACTGTTTTCACTGTTTATAACCTTTAGTATTTTTTCAGAATCTTGCTCATTTATACACTTTAGAAAAACTGTACCATTATTGACTTTGTTAATTTTTAAAACTTTGGCATTAGTTTTGGTTGAAATTTGCACTTTGATAATATTTAGGGCATCGCCTTTGAAATTTTCCTTTGGCTTTATTGTCAAACGAGCACATTCTTGCTTTTTAGGTAAATTTAGCACAGCATCAGCATACGAATTTTTAATGTCTACATAATTTTTTTCAACATTTACAGCAGATGATCTTAAGAAACTGTTATTTTCACGCAACTCATGGTTATGTTCACGTAACTCATTATTTTGTTTCACTAATTCACTATTAATTTTTTTTTCATAGTTTAATTCTCTTATATAGTCCTGACAATCCTCACATTCAAAATTTTGTTCACACTTACGGTTTTTATTTTTTTCACTGGCAATTGATACGATAGATATAGCATCATCCTCACCTTTATCATCTGTATCCATATTATCACTTACACCATCTTGAGTCACACTTAGACCATTTTTAATATTTTCTAGATGTTTTTGAATAATTAACAATTTTTTTTTGACATTACTATTTTCAATATCAGTATCCTGGTCACATGGTTGAATGTCAACAAAAGATAGGTTAAGATGTACAGGGCACACAATTATGTGTCTAGAGATAAAGAATCCTTTTCCTTCGTTCACTTCTCTTGTAAAATCAGACTTGGAGAAAACACTATCACATATTAAACAAGTAACAAGTCCAACTTTTCTATATGGATGACAAATATGATTAATATGATCGGGTGGTATATCGCGCGCGTCTTTACTTGTCCACGCCATTACGATCGTCCACGACTACGATTTGACACAATAAATATATACATTTCTGGTGGTTGAACATTGGACTTATAATAATATATTAACAGAAACTACAAATTTGAGTTTTCTTGTTACTTCATTTAATGTATTTCTATAATTAACAGTTTCCATATTCTTTAATAAATTTGTAAAAATTTTTTTAATATATTTGTTTAATTTTCTGTTGTTGGTGTTACTCCTATTGTAGAAGGTGGTGTCGTACAATGTAGGTTAGTTAACTTTATGTTAAAGTTAAATTACATATTTTTAGTTTTATTCTTCTTCTCCACAACCCAGAGGTTAGTGGGCTTGCAATGTCTTCCTTTACGTAGACAGCCTCTTGATCACCATATACCTTCTTCCTTTTCTTACCTGAACCATGTAGTGCTATCTGGATCTGGGCCTTCCCCTCCCACTATGCCCTCGATCGGAGCGGGAAGCCAGTTTGAATGCCATAGCAGGTGCCCATCCAACTTTTCCTTTCCACAGTTGAACTAATCAACTTTTTTTTTTTAGTATTATAAACACATGAATGCATAGAAGTCTCCTTTCTGTACTTACTTTAATACTTG
This sequence comes from Magicicada septendecula, assembly GCA_034769895.1. NCBI lineage: Eukaryota > Metazoa > Arthropoda > Insecta > Hemiptera > Cicadidae > Magicicada > Magicicada septendecula. The sequence goes on along the minus strand of CM068375.1, from coordinate 120,016,151 downwards.
TTATCCTTCACTTTTTATAAGTTACTTCTGCATATTTATTTATGTATGATAGCCATACCATAAATATCGTACTTACCATAACTATGCTGTACCTGTTTATCTAATCGTATTTGATTACTGTGGGTCCAGAGTTTCGAATTAAGCGTAAATAGAGACTGAGTTGGGCCTTGAAATAAAAGTACCAACATCTATATGTGAGGGGTGTCATAGCAAAATCAACACTCTCCACTTTTACAGATTTTTCAGTATGAGCAAAAAACTGTTTTATATTGTTATATAGTTTGCAGTGGACATTGATTTTTAAATGCTATTTTTAATGGAAATTTGTTGGTTTTGATCAGAATAGAGTTCAAAATTGAAAAGAAACGGCCCTAAAGATGTAATATAACTCATAAAACGGAAATACATTGTATTGAACTCAATTTAGTTTTTATTATTTTCCAATTTTACACATGAATCGTAATTATTAGACAATGGACATCTCATAGCGACCCAAAACAAAAAGGCGGTCGTTCCTTACATTTCTTCATTAAGCATGACATAAAAATTTTATTATATTCGTGATCAGACTACAACATTTTTTTTTTTAATTTAGCAGTTGCTAGTTCAATAAAATGCTTCTATTTAATTTATGTTGATACTAAACGCAAACCAACGCCTCAGTTTGGCTGTCGACAGTATATCAGACACGCTTTCTTTCGCACTCTCACTCGCTCATTATGAAAACATTCGATACATTTTTAGTTTACTGGATGGTTATATTTGAGCTAAAATAGATTTATGATAAGTTTGACTTTCCTGACTGTAGACTTGAAGTTCTAGTGGATGATTTTACATGGTTGCTCAGCCGAGATTCCTTGGTTACATTTGTACTCTTTCCTGTTGCACTGACTCTAATTTATTAATTTTGAAAACTGTTATGCACTGATGCTAATTCATTTTAACTCATAACTACTTCTTCATTACATTTTTGATGTTTTAAACACACTTGGCTGGCATTATTTGCCGGCGAATTTCTGTAACGTGTTACCGCTTAGGCGGCGTTGTGAAGACTGGGGTGAGGCACTGCGCACTTTTTACGTACGTGTGTGTGTGCGTACGTCATTGTTCTTTGTCTCTAGGCAAGGAAACGCCCTGGTTTATGCGTATTTTATTTACGTCATTCTTATTGTTAATGACGTCTGGCATTGTTGACCAATGAAACAAACGTATTTAGAGCCTGTATTAACTCATGCAACCATTTAAAGCGTTCCGTTTCACACGTCCGCCTTTGACCTTGGAATCATTCTGCTCTGTTGAATCTGCGTCATTTTCGGCAAAACAAGGGAAAATTGTACCATCCATACATATGAATGCAAAAATACAGTGAAATACAATAATTCAATACCTTTCGTACCATAAATCTGACATCAGGCTTTCGTACTGTTACAAAACCCCCTCAATGAAAGGTTTTATGCCGAAGCATTCACACATTCTAAAAGGATCAGCCCAGATATGGTGCCACAACCCCCTGTAGTGTTAATATAAAAGAAACACAATCACTTACCCTGGGTCCAATGATGATGATTGTACCATCTGACCTTACTGGACTTCTCAGGAGAGATCCCAACACCATAAGGCCATTAGGCACTTTACGCTCCTGTTCTGACGCACCGGCCAGCTCAGGACCGCTGTCACAACACCACCAAACTCTGAAACATGCAATACAAATTTTAAAATAGTGGCCTTATCTATCTCCATATCCACAACCGATATGTATCCCCTTAGTGCATTGGTTTGCGTTTTGAGGCATTGGTTTGCTTAACTCTAAAATTTTCATACAACAATTCACAAGATTTAAAATAGAATGGCTTTCTCCTTTTATCTCACCATTTTCTCCAAAACTGGCCTCTAACTATTACTAACTCACTCCTTCACTAACAAGAGAAAATATATATATTCTTATAATACCCTATATAATACCCTAATATTATTTTGCTAAACATTATGCCACTGATTTGTTATAATATTATTATATACAGTACATCCACCAAAATCAGTAAATTTTTTTATATTTTTATAAATAAGGCCTTTTCGAAATTATTATAATTTCATCATCAGTTTACACTATAAAATGTTGTGATGAACACAAATAACAACATTTTATAGTGTAAACTGATGATGAAATTATAATAATTTCGAAAAGGCCTTATTTATAAAAATATAAAAAAATTTACTGATTTTGGTGGATGTACTGTATATAATAATACCCTAATAAGTAAAACAAATCTTTCAAATTTCAAAACCACAACAACTTATCTTCACTACATCAACAAAATGTAACCCTTATGGCAAATATTTCAAACATTTTTAACATTTCTTTACTCATTTTTCTTTATTTTCATATTTCTTTGCAACAGAACTAAATCATATCTTTTGTTCAAAACCATTTCTAATCTTATCTTTTTCACACATTAACATTTATTACCGTCGCTACCCCTGTAACGACCTCCTAACCACACACACTATTGTACCCCCACTGGACTGTAGCGCCCAGGTGCCTTCACAAAGAATGAACTGGTGGAGGAATTTTGTCATCTCCTTGTCTTTGCTTCAGCATTACATTAAGAAAATAATAAGATATAACATCTCTAAGTTATATAATTATACGCCCTTAATGCGGGTCTACCACCTGGTTTATTGTTCCCACGCGAACAAAGTGGCAGCCGCTGTTCCATAGTTCCGGGGATTTCCCCTAAATGGCCCCCCGTTAATTTCAAAGTTCACCAATTTTCAGGACAACCAACCATGGTCAGTGTTACAATTGCTGCCCACAGCTGGCTGTCGTCAATAACCACGGTTAGTGCTGGTACGGCAGTAATCGCCCAAAAAGGCGGGGAAATCAACTTCAAAAGCATGTCTTGCACTACATCATTTTTATACACTGTACCGTCAAGAATCACATATAATGTAACATTATATTAAAATTGTACAGTGTATTCACGCCTTCTTTAGGCCTCCGATGATGGCAACGGTCTGTGCGTTACTCATCAACCCACTTCGCTAGCTACAGTAGCACATGCCACTACTGCACTAGCCCAATTATATCTAACTTAGCTCCACCTACATAGGCTGTCCTTACAGTCCATTATTGACTAACATTTTTTTTTGTTAACACCATACCACTCTAAAAAACACCTTTTAACCTTGCTCGAAAACAAGTTCTTTAATTATTTAAAAAATTTTCACATAGACACTTTGCAAGTTCAAGCTTTCACTTTCACTGACATTTTCTTTTATGACAAGATAGGAACTACAACAATGGATCATTTTATAAGTTTACATTAAGATAAAATACACTCTCTTGTTTTCTGAAGGAAAACAATCACTTGAAACATTTAATTATTTAAATTACAATAATTTTAAACGTTTCGTTTCACAAATTCTCAACGAAACTACATCAGTTCGTAGAACACATAACCATCAATAAGTTTTTTTTTTTTTTTTTTTATACCAGACTCTACTTTATCTTTGCACGAACTCTGGGTCCCCCTCCCCGTTCTTGTATGTTAACATTTTCTACTCACACCTTTTTGTGGAGTCAGACCACCGTTGGTTTCACCCCGCTGTTGAGACTACGCCAACCATGGTCTGCCTCCAATTGCCAAAAACCACAATCAAAGGTGGTGAATCTGTGATCGCCCGAAAATGGGGGAGTGTCCCTCCTGGAAACATAAATACCAAATTAAACTCATGCATACTCTAATATATCTAATATAAACCCATTATCAAATTCCTAGGATGACCAATATAACTTTAAATTTGTTGCATTGTGTGTTCCTACTACCTCCTTAGTCCCCCTGTCCTGCAACACATATGAATTCTTCATTTTGATTTCTATTACCTCATAAGGTCCTTCGTAGAGCAGGAAGAACTTCTTAATTTCCTTGTCCTGAGCGCTCGATAAGTCGTGCCTCCTTACTAATACCAACTGTCCTACTTCGTATTTTACCCACTTACCTTTTGCGTTGTGCCTACGTTTTCTCTGTTCACCCTTGCTTAACAAATTCTCGTTGGCCAACTGGATCTTAATGCTCACATCCGTCCGCTCGCTCTCCGTTGGATAATCAAACAGCTGCTCCAAAATTCTTGGGGGGGGGGGTGTTCCCTTTACCAATTCGTGAGATGTATAGCCGGTGGACTTGTGGGTAGTACTGTTCAGCCAATTTTCTACCCTTTTTACATACAACGGCTACTCGCTGTGTTTAGCGTGACAATAGGCTCTAAAGATCCTGCCTATCTCTCTCATTACACGCTCAGCCTGGTTTGACTGGGGATGGTACACAGCCGTATGCTTCGTGAGGATTCCTTCCCATCCTAAGGTCTGGCGCCATTTCCCACTGACGAACTGTGGCCCATGGTCTGACAAAATCACCTTCGGCTTACCCACGTGAATCATATAATCTTTAGTCACCTTCTCACTCAATACCTTGCTGGTAGCTCTCTTTACGCTATACAATTTCACATATTTCGAAAAAGTGTCAAGCAATACAAAAATATATACAACTCCGCCTTTACCCCTTGGCAATGGTCCAAACAAATCTACCGCAACTAAATCAAATGGTCTCTCTACCCTTATAAAATTCAAGTCACCTTCAACCCTATAATTTACTACCTTCGACTTCTGACACAAATCACAACTCCTTAGCAGCTTCCTCACTCGTCTCTCCATATTCCTGAAAACACATGATTCTTTCAACACATTGACACACTTCTTCGCCCCAAAATGACCGTATCTGATATGACAATCCCAAATAATCTTCTCTTCCAACCCTTCTGGTACTACTAACCTCCAGTCACGCTCACCCCCTACGGCCTTCTTGAATAACAATCCTTTATAAATTTGAAAAAACTGGTTATACTCTGACTCCTCCAATTCCGTTTCTAAGCTGTTTATTATCTTCCCCGACTTACCATTGTAACGTGTCAATTTTGGGTTATTTTATTTTCTTTACGGTATGGGGTATTTCCCATTTTATTTATTTCGTTTTGTTCGGGATCTTATAAAATTATTGTGCAACGTGACTTTCATTAAAACAGAACACACGGCATAGGGAACTGTGTTTGGAACAAGAGAGACGCAGTTGCTGTTGAGTAATTCGGCTAAAGAATCCGCACCTCCCCGAGTTTCTCAGAAATCTGTACATGTGTGTCGACGCACGAGCGCAACTACTCAAGCAGGCGCTCGAAGGGACGCGCTCAACTAAAAAACCAAGATGGCTAGAGTGCAAAATTATTCATCGTCTCTTCACAGATCCTCAGGAAGTGCTGCGAAGGACCGCCCACTTTAGTGACATCAGTATGGCCGATGCAAATATCGTCCTCGGCTAATACCAGCTCTATTCCATGCATAAAGTGGTTACCCCACAACAATTAAGCATGAACGGCGACTAAAACCTGGTGGCCGTGACTGCGCATTTCCCGCGACTCAAAGAAGCAAGCTCCCCAGTTCCACTATCGAAGCCGGCCGGCTCGGAGCGAAGTAGGGGATATTTAATTTCAAAAGTTAAATATCAGTGGAAAAAAGTTTGTGACCGCATTCAATCCAATCGGTAGAAACAATTCGAGTATATTTTTCGGACATCCAGCACTTAAACATTTATGAAAACGATGACTGTGCGCGAAGACCGCGTGGCCACCGTGGGGGGAAATGTATCATCATTAAAATGTTAAGGGTATTATAAATTTTGTGTGTGTGTAAAATATGGAGGTTGGGCTCTGTATGTATGGCCATATAGGTATAAGGTAAGCTAGAATGTAAGTTAGAGTAAGAACGCCGAGTATGTAACCAAACAATAGATTTTTTTTCACAGAATTATTTCAGATGCCGTAGAATGTAAAAAAATGTCGAATGAGTCAAAATTAAAGTGAAAAGTAATTCTCTTCTCAAACATGTGTTATGTAAATTATTTATGCAACCTTAAAGATTGTGCTTGTATCCGAACGTACGTATGACGCAACCCTGAAGCCGAGGTTGATGAGTGTTGGTAAGTATAAGTTTCTTCACTCTTATTTTGCATTTTTAATATATCATTTATTAATGAGAATAACAATGGCGCCCGAACAGGGACGAATTTAATAATATAAATTCCATACCTACAAATAAGATACAAGCGTAATTTAGAGGTTGAGTGAAAATACGCAAAAGGTACTTATGTAAAGTTACGCAAAATAAGTAAAGAATATTTGTTCACATAAGAAACAGAGTACATATTTAAAAATATAATAATGGAAAATACAGAGAACGGAGTCGATTTGTCCGACTCGACTATGATAAGCGAAACAGCTGAATTTGACGAATCAGCTGTGATGAATAGTCTTGACATACATTCAACACCGAATGTAGGTCAAGACGACAAAATTACGAATGTAACCAAAACGAATGAACCAAATAATACAGATGATTCGGGGATCCAAACGACCCCAAAATCAAATAGAGAAAATAAAAGTAATAATAACGAAATCAGTTTCACTGACGATAAAATAGAAAGTATAGTGACACCTGTCCAAAGTAAACAAGAGATAGATAAAGATGAAAAAATCATGAATATGTTGCAGTTAATTTTGGAGCAACAAAGTATTAAGTTTGAAATACAAAATCATAATTTTAATGAGTTAAAAAATGAAATACAAGAAATGAAGAAATGTGTAGAAAGTACTGATGAATTGATAAGAACCAGTTTAAATAAATTAGAACAGAGTGTGGAGAGAATGGAAGTAGTTGTGATGAATCCAGAGAAAAATAAAACAAATGAAAATTGTAATGACAAGTGTGAAAATAGAGAATTAATAGATAATAATGATGCTGTTAAAAACAATGAGAATAATAATATAATTGAAAATGTCATATCAGAGAGTACGGATGAGTTTGTGGAATGTGAGTATGAGATGTTAAGATGTGTTAGTGAGTTGGAGAGAGAGAGGAAAAATAATGTTGTAGTAGAGTCACAAGTGTTGTTGAAGGGCAAGAGTCCCGTAGTAATAGATGAATGGAGGTGTTTATTTTTGTTGTGTAATGTTGTACCCTCTGTCGGTAATAATGATGTTGAAAGTGTGATGTGGTATGGTGATGAAAGAGATTTAAGCAGAGAATTGTGTGTGGAGAAAGTAACAGAGTTATATAACTTAAATAGAAAGTATGATGAATGGAAGAAAAGTTTAAAAGTATATTTGAGTAACAATGATTATAAGGATTTGACTAAAGTAATTGACCCAATCACGAATGTATTTACCAACGGAGACTTAACAAAATTACCTAATGTAGACTGGTGTAATGAGTATTTTGGTATGATGAATGGGTTTAGTTTGTATGGTTACAACACACAAAACAGTCATTTGTGTGGGGATAAAAGTGAACAATGCTACATAAAACCAAGACTTATCTGGGACGATGGAGGGTAAACTATTAAAACAATAAAAGACAGTATAAACATTGTGTTTAATGGTTTTTGACATGGCAAATTTGGACAATGAAGTGTGGGAAAACTGAACAGTAAATAACAAAAGTCTGTAAATAAAAATATAGTGAATTTATTTGTGTGCATTGTGGAATGTTAAGTAAATAATGTGTGTACATAAGATGATTGTTGTAATAATAATATGGAAACATTTGCAAGTTAAACAAATATCAGAATTAATTTTGAAAACAGTAATTGATTAATGGTAATTGTTTCGATAACTATATAATATTTTTTGGTAATTAATTTAATTAAAACAATTTGATACATGTTAAATATTTTGATTGATTATTTAAAGGTTATATAAGTGAATTTTTGTTTAAAGTCAAATGGTTTTACGAGAGGAATTTTGTAATTAAATGAATTGTTTGATTTAAACTAAATTTTGTGTAAAATGTTTCAGAGATGAGGTGAAAGTATTGTGGTATGGTGACTATGTTGTGTATATATCATGTTAAATGGATTGTAAGTATGGAACTTTTACAATATGAATCATGTATAACAAAAATGTTTACAGGTAACTAAGATTTTAATTCAGTAATAAGATGTTTATTTGAAATAATTGTGTTCAATAAAAATGATAAATAAAAATATATATTTCATGTAATTGTTCAATTGTGAGAGGTATTTTCATTGTGTTAGGAGGATCAGCTGATCAGCAATAATATGTCACTGGTATATTAGTCATAAATGTTCCAAGTAATTAATGTTCAAGGTAATGTTTTTAATGTATTACAGATGTTTCAAAGTAATGGGAAAAATAATTTGATAAAGTGGGAAGTAAAGCAATAATTTATGCAAGTTAACAGGAGATATTTTTTGGGTGATGAGTATTTTGTGGGACATATAGATCTGTCCAAGTTGAAGTCAAAGTTAAAGAGATGGTAGAGATGATATAATGTAATGTTGTTTTCAGTTAATACATGTTATAGAATTTTGAGAAGTATTGATGTTGACACAGTAGTCATGGAGAATAATGGTAGAGTTTTGAGTGATATATTGTTGTTTATAATTAATGATGTTATTTTGTTGTAGTTGTAGTAAGGTAAGGAGATTGAGATTTTGGGGATGGTAATTTTGTAGTAGGGGACAGTGTAATGGGGGAGTTCGCAACAAAATGATTGTTGGGACGGGAATTGGTATCGATTTTAGGGAGGAGGGGCCGCCTTAGGTAGAATCCAGGGGCCAAATAATGGGAAGTGAGTTTTGGGAGGGAAACACACATCCTATGTACAAAGGGTTAGAGAGTATTTTTTTTATATATAGAGAGAAGGTGGCGAATTGAGTTTAAGGATAAGTTGGGTTTAGAGTGTCTTGATTAGTAGAGATTTTGGTAGAGATGGGTGTCATGTTACTAGAAGTTGTTAGAGGTTAGAGTCAGAGGGAGAAAGTTGATCTATGTATACAGATCAAGTAGTAAATTAAATGAGAATAAATAATTTACATCACCCACAGTAATGTAGAATCAGATTGTTAAACCAAGAAAGAGATTTATAATAGAATATAAAATTTTTATTTTTTGAAACCAGTGACAGAATTTTGATAGAATTTGAAAATGATGTAAAATTAAGAATCGTTTATTGTGAATAATTTAAATGTCGATTTGCTCATTGTTTATAATAATATTTTGTTAATTTTAAATGTTTTATGTTATTATGTTTTGTGTTTCAAGTTAGATTGTTACAGATGTTGAATGTATTTTCAGAAAGTATACATAACATATGTAGGTCAAGGGTGTTGGACTTGACCTAGTTTCGATCAGCTGAGGAGGTCATACACATACTAAGCTTGTATAATAGGAAGTCAATTTAATTTGTGTATTTAATCAATTTAAACCAATTTTTAAATAATGACTAAATATAAAGGAAACATTTAAATAAAATTAAATTTTTTTTTGGGAATTTTAAAATTTTGGAAATTTTAATTATTGAAAAAAAAAAAAATTTTCTTGATTTTTCGCCTGCCAGCGAATGAATATTTTAAGTAATAAGATTATTTTATTATGTGTGTTCACCATGTTTATTTTATTGATTTATTTTGTATTGCATTGTATTGTTAGACTCTAAGTATTCACCTGTTAGAGTAAGGATATGTTTTGATTAGGAGAAATGTCTAAATTAAGTCATTTTTAATAAAACAGAAAAACAAGGAAGAGAATTTTTTTGGTAAAATATATTATTTTGAATTTTGAATTTTTTATTTCTGTAAATTTTAAAGAATTTGTCAAGGTGTAATATTATGTACTGTGAGTGTGTGTGAGCCCAGTATCTGCTAAAGGCAGCCCAGCTTGCATACAAGGGGAAACATATCGGTGGAGGATCTGGCATAATCTGAGCCAGGGAGTGAGGATTTTGGGGGGTAGCATGCTAGAAGGTGAGGTGCGCTGTGGTACTTGTCTGTTCGATTTCTCGGTGTTGGGATCTCTTACGGAGAAGTCCAGTGATCTCGTTCAGATGAGTCCATAGTCGCTGAGCCAGGGGGGTCGTGTACCCAGGTAGATTAAGAACAAGGGGGTTGTTGGCACCAGTTCCTCACCGGTCCTCTTCGGGGTTTATCGATGAGATTTCTTCTGTTTTGGACAGCAGAATTCTCATCGAGGGGGTATTGTAACGTGTCAATTTTGGGTTATTTTATTTTCTTTACGGTATGGGGTATTTCCCATTTTATTTATTTCGTTTTGTTCGGGATCTTATAAAATTATTGTGCAACGTGACTTTCATTAAAACAGAACACACGGCATAGGGAACTGTGTTTGGAACAAGAGAGACGCAGTTGCTGTTGAGTAATTCGGCTAAAGAATCCGCACCTCCCCGAGTTTCTCAGAAATCTGTACATGTGTGTCAACGCACGAGCGCAACTACTCAAGCAGGCGCTCGAAGGGACGCGCTCAACTAAAAAACCAAGATGGCTAGAGTGCAAAATTATTCATCGTCTCTTCACAGATCCTCAGGAAGTGCTGCGAAGGACCGCCCACTTTAGTGACATCAGTATGGCCGATGCAAATATCGTCCTCGGCTAATACCAGCTCTATTCCATGCATAAAGTGGTTACCCCGCAACAATTAAGCATGAACGGCGACTAAAACCTGGTGGCCGTGACTGCGCATTTCCCGCGACTCAAAGAAGCAAGGTCCCCAGTTCCACTATCGAAGCCGGCCGGCTCGGAGCAAAGTAGGCTCCATACAAAAGTTTTTTATTATTTTACTAGTCAAAAGTTAAATATCAGTGGAAAAAAGTTTGTGACCGCATTCAATCCAATCGGTAGAAACAATTCGAGTATATTTTTCGGACATCCAGCACTTAAACGTTTATGAAAACGATGACTGTGCGCGAAGACCGCGTGGCCACCGTGGGGGGAAATGTATCATCATTAAAATGTTAAGGGTATTATAAATTTTGTGTGTGTGTAAAATATGCAGGTTGGGCTCTGTATGTATGGCCATATAGGTATAAGGTAAGCTAGAATGTAAGTTAGAGTAAGAACGCCGAGTATGTAACCAAACAATAGATTTTTTTTTCACAGAATTATTTCAGATGCCGTAGAATGTAAAAAAATGTCGAATGAGTCAAAATTAAAGTGAAAAGTAATTCTCTTCTCAAACATGTGTTATGTAAATTATTTATGCAACCTTAAATATTGTGCTTGTATCCGAACGTACGTATGACGCAACCCTGAAGCCGAGGTTGATGAGTGTTGGTAAGTATAAGTTTCTTCACTCTTATTTTGCATTTTTAATATATCATTTATTAATGAGAATAACACCATCTGCATGGTTCTGATATCCTTCAACTCTTCTCCAAATATCTTATCCTCCCTACTAATTTAAAAAATTTCAATTTCCTTTAAATCCCTACCCGTTTTGTTGTCCTCACAATCTACTCTGGAAAGAGTGTCGGGTACCTTGTTCTCTGTCCCTTTGATGTATTCCCACTCGAAGTTGTACTCCTGTAGTATGAGCACCCACCTGGTTAGACGGCTGTGAGCAAGCTTACAAGTGTTCAGGAAGGATAACGCCTTATGATCCGTTCGAATGATAGTCTTGTTTCCCAAGACGTAAATCCTGAATTTTCCAACGGCGAATACAATACTTAGCAGTTCCTTTTCTGTCATCGTATAGTTCTTCTCGGCGGGCAGCAGTGATCTACTCGCGAAGGCGATAGTGAGGTGCTCCTTCTCCTCGTCCTCTTGATAAAGCTCTGCGCCGACTGCTACATTACTGGCGTCTGTCTGTAAATAAAACACCTTTTCAAAATCCGGATGGTTCATCATGATCATCTCACTAAATTTCCTTTAATTTCCTCAAAAGCTCCGCGCTCTGCGTCGCCCCATTTCCATTGTCAGTTCTTCTGAAGTACTACACTTAACCTTGATGTCACGTGTGCGTAGTTCCTTTGAAATTTCCGGTAAAAGTTGCACAGCCCTAGAAAACTCTGAAGTTGCTTTAAGTTCCTTGGTTCAGGGAAGCGCATGATAGATTCGACCTTGTCCGGGTTTGCTGAGATCCCTTCCGACGTGATGATAAAACCTAAAAAGTTAATTTCTGTCTGTAGAAATTTCGACTTGTCCCAATTCACAGTAAGTCCTCCTGTCTCTAACTTTGTCAATACGTACTTTATATGTTCTAAATGATCCTCGAAAGTCCTGGATGCAATCAAAATATCGTCTACATAAACTGTCAAAAAATCCAAATCCTTAGGTCTCAAAATTTTATCTAAACATTTGATGAAACTTGCCACACTGGTATTTAATCCGAATGGTAGTCTCCGAAACTGATAATTTTTTCCATTGAATAAAAATGCGGTGTACTTTCTACTCACCTCAGCTAATGGTACCTGCCAATATCCTGCAGTAAGGTCCAGCGATGTCATATACTTCACTCCGCTAAACTTTTGGAATATTTCATTAATCGCTTCTGGTGACTCTCGGTCTGGTATAATGATCTGGTTTATTCGTCTCGCATCTAAACACAATCTGACTCTGCCGTCCTTCTTTATTACCACCACCAATGGATTTGAGTAGTGCGATACTGATCTCTCTATAATTTCTCCTTCCAGCATTTTATCTAACTCCTCTTGCACCGCTCGTCTTTTGGAGTAAGGCACAGGATAACTCCGTTGCATGAATGGTGTGTGTTCCCTTATCTGTAACGTACATTCATAATCCTTTGCCCTACCTGGAACATCGGCAAACACTCCCTTAAACTGCTCTATTACCTGCCATAATGCCGCACGCTGGCCACTCCTTACACCGGACCCTTCACTACAAAATTCATCTGCCCTTAACTCCCACACTGCATCATTAATATTACTCACTTCGTTATCATCATCATTAATATACTCCGCCTCTCTACACCAATTAATTCTAGTATCGATATTATTCTCATCTACTCGCTTTTGTAATAACCTTACACCAGTTGTTCTAACTTTATCTATCACCCTTTCAAAATTAACTCTCACCGACTGATCACCCCCATCTAATTCTATCACTTTCTCTTTAAAATTTATCACCGCTCTATTCCTCTGTAAAAAATCATTACCTAAAATAATGTCCACACTCAAACCCTTAACTATCAAAAATGTATTATCAAAATCTACACCATTAATCACAAAGTTCAAATGTATCTGTTTCGTCACATGCTTGCTCCGTACCCCTGTGACTCCTATCTCCGTAACTCCTGCTACTGGCAAAACTGGAATATTCTTGTTAACTTCTCTTAACTCACTTAAAATATTTTCTGTCATAACTGAAATCTCACTTCCGGTGTCTACCAGTGTTCTAAAATGCTTACTTTCTATTGTTACCTGGATTTCCGTCAGTCCTGCTCTCACCTCCGTTGTAGTATTGCTTTCCTCCTCCAACAAGTCAGCTATTATGTCCGTTCTGATGACGTTACTTTGGATGTCTTCTACTGGTTCGACCTCATGCGCTTCTCTGAACAGTGGTCGGGTCCTGGCTACCAATGTTGGTTTTAGTTTTCCGGCTGTCGTCCACTATTGTTCATATTTTGTTGTTGTTGACCACTCGGCCGTCCCTGTTTGTGGTTCGATGTCCCGCTGGTACTCGGTGCTCCTCTGTCTGTTGGTACATACTGTTTCGTGTGTTCTGTCCTCCTCTGCTCTTCGTTTGGTAGTTTACACCTGAAACACTGTTGTCTGTATGCGTAGTTCTCTCTCCCGCACCTAGAACAACTCCACTCACCTGATTGTTGGAAATTATTTCTATGCACATGATTATTATTATTACCATTATTCCCCTGGTAATTATTTTTAGGTCGGTTAAATTCTGTTATTATTACTGTGGTTATTCTGTATAGGTCGTCTACCCGTTTCACGATAATGCTCTGTAAAATGTCTAAAATTCGCTCCAGTTCGCTTAGATTCTCTATATCTTTCGTCATTAAGGTAATTTGTGCTTCTCTAGGTAGATGTTTACTCACATATCTGACGAATGATTTAAACGGTATTGGCGGGTCGAGGTATTTCGCCTCGTTATACAGCTTTGTCACATACATCGTTATGTTATTATGTCCTACGAAGTTACCTGCTCCCATAATACGGCTTCTTAAACTCTCCTGTTCTTCTTCCGGCCAAAATTTATCTTTGAATGCCCTCTCGAAAGTTTCAAAGTTGTCCCATTCTAATCTGTGCGCCTCCGCCCATATTATTGAATTACCCTTAAAACATTTGACGATTTTCGTCAGTTGTATTTCCCAGTTATGGTTACTGAAATGAGTATACTCTCGCGTCTGGTTTAAAAATCTCATAGGGTGTATTACTCAGTATTCATGATTAAAATTTTCTAGTTCTATTTCGTTGTACACGTCCCTAGTCACGATTATTCTTTCCGTAATACCTGTAATTTTTTTCTGAATTTCCCCCCGTAACTCATTTTTCACTTTCATTAAATCATTTTCAATCACATCACATTTAACATGCATATTATTGTTGTTTTGTATAGCTAGGTCATCTATTTCTTTAATCTTATTTTGTAACATGCTCATTCTATTACTAGCATTATTCTCATGTTTTGATACTGTTTGGTCTATTGTTTCAATATGTTTGGTTATGTCCATTACGTTTAAATCACATTTCTCTATTTTATCTTGTAAAACATTAGTTTTAATTTCTATCTGTTTATTCACTTCACATTTAGTTCTACTCTCTATCTGCTCATTAACTGTGGTTAAACATTTATTCTCTATTTTGTGTTTCTATTTGGTTTTGAACTGTCTCATTGATTTGGTTAATTTTATCATCTAAATTACTTATTTTGATATGAAATTGTTCATTACTGGTTTCTGTTTGTTTTTGAATACTGTCACATTGTATTTCTATTTAATTTATTCTTTCATCAAAATTACAATTTTGTTTTTTAATTTCCTTTTTTATATCATTAAATTGTTTATCAAACTGGTTTAATTTATTGTTTAATTCATTATTCTGTACTTTCATTAACTGAAAAAGGTCTTCTAATGACAGTTTATTATTTATAATGGGTGCTGAGTTTGCTTCGGGTTCACTCAATAATAGAGATTCTGTTGCTGTGTTATTCATATTAATGCTTTCGTTGTCTGCCATTTTGATATTATGCAAAAAAATTATTTCTCTCTAATCTGTTGCTATGTTGTCTAACAATAACATAACCTACAATTGCACTTCTAACTTCAATACCCACTCCGTCTCTATATTTAGGCTTATTATATAAAAATATCAAAAGAATATCTTTATATAGTCACCAGTTCGGGCACCAATTGTTATCCTTCACTTTTTATAAGTTACTTCTGCATATTTATTTATGTATGATAGCCATACCATAAATATCGTACTTACCATAACTATGCTGTACCTGTTTATCTAATCGTATTTGTTTACTGTGGGTCCAGAGTTTCGAATTAAGCGTAAATAGAGACTGAGTTGGGCCTTGAAATAAAAGTACCAACATCTATATGTATTGAAATCAATTTAGTTTTTATTATTTTCCAATTTTACACATGAATCGTAATTATTAGGCAATGGACGTCTCATAGTGACCCAAAACAAAATGGCGGTCGTTCCTTACATTTCTTCATTAAGCATGACATTAAAATTTTATTATATTTGTGATCAGACTACAACATTTTTTTTTTTGTTATTTAGCAGTTGCTAGTTCAATAAAATGCTTCTATTTAATTTATGTTGATACTAAACGCAAACCAACGCCTCAGCTTGGCTGTCGACAGTATATCAGACATGCTTTCTTTCGCACTCTCACTCGCTCATTATGAAAACATTCGATACATTTTTTGGTTTACTGGATGGTTATATTTGAGCTCAAATAGATTTATGATAAGTTTGACTTTCCTGACTGTAGACTTGAAATTCTAGTGGATGATTTTACATGGTTGCTCAGCCGAGATTCCTTGGTTACATTTGTACTCTTTCCTGTTGCACTGACTCTAATTTATTAATTTTGAAAACTGTTATGCACTGATGCTAATTCATTTTAACTCATAACTACTTCTTCATTACATTTTTGATGTTTTAAACACACTTGGCTGGCATTATTTGCCAGCGAATTTCTGTAACGTGTTACCGCTTAGGCGGCGTTGTGAAGACTGGGGTGAGGCACTGCGCACTTTTTACGTATGTGTGTGTGTGCGTACATCATTGTTCTTTGTCTCTATGCAAGGAAACGCCCTGGTTTATGCGTATTTTATTTACGTCATTCTTATTGTTAATGACGTCTGGCATTGTTGACCAATGAAAAAAACGTATTTAGAGCCTGTATTAACTCATGCAACCATTTAAAGCATTCCGTTTCGCACGTCCGCCTTTGACCTTGGAATCATTCTGCTCTGTTGAATCTGCATCGTTTTCGGCAAAACAAGGGAAAATTGTACCATCCATACACATGAATGCAAAAATACAGTGAAATACAATAATTCAATACCTTTCGTACCATAAATCTGACATCAGGCTTTCGTACTGTTACATACTGTCTTCCCACTTCAACCTGGGTCTGCCCCTTTTCCTTTTATCTTCTGGTTTTGCTTCCCATGTTATTCTAGGGTATTTTCTATTCTACAAACTAAACCATCTCAACGTTGAGCTTTGTATCATAACTGAAAGTTATACAGTGGTGTCTTCTTTTTAAAGAAGTGGAAACCGTTGTCGATGAGGGTGACGATGGACAATTTGGTACAAAATGTGAGTGCAAATGTTCATGGAATCATCAATTCACAATTTCTGAACTCTTGACTCCATTTCCTGAAGTTTCACACCAGCCTGAACATCGGCTCTAAGGAACTGCACCTGCTATGTACAGATATTCACAAACAGCATTGTGTGAATGATATATGACAGATATACGAGGGTAGGCTGAAAAGTAATGCACACATGCTTGTAGAACACGAACGAAAAGAAATAGCAAGATGGGGCAAAAAGTAAATAAAAGTACATTTCCTTAGCTTCAAAATTACATATTTATTTTTCAACATAGTCGCCGTTAAGTCTAACACATTTCTCCCAACGTGTAACAAGTTTTTTTATCCCGTCACTGAAATATTCTTCCGACTTTTCTCGAATCCAGGACGCGACATCTGCCCTCACCTCATCGTCCGAGGTGCAATGATTACCCTTGAGGTCTCTTTTGAGTAGAGGAAAAAAATAGAAATCGCAAGGCGTGAGATCAGGGGAGTAGGGAGGGTGTGGAATCAGTTCAAACTTCAGTTTTCGCAGAGCCTCTTGGGTTGCGCGCGAGGTGTGTGGACGAGCGTTGTCATGTTGCAAGATTATTGGGGCCAGGCTGCCTCTAACCCGACGTCGGAGGTGTTTTAGATCATTTTGAATCAAATCGTCAACGAGTTTGCGATGTTCATTGTCTGTGGCAGTAATCGGACGTCCACTGCATTTTTTGTCATCAATTACAGCTTTTCCAGGCTCGCAACCACGAAATTTTATTACCCATCGATTCACAGGAGACCTATCAACAGCATCGTCACCATAAACAGCCTTTAAACGACGATGAATCTCATTAGGAATCACATTTTCAGCAGTTAAAAATTCGATAACCGCACGCTGTTCAACTTGCGTTGACATAGCACTACAACACGTCTCCATACTTCTGCTACTTAAAGCGTATGAAACTCCTTCAAACTGCGCATGCATTTGGAGGGGGAATGTTACTCCCGAATGCCACCAGGTGCGCTTCTGTAGGTAATTTTGTTCGTGTTCTACAAGCATGTGTGCATTACTTTTCAGCCTATCCTCGTACTATGACATATTGTAACTAGATGGGATTTATCGTCTATAATTTGTGTTTCTTATTTATGGTAATTTATTTTCTTTAAAATAACTTATTATTTATATTTCTTTCAAGTGTCACTTCTGTGTATCTATTCTGTAGCCGGACGATATTTCGTCTTGTTTAAGTAATGTTGTTTGTTTGGATATTTTTTGTTTCTTCAAAAATAAATAATTATTATAAATTATTTTTCAGGTGCTGAGCGCCAATTGTTTTGAAATAAACAATTAAAATTTATTAAATAGTATTTTTCTTCCTTTCCTTGTTTATTTGAACTTACCTTGTTAGTTTCTTCAAATTCAAGTCTAGTGCCAAAAAATAGGGCTTGCCAACCTTTCTTCTCTGGTTACAGAAAAACTAACATTCGTTATATAACAAAATTGTTAATTATTAAAAAGAATAATTATCCATACAAATTATATTAATCAATACTCTTTTATTCGCTTTAAATTCCTTCTATTTTTCCTTTATTCAAATTAAATCATCTTTATTATAAATACATTTGTCCAGGCTAATGATATTTTTCCGCTCAGCAGTTGGTGTGACTTCTCAAATCAGGCTTTTATGTTGACATTGAAATTGGTTGTTATTTTTAATGTCGTGGATTCTTTTAGACTACAAACAATTAACGAAAATGCCTTTTATGAAGTACAAAACCTCACAAACATAAATAAATTATAATATTATTCAACAGTAAATAAAATATAGTGTTATAAATAGTTAATCAGTTAACAGAGTCAGTTTAAAGGTTATCTAGGTTTTATAAAATGAATGCCCTCTAATAATTCTCAAATACAAAAAAATAAGCGTTCATAAATGAAATATTTATAAAATATAAGTGTCTTAGTGCAGTGACAGTGTATTCAATCTTGTTTGAGTGTGTACAAAGTATAATAGTGAATTGTAGGTAACTGTTATTTAATCGTTTTCTAATTTAATACCTGTCCACAATACTTTCCTTTCTATTTATTCTAAACACTTTTTTAATCACTTTAAATGTTTCTTCTCTCTTAATCTGATTTATTATAATCTTCTATCTTCAATAAATCTTCATTAGTTCTTCCTTCATTTAACTTATCTTAGGTTTTATTTCAGTTCAATTTCTTCCTTGAGAGGATTACAATTTTTATTCAAGTGTACATTATGAAATATAACAAAGGACTAAATATTTTTGTTTGTTTAAATATTGGGTTGTCAAGAGACAAAAGTATAAAATTTCCATTGGTTATTTCAAAACATTGTTACTGATGACATCATTTTTACTTCCATATTCCTTAAGGAAATGGAAGTATGGTGATGGCAAAAAAAATCGTGTTCGAGATTATTGCAGATTCTGATTGTACTACACTCAAAACATGAAAAAAAGTCGTTTTCCGAAAAGTGTCTGTGTCTGTCTGTCTGTGTGTAGATTTTTGTTCTATGGCAAACGATAACTGCCGCAAATTCAAATAGAATCAAATAATTTTGTGTATACAGCCCTGGTTTGTAGAGTACTCACGACCTATTGTTTTTGGTGAAGATCGGTTGAGGGAAAGGGGTAGTTTACCTGCAGCATTTTTTTATCAAGGGTATTTTCTATGGCAAACGATAACAGCCGCAAATTCAAACAGAATCAAATAATGTTTTGCATACAGCCCTGATTTGTAGAGTACTCAAGAACTATTGTTTTTGGTGAAGATCTGTTAAGGGGAAGGGGTAGTTTACCTGCAACGTTTTTTTATCAAGCGTATTTCCTATGGCAAACGATAACAGCCGCAAATTCAATCAGAATCAAATAAATTTTTGCATACGTCCCTGAATTGTAGAGGTCTCAAGGACTTTCGATTTTGGTGAAGATCGGTTAAGGGGAAGGGGTAGTTTACCTGCAACCTTTTACGTTTTAACAACAGTAAAGTACTTGAAAATTCATTTAAACTTTTTCAAACAATGGTAATTGTTAAAAATAAAATAATTTTGTTGCCAGGGAATAAAATTATAATTTTTTCATTTTAATGTAAATTATGTATGAGTTAATATCTTTATATATATATAATTCTTCTGTACGTGTGTATGTCACTGAACTCCTCCATGTATAAAATAATATATCGTTCGTGGCAGGTAAGCATATCTCAGTTATGTACTGTTTACGTTTCCATTTTATTATTATGCCTACAGCAATAAAAAGGCAGGTAAGACACACACACACAATTCACGTTATTTCTGGCCTCATTCATGTTTATTTTCTTACATTTGCACGCTTTTTAAATGGAAAGTGCCGAAACCCACACCAACATAACGCGTGCAAGCCGAAAAAATGGACATCAATTTGCTTCCTGTGGATCGCTGGGAAATGTAACTGCACGTGTTTACAGAGGAACGATTCATAGACAGACTTTTCGTCTTTAAGGAATGAACCCTCTGCAAGATGCTGAGGGTCCATGAGTGACTTCGGAGCGCTCCTTCTTTTTCGCGTGTTTGTTCTATGAAACATACACTGTAGATTCGCAGCTTTACTCTAAGCAACGCTCAATAGGAAATGTTGAAAATTTTTGTCCACAGTGTACCCTCATTCACACTAAACCTGCTCTGATGTTTTAATTATGGACATCATAATATTAAAACTTTGGAAACTTGAGCACTACTTAATGGAGATCAATCATTAACTTATACAAGCCATTAATTTTATGCATATATTTTATATATATGTGTACAACGTTATCGGCAACAAAGAAGTAGTTTTTGTTAAAATTCCTTCCCGGGATATTTGGCCGTAGTCCAATGTTTTCTACAAAACCAGACGTTTCGGCAATGCCATCGACTTCCATCATCAGTGAAAATCGAGTGCAATAACGTGAGGTGGTATACGTTAGTGACCACAGTACTGTGGTTAAGGCTGAAGCAGTAAGTAGAAAGAAGTAGTTTCTATGGTAATATTTCATTTCGAAAATGATTTTAAATATAAATCTTAGAATATGGAAGTCATGTATGGTTCTCCATACCGATATTTAAAGATTAAAATTTACAAAATTATTAATAACTAATCTAACTTTATTGTACTAAGTACTAGCTTGAAGTTATTAGTACCATTGAACAAATCTTTTCTTACTGATTATTTTAGATATATTATCAGTTTCTATTCATTAATTCCAAAGTTACATTTTTATAAAATTTGGACTACTTCAATAAATTAGGTTTACAGTAATTTTTTTTATACCTAATTTATTACTGTAGTTGTACAAATAAATTCTTGTTAACCATTATGTATTTAGTTATTAATGGTTCATAATAATATTATTAATTTATACAAAATCTTTTGTTTACACTGTAGGCCTCATAACGCTTAGTGTTCCTCAAGATAGAATTCATTTATATTACAAATTTTCTTATTTCTTTTATAATTTTATATTTATTAATAAAACCTAATTAGTCACACTGTATATTCTTATACCTTTTATAGTTTTAAAAACTTTCAGTATGCTGTAATAATACTTTCTACATTTCTATGTAGGTGTAGGGTTTTTTCTTGGCTACAGCAAATACATTCTTATTTACATTATAAAATGATCAATTATAAACACTTATAATTGATTCTAACCTACTGAAAAATAAAATACAATATCTATTATAATATAAAACAAGGTTTAACACAAATTTTTATACAATAATTGTCTTATTTTACCTACTAATCAGGGATAAAATAAGATTCTATTTATTAAGCTTATAGTCTATTATGGTTTTGTATTTCAATCTTTCTTTTATTAGATTATTTTTATGTGACGGGAATTTTCACGTCACAATATATATTTAATATTTATAATGACTTTACCTCCAGATGTTTTTTCCTTATCTGGAACATGTTCGGGACGGTTTGTGTTCCCATCCTCAGCCTTCCTAATTTTGAATCTTGTAAAGTACTTATGTGTTGGTTGGTTGTTGTGGTTTCCTGTTAGCCTTCAGCACTTCAAATTAGTATTATTGTGTGTGATTGTGGTGTATATATTAGTATTTTGTGTATTTTCGATGTTGAGTGCTTTGAAAATTGTATCATGTTTTGTATTGATTGTATTTGTTCAGGTATTAGTTTGTTTTGTGTTTTATGTTTGTATATTTGTAAATTTTCCCAATGTTCATTATGGTGCCTTTGTGTGGTATGTGTTTTATTAAACGCTTTTATTTAACTTGCTTTTCCCATTGGTCTAAAGTGGATTTTTCAAATCGAATTTTCGCATACTTCCCGATGTGATAGCGACTTGAAATTTTGCATACATACTTGAATCACGTGACAATATAATATTATGAAAAAAATACATACATACATTTACCAATGTACAGATTATAAGTTAAATGTAGTCGCATTCATAAGCACAGTTTTATATGTGTACTACGTTATTGACAACAAAGAAGTAGTATCTATGGAAACTCATTGGTTCCCATTTTCGATCAAGCGCAAATGTGCGACACGTCCTTATTTTCAATGTTAAAACTGTCTACGTGATTACAAATAATGGTAAGTAATTTTACTTTGTACAAAACGTTTCACTTTGAATTTTTCTCTTTTAAAATTAAAATAAATAAATAATTCTTAATATGAATTACCCTGGCTTGGTATATGGCACTATTGAAAGTTTTCTATCTCAGATACGGTCTTTTTTAGGTTAATTAATACTACACTTCTTAAAATTAAACACACAAAAATAATGATTAACAACTAACAAAAAAACTTACAACAGTATTATTGCGTGATAGTTCAGTGTTTGTGAAAAAATAGTTCGCTAGTATATATAGTGTCCCAGGTTAGTTTATAATAACCTTATTATATACATACCACCATAGTCAGTAAAACTATGGTGGTATGTATATAATAATATTATAACAAGTCAGTGGCATAATGTTTGGCAAAATAATATTTATAATAACCATTACAAATTTTTAAAATTTGATTAACATCACAATACTTTCCTTTTTAAATCCACACTTTTATATTCCTTTTTGGTTGTTTCCACTATATAATTCATTTATTATTATTTTAACAATTCACTACATAGTTTTATCACTCGATTATAATTTAACTCTGGTTCACTGTACACCTAACCCGTCTGATGTTCGATTCCAAGTCCTTAATTGTAAACAATGTGTATAACTAAAGAATTTAACCTCCAGTATCAACCGTTGGAAATATGTATGTGAAATGAAAAATGAATAATGGCAGTTGGTTTTTGACTTGCTGTATCTACGTTAATACAAACTTACTGTGTCATCTGTACCAGCGGCTGGCAAACATTTTTGTAAGGGAGGCAGGATACTTTTAGGCTTAGTGGAGCAATCAAAATTACAATCAGTTTGGTGAAACTGTCTACGTGATTACAAATAACGGTAAGTAATTTTACTTTGTTCAAAACGTTTCACTTTGAAATTTTCCAATGAAAGAGAAGTTATGTCGTTTTGCCTATTGTAAGAAATATTTAAATAATAAATTTACAATAAACTTACAATTTTACTTGTAAACTCAAATTAGCTAAAACTTATTTTAATATTAAACTGTGTACACAATATTTAATGAATAATTAATTTTTTAGGTGTTGAAAAATGAGTCAAACAGAAATGACTACTCAGAGAAAAAGGCGATTGGAAAAAAAGCGCCACAAAAGACTAGGGAAATTAAAAAATGAAGATATCGAGACAAAGAAAGCCAGATTACAAAAATGCAGAGAATATAAAGCGAAACAGTCAAAAATAAAAATCTTGAAGCTAGATTAGAAATGGGTAGAAGATGCTTTTCATTAACAGTACCTTCCGAAACAGTAGAAGAAAAAGAAGCTAGATTAATGCAATACAAAATGTATAAGTCACAGAAATTATAAAAAGAAACACCAGAACAACATGAAACACAATTAGAACGTGATCGTTTGTATCATTCACAAGTGAGAGCTGCTGAAACGTTACAACAATGGGAAATTCAATTGGAGAATGATAGACAAAAATACTCGCAAAAAAAATCACAGTTGAATATTGACCTGCAAACGTTTGATAAATCTATTAATACATTTTTGTGATAAAATATGTGTTGTTTGTACAAAACAATGTTATCCGAATCAAGTAGCAACATGGCAACCTAGTGCAGCAGCAGAATCATACCTACCTAATGAACTAAAGCAAAAATCAACCCTACTTCTTTGTCATAGGTGTAAAGCACATATCACCAGTAATAAAGTGACATTTCCTTCAAAGGCTTACTAGAACTGTTTGGATCCTGGTGTTCAACCTGCTGTTTTGCAGCAACTGTCTCAGTGTGAACAGAGATTACTCTTAAGAACAATACCATTTGTTAAAATTATAAAATTTGACGGACAGTTTGGTCAATACGGCTTTCGAGGTCAAGCGGTACTATTTGCTCAAGACATATTTGAAGTGAGTGAAAAACTACCAAATATGCTTCCAAGATCTTCAAGTAATGCTGGAATAGTGATTGTTACTGAACATCTTGTAGACTTGAATATTATTAGAGAATTCTCTATATCTCATGAAAAAGTTTACAATGCATTAAAATTGTTACAAGAACGTAACCCTTTATATAAAGACGTGAAGATCAATAAAAATGTTCGAATGGATGTAGAGGATTTGGTAAGAATTGTTGAAAAACCGCAGCAACAATTACATGAAGTTATTATATTAATTTGTATTTAATCTTGTACTACTGTGTTGTCAATACACTGCAATGTATGAATGCAATTGTAAAATTACTGTGATCATTTAATTATGTATATTTTATACAATAAAAAGCAATTTATCTATCTATTTATCTATTTCATAAATAATTGTTTATTGTTTATATATCACTCTTTTCATTATGTAATTTATCTATAAAATTTGACTAAAAAGTGTGAAATAAAAAAAAAGTAAAAAAAAACGCTTTTATTTAAAATTAACAAAATCATCAATGTACTAAAAAGGATAAAATAATTTATCTTATACCAAATACATTAACAACAAATGAAAATAACGTTTATTAATCAAACATTTTTGTAACATTAAGTATCACTGATAATAAAAGCGTGGGCGCCTAAGGAATGATATTATACCATGTTTAAATCAATCTTCAATAAAAAAGATCCATAACTGATACTATTTGTTCTACATTTACTATCACTGATAATAAAAGCATGGGCGCGCCTTCATTTAGACAATGTGATCTTAAACATGAATTCAAAAATATAATTAATCAATATCAAAATGAATTTTGTATCTCAAAAATATAATCCTTGACAATCCTAATTTCAACGTCCCCTCTTAATAATAGTTTGTAATGTGAAGTATAATGTTATAACTTGATTCAATGGAAAGGAATCTTCAAATATCTGCTAGTATCAAATCAAATCTAGTTATAATATATATAATATGCCAGTATCACATTTAGTTATAATATGATTCTCTTTATAGAATGTAAATTTTGGAATTGCGCACGATTGTACTTGTAAGAAAAATGTACACATATATACATACTCTGCAAAATTTAATTCCTCAATAATCAAATAAATGTAGAACAAATAGTATCAGTTATACATCTTTTTTATTGAAGATTGATTTAAACATGGTATAATATCATTCCTTAGGCGCCCACGCTTTAATTATCAGTGATACTTAATGTTACAAAAATGTTTGATTAATAAACGTTATTTTCATTTGTTGTTAATGTATTTTGTATAAGATAAATTATTTTATCCTTTTTAGTACATTGATCATTTTGTTAATTTTAAATAAAAGCGTTTTTTTTTTTTACTTTTTTATTAGTGTCATGCTGGTTATGTCTGGGAATTCATATCTGTGTGGCCAAATTAGATTTATATATTTCTGTTTTTTTGTATGCATTTAGATGTTCAAAATAACATTTTTTAGTTGTTTTTTGTATGTCCTATATAATATTTATTGCAATCTTGGCATTCAATTTTGTATATACCATTGGTGTTGTTGTATTATCTTTGTTATGTGGGTTATTTAATTTTTGTAAATTATTTTTGTTAGTTTTGATGCTATTTTTATGTCTGTATTTTTAAATAGTTTTGTTAGCTTTGTCATTTTATTATTTATGTATGTGAATGTGGCCCATTTTTTATTGTTGTTATTATTTATGTGTTGTTCATTTTGATTAATTCTTAATTGTTCAGTTTGTATAGTTGTAAATTTTCCCAAATGATACAATAAAAATACTATAAACAGTATAGAAAATAAAATCAAATATAAAATAAAAACTCTCCACTTTTCCGCCACTCCACACTCGTCCTTTTGTTCTCCGGGGTATAGTGGTGGACCCACGTTTTGTCACAGGTCACAATTCGGTTCAAAAACGCCTCTCCTTCTTCCTCAAAGTGATTCAGAAGCCGCTGACAGATGTATTTTCGGACATTTTTCTGTGCCTCAGTGAGAAGACGTGGGACCCACCTCGCCGACTTTGCTGAATCCAAGCTTGTCTGAAAGAATTGTGTGCGCACTCCCAACACTTATGCCCACATCTGATACACCTTCTGCAATGTCACGAACAGCCCGAGTGTTGTCAGCATTGATGTTGGACAGTGGACGATGCTTGTGACTTGCGTTCTCTACTGGATCATGACAGCTTCAAAATTTGTTGGCCTATCAAACACTTGTGTTCTTGTTACAGAGTAGCGTCTCCAAACTGTGCCTGGAGTGTGGTCAAAATCTCAGCTAATTTGATGCCTTCATTGGCGAGAAATCGGATAATTACCAGATCGTTGCACAACAGACGAAGGTACCTCGTGCTCAGACATTGTGCTACTGACGCGGGAACGTGTTCTGCAGGCGTGGCTGGGCTTTCCCTCACCTCCACACATCCCCACGTAAATACACCACGCACCCCACCTCACTCACTCCTCTTCCTGAGTCCACACATACAAAATCTGGTTCATATTTGAATGACCCTCATAGCTACATAGACATACTACGTGAAACCGTATAAAAAATAAATAAATATATAATAAAAATAAGTATATAATAAAATTAATAAATATTTTTACTCTTAATAGAAAGTGAATTGCAAAGTATGAAAATTGTTATGAAAAATATGACAGGTTTAGTAAAAATTATAGGGTGTACTGTCGATATAGCGCATGAATGAAGGGAAACAGTAATTAACACTGGCCTGCATTCAGTCACAGTTGTTTTGAAATAAGCAAGCTTCAACGTAAACCGTGTGCAATACTGTATGGTGAAAACTGATGATGTTGTGCTGGACATAAAATTGGTGGAAATTCAAACAAACATATACATTCAGGGTGCTCAACTGACAGGTAACTAAAATGATGCCTAATTGTAGTAATTGTGAAAAGATACCAAAACAGGAGGTATTTCGAACAATAAAATTTACTTCTGTATTTTAAAATTACACTGACATCTAAATCGGAAACCACAAATAAAATAATCAGAAGAACATAATTGTATGTATAATTAAATATACCTTCATTTTCAGCATATATTGCAACAATATATATATTTGCATATTTGCCCAGGGCGGTATGTTTTATATTGTAATTAGTATAAATAGAATAAGAAACAGTTTTATACAATTTTGTGCAGGAAAATGCAGGCTCTGTCCTGTCGAGAGTGCACCTGCTTCGATAGTTAAAAATACGGCGTGTGTGTGTTTGTGTGTGTAAAGCCAGCTGCGACAAGAATATGGGGTGACGCGTATGAATTGTTTGTTGTCAATTAATCAGGTTTTAACAGGATTAAAATAAACTAATTATACGTTTTAAACCTGTAAGCCAATTATAAAGACACCATTACATAAAGGAATTTTTGATGAACATGGTGATATAAAATTTAATTGCCAAAGGTGTAATATTAAAGATGCTAACTAATTAATATTAATTACTAGTGTAACTGAAGAGTAATTAATATGTGTGGTATATGTGAGTGACCAGAAGAAAATTATGCAAACAATGATATCGCTCATGTGACGAGTATGTTCATGAGTTCGCGATAATTAAACAAAAAGTGAGTGTAATAAAAAAGACGCTTTGGCGCGAACTGACAATCTTTAACATGTCGAAAACAGGCCTGTACCTGTCAAATCGCCACCAGTAAATACCACTGGCAATTTTGGGCGATCACACACTCGGACTCAACAAATCTACACACGACATCACGCTGCCCATTTGCAGATCGACCAGGACACACACACACACACACACACACACACACACACACACACACACACACACACACACACACACACACACACACACCAAGATGTAAGGAGGAACGCTGGAGCATCACCAACAGCAACAACCCACAGAGACAACGAACACCGCATCAGCATAGTCACAGTCATCATCATCATCATCATACTCTCAGGATTCTGGACACACACATACCACACGCACGCGCGCGCACAACGGTAACGGCAGATATACGCAGGTGATAAAAAACAATTATATTTTCTTATTGTGAAGAGAGCTCTCGAAAAGAACTTAAATATGAACAGAT